>OX383923.1:4091919-5510893 GCA_947532125.1 Saturnia pavonia
CAGAATAATTAATTAAACAAGACATAAATCATTTAAATAATATTCCGACAATGCCACGACAATCACTTCACCACACGGCAGTCACGGCCATGCCAAATCTCAACTAAATCATATCCGTCTCTTCTCTTCTCGTCACTCCTCGCTTTGTCTCTTCACTCACTCCTCCTGGTCTCTTGTCTTCTTCACATGACGTCGTCTCGCTCTACACTCGCAATAGCGCCACTTCTTGTTAGATTCAAACTTACGTCTTCTAATGTAGTATTTAAGCAAGCGACCACTGTATGAATATCGTTTCGAAAAATTGGAATGTTGGAACCAATAACAAAATATATTCATTACTTATCTTGAAACCACATTAGATATAAATTTCTGCTCAATTGCTATCATTTCATGTTTATTTTAAACACGACTAAGGTGGCGAGTTTGTGTTACAAGGGCTGGCTTCCTGGATTAACACGTCATATTAAATAAATTACTGTTGGAAGTGAAGTAAGAAGTGAGGTATATTCATTAGTGAATATTCATAACTACCCTTCTACTTGAGCCGTGAGCAAGAATATAAAAGGCGTAGTGCACATTAAGTCTAGTTGAAGCTGTAAAAGCCGTCTGAAACTTCAGGGCCCTTATCGCTAACAATGTAGTCAGATCGAAAAAAAGGAGTGGGGGCATTCTAGTTCGATTTGTTGGATAGTGAAAACCTGCAAATATTACGTCAACTACAATAAACACTGTTCCTGAATGACGACATGCTGTCTCGGCTACGTATATTATTACACAAGCGTACGGCCCACCTTATGGTAAGCGGCTACCGGAACTTATAGACGCTTGTAACACCATAGGCATTACTAGTATGTTGCTGACCTTTTACCCCTCTTTCTAAAGGAGCTCTGGAAAGCCTTCTGACTGCAGGAACAGAACACGAGATTATTTGGCTGCGATCTTCTTTGTAGGGTGGAGATTTTTGGGTGGCACTGCTCAAAATGGAGACAGATCTTCAAAAAAATTATCTGTGCCCTACCTCTGTTTCAACAAACCTTCCCCGAGGAGCTCTGGAATCCTACTCACCGCGGGGACACAATACAAGGTTAATTTTAGCTGCGATCTTCTGCAGGGTGGAGGTATTTCACCAGTCGGGCTTTTCCAAGTAAAGAGAAATTTCCAAAGCCAAACTCATGTTTTTTTGACTTCATTATTCAAATATAAATCGGATGATAGCTATTTTTTAATACGCTTTCGACTCAATATTTTTGAACTGTAACTAGTTAACGAAGATAACATTATACGAGTACATGAAATATATTTTTGTAAAACTGAATTATTATCTATCTTTACAATTACAGTAATGATGTAATTCATATTGGATGTCGGTATTACTTTTTACAATATCCTGAAGAACGTATCAAACTATCGATAAATAAACAAATCATCCAAATAATAATAAGTTTGCTCACTTATTTTGTTTTCAACCAGTGCCCTCGATGCGGTACACGGTACGGAAACATTTGTAGAAATATTAGTCACATCAAAGTTTAGCCATTTTTATCCTACCTAAAAACAAAATGGCACAATATATGATAACGCGCTACAAAAATCACTGCAACCGGCGAGACAATGGCTGCCTCTATTCCTTCTTCTAATCGTTCCTTCATGAAATCGAAATCTCAAATTCATTGTAGAATTCGATGAAGTATTTTAATACGGTAATTGACTACCATTTATTCTTAATTATGTAAATATTATTCATGGTGTTAACCAAGCATTACAAATTATATTTGTGTCATTCTCTGAGAAATTTCTAAGGCGGATATTCATTTATATATAAATCTATATATTAATACGTGAAGCAAAAACTTTGTAACTAGTGGTCGCCCAGTGGTCGAAATTCGACCATAATTCATTAAAATTATAAGTTTGAACATTATTAAGATTCTATTGTCAAAGACTATATAAATTTATAATCACAGATTTCGTTTGAACTTGATACACATATTTCGATAATTTAATTAATGATACAAAAGTTATCTGTAAACGATGATTTTTGTAAAAACTCTTTCATCGTTTGCTAAATGTCCTTGTGACCGTTATATTCGGAAATATTAAATTTCAAACCATCGAATGATCGAACTCTACTTCCTGCGACATACAATTACCCATGTGTAAAAACTGGCCGATTCAATATAATTCCAAGTTTTTCGAATGTTTGTCCTTGAGACTTATTTATTGTCATCGTATATGTAAGTATTATAGGAAATTGAGTTCTATGAAGAATAAATGGTAAAATAGATCCGGATTATGTTAAATTTATACGTGGATACAGTAATATTGCTTTGCCCTTATGACATCATGAAGTGAATGCAGTTCTGTCACCTAAAGTGACTTTCAGATTCAAAATGTTTCGCATTGCAAAACCTGCATTCTAAATCTATTAATCCATAATCATTACTGTGAAAAACTTTTGGAATGACATTTCGTGCACTGTCAATGTAAATGTATCTGTCAAATTCACTTCTTCATTCTGTATAATATTAACACTATTTGGATTTTCATTACTATTATTATGTGTCCGCGAATATAGATTTATTCTTTGTTTGTCTCTCAATTTGACCTGTTAATGTTCTATGTCAAGGTATAATAAAAGTAGAAAAAACTTTCATGAAATTACTCACTTCGAGAAGAGAAATACAAAAAGATCTTAGAACTAGCAATAACAAATTTTTTTTTTTTTTTTTACCTATATAATATTGCTACACAACTTATTTTTATATTGAGGTTTTATATTATATTTATATTTGTATATTGAGCGAACAGTATTTCACTAATAACTAATATATATACCATATGTGTCAAAGAGAGAGATCAGAATAGACTGTGGAAGACACCAGGATTTTCCTTGATATCTTAATTATGGAATCACAGATCTTGTGGGCGTAATCTGGGTTAGGTGCAGGTATTGTAGAGATGTACAGGGTCTGACAATCCAAGTAAGCATGATGTCGGTTTATTTGGGGTTGCCCCTAGTAACCTCTAACCTCCTCTATATAGCCACCCCATGCCTCGCATGTCTGATGTTGTCGCTGCCCGTAGGCGACCTAGTAATTGATCTTGAACGTTCTCACGATCCGACAAGCTCCAGCCAGAATGATCTTCTTTTCGGATTCCGACTAAGTAGGTAGCCTTGAACAATCTTAGTATTCATATTAACGGAGATCTTCACAAAGCGTGGGCTCGAGCTAGAACCATCCTTCAAGCCCGTCGTTGGCTGCTTATATGGTTACACAGAGCACACCTGTTTCTAGCGCGCGGCATCTCTACTTTCTTTCCATTTATTTTATATACGCCTTATTTTGAATTCCTGTCATGATCTGTTATCTCGTTGCTATGAAACATGATTTCTTTTTTAAATAGTGACATGACACGATTTTCTGACATATATATTATGGTTATGTTTGACATTCAGTATCAATTTGACCATAGACTTTAACAATAAACAAAAGTGTATACGCGTGTGTGTGTCAAATACATGGTAGTGTGTGTAATGTATTTTTTATTGATTTTGTGTACATATTCTTATGAATAATTTAAACAAAATATTAGCATTCTGCACTTCTTCTCTATATAAACTATAAGTGTGGAAAATTTCATTCTCCTCCGTTCCGCGCAATTTTCGTAAAAGGGGTACAAAGTTTTTGCTTCACGTATTAATACATAGATTATTAATGTTGTTTTTTTACTAAGTAATACATTTTAAATTGGTTTTCTTTCTTTTGTTTTTGCCAAGTAAATTTATATATAAGGAGTAATTTCTTATATTTCAGTCACAATTGTACCTACGTGATCTGCAAACATGAACTTTGTAAGTAGAAATACTATCTTGCATTAAATATTTTATTTTGTGAAACATTTTATTAAGTCGAATATAGATTATACGATAGAGTACGGAAACCTATATGTAAAATTTATATCGTCACCATCATTTTATAAACAGTGAAAAATACAGGCAAATTTTTCCTTATTTTTTTCTTAAGTTACTTATTAAGAATAACTACATTAAAAAAACACTTCATATTCTTAACAAAGTGTCATACCAGATTACAATACCTGAATTAATTTTCTTTTACCGCCCTGATTATATTGTGACAATACCAAATTGGGAAGTATAAGTTCATTTTAAAAATATGCAAATATACCCATTTCTTTTTTATATTTACACATAGTTTTCACTAAGTATCTTATTTTCTTAAGTAATGTATTTTATTTTATTATATTTTATATAATATAATTTATAGTATGTAACCTGGGTAAGAAATACTTAGTGAACTTGACTAGAAAATTTATTTACTTTCTGGAAATAGACGTGATAATATCTAGAGACTTATGACTTTTAAAATAAATAAGAAGAAAAAGACCCATATTCTTATCAACGCAGAGCGGCTGCCGGAACATATCGATAGGTTCCTGTGGATACATTTTCAACTGGAGACTAGCTATACAAGCACTAGGATATATATCTTGGGATATATATCATACGGCTTCATAACGCTGTTTTCTTTACTAAAATCTTAGAGTCTGAACGCACGCTAATCGTATTATTCCTGAGACAATCGCATTGAAATTACAATAATATAAGATAGCTACAATAAGAACTACAATTTTAGTACTTTTAATTTCAGGTAAAGTACGCAATGATGACAGTGTGGGCCCTGCTGGCCTTCGCTTCAGCAACGGCCACAGCTAACGCAGAACCAGAAGCCCTGGAAACTCAGGAGTCAGCGCCTCAGATTTGGTTAAGTAAATTCTCGTGAGATTTGTTATTCTCAAAAAAAAAGAAATTTTTGGTAATATGTTTGTATCTATTTTTACGTTCAATTGATTGTTTTATAAATAAATGAAATATCTTTCAAATATACTTTTTTTGTGCTAATATGCAACAATGTCTACATTATTTTATTAATATCCCAGTATATTATTGTTAGAAATTAATGTATCAGCTTAGGTGTATATTAATTTGCAAATCAGGAACACTAATATATCCTGTAAGATTTAATTAATACGCCTATATTTTTAGAAATATATATATTTATTTTATTTTTACCTGTTGACAAACAGTTAAAAGCAATGACAATTTACACTTAGCCAGTGTTATTACTATTAATCTATGGCTACATTTCAAAAAAGGAGTTAAATGATTCTCTTACGCGCCACCACGTAGAATAAAGATTTATGTTACTCAATGTTACCCAATTGGATAGCCAAGCCGGTCTCTTGGCATTGGACTCAGATTCGACTGACTCGAAGCTGATGACCAATTGTGTGGCAATGCTGAACAATCTGGGGAAAAATAACAGACTAATACTGCGATGAGTCCCGGGGCATGCAGGAATTCCAGCCAATGAGTCTGCGGACGAGCTGGAAAGAGCCGGAGCCTTGGGGGAACAGATCGGGCCTGAACCTTTCTGGTGTCCCAAAAAGCCTAGCTCGATTAACCTTGAGGAACCACTACAACCAAGAGGCTAAAAAGGTCTGGTATAATCTACCAGGTCAACAGTATTCCAAAGATCTTATCGGGGCGCTTAACCAGCGTAAAGCTGGAGGGGCTCTGATGCTTAGCAGGAATCAACTAAGAGTTTTAGTGAGGGCACTCACTGGACACTTGTTTAAATAAACATATGTCCAACAAAGCACCTCCTGTGTAAATATGACGCACTAAAATCTAAACGCAACCGGATCCTGGGCAAGTACATGCTGCTCCTGAAAGAAGTTCAGCTGCTCTCTGCTAAAAAAGTCCTGCCGTACATTAAGGCTGTATGATTAGATGGGGAGCTTTAGTAAAGTCGGGCGATCACAATAGATCTAATTGGTCGCAGTGATACAGGACTGCATAAGCCTGCTTAGCCTCCTTTTAGAATAACAACAATAATTCCTTAAAAAAACAATTGGTTGTATTACATGCCGAGCATGGGTTCGTTTACTACTAGTTAAAATGTTACTTAGCTTCTTTAAATCATTTTCGACCAGACCTTAGTTAAGCTATGAAATTGAAAAGATACTATTGGTGGATATCCCTTCGCTACACTGCTTAGTATATATCAGGTAAAATACAACCTAAAGAGCTGCATAGTAACAATTTACCGATCTGGCAAGATATAGGCGAGTACGTGAAGCGAAACGAGAGTGAAATCTCGAGTCATAGCCTACGTTTTCATTCTTAACAGGTTATTTTGCATTATAAGTAAAGCAATTGAGCATTTATGAATAGTAAAAAGTAATTTTATATACAATAGGTATATATATATATATATAAATAAACGGACAAAAGCCAATAAAAGTTAAATCTTAAAATTAACTGCACAAGAATATCGGATGCTCTTGTATCAAAATTGAATTGAAGGAATTACATAATCGTCCGCCTACTCGAATTATATTATCGTAGTCTAAGAACGTGTTTATACCAGGTAGCTTCTTACTTTGTTGCAGTTTTATTTTTAAGTAAATTGGCGTACTCTGTACGAAATGACTACCTCTGCGCGAGTCGTGTGAGTATAGTAAGCGTAGTATTATCCTTAGTACGCGTATTATGACTGAATCGTAGAAAAAATTCACCAACTCGTCTTATTCGTTGGAATGATGAAAAAGCGGAACGTCACGCTGTTTAGTCGATAAATACCGATACGTTCTGATTGATCTTGTCGCCCACAAGATAAATTTTAAATCACGTTGATCTTCTCGTATTAATATTTGACGATACATTTTTCCGACTGTTTAAATAGTCATCATCAACCTATATTAGTCCACTGCTGGACATAGGCCTCCCCTAATGAGCGCCATAGCGCCCTGTCTTCAGCTGACCGCATCCAGCATCTGCCTGCAGTCTTTCGCACATCGTCATCCCATCTGGCCAGAGGGCGTCCTACACTACGTTTGCCAAGTCGCGGTCTCCACTCAAGAACCCGTTTACCCCAGCGGTTATCGGTTCTTCGCGAGATATGGCCGGCCCACTGCCACTTCAGCTTGCTAATTCTTTGAGCTATGTCGATTACTTTGGTTCTCTGTCGGATGTATTCGTTACGAATCCTATCCTTCAGAGAAACTCCGAGCATAGCTCTTTCCATAGCACGCTGAGCGACTTTGAACTGGTGGACCAGCCTTACCGTGAGTGTCCACGTCTCAGCTCCGTAGGTCATTACGGGTAGGACGCACTTATTGAAAACTTTCGTTTTCAAACATTGCGGTATGGATGACGAGAATACTCTACGTAGTTTCCCAAACGCTGCCTAGCCCAGCTGGATCCTTCTCTTGGCCTCCTTCTCAAAATTGTTTTTACCTAACTGCACAATCTGACCGAGGTAAGTGTACTCAGAAACAATTTCAAGAAGGTGGCCATCCACGTCGACCGGTCTTGGATCAATGTGGCCATTGATCATGACTTTGGTTTTATCCAAGTTCATGCCAAGACCGATACGTCGCGAGGCTGAAGCTAGGCCGTCCAGCATCCGAGTTAGCTCCTCTAGCGACTCCGCCATTATGACTAAGTCATCAGCGAATCGCAGGTGCGAGATGTAGTCGCCGTTTATGTTTATGCCCTTACCTTTCCAGTCCAGCGTTTTAAACATATCTTCCAATGCGCTCGTGAACAGTTTCGGGGATATGACATCCCCCTGCCTCACTCCTCTGCACAATTGGATGGGTTTAGACTGCTGGCCCTGTACTTGGACACTCATAGTGGCGGCTTCGTAGAGACATCTCAGCACCTCGATATAGCGATAGTCTACTTGGCATCGCTGTAAGGATTCCAGAACAGCCCAAGTTTCGACAGAGTCAAAGGCCTTCTCATAGTCCACAAAAGCAAGACACAGGGGCTGATTATACTCTTCGGACTTCTGTATAATCTGCCTCACGGTGTGAATATGGTCTATGGTGCTATATCCTCCGCGGAACCCGGCCTGTTCCGGTGGCTGGAACTCGTCGAGTCTCCTGGCGAGACGATTCGTGATCACTCGTGAAAACAGCTTATAGACGTGGCTCAGGAGAGTGATGGGTCTGTAGTTTTTAAGGAGGGCTTTATCACCCTTCTTAAAAAAGAGCACCACCATACTCCTGCTCCACGCCTTAGGAGTTCTCCCACTGTGAAGGACGGCACTGATGAGTTTCTGTAGTTCCTGTATAACAGGAGCTCCTCCTGCCTTCAGAAGTTCCGAAGTAATTCCATCCTCACCGGGGGCTTTTCCATTTTTAAGCTGCCTCAGACCTAACACTATCTCGTCTTGACTGATATCAGGCAGTTCCTCGGTATAGTGGCATGACAGGGTGGCCCTGGAATCATGGTCGTCTCGTCGGGAATAGGGGGCATGTACAGTGTACAAACGGCCATAGAAATCCTCTATCTCGGCGAAGATCTCCGGCTGCGACAATACGGTCCTCCCGTCGTGCGTTTTAAGTTTCGACAGATGGCTCCTGGCAAGCTGCTGAGTGAATACTTTGGACCCTCGGTTTCGCTCTATCGCCTCTTCAATGAGACATGTATTGGAGCTCCGAAGGTCCCGCCGTACCATCTTCGCAATTTTCTTGTTCAGGTCTGACCTGTCTGACTCCTAACTCCTTAACCATGTGGACCTATTCGGGATTCATTGCCAGTCTGGGTTCCCACCTTGCCGTTAAAGTCCCCCATAACAACGTTGAATTGAGCCTTAGTGGTGTTGTGCAAGGCTTTGGATATGTCCTCATACATATCCTCCACTTCATCATCCGAGTGTGCCGAGGTCGGTGCGTAAACCTGAATTACCTTCATGCTATACCGCTTGGATAGCCGAAGGATCAGGTACGCTACCCTGGTCGACACGCTCGAGATTTCCTGAACGTTGTTAGAGAGGGCCTTACTGACGAGGAAACCTACGCCACCCTGGGATGTTCTATAACCCTCGCGAAAGTAGAGAAGATGGCCCGAGTCAAGGGTTACGGTGACCTCGCCCTCTCTACGGACTTCACATAACATGCCATTTAATGTTCTCTAACTCCACTTCCAACTGTGGTAGATGAGGGTCAAGCTTCAGAGTGCGTCCGTTAAACGTAGCCAGGGTCAGTTTATGAAGCATGTGGTAGCCTAGTGTAGCCCGGGGATCCTTAGCACCCCCTGCCCCGCTGTTACCATGGCCGCTACCATGGCCAGGGATAGCGAGGCGGCCGGGAACTGTGGGCCATTTTCTATTGGCTGTAATCTTCATGAGGGGGTAATGCCCATAATCCCCACGCTGGGCAGGCGGGTTGGGGATCGCAGTTTGGTGGTGGGGTTGTTCTGCGGGGGCGCTGCTGCCCGCCCCCTGATATGTCCCTTAGTCGCTTCTTACGACACCCATGGGAAGAGTTGGGGTGGTACAATTCTAGGCCGGCACCACACGACAATTTAAATAGTGATAACTCTTAAATTGTTTTTTTTTTTTAAGTATCAGTAAATTTTTGTGTAATATTTAAAACTTCTGTTTCATTAGAAGAGTAGAGAGAATTTGTGGTAGACTCTTTCATATCTAATGTAGCGTATGACAATGTTTTATATGAAGAAACTTACTGTTTCAAAGTTATCACTACTTTAACTTGTTATAGCAGAAATGAAGTTATTAAAATATTATAAAGTTTAACTTCATTAAATAAAAATACCAAATTAAAAAATGTTAAATTTTTAATTGAGATCCTTCTGACATTAGAATCAAAACCCCTGGCATACAATACTGAAATGTCATGAAACATGAATTACACAAAACTTGATATTCATAGTTGTTACAAACATTTGGACACATCATCAATATACATCTAGTGACTGAAATCCAGACATTTGCTTCTGGGAACTTCTGCGCTTATTCATTGTTCACTTGGAGGGTTCTGCGCGAGTTTCTCGTCGTCGACATCGAGTTCTTTCTTCTGAAGGTAAAAACAAGTATTTGTATGTATATACGACATAGCTTAAGTAAAGACAAGAACATTATAAAACATGTAATATTACAAAGAAAAATGTTTTTTTTTTAATCATCGTCATAGGTTTGGCGTAGTGGACACAATCTCACCTGATGTTAAGTGACGGTGTGGACCAAGATGATAACACGCTAAACCTAGTGAAATACTGGCTCTCAAGTGCAGCTGCCGGAACATACCTATTGGTGCTTGGCGATAGTTCAACTTGTGGGTGGTAGCTAGTCAGGCGGGCATTAGAAAAAGCCCTACCACAATGCTATGGCTTCCTCAAAATGTTTTCCTTCACCGAAAGCTCAGACTCATTCAGGGATTCGAACTCACGTCAATCGACGCGAAGTCGTACACACTACCATTGAGCCATCATTGCTTCAAAAAAGAACTACACACATAAGACTAAAAAGAACGCTTAAAATTTTTGCAAATTGATATTAATTTATCTTAATAAGATTATGACAGAAACACGTGACAAGTTAGTTTAAAATCCATTGGAAAATTTGTACAAATCAGACAAACTAACAAGCAGGCTAGTTAATTTTACTTTTACGATCTGTACAAAAAACACTCTCGAAAAATCTAGAATACACTAAAAATATAACCTAAAAAATTGTTGTTAAGAAACCGCGTCAAGGAACATGCACACATTGAAACCCTATCGCTCCGCTTACGTAAACAACAAACAATTTCTAAAAATGTCACATTTAAAATATATCAAAGTCAATCTAAAAATTTCAACTCGTCATTTTTATTGCATATACGTTTCTCGGAACCGCAGAGACTACGCTGAAGAAAGCCGCCATTGAAGGCAATTCAGAGCTCCTACGTATTCTCTCGAAGTTAGCGTATATCCTGCGAGAAGGGCTTCCCACGAAGCAGCAGCGATCGTATATACACGAGCCATATTCCGACGGAGAGTTGACTGCTAGGTTTTAAACGACCAAGCGATTAAACGAAGGGACAAAAGGAAGAAATCTATAATAGGACTGCCACCACAGAATAGTGTAAACCAGTGAGATTGTAAATACAACCACAGTGTAGTAAACCATATTGCATTTTATAGCGCACTAGCTGTGCCACGCGGTGTCACCCGCGTATAATTTAAAAGAAATCGCTGATTGATAATTTATAATACTTCGGTATAAACAATATATTTATCAGGCGGCTAAGGCTATGCGTCACAACTCACACGGCTCGTTTTCGACACTACATCTATAAGTCATAGACCCGAACCGAGTGTTGAATTATTTTAATTTTACATTATCTCCCAAAATATTCATCCAAATAATATGCTATAAAGGGCGAAGTTTATCTACATTAAATTGGCTCGATGATGAAGTAACTTCCGTTCGTAAGGATTAATATGTCATGCCTAATAATAATGTTCATAAATGACTTTTCAATTTACTATAAATCTTTACCACAGAATACCTTATTGTGGCTTATGTATAATAGATAGGCATATGGTATCGCGGACTTTTTTTAGATGTACTAAGGAGCAATATTTTTCTAGAACATTGTATTTACATTTTACTAACCATTACGGCAGCGCACGCGGATAAAGCAGTTCGGATGCGCTATTTCTTCCGACTTACTTAACAAAAATCAATATTTAAGGCTAGCTGAGAGGTGTAGCCTAATGCTAGTTAGCCTAGGCCCTATACAATTCCTTGTGAAGCTGGCTATCATATACAAAAAGAATTTTTCTAATCCGACTCATAGTTTAAGAGATTAGCGTGTTTAAACAAACAAAAAATCTCTTCCGCTTTAAGGAGCGGGGCCGCACCTAAAAACGTCAAGTTACCTGGCAAGCTGTAGACAAATCGGGAAATGAGACCAATGATATGCTATTACGTTGACAGCGCGGTTGATGTAATAATGATGTAAATTTACAATAAATTTAGTTAAATACATCTTATTAAACCCCTAGGGTTTGTCTTAAAATGCCTGAGGTATTTTATTCAACGCGTTGTTTTTAATATATGTGTGGTATAAGTGAAACGTTCTTTTATGTGGTATTTTCAATGATTCGGTTAATGCTTGTCGTATATTAACTTCGTATTTCACTGGAACTACTTGTATATCGGAATTGTCAAATTATTCTATAAGTAACAAGTACTCAGCGCGGTCATGAATACGTAATAAATACCTAACAATATTTAAATAAACCTATATAGTTGTTACTGTATTAGCTTTTATTTTGTTCCTATTCGTTTTAAATACGTATTTGCAGATTATTTATCTTATCGAGGTAGGTTTTAAATGTGTCCATACGAAATTACAGATTCAACAAGAGCTTTATACATTTTCATGAGAATTACATACAGCACATTGCGCATTATAATGGAAAGTTTGGAGAGTACGGCGCTCGACTTACTACATACAGATTCTACCTGATATCTACAATAGGTTAAAGGCTTTTAAAGTAGGTGTTAAATTCTTAATTATATTCCGATTAGAGGAAAAAAATATTACCATAGTTTTAAGGACCTAGAGAACCGCAACTTAAAAGTTTACTTTTTGTAATCAGGCGAAAATTTTAATAAAAAGTATCGAGCTTTTTACTATGATGAACGTTTGCTAAATGTCAAATGTTTGTTTACAACCCGTATGACGTCACAGCACAGATGATATGGCTGACAGCGTTTTCAGAGTTCAAAATTAAATTCAAAACAATTTTTAAATTCAAAATATGTAGCCATCTTACACTTTTAATATCGGAAATCGACAAATATTTGTTTCTTAAGTCAAATACTACAGAAAATATTTATTTATTGCGCCAAATTTGATATGAAACATCCACTATTAGTCCCAAGTAGGTATGATATGGTACTTGTTCTACTGAGGCGTAGATACATTTCGTCACATTATTATGCAATGCAATGGAAAGTATTAATAATTTAAGTAAACATGAATTAGTTGTGATAGTCGCGTATATATCGACTTCTATTTTATCGATACTACTACCCATCCCTAATTGTAAGTATGAAGTTCCCTCACCTGTCGATGCTTGGAGGCGGCGTGCGCCCGCAGAGTGGCTCGTTGCGCGAACGCGGCCCCGCACTCGCAGGTGTAAGGCCGTTCGCCCGTGTGGGTTCTGATGTGGGCGGTTACAATACTTTTGCGCTGTGGAAATATTATATCGACAAGTTGGCTGCGATCTTTCTGTAAGGTATTTGGTATTTCACAACTCGAGCTGCTCCAAGTAGAGAAAGCTCCACAAATCTTTATATATAAAAGCGAAATACCACTCATCACGAAATCACTGAAACTATAGGTCCCATTAACGTGAAATTTAGGATATTTACTCCTTTCGCGATGTAGACGCTCAGTAAGAAAGGATTTTGGAAAATTCAACCTCTAAGATGTAAAATAGAGAATAAAAGTTTGTGTTTTAACTTTTTTCTTATAATTACGGACAGATAATAATGTCTATTGACCTAAAATTTTGCACGTATAGTCTATACATATAAAAAGGTGTGTGTGCGATTCACACACGATAGAAGTGAAACTTCATTTTAAAAGATATTCTATATTTTATTTAAACAGTGTGCAATATACACCGATAATGTGCGTTAAACGTTTAACGTGTTGTAAGTCGCATAAGAAGTTTCACTTCAATAAAATTGTAGTGTCTATTTGTAATGTCAAAATAACAGCTTTTTACTAAATACATATGAAAGTATACACGATACTAATAACAAAAAACTCATTTTTAAAATTACTGTCTGTTTGTTCCGGGTAATCTCCGAAACGGTTGGACCGATTTTGATGCGATTTTCACTGTCAGAAAAATAATTAGGGTTCCGCACATTTTTTTGTACATGGTAAGTATATATATTTCCCAACTGATAGACTATAATATAAATTGTCAACGATATGAGTAAAATTAAAAGTACGGGATTAAAAAATAATAAGTGAGTGACAAACGCGTGCGAAGCCGCGAGCGCACCGCTAGTATAATATAAACTCACTGAGAATGTTTTATGACAGAGTGGGCAGGAAGGCAGCGGGCGGGACGTCTCCGAGTGCGTCCTCCACACGTGAGCGCGTAAGACCTCACGGCTGCTGTACGCTCGGCCGCATACACTACACCAGTGTTGTTTAGCGGCCCCGTGGCTCGAGCTCCGGTGCACCGCCAGCGCTGATGGTGTCACGAAACGCTCTTCGCACTCGTTACAAGCAAACCTTATGAAGAATTTAACTTGATATTAACTGCCACTACAAATCTCAGAAGTGGGACTCGCTTTCAATGTCATCCAACATTGTAATAAGCAGTTGTGTTTAGATAGGGGAGTTTTCAAATATCATCTATACATATTATAAAACCCAACGTCTCTCTGTCTGTCTGTCCGTTTATGTTATTTTCACGTGAAAACACTCATTCGTTTTATATGGTTTTTCCTTTAACTCATAGGTATATTATCTGGCCAGGTTATATGATATATTTTATTACATAGAGTAATATACGAAATAAGGAATAACGACAATAATGAATCGATTCGGAAAAAAGGACTTTTTGAGCTGACGCCGACTACACCATAAGAAATATATCAAATTAATATAGATCTTAAAAGGACCTACAAAAAATTCAGGGATAGCTAATGTCTATCTTCTAAGGATCATCCACAATAAGCATTTTTGGGGGCAGCACAATTCACACGTGCTCTCGACCGCCAGCATTCTGTAGTACACGCGAGCAGAGCCGTGGGTACAGCTAGTTAGTTATATAACTAGTGATAAAATATATCACGTTGCACATTAGTTAAATGCCTGTTACAAATCGCCCGAGCGTGATATATTTTCACGCGACTCAACTGTATTATAATTAACAGATTTCAATTACGCGATCACAAAGCTACGCGTGGGAATGAGACAAACCAATAACAATACGGCGACACGTGTCACCAGCTAGAAGTGAGACTTTTATTGTTTTTTTTTATAACCCTAATAATATAACTTTGGCTGTAAGAAGATTTGCGACTTATTTGCATGTACGGCAATAGCCTAAGCCGAGGTTCGAACAGTTTGGCACCCTTGAGCTTGTTGCCACGCATTCGCGGCTAAGTACCTTCCGCGCTTGCCCTTAAGCCCGGTGAAGCTGTCAAAGCTTCTAATGGCTCCAGGGCCCTTAAGGCTAAGAGTATAGACAGTTCGAAGAATATTAGCCTTTCTATTTATTTGAGGTCACCGCGCCATGATCAGTTATAGCTCAGTATTGTTGTTAATTGCCATAATATGTAAAATATAACTGGTCGTGAAAAATCACCGTGAAGTATAACAGTGACAAATATAATTTCGTGACATTATACTTAAATTAAAGATGCTATTATTTGCATGCTTAGTTGTAATTGAACTTTATCTAATAAAACACTTCTATCGTTGTATACTCGTGCGAAATATGACATACTTGTAGGACGAGGAATCTCGGTGTCTTTTTGCCCTCTTGAAATGTAGCCTCAAGGTTTCCTGAAAATTAATAAAGACAATACATAAAAATAGCTCATAGTCATTAATTTATAGTTATGTTAGGAAACAAATTATAACAATATTAAAAAAAATTCGAAGAAAAATTGAATAACCAAAATTGATTTCCAGTTATTCATTATAAGCGAAAAATCGAATTCATGACTGCTTTGTGATGTGCCGGCCAACAAGAAAAGTAGGACGGTGTTCACATTAGGTCGGACTGATCGTCGGTATAGTGTGAACAGCAATAGCCGACACCCGAAGCGACGGTGAAACTTTCGGTCTGACCTAGTGTGAACCAGCTTTTAGTTGTATAAAAAAATAACTCACAGGCGATTTGAATTTAATGTCGCACTCGACGCAGTAGCAGTCCTCTCGCTCGTGCGCGACCTGCACGTGCTTGTATAAAAGGGACGGGTATATGAAAGTTTTCCCGCACTGCGTACATTGGTAACGACGCGATTTATCGTGACGCCTGCGAAATAATGTAATTAACGGAGAAAATAAAATATGGTTCACAGTGAGGAATGTTTGATGAAGAAAAAACATCGTGATGAAATGATAGATTGAATAAGGTGTTTTTAACATACTTCAAAAAATTTGTGTTCGGGCATAACTTCGTTGTTTATGAAGCGATTAAGATGATTCTTTTTTCATTGGAAAGGGGATACCTCAGATTCTCATACAAAATTTCATGCCCTATTTCATCACCTTAGGGGTTGATTTTCCAAAAATTCTTCCTTAGTGCAATTATTCTTTTTATATATATATTATAAAATTCAACGTCTCTCTGCCTGTCTGTCCGTTTATGTCCTTTTCACGCGAAAACCACTAATCCGATTTATATAGCTTTTCTTTTAATTCATAGCTATGTTATCTGGTCAGGTTATAGGATATATTTTGTTAGATAAAGCAATATACGAAATAATCAGAAACGATAATTGTGATTTAATTCGGAAAAGTACACTTTTGAGGCACTTAAATGGCTTACGTTCAGTAAAACATTCGAGATATATCAAATTAATGTTCTACACAATTGTAGGTCTTAAAAGTACTACAAAAAAGTCTATGGTAGCATATGTCTATCTTCTAAGGATCACCCACAATAAGCATTTTTGAGGCAGCACAATTAGCCGTTTAAATTCACTCGGCGCACCCCCCTGCCTCTCCGGCAGGGAGGTTTAACTTCACCCCCGCCCGCCCAACCGCCACCGCCGGAATGGCACACGTTACTGATTTGGAACGCTTCAAAGCGTTCGCAACGACTTTGCATCCGTCGCTCTGGACGGAGTACAATAGGGCCATCGCGGCCGAGCAACCTGCCGTCATCGCTCAGGGCACCGAGCCCACCAGCGACCTCGCCGCGCCACACGCGATAAACAAGAAGCCCGTCCCGCGCTCCCGCTCGACGGCACCCCGCGCTCACCGTCAGACGCCGTACAAACGGCCGTCATCGCGCTCGCGTTCCCCGGGTAATCAAGCCACGATCCCGGCGCCCTCTGCGCTGCCGATCAAGAACTCTTTCGCGTCTTTAGTTCCCGAAGCGGACACGCCGACGCTAGTAGCTACGAACAATAGCTACTCGCCCACTAGTCCGGATCCCGAACCCGAGTCCAACGAAATGGACACGGCGATAGTCACAGATAACGAGGGCTTCACCCTCGTTCAAAAAAACAAGCCCGCCAAACGGGCATCGCGTTCGCGTCCCGAGTCTCCAGAGACTCAGTCCCGCCCACAAAAGGCGCAGAAAACTGGGCTAAACAGCCACGCCCCCCGCTCCACAGCGCCCTCAGCGCCTGCCGGTACTTTTGCAGGCAGAAAGGCGCGTCGCCCACCGCCGGTAGTAGTCCAAAACAAGGCGGTCTGGACTAAGCTCGCGGACAAGCTTAGAGACTTAAAAATTAATTATACCTCGGCCAGTAACACGGCCAACGGTATCCGCGTACAAGTAACCACTTCTGACGAACACCGTCAGTTCACAAAGTTGCTCCGAGCTAGCAACCTACACTACTACTCATACACCCTAGACGATGAGCGTCACCTCCGGGTTGTAATCCGCCGCATCCCGGTGGAAATCACGCCCGAGGAGGTCAAAACTGACCTCTTAGCGAAGGCCCTCCCTGTCCGCGAAGTGCATAGAATGCACGGCGGACAATCCAAAAACCGACCATTAGATATGGTCGTAGTTATCTTGGATCTGACCCCCGAGGGCAGAGCCATCTTTAATGTCAGGAAAGTGTGCGAGCTCTCCGGAATAGCCGTAGAGCCCCCACACAAAAACCGCAGCCCTCCGCAGTGCCACAACTGCCAGCTGTACGGACATTCGGCCCGTAACTGCCATTTACGTCCCAGGTGCGTTAAGTGCCTCGGGGACCACGCGACAAGCGAGTGCACGCGCACTCGCGAGTCGTCTACCCCTCCGAGCTGCGTGCTATGCGGCAACGCGGGTCACCCCGCGAACTATCGCGGCTGTCCCCGTGCCCCGCGTCCCACGCGCCCTACGCGCCCAAGGCAAGAGCGACACACCCCTCCTCAGATGGCACGTCCCGCCGCCAATAGTCAACCCATGCCTCTGCTCACGCCAGAAGCCTTTCCCAGCCTCCAGGGTGCTTCCCGCGCCCCGGTGGCGGCCACCCCCGCACCCCGCGCACCCCCTCCGGCCATGCGAGCCCCTCAGGCAGCATGGGTCTCTACTCCCCGCCCTCAGCCTCCTAAGGCTCAGGCCTCCCCGCCCGTTAGCACGCGCCGCGGCGTTGACTACATGGTCATGCTCTTCCGCGAGCATGACCCTCAGGAAGTACTGGCATACGACCAGTGCGTCGCTGAGTACGGCCCCGCCGAATCCATCAGGCGTTTTCCCCTGATGACAGCGACGCTAATGCGCCTGGCCCGTGCCGGGAAATAGATAACGGTTATAAATGGCTCGCATTAAACCTAAGAGTCTCACCATCTCTTTCTTTAACGCGTGAAACCTCCTTCCACAACGGGACCTAGTATCCACCTTTCTTAGGGAACGGGAGATAGACGTATTTCTAGTACAAGAAACACTTCTAAAACCCAGTAGGCGCGACCCTAAGATAGCAAATTACAATATAGTCAGAAATGACCGTGCCACCCGAGGAGGCGGCACGCTCATCTACTACAAGCGTTCCCTCTATTGCATGCCAATAGACCCTCCCGCACTTACCAATATGGAAGTGTCCACCTGTAGAATAGGCATGACTGGCCATCCGTCAATCACGCTTGTCTCTGCATATCTCTCCCCGAGTAAAAGACTCCTTCAGTCTGATCTGGAGGCGCTACTTTCACTCGGTCAATCCGTAATAATAGCAGGCGACCTCAATAGCGGTCACACCCATTTCAACAACTCGCGTAACACCCCTAACGGGGTTATTCTCGACCTACTATGCGATGTGCTCGGCTTTGATGTCATAGCACCGCTAGAGCCCACGCACTTTCAAGATAACTGTCAACCGACAGTACTTGACATAGCCCTCCTCAAAGGTGTCTCACTTCGGTTACGACTTATAGAAGTCGTACACGAACTGGACTCCGATCACCGCCCGGTTATCTTACAACTCGGGCAACCGTTCGACCCCAGTCCGCCAAAAGTCAAAGTAGTTGACTACGCGATCTTAAATCGTTACCTAACCGATAACGCGACCCCGTCCAGCTTAGCTAGGATCCCCGACGTATTAGAGTCAACAGCAGACGCCGACTTAGCGATCGATTCCCTGGTCGACTACCTCCAAACCGGTGTAAGGGAGGCCTCGAGAGAGGTGCAAGCGGCGAACGAACGCCGTTTTATACTCCCCCCCGGCTTACGAGCGTTAATCACTGAAAAGAACGCCGCGACACGTGCACACGATTCTTATCCGACGAGGGATAACACCCGTAGGTTACGGCGACTTCAGAGAGAGGTTAGAACTCGCATCGGCGAGTACAGAGGTCACCGGTGGGATAACCTCCTAGAGGGTCTCAAGCCGTCCCATCTGGCTTACTGGAACCTCGCCCGCTCTCTGAAGTTAGAAGCTTCCGCCCTGATGCCGCCCCTCGAAAGGGGCCCCGATCTCCCACCCGCGTTCGATAGCGACGATAAGGCAGAATGCCTTGCCGCAAGCTTGGAGAGCCAGTGCTCTCCAAACTGCGACAACGTAGACACTGCCCACATCGAAACTATCGAGACCGCCGTTCAGGAACTAACGACGATTCCCCCCGCGGAAACGTTAAACCCGGTCACGCATGACGAGATTTGTTCTGTTATTAAAGGCCTTAAGCCTAGAAAGTCCCCTGGCCCCGACGGTATCAGGAATGAAGTACTTAAACTTCTTCCCGATCACCTCATAGCTCTTTTGGTCTGCATCTTCAATGTAGCCATAGCCCACTGCTATTTTCCAGCCGTCTGGAAAAAAGCTATAGTTATAGGTATTCACAAGCCCGGCAAAAAAGCTTCGCTTCCCGATAGCTATCGCCCGATCAGCCTTTTAAACACACTAGGGAAACTTTACGAGCGGCTCCTTCTGAACCGTCTCAAAACCGTTATAGATATTAAAAATCTATACCCTCCCGAACAGTTCGGTTTTCGCGCCCGACACTCGTGTACACATCAAGTGCACCGCCTCACGGAGCACATCACGAGCAACTTTGCCAAAAATAGTATCGCCCCCGCCCGTACGCTTGCGGTCTTTTTCGACGTAGCTAAGGCCTTCGATAAGGTCTGGCATGCCGGACTAGTCCACAAGCTACATCAATTAGAAGTCCCGGATAGGTTAGTTCATCTAGTTCACGATTTTCTACGCGACCGCACCTTCCACTACCGAGTGGAAGGAGTACTATCTACCGCCCACCCTATACGCTCAGGCGTCCCGCAAGGTTCCATTCTGGCGCCTTGCCTTTTCAATCTGTACGTCAGCGACCTCCCGAAGCCCCCCGGGGTCGAGGTAGGGCTCTACGCTGACGACACAGTCATATATGCGTCAAACAGACACAGAAAAAATCTCGCCTGCGCAGTCCAACGTGCCGTAACCACTCTCGGGGAGTGGTTTCGAACGTGGCGAATAGCTATTAATCCGGTAAAGAGTGCCGCGATAATGTTCGAACCGCATACATGCAAACTACCACGCACGGTAGGACCCCTCTCATTATTCGGTACGAATATCCCTTGGGCCACCAAGACTAAATATCTGGGTGTCACCCTCGACTCGAAGCTTAACTTCAACGCACACGTTACTATAGTCAGGAATAGGGCCATCTGGATCCTTTCCCGCTTGCGACCCTTGCTCAGTTCGGTAAGCAAAATGTCCTTAAGACATAAGCTCACACCGTACAAGATGTGCGTCCGTCCGATCTTGACATATAGCTGCGCCGCGTTCGCACATATGTCCAAACATAACTTTGCCCGCATGCAAAGAGTCCAAAATCGGTTTCTCCGTCGCCTGCTTGACCCTCCAGCCTTCGTTAGGAACATGGACCTGCACAGGGACATGAGGCTTCCCTCGATAGAAGCTTATGTGAAATTTCTCACCAGGAGATACTTCGATAGCGCTTCGAATCATCCCAACCCGCTCGTAAAATCCACCGTGAACTACGTCCCAGACAACTCGATCCCCGTTGCCAAACGTTATAAACGCCGTCCGCGAAATCTCTTTGTCGATCCCGATGACGACATCGAGAACGCTAACAATTTCTACACGTCCGCTCCCGCAACATATGCGTGCTCGCGCCCACGCCCGCGAAACCACCGTTCCCTCCGCAGGGGACGTACGGTTAACTTCGCTCCCGCACACCCGCCACGACCGCCCTCCTCTGCGGCAACTCAAGCCTAGGTCCGATCCATCGGCATGGAGCCCTTGAGCCAAGCAGCCGCTCGCGCGATACAAGTGACTCTACAATCACTAGCTTTCACAGCCATACATGACACTGCATTATACACACATGCACAACACACATAGGTACATAGGTTCTGTAAGGGACCTTTTTTTTTCTTTTTTTGCCTAGTTAGATTAGACAAAAATTTTCAGACCACTAAATACACATACACATGTTCCTTCCCTCCTCCCAGGGGGCAGAAACATGTATATATGTATAGTTAGTTTAGATCGAATTACGGATAGGGAATTAGTCAGATCGCGACTTAATTGCATACGCGCAACAGTCCGAGCCGAGGTTCGGCCACTGTGGCACCCTCGGATGTTGTTGCTTAGCTTTCGTGGCTGAGTGCCCTAAGCGCTCGCCCCCAAGCCCGGTAAAGCTGTAAAAGCCGTAAAGGCTCCAGGGCCCCTAAGGCTAACAGTATAGTCAGTTCAAAAAAAAAAAAAAAAAAAAAAAAAAAAAAAAAAAAAAAAAAAAAAAAAAAAAAAAAAAAGGCAGCACAATTCGCGCGTGCGCTCGACCGACAGCGTTCTGTAGTCTACGCAAGCGGAACCGCGGGTACAGCTAGTCTCACATAACATTATTATTTCTGTAGTCGGGTTACAGTTTTTTTAAATCTTTCAGTATCGTTTACAATACCCGACCACATTATGAAGTATTACGTCATAAGCTAGCGGTTAGTAGGGTTGCCAATTGCATAAACACTGGCCGATCACGATACACCGACAAAATAAAGACTCACTGTAAAGGGTTTATAGCATGCGTATGGTGGTCGCGAGTATAAGCTACGTAGTAAGCTAGCGGTCGATGACAATCACATTCGGTCAGTGTACGGCCAGCTGCCGGAACACGCCTATTGGTGCTTGGCGTGCTTTCTGGTTTGTATGTGGTACTTACACGGAATGAACTCTTAATGAGTCGACTGTCTTGAACATCTTGCCGCAATGGTGACACGTGTGCGTCTCCTTCGATGCGTGGGTCTTAACGTGTCGCTGTATGACCGTACGTTTGCTTTAAAAAAAAAGTGTAACCTTTACGCGTGCTCCAAAAATCCGGGAGTCGAGTACTTTTGAAAAATTGTTCTTAACACTTTATATGTTGACAATAGCATGAATTAATATTTTTTTTAATTATTACACCCTTATAAGTAACATAATTATTTTTAATTGAAATAAAAAATATGCCACATTAACGACACGAGACTCCACTAATGACGTCATCGTTCAACAAATAAAACTATGATACGAGTATAACCTGGGCGTTATATCATAGTTTAAGGCGCTGGGCTTCGGAATCACAGTTTTACGGTAACTTCCATCTCGGCACGAACTCGGAAGTTCTCTTGGTCTTATCTTTGTCGTACCGTGAAACTGTGGAACGGTCTCCCAGCCAATGTGTTCCCTCATTTTTATGACATCGGGACCTTCAAGCGTAACGTGAAGAGATATTTAAGCAGGCCGGCATGACAGCGGCGACCGCCGGTGGATTTCGATCTCTTGGTGGTCGTCGTTGTGTTTGGATTGTAGTGTGCTTACCATCAGGTACAGTACAGTCAATGTGCCGAACTATTATAAAAATAATAATAATAACACTTAAATGTGTATATTTTTAGAACGGTGACGTCACGTTTTCTCATTGGCGTTTCCAATCTCGATACTTCCTGACTAAAAATCTTGATAAAAATCTAAATAAATGAACTATTTTTTTTCCAGATTTGTATTGTTCTAGCCTTTTTATCAATGTAAAAATATTATCCATTAACTAGCTGGGCCCCACACCCGTGTTACATTTATTCGGCAAACTCTCCATAAGGTCACCGCCAACGCGCCCGTGTAACCCTTGCCTATAGTTTGCCAGATTGCTTGACATTCATAGTTATTGCTCCGCTCTTTACAGTAATAGCGTGAAGTTATATAGCCTTATATTATTCCTCATGAATCTGGCCATCATATAAAAAAAGAAATTTTTGAACCCGACTAGTAGTTTTTGTGATTTAGCATAGGTTAAATTTAATTTTTCAAACATACTCAAGGATTATTATTGTAACAATGCAACAACTACAAGGTTTTGTAAAAACATCTTCATATATATATATAAATCTTCTGTGTGTGTGACCGAACTCCTCCTAAACGGCTGGATTGATTTGGATGAAATTGGTTGCGCGTGATTGAGTGCGACTCTGGATGGTTTAGATTCATAATTAGACCAGGTAGATGGCGCTGTAGTCGAGTTCTAAGTTTATTTTTGGGTAAGCCAACGTTCGGGGTTGGACAACGGTCTATATAATTTAACTTGAATTTTGATGACCGCCTGATGGACAAAGTAACAGTACTTTGAATCTGATTTTTTTATGGCCCTTTCTTCTTAGGCGCGTTACGAAAAATGATGAGAGTGAATTTTTACGATGCGCGCGCACAATGTAGCGAAAAGTTTGTAGCTAAACCCCGTTTGAAGATAGTCGTACACGATGACATTTTTTAAAATGCTGTATCAGCGCCATCTAGTAATAAATTACAAATTTTGATATCAACTACGATGAATGCACTTTATTTGACTATGTAGTACATAATTGTATCGTTAGATGTCGATATAACATTTTTTGATTTTTTAGCTTTTCTAATATTGAAGTCATATTCCATTAGGCGCGTTATGACAAAATTATGAGTGTGAATTTTCAAATAGTCTACACTATGAAGTCGCTTACAAAACCTCTTGTTTTATTGTGGTGCAGATAGCCACAGTTGATATTATCCATCACATTTCGAAGAAGTATAAATTTCTAACGCGCGTACATAAATACATGCATACAGTTTTTTATTTATTTCATATTCTTCGTATCTATCAACAATTTTACCCACTCCTTTCTGTCCCTGACGTGACATTGTATTATAAATATGAAGTAATTGATAATAGTCGTACACAAAAGTTTCGTATAAATTAATAACTACGTTTGAAGGAGCAAATTGCTGTTCTTTATTGTCAATAGTGACGAACAATAGTTAGTCACAAAAATGACCGAATGTATAATTTTAGGACACAAAATAAATTTATTACACTGATTTCTAAGCTAAATATATTATGGTCTAACTATATAATATATGGTCCCGCGAATAAATCTTTTCACTAAAAACAAAGGCCATTGAACAAAATCCATAATAGATTATAATTATTAGTGTACTTATTTATCACACAACTCGGCATTTGTTTTTCAAAAATCCAATAACAAAAAAGATATCTAATACGATCGCTGGCCAGCTTAACTAATAACCCCGGCAAACTGGCGTCAATGCTCAATACTCAAAAACTTATAGATACGACTCGCATTTTTTTTTCTAAAATAAATTGTCATTTCTTGTGACTATCGTAATGTGTCAAAACGGCCATCATAGCGTGCCGCTACTGTAGTTGATTAACCCATCCGCAAAACAAAATAAAATCTAATGACAAGACACGCACTTGGTAGTGAAGAGGCAACTGACGCATCTGTAAGTGTGGGCCTCGCTGGTGTGGCTGATCGCGTGGTGTTCCAACAGGTGCTGTCTCGATAGCCGTATGTGACTGCACACTTTGCATTTATACCTGTAGGTATGTTATCATTACGCTATATCATCTTTAGGTGTAAGCACCAAGCGTAGCGTGTCACTTTTTCACGCTATATGAGTGAGGCCATACGCTATAGAGTATGAAACCTCTAATGCGATGTCGTAACGCGTCGCCATGCAAAAGTGAGTGTTTATTTTTTGATTATGCCACATTTATTTCCATTCATAAACTATATTTTTATGCATATTATCTGTACAATTTTTTTTTTTCTAACCGACTATATTGTTAGCCGTAAGGGCCCTGGAGCCATTAGAGGCTTTGACAGACGTCTGTATCATTGCGAGTGTTCTGAAAAGCTGTTCAATCTAATTCCCTCCTCTCCCTTCCACAACAGAACCACACGCGCTGGGCTTCGGTGTCACAGTTTTACGGTAACCTCCATCTCGGCACGAACTAAATAGTTCTCTATGTCTTATCTTTGTAGTGACGTGAAACTGCGGAACCAATGTGTTCCTTCTTATGACATCGGGTCCTTCAAGCTTAATGTGAAGAGATATTTATGCAGGCCGGCATGACAGCGGCGACCGTCGATGGATTTCGATCTCTTGGTGGTCGTCGTTCTATGTGGATTGTACTGCGCTTACCATCAGGGACAGTAAAGTCTATGTGCCGAGCTTCTATATAAAAAAAAGCTTCACAGGGTAACAAACTCAAGGGTGCCAGAGTGGCCGAACCTCGGCTTGTGCTGTTGCAGTACATGCAAATAAGTCCCAAACTGACTAACGTAGTGTGTCACTTAGAGCTTTATCTAATGCCCGCCTGGGTAGCTACCACCCTCAAGTTGAAAATTTGTCGCCAAGCACCAATAGGTGTGTTCCGGCAGCTGCACTTGAGAGCCAGACTTCCACTGGGCTTAGCGTGTTACCATCTTGGGCCACATCGTCACTTAACATCAGGTGAGATTGTGACAACTACGCCACACCTATAACGAAAAAAAAAACCTAAGGTGGCAAACAAGCATAGAGCCCGCCTGGTGATAAGCGGCTACCGTAGTCTATGGACACTTGTAATATCATAGATATCACTAGAGCGTTGCCGACCTCGAACCCCATTCCCCAAGGAGCTCTGGAAACCCTACTCACCACTTAAACACAACAAAAGGTTATTTGGCTGTGATCTTCTGTAGGGTGGAGATATTCCACCAGTCGGAACTCAGACTTCCTCGAGTAAAGAGAAATCTCCAAAGAAATTTATAGGTCTAGCGTTTTGGTCAGAACCTCACCTGATGTTATGTGACGATGTAATCAGGTTCGGAGAAATCTTTAAATATATAAAGCAGAAAGCCTTTACAAAAATCATTATAATAGCAAGATAAATAAATAAATATGAAGATACAATTTCACAACCGGGCATTTTAATTCCAAACTAAGCAAAGCTTATATTTTTGTTACTAAACAACTGATATACTATACATATATAGATATTCAATACCCAGACATACATCTGACAATTGTGCACAAAAGTCAATCTTACGCGAGAATCGAACCTATGACCTCTCGGCACGATAGTAGTACTTACTACTACTGCGCCAAGAGACCTGTGAACGATGATTTTATTGTATTATCAGTGAACTGAATTTACCTAGTCGTGTGCGATTTCATATGGCCCCTCAATGAGACGGGACTCGGACAATACTGACTGCATATCTCGCAGAGGTACATACCATTTTCCTAAAACGAACAGATAATAAGAATGCTATGTAGTGTTGCCAACATCAAAAATTCAATATGTGATATTGATCAAATTCGGCTCGAAGGACCACGATTTCGGTAAAAAAGCTATCTTATTCTACAGTTAGACATATGTATAAAATCCTCATTTTTTATTTGCGTGTGCATCCTCATACAAATTACGGAGTAAAACGGCACAATTATCTTTACGCATAAATGCATTATTCTCTGGGCAATTGTGAATTCTGGTATCATTTTCTACCAAACGTCATTTGAACATCAGCCTGTATATCTACTTAGTTTGCTTACGCTGCAATGTTTAAAGGCAGGTTTAATAGCGACTTTGGATAAATTATATTTAAATTAATTTACACTATATATATCAAGAATACTTAGCTTCAATAAGATTAGGGTAAAGGCGGCTCAGTGAGATGAGTCGCTCAGTGAAGCGAACCACTAAGACTAGTTGCTCAGTGAAGTGATTCGCTCAGTTAATCGAATCACTCAGATTAACTGCATGTGAAATGAGTCGCTCAGTTTAGCGAAGCACTCAGCTTAGCTGCTCAGTGAAGTGAATCGCTCAGTTAAGCGAATCACTTATATCAGATGCTCAGTGAAGTGAATCACTCTGTTAAGCGAACCACTGAGATTAGCTGCTCAGTGAAGTGAGTCACTCAGTTAAACTAACCTCTCAAATTACCTGCTCAGTCTAAGTTCACAATATGGGGCCATTTTTATCGTTTATCACCTAAATATAAGATAAAGTTTACGATTACCATTGTGTGCTTCACCATATGACTCGCCAAAACATCCTCAAAGTTGAACCCTTTAACGCATTTCTCGCATTTGAACGGCGCTCTGAGATACACGTCGGTTTTTGATTTATTTTTCATCTCGTCTAATACCTGGAATAGGATTTTAATAACAATAGAATCAGATATCTATAGGAGCATAATATTATTATTCTTTTATTATTTATAAGTGACACATTTTTACTAAATGTATATTAAAATATACACGGTACCTATAACTAAAATATAATTTTTAAAATTTTCGTCTGTCTGTTTGGTGAAAAAGTGGATGAAAGCTTAATGAAAATCTGTCATTTTTGAAGATAAACTTACGAGAATTGGTATTTAGCAATTCAGTTAGAAAGTAAAAAAGATAGGGTATAGCTCAATTGGGTATTTGAAAAGAATAAAGAATATCGACTTTTTTATGTATTTAAAAGCTTCATCATAATTATGATAATAGTTAATTGGAAAAACTCTTAATATTGAATTCAATTGAAAATTGTTATATTTTAAAAAGAATCGCATGACTACGAACGCGCCACGATTGATCGCCAGGTTTGTGACGTCATAATGTTAAAGGAATTTCATCGATTAAGAGTCAAAGCACTTTATCAGCTGTAATGAGTAGAAATTACCATTGTGACGTCACACGCGCTCGGGTTTATTCGGGACCGATCGGCGCGTTTTCGCCACTGAATACATTTTTTTTTTTAATAATGTAAAAAAAAAATAGTTTATTATAAAACTTATATTACATCTTTCCAATTATCACAAAAAATAATAATTCAAAAACCCAATTATGACGCGAGCGAAGCCGCGGGAAAAGCGCTAGTAGCATATAAAAGTGTTTTTATTATGTTTATCATATTTTTTTAAAGTAAACAGAAAATGAAATATCCAAAGACTGCTGTTAATTTTTAATTTGTATTTGCAAAATCTTTAATCTTAACGTTTAATTTAATATTTAGTAGACGTGTTTAATTTTGGTTACGTAGTACGAGAGATTAGCGTGTTTAAACAAACAAACTCTTCCGCTTTATTATATTAAGTGTAGATAAGCTTACCTGATCTTTTGTCAATTTAATAACGAGGTATTCATTAGTTTCGCGGACCATTCTCGTTGTGAAACCTGCCGGTTCTTCTTTGGCCTTTTTACTTATGGTATTCTCGCATGCGTTTTGGTCTATTGATATGTATTCTTCCTTCACTATAGCCTCTTGCTTAACATCTTCGCTACTGGTGATCACCTGAAGGACATAGATTAATTAAAACCGACCATGTTTAGAAGTGTTTTAAGAGAGGTAGGACACAGATAAATTTCTTTGGAGATTTCTCTCCTCTACTTTGGGCTGCCTCACTGGTGGGATACCTCCACCCTACAGAAGATCACAGCCAAATGGCTTAGTGTTGTGTTGCTGCGGTGAGTAGGGTTTCCAGAGCTTCTTGAGGAAGGAGGTTCAAGGTCGGCAACGCGCTAGTGATACCTATGGTATTACAAGCGTCTATAGGCTACGGTAGTTTTTTGTTTGTGGAAAACTTAGGTTGCAAATAAGCTACAGTCAATACTGTATCAGGTTTACAAAGGCTAAGTTTCTGCAACTCGACGTCTATATGTGCCTATTTTTCGTGCTGATGGCGGTTGACTTAAGTCGTGCCAGCCTAGTTCCTCCAGTCGCCAGATGTTGTTAAATATTTCCGAGTAGTATTACTAAAACATCGATTAACTGATAGTCATTTGCAGTATTGAACAATCGTTAGTTGGGGATAAAATAACCGTTGCTTATTTCTAAAGGAAAGTACCTTAAAATTTGCGAGGATTTTTTTTTAGCTCGCCAATTTAGCAAACTACGCAAGCTGGGGAACACTTTTGAACGACCTTTTTTTTTCGCTGTCGACTTTGGTTGGCTTGGTATAAGTTCCGTACACATAGTCATGTTGTAAAACTCGTGCGATTAATTATTAATTTTATTACTATAAATAAATAACAAGGTTCGGCCACTTTGGCACCCTTGGAACTTGCTCGCCCCCTAAGCCCGGGTGAAGCTGTAAAAGCCGTCTGAGACTCCAGGGCTATTATAGCTAACAGAATGGTCAGATCGAAAAAAATAAAATTAAAATAAGTTTTGTCAGCGGCAGCCTTGGGGTAGAGGGTACTCTAGGTGCCTGGTAGCAAAATGCTAAATGCGAGAAACAATTTCAAGCGAAAAATATATTTTTAATGGGCACAGGCCTGTCTCGAATGAAAATGAAAATTTAATTGAAGAAAATAAAATCAAGCATAGCTGCACGGCGCCCGTAATTCTTATGGTGTGATACATTATGCCGGCTTCATACTCACGCCGTGAACGCGAGTGTGAATGGATTTCACGCCTGTTCATGGGGTTCACGACTGTTAGCGTCTCGGTTTTTTGTGCCCGCGTCAAAGGATTCGCGGTCGCGTAACACGAACGCTTATCCACATACACGGCATCTCAGTTCGATTCGTTATAAATTGAATATGTAACCGTATTGTAATAATTACATTAAATGTTTAAATTATTCAACATTTATGCTATTATTGCCAGATTTGACGATACTTTAGGCATATCCTGTTAAAACAAACATGTGTAAAGAATAATTAATTCGTTCTGTTGCGATGTATACTCGTTATCCACCATCTTCCTTTACTCTCTTTCTTTAGTTTGTTTTGTATCATTAAAAAAACAGATAATTATAAAATGCTAGTGCACATAGAGTATTTAGACCAGTGAATGAACCCGACTGTTAACATTGTGAGTTTGGAGAGTAATTCACGTCACGCGGAGTTCACGGCGTGAATTTTCGCCGCGACTTCACGACGCGAGTCTGGAGCTGCCATTACAATTCATAGTGTGAAAGCGTCAACTAAAGGGTGCTAAAGACAATGTCGTTCTATCTTGATTAAGGGCTAGGGCTGGTGCGGAGTTTTGTGATGGTAAAACTACCATACCTGATTTTTCTTCTTTCTCTTCCTTCTTCTAGCATTAGTGTCACAAAGACTGTCGTTTCTTAGCTTAACTAATGGTAATTCATCATCATCATCGTAGGTGGTGAAATCACAGTCGTCTTGTGCGTGAGCATCATCACAATTATCTGGACCCAGGTAGTATACATCTGGAGTAGTGCTGAACAGTGTAGGGTAGGCAGAGAATGAATTTGTTTCCTGAAAAAATGAAGGAATGATTGTTGATGATGTCAATGCAATGATGGCTCAGTGGTAGCGTGCATGGACATCGCTTCGATTGACGTGAGTTCGAATCCCTGCAATGAGTCCGAGTTTTCGGTGAAGGAAAACATCGTGATGAAATCATAGCATGGTAGTAGGGTATTTTCTAATGTCCGCCTGACTAGCTAGTAGCTACTACCCTACCCTCAAGTTGACAATTATCGCAAAGTACCTATAGATGTGTTCGGGCAGCTGCACTTGAGAGCCAGTCTTCCCACTAGGCTTAGCGTGTCACCATCTTGATCAATATCATCACTTAACGCCAGATGAGATTGTGGCCTTAACGCTAAACCTATAAACAATATTTAAAAAAAAGTTGATATAAATAATCTTAACTCTTTTTCAGGAATAAGATATTTATATAAATAGCATTATAAATTTATCTATACAAATAAATAAAATTGAAGTGTCTGTTTGTAATGTCACAATAACAGCTTTTACTAAATGCATATGAAAGTATATACACTACTTATAACAAAAAAATTAAACATTTTTTTTCTGTTGTCCGGTTCTTCTGGCTAATGTCCGAAACGATTGGACCGACTTTGATGGGAGTTTCACAGACAGATAGATGGGTTTATAAGGAGTACCTTAGCCCACTTTTAATTTCGATTCTGTAATCCACGCGAGCGGAGCCGCGGGCACAACTAGTACATAATAAGTGTGCCACTGAAAATATCGCAATTTCCATTATCCTGAAAAAAGTCCGCGATACTATATGCCTATCTATTATACATAAGCCACAATGATGTATTCCTTTTTTATTGAAAATTTAAAAGTTATTATGAACATTATTGAGCTCGGCTCAGGTCTATGACTATAGCTACAGTGGCGCGAACGAGCCGTGTGAGTTGTGACGCATAACCCTGACCGTCCAATAAAAATATTGTGTAAAACTCAAGTATTATAAATCATCAATCAGCAATTTCTTTGAAATTATACGCGGGTGAAACCGCGGGGCACTGCTAGTATAGACGGTACCTAGAACAAACAATTTCTGTCTGTATGTTTGTTCCAGATAAAATTCGTAATGTTTGGGCCGATTTTGATGGGAATTTCACTGTCAGATTACTTATGTTATAAGGAATAACTTAGGCTACTTATATTTTAGATAAAACAAATATGGTTCCGCGCAAAAAAGCCTTTTATAAAGCTAGTATGTATTATAATCTACTACCCGTGTGAAGCCAGGAAGAGTTGCTAGTGCTATACATATGCTATATATATTCAAGACCCAGATACACAACTGCCAATTATGGTCATCACATGCATGACTTATTATTATACAACTTACCAATTTAATACCACTGTCAAGTATTTCACTAACTCTGCAGCAATTATTTATAAACTTTATAAATTTCACAAACATATATTGACAAATTTTACAAATTTGCTTCCCGTTGTCAAACTGTGAAATAAACATGAAAGAAAAAATTAAATGTTATATAAACATATAAATAAAAAAAATACTTATTATATGGTAAGAAAATATTTGGTTAAAATTATTGATTTGACTGAAACAGCTACCATGTTTGTCTAGCCTAGTTCACAGGGACTATGGACGACAGCTGAACAGGTGTTTGTAAGCACTTGGACAGAGTGCTCTGGAAAGGAAGAGTAAATATTTTTGCCGTGTTAGTATTAAAAAAAACATTCCTTAGTTTTCTCTTCCTCCCCCTGGCCAAAATCCTAGCTACGCCCATGGCAGGGACCACAAGGTTTGAAAATAAGCTGTTGTCCTAAGCATAAACTTTAAAAGTTTTAACATATGTGATCACTTGCCTCCCCCCCCCTCAACCGCACTAGCCAACACATTCGCGTAATACTGCACCGCCCACGTAATAAAGGATTCATAATTAAAAAGGAGAAATTTAAAAAAAAAACATCCAAACCATTGTATTGCATTGCATTGCAAACCATTTTTGCTATTTTACGGTTTGGAACTGGAAGTCTAGAAAAAGAAGCAATTTCCTAAAATATCTTTTAATATACACAACTATAAATTTGTTCCTTCATCTGTCTAGGATGATGACGCAATAAAAAAATATTTTGCCTGCAAATCCGGCATGTATGCCGAATGAGATCACGAACATGTTAAAATACTTAAATATTCATATGGTAAGATATTTACTAATAAGGTATAAAATGTTGTTGTTGTTGGGCCTCAGTCTTGGATTATTTTTTAATGTTCTAATATATTTTATTTTATTTTAATTCTTGTTTTCCACAGGCATAAATAAATAGGTTCTTGGTAACACATTTTCAAGTTAAGTGTGGTAGTTCAACATGAGAGCAATAAAACACAACCTTATGATTTTATTACAGTGTTTCTTTTTCAAATACTTCATCTCTGGTCACTGTCATAATTTAGATAATGTTGTTAATTAAAAAAATATTGTACAAAAAGTTTGAATAATCACATATCTATTTTTAATTAATATATAATTGCATATTCTTTCTTTAGTTTTATTAAAAAATATGATATTAGTTACCTAATGTTACTGAAAAAGTATATTCATAAACAAAGTTTATTTTTAAACATAAGCGTTTTTTCCTATATATAAAATCATAGATATAAATGATATTTTATTATTAAGCTATTAACCTATTTTATTTGAATTTAAGTAAAAATCGAAGAAAAATAATATTATCTACTAACCTTCTGTACAAATTTCGTACATAAATTTACAATTTCTGGTGACATTGAATACAAATCTTTTGTAGCTCGAAGGCAAGTTCGGCATCTGGTACTGAGGTTAGCAATATTAGTATTATTAACTTCATTCATTTTTCATGAAATAAATACAAAATTTATGTATTAATCAGAAATATCAAATTCTACAAACGATTAGGCTTGTTGAAAAGTATCGATATGTCGATATTTTAGGTGTATATTTTAAACCGATATTGTTATATCGATACAAAATTTTTAGTGTTACCAATCCTTAGACCTTAAAGTCCTTAGACCTAGTGTGTTTGTTCATACTATAAGCAGAATCTTAAAAGAATAACAGTTTAGCTAGGAATCGCATCAATATTATATTGTTAATTATTTGCGGTTGTTACAAATAATATATACTTTGGAATACGTAACAATATTAGACAATTCCACTATGATAATAGAAAATAAATATATTAGGTCTTATGAAATTGCCGTTTTGTATGAAAAATTTTAAACGATGATTTTTCATGAATTTTTATTTGTATTAATCGAAGTCATCACCCATGCAATCAATGCATCTTTGCCAGCGCAGTGGCAGTTTATTGAAGCCCTTCTTAAAGAAATCAGCTGGACGGGAGGCAACAAATTCTTCAAAGGCATTTTGTACTGCCTCACGGGTATTGAATTTTTTCCTCGCCAAGGAGTTATACAAATTCTGGAAAAAGTAGTAGTCTGTAGGCGCAAGGTCTGGTGAGTAGGGCGGATGACGGAGAACTTCCAACCCCAGTTCTTGCAACTTGGAGACCGTCTGTTGTGCAGTATGAGGTCGCGCGTTGTCGTGCAGGAGCAGCGGAGACGAGCGATTGACCAATGCTGGTTGGAGATGTGCCAGCTTCTCCATCATTGTGTTCAGTTCTTCACAGTACACATCTACAGTAATGCTCACCCCGTTTGTTAAGAAGCTGTGATGAATCACACCGGCGCTAGACCACCAAACAGTGACCATCACTTTTCTAGGGGTAAGTTTTCGTTTAGGGCATTGTTTAGGCGCTGAACCAGGATCCAACCAACTTGCTGAGCGCTTGCGGTTATCAAACAGAATCCATTTTTCATCGCAGGTAACAATGCGGTTCAAAATTACTTCATTTGTGTGTCTGTTGAGCAGTGCAAGGCACGTCTCGACGCGTACTTCGCGCTGGCGATCATTGAGTTCGTGGGGCACCCATTTGTCAAGCTTTTTTACCTTGCCAATTTGACGCAAATGGACCAATATTGTTTTGACGCTAACGTCGAAAGCTGCTGCTAATTCAGCCGTAGATTGTGTATCATCAGCTTCCATAATCGCCTTTAATTCGTCATTGTCGACCAAAGTCTTCGGACGACCGGTTCATTTTTCAGGTCGAAATTCCCAGAACGGAAGCGAGCAAACCAATAACAGGTGGTGCGTTGGTTTGTAGTGTTAGCTCTGTAAACGTCGTTGATGTTGCATGCCGCTTGTGCCGCGTTACTGACACGACGGTACTCATATTCCATAATTACTCGAATTTTTAACGTATCCATGATGACAAAAAAGATTTAAATGCGATGAAAATGTAACACTAATCAATAAACAAATGACTACTTTTGGAAAAAGAATTCCATGTTTTTAAAATAAACCTCCTGAGCCCTTATGACCTACGTACTCTGTGCTTATGACTAACAGTATAGTCAGTTCAAAAAAAAAAAAAATTAGGTATCAGACATTTTGAATATAACGTGACTGTGTTATCTGCTAAAAATAAAATGTTCAATGTACATAACAATATTGCATAAAATATTTTTTATTATAATTTTTTTTTTCATAACTGTCCATAAACTTATTTATTTTAATAACCTCTTTATACCATAGTGATTTAAATTTTGTATTTTTTTATTATATTTTACGTTAGCATTCCACATTTCGTTTTGTTTACTAATTTTACTGAAAATGTTTAATTTTCTTTGTTTCCTAGGGGCTCTTCTTAGAGTAAATAATTATTTGAGGTTATAAACAGATATAGTTGCATTCGTATTGCTCTTCGCTAGTGTTGCTCATTTTAGTTAAGTTGTAAAAACATAGATGTCGTTATATACATTGATACTTAAATTCTGAAGGCGCTGTCAAGATTAGCATCGAAATAATGACGTTTCTATACTGATACTTTGACAGGCATCGCTTCTCGGCCTCCGGCTAAGATCAAAGTGTAGTATCTGTTCTTTTCAGCTTAATATCTGAAAGTTCCCGCATCGCGGGACCAGTATATTAAACTGATTTTTGTAAACTGACGGGATGTTCGGGGCTCGCTCCACTCCTGTCACGGGTCGGCCCGGCATTGCAGTGCCGCCGGGATCGGCCCACCAGAATTAATTTGTTCATTCCTTAGAATCTCTCATGAGACCACGACTAAAATAATCTATCAAATAATGTAAATTTAAAAATGTAATACATTTTCGCTTTCAAGGATTTTCAATTTCCTTCAAAAACACCCACCATCAAATCTAAGAAAAACTATTCAAACCTGAAGCAAATATTCAAACTATCATTTAGGTACATATTCCAGACTCTATATGATACAACAATAAATATAAAACACACCAACAACTTTCGAACACAACTGCTATACAGTTTACTCACGAATGAGCATGTAATAAAACCTACAACATTTCACAATACACTGTACAAAAAAACTTAACTGTATTTTCATTTGCTTTCTTAAATTATAATAATAATCAATATTAATATAACATACATAATTATAGTATTACATAATTGATCCTATATAGAATAAAGCCTCATGGCATGAGGCTTAACAATAATAAAAAACCGCTGTCATGTCAACATATTTCAGATCTTGCTTCAATTTTTTGTTAAATACAATTTAACATTTATAGCTGCAGTATAACTATTTACAATAAAAACTATTAAAATATCTGATTTCAATTGTGACAAACTTTATTTACACATTTTTTTTTTTTCGATCTGACTATACTGTTAGGCGTAAAGGCCCAGGAGCCTCGAACGGCTTTTACAGCTTCACCGGACTTGAATTACACAATTTTTAATGAACCTAATAATACAATATGAGTCGCGAAACAGCTTTTGACAGATTTTTTTTTCGAACTGTGTGTATATTGTTATCCATAAGGGCCCTGAAGCCTCAGACGGCTCTTACAGCTTCACCCGGGCTTGCGAGCGAGCGCTTAAGGCACTCGGCCACTACAGAAAATGTCATTTGACATTCTTTTTATATCGTTTGGTATCGAAGTCTAATGAATATATTCACAAAAAAATCTAGGTTTAAAAAATCGATGTCACTAAAATCAATCTTTTTTATTTGCTTTTTTCCTAATATGGAAAACAAAAAGGACACCATTTAAAACACAAAGGGGAATTTATTTCACAAATTTAAAACAATAAGACTATTTTTACTAACATAGATGCGGATTTGATTATTATAACAAATATCACAAAGTACATCTCATAAGATGTGTGCTTGAAAAGTACTTGTGCATAAGATTACACTACATTTCAAAGTTAGTTTTAAAAAGATAGGAAATGAATTTTAATTAGTCGTATAAAAAAACAATGTGATAAACACCATTTTACTAAAAATCAATCTTTTTTGAGCTGCTTTAGAGTTTGTATTTACAATATAAATATAAACCCCTGTTATAGAAAATAAAAAGGACACAATAATAATCGATCTTTTATAATTTTTCATTAATCAAAGTGGTTTTTCAATCATACTAAAGTATCAGGAATAAAAAAGTCAGGTATAGACATAAATAATTTATTTCACAAATTTATTGGTTACATTGGATAGTCTGGTAATTATATAGTCTATGGGTCTTAATGTAGCCATCTTGCGAGTTTTTGAGAAATTACGTGAAATAATTTCATTTCTTAACCCAGCCCCGGATCTACGATTTTTTTCGTACCGGGGCAGAAACTTGATAGTAGCGCCCTCTCTCTTCAGCGTTTGAATAAGTTGTTAAAAAAACTCACAAATATATATAGTGGATGGCATTTTTTGAAAACAAAACTTGGGTGCATTTAACTAATTGTATATAATTTTATGGTTTTTATCAAAACAGAAAAAGTCTAATCTAGATTTTCTTAAGTGAAATAACGATTCACTGGATCAATTAGTTTGAATATTTGCTTCAGGTTTGAATAGTTTTTCTTAGATTTGATGGTGGGTGTTTTTGAAGGAAATTGAAAATCTTTGAAAGCGAAAATGTAATAAATTTTTAAATTTACATTATTTAATAGTGCAAGTTTTACATAAAAATAAAACTTGTATTATTGAGCATTGACGATGCACAGCATCTGTGAGAGGGCGTTGTATACTTCCGCTTGTTTTCCACCAATCACAGCGCTTTAAACTGATGACCTTGTGCTCTGCAGCGCCATCTACTGAGTTGTAAGTCACAGGAGGCCGGTGGGGGCATTTAATCAGTCATAGCAGTCTCTCATCAGGAGCTTTGAAATGGATGCTGTGCATCGTCAATGCTCAATAATACAAGTTTTATTTTTATGTAAAACTTGCACTATTATCGGCATGTGACGATGCACAGCATCTGTGAGAGACGTGTTTATAACTCCTGGTGACGCGATAACGACGCTATGTGAAGTGGATGTAATTAGTATTATTAAGCTGTAATCACACAGAAATAATTTAAATTTAAACTAGTCACACGATGACACTAGTAAAATAATTCTAAACTTATTCCCATGATTCATCCAGTTTTCATCGTTTTAGTACAGTAACTATATTTTTTTATTATAGTAAATATATAATATATAATATGTAATAATAAGTTATACGAGATAAAAATAACTAAGTACTTGTAAATTATTGATTTTTTCTTAAGAGTTGTATTTTTGTTACACCAGCAACTATGGCTAAGAATATGAAATCCCGATACCATTTTAAGAAAGACAACCGATTCCAAAGAACTCAGTTAAATCAATCTCAACCCAGTTTTTATCTAGATACCAACAACAGTTCACGAAGCAGCTTGTGTCTTAGCTTTCATAGTAATAAAAGACTAACTATTACACTCGGCCAAGTTTGTGTGGCCATGATACCAATTTCCACTGGCAGGATTCCAGAGAATATTAATATTATTTATTCTAAGATATTGAAACTCCATAGCCTCTGTCTAAGCCTGCGTCAGCTTTACACAGAGATGGGAATCAAAATGACAAACATCGTTGTAGAGGTTTTAGAACGCCTGCAATAAAACTAAGCAGTGTAGTCGTCGGCCTGACGCCAAGAGCAGAATGCAAGCCTACATGACGCCTTATGTCCTTCGCGGTGGATTATCCTAAAACAACCTCAGACACCTTGGCACTTGGACACCAAATTGACGATTTCTCTGCTCTAAACTTACGAAGGAAAATTGCTTTTACACCTGTTTAACTAAGAAAAATTTGAATTGAAGCTTTTTCTATTACAACTCTCCCGCGAGTACATAATGTTTTAAGCAACAATATAGATTGATTATTTAATAATAATCAATAGGTAATAGAGATAATTATAATGTTAAGAATCTAAAATTCGATTCCACAGCTGGACCTAACCCATCAATCCCATGAGGCTTTCTATGATTTCAATATTCTATAACTTAAGTTTAAACGTTATTTGCGGGTTTGATCGGTCTGTAATGCCTTCTCTCCAAATAATAAGGCGACATCCTGGATGTGCTGTGTGACGTCGACTATCCATTAACGTAATTTTTTCATAACTATTTGTATGGAAGCCAATGAACGTTTTCTGAGAATCCAAATAAAGGAATTTTGTCCTCGGCGCTGGCTACTCAGCTGCTTGCCTCCCTCGTGAGAATCTATCCGCGATGAGATAGTAGATATCAAATCAATGTAAAGTTGCGTGGGATTAGTGACCATGTCCGCTTCCTTTGCGAATATATAATACGGATTATTCCATTGACTGTCTGAACAATTAGGTTACGTATTTAACTGTGACCTATGCCGAGAGTTCTAGAAAATCTGTCTCTGTCAACGGCAGACTTTTCAGGGCCAATTATCTGCTGACCTGAATCCAATAGTGACTTTACGTGAATGACAGATACATCCCAAATATACATTCACTCACTCCTTTACTTTGCATCTGGGCTTTCTGGGCTTGAAATAACTAACATCACCAGTTAGATGAAAGTCGTCCTGAACTCATGTACTCCACACCTGGGCTTGAAGTAACGCGCATGACCAATTAGACGAAAGTCGTCTAGAACAGTAGCACTACCTCAAAGAATTTTTATTGAGCTAAACGATTCACTCTGTCCTCCGGAATTGAGGGATCTGAATTAAAGTGCCCGATTAGTGTTGTATATCCTTGACCTGGTTCAGCAGGGTCTTAAAGAGCCAATGTTTTAGTCAAAAACATGTCAAAGAAACTGAGCTTCGAGTTTCTGTCAGTCAGTAACCTCAAGAACATCATGTACTTAGAGGGTTCAGCACGGACTTAAAGAGCCAATGCTCTTGACAAAAATATGCTCGTAAAATGAATGGGCTCCGAGTTGCTGCCAGTCGTCAACACCATCGTTCACACCATCGTTCTTGACACATCGTTCTTGGATTCTTATCATTTGTGACATATCAGAGTCTGAGCGGTCTGCCGCTTTCCCCAATACGCTTTCGGAATGGCTGTCGTAAAATTTGAAACTATTGACGATTATTAATTGGATGATGTTTCATTACGCTGACACTAGGTCGAACTTGGAGGGTGAATGGCAGACGTATTCCCATGATAATTTTGAGAAGGGCCTACGTACAGAGTCTGCCACTGTCCAGGATACGCTCGAGGACAGCCCTAGTAAGTTTTGTGCTGAAGCCACTGCTTAATTTAATTGTCTCTGTTACTTAAGGTTGAGTATAGAGGGTAAATAACAAACGCATTCTCGTAATAATCTCGAGAAAGGCCTACGGAGCCTACAGCGTCTGCCACTGTCCAGGATACGCTCGGGGACAGCCCTCATGAAAATTTGAATTGAAGCCGCTGATGGCAATTTATTATACTGTTTGTTTCACAAGGCCAAATTTGAGGGTGAAGGAATGTGTCTGACATTCCCGTGAAAATTAGAAAGGCTTATGAGGCCTGCAGCTCTGCCACTGTTCCCGATACGCTCGGGTACAGCCCTCGTAAAATTCGGGTTGAAGCCGCTTATACAGACCCATTTTAATTCGACTGTGTTTTAGAATGAGTCGAGAAGCTTGGGCTTAGTGGGTGAATGGCAGGCGCATTCGCGTGATACGAGAAGGCCTGTAGGGTCTGCCACTGTCATCAATACGCTTAACGACAGCTATAAAAAAGTTCAAAGGAAGCTTAATAAATAGACAGTCTTATTTAAACTTTCCCCCACTTTGATTGAAGGGTACATTAGAAAGTCTCACCCTCCCTTCTCTTCGCCAAGAAGAAAGTACTGGCTAATAAGCTTTGTTTGAGAATACATTTTTCAGTTTCAAACAACTGGATCCAACTATCTACTCCACCAGTATCAAGAGTAAGCTTCATAAAATTTTCCTTTTGAACAAACATTTTATTTCATTGTGACCCGATCACGGTGGCACTGCCATGTCAGGACGACCCGTGACATGAAGTGGAGTGAGCTCCCAAGCATCTAGTCAGTTTACAAAAATGTTAGTATAATATTCTGGTGCCGCGACGCGAGAACTCTGATCGGAATCTAGAGCAGCAAAGCGATAGCTGGCTCTTTGTCGAAGAAACAAAATTTTAAACTTGCGCGGATTTTACGCAAATCCTCACACAAATCGATCAGGATACGCTCCTTGCCGTTTTAAAGGTGTTGTGACCATATGTGACACCGTGTGACATATCGTGTGTATAAATCCGTACATAAAATAAATATGGAGTTTTTCTTCATATGCACGCGCAACCATTTCATTGCCAGTTAAGCATAACTTGTACGATGTTTAAAAACTAATATACACATATGCACATATGGGTGAAAGATTTCAGTACTAAATAAAATAAATATGGGTTAAATCCCCATATTTACACCACCATTTAATTCCAAACTAAACAGCGCTTATACTAACTATGGTTACTTGTATGTAAGTATGGTTGCCTGTACTGTGGTTAGTACTATGGTACTATGGTAATAACGGCCGATATACACATACGAGTGCATGATTTCATTACTAAGTATGGGTGTGTGTCCCCATATTTGTAAACGACCATTTTATGTACACTTTGTAAGCTTTGGATGTACACATATATATATAATAGGGTATTTAACACCCAGACAACTAATAATTATGTTCAAATGTAAGTCATATGCGGGGAACGAACCCGCGACCTCTCGGCTCAATAGTAAAGCTTACTAACACTGCGCCATGAGGTCTGTGAATACTACGTGAATTTTCGAATAAGGTGAGAAATCTCAAATATAGTTTTACCATAATAATACTGTTTTGGCGAAAACATCGTACCAGAAGAAACATTACAGGTTAAAAGTTATTAAAAAATTTACTCCAGGTCTACGAGACCGAGTATTATTTTCAGTATCGGATACTTGAACGTATATCCAAGATAGACCCGATATGCAATCATTCCAAACGCTTTGAGCGTTCAGGATCAAAAACCGAGGTACTCTAATGACTTTTAAAGTATGTACTCACGAATTAAAAGGCGCGATTGTAAAGGAAAGGTCTCAATAGTAACTGCAGTAAGCCGCTTTTAAACCGGTGCCATATGGCACGCGTATTGGAGACCCTCCGATTTTAAAGCGCATAAACTATTACACATGTTTTTGTAATAAAATATCCTCGCCCCGTAGTAAGGGTAAGTAAACTAGTAAATGAAACTAGACTCACCGCGTCTTCATGTGTAAGAAAACTAGTGATTGAAACTAGACTCACCGCGTCTTCTCCACGTTACCTCGCTATCCGAAAAATTTAGGAACAACGACTACGAGTTGAGATGTTTTTGATGAGCCCTGGCCGTCGCCTGTCGGGCGCGACAGTGCTACACCGGTGTTAAAACGCGGCGTGCGCACTAACGTTCATATCACTTGTACTAAACACTCGTCACTTGCACTATTTTTTTTATATTTTATTTGACTTTTTTAAACGAACAACAAAAAATATAACTCAAATTTGCACAAAAAACCCAAGGGGATTTTTAAACTTTGGCGAATACAGAACCACGTAGGTCTGTAGACGTGTTGCTCGTTCGGGAAGTAACGACGCTATGACTGATTAAATGCCCCCACCGGCCTCCTGTGACTTACAACTCAGTAGATGGCGCTGCAGAGCACAAGGTCATCAGTTTAAAGCGCTGTGATTGGTGGAAAACAAGCGGAAGTATACAACGCCCTCTCACAGATGCTGTGCATCGTCACATGCCGATAATAGATTATTTTAGTCGTGGTCTCATGGGCATTTTCACAAAAATGGTACAACAGGTCAAAATATGACTTAAAATTTAAACTTGATAATTTTAATTATGTTTTTTTAAGATTTTATTCTTACTACTCTTTTATTTATTAAAACTAATGTAGTTTATTAATCCGAATGCTATTTTTAAAGAAAAAGAGGAAAATAAGCAACCCTGTCTTGAATTCTTTTCCGTTTTGTTACCAAAGTTAAAGTGATATTTTATGAATTTATAACATCATTATATCAAAGTGTAATGCATTTTGAGTAGATAATAACATCTTTTTAAGGTTTTAATAACAAAATAATACTACACGTTTGCCCATATTATAAAATTGGTCGTTTTTTTATCAGGTTTGTTACTATTGGTTCCGAGAAAAGATAGTTTTTCATTCTATCAAAGGAAAGTTAATAGTAAAGTATTTCCAGCTATGCAAAAACTTAAGTACGATTCTTTTTTTATGGATTCAAACTGCTTAATTGTAACTACATTTAGTAATTACTAAGAAAATACTTAAAAATATCTCAAAGATTTAGGGACAGTAACAAAATAGACGGTAACAAAATTGTAAAGCAGAGTGTACATTACGTAATAAAAGTTAGGTAAGTAGGGGAGTAAATGTATGATACAAATAATTTGTTTCTTGTCTCGTAGTGGTTAAGGTGGACCCTCACCTCTTCATATAACATGCTGAGTGTGGGTGAACTTTGTGTCGGTAAACTGTATATTCGTAAAACACCACAGAGCTTGTTCCAGTGATTAAGTATTATTAAAAAAAAAGAAAATATTGCATGGCAGTACATGTTTTAAATAAAGCATGCAAATGCTTCATTTTGTTTAAATTGAAACTAAGTATATTTGTAATATAAAAAAAAATTTTTTAATTTGTTTAACGATCAGCTTAGGCACATTATACTTTTAATTATTAGCTTCTGCCTCAGTTGGCTCATTTCAGTAATTTTTTATTTTTATTTAATACGCTCTATATTTCTTTTCCGCTGTGCATCATATTCTTAAGGACGTGCTTGTTTTAACCTTTCGCGATACCTTCTCATTTTTTTTTAGCGGTTAATTGCATTTGGTTTGAACTTTAAAAGTAATGATAGTCTCAGTCACGTTTAATGAATAGATACCATACAAGGGAAATTGATAAAATACACTAAACCCGTTAGTATAATTTAGTAACTATACACGACCACTGAGAAAGTACTAAATTGGGTAATAACATTTTAAATATAGTTACATGAATTTGCATAATATGCAAACACGCATTTAATTCGATGTACATTAAATTTCATAAGTTATTATCCAAATAATAATAAAGCTTAAAATAAATTTAAAAATAATGTATGCCCAGCTTTATGTTGTCCATTTTGTTACTTTTGCAGTCAATCTATATGTTACCATCTCAACAGTAACAAAACCGAGGTAACGCAGCGCTTACGTCTTGGATTAAATTAATTTTAACAGCATTTCATTTTCATGGTTTAATGTTAATTTTGCACCAATCTCTTCTTTCAAAGCCAAAACAGGCATTAAAAGTTATCGAACAATGTAATTTAAAGCTTATCTATAAAATTTTTAGTAACAAAGCTGAACATTAATTTCTATTCAAGTCTAGCCCGATCACACGTTTGCTCGCAAATCACTTTCTAACCAAAATGGAAAAATATTTTTAAGATTGCGTCTTGATATCCACTTAATATTGCCATTTTGAGAAACATAAAAGGCAAATTGAAAAATATTATGTAAAAAAAATCTGTAACAAACTGGACATGTCCAGAAATTACGAAAATAGGGGACAACATCTTAATTCAATTTAAAAATCGGTAAAAGGTAATAATTGCAATATAAATTGACTAAGCTGTAAAATAACTTTTCTATTTTAAATAAAAACTCATTGTGACGGGAGGGCCATACGGATTAATTGCGAAAAGTTTACATAAATAGCCGAATATTACCTGGGGACAGCCCAAAATTATGGGTAGTGTTCCATAATTTCATTCTTTTGTAAACGAGTTTCATTCATTTCATCATTACAAATTTTACGAATTGTAGATAAAAACCCACAATATTTAATTCTCATCCAAATTTACTACTATAATGTAAAATAAACTCAATAAAAAAATATGAAGTTGAGGGACAGGCTAAAACTAGGGTTGTACCATTTTTGTGAAAATGCCCTCATGAGAGATTCTAAGGAATGAACAAATTAATTCTGGTGGGCCGATCCCGGCGGCACTGCAATGCCGGGCCGACCCGCGACAGGAGTGGAGCGAGCCCCGAACATCCCGTCAGTTTACAAAAATCAGTTTAATATACTGGTCCCGCGATGCGGGAACTTTCAGATATTAAGCTGAAAAGAACAGATACTACACTTTGATCTTAGCCGGAGGCCGAGAAGCGATGCCTATCAAAGTATCAGTATAGAGACGTCATTATTTCGATGCTAATCTTGACAGCGCAATACAGAATTTAAGTATCAATGTATATAACGACATCTATGTTTTTACAACTTAACTAAAATGAGCAACACTAGCGAAGAGCAATACGAATGCAACTATATCTGTTTATAACCTCAAATAATTATTTACTCTAAGAAGAGCCCCTAGGAACAAAGAAAATTAAACATTTTCAGTAAAATTAGTAAACAAAACGAAATGTGGAATGCTAACGTAAAATATAATAAAAAAATACAAAATTTAAATCACTATGGTATAAAGAGGTTATTAAAATAAATAAGTTTATGGACAGTTATGAAAAAAAAAATTATAATAAAAAATATTTTATGCAATATTGTTATGTACATTGAACATTTTATTTTTAGCAGATATCACAGTCACGCTATATTCAAAATGTCTGATACCTAATTATTATTTTTTTGAACTGACTATACTGTTAGTCATAAGGGCTCAGGAGCCTCGAACGGCTTTTACAGCCTTACCCGGGCAACATTTATTATTACAGATGCCCTATAAAGAACCACATGTACCTACATATAACATAATATACACACATGATCGTATAAAGGCACAGAGGTATAAAGGTAAAGAACTTAGATAATTTATTTAACATTTAGACATGAATTAACAATCGCGTATTATAGGTATAAACATAAGAGTTAGAGGGTATAAAAGTGTTAGTCTTTGATTATGTAGCATATAAATAACACACACATCTATGTAATCGGAGATTACACTCATGTCAATTTTCTCAAATAATGTAAAATGTAGGTATTAAATTAAATTAAAAATTTACAATCTAGTTAATACGCGCCCTTTTTGTTCGAATTACTGAACAATTGGTTGAATGGATAAATAACAAAAATAAGAAGTATAGCGACATCTATTCATATACAAATTAACTAAAACGTGCTAAACGCGTTTTTGAAGTGAAACTTCTTATGCGACTTCCAAACGTTAAACGTTAATAGCAGATGTCGGTGTGTATGTAAGATGTGTGTGTGTAAGATATTGCACACTGTTTAAATAAAATATCTTTTAAAATGAAGTTTAACTACTTTCGTGTGTGAATCGCACACACACCTTTTTTTAATAAAAATGTACACGTGACTATACTGGAATTGATTTTTGTGTTGTAGAGCAAGCCCGGTAAAGCTGTAAAAGCCGTAAAGGCTCCAGGGCCCCCTAAGGCTAACAGTACAGTCAGTTCGAAAAAAAAAGTGTTGTAGAGATTTTGGTATGTGTTCTTGTCTCATTTGATGAAATCGACTGCAGCAATTAACATTGTCGTAACTTTATTTTAACGATTTTTATTTTTCTGTACTAAAAGTATTCAAATATCTATATCTTGAACCTTGTAAACTTTAAAATCTAATAACTGAAAATAAAGATACAGTCCAGTTATGAGATTTTAAACTACAGGGTCAAAGATGTTGATATTTAATACTTCTAGTAAATAAAAATAAAATTCGTCAAAATGTAGTTCCGACAATGTTAATTGCTGCAGTCGAAATATATTCTTACTGAAATAAAAATCAAAAAAGTAAAGCAGTAGGTAATAATAAAAATATCACAATAATCTTAATTTTTCACACTCCGGATCGTTACAAAGGAAAATATTAAATAAAACAATTAATATATATATATATATGTATATGTATATTGTTTTAACATGTTTTTATTAATAAATATTAAATAACCCCATAATATTTGAAAACCAAATCACCATAATCATCGCTTAACGAATATTTTTGTTTCGAGAACGTCACAGTATGAACTTTTGTCCTTACCGCTTTTGTCCTAATCGCTTGGTCGGAGTTGAAGTGTGCTACCCCTAGCAAGGTGTTGCTAAGCGATCGGTCGGAGTCGGGAGTATAACCGAAACAAAGAGTATATAATTTTAAGGTTCGTTACATTTAAATCATTCAAAAATTATGTCACTTAGCAAGGTGCCGGTCTGTAAGCGCTAGGTCGAAGTTAAAATGCACCCGAAACAAGATTTAAAAAAATAAATGTGTGCAGCTATTCACACATGTCAGAAATGAAACTTTTATAAAAAATATGACATTGAAATATCCTTTTTAAATAACCTAAATCAGCGTGATTCGAATTATCGACCACTCGTGCGTACTGCGTATGAAATCTGGTCGTCTCACACCACTAGGGCAATCCGAAGACAATCACAATCATGAAAATCAGAACTTGAACCAGGCATAGAGAAATCCTATAGATGTAAGGTTTTCTCTTTTCATTGTCCATTTTTCAGTTCATCGAGTTTCAAATCAACGGTGCTCAAGAAGGTTTCACTTCAATAAGTTTAAGAAACGTTGCTAAAATCTTAAACAATGATTTCGCTTCGCGCGTTTTACATTCGCTCAGGAACTGCAGCTGTTGCGGGCGGCGATCGAATTAACTTGGATATTAATCGAAAGGGAACATTACATTTCTTCATTGCATATTTTCAGTAATCATTATGGATATTGTCGGTTCATTTTCGAATGCGCTGACGCTGACAATTAGAAGCAAGCTACATATCGTGCTTAGATCAAGAGTCGTGCAAATAAAGATCCTAACGACAGCTCCCTTAAAGCAACTTACAACAGTGCCACCAAGTCATGTAAAAGGGAGTCGTTTGTTTTGATCAGAAACTAGAGAAACATTCGACTAACAGTCGTAACTGTTGTATGACTAAGTCAATACAAACCTATTTAAATAATCTATCGCTGCCCCGCTGAGGTACTCACGCACAGCCCATGTGAGAAAGCGTCTTTAATTGCTAACATCTTCGCGGTTAACTCCAAACTCGACGATCGTAGTACAAAACATTATACCTACGTATTTGGCAAAAGGAGGTGCGCAGAGAGCCATTTTTGCCCAATGCTTGGAATGCCAGTGGTCCTAATGGTATCCCAGCGGTAGTCTTTAAAAACAGTGTAGCCTAAAAGTCCTCAGCACTGACACGTCTATAACACCTGTACCACGACCCTGGTGTTGTTCCCCAAATATGGAGAGATGCCAATGGTAACGACTTTTACCCAATCGCAGTAGCCTCAGTCTTATGCAAAGTCATGAAAGCAATCATAAATACATGTAACCAAACGATCACTCCTTAAATAGAAAATAATATGGCTTTCGTACGAATCGATCAACCGGTGATCTAGTGTACGTACTACATCGCTGGGAGAAGGAGGTGATTGACAAGCATGGCGAGGCTGTAGCAATCAGCTTCGACATAGCAAAAGGTCTTGAATGAAGGTCTTTTGTCCAAACTTCGGGCATTAGGTCTTCCTGACAACCTGTATACGTGGAAATGTAACTTTTTGCACGTTGGTATATTATGTGTCCTCTTGATGGATACAGTTCGCAGCCCGTGCCAGTTAATGCAGGAGTTCTACCAGGTTCTGTATTTTCACTCACCCTATTTCTTACACATAGAAAATATGTTAGGGTCTGGTTCCATTCATTGCTATGTAGACGAGTATTAAAGCAGTATGCCTATTTGTAGTGGAATTGAAGCGGAGAGATTGCGAGCAGATATTATTACTAACCTCAATCAGTCCTATAACCTCATATCTTCATGTGGGGGAAGTAACATGCTTGAGTTCAGGTTAGTATGTTCTCTTGTAAAAAAAAACTACGCTTTTCTCTCTTTAGAATGACTTACTCGCATAGTGTGACAGCCTAAATATCATATCAGTGGATATATGTTATAACAATTAGAACCCTAATCTCAATAAATATCTCAAACATCGTCATATTGGAAGCGTTATCTTCGCAACATCCAGGAGACTTGGCATCCTGATCAGTGTGCAGTAGTTATACTCACGCCCGACTAGCTGTACTTTATAAGACTCAAGTTCGACCGGGCATAAAATATTGTTTGCATCTGCGGGACGGTTATATCCAATGCGTCCTTGATTTCTTGGACAGATTACAATGACGAGCTGTCCGCATTGTGAGTTGTACAGATATCGCTAAGAACCTCTTCAGATGCGAAGAAATATTGCCTTGCTGAGCGTTTCATTGCCTATTATTTTATTGAACTCGTTTACGAAGCCAAAACTATAGCCATCTCGGCATGGATAAAGAATATCGCTAATTCTTAGCTTTTCCGTACCGTGCGTATGTGTTGGTCTTCCAGTCAACGTGTTCCTTGAACGAGGCTTGAAGAGGTTATTTCTGCGGGTTGATATGACGGCGACTATTATGGGTGAACTCTGTCACCGTCGTTTTTCGGTTGTAACGTACTTTTACCATCAGGAACTATAGTATCATATTACCAAGCTAGTATAAAAAATATATAACATTATTTTACCCTTACCTTCCCCCCCCCTGACGAAAGTTCTGGTTACGTCTATGAACATGCGTAGGTATTAGGTAGGTATTTAGTAATCTGTCAATTTTAGGTTCTTACAGAACCTATGTATCCGAGTGGTGTGCATATGTGTGTAGGGATGCAATGTAATGATTATAAGTTAGTAGCTAGGGAATGCAGTGTCATTGTATCACGTGAGGGGCTGTTGGCTCTAGGGCTCCATGACAAAGGAACGGACCTAGGCTTGAGTTGCTTCGGGAGAGGGTAGACGTGGCGGGTGTGCTGTAGCGAAGTTAACCGCCCGTCCCCTGCGGAGAGAACGGTAGTTTCGCGGACAAAGCCGCGAGCATGCTTGGTTTCTAAAGACGGTGGTAGCCTCGATATCGTCATTGGGATCGGTAAAGTCCGACTGGTAATTCCAGAGATAAGCGCTTTTAAACAAACAAACAAAAAAAAAACTCTTCATCTTAATTATATTATAATATAAATAATAGCTAATATATTTACATTTATATTGTTATTATGGTCTATTAATAAAATAACTTATTCTAATATAAATTAATAACATAATAATTCAATCAATTCTATTGCATAATATCAGTGTGCTCAACTTCTGGTCCGAGCCTACAGTCTACTAAAGAACCAACAAAGTCCCAACATTTATTAACTACTACAATATCTGTTGTGAAACTATAGTAATATATTATGAGAAAAAGCTGTTTATGACATTGTCCATTATTGTTATTCATCAACATAATGATTACCGTTTCTTTTATATAATATTAAGTGCTATTATGTAATCATATTTTATTATTTTAGACTAAATTAATATTATTCTACTAATACTTTTAATATTATAAGCTGGTGCCAACTTGGTGAGAAATAATTATTAATGACAATAGCTATATTATTGACGTTGCGACGTTGTTTTTCTTTTCAACAGATGGCATCATAATTTATTTGCATGATCCCCGTAGAAACAAGAAGTTTCTATATTTACGAGACTTCCTTCATCCAAGCCCGGTGAAGCTGTAAAAGCCGCAAAGGCTCCAGGGCCCCTTAGGCTAACAGTATAGTCAGTTCGAAAAAAAAAAACTTCCGCAGAGAATGGAGGTTTGCGGTAATGGCAACTCCAGACTCGCGCCGTGAACTACTATCTACACTCAACAGTGTTCACAGTCGTGATCACTCAGCTCACTCACTAACTTCAGCTACTGTGTCTTTATCTATGTGCACTGGCATTTTTTAATTATCTGCTTATTAAAGACACTAAATAAATAGACAAAAAGAAGATGGTGGATATTGAGTATGCATCGCAACAGAACGAGTTAATTATGCTTTAGACATGTTTATTTTAACATTATATACCTAAAGTACCGTCAAATCTGGCAAGATTATCATAAATGTTGAATAATTTAAACATTTAATGGATTTTTTTACAATATAGTTACGTATTCAATTTATAACTAATCGAACTAAGACGCCGCGAATGTGGATAAGCGTTCGCACTATTCGCGTTACGCGATCGCGACCCGACTCGGAACGGGAACAGAGGCGCGAACAGGCGTTAACCCCGTCAACGTGCGTGAACCCCGTGAACAGGCGTGAAATCCATCTACACTGGCTTTCACGCCCTTTCACGCGTGTTCACAGCGTGAGTATGGAGCCGGCATAAAGAGAACCATCTCTATGTATGAAAAGGTGTCTGTCCAAAAGCATCAAATTAGTGTGGCACCAAGGTAGCAAGTATGTAAATTTTAAAGATAGCACCAAATTTTTTATTTTCGCCCATTTAGATTACATTTCACTCCACAAACTTTTCTCCATTATTATTCAATATTTTTTTTAGTTTTACAACTGTTACAGCAAATAGTTTAAAAAAACTATAAAATCATGAAAATGTAACATTCTCTCTTGCTACGGGAGCGCCATTTTGGAGGATTTTTGAATTGTAATTTTCTGCTTACAGTTGGACATTTTTTTAATTTCTCCTTTAACTTTTTTAAGATGGTTCTTCGTACCTCTATCCTCCATACTTGGAAGGTAACATTATTAATATCTGTAAATTCGTATTGTGATTATTCTTGTTTCAAACTTAGTACATAGATGATGAACAAATTGTAACTCTGCTAAAAAAATAAATATAATATTTATCAATATAAATATTATATGTAATACATGTAAAAAAAGAGATATGTTTTTTCTAAATTATCCAGTCTGAAGTAGGTAATTCTTTTTTGGGTAACCAACACCATAAAAAACCACCAACCACACAGACTTAGATCCCGGCAAAAACTCCTATAAATACTTCTTCCTTTTCAATTATTATAGCAATTACATGACATTGGCAGAATTGTAGAATACACCACATTAAAAAAAATGCATTCATAATGGTATTGATAAGCTCTCCACACTAGCAATTTTTATACTCTCTCTTTGATGTTTGACTCCAGGCATTTTCCAAACTTTGTTACAGACATGCTTTAAGAATGCATAAGACCGTTTAAAGGTCCTACAGCAATTGTTGCACTTGTGCTTAGCTATCTTACAATGCTTCTCATCCATATGCTTCTTCATATCTCTCTTCACATATATTTTCTTGCATAAATGACATGTAACTTTCTCCATAGACCTTCCGATTGGGTATACACTTCGTAAATCTATCAGCTTCCTATATTTCTCAAGAACCTGTACATTTAGACTGCCATCCAATTTCTTTATGATTAAAGTGTTGTGGTCCATTTTCCTCATTTCAACGATGATATTTGTATTAAGAACCCTTTCGAACCACACTTGGTTGACCTTTTGAAGCTCGCAGTACGGTGGGTGGCTGGTCAAGTTGAAATGTGCTTTACGTATGTGATACTTTAGTAGGCATAACTGAGGATACGAACTTTGGCAGACATTGCACTGGAATTTCCCATTAAATTTTTTATTCTGTTGATAGCTGTAAATAAACAAGTTTTTTTTATTCACTATTACAGATTAAATGTTTGATTTCTTTATTAATTTTTAGATACTGGCTGTTTATAATGCATTTTTTGTAATGGCAAAACCTTATAGTGCAAACAAAAGTTACTACAAACAGAAAAAAATCAGCTTTAAAACTGTTTTACTATACAGTTACAAGGGCTTCCTGTACCTACACGTCATATGAAATAACATACCGTTTAATATAATATGTCAGAGAATCGTCGATGAAATTATGGAAATAGTACTATTGACTTTATCACTATTAGCTGAGCACAATAGCAACAGGTGTGCTCTGTGACCTACTTAGGGCATTCTTACTTCAGCTGTGGAATAGTAACATTCTAGTAAGAGTTATGGATAGTGAAGACCTGCAGTTATTAAGTCAAATATAAATAAACACTGTTCCCGATTGATGTGACTCTGCCTGTCTCGACCACGTTATACTTATATTGTTACAATACCTAAACTATACTATACTGACAATCCTTGAAATCAAAATAAAAAAATACTTTATTCAATTTAGGCCCCAAGATGGCACAAACGAATGTCAAACACTACTACCGGTTTGCAAAACATCAGTCATCAGGAAGAACCCGCAGAAAGGCTTATCACTTTTTATATTTTATCCCTCAAAATTTGCAGTTAACAAACATATTTAATGGATGCCCGGAGAGGGAGTAACTTTCAGACATCACTATCATTCATACAACCCGGTCACAATATCTGTGCACCTGACCTCGTGACGTCATATCGGCGGTCTGGGTAGGGTGTGAAGTATTTCGTTTTTTGTTTTTTAAAAGTTTTTTCGAGAAATGTGGAGGTAAAAAAAAAATTACTAACCTTTTCAAATCAATTTATTATTGATGAAGGGTTTGTAATTAAAAAACAATAATTTTGATTACAAAAACATTTATTATTAAACTCAGTCACTATAAATTATTGACTCTATGCCTGACATTGTATCTTCCTCACTCTCACTTTCTGAACTCTCCGAATTGTCTTCCCCCAGTGATATTAAAAGTTGTGTGATGTTGTCATCTGCTAGATGATCCTTTTCCCAGTATTCTCGCTGTAGTCTCTCCACGTGATTCACTTCTTTTTTCCAGTCAGCTGGCGTAATTGACTTAATCGCATCTTTTGTAAGTTGTTCTATTTTCTTTTCCGATTGGTCAATGTTTTTATCTGCCACCCTTTACTTTACCAAGTTCCATATATATTCGATAGGGTTTAGGTCACAATGATAAGGTGGTAGACGCACAACTTCTTGGCCATGCTCTCGCATTAAATCGTCGACGACATATTTTTTCAGCGGCTTTGTTCTCAGTATAATGGGATACAATTCCCTCTTTGTCATTTTGTCATTAAATGGAATATTGTGTTCACGTAGCCAATTTTGCATGTCAGCTTTAAGAGCAGCACTAGTGGGTGCTTTCACCGACTGCGTCGAATGGCATTGTCTATGACAACTATACCGTTCGGCGGTAAATTTGGTGTAAGCTTATCACGGAGCCATTTTAAAAAATTGTTTGTGTCTATCTCGTTATGATAATCGCCGATTTTACTTTTACATTTATAAAGTAATTCTGCACCTTCAATGAATCCATTTTCTCCTCCAGCGTGTACAAGAATCCAACGTTGACCCGGATTTAAATTTTTCTTCACACTGCTGTCGGTATTATTTTGCCAGCATTTACTGACCGTATAGTGGGAATGGATCCACGTCTCATCCAGGTAGGTAACCGGTTTTTTATCAGCGCCAAGGTCATTATTCTCTTTCATACGGCGTAGGTAGCGAGCCCTCCATGCGGCGATGTCCGGCTTTTGTGTCAATATACAACAGATATTTTTACACGTTTTGAACTTGTAGTCCAATTTGTTAATTAAAATATTTCTTAAATATGTTCTCCCACCTTGAAAATTTAGGTCTCTCTTAACTGCTGCCAGAATTTTCTTCAAAGTTGGGATTTCTTTTTTTACAGCATAAAAACTGTTGAAGATATTTCGTATTGCGCAAATGTCAAAATCATCTACTTCGATGCGTTTTTTGTACTGTTTACGCTTCTTACCCGGTGTCGATAATTTTGGTTCTGGGTGGGTTTCTAAATTATTACTAGTACTTGGAGTCGGACTAGCGCCCGGCGAAGTAGGTGGTTGTACTTTGGCTTCATTTTTAATTTTCATTAGAGTCCTCTTTGATATCCCAGTTGTAGCACAGGTTCGTTTCACCACTTGGTCTACAGGTATGGTGTACTGTTTATTTGCTTTCTCCGATTCAAAAAACTTGAGCACTTTCAAGATTAAATTTCTTGATTCGCTGTGTATTGTTTTTCCCATGACTTCAGTTTAACAGCTACAACAATTTTAATAACAACCAAAACAGTCCAAACTTAACAGTAAACAGTCTAAACTTAACAATAAATATTAAAAAACAAAACAACAACAAAGCGAAAATATCAAGATTATCAGGACGTGTATCGGCAACGAAGTTGCTAACCATACTGTCGCACCGGGGAGTGCGCGGAGAGGTGACAGGGGAAGCGGGAGAGGCGCCGCATTCCAGCGAGGTGCACAGATATTCTGACCGGGTTGTATAATGATCTACCCTATAAAAACCATTTGACAATAAAACCGGCTTGACATAGTCCTTGAACTTGAATAAATCAGTAATGTGCATCGGGATCTTATTATAGAACCTAACATTATTACTTAAAGAACTTTTATTAGTCTTACTAACTTTAATTAATTTTTTATTAGTCTCACTTGGGAGAGACCTATGTCAGTTGACAGATATAGACTGATGATGATACCTAAATCTTAAACTATATCTAAATAAAAATAATCACTTATTACACTTATTACTAATAATGAAACTATTATAATCCATACATATTGATATCTTTGCAGTTGTACCTACATATTTATTTTTATTTATATTTCCAGTAATACAAAGACAGGGGTTGAGGTGAGAGATAGCAGGTTCAATCTCTACATACATTGACATTTGTGAGTGTTCAATATCTGTATATGAAAAGCTGTTTGACAAAGACACTTAGTTTGTAAGGAAAAATAAATGGAGGAAATACATAGATTGCCAGTAAAGTTATGGTATAGACTTTTGATTAGCTACCACTGAATGCAACGATGTAAAGGGGTGGGTGAGGGCAAGGAGGAGGAGAGATAATTCCCTGTGAACAGTAACAAAAAATTTATGATTTTATTTTGAGGTTATGTCTATCTATGACTTGTTTATGAATTTTCAACGGATTTTCATAGTTCACAACTAATCTTATTAATTTTATTGCTACAACTAAAAAATGAAATAATCTCACATAAAAACTTAAAACATAAAAATGTTGATGTATGCATGTCAAATTTGATGTAAAGCAAGCAATGATAATTCAGAAACTAAAAAAAAAATACAGAAAAAGTTACGATATTTGAAAATCATTACCTATCTTGTAAAAGTGAACTTTATTCCAACTACTTAAACTTTCATTTGTATTGTTAAATTAACAAAAAAAGATATATAAAAATATTAATCTCTCAAAAACTATTTATTTCCGCAGTGTAAATTTTTTTATTTAGCCTAATTATGAAATGATCAAAACTTTGGGCCAGAACTCAACAGTAGCTAATCTAAAGATAAGCCACAGTATGATGTAATAACCTGATCCTGAAATGAAATGGGTCTAATCAAGTAATTATGATGGAATAATTATCATGTGTGTTAATATCTAATAAAGAAAGAGTGCATAATTATTTAAAGCATTTCTTAAATGAAGCAAGCAATGAAGCAATTAATACACCACAGTTTCACCTGTGTCAAATTTATTTAACAAACTCTCCATGGTAACTACAATAAGGCGCCCTATGTAGCCCTATCATTATTCCACTTCCCTTACTAGCCTAGCCTACAGCTTGCCAGATTGCTCGATGTTCATAGATACTACTCCGCTTCTTAGGGTCGTAGCGTGAAGTTATGCCTATACTATTCCTCATAAATCGGGCTATCATACAAAAAAGAGATTTGTTTTCAATCAGACTGGCAGTGTCAGAGACTAGAGCGATTAAACAAACAATAAAAAAAAAACTCTTCAGCTTTATTATATTAGTATGGATTTTAATATATTTACCTAGAATCACCATGCATACGTAAGGCGTGAGATGCCAAATTTCCGCAATTTTTAAACTTTAAATTACACCATCTACAAGTGAGTGTATCTAATACTCCTTGTTCGCATTTTGTAATATGATTAATTAGGCTCCGTTTTGTAGTTACTCGTTTATTACAATTATTACACATAAAATATTTATTTGAAATTTCTGTTTTTTTCTTTTTGACTGGATTTGTAACAGCCACGTCCATGCTTATGAATTATACGGTATCTTGTATGATGTGATGTCTACTTAATTGTCACTATAAATAATTAAAATATTCCTAAGTTTACTACGTCATAAATAATGTATCACATAACATACTGTATTTACAAAGGTAAATTAGACATTCATGAGTTATGACATTAGTCTGTGGTTATGACAGTTCATATGTTTTTGAAGTTTGATATTTAATCTTGACATATATCATATGGGCATCGTTCGAAATATATTAATTGTTTCATGAATGTCTTACAAAGCAATATAAATGTATACAATCATAGTATTTTAATAAAATATATGTATTATATCAATAGTACAAACTTGTTAGTCTATATTAGAGACATTTTGCGCTTATTTTTACAATAATTTATATTTGTCTCATTTTAGTGACAGAACAGACTGACTGAGCTGCTGCAATTTCTTTTAGCAAAACTACCCTTTGTTAACATGTTTAAAAAGTTATCCTAAATATTGTAGGCATATTGGAATTAAGAAAACCAGTTATAAGTTTGGACAATTACATTTAAGGACAATTATCATTTACTCTGTGGACTATATATAAACGTTTTTTTATCTGTGATTTAACTGTAGTTTGACATTTTTGACAATAGTTTGACTTTTTTCTGTAGTAGTAGTGATATTCGTCCAGTAGGACGACAAAGGAATAACTTTTATCAGTTGATCAGAGACAACTGTCCCTACTCGTTAGTGATGCGACTCAAGTCCAATTTTACCACTCGAGTAATTCGAGTCATTTTACAGTTTCACGCGAGTACCACTCAAATGTACGAGTCAATCGAGTTTTTATATCCAAACTTATGATTTTGAAGGTAATTTATTATCGTCACTCATTTCGAAACCAAAACAAACTATTTCCATTTTATTAATGTTCAAACAAACCAAATAAACATACACACATACGTAAAACACGCCTCTTTCCCAACGGAGTAGGCAGAGACCACTGCTTCTACCTGCTACGATCCTGACATACAACTTTCGCTTCCTCAACATTCATCAATCTTTTCATGCATGCATGCATGTTTAGAGTACTCTTGACCTGACCTTTCTTCAAAACGTCCTCAATTAGATCCTGGAACGTTCGTCTAGGCCTTCCTCTTCAAAGTTTCCCAATTACACTCATCTTATAAATCTATCTAGTCAATCTTATTTCATTCAGGTTGAATCTCTACATGCCCAAACCATCTAAGCATCTTTTTCTCAAACCTCAATCTTCTTTCACACCACAACGTTCACTTATTACACTATTTCTTATCCTGTCACTCAATTTCACTCCTATCATACTTCTTAGCGCTCTCATTTCTACTGCATTTATTCTACTTTCATGTTATTCTGCCACACCCAGCTTTCACTTCCGTACATGAGTGTTGAAACTAACACTGCTCCATGTACAGCCAGAGGAGCTTTTCTTTTCTTTATTTCAAATAAACAACAACACATTAACAATATTTAACATAACTCGTTAAATACGTTAGGTACGCGTGCAGGTTTAGACCTGGTTGCCTCTGCGAGTGACTCGATTCTGAGAGAACTAGATACAATATTTTTATCACTCAAGTATGATATTTCTAATGTCACTCGAGTAAAAGAGGATTCATACCAAATCTTTGTCTCTAATCTGTGGTAAAAATATTAAATTATTTAAACACACACCAAAATAAATCTGTAGTTATAATGGGAAATTCATGAAATATTATTAAAAGCTTAAAGGATAAATATTATTATCACCAATATATTGCAGCAATTTTTCTCACACGCTGAAACTAAAACATTGATAGGTACTGTATTTAGAAAAATTCGTACTAAATTTCGATTTATAAAAAAAGAGATGATGTTCAAATGAAACACGACAACCTCGCCGACACCTCACTTTCTCACGCGTACCCTTACTTACACTTTACAGATCAAGTCATGTGAAAAGAAAAATGTACAGCAACATAAAATTTGAGATGGTACATTTCAAACCATTGAGGTACTCTTACGTTATTTGCCATGTACTGGTACAAATGTGCGAGTTCTTGTAAGTCCTACTCAACGTTAACCCAAGTAGGCATGAAAATTTAATCCATCACTGCTATTTTTCATATGAAAACAAAAATAATTTGTCACCTGTTTTACTGAATCCAAAATACCAGCTATATATGATAAAATTATGTGTTCACTTTACTTAAATACAATTCCTAGGATAATATAAATTCATTTTACTGAATTACAAATTGGCAAATCGCATACTTCGCACAATCATATAAATTCACTTCATTATCATATAAATCTCAAATTTCATACACCTAGCATATATCATACAATCATATAAAACCTCTACACAGAATTACAAATCGCAGAATTCATATACCTATAATATATCGCACCATCATATGAATTCACTTCATTTCATACTTCATAGCAAATAGCAGAATTTATATGCTTCCAATATGTCGCACCATCATATGATTTCACTTCACTTCATAGTAAATCGCAATATAGCAGTTTTATCACTTTTTTCAATCAATCACTTCACTTCTTTAATCTTTCCATCGTGCGATGACAAAGCTACGGGTGTGAAAGAGATAAACATTGCTGATATATATCTGCTATAGAGAGAAAGAGTAAATCGGTCGAGTGAAATTATAAGATATTGATGATTGAATGTTATTCTCACTACTACACGGGCGCTTAGGCAGAAATGAAAAATATGAGATAGTTCTTTTAACCCTTTCTCAACTAATTAAATATTTTTTGTCGTATACATATGTTGGAGCGTGAATAAGAAGCCAGTAAGTTTGCACAATTACAGTTTATTGCAGAGTTCAATTAATGCACATTCGGACGACACCGGTATAGGCACTATTTTAATAGCTCGCTTGTACGATTTTTTATGCCCTTAGAAAATGGTGTGCAAGTAAGTTTTTGGCTTATACAGATCTCATATTCCGATAATTTTTCAGTCGTCAAATTTCAGGCCATACACTAGGCTATTCTTGCTATTGCCTTCAAGTCGCGCACGTTAAAATGTCCGAGACGCTCATGCCACATATCTGTATTGTATGTTATAAATTCAACATTATTTGAGCTCTCCTGACACAACCGAACATGATATAAGTTCCCAAGGCGGTCTGCACGCATGTGAATCTTATCATTTTCGCCACTCACAATAAGTTTATTCGTAAATGCGACACGTAAAACACTTCCGGAATATCTACCTGGCGCTCTTCACTGCCTGTGTCTACTGACCTTTCCTGTTCCGGTAATTTGTGTCTCTCATTATTAGCCAAATTCAGCTCCGAGTCCAGCCGCGTGAAACCCTTGATCATCTGCTTGTCGATGCACATATGACCCGTGCACCAACTGTCAATACACCAAATAGTGTTTCTATGTTCACCGAACATCACCTCTTCGATGGTACTCATTAACATTTTCATCTTTTGCTCATTACCACCACTCCGTTCCAAATGCTGTGTGCTCTGTTTATTCTTCTTGGCCTGTTTGAATTTGCACTCTTTTGCCAAATGTCCTCGACGACCAAAACGATAGCACTCAAAGTTGCTTTTATTGCCACGATTCTCATTTGAAGTCTTCCTCTGATTGGTATATTTGTGCTAGTGCGTCTGATGAACATAGCTTCGTAATCCACTACTTTAAATTTTTTACCCTCATAATCTTCGATAATCTTTACTTTCAATATATCAGTGGATGGTAATTCATCAACCGATTCCATTGCCGTGCGAAGGAATCTTGCAAAATAGCCAGTAGTTCACCTATCACTACCAATCTAATATCTTTAAGCATATTGACTGCATCAAAAAAAATCTGCGATTTGCTTACGCAGATAATCTTCTTCCTGCATACACAAGTTTCTTTAATAATGAGGCTTTCCTGGCAGGCCCTCTCTACGAGTACATAGACGTCAATGTATCGCATATAGCCTTAGAAGTTTCCACCCATCTAATGCAATTAACTCGCTCGGACTGACGGCCAATAATATGCTCGATTCGACCTTCCTGTTTACTTTAATCCATTCAGCATACTTCGGCTCCTGACGTGAAGGTCGTGGTAACGTTCCCGATACATATTCCCTCAAGTGATTTTTCTTCAAAATAGCTCGCATTTGTATCTTTCACGTATCATTATTATCGCCAGTGGGTTGATTAATTTTAATAGAAGCCACCACAGTGAAGTTTTTACAACTCTAATAGCTCTAATCTTTTATATATCACGGTGACGATTTTACCAATGATATTGTGCATCGAAAGATACTACGCAAGACAATGTTGTTTACGCAAAGTTTTAATTCACTTTTAATTCTTCTAATCCAGTCAAATATGCACTAAACTATTTTTGTTTTAAAGTCTGGGCCTATAACCTGTTGGGGCGTGAATATAAAGCCAGTTAGTTTGCACAATTACAGTTTATTACAGAGAGTTTACAGAGTTCAAATAATGTACATGCGGACGAGGCCGGTATAGGCACGCGACTAACGAACGTTGATAATCTTACATGTACGTAAGCACGTATCTCACGACTCCGTTTATTACTAACAATATATATCTAAATAAATATACATTTGTAATAAAAAAGGCTTAAAGTGATAATAGATGACGCTACGAGAATTGTTACAGCTGCTTTATTAAGTGACAATGATTTTCAATTTAAAATTATTAGTAGGTAGTTAGGTACTTTGTAATGTCTTTTCAAACCCTGTGTCTACAATTGTGGACGCCAGGTAAGAAGTAATGTCAACTTTATAAATCTGAAAAATTATTTTACTTGTGTCAACAACTGCGTCAGTTAATTTGATGTTGACGTATCTCGCTGTGGTTATTTTTAAAATTAATTTATATATAACGAGTTAGCGACTAACAATCTGTAAATAAAAAAAATATATCAGAAAACGACCTCTAGAAACAGTTAACTTCGTATAGTGGTTCAGTATTTCATTTGCTATATAATTTGGTTATACAGATCGTTATTGTAACATTTAATTTTTGGATAAAAGATAAAGTATATTAGTTGAAGTACTTTATATTGGTTACTTCTTATAAAATAATGATTACTTCTTTTAAAATAGTATAGCCGACTTGGTCAGACAAAAAAAGAAACTTTATCAGTTCAGTACCTTTTATTTTGAGACCTGTAATAACTGTAACAAATATTTGATTGCTAAATATCCTACCTTTAAACAGTATGAACCAATTATGAATAATTTTCAATAAACACAAGATTTTTTTTTCGAACTTACTATACTGTTAGCCTTAGGGGCCCTGGAGCCTTTACGGCTTTTACAGTTTTACCGGGCTTGGGGGCGAGCGCTTAAGGCACTCAGCCACGAACAAACAAAATTATAAACATAACTGGATTATACATATATGTAACATTATAATTGATGTGTTCTAATCGTAAAAATCGTCCTTCGGCAGTTAAACGCAGGTATTTATTTTCGTTTAACGTTTAACGCTTGGAAGTCGCATAAGAAGTTTCACTTCAAAATCAATAAAAGTTTAAAACATAACCATTATTTAAAACATAAGCCAATATTTGGTGTGGAAAAAATCTTTCTTGAGAAACTAGTTTAAAAAGTTATTTTTCGAATATGGAAATTTAAGATAATATGCTTCTGCGAGTATGTACGTTTATGAATCCCCGATTCAAAATTCACGCATTTTTTGACGACACTCTGGGACTCTCCCAAGGTTCACGCACCTTCTGAAAAACATGTCAGCGCACAAGACGTGTTTACATATTTAATAAAAGAATACGTTTTAGAACTCCTTCAAATTAAAATACGAGAAAACATCAAGTAATTAGAAACGATGTTGGGGTTATTCCAAATATAGCATATACATCAATTAACATCCTTATGGGGCAAAGCGAAAGACGAACTGGAGATGTTTTTGTATGAAGAAGATGTACAGAGAGATTCTTGCCCCTAATATTGGTGGAAGAGTCATGCGTTCTTATATCCGAACCTTGCAGACATTTTCATCTTTCAGAATTTTCATATTGTTGTCACATCGGTAGTATGCGAAAGAGTTTTATCTAGGACAGGATACATATTGACAGATAAAAAAGCACGCTTTAGCAGAAAACGATCAGTAGAATTATAAAGTATTTCTCAAAACAATAGTTCTTCTTTAAATATATGTTCTGTTAGTTTCTGTTAGTGTTACAGATGTTACGACCTAGTGTGTTTGTTCACACTATAATAAGCAGAGTCTTAAAAGAAACACAGTTAAAGTAGGAATCTTAGGAAAATTATATTGCTAATTATTTGTGGTTGTAACAAATTACATACACTTTGGAATATGTAACAATTTTAGACAATTCTACTATGATAATAGAAAATAGATATATATTTCACACAATACGTGTTTTTCACTTGAAATCTCTAATCAACATTACGTGTTCTATTTAAAAAAAATAAAAAATAATAAAACGTACCATGATATGCAAAGAGATTATATTACTTTTATAGCGAAGTTTCTTTGCTTCAACATAGACAAATAGATACGAAATTCATTTCTCACAGGTGAAATAGCAGTGATAAAAAATATAATTTCATAACAATGACAATTATTTTTAAATAGCAATCTCTCATGTCTAAACGCAAGGCCTTGACTTGATTATAATATAATATCTTTGGCCGTGACAGGCAAATAAATTTATAATTAGTTATCTATTATGACAGAGTTATATGAAAGGTTACATTTATATTATATTATTGTTCTTTGATTTATTGTAGTTTTTACGGTAGGTAATGTAATGTCTTTTGTATAGTTCAAATTGGTAATTCTCAAAAAAATGGGAAAGAATAAAATGATTGCAAAAAGCTGTCCAAAGTGCGAATCGCAGGTATGTTTTTACTAAATAAATAGATACTAATAATAATATAGTTTTTTTAATATAATTTGAAGATAATTGCCAAATGTTTTGGGAATATATAATCCCTAATAAAATGGGTAGTTAAAAGGTAAACCTAAGAACAACATTATTAAGTTTTAATTTCTACACTTACTACTAGTATTGTTGTGGATTGTAAAATATATAAGTAATAATATCTACTTAGTCTAGATCTCTATGCTAATGATTGTCGTTTTAAAAAGGAAAATGACATGTCACACGGAAATATATATTTGTATAAGAGAGATCCAATAAATTGTGTAGATAACGGACATCAGTAAATTATTATTTACTACAAGTTTCTTCATAGTCACAGTTGTTGGATTAACATAGTACAAGCTATACTTAACCTGGAATCTAATAGACATAAGTGATGTTGATCTCTCTTAAAAATAAAAAAAGATGTACGAGTTATAAATTATGATAAAATGCATTTCTGATCTGAGCGAGCAAGCTATTCAATTCTCTAGATCAGGAGTTCCCTAATTATGGGTCGCGAGCAAATATTGATTGGGCCCTGAAACATAAGATAACCTAACCGATCAGGCTAACAGCCGGATGGCGGTGATGCCAAGTAAAGGAAACAAGAAGTGGCCAAACACTTTGATTAAGTTACTAGAAAATTAATAATTTTGTACCCTAAAAAGTGACTAAAAGTGGCCAAACATTCAGCATGAAAACAGTTACAAGTTCATGATTTTAAGACATTTTATTTATTGATTAGACGTTAATTCAACATACCTGACACTCATTAGACGTCGTTGGTACTGATGCTTTGAAACAAGGAAAGAATATTATTCGTGCTTCTTAATTTATTTCAACACTTTCACGGGTATTTAGTAAGAAACACACGTCTGCTTTTTTTAAAAATAATCTGTTTTTCTTAGTAAACAATTTAATGTATCTAAGCTCATCTTATTTCTTTACCACAATTATATTTCTATAGGGCGAAATGCATTTCGTATAAAGTGGTGAGCATGACTCTGATGTCTTCCAAGCCCGGGTGAATCTGTAAAAGACACCGGGTCTAGCTGTAAAAGCCGTTTGAGGCTTCAGGGCCCTTATGGCTTACAGTATAGACAGATCGTAAAAAAAACTAACGTCTTTTGTTTTTGTGACATTCTTTATCGCGTTGCATTGTGTTCGTTAGTGTACGCCCTTATAATCTTTTTAAATTTGAAGATAATAATAGAAAAATGGTTGAAACGAATAGCAAAACTACTGATGAAAAGACAGAAGATGTTCTTATAAATGATAGAAGTGGCACTGAAGTTGATTTTCAAGCTCTGTCAAAGAGTTCACAAGAATTGTTAAGTTAAAAACGGAAAGTTGTAAGAAAATATGACCCTGAATATCTGAAACTAAGGATTCACTTGCAATCATGGCACGATAGATCCGCTTCCTCAGTGCGTGATTTGTTACGAAATATTAGCGAATGAAAGTAAGTGCGCCCAAGTAAGTTGACGCGTCATATAGAAAGGAAGCATTCCCATTTTGCGAATAAGCCAGTAGATTTTTATCAAAGAAAATTCTTGGACATGAAATCATCAACAAATATTGTTTCATATTTATTGTAATATTCATGAAAATGCTTGGTATGCCTGGTACCTCATGAGCTTAAGGATCGCCAGAGCAGGAATGCCTCACATCATTGGGGACGACTTAGTGTTACTATCAATTAAAGATGCTATTTGAGTGATGTTTGGAGAAAAAGAAGTAAAGGAAATCGAGTGCATACTACTGTCCAATAATACTGTTGCACGACGAATCGACGTAATGGGTGAATGGGCAGAAGACGAATTAATTTGGAGGGTAGTTGCTAGTAAATATTATACGCTACAACTAGATGTCTACTGACACTCAAGGCCTATTTCATGTACTTGTTTTTGTACGTTATATATGACAAAACGAAGCGCATAAAGATATCTTGTTCTGCAAGCCAATAAGTTGTGGAACAGTGTAGGAAATTTTCAATACAATTGATTTCTATATAAAAGAGAAAGTTTTATAATGGAATAATTGTGTCGGTATATGCACCTCAATTTGTATTTGCAACGTTCAAACGAATCAGACATTTTTGCAGTTCACGGTGAAATTCGAGCGTTCATGAAAAAGCTTATATTGAGGAAGGCAAGTATGATTGTTTTGAAACACTTGAAACTTTTATTAGAGAAAAGCAAGTGCAGTTAAAGGCGAATATACTGTCTGAGGTTTACACTCATTTGTTATTGTTAAAAAATAACACTGATGCCTATTTCGAGGAAGATCTGAAAAACCTCGACTTTGATGAGATTTGAGATTTGCTTTAGCTTTATTTGATTAGCCTTTTTTGGGACTTTGGGATTTGTAACCCATTTCAACACACCCTAACAAGTAGTATGTCAACAAAATTAAGTGAAGAACTCATTGATTTATCATAAGATACGTCACTGAAAAATAGTTTGAATCGCAAGCAGTTAATGGAATTCTGGCTCTCAGTTGTTGAGAGCTATCCTTGCCTGTGTGATGAAGCTATAAAAGTATTGCTCCCCTTCAGTACCTCATATCTATGTGAGGCTGGATTTTAAGCTATGACCAGCATTATAAAAAAATACCCAAATAAGTTGAATATATATGTAATGTAGGTATTTAAGTATTAAAAAATTCTATTCTAAATAGGCTACTTGCGTCATATCAAATTTGGCGCAATAAATAAATATTTTCTGTAGTATTTGACTTAAGAAACCAATATTTATCCATTTCAAATATTGAAAGTGTAAGATGGCTACATATTTTCAATTAAACTTCTTTTGTTTTTTAATTTTTAATTTTGAACTCTTAACTTACGACTCGTATGACGTCACAGCAAAGATAATATATACACTAATATGGCTGACAGCGTTTTCGCCTGTTTACGAAAAGTAAACTTTTAAAATAAAGTTTTGGGGTTTTGTAGGTTCTAATAAATATAATAATATTTTGTTTCCTCTAATCGGACAATAATTAATAATTTAAGACCTACTTAAAACAAAGTCAACTAGCCTATTAAAGTTGTTTTTATTTTTTGAACAGTCCTTCATTTATATTGGTGACTCTTAAATTTCCATTGCTTATGAACTAACTAAAGTTACTAAATTACTATATATTATGTTGTCTGTGATTATAACAAATAAATGTAAAATGAAAAAAATAAATAAAAAAAGAATAGGTGCCTTGAAACAAACTCTCAGTCGGTCCACGTCGCGAGGCTTCGCTTCGGCGAATATTTTGTTCTTTCTGACCGCAGAGACTAGGGAATCTGAGCGTTACCAATATTTTATGCCCCCTTTTTAAGGCGGCCAAGAGTTGTCCCGAATTTGGCAGTTTTTGATAGGTGGGTCCGAGCACAATGAAGTTTGGGAATCACTTCTCCAGATGATTGCATTGATTTCTATATATGTATAAATAAAATAATTGAGATTTACCGTTATGCTCACATCACAAAAACTACTGGATAGATTTGATATTTTTTTTTACTCTTCAGATATATATGGTCCTTTTAAAAAAAAAAAAACGATTTCTTCATTAAATAAAGATTCACATCGACGCGAGCGAAGCCGCAGGCTCAGCTTGTTTGAAATATAATGTATATTCTCGAAGAATTCGTTTAACTAGAGACTTTCTGTAATTAGATTTTGTTTATTATTAAATTTTATTGTTTTCTTTGCGACTGTTTTTCTTCCTTTTTCTGTTTGAGAAAAATTATAGTTGGCCTTTGATTCGATTATTTTACTCTAATTAATTGTTTTATGAGAATTCTCACAAAAACAGGAGTTGAGAGGTCAATGGAAGATATATGAGTTAAATGTTATTTTTAAGGTGGCTGTAGCATCAAAGTCATGTAAATGTGGTCACACATTCTTTGCTTCACGTCGCGCTGCCGACAACTTACCTGCTGTCGAAGATATCAAGCGTAGAACTGGTAGAGTAAGAAGATCACAGCCACAGTTTTACGATGCTCAGCACTATGATAAACAAATTAAAAAGAGGGTGAGTGTTTCTTATAGAATTTAAAAGTTTGTGTACTTTACTACAATTTAATGAAAATGCAAGTGAACCTAGAAGTTAAAAAAACAATTTTTTGGGAAAAGAATTTTTTAACCCGACTATGGCAAACCCAAACGGTGGTTGGGATTTCAACAGGCTATGCATGTATGTTAATCTGTTCCCGCATATCATCCAAACTACTTGACATGATTATTTATTCAAAATTTGACAAATGATGTATTGTTAGAAGCATCATGATTGTCTGCTGGTTAAAAGCTATGTGACGTTAAGTATAATCCTTTACAGCGCCCTCTAGAGAACATGAATCCTTTATTTAAAAAAAACCTTAGAGGGTGTATTATTCCGTAGTTCTCCATTTTTTGTGGTGTACATGATTGTTGGCTGTGTGTCTGAATGTTTTTATATGTTGTATTACCTGTAGAACAGATATATCTAAAGTGGGTTCCATGAAAATCAAGAATGTCATATAAAAGTGACCAGGGTTTCATGAATTAGTTGGAATTATCATTGCACTATCATGTCTGTTAATAAAAAAAATGTTTACAATTTATGTCTCTCTATTTAGAGTTAATATTAGTAAGCTTGGGGAATACATGAAGGTAAACATCATAAAGGGAGAATCTATTCCTAGTACAACTAAAAAAATATCCTTATTACTGTCATTGAGGTGTTATACATAGAGAAACTATTACAAACAAAATTTGTGCACTACTTCCCCGCAGGGCACGCGCGGGGGGCGCGCAAATTAGTGATGCGAACTAAGCTTGGTCGTTGCACAACATAGACAGTTATTGAAACGATTATATTAATTTACAACAAGTGTTTGCTTCGTGTTTAAACAGTCTCTCAGTGCACAGAAGGCATATTTATGACATAACAGCGATTACAAACAAAAATACCGATTACTAAAAAAAAACATTATTTCGGTTTGTTTTTCTATTTAAAAATAAAATTAAAATTATTTAAGGGGACTAGGTGCTGAGTGATTATTACTTCATCGCAAGCTTGAAGCGGTTCCATAGGACGAGGTAGTTTGTGTCAATTGGGTATTTGATAAAAAAAAAGAATATAGATTTTTTAAATATATTTTAAAGCTTCATCATAATTATGATAATAGTCAATTGGAAAAAGTCTTAAAACATTATTTTTTATTAATAATGAACAATTGAAAATTGTAATATTTTAAAAAGAATCACGTGACTAAGAAACGCGCATCGATTGATCGTCAGGTTGGTGACGTCATAATGTTATAGGAATTTCATCGATTAAGTGTCAAAGCACTGTAACAGCTGTGTGCTACAATGAATAGAAATTAACATTGTGACGTCACACGCGCTCGGATTTATTCGGGAACGATCGGCGCGTTTTCGGTACTGAATTCAAACATTAATTTTTATTTTGAAATAACTTTTGAAATACAGGAAAAATTAAAATACAAATAGTTTGTTATCATTATCATTACATAGTATAAAACAAAGTCACTATAATCTGTCCGTCCCTATGTATGCTTAAATCTTTAAAACTACGTAACGGATTTTGAAGCGGTTTTTTGTAGAAGATAGAGTTATTCAAGAGGAAGGTTTATGTTAAATTTCGGAGTGATTTATTAATAGAAATAAATACAATAATATAATAGTGGTTTTTCATTTATAATTGACAACATTTCAAAATTCACAATAATAATTCTATGTTACTAAGCAACAACTTTAGTTATAGAAAAGAACACAAAGGAGTTTGTATCAAAGATATAACAGATACTTCACAGTTTATATGTATAATAAATTAACATAATATACATAATATTGTAGAGAAACACTGGTAAATTTAGAGGTTTCTAAGTGATGTCGTAAATAAACACATTTTTTGCGCTTACATTGCAAACGCTGGCTGAACCCCACGAGATAAATCAAAATAATGTACTACAGTATTGTAGACCTTAAAAAGGTCAACAAAAAAGTCCGCGATGGTATATGTCTATCTCTTAAGGATAACCCACAATAATCATTTTTTATCCTTTACATTTTACGGAAAAAAATGGCTTATTTACGAAGTGATTTTAAGCAATACAGCATTAATCCTTATCCAATTATTATTAAATGCATTGTCCATTTAATATGGATCAATATAGCCCTTTACAGCATGTAATTTAAATGAATATTCCCGAAGATATTACAGATTTAAAATGTAGGGAAGTGCGGCGGTACCGGCCCTATATACCATGGTCAATTATATGTCGCTCTTTAAAGAGTAACCTCTAAACAAAACATGTTTGTATTATATAATGACAAAAAAACTGTAAATGTTGTTTATAAGGATATTCTGTAGTAGGTAGGTACATTTAGTATCAGCATTGCACCCGTGCGAAGCCGGGGCGGGTCGCTAGTAAAACTTATATATGATCTTTCCATTTATCACAAAAAAAAAAAAAACATTTAAATACCCAATTGTGACAATATTTTACTAGGATTAAGTTATTATGTTTACGATATTCTAACAACAACGTAAAAACAACGTAACTAATTAACATAATTCGAACTGGTTCACATCTCTACCGCAAATGTTTATGGTTGCCATGGTTACGCGCTAGAACAGGAGCAAGAGCCGTAACGCGTATTTCAAACCATTTGGTTGAGACGTCGTCTCTATGTACGCGTATAATACCTCAATGATTCCTGTGGGTAATAAGATGCCGTTTTCTTCATGTGAATAATTTATTCGTACTCAATAAGGCAAAAGTGGAACAAATACACTATTCAGATGTTCCCTTAAACTGCGTGTTACATATTAAAAGAATCATTGACTTTATTCAGCTTAAAATAAAATTTAGTATTTCGACATCTGTTATAAAAACAAATATGTAGAATGTATAACAAAGAAGTTCGAGTTCAAAATAAGTAAAGAGTTATATTACACTGTTGTTGTACTTACAGCCCCTGTTGTTTAGACTATGCTGTGGTCCCCTTCGGATTTCTTCCTTTTATCGCTTGTTGTTGTCACTTGGTTATCCAAAGCAGAACTGTCCTGGCTCGGAACACGGCTTGCATTATGGTAATTTAATTACTAGTATGGTTTTGATCTATTTTTAGCATACGACATCGTCTAAAAGAAGGGGTGGAAAGTGTTGTTTTTTAGATTTTTTTTTTTTTGTTTAATTACGTAATCCGACGATAAGCTTTGAATGTGTGTGTGAACTGGGATGCCTCTTCGTACTTACGAATACATGCTTACTCGTTGTTTGTAGTAGATTCTAGACTTTTCCAGATATTTCGAGGATAGTGTTTTTTTATTCAGGTCATAACAAATGATCTGACATATCCTTCTTCAATATCACTAAATATATTTTTTTTTTCAAACATTAACATAATCATAATAAAAAAATTTATTTCAGTCGCCGAAAAAGAGATCATTGTCCAGGTCACTAGAGGAAGATAATAAAACAAAGGAGAAGTCAGAAACAGGTTAGTGTTACCTTATAGGAAGATGACTCTCTTAAGGGAAATGTCAGGAAAAAGAAGATAATACTAGTCGCGCCCCACGGTTTCACCCGTTTATTCGTCAAGCTCGCCACGGTGCCGCCGTCAACGCACCCGTGTAGTCTTACCGTTGTTCCACTTACGGTGCTTGCCTATAATTTGCCAGATTGCTTGACGTTCATAGTTACTGCTCCGCTTCTTAGGGTCGTAGCGTGAAGTTATATAGCCTATACTATTTCTCGTGAATCTGGCTACGTATCACTAACCATTACGCCAGCGCACGCCGGTAAAGCAGTTCGGGTGCGCTATGTCTTCCGACTTACTTAACAAAAATCAATATTTAAGGCTAGCTGAGAGGTGTCGCCTAATGCTAGATAGCCTATACTAAATTAATTTTACGAATCCGACTGGTAGTTCCAGAGAACATTTAAACAAACAAACAAAAAAACTTTTCAGCTTTATCTATACATATAATAAAATTGAAGTGTCTCTTTGTCATGTCAAAATAATAGCTTTCTATTAAATGCGTATATTATATATGCTATACTTTCGTATATTATATATGGTACCAATAACAAAGACCAATTTTTAAAATTTTTGTCTGTTGTTTGTTCTGGCTAATCTCCGAAACGGTTGGACCGATTTTGACGGGACTTTTCATTGGCAGATACCTGATGATATAAGGCGTAACTTAGTCTACTTTTATTTTAGAAAAAATAATTAGGGTTCCGCGCAAATAAAATAATAAGCCTTTTAAAGTGAAACTTTTATTGTATCGGCCAGATTTTTTTACATTCATCTATCGCATGTCGCATTACATTACACTGTCGCAAATTAGATTGAATTTTATGCCGTGCAGTCAAGGATTATAATCGTAAATTCGGAACATTGTATATGTTAATTTGTGTTAAGAATGTATGTCACATGTCTTCAGTAATTTGTATTTTTTTTAAGTTTCACTTGCATCGTGGTTTCATAAAACCACACAATAATATTTTAACTACTTTTTCTTTGCTATAAGTACCCTATATGAATAACATCGGAGTTTAGGCATTGAATAATTAATTTGTTTATTGTGAACATAGCAAAACAGAAATTGTTTTTATAGTTATAGGATTTGGCGTTGTGGCCACAATCTCACCTGATGTTAAGTAACGATGTGGCCCAAGATGATAACACGCTAAACCTAGTGGAAGACTGGCTCTCAAGTGCAGCTGTCGGAACACACCTATTGGTGCTTGCCGACAGATTTTCAACTTGAAGGTGGTAGCTAGCCAGGCGGGCATCAGAAAAAGCCTACCACCATGCTATGATTTCCTCACGATGTTTTCCTTCACCGAAAGCTCAGGCTCATTGCAGGGATTCGAACTCACGTCAATCGACGCGAAGTCGTACATGCTACCACTGAGCCATCATTGCTTCAAGAATGCATCACAATGTTTTACTGACGCGAAGGTTCAGTCGAGCATGTTATCAGTGTTGCCGGCCGCGCAGTTGAAATTTCTTAAAAGCTTTAATGTTTTCTTCCAGCGACAGCACGAGCTAGACGTAGAAGAGCCCTACGTCGCGCTCAGCGTACACCAGCAGCTTCCACCAGCGCTGGAGCCAGGGAGCCAACACCTCAGCTGCGACCGGCACAGCTAGCTCGCTGCCAACTAATACTTCACGAAATAAATAGGAAGATGACTGCTGTCATGTGGCAGCCGCCTGCTGATCTTTGAAATCATGACAATCGAGAGTTGCTTTGAAGCGATCATGGTTCAGAGGAAGCGTGTTCGAAGACCGCGTCGGTTGATCTCGTTTCGAAAACAACCTTGAACGTGAGTGTTCAATGAGGAAAGCCGTGGCATGGTGGTAGGGTATTTTTTATAAGGTTCACCTGAGGGAATCTTAATCGGTGAGTAGAAAACCAATGTTTATGGTTTAGTATGTCACCATCTTTCTCGAAATGTAGGTCAAATGCTAAAGTCAGTATATCATAACTACAAGTCATCGTTTTCTATAAAAATATCAATAAAGTATGAAGTTTTATACCCTAAGTCGTTCGAATCTTATTACCTCTGAGGGTGAGATGGGATTCCTCGTGTGTTATTTTGTTTTAACCACACCAACGAGAACATAGCTAAGTATTACCTGCAGTATCTACTGTAAATGTACTGCATAAGTAACCGTTACCTGCAGTTAAAAAAAGTCTGTTGACGGTTGTCAGCCTGAAGTCCACATTTCAGAGTCATTGTTGGTCAAGGATTATACTTTCGAAGATATCGGGGTAGATATTTTGACTAAACAGTAAGAGTTATCTTCGCAGATATGCAACATAGTGCACAGTAAGTCAAGTTTACCTGCAGTAAGGTTATTGTAAAAACAGTAAGTCATTTTTACCTGTGATAAAAATGAGCGTTAGCTTGTTATTATGGAATTATAGGTAGTCGAAAATGATAATGAAGGGAGGCCATGGCTTTGTTTAATTTTTTGAATAGGTCTTTGAGGCTTGTTAGGTTTTGAAATGGCTTTCCTTAGCCAATTTTTCCATTGCTGTGTACCGGTCAGTTAATAGTTTTGTATTGTCCTTAAAGTTTGTTGATGGAATAGCTACATATCTAAAGATTTTTATGTCCATTACTAAGTACTGAAAACCGGGAGTAGACAGCTTTTAAAAAGTTGTTTTAAACACTTTATATGTTGAAAGTAATACCCGTGAATTAATATGTATTAATTATTAGACTTCTATTTTACACTATTTAATTTAAATGAAAATTGTACCACAAAAACGCGGCATTATGTTCGTGTGGCCGCGCGTGACGTCATCATTCAATAAATAAAACGTAAGGTTAAAGGTATAATGTGCAAAGTTTTGAGTTTATTAGAATTTCAATTGAAAGTTATGAAATTTCTTTAGCATCTATATAGTTTTAAAGTCGCTATATCTACATCTATACTAATATAATAAAGGGGAAGAGTTTTTTTGTTTGTTTGTTTGTTTAAACACGTTAATCTCTGGAACTATGAGTAGAATTTGAAAAAATATTTTTGTGTATGCTATCTAGCATTAGACTACACCTCTCAGCTAGCCTTAAATATTAATTTTTGTTAAGTAAGTCGAAACAAACAGTGCACTCTCACTGCTTTACCCGCTTGCGCTGGCGTAATGGTTATGGATACGTAAATACAATGTTCTACAAAAATATTACTCCTTTGTAAATCTAAAAAAGTCCGCGAATGCCTATCTCTTATACATAAGCCACAATAAGATATTTGTTTTTTTTTTTTTTTATTGAAAATTGAAATTTTGCTATGAGCATTAGGTATTATTAGGCATGGCATATTAATCCTTACGAACGAAAGTTACTTCAGCATCAAGATAATTTTATGTAGATAAACTTTGCCCTTTATAAGCATGTTATTTGTACGAATCTTTACAGAATGTTATTTGAACAAATAATTTGGGAGATAGTGTAAAATTAATATAATTCGACACTCGGCTCGAGTCTATGTCTATAGGTGTAGTGGCACGAACGAGCCGTGTGAGTTGGGACGCATAACCCTGGCCTCCCTATAAAAATATTGTCTATACTGAAGTATTCAAAATCATCAGTCAGCGATTTCTTTTAAATTATACGCGGGTGAAACAGCGGGGCACAGCTAGTATAGTAATCATTTTAGAGTCGCTTGTCACAAGATAGCGTAATAAGAATAACACTCAACTATGTATATAAATATTTTACGATGACGTCACGATTTCTGATTAGCGTTTCCAATCACGTAACTCCCAGACAATTCTAAATTTTCCCAAGGGAATAATTAATAAATTAACAGTGTTTTTTTTCCACATTTGTATCATTTTAGGATTTTTATCAATAAAGCACTATGAATACACAAATAATTAAATTTAATTTTTAAACATATTGTCAATTCGAGGATTACATAGCTGACTTGCATTCACAAGGAATAAAATGTACTTTGTGTTAAATATTATTAGTTTTTACTTATGTTATGTAAATAATTATAATTTTATGTTGTGATTACATGTTTAGAAATAAATGAAAATAAAATTGCAACGTCTTTTATTTTTACAGTTTTGGTTAAATACGATGTAAATTACTGTATAGTGAAGTTGAAGGGGCAGCTTCTTTACTTAGTTATAAAAAGTTTTCGATGAGTAAAAGGCAACCACAGACCTAATATTACGATACGCTATCTAAATCTATGAAGGAAACATTATATAGTTCGGCCGTTGAGGGAATGCGGTCCTGACGTCTGTCAAAACAGACGACTGTTTTAGCGTCATAAAATGACGGCCCATCACGCCATTTGTGGTTGCCTTTTTTGCCAGAAATATAAAACCATAAATAAAGTTTTTGAAACTTAAAAAAAACATAAAAGACTGTTCATTTTTCTAAAATAATATTTATTTTCCTTTTCCGACCTTAATATACTTTATTTCTTGTGCAAAAAGTAGGCATTGAATCAAAATGAGCATTTAAGTACAATACTTTTATATTTCTGGTAAAAAATGGTAAGCCCAAAAGGCGTGATGGGACGCCATTTTGTGACGCTAAAACAGTCATCTATTGTGGCTAGGGTTCCCAACCCTACTATACATTATAGTATCCTACTATATTAGGCTTCCGAAATGTTTAAGTGTGAAAGGGAACGCAGGCCGCAGCCTTTATCTCTTGGAGTAAGTATAATATATCCATAATCTGAGCTTTATCTCTTTCTGAACGAGGCTTTGTATGCCGTTGTCAATATGAGTAAAAAATATTCCTTTAAAAATAAAATGTTTATTTTGCTTACTATGTATATTTTTTTACCATCTATGTTTTTTCAGGTAATAGGTAATATAATAATTTTACATATTCTGGTAACACTACGAACACAATCACAAACTTATACATATATTACCGGTACACACACAGATAGCATGTCTTTTTTTTTTTTTTTTCGAACTGACTACACTGTTAGCCTGAGGGGCCCTGAAGCCTTTACGGCTTTTACAGCTTTACCGGGGACAGCTTAAGTCGTTTTCATCTGTTAGTACTACGCGCGGTGTCTATATAGTCTAAATTTTGAGTAAAATCAAGTTCGATAGCAACTAAGAATATGATAACCTAAAAACAACATAATATAGCAATATGAAAAGGACTTTGGCTATACATATTAAGTACCTAGGTATATGTTTTTTTGTCTATATATACTATTTTTCAAAGGTGTTTTTCCTGGTAATGCCAAATCTCCGATAATTCTTCATCGAAATTAATGTTTCCAACAAAACATTAAGCCTTTGTCTACGTTAAAAAAAAAAAAATTTCCTTAGGAATACGTACACACTTAAAAATACTTCATTAACTCTAGTTAATACTCTTAGATATTTAGATGTCTGATCGAAACTGATCTTCGTTAAGTATATTGACATTGTTGTCAAAAAACCTAATACATTAGGATTTGTATTTAAATTATCCAATAAATTCAAGCGTGCTAAAATCTTCAAAGTTCGTTATCGTACGACGAATGCTTGTTTATCAAATATTGGATATTTCAAATATCGGATATTACACCTTGGCTAAAAGCTATCCCGAGTCAGTTTAAAGTTTGTTGCTTGTAAAGTCTGTTAGCTTCCCTGTAACCGCTTTCGGTAGCTCCGTGTACTGTTGAGAAGTGTTTAAGGCTTGTCGCTTCTCCGGCGAAGAGGACTCTGGGATTACCGGCCGAGTCGAGCAGCGGTTCTGCCAAGTCGATCCTCGCGGTGGGGTACACCGGGGTCAATAAGTTGTCATACGAATATGTGCCTCGTGTGAAAGGATTGCAAACCCAGGAGGACCTGTTAAGCAAGTGAGAGTACTGTTGAAAAGTCTTAAAGCATAAATCTATACAATGTAGCTCATGCACAAGTGACCGCCCGCATTATTCTGAATTTTTACGAAATATTACCAAAAAAAAAACCCAAAAGGGGGTCTATCTTTAATATCTTTCAAGTTATTAAATTTTTTGAGTAGCGTTAGAGACCTAACTCTACATTTTTGGCCATATCTCCGATCTTATTGTCTCAATTTCGATTTTGTTTGTTATTTCTAATAACTTTATGAGTCATTTAATCGGAAAAACTTATTTTTTTAATCAAAATTTGTGTACTAATAAAAAAAACGGAGTTGAACATCTTTTATTCCAAAAGAAATCGTTAGTTATTTTAAAAATACACTTGTAAATCCATAAAATCTCCCAATATGAGGCCTTTTTTATTCATGCTTAATAATCTACCTTCATAACAACTACAAATTCACAGAACATTGCCAATAACTATCTCTAAAAAAATTTAAAACACGTACAGCTTTCGAAAATTATACGAATCATCGTAATCTCCATGTCTGGGCCGCTGAAAACCCACATGTCGTCAAATACAACGGCGACCACTGAGAGATCGCAATCCATTCGAGGTCGTCGCTGTCATGCCGGCCTGCATAAATATCTCTTCACGTTACGCTTGAAGGGCCCAATGTCATAAAAAGGAAGGAACACATTGGCCGGGAGATGGTTCCACAGCTGTAGCTGTACGACAAATAGAACTTTTTAAAACCGTAAAACTGTGACACCGAAGACCAGCGCGTGTGGTTCTGTTATGGAAAGGAGAGGAGGGAATTAGAATGAACAGCTCTTCAGAACATTCACCGCGGTAGAACATGCTTAGCGAGGAGATGTTCCTGCAAAGCTGAAGTGGCTAGATGCAATGGGTAACGTCTGCATCATTAACATTGCGAACAGCCCGTCTCTGCAACTTGTCCGGAGCATCGAGGAGGTATTTTGCGAATATATACCAGAAATGCGAACAGTATCCCATACACGGCCGAACATGTGCCTTATAAAGAAGATACAGTTGACCGGGCGTGAAAAACCGTCGCACTCTGATCAGGATTCCGAGTCTCTGAGACTTAGTAGAGATGATACTCCCGATGTAATCTATGGAGTTGAGGACGCCGCGAATATCCACACTTAGGATATTGAGGCCGTCACGCATTGTTAGTGAGACGTTCTGAAGAGTGGGGAGGGGAGAAAACGGTGTATTCTGGCATGACGGCGACTACCGCCGATGGATTTCCGATCTTTCTCTCTTACCATAAAGTAGAGTATCATCACTCTTTTATTCAAATCACTTTTTTACTATTTTTTATTAACCTCCTACGATTACAATAAGGGTGTTATAAGTTTGAACACTATGTGTGTGTGATATCGTAGCTCCCAAACGGCTGAACTAATTTTGGTCTAGTTTTTTGTTTTGTTTAAAAGGTGACTTGATCGCGAGTGTTCTAAGAGTGTTAGTTGGTGTTCTTTCTTTCTATCTTAACCTGTTCAGCCGTTTGAAGAGTATCAACTGTTTTCTAGTTGATAAATCGATGTGAGCATCGTGATATTAGAAAAACATGGTAACATTAAGCTGATGCAGCAGCATCATCTGGAATCTTCAGGATACCTAATTCCTCACCATTTTACAGCAGAGATATCGTGTTTGGGCTCATTGGAATGGTCTTGCGGATGTTCAGATTGTTAGATGATTATTTTTGGTTGGTTTGGTTTTAATTTCATTGGCATTGGACCTTCGATTTCGAAGATACACCAAGGACCTCGGGGGTTTTCTTTTTTTCTTATTAAAATTTGTCTTGTATGCTAGAGGTGTTTGAGATATTATCAAAACCCCTTAATGATGTACTTATATCATGCTTTCTATGGTCATAATTATAGGAATTTATGCTAATTAGTGCTGATCAAAAGCGGTTGTATTGAATTTTAAACGAACATACCTTAAAATTGATATAGGTTCTGTTATAGTAGCGTTGAAACCAATGAATTTTTTAAGCAGTTCCATGAGTTTAGTTCTCAGTATGTCCTCTGGGAGCGTTTCTACCTGTTAATAAAATATATATTTTTAAGTTATATTTTTATTCATCTTGTGAGAAAATTATGACATATAGTTTTTTAAGATGCGCGCGCACATTGTAACAAAAAGCTCACAGATCTACACTATGAAGTTGTTTCCTAAACCACTTTTTTGTCATGATGTCAACAAGGAACCCTTATAGTTTCGTCAAGTCTGTCGCGGCTTAGCTCAATGATTTTTAGCACTAGAAAGCTGTCATTTGACATGGGTATAGATATTAATCACGCCGATTAAGTGACAAAATAAAATATTGGAAAAAAAGGCGTGTGTGCGATTCACACACGATAGAAGTGAAACTTCATTTTAAAAGACATTTTCTATTTTATTTAAACAGTGTGCAATATACATACACACCGACATTTACTCACTCGCTCTGGCTCACACAAAGAGGAGAGACCGATAATATATTGCTCTCTCACTCTGGCTCACACAAAGAGGAGAGACCGATAATGTGCGTTAAACGTTTAACATTTAACGTTTAACGCTTGGAAGCCGCATAAGAAGTTTCACTTCAAAAAATTTTGAGCCAGAGCGAGAGAGTAAATGGCGGTGTGTATGTATATTGAACACTGTTATTATTATTATTATTTTTTATTATTGTACCTCGTCTACATCTAAAATGGCAATGACGTTATTCAGGTCTATTCCATAGTGTATAGTGTAAGTATGGGAAATGGAACAATGATAGGGCTACACGTTGGCGGCGGCACCATTAGGTAATCGAATAAATTTAATAAATAGGACATTTCACATTATTTATTTTATAGATGTTCAGTCTTAACTTCTTTGTTTATAAACCGATTTAGATGATTCTTTTTTCGTAGGAAAGGCGATTCCTCAACGGGTTCCTATTTTAATGTCATTGGCATTGTACTTTCGATTTCGATGACACACCAGTAGTAGCGGATTTCCCTTAAGGCCAATTAGGCCCAGGCCTAGGGCGGCTAATCGTGGCAAAAATATACTACCAAATGCAAACATATGATGACAATAAATAACAGTACACTAGATCATAATATGAAGTATATATTAAGACTCCAGACTTGGATAAAAATCTAGTTTGAATTACAATATTGACATCGTAAAGCTGTACTTTAATACCATCAAATTTGATTTTTTTATTAAATAATGAGCTGAGAATGGGGCGGCTAGTGCTACACGGCCTAGGGCGGCCAAGACTGCAAATCCGCCACTGCACACCAGTGACCTTTTGTTAAAAATTATCTTGCTATCATCTCCATTTGGAGACAGTTTTCATTAATGTGACACAAAAATGTTTGTTGAGAATAGATTTTATAAAAAGGGGATACATATTGGTAACGAATATAAAATTTGGTGATAGAAAATATTGTTTGTGACAAAAATAACTAACTATTTTAGTAACTTCCCCATTAGTCCATATTGTTATAGATTTGGCAGACGCTTTAGGGCACGTAGCTCCAAATATCCTGGTTGTCCAATAATCATTCGGATTAACAGCAAGCCTGTCATTTGTTTCCCAAATAAATCCGATATAGGAGCAGTTTTCTGGCCACCAACGGTTCTCGAAAGTAAGTATAACCTTGCCGACTGCCCCCATTGATATGTGATTAATGGCATTCGATTTTTTCTGCGGCAAAGTAGGCGTAAATAACGTTGTATACCTTGAATCAATTTAAAACTAGAAACCAGAGTTTTACGCTTACAAGCGATAGCACTAGATACCTGCACCTTATAGTAATAATGCAATACAAATACAACGACAAAAACATTCTTCATGTTACACCGAGCGAGGTCCTGATTATTATTCTTACTGAGGTAGCAAGTTCAGCTGTGTATAAAATACTGTTCACATCTTTGGGACGGGTCCGTAGAATACCTCCTCATTGCCCTGGACAGGTTCCAGAAACGGACTATCCGCATTGTTAATAATGCAAACGTATTGAAGAACTTAGCATCGAACTTAGTTACAAAGGAACATTACCTTTTTTATCGTCATTTGTTTTATCGTCTGCATCATACAGGACGAGTGTTCAGAAGTGTTGTTCGACCTTATCCTATCATCTACCTTCCACTACAGAACTACATGGACTATTATATGTTATTCGAAGGTACATTCATTTCGGCAAGAACAGTTACTTTCCAATTCTTATGGTTGTTGTATTGTCAAGACCTGGAATCAGCTCCCGGCCAGAGTATGTGTCGTGCGTGAGTTCAGGATGATTCATGTTACAGTTAGACATCTATAATATACTTTTGTATGAAGTAGTTCATGCTACACAAGGTCGGGGCCGGGTTGGATCCGTGCCATCGTGCCCCGGCCGGGCTCTGGGATCCGGCTCGGTGTAGCATGAATTAATTATTACAAAAGTATGTTATAGATGTTCGACCGTGACCCAGCCCCGGCCCGGTGTAACATGAATTACTTCATACAAAAGTATGCTATAGATGCTTGACCGTGTCCCAGCCCCGGCCCGGTTTAACATGAATTACTTCATACAAAAGTATGCTATAGATGCTTGACCGTGTCCCAGCCCCGGCCCGGTTTAACATGAATTACTTCATACAAAAGTATGCTATAGACGTTTGACCGAGCCCCAGCCCCGGCCCGGTGTAACATGAATTACTTCATACAAAATTATGCTATAGATGTTTAACCGTGTCCCAGCCTCGGCCCGGTGTAACATGAATCATGCTTTAGGGCCTAACTTGAATAAAGTATTTTGATTTATATAAAAACTTTACTTTCTGAAAATATAAGATGATATTGCAATATCTTACCTCTCTTGCAAAACTCCAAGTGACACCGTAACAATAACATTGTCAGCCCAATATATACTTCCATCTCTGCAAGTGACCATCACGAGCCATCTGGGATTTGACGGCCACAATATATGTACTACCTCTTTGTTCAGAAGTATGCTGAGATTCGGATACCCCTGACCTTTGTATGTATTCTGTAATATTATTAAATAGCTGCGCCTCACGGCTTCCACGGTTGCCAGATTACTTGACGTTAACGATTACTGCTCCGCTCCTTAGAGTCTTAGCGTGCAGTTATATATAACTATAATATTTCTTAATAAATAGTCTATAAAATACATGAAGAATTTTTCAAATCTCACGTGTAGTTTTAGAGATTCGGTCATTCAAACAAACAAATCTCTTGAGGATAATAATCTCCGCGGGTCTTGTGGTTCTAAGTAAATATGGCTTGTGCCTAAGTAAATATGAAAGACGTAAAGAGTGATCGTGTTTGACTTTATGTAAGGAAACAAATAACAACTTCTTCGGGGTTAGCTAGTCTATACTAACATATATATTAATAAACTTTTAGTTTTGTCTGTTTGTTTTTTTCGGGTAATCTCCGACGGGACTTTCACTGGCAGATAGCTGCAGTTATATAAGATGACAAAAATAGTCAAGTTTGTGGGAGCAATGTATTAATAATTTACTATGAACGATTAATTAATTAATGTACGATTAATTACTAATTCAAGAGTTTACAGACATAGCGGAATGCCCAACATGACTGAAACTTATCTCTGAACTTCACTATTGTTCCCATGAGTTACACGTGTATCAGGAATTAACATGCTTACACCGCGTTTCCGTGAGAACGGGTTGTTATAGTTAGTCCTCGTGGCAGCATAACTAAATATATTTAGAAAACGTTGTTCATGGGGGACGCATAGTAGATGTGAATTTTATATCATATGTGTATTGTGGTCGCGACCCCATACCACTATGCTTAATTACTACTGGATGTAAACCGGCTGATTACGCAAATGCGAAAAACCAAACGAAAATGATTTTGAGCGGTTTATTATGTTACTGTGTGTCTGGTGGTCGCAACCCCTAATACTACTCTTTTTACTAGATATACACTGGGTGATCCCGAAACGCGACAAACCAAATGAGAGAATTAGTTTATAACTATGTGTATGGTGGTCGTGACTCCTACCACTCCTCTTGATTAATGGATATAGTTGAATTTTGATCTTTTACTCTATAAAACAAACACCACACCGTTTAAGATGTTTCATACTACCATATAGCGTGGCGACGCATGCGTGGCGACGTGTCATCACGCCAACAGTTGGTCTGACCCGCTGCATTAAATATTTCTCATCAAAAAACTTACCAATAATATGTCAAATAGAGTGTTATATCCATATTTGTGCCAGCTCATCTGCTGATGACCTCCAAGTACTTCGTAGTACGACTGAGTGGAGAACTCGTTCCAATTGTGCGTACCTTTGTCATTGTCTATGATTAAATCCATCAAGTCTAAGAACGCCGTAAGAAATTCTTTGTCTCTTAGAATAGAAGGGTACTCCTTTATTATCAGCTGTATTAATCTGGAATTTAATAAATGCTTAATGATTTTAATTATATGACATAGAATTCTATTTTGGACATGCAAAGGAACTCCAAAGATAGTCCTTTGAGTTTCCCTTTGAGTGATCTTGACCTTTCTAATTAGGCCCATAGTTAGCGACCACGTTTCAGTGACATAGGTGACTGGCAACATGCACTGGTCAAATACTTTTGTCTTAAGACACTGTATCTTGGACGAGAAGATCCGCAAAAGAACAAAAATCAACAAAAGATCGCAGCCAAATAACATTACTCCTCTGTAGTGTTATGTTCCTGCGGTGAGTAAGGTCGCCAGAGGTCCTGAGGATGCGCTGTGCTGACAACGGGGGACCTGCGGTGTTCACGACACTGCTATTGATCTGTGTGGGCGCGGCGATCAGGAACACCCGGTAAAACGGTTGACCGCTCACCGCCCGCACGTTAGTAGTGTTCCCGAACCTACGAATGGCAGGCTGAACCGCCAGTCTGCGCATAATCCCTGGCTTGACAGTCTTGCTAGAGGAGAAAATCGGAATGGACCCGACTGCTACTACAGGGAGGGAGAGGGGACTGCACTACCTACGCCGCTCTTTGGCAGGTTTACACCATGAGTTTGTCCCTTAGCTGTCAGCGCAGGGAATCCTCATTAACCTTTTGTAACCCCCAAATAACAATGGCCAGTAAGAAGAAAAGAAGCGGCATCAGCGGCATCCTCATCCACAACCACACGACTCTTTGAGCACTTGCAATTGACGACTGATACGTTAAACGTTTAACGCACATTATCGGTCTCACCTCTTTGTGTGAGCCAGAGCGAGAAAGTAATATATTATCGGTCTCTCCTCTTTGTGTGAGCCAGAGCGAGAAAGCAATATATTATCGGTCTCTCCTCTTTGTGTGAGCCAGAGCGAGAGAGCAAATGTCGGTGTGTATGTATATTGCACACTGTTTAAATAAAATATAAAATATCTTTTAAAATGTAGTTTCACTTCTATCGTGTATGATCGCACACAGACCTTTTTTTTTATAAATAGCTACCGCCTAAGACTTCGTTCGCTTTAATTAATAAGTAGTGAGGGCTCAGTAGTAGCTTGTACGGACACTGCGTCGATCGACGTTAGTTCGAATCCCTGCAATGAGCCAGAGCTTTCGGTGAATAAAAACATCATGATGAAACCATAGCATGGTGGTAGAGCATTTTATAATGCCAGCCTGGCTAGCTATCACCTTCAAGTTAAAAATCTGTCGCCAAGCACCTACCTATAGGTGTGTTGCCGCAGCTGCACTTGAGAGTCAGTTCTCTCACTAGGATTAGCGCGTCACTACCATGAACCACATCGTCACTTAAAAATCAGTTAAATCGTGGTTAAACGCTAAATCTATAAAGAATAATAATCAAAACATACCCTTGAGTGACATACTGTCCTAAAGCCTGAGGAACTATTGGTCGTATATCAACAAGTTGTAGGGCGTAATTTGTAAGGTTTTTGAGAGAAGTTGTATTGTTTAGAACGCCACCAGAGTAGTAGAGATAGTGAGTTATATCCTGAGGTAATAGAGATAAGTTAGCCTGCTTAGCTAAGTTGAAGACTGTATTGTTCTTGGAACCGTGGATCCTGGACAAAAGTAGAAATTGATGAAGTATTTTGAAGTGAAAACTTCTTTAGCGCCATCGTGATTTGAAACTCGATGAAACAAAAAAGCGACTGTAAAAAGAGACAACCATACCTTCCTATAACCATATATTCCTATATACCAACCTATCAATAGGATTTAGCGTAAGAGATAATGAAATAGAATACATTTACATTATGGACGGTTCATGGAAGTCCTGATTTTCATGATTATGATCGTCATCAGATTGGCCTAGCGGTGTGAGACGACCAGACTTACAAACGAAAATTGCTTCAATATTAAGACAAATTTATTTAGATGTACTTTGCCCTTTATAACATGTTATTCGGGCGCCATAGTTTGGGAGATACAGTAAAATTAATACAATTCAACACGCGGCTCGGGTCTATGACTATAGTTGTAGTGGCGCGAACGAGCCGTGTGAGTTGTGACGCATAACCCTGGCTGCCCGATAAAAATATTGTCTATACTAAAGTATTATAAATCATCAAGCAGCGATTTCTTTTAAATTATACGCGGGTGTAACTGCGGAGCACAAGATCCGCGCATTGAAGTGAGATATTTGACCAATTCTTCAAACATATCATCTTGATACATTTTTGAGTCACTTTTGTGAAGCTTTCTATTTCTCTCTTAGCAACACAATTAATCCAAAAATCTAATTTTCTATTGAAGGCCTGGAACACTGTTGTCTGTTTACCATAAATTTCATACGTTCCGTATTTGAAAGATATCTGCCATAAAATACAGTTGGAATTACCAAATTTATCATACAAACGTTCCATCATATTAAAAGAAATATCTGTAAAAAAAAATTGTATCTCCGCTCTAAGTTCAAATAGCCTTGTTGAAGTTTTACTCGAGATAACCATCTCACTTCTGTGTGGAGCAGTAGTGTTTTGTGTTCGCTGCCATAATCTTCACACAATAATCAGCCACAAAAGCTAAGCAACAACATCCGAGGGTGCCAAAGTGGCCGAACCTCGGCTCGGACTGTTGCGCGTATGCAATTAAGTCGTGATCTGACTAATGCTTTTGTTTCATCGCTAGTGCCTGTTATGCGAGATACAATGGCTGTAACTACAATTAAGCGCCCTATTTTTTATTCGTGATACTGTTCCAGCTGTTTATCTGTCATCGCCTTGGCCTCATCTGTACAAATGTCGATGCAATCATTCCAATTGAGATGGTTTTCTTCATAAATATACAGCACAGTGGAAAGATGCTTTGCAGAATTATTGTCGTGCATACATTTTGTTATGTCTAACAAACATGGTTTTATTAAATTCTCAGCGATAATATGCGATTCACCTGCTTATGCAATGCTATATATGATAGCTAACTAAATACGATGCCTCTGTGGCCTTTTCTTTTACAGTTTGGGTCGTATGAATTATAATTCTTTGAATTTTCAATAGTTGTTTTTTTTTACGTACAAAAAATTCCTCATTCGAGGCTAGTGACTGTACCGAGGTTTTGATAGCGTCGATATTTGCAGTATCTACGTTGTTGTTGTTTGGAGAGCACTGGCTCTCCAAACTCGCGGCAAGGCATTCCGCTTTGTCGACGCTTTCGAACGGGACTGGAAGACCGAGAGGTGGCATTGGGGTGAACTGATCTACTTTGAAAGATCGAGCGAGTTTCCAGTATACGATATGGGACGGTTTGATACTTTCTAAGAAGTTGCCTCACCTGCCTGTATACGTTTTTTAACTTTTCTCTGTAGTTCGCGTAACCGTTCGCAGTTTTCCCCCCTAGTCGGAGGTTACAATTACGGGCAGAGTGCCTATAAGACTGGCAGTTGTGACGCTGCGAGGGATAGTGAGATTTACGCTTTAGGCTCGACAGAGATACCGCTGAGATCGCACACGGATATAAAGTTGAAAATTGACTTATCTTCCGTGGTGATTCACAAATAGAATTTGCGTGGGACGCGACGGATTACAACGCGGAGGATGCGTTCCTCCTCGAGGGCATACGTGTAGTAGGAAGTTTTAGTCTCCCTGAGGTGAGCGGTGAGTTTCCGGAACTCCTCGTCGAATTCCGGTAGGGGTGCTCTTGGCTGAGGTGTAAACGACTTTGAGCTCCTGTCATTTTCTTCGACAACTCAAACTAATTGCCCTTGTACTGTACGGTTATATATGAAACAGTTCCACTCTGGGACCCAATATATTATTGTTAAAAACGTGGGAAGCATTTGTATAAAAAAATTCTTAAAGAATTACAAATTAAACAGTAACTGATGGTAATAACAATAAGTTTTAAATTAAGAAAGGACGTGACGAGTGTAATTTATGCAATATTTAAAATGCTTATTGGCTACGGTCGCATGCATATTTCTAAAACTATTTATATCAATTAACGGTTCGATTTTTATTATTGTTTGACATTATAGCGCATAATTAAATGTGATTTATGGCTTTTTTTATTACCCTTCAATTACGCACTGTTGACTGGGATGCAATAAATTAATATGATTTTAAATAACTATTCAAAATATACAAACCGCCCTGTACACATAATAATTTGAATATACAGTAAAGAAGAACAAAATAATATTATCTCGAGATACATGTCTTCAAAACCACAAACACGATGATGCACAAAACACACGACATTTTTTTTCTTTTTACTATTAAGACGTAGCTACCCATAGAAGTTAAAATACATATGAGGTCCTTTCGGTATCCGATCGCACCAGCAAAAAATATACTCAAAAACGTTGACGCAATGCATCTGTTTATTTTGGCACTTTCAAAAATCATATCAGATTAATTGAAGATGTACCTCGGTAAATACTAAGTAATCGGTAATGTACTCGGTAAGTACTGTACTGTTAGCCTTACGGGCCCTGGAGCCTTTACGGCTTTTACAGCTTCTCCGGGCTTGGGGGCGAACGCTTAAGGCACTCAGCCGCGAAAGCTTTGCAACAACATTCGAGGGTGCCAAAGTGGCCGAACCTCGGCTCGGACTGTTGCAGCGATTCCAATTAATTCGCGATCTGGCTAATTCTTTATCATTCGAACTAAACTAACTATACATATATACATGTTTCTTCCCCCTGGGAGGAGGAAAGGAAAATGTGTATGTGTATTTAGTGATTTGAATTTTTTTGTCTAACTAGGAAAAAAAAGAAAAGAAAGTCCCTTACAGAACCTATGTACCTATGTGGCATGCATATGTGTATGATGCAGTGTCATGTGTGTCTGTGATAGCGAGTGAATGTAGAGTCACTGTATCGCGCGAGCGGCTGCTTGGCTCAAGGGCTCCATGCCAATGGATCGGACCTAGGCTTGAGTTGCCGCGGCGTGGCGAAACACACGACGTGAATTACGTACTTACGGATTGACATGGCGACTGGCGACAAAAACTGTTCGACTATCTCCGCTGCGTCTCGAGTTCCGCCGCGTTGCGTCATACGGTGTCGCGAATGCGCGTGTCGCGTCCGCAAATACGACAGGAGTATTTTTGATTTTTTTTTCTTATTATCATCAGTATTCTCGTGGAGCCCCCACAGAGGTTTTGCGGAACCCTACGGCTTCGCGGAGCACACTTTGAGTATGGCTCTAGGGCCTATATTATTCCATGAGATTCTGATCAACATACAAAAAATATCGAATCCGACTGGTAGTTACACAGATTAGCAGGTATAAACAAACAAACAAAAAGACCATTCCGCTTTATTATATTATATTAGTATTATTAGTATAGTTCAAATTATATTGGTCATTTACGGTCATTGGATAGCAATTGCAGCGATTTTAACTCAAAAAAATCTTTTAAGGTTTCTCGTAATTTCTAGAACCTTCTAACAAAATTGCGTTTTAATTTTCAATATGAAGGATTGTCAAAGTGAGGGCCGATTTTTCAATCGTCAGATAACTTTATTGAAGTGAAACTTCTTTATAATCGTTGTGATTTCAAAAACTCGATGAAACGAAAAAGCGAGTCCATAGAGACACAAACACGTAAATGCATAGGATTCAGCCGGTGAGAGAATGAGATAGAACACATTACACGTTCTCGGTCTCCTCTTTGTTCGACCGGCGTCGGGGTGGTGAAGACCGTCGGGATGGTGGTGACCGTCGGTAAATTTGTAACTTAATCGCCATCTCTTATAACGTCAAAGAAGTTTTACTTCAAAAGGTTACACGCACACGGTTACACGCTTTTAAATTTTTTTGAGGAATAATGTTAACGTTTTGACGGATAATGCATGGAACAAATGTCATAAATGAAAAATTATATATTAAACTAAGTTATAACGATTGGAAAATCGGGCCTGAAAATCATATTTTTGAACAAGCTTACCACTCGGCTCCCAGTTCTAAAACACCTTCACGTGAAACGTATGTCTTTACTCTTCCCCCCACATAACCCTGCGCTTCCAACGCTAAGACTCTTTTACCGTGCTGAGCTAAGGCGGAGGCGGCGGCACATCCCGCTGCTCCCATACCAACAATAATTGTATCATAGTATTGAGCAGAGCTGAAAATAACAATGTATTTTGGGTTTTATGTCTTTGAAGTGAAAACTTCTTTAGCACCGTTGTGATTTGAAACTCGATGAAACAAAAAAGCGACAATAAAAAGAGACAACCATGTATATCTATAGGATTTAGCCTACGAGAGAATGGGATAGAATACATTTACATTTACATTATGCGCGGTTAATGAAGTCCTGATTGCCATGATTGTGGTCGTCATCGGATTGGCGTAGTGGTGTGAGATGACAAGACTTCATACGCAGTACGCACGAGTGGACGATTGTTCAAATACCGTTGATTTAGGGTTTTTTTTCTGAAGTTTTCACTTCTGACACTTGTGAACTGCTGCACACATCATTTGTTTTGGCCACAAACTTACGTGCTGGTAAGTGGGAGGGCTAGCTATTAAACGCAGCTGCCGGAACACACCTACAGGTGCTCGGGGACATAATTTCGACTTGAGGATGTTACGCCAGGCGGGTAATTAGTTAATTAGTAAAAACCTACCACCGTACTATGGATTCATTACGATGTTTTCCGTCATCGAAAGCTGAGGCTCATGGCACCATCCCATTCCAGCTATTTTATTGAGAGCTGCATGCATCGAGTCGAAACTCTGGTACCGGGAGATCCGAGTGTACGCAGCCTTTTTAAGGATCTCGCTAGTCAACTGGTCGAATGATCTCGCGACCAGAGGTCTGGCCAATACCTCAGGAATAAGTATTGGCATATAATGTGGATATGCCTTCTGTGTTCCTTTAATTCTGCCGGCGCGGCGTGTGAGATGGCATCCAATAATTGCAGTTTTTGATTATTATCATTTTTATTTTATTAAATACTAGCTATGCCCGCGGCTCCACTCGTGTGGACTACAGAATACCGTCGGTCGAGCGCACGCGCGATTCTTGCTACCCCCGATCAAGAGACGGAAGACAAAAATGCTTATTATGGGTGATCCTTAGAAGATAGATATATGCTATTAATGACTTTATTGTAGGTCTTGTTAAGATGTACAATTATATAGCACATTCATTTGATATATCTCGTATGGTTTACTCAGCATAAGCCATTTAATTGCCCCAAATGAGTATTTTTTCCGAATTGATTCACCATTATCTCACTGCTTATTTCGTATGTAACTTTTTCTTACAAAATATATCCTATAACAGGGTCAAATAACATAGTTATGAATTAAAATAAAAAACATTTAAATCGGATAAGTGGTTTTCGCGTTAAAAGAACATAAACGGACAGACAGAGAGAGAGTTGTTTACTAATATGTATAGAATAAATTACATGTTGAAAGAATAAAGAATAAACCTACTAGTATAGTGCTTTCTGCTTACTTCCCTAGGAAAATGTCATGTTGATACATAGATCAAAATTCACAATATAATGTTAGAACTCACCCAATTCCGTAGCATTCCCAGGAGATGAAGATCAAAGTTTGCAGTCTGAATGCCAGAGTTTTCATGGTTTCGTCTGCGTCTAGACCGATTCTTCCTGTGTTTATATACGAGTACTGATATTATGTATTAAGTTAATCTATACTTATAATCTATAATGATATTATAAAGCTCAAGATATTGTTTTTTGTTTGTTTGTTTGAATGCGCTAATCTCTGGAACTACCAGTCAGATTTAAAAAACCATTTTGAATTTTACAGTCCATTTATTAAGGAAGCTTATATACTATATAACTTCACGCTACAAAGCTAAAGAGTGGACCAGTAACCGTGAACGTCAAGCAATCTGTTAAGCTGTAGGCAAGTATGGTAGTGAGAACAATGATAGGGTACACAGGTGCGTGGGCAGCTCGCGGTGAAGATTTGGCCGAATAAAAGGTTCTCTAGAACCTTCCTGTCACGTACGCTAGGGTTGTGGAATGGGTTACCCAGCTCGGTTGTCCCCCAGGGCTATAACATGGGGCTCTTCAAAAAAGGGTTGAAATACAGTCTCCAAGGTCAGCAACATGGCTGTAATGCCCCTGGTGTTGCAGTAGTCCATAGGCGACGGTAACCATTTACCATCAGGTGGGACGTCTGCCGGTATGCGCCTAATGGCATAAAAAAAAATAACAAGGGTGAAACCGTGGGGCACGGCTAGCTTAATCATACAATCTTTGTTTTCGTCTCATTGTTCATTTGTTATTTAAATTAGAATAATTTGCATAATGGTAACTTTGTGAATAATAAAGTTTATTTATTTTATCTGAATTAAGAAAAATGTTGATAAGTGATATTTATTACTATTTAATGATAATTAAAATCATGTTGGCATAAATATAAACAGTTGGCAAATAAATCATTTACGGTTTGCGGATGATTTAGTCCACACTAATATTCTCCTAATTATGCTGCAACAGTTAATTGAAGCATGTAGAGTAGTTACTATTAATAAAACAAAAACAATGAATAAATAATTAAAAAAATATACCTAAAAGACACGCTTTAATCATGCACTAAAAATTATAAAACTTTTTGGTCTTTTAATAACATCTTGTTACCAAGTCAAATCTAGTAAACTTGTCAAGACAAATCACATGAGCACAAACTCGAGGGGTTTACTAGTAGCTACTGAAGAGTTCCACTATTCACCTCCTGGCTCCATCATCAGGTCAGCTCCAAGATAACAAATTATAGTTTTGTCATCCGAACTACATATACATACAAAGTTTCATTTCGATACGACAATTAGAATTAGGTTAAAATTGCCTTATAAGATTGTATTATGTTTGTTAGTTACAAGAAAAGCTAATATAAGCGTGTTAAAAATAATGTCAAAAAGAGATAAGATAGCGACAGAGATAGACATTGGGAATATTTAATATGTGAAAAAATCATATACCTAGGACCAATAATATCATTCAAAGACCAATCTGACTCAGAAATAGACAGGAGAGTGTCTTGTGCCTGGAAAAGATACTGGTCCCTTAAACGAGATATTTAAAAGTAAAAACTTTTATATGGAACCAAAGAAAAAAGTATCTGGTTCATGTCTCGCATATGGGTGTCAAACTTGGGCGCAACATGAAAGCACTTGAAAGCTGAGGCTCATTGCAGAGATTCGAACTTCAGGCGCTTAAATGCTTTACGCTGAGTAAACCATACGAGATATATCTAATTATTGTTCTAAATAATTGTAGATCTTAAAAAAGCATACAAGAAAGTCAGCGATACCATATATCTATCTTCAAAGGATCACCCACAATAAGCGTTTTTGTCTTCCGCCTTTTGAGCGCGGGCAGCACGAATCGCGCGTGCGCTCGGCCGAAGACTTACTGTAGTCCACGCGAGCAAAACCGCGGGCACAGCTAGTTGAACCAAGCAAGCAAGTTCAAGCAAGGTATCCCTAGGGAAGACCAGGGCGTCGCGTGGTCCACCAGGGCTACCGATGAACCCTAAGGAAGACAAAGGCGCCGTGTGGTCCACCAGGGCTACTGATGAACCCTTAGTAAGAGAACGGCGCCGCGTGGTCCACCAGGGCGGCAGATGAACCCTGGGCAAGACAACGGCACCACGTGGTCCACCAAGGCTACCGATAAACTCTGGACAAGACAAAAATGCCGCGTGGTCCACCAGGGCTTCCGATGAAACTTTAGCAAGAGAACGGCGCCGCGTGGTCCACCAGGGCTACCGACGAACCCTGGGCAAGACAAAGGTTCCGCGTGGTCCACCAGGGCTACCGATGAACCCTAGGGAAGACAAAGGCGCCGCGTGGTCCACCAGGGCTATCAATGACCCTGGGCATGACAAAGGCGCCGCGTGGTCCACCAGGGTTACCGTGAACCCTGGGCAAGTCAAAGGCGCCGCGTGGTCCACCAGGGCTACTGATGAACCCTAGGGTAGACAAAGGCGCCGCGTCGTCCACCAGGGCTATCAATGAACCCTGGGCATGACAAAGACGCCGCGTGGTCCACCAGGGTTACCGTGAACCCTAGGAAAGACAAAGGCGCCGCGTGGTCCACCAGGGCTACTGATGAACCCTAGAGAAGACAAAGGCGCTGCGTGGTCTACCAGGGCTATCGGTGTACCCAAGAGAAGACAAAAGTGCCGCTTGGTCCACCAAGGCTACCGATGAACTCTGGTGTGACAAAAACGCTGCGTGGTCTACCAGGGCTACCGATGAACCCTAGAATAGACAAAGGCGCCGCGTGGTCCACCAAGGCTACTGATGAACCCTATGAAAGACAAAGGCACCGCGTGGTCCACCAGGGCTACTGATGAACCCTAGAGAAGACAAAGGCGCTGAGTGGTCTACCAGGGCTACCCGTGTACCCTAGAGAAAACAAAGGTGCCGCGTGCTCCACCAGGGCTACCGATGAACCCTAGGGAAGACAAAAGTGCCGCATGGTCCACCAGGGCTACCGATAAACCCTAGGAAAGACAAAGGTGCCGCGTGGTCCACCAGGGTTACTGATGAACCCTAGGGAAGACAAAGGCGCTGCGTGGTCCACCAGGGCTATCAATGAACCCTGGGCACTAGAAAGGCGCCGCGTGGTCCACCAGGGCTAATGAGTAAAATTAATGTACATTAGTGGTATATGTTAGCATTGCAGCGTAGACATACCTGAGCCAATTATCTTGACTAGAGTCTACAAAAGATTGAGGTATTCTTTCAGAGTAGAATGACTACGCTCCAACGCTCCTTGGGTTTGTGGATGGTAAGGGGTACACCACAATTCTTTTATTTTAAGGAAAGTACATATTCTCTTAAAGAGATCAGCTGTGAAGTGAGTTCCTTGATCGGTAAGTATCATCCTAGGCATTCCGAATAAGGAAATAAAATACACAAGGCAATCGGTGATTTCTTCCCAAGAGACGCTGCGCATCGGATAAGCTACAGAGTATTTTGTCAGATCATCTTGGATTGTAAGTATATACTTCAATTTGACCGCGTCGGATTCCGGGAGAGGATCTACAACATCGAGAACTACGCGTTGTAGGGGGCTCGTAGAAGTGGTAATAATTTGCATCGGTGTTCGGTTGGTTTTTTCTGAAGGCTTTATTTTGTTGACAGAGTGAGCACTGTTCAACATAAGAGTCTACATCTGATCGCATACCCTTCCAATAATATTTTTCTTTTATTCTTTTTAACATTCTAACACATCCAAGATGACCAGCGATTGTCATGATTTTCACGCAGCATTTTTTTTAATTTCGCTTGGGGTAGGATATATAACGTTGTTATTGTATATTTGTAATGTGGAAAAGGTAGGTGAACATGTTGTAAATTTTTATAAATGAATGTTTTTCATAAGGACTTTTAAAATCAGATATTGCCATTTTCTTTTTATTGCTTAAAAGTGTTAGTTCATTTCTTATTAATTTGAGAAGGTTGTATATTTCTTTGCAGGAGAAATCATCGATATGGTGCACTTTGGTAAACAAAAATTAATACTCTTTATTGTTTAAGGTAAGTTTCTTGAAGGAATGTAATTCTCTTTCACAGTTAATTATATCATCAGAGTTTTGCATGTTACCCAAAATTTCTTGTATATAACGAATGGATTCGTCAAGACCCAACGAAGTAGGTTCTAGAATAATTTGGCAGGATGTCTTTGTTAAACTTTCATTGTGCTCTTCTAAGTTCGTGTTATTTCTTTGTTTGGGGTTGCCATTTGTTTCAGAAAATTAGAGTAGTCGTCCTCTTCCCAGTCTAATCTTGAAGAGGATCTACCTGTATACCTGTAGGAGGATTATCTTGTGTTTCATAATTAGGAGATATAGGTTTAGAAAAATCTAGTTGCTCGGCAGAATTGGTACGATTCTGAGGGTTTTCTATAGTTTCGGGATTTGCGGATGCTGAATGTAGAGTGTTTGATTATTCAACAGTATTGGAGGGATTCAGAGGAGATGGAAGGGGTGGTAAGTTTGATGGACTAAGGTTCCAATTGAGGTTATCGTGAAGTGGATCGAGGGTAAACCGGTCAGGATGATCATTACAGGGTTCTCCGTGAATTATTGGATTTACAAAAAATCTAGAGAGTGCGTCTGCTGCGGCGTATAGTTTTCCTTTTCGATATATAATTTCGTATTCGTATTCTTCTAACTTTAACCGCCACCTTTCCATTTTGCTACTTGGGTCTTTATGGTCAAATAACCACTTAAGTGGTCGGTGGTCAGTTATGATTTGAAATTGCCGACCGGCCGGAAGGTTTTACACCCAAATAAGATAGCTAGAAGTTCCTTTTCTGTGGTGCTATAATTACACTCACTTTTATTTAAGGTACGACATGCGTATGCAATTAGTCTGTCATTGCCGACAGAACCTTGTGATAAAACCACACTGATAGCGTAGTTTGATGCTTCACAAATTAAAATGAAAGCCTTTGTAAAATCAGGGTAACAGAGAATAGGAATAATGGTAAGTTTTTCTTTTAAGAAATCAAATGGTAGTTGTTGGTTTTCCCATTTAAATTGTGTATCTTTCTTTAGAATATTTTTTAAAGATTTAGCAGTTTTCGAAAAATCAGGTATGAATCGGTAGTGACTCGGTAGTAGGACACAAAACCAAGGAAGGATTTAATGTCTTTGGGTGATTTCGGTATAGGAAATTGAGTTACAGCTTTTATTTTGTCGGGATTAGTTTCTTTTTTAAGTTCCTTATGGCACTTCTAACGTTGTCAGAGACTTTGTGCATTCAAATAAATAATGTAACAACAACTAGAGCGCCCATCCTTCTGTGAGGAGTTATCCCCAATTAATTTGATACATCTCTTATATTTTGTCAGCGTCAGCAATTTAAATGCTCCAAAAGTGCCCTATTATCGTCAGTGCTTATTAGGTAAGGTGCTTTATCTTACAAAATATATCCTATAACCTGGCCAGATAATATAGCTACGAAATAAAAAAAAGAACCATGTAAATCGGATAATGGTTCTCACATGAAAACAAGAAGTCTAACAAAAATTAGCAATATAAAGCTTAATATTTCGTGAACGGATTTCTGAATAGAAAAATGGTTTTCACATACCCTCAGTATTTTTGAACGACATATTGAAAAATAGGATTGACGAGAAAAAAAAATTATTCCCACTTTACGTGTAGGTGTACCCGTGTACCCTAACCATTTTTTGTAATTTTTATTTTACCACTTGTCAATTACCACTTAAGGCTAGATACCAATTTAAGGCTAGCTGAGAGGTGTAGCCTAATGCTAATTAACTTATACTATTCCTCGTGAATCTGGCTATCATATACAAATAGAGTTTTTCGAATCGGACTGGTAGTTTCAGAGATTAGCATGTTTAAACAAACAAACAAAAAAACTCCTCCGCTTTATTATATAGTACAAGCTGTGCCCGCGGTTACACTCGCGTCTAAAAAAATCGGTGGTTGATGATTTATAATATTATAGACAATATTTTTATCGGGCGGCTAGGGTTACACAGCTCGTTCGCGCCACTACATCTATAGTCAAAGTCCCGAGCTGAGTGTCGACTTTTTTAATGTTACATTACCTCAACATCTATCTCCTTCTTTCTCTCTCTCTCTGTCTGTCCGTATGTGTTCTTTTCAAGCGAAAGCACTGTCTTGGTTATATGGTTATCTGGCTTGGTTATAGGATATATTTTGTAAGGTAAAGTAACATACGAAATAAGCAGTGACGATAATGGTGAATCAACTCGGAAAAAGAAGCATTTTGGGCGCCTAATTGTCTTACGCTAAGTAAGCCATACGAGATATATCAAATTAATGTTCTACATAATTGCAGATCTTAAAAACACATATAAACCAGGCATTTACAAAGCCTGTATACATTGTTTGAAAATTAAGAGCGTGCGGTAAAATGTTGACACGCGTACGGAGATTGTTTTTTTTTTATCGTTATAGGTTTGGCGTAGTGGCTACAATCTCACCTGATGTTAAGTGACGATGTGGCCCAAGGTGATAGATAGCACGCTAAACCTAGTGGAAGACTGGCTCTCAAGTGCAGCTGCTGGAACACACCTATTGGAGCTTGGCGACAGATTTTCAATTTGAACGTGGTAGCTAGCCAGGCGGGCATTAGAAAAAGCCCTACCACCATGCTATGGTGTCCTCGCGATGTGTTCCTTCACTGAAAGCTCAGGCTCATTGCAGGGATTCGAACTCACGTCTATTGACGCGAAGTCGTACACACTACCAATGAGCCATCATTGTTTTTTTTTTTGCATTTTTTTTTTTGTTTCTACAAACTCCCTTATCTCGTCTACTCGTTTGTAAAAACCAACTTACCCCACTAGTATCATAAAAAACTATAATTTTTTATTTTTATGACAGTGATTTCTTACTGTAAATAAAATCATAGGTAATGAAAATAGACATTATATTTTTAAATTTTAATTGGTCCTTGCTCTTTGCCCTTTTGTTTTGAATGTATAAACATTTATATTGGGACAACAATAATAGTTAAGTGTGTATACAGAGTGTTTTTAAATATACATGTATTTATTTAAACATAAACCGAGGGGCGGGAGGGGAAATTATTTTAAAGAATGTTTAAATCTAGGCTAGTTGATTCCTTTTTAAAGTAGGTCTTAAATTATTAATTATTATCCGATTAGAGGAAAAAATATTACCATATATTTTAGGAACTAGTAAACCGCAAACTTTATTTTAAAAGTTTCCTTTTCGTAAACAGGCTAAACCATGCGTTTAATAAAAAGTATGGAGCTTTTTACAATGATGAACGTTTGCTAAATGTCAAATGTTTGTTTACAACCCGTATGACGTCACAGCAATGATAATATTTAGACTAATATGGCAGACAGCGTTTTCAGAGTTCAAAAGTAAAATTGAAAAAATAAATTTATAAATTAAAATTATGTAGCCATTTTACACTTTTAATATCTAAAATCGATAATTATTGGTTTCTTAAGTAAAATGCTACAGAAAATATTTATTTATGGCGCCAAATTTGATACGAGGCATGTAGCCTAATCGGTCTACTGTTTTAGTACGATGGAAAATGGATCAGATATTCGCAGGTTCGAACCCTGGCATGTGCCAACGATTTTTTCGGAATAGGGAATATGCATGAATTATATTTATATTTAATCAATTATTTACGTTGGTACATAGCCTTTAAAAAGGAAACTCTAATAAAAATATTAAAATATAATATCAAAATCAATATTTTAATACTGAAAGACATCCACTGCTGGATGTAGACCTCTCCCAATGATCGCCACAAAGACCTGTCCTGTGCTGCCCGCATTCAGTGGCTTTCCGCAACCTTTACCAGGTTGCCACCTTGTGGCGGGTCTGACCACGATATGTGACCGCCATTCGAGAACTCTTTGGTCCAATCAGCTATCTGTTCTACGAGCTACGTGGCCCGCCTACTGACACTTAAGTCTAGCTATTCTTCGGGCTATACCGGTGACTTTGGTTCTCCTGCGGATGTCTTCATTTCTGATTCGATCACGCAGGGAAATTCCAAGCATAGCCCTCATTGCCCAGTGCCGAGGGTTTTTATAAATTAAAAACAAATGATTCTTAAGAAGATAAACTGTATAATGAATAAATGGCCTTACAGTCCTCTTATAAATAGTATCTTATACTGTAAATACCAGGTAGCTGTCTACAACTCAATAGCAAAAACATGTCGCATGTTCTTTAGTCATAACATACGAGTAAATATACAACATCAGCGTCTTTTACTTATGTACTAACTAGTTTTGCCCGTGTATAATTTAAAAGAAATCATTATCACCTATAGTCATAGACCCGAGCCGAGTGTTGAATTATTTCAATTTTATAGTATCTCCCAAACTATTCGCCAAAATAACATACAAGCGCAAAGTTTATCTACATAAAATTGTCTTGATGATGGAGTAACTTTCATTCGTGAGGATTAATATGCCATGCCTAATAATAATGCTCATAAATCACTTATCAATTTTCAATAAAAAAATCATATAATACCTTATTGTGGCTTATGTATAAGATATAGGCATATGGTATCACGGACTTTTTTTTAGATGTACTAAGGAGAAATATTTTGTAGAACATTATATTTATGTATCACTAACCATTACGCCAGGGCACGCAGATAGGGTGCACTATTAATTCAGACTTACGTAACAAAAATCAATATTTAAGGCTAGCTGAGAGGTCTAGCCTAATTCTGGATTCATATTCGGGGATAATTTAGACTAGGTACACTGACAGATAACGGAAATCGCTAGTATTTTTATATGAATCCAACAGTATTTAGAATGTACTGTAACTTTACGCTGGCCGGAAGATTTTATTATATACAAAAATGTTCTAGAACAAATAGATATTGGTTTCGAGATAAGTGTAATTTTGTTGCTTCGTTGTAATCTAATTCATTTTGAAACTTAACAGTACAGATTGGATCCGTTGACCCACTTCGTAAGCTTTAATTGCTCCTTCTAAACTCATTACGGGAACTGTACCTGTTCGTTGGTTTGCTATCTTGTTTATTCAAGTGGATGGGAAAACTTTATTAACACTAGGTACACACATTTTAAAATTTCAGGTTTATTAACAGGTAAACTCCATATCAAATGGAACTTTTAATATTAGGCGTGATTGCGCTGAACTAACCTTGATGGACAAATACTCACTGTACAATTGAATGGACTGTGAAATGTGCACTAAGAAATGATTAATTTATTATTTTATCAATATAATATCGACCGAGGAATCTATTTTAAACGATATTTCCATCGCGCAGTCTGTCAGTTGCGCCAACTGTCACACAACTTAACAGTTATGTCAAACGCCAATAAAAGGAGAAAAGGTTAACAAAAGTTTTCTTAAATTTTGTAATGTTCCGCTTTCTTATGTTCAACTTTGCCACGTGAATCTGGCAATCATATAAAAGAGATTTTTTCAAATCCGACTGGTAGTTCCAGAGATTAGCGTGCTTAAACAAACCAACAAAAATACTTATGCTTTATTATATTAGTATAGATAAGTAATAAGTATAAGTATAGATTAACAAATCGCAATAAGGCAGGGAACAAACTTTATAACTAGAAACAAGTTAATCATAAAAATGTCACCAATTTGGGAAACAGTTCTATCGCTACACTAACGCGGAGACATGGCGGAGTTTAAAAAAAGACAATTAAATTAAAACACTTATATTTTAACTAATAAATTTATTTCATTGTGCAATAAATATAGAACAATAAATAAATATAAATTCTTCCAGAAATTTTAAACTACTTAAAAATATTCCTGTTTCTATCACACGGAAATCAAGCAATTATAAAATATTATACGATTATCTACTAAACAATAAGAAAAAAAAAACAATCTAGAACAGTTGTCATCATTCTTCGTGCTTTCGTAATAACTGTAGTTACAGCTCTGTTTTTTTATTCTCCGGCCCGTTTTGAGTTTCACCGTTCAACTTGTAAAAGAGATCCCAAAAAGCCATCCGTTCCTGGAATGGTCTAGTCAGTAGTGACAGTTCGGAATCGATTTTGAGACAGTTTTGTGTTGAATCTTCAACTGGGAGCCATTTTACTGGGAGCAACTCGGTTGTCTCTGGTGTAGGTTCGCTGCAATTGCAAAAATATTAATTATAATATTTAGTAAGACCAGGTTTTTAGTGACAATATGGTTGGAGACGGTGATGTTTGGAAGATGTCTGGAAGTAGCTTCCTTTCTATATATCTACTAAAATGATAATAACATTCAACATTACTTATTATAGTGTAAAAAAAGCAATTATTTTAGAAATGTTGATAAATCCGATTGAGTTTCTTGTCGGTTCTTCTCGATAACTGGGATGTTTTCCGAATGGTAGTAGTATAAGTATTCATAAGAGCCTACTTAGGTCCTAAACTGAATTAAATAACAGCATTTTTCGAAGCAATGATGGCTCAGTTGTATCGTGTACGACTTCGCGTCGATTGACGTGAGTTATTCTCTGCAATGTGTCTGAGCTTTCGGTGAAGGAAAACATCGTGAGGAAACCATAACATGGTGGTAGGGCTTTTTCTGATGACCGCCTGGCTAGCTACCACCCACAAGTTGGAAAATCTGTCGCCAAGTACCAATAGGTGTGTTTCGGCAGCTGCACTTGAGAGCCGTCTTCCACTAGGTTTAGCGTGATATCATCTTAGGCCACATCGTCACTTAACATTAGGTGAGATTGTGGCCACTACGCCAAAAGCTATAACGTTAAATAAAATAACAATTTTGGTAACACGCTTAATCTAATAGATATGTGCTTGATGAAAGCCTTTCATCCAATTTGATTTGTTGACGCACAAACCAAGCCACATCTATCGTGCCTTCTGTGTCCCTATTTCGACACATTCGCTGACCTATCAGTAGCCTTTTTAAATGCTCAGAAGGTGGCCGAATACTGGTCAGACTGAAAACAAACATCGACACAAAAGAAGAAGAAAAACTAATCCGTTAACTGAGCATCTGACAACTGAAAATTGCTCTAAGTCTCCATATGAGATGAATTAGTCATTGCATAAACAAGGAAACAACATATTTAGAAAGTTGGAATGAGGAGGAGGAAGTTACAAACAAGAATGAATCGGGCTTGGAAAAGGCAACAACAGAAGCCATTGCTGCATATTGACTTTCACTATGGTATACGTAGCACCTTCTATATATATACATATTATAAAACTCAACGCCTCTCTGTTAGTCCGTTCGTTTATATTCTTTTCACGCGAAAACCACTTATCCGGTTTACATGTTTTGTATTTGAATACATTGCTATGTCATCTGGCCAGGTTATGTGATATATTTTGTTAGAAAAAGTAACATACGTAATATGCAGTAACGATAATGGTGAATCAATGGGAAAAAGGCGCATTTACGGCGCTTAAATGGCTTATGCTGAGTAAACTATACGAGATATTTTAAATTAATGTTGTACATAATTGTAGATCTTAAAAAGACCGACAAAAAGGCAGCAATAGCATATATCTATCTTTTAATAAGCACCTGCAATAAGCATCTTTGCCTTCTAACTTCTGAGCGGAGGCAGCACGACTAGCGCGTGCGCTCGACCAATGACATTCTGTAGTCCACACAAGCGGAGCCGCGAGAACAGCTAGTTATTATTATATAAGTGAAATACCTCATTCCCTTATACATATTGTGTATAAATTTGTGATATTAATGGTAATATTTTAAAAATTATTGCATTTTATAGCTCGTGTCCGTCCTGTGATGTCACCGGACGGCTCGAACGGAAGACCAGCGCTGGATGTTTGCAACCAACATTATGCTGAGCTGGAGCCGTTTTGTAACAACTGCCATTTGATTTTTAGTTCTTAGTAGGTAGATATAAAGGTATTTTTAAATTGTTTATTGTTGTCAAATGTCGTTGGTACAAATAAATTAATCCTTCTTTCTTTATTTTCATTGATTGAGGAAGGTAATATAGGAAGGTAATATATTAATGCTACGGTCCTAAAAGCTGAACGGTTACGATAAACGTCAAGGAATTTAGCAAGAGACACGAGTGAGGCAGTGACGGTGTTGTTTCGTTAGCTGGATGACCAGAATCGAGCATTATCAAGAAGGATCGTGATATGAATACCCAAATCAGCGAGGTATTATGACTGTTGATATATAATATAAATTTAACACACTAATCTTGATTATCTTATCCCACTGCAACTTATCTTGGTTGTGAAGTTTAAGTAGTTGCGTACTTTCCTACAGACTTGGGGTTTTCTGTGACATCAATCAGCTATTTCTGTATCTGGTTGAACGTCACTTGTTACCGGGCTAATACAATAAGACTATAATAAATCAGATACAGGCGAAGATCTATAGGGAGGAGTATTTTACTCCCTATAGATCTTCAATGACTCGTTTATCATTAATGATGTCGATTGTTAACTGAGGCGAATCAATGATAGGTCGCTGAATTGTAGCACCTCATGTGCACTTTATACCAGAACGCAGCAATGTGTTCTTTTGATTCTTGTACTTTTACTCCTCCCTATAGATCTTCAATGACTCATTTATCATTAATGATGTCGATCGTTAACTGAGGCGAATCAATGATAGTTCGCTGAATTGTAACACCTCATGTGCACTTTATACCAGAACGCAGCAATGTGTCCTTGAGATTCTCGTACTTTTGTACTTTTGTACTTTTGTACGAGAATCTCAAGGACACATTGCTGCGTTCTGGTATAAAGTGCACATGAGGTGTTACAATTCAGCGAACTATCATTGATTCGCCTCAGTTAACGATCGACATCATTAATGATAAATGAGTCATTGAAGATCTGTAGGGAGGAGTAAAAGTACAAGAATCAAAAGAACACATTGCTGCGTTCTGGTATAAAGTGCACATGAGGTGCTACAATTCAGCGACCTATCATTGATTCGCCTCAGTTAACAATCGACATCATTAATGATAAACGAGTCATTGAAGATCTATAGGGAGGAGTAAAAGTACAAGAATCAAAAGAACACATTGCTGCGTTCTGGTATAAAGTGCACATGAGGTGCTACAATTCAGCGAACTATCATTGATTCGCCTCAGTTAACGATCGACATCATTAATGATAAATGAGTCATTGAAGATCTATAGGGAGGAGTAAAAGTACAAGAATCAAAAGAACACATTGCTGCGTTCTGGTATAAAGTGCACATGAGGTGCTACAATTCAGCGACCTATCATTGATTCGCCTCAGTTAACAATCGACATCATTAATGATAAACGAGTCATTGAAGATCTATAGGGAGGAGTAAAAGTACAAGAATCAAAAGAACACATTGCTGCGTTCTGGTATAAAGTGCACATGAGGTGCTACAATTCAGCGACCTATCATTGATTCGCCTCGGTTAGCAATCGACATCATGAATGATAAATGAGTCATTTAATTTATATTCTGTAGGTATTTTCCACAGCTGAATTGTTTTAACTAATGGAATGTATAAATTCCTCTTACGTTAGAAAAAAAATGAAGTCGTTAAACTTACCCGTATTTAGCGAAGTTTGTCCACATCGCTGTCATACTATCAATCACTAGTTGATCTTCAGCAGTAGTAGGCACATCACTAAAAAGATCCGATCCGAACAAATAACCGAGTTCATCACCGTGAGAAGCTCCAGTACTGTTAATGTTGTCGATAATTTTCCAAACATTCCTGTCGCCTTCGTAGTAGAAGATGTAATAATAAATTGACTTTGCTCCTTCGTTCAAATACCGTTTAATAGTTCTTTCCGTCGGATGATTATAACTAAAGTCTGATTCGAAATTAAGTATTTGGTCTTTAAGTGAAATATCAACGTTTGCATCACCGATGTAGAAATGTTTAACCAAATCTACCATTTCATCATCAATTAAATCCAGGCCGGATTCGAGACGATCTTTGAAGGAATATGTATCAAATACTTCTGCATCAGCGATACCAAATTTGTAAAGCATCTCTTGACTGTTATATCCAAATATAATTGGCATATTTTTAACCTTAGTCGATCTTAAATTAAATGGATAGTCGGTGATAAGTGCACCTTCGAATTTATTCTCAATACAAGGTCTTGTCTCAGGTTGGACGGTGCCAATGTAATTCGATATTCCGAGTTCGTGCGAAGCCCCTGTCACTAGATGAACATCTTGTCTTGCTAAGAATGTGAGGGCATCTTCAACGTTATCCGTCTCGAAGCCTAATTTCTCGGCAATTCTCAATGGTCCCGTATTATCAGGCTTGGCCAAAGGCCACGGTGTCACCGCAGCTCCGCTTTGTATGATCGCTTTATCGTACAACTTCTCATTGTCAGATAGAAGATGTAAATGAATGGACTTAGCACCGGCACTTTCACCAAATACTGTCACTTTGTTCGCATCACCGCCAAATGATTGGATATTTTCATTAACCCATTTTAAAGCTAAGAATTGATCTTTCAAACCTTGGTTACCCGATACAGTGGGAGTATCTAAGCAAAAGAAGCCGTAAGGACCGAGGCGGTAGTTAACAGAGACAATGATAACATTATGCCTAATAAGGAAGTCAGGAGCAAATTGTACTCTGTTACCGCTACCTACGATGAAGGCACCACCGTGGAGCCATACCATTACTGGTAGGCGGTTTAGCGATGTTGCTGTGTTAGGCACGTATATGTTTAGACGCAAGCAATCGATGGTGCCAACAGCGATATTGTTTTCAATTTGAGGGCATATTGCAGAGTCGTCGAATGCTTCAAAGGTACCATCGAAAGCTTCATGTGGTACGGCTGGCTAAAAATAAAAATTACATATATTTTCAGTGTATGGCGATATCCATAAAACAAATCATGGTTGCTACTAGCTATAGTGGGGGGTTTTCATATGAGGCAATCTATAACCAGTAGTAATAGTTGAAGCAATGATGGCTCAGTAGCGTGTACGACTTCGCGTCGATTGACGTGAGTTCGAATCCCTGCAATGAGCCTGAGCTTTCGGTGAAGGAAAACATCGTGAGGAAACCATAGCATGGTGGTAGGGCTTTTTCTGATGCCCTAGTATATATCTATCTATATATATATAGATATCTCAAGTTGAAAATCTATCGCCAAGCACCAATAGGTGTGTTCCGGCAGCTGCACTTGAGAGCCAGTCTACCATTAGGTTTAGCATGTTATCATCTTGGGCCACATCGTCAATTAACATCAGGTGAGATTGTGGCCACAACGCTGAACATATAACGATTAAATAAAAGTCATTGCTGGGTGTTAGGACAAGACTGTTGTGTTCACTGCACTGCCGGTTTCTAGCCAGCAATCAAGCGAGGTGGTAACGTTATTATAACCGACAGTGATGTCACTTTACCGTGATACTAGAAAAAACCACAAGCCATTGTAGATATATATGCTGATATGAAGCTCACCATCTCTCTGCAGTAATTTTTAGACTATGCTTACTATTAGATGACATGCATAGATATAGATGGTCACCGATGTTTTTGGATTGGACTATGCTTATCAACAGACACAGTGATGTCACTTTACCGTGATACTAGAAAAAAAAACCAGCCATTGTAGATGTATATGCTGATATGAAGCTCACCATCTCTCTGCAGTCATTTTTAGACTATGCTTAATATTAGATGACATGCATAGATATAGAAGGTCACCGTTGTTTTTGGAGTGGACTATGATTATCAACAGACACAGTGATGTCACTTTACCGTGATACTAGAAAAAAAAACCAGCCATTGTAGATGTATATGCTGATATGAAGCTCACCATCTCTCTGCAGTCATTTTTAGACTATGCTTAATATTAGATGACATGCATAGATATAGAAGGTCACCGTTGTTTTTGGAGTGGACTATGCTTATCAACAGACACAGTGATGTCACTTTACCGTGATACTAGAAAAAAAAACCAGCCATTGTAGATGTATATGCTGATATGAAGCTCACCATCTCTCTGCAGTCATTTTTAGACTATGCTTAATATTAGATGACATGCATAGATATAGAAGGTCACCGTTGTTTTTGGAGTGGACTATGCTTATCAACAGACACAGTGATGTCACTTTACCGTGATACTAGAAAAAAAAACCAGCCATTGTAGATGTATATGCTGATATGAAGCTCACCATCTCTCTGCAGTCATTTTTAGACTATGCTTAATATTAGATGACATGCATAGATATAGAAGGTCACCGTTGTTTTTGGAGTGGACTATGATTATCAACAGACACAGTGATGTCACTTTACCGTGATACTAGAAAAAAATACCAGCCATATGCTGATATGATGCTCACCATCTTTCTACAGTCATTTTTAGATTATGCTTACTGTTAGATGAGATTCAGATTTTTACGGGCATGGATAAAAAAACCAGCTTGTTTAACTATGTTGGTGTAAGTGTTATTAATATAATAATATGTGGACACAATTTCACACACGGCCATTTAATTCCATACTAAGCATAGCTTGTATCATGGTAATTAAACAGCTGATATACTATACATGTGTATTATATATATAACACACCCAGACACACAACTGACAATTATGCTCATCACACAAAAGTCAGTCATGGGCGGGGATCGAACCCGCGACCTCTCGGCTCAATAGTAGGGCTTACTACAACTGCGCCACGAGGCCTGTTGCCTGATATTGCTTTAATCTTTTTTATTATTCTTTATAAGATTAAAATTTTAGCTCCGATCTCACCTGATGAGTGTGTCTAAGTCGCTCAAGATTGTAACACGCTAAGGCTACTGAGGCGACTAGCTGAGAAGTGCAGATGCCGAAACACACCTATATGTCCTCGTCGAGAGACTTTCATCTTGAAGGTGGTAGCTAACCAGGCAGTATTGGAAAATCCCCTACCACCATGTTATATTTCAATAACTATGTTTTCCTTCACTGAAAGGTCTGACTCATTGCAGGGATTCGAATTCACGTCGATTGCTGCGTTGTCCTTACACGATATAACTACGAGTAAAAACAATCATAATTTACTCACCCCAAAAGGATTATCTTCATCGACTACCGCATAGGGAATTCCCAGGAACATGGAATACTGCCCATTATCAGACCGCAAACCCCTGATTAACCCTTGCTTCGTATCTACAAGGGGGTCAATTCTTGAGTACCCATATATATATGGGACAAAAAACAATATATGTATTAATCCTAACATTTTCGTTAAATAAATGGTAACTTATACATTCGTATTGATATTATAAAAATGTAACCTTATCAGTTTGTAGATAAATGATAATCCTGCATTGATAAGGAATCTCGAGAAATTTAGCCTTGCATCTCAAACATATCATGATAACAGTTAAACTTTGGTCAATATATCAATGAAGTAATCTGGTTTGTGTAATACATGAAAGACAATATCAGGTACGGTCATTTGATACCGATCCAATTTTAAGCGATGATGGCGCAGTGGTAGCGTGTACGACTTCGCGTCGATTGACGTGAGTTCGAATCCCTACAATGAGCCTGAGCTTTCGGTGAAGGAAAACATCGTGAGGAAACCATAGCATGATGGTAGGGCATTTTCTAATGCCCGCCTGGCTAGCTACCACCCTCTAGTTGAAAATCTGCCGCCAAGCACCAATAGGTGTGTTCCGGCAGCTGCACTTGAGAGCCAGTCTTCCACTAGGTTTAGCGTGTTACCATCTTGGGCCGCATCGTCACTTAACATCAAGTGAGATTGTGGCCACTACGCCAAACCTACAATAATAATAAAAAAAAAACAAACTAAACATAGTTTTTAATTTACGTAGGGTCAAAGAAATCTCTTTGGAAATTTCCTCTGTACATAGGGCAGCCCGGCTGCTGAAATACCTCCCACGCTATAGAAGAATGCAGGGTAGTGTCTATATATCATTCGTCAATTGATTGTCTATAAGAATTGTCTATACTAATTATTATACTAGGGTGGATCAAAAAGTAGTGAGAACGACATACTTCTTGGTAAGAAAATAAATAAATACTGGCTCAGATACATACAGCTCAGATACATATTTGTAATATTAATAAAGAAAAAGATCTTCGATTCTCTTTTGTTTTTTTTTGAATGTAGTCATTTGTTTGCTTCGTGTCGGAACGTGTTCTCGAAAATGGAGAAAAACGAAGTGCGAGCCGTAAATACCTCTGTTTAAAAAAGTTAACGACGCAAGAGATTCATTGCGATTTGGAGGCAACAATAGGAGAGTCTGCTCCGCCGTATTCCACTATCGCAAGGTGGGCTTGTCAATTTCGAGTAGGGAAAATAAGCACGGAAGTAGGAAGGAAGGAAAATAAGTCGTACATCGTTGCGGGCGTCCATCGACGTCAGTCACCCAAGAAAATGTTGCGAAAGTCGAGAAAATTGTATTGAGCGATCGAAGAGTTACCATGCGATACTTAATTCAAGAAACGGTCATTTCATATGGAAGTATTCAATCCAAATTGAAAAAATCTTTGAATATGAGAAAAGTCTCCGCAAGATGGGTGCCGAGAATGTTAACCGACAGTCAGAAACAAAATCGACATGACATTTCGAAGATATTGTTGGACAAGTTTTGATTGTCTATAGGAGACAGAGAAAATAATAATAAACGCGTAATAAACGCGATGTCTGTTATACGAGTACAATCCATAAATAACAACTAATCTTGTTTAAAAACTCACCTTGACTAAAAACTTGACTTGTTTTAAACTCACCCCGTATGCATTACGAATATATTAAATTAATATTCGCCTTTGTATATTATTTCAATAGTTCATTGTTTATTGGTAAATAATAAATGTATATAATCTGTATATAAACTATTTAACCATTCAACCAGATTAATTTTTTCGTGTTATCTCCTATCATATTGGCGGTCTATAGAGACCACTGGATCGGGTGAGTTATTATTTCAAATTTCTGACACATCAAATACCCATACACAAAAAAATTTTGAAATATATTTCTCTCGTCAAAATCAAATGATCATAAACATATTCGATAGTTCATTTTTATGATATGCATTGTATTTACACATACATTTTACAAGCTTGTATTTAGTTTCACCTGTGCCGGTGTCTGTCTGTAATAAAATCTTCCTAGTTAAATTTGACCCACTTCCTCTTACCCTAAGGAGTTGAATTGTTACACGTTGATTCAATTCCGATGACTACGGATTTTTATGTTAAGCGTGACCTCATTGGCTCCAGACGGAAGAACTACTTAACGGTCAACAGTTTGGATGAAAAACTTTGTACATACATTTAATTTTCATTGCCTGCTTTAAATTGCATCTGTACCCAGGGTCAGCTTTCGACGAGGCAACTCCTCAACGGTCAGAAGCACATATAAGAAATTTTGAATGTCCATTTTATTATGATATCCCATTTTAACAATAAAAGCCAGTCTTATAAAATCATTTTTCAAATTGATACTCGTTTACTGTAAAGAGAATTGGACAAAACCTTATACTCGTAGTATTCTGTGCTGAGCTGGTAGGTTTCACTAATTATTAAATGTAATATTTTAAACAATTAGTCGAAAAGCTATCCAACCTTACTATATTGTCTATCTATACTAATATAATAAAGCGGAAAAGTTTTTTTGTTTGTTTAAACGCGCTCGTCTCTGAAACTACCTATCGGATTCGAAAAAATAGTATAGGTTATCTAGCATTAGGCTACACCTCTCAGCTAACCTTAAATATTGATTTTTGTTATGTAAGTCGGAAAAAATAGCGCGCCCTAACTGCTTTATCCGCATGGGCTGGCGTAATGGTTAGTGATATGTACCTAAATACAATGTTCTACAAAAATATTGCTCCTTAGTACATCTGAAAAAAGTCCACGGTACATACTCATATACATAAGCCACAATAAGGTGTTTTGTGACATAGTTTTATTGAAAAGTGATTTATGAGCATTATTATTAGGCATGGCATATTAATCCTTACGAACGAAAGTTACTTCATCATCGAAACAATTTTATGTTCATAAACTTTGCCCTTTATAAGCATATTACTTGGACGCATAGTTTCGGAGATAATGTAAAATTACAATAGGTAATTCAACACTCTGCTCGGGCCTATGACTATAAATGTAGTGGCGCGAACGAGTCGTGTGAAAAGTAACGCTAATACAGGCCGCCCAATAAATATATGGTCTTTACAGTATTATTATAAATCATCAATCAGTCATTTCCTTTAAATTATATGCTGGTAAAGCCGCGGGTGACAACTAATTTGAGAATTTTAACATATTCTGTTGTTTCTGTTTTGAGGCTGTTAATTTCATTACACTGCCAGACTATTGCTAGTATATTATTATACTGCGATAATAAAAAATAAAACATCAATTTTCGTTTATTTAGTTTAATAATATTCAATTACAAAAGATTAAACAATCAAATCAAATACGTAACGTTTCTGAATAAACATTAGGGAAAAAGTAAAGAAAGTGCTTTCAAAATTAAATTTATTACACTTTTGCGTGTTTATTTATTTGAGCCGTTTTGAGATTCACCGTTCAATTTGTAGAAAAGATCCCAAAAAGCCATCCGTTCTTGAAACGGTCTGGTAAGTAGTGACAGTTCAGAATCGATTTTAAGATAGTATTGTTTTTCATCATTTACTGGGAGCCATTTCACTGGTAGCAAGTCTGTTGTCTCTGGTGTAGGATCTCTGGAAGCAAGAAGTAATCAAAACTTATGCCTTGTGATACTGAGGTTAAAATTCTAGATACATTAAATGTAGAAAGGGGTCTGTCTGGCTCTTAAGTGCAGCTGCCGAAACATAACGATAAATGCTTGGCGAGTGGCGTTCAAACTATGGCTCGGTTGAGTGCCTTAAGCGCTCGCCCACAAGCCCGGTGAAACTGTTAAGGCCTCCAGGCCAACAATATAGTCAATACGAAAAAAAAAAGTTTTAAATTATGTATTTAGCAAGCCAGACGAACTAAAAACTAGAAATTAAATACTTTATCTTCTATACATATTATAAAACTAAACGTCTATTTGTCTGTCTGTCCGTTTATGTTTTTTCATCAACATCAACGAAAATCACTAATCAAATTTACATGTTTTTTCCTATAATTCATAGATATGGTATCTGGCCAGGTTAGTAACATACAAAATAAGCAGTGATGATAATTATAAATAAATTCTGGAAAAAATACGCTTTTGTGGCGATTAAATGGCTTACGCTGAGTAAACAATAAGAGATATATCAAATTAATGTAAAACATAACTGTAGATCTTAAATGTCGTCTATATAAGATCTACAGTTAAAGACCTACAAAAAATCTTCAGTAGCATATATTTATCTTCTAAGAATCTCGCACTAATCGCATTTTCGAGGCAGCACAATTCGCGCGTATTCTCGACCGACAACATTCTGTAGTCCACGCGAGCAAGCACTTTGATACGCTTAAGCACGCTCAAGGGTAAAAAAACAACGTAAATAAAAGTTAATTCAAGAAAAGTAATAAAGATATTACTTAGTTTTGTCTCTGGTCTTGCAAAACTATTAATGGCATTGTGGGGGCGTTACTTAACTACACCTCCACATTAATAGCTCAGTCGTAGTAATAAATAAATACTAGGCAATATCTATCACTAATGTATTGCAAAAATATACAGAGATTACAGTTAAACTATTTTTAATGGCGGCTAGTCAACTACAGTGGACTACAGATGGACGTCTCGCTCTGAACGTAGGCGCACGTCGCATCGCTCAGTGCCGTGAGCCGCAGTGGTGGTGGCATGACGTCACATATTGTACCGCGGTATAAACTTCATTAGCGGAGCGGATAGCACACCACAACATTATCAGAATCAACAGTAGCTTTGACACTGAAAAATCCGTTCTCAAATGTTAAGATTATATAATTTTAAAGTACTTATAGGTATCCAGTATTTTACACATGTTGTCTAGAAAGTTGGAAAATCTATATTCTATTAATAAGAAATTTGACATAAAGTTTAGTTATAAGCATCCTATTAAACCTTTGGTAGTTCGTCTTGGCATGCTATGGGTTGAGGATATATTAAACGCGCTGTTGGTAAGATAGGTATCTAACGGGGCAAGTTCCATAGCTGTTCTTTTAATTATAGCTTCCGGTACTGACCGTCAATGTGCCTGATGGTAAGCACAGTACAATCCCAATACAACGGCGACCACCGAGAGATCGAAATACATCAGCGGTTGCCGCTGTCATGCCGGCCTGCACAAATATCTCTTCACGTTACGCTTAATGGACCCGATGTCGTAAGAAGGAGGGAACACATTAAATGGTTCCACAATTTTACGGTACGACAAAAATAAGTCATAGAGAACTTTTTAGTTCGTGCCGAGATGGAGGCTACCGTAAAACTGTGTATACAACTTCGTATTATACTGATACTTGTGTATCGGTATTGTCAAAGTTTTCTGTTAGTACTTAGCGAGGTCATGAACGGGTAATACTTTACAATATTTGAATAAAGCGATAGACCTATCTGTTTAGACCATAAATAAAGCAATCAACATACCCGTATTTAGCGAAGTTCGTCCAAAGTGTTGTCATCGTGTCAATCATCCGTTGATCTTCAGGAGTAGGCTCATCATGGAGTAAATCTGATTTGAATATATAACCGAGCTCATCAACATGAGAGGCTCCAGTTCCATTAATATTGCGCATTTTCTTCATAAAGTTCCTTTCACCCTCATAATAGAAAATGTAATAATAAATTGATTTTGCTCCGTCCTTCATATACCGTTTAATGGTTCTTTCTGTCGGATGGTTGAAATTAAAGTCTGATTCGAAATTCATTATTTGGTTTTTAAGTGAAACACCAACCTTTTCATCACCGATATAGAAATGTTTAACCAAATCTACCATTTCATCATCAATTAAGTCCAAGCCGGATGCGAGACGATCTTTGAAGGAATATGTATCAAATACTTCTGCTGCAGCATTACCAAATTTGTAAAGCATCTCTTGACCAGTTGTTCCGAACATAATTGGTGTATTTATGACCTTTGTCGATCTTATATTGAATGGATAGTCAGTGATTAGTGCACCTTCGTATCTATTCTCAATACAAGGTCTTGTTTCAGCTAGGACGTAGTCACTAAAAACTGATATTCCTAGTGCAATTGAAGCTTCTATTAAAAAATATGAATCCTTACTTGCAAGAAAAGTGAGGGCATCCTCAAGGTTGTACGTCTTGAAGCCTAATTTCTCGGCAATTCTCAGAGGTACCGTGTTGTCAGGTTTGGATAAGCGCAACGGAGTTACCGCAATACCGCTTTGTATAATCGCTTTGTCGAATAACTTCTCATTGTCAGATAAAAGGTGTAAATGGATGGATTTAGCTCCGGAGCTTTCGCCAAATACTGTCACTTTATTTCCATCACCGCCGAATGATTGAATATTTTCATGAACCCATTTAAAAGCTAGGATTTGGTCTTTTAGCCCTTGGTTACCGGAGACGGTTGGAATATCTAAACATAAGAAGCCGTAAGGACCAAGACGGAAGTTAATTGAGACAATGATAACGTTATGGTTCATGAGAAAGTCCGGTGCAAATTGCTCTCTGTTACCGCTGAGTCTGAGGAACCCTCCACTGTGAAGCCATATCATTACTGGAAGTCGGTTCTGCGGTGTTGTTTTGTTAGGCACGTATATGTTTAGACGCAAGCAATCTATTGTGCCCTCGGGCATATTTGTATCGGGTGATATTTGAGGGCATATTTTAGAGTCGTCGAACGCCTCAAAGGTTTCTTTGAAGGATTCATGAGGTACGGATGGCTGAAATTATATATTAATCGTCGTTTAATGGCAATTGAAAGGAAGAAAAGTCATTTATTTGCCACACACGCACAATATACAAAAAAAAAAAACGAAAATACAGGTTGTAGATTATTATCTACAACTTGTATGTCATATTTGACATAACGTTAGCTTGAGATATGTGTGTAGCAAATGGGCACCGAGTCAGCGAATATGTTGAAGGGGGCGAGTCCTACAGCGTTGATTTTCACTCGATTCCCAGAGAGTTATGCGTGTGCAGTGTTTATAAGTATGAGTTTAGTGTCCTATGTTTATATATACTGGTGGTCGCCCAGTGGTGGAAATTCGACCATAATTAATTTAAATTATAAGTTTGAACATTATTAAGGTTCTATTATCAAAGACTATACTTCAATAATCATAGATTTCGCCAAGGCTATAATGTTAATTTGCCATAGCAAATCAAATTCAGCAATATCAAATATATATATTGGAACGAAGTTCCTTACGGCAGGCTTGGAGGATATAGGGATTTTGCTGCGCGACCGAACTGAAAAAAATGTGATAGTAAAACCGTAAGAAAAAGTCCGTGGAATAAAACCGTTAAATGAGACGTGCGTATGCGCGACAGTCGTATACACAAGCGAGTAGTGTACTTCTTTATGTTGCGCTATCTCGTGTAACAAACATCGAAGGTTTGTTTATTGTAACACCCGATAACGATCCAACTAACTTCTGTAGTGCTATTCTGTAAGAACGTTTAAGATTAGAATTTAATGACGAGACTGATTAATAAGAATTACTTATAATAATAATAAACTTTTTTTGTATTTGTAAATATTTCTATTTCTGTGTAATTTTATGTTGTCAAACAAAAATAAAGAGACATATTTTGTTATTTTAGTTGATAATTTGAATTACGTTTTTTTTTTATTTTACTTAATTTATTATTTCCTAAAATACTGAATTTTCTAAATACTTTCCTGTACTTAAATAAAAACTAATCAGCAAAATTTAAGAGAAAAATCAAGAAAACCTACATAAAATTGAGCACGATTTTTTTTTGCAAATTGTTTCGATTCTACATTGGCCGAAGGAACTTTGTTACTACCTGGTGTCCCACGACACCACATCTATCTTTTTTTTAACCTATATGATATTGGTACACAACTTTCTTTTTATATTGAGTTTTTACATTATATTTATATATTGAGCGAGCGTATTTCACTAATAAGTAATATATATTTATATATATATATATATATATACGTGATAATAAATGAATTTATTATGGTTACTATTGACATTCAGTTAGACTATAGACAAATAATTTAAAGACCAACAATATTACGTCGGCCTAATTCGTTAACCTGCCAAGTCCATTTTTGCTTAGTTTACAGGGCAAGGAAAAAACTGAATAAAATCCTTATTAATTCAATAACCAAAATTCTGAAAGACCTGTTGGTGCCTATAACTTTCCTTGATATTTTAAAGTATAAACACTACCATAATGTCTTATACAGATCTCAGAAATTTAGGAAAATAATAAATTAGCAGGTTAACATGCCATAATTTTATTTTGTTTGAGGATTTAGCAGTTTTATACTTAAGTAAATGAAAATAAAAATAAAATATTTTAATTAAAATCAAACGAATTATTCAATTTATTTGAAAAGATGGAAGGAGTATTTTGAAAGTCTGAAAGAGAAGAGGTACTAGCACAAATGCGAGCACAAGTGAACGTAAGTGAACCTGAAAGCGATATCAGTTTGGAAGAGATTATGAAAGCATTGAAAAGTATGAAATCAGGTAAAGCTGCGGGATATGACAGGGTGTCTGTCGAAATGATGAAGGCTGGACAGGGTGTGGTAGCAAGTCAGTTGTACCACCTTTTCAACCTGTGTTGAAAAAACGGTCGTGTACCGGGAGACTGGTGCAAGGCTGTGATAGGGCCATTTTACAAAGGAAAAGGGTCACAACAAGACTGTAAAAATTACCGCGGAATTAGTCTTCTCAGTGTTGTCGGCAAAATTTATGCTAAAGTAATAATTAAAAGAGTTGTGTTAGAAACAGATGAAAGAATATGGGATGTAAAAGCGGGATTTAGAAAGGGAATGGGATGTACGGATCAGATCTTGTCCTTACGGTGCATTACTAGAAAATTTTTGCCCACAAACCAAAACGTCTATTGTGCATTCGTAGATTAAGAAAAGGCCTATGACAAAGTGGTGAGGAATGAGTTGTGGTCAGCATTATCTTTGCATAGGGTGAGCAGTAGTTTGATACAGGCATTGTAATCCATCTATAGGGATTCCAGTTCCAGATTCCAGAATAAACGGAGCGTACACCGAATGATTTAATATCCAAAGGGGTGTTAGACAAGGATGCGTAGCGTCTCTATGACTGTTCAACCTATTCATGGCTAATTGTCTGACAGATTTGAAAGAGAGTGACTGTGGACTGTAAATGAATGAGTCACTCTTCAAATGTCTTCTTTATGCCAATGATCAAGTATAACTTGCATCGTCGGCAAAAAATTTACAAGCGATGGTGACTATTATGAATGATGCTTTGTGCTAAGTGAACGCAAAGAAAGATATAAAGTTATGGTGCTTGAAAAGGAAGAGAGCATGACAGAAGTATATATCCGGATTGGTGACGACAAACTAGAGCAAGTAAATGAATTTGTATATTTGGGATCAATGTTTACTAGTCATGGAAAGTGTGAAAGTGATATTGATAGGAGAGTTAATGCTCATAATAATGTGAATGGGGTGTTACCCACCTTTATGAACAGCCAGAAAATATCTAGAAAAGCTCGTCTGGCTGTACATAGAGCAATGTTAGTTCCAACGCTCATATACGGAAGTGAAAGCTGGGTGTTGTAGAAAAAACATGAAATTAGAATAAATGCAGTAGAAATGAGAGCGCTAAGAAGTATGATAGGAGTGAAATTAAGTGACAAGATAAGAAATATTGTAGTAAGAAACGTTGTGGTGTGAAAGAAGATATAGTGACACGGATTGAGAAAGGGATGCTTAGACGGTTTGGGCATGTAGAGAGGATGAATGAAAGAAGATTTATTAGACAGATTTATAAGATGAGTGTAATTGCGAACGTTGGAAAAGGAAGGCCTAGACGAATGTTGGAAAAGGAAGGCCTAGACGAACGTTGCACGATCAAATCGGGGACGTTTTGAAGAAAGGTTTGGGCATGTAGAGAGGATAAATGAAAGAAGATTGATTAGACAGATTTATAAGATGAGTGTAATTGGGAACGATGGAAAAGGAAAGCCTAGACGAACGTTCCACGATCAAATCGAGGACGTTTTGAAGAAAGGTCAGGTCAAGAGTACTCTAAACCGACGAGCATGCATGAAAAGATAGATGAATTTTAAAGAAGCGAAAGTTGTATGTCAGGATCGTAGCAAGTGGAAGGACGTCTCTGCCTACCCTGTTGGGAAAGAGGCGTGATTTATGTATGTATGTATTAAATTTATATTTACTACATTCTCAAATAAAATCAAATAATCCACCAAAACATTAAAAATTTAGCGTACAGCCACACTCACGTGGGGTGGCGAACATTTTTAGTGCAAAACTGAGGATTTGGCAGGTTTTCGTTGTGGGAATTGATTGTTGGTCTAAAAGCAGTTTTTCGGGCAGGACATTTGTCACCTTTTTAACCATATTTCCGACCTTATTCCTTTACTACACGGTAGATAATAGTCTGAATTTTGTGACTGGTGTAAAAACTCTATTTGGTCCAAAATTGACTTTTTAGCAGGTTAACGAATTAGGCCGACGATTAATCTATTCTCAATTTGACCACAGACTTTAACAATAAGCAAAAGAGTATATATGCGAGTGTATGACATATACATGGTAGTGTGTAATGTTATTTTTAAATAAATATCAGCATTCTGCACTCCTTCTCTATATAAACTATAAGCGTGGGAAATTTCATACTCCTCCGTACGCGCAATTTTCGTAAAAAGGGGTACAAAGTTTTTACTTCACGTATTAATATATATATATATATATATATGTATATATATATCATGAAAGTATATGTCTGTATTGTAAGAGAGGTTAAGTAATGTAAGTAAAGTACAATAGTAAATAAGTATGAAATAACAAATCTATATAATAAGAAATATGTAATATATAATAAAAATAAACATCACTTTAAAGTGATTGCTGTAAAAGAAGAAAAGATTTAAAATGTGTGCTGAAAGAAAATAAGGACATAGAATTTTAGATCGGATATACCCCATATTATTCCAATATTTTTTCACCTGATATGTGAAACTTCTACGAAAGCAGAAGTTCTATGTTTTGGGACACTAAGCCGGCGTAGTGTAGCACGAGTTCTGAACTCTCGCTGCTGACCTATCCATTCAAGTTTACTGTACAAGTATTCTGTTGGTGAGTTTTCACGATTCCAAATGGTAATTTTGCAAAATATAACTTATATCGTGATTACATTTTTATAATTCGTTCCTCGTTCAAAAACCGGTGTATACAAAAACGCTGGAATACGAAAACAGTAGTGAGCACATGCATTTTGGACAATAGATTTTAAACCCAGAATTATTTTGAAAATTTCACTCTTTTGTCAAACCGTGTTAAATATAAAAACAGAGTATCCATGTTTATTAAATTCATAGTAAGTTAGCTTACATATGCTTGGAGCAATATCACAAGGAATATCAAGGAAATGGTTATTAATGACATCAGCATTATCAAAATAATAATTCCGGTCTCTAAAATTTTTTCGGTTAGTATAGCGGATTTAAGGTGCTGCCAAAGGGATTTAGACAGATTCATATTTTTATTAATGTGCTGCTCAAAATATGTTTTTTTATTACAAAGACAACTGATAACTAAATGTTTAAGCGTCTTATATTTATTGATATGGACTCCTGATTTCGACAGGCGTGCTAAACTATGCACTTTATTACGTAACCTCATCATGTATCAACATTACTCGTCAGAAAAGGATATCTGGTTTTCTTATAAAAATAATTTTTAACGGAGCTATGCGGTCGTAAAGTTTAGTATTCAAACATTCGACCATACTGTGAACAGAAGATTCACACACAATAGAAGTGAAACTTCATTTTAAAAGACATTTTCTATTTTATTTAAACAGTGTGCAATATACATACACACCGACATTTGCACTCTCGCTCTGGCTCACACAAAAATGAGAGACCGATAATGTGCGTTTAACATTTAACGTTTAAAGTTTAACATTTAACGATTGGAAGTCGCATAAGAAGTTTCACTTCAATAATAGACCAAAATCGGTTCAGCCCTTTGGGAGCTACGATACCACACGTTAAACTTATAACACCCATCTTTTTGTGTCGGGTGTTAGTAAGTCAGTAAAATGAATTCACATTATTAATTACTACTGATGTTTAACTTCATCATGACCCGCTGACACATGATTACGCGCAGCTCTTTACTAATGGCACTACAAACAGTATCATTAAAAAAACTCTGTCCACTCACCCCGAAAAGATTACTCTCATTGACTTTCGCATAGGGAATTCCGAGGAACATGGAATACTGCCCATTGTCAGACCTCAAACCCCTGATTAATCCTTGTTTGGTCTTAACAAGTGGACCAATATTTGATAATCCATATATATGTGGTGCGAATAATATAATATGTATTAATCGTAACATTTTCGTCCGATAAATGATGGCTCCTAGCGTTGAATTTATATATAACAAAACCGGCCAAGTTCGTGTCCACGCGTAGTGTAGGGCTCCGTAGATTCCTGTCACAATATACGGACTTTGAGAAAGGTTTTAAATAATTTTCAATGGAATTTATACGAAATTTTGCCTTTTTTTTTACTTCTCATATATACATATAATACATTTTATAAGTTGGTCGACTTTTTTTTACTCGTTAACTTGTAAAGCCTACATAGCTGTAATAGTTTTCCTTCTAAGTTCATTATATGTACTACTAGCGATGCTCCTGCGACTCCGCATGCGTATATTACGTAGTAATAATAATTTTCTTGCTGTAATTTTATTTTACCTTATATTATTGACAATTTATATGTTATAGTTATAGACTATAATTAGTTTATCGATTGAGAAATGACATATACTTCCCATGTGCAAAATGTTTATCAATATCGGTTGGGAACAATTTTTTTTTTGAAGTGAAACTTCGTATGCGACTGCCAACGCGTTAAACGTTAAACGTTTAACGCACATTATCGGTCTCTCCTCTTTGTGTGAGCCAGAGCGAGAGAGCAAATGTCGGTGTGTATGTATATTGCACACTGTTTAAATAAAATAGAAAATGTCTTTTAAAATGAAGTTTCACTTCTATCGTGTGTGAATCGTACACACGCCTTTTTTTTTTTGAAGTGAAACTTCTTATGCGACTGCCAACGCGTTAAACGTTAAACGTTTAACGCACATTATCGGTCTCTCCTCTTTGTGTGAGCCAGAGCGAGAGAGCAAATGTCGGTGTGTATGTAGGTATATTGGACACTGTTTAAATAAAATGTCTTTTAAAATGAAGTTTCACTTCTATCGTGTGTGAATCACACACACACACCTTTTTTTACAATTTCTTTACTTTGCTATAGCCTATCAATTATGGTATGACATAACCCATTGATATTCAGTGACATGTTACTCTAGTACAAAATTTCATAAGAATCGGTTATACATGCATACATACATATTCACAAATGATAGAAGTGAAACTTCATTTTAAAAGATATTTTATATTTTATTTAAACAGTGTGCAATATAAATACACACCGACATTTGCTCTCTCGCTCTGGCTCACACAAAGAGGAGAGACCGATAATGTGCGTTAAATATTTAACGTTTAACGCGTTGGAAGTCGCATAAGAAGTTTCACTTCAATAAAAATATTATTGAAAATTCTTATAGCCTATCAATTGACATAACCAACTGATATTCAGTGACATGTTTCCCGTGTACAAAGTTTCATAAGAATCGGCCAAACTGTTTTTGTATTAAATACGGACATACAAACAGACAGGCAGACAGACAAAATTTTATTTAATGGCATGTTCGTGATCAGTGGCCTTTATATAGTATGTTTATTAAGAAATTAGGAAAAAAAACATTTACAGACAGAATTACAGATTTATTAAAATATATTTAAAGCATTTAAATATTCTTTTAAATAATAAATATTATTATAAAAATAATTAGTCAAATTTATCAAGGTTGTTTTTTTAACAAGATCTTGTATTACTACTTTCTCAGCGTAGTTAATGTGTATACCAAAACCAAATTATAGCTTTCTAGTACTAAGAATCTTTGAGCTAAACCGCAGACGGTTACGAACGGACATGGCGAAACTATAAGGGTTCGATGTTAACTGTGGAACCCTAAAAAGCCTTCTTCGAGTTTGCAAAAATATACTCCCATATATTAATAATTAATTACGACCTTTTCACCAATCTTGTAGGAAGATGCATATTTAAATCTATTATAATAATTTCTAAATATATATCAGTGCTGGTTTAAAGAAACTTGATCTGTTAAATAAATCACTAGCTGTGCCCGCGGCTCCGCTCACGTGGACTACTAAAAAGCCTTATTATTTTATTTCCGCGGAAACCTAATTCTTTTTCTAAAATAAAAGTTACTCCTTATAAGATCAGCTATCTGCCCTTGAAATTCTTGTCTAAATCTGATAATTAATGACATATTGGAATAAAACATCGCGGGATGTAAGCAGCATACAGAAAACTAATTCGAACCACGGACAACATAAAAAAATCAAAATCAAAGTTTTTGAAAATGACAGTTATACGTTCACAGAAGGGAAGCACAGTCGATGGGACAAAACTCCCACGCAGAAATTCGCATAAAATGCTAGTCGATTGGCGGCTCGCCCCCAAGCCCGGTGAAGCTGTAATAGCCGTCAGAGGCTCCGGGGCCCATAAGTATGTCAGTTCGACAAAAAAACAAGCGGCTCGTCGTCATTCCAATGGATTTGAATTAACGGACTTGAACCGTAAGAAGATTTCATTGGAACATTTATGTTAAAAACAATATTGAATGTAAATTTGAAATAAATAAATATTTTATAAATCGGTCCAACCGTTTCAGAGATTAGCCGGAACAAAGAGACAGACAGAGATAATTTCGAAAAATTGGTTTTTTGTCATAGGTACCGTATACATTCCATATGCATTTAGTAAAAGGGTGTATCATTTTGACATTACAAAAAAACACTTCAATTTTATTATATGTATAGATATAATGTGAATTTTACATTCCATTTATAATATCATTAAGTTTATCTTAAAAACTAATGATTCTTACAATATTCCGTTGACGTAATAACAAATAATAATTCCGCTAAAACGTTAAGTAGTAACAGTAGAAAAAAAATATGTATTCCATAAATTAGAAGGTATTTTAATGAAAAGTGACAGGTTTTTATCGCACGGCCAGACAAGTATCAAGTTAGTTGATGTAGGGATGTGAAAACAATATCGATTTTTTCACTGCCGATTTTTAACTTAGGGTGCTAAATCGAACTGAAAAATAATTAAAATAATAGTATGTGAAGCGTCCGCAGCGAACCGAAATAATCAGTGGCTATCGGGTTACGATATTACCATATATATTACGATATTGTTATGCATAGCGGAATCAATGCGTGGCTCGCGGTTTTAACTCCCATACTTGACGAGTACGTAAAGCATGGCAGCTGTCAGCGGTGCATTGCCATTTCTATCGAGTATTGAACAACGTTTATTTATGTGATTATAAAACGGTATGTAATGTTAATGTAGGTTAATATTTGATGATTATTTGATGAATACATTTATTATTATATAGATATTTCGGCATTTAATTTGATCTCTCAGGAAATCGATAATAAAAATCTATAATTTTTAAATCGATTTTATTACAAATCGGTCTTTATTTTCAATGTCAAATCTATACTATGACTGTGGTGTATTGCGTCAATATTACTAGAGTTGTTACGGATATGAGAATTCGAATAATGATACGACTATCTTAACAGTATTTAATCGGTTCAGTTATGGATTCGCATATAATATTATGACGGATATCCGATAGTTCCGGATAGTTTCGATTACGGATATTAAATTTTTCGAAGAATTGTACAATATGTAAAAAAACCCTGTCTGATCTGTAAAGATGTTATTGGGTTTTGAGATTCGATTCTATTTATGTAATTCTTTTGAGATTATAAGTAAGAAAAATCCTCGAATAAAATTATAAAAAAAAACACCGCTTATCACCGTTAAAATAGTTTAATCAGAGTCATAAGAAACTGTGACTCTTCTGCAGTTTTAAAATAAATGCCAAGTGCGTGTCGGTGAGGGTTTCATAGTTGCCCGTCAAAATGTGCAAACTTAGAGGCTTTAAGTAATTTTCAACGGTATTTGTACGAAATTACGTCTCTATTGCCTGTTACTCGTTAACTTGTAAAGCCTACTTACCTCTAATGAGTTGTTCTTTTAACTTCATTATATATAATACTACCCTGAATTTTTTCTAATATCCAAAACCAACCATTAAGCTGGCAGGGGGCAGGGGGCACTTGACTCTAACAAAAATTATTTTCACGCACCCACAATATCTTTGAACGACATATGCAGTGACATCCGAGACGTGAAAAGTAATTCATCCCTACTTTACGTGTAGGGATCTCCCCTAAACGATTATATTTTTTCAAGTTTTTATTTTAACACTTTGATGGCGTTATTAATATGTATAGCTACCTATACCAAATTACAGTTTTCTAGTGACAGACAGACGGACATAGCTAAACTGAAAGGGTTTCTTTTTAACTTCGGAACCCTAAAAAGAGCATTTTTGTATCAAAATTACTTTAATCAACTTAGGCCCTAAAAGGCACTTAATCGTATAAATGCTACAACACTACTACCGGTTCGGACAAATATTGCAGGTATTGAGAAGAGTTGGCAAAAAACTCGATTGGGTTTATAAATATTTATTTTTTATCTGTAACTATCTGTGCCCGCGGCTCCGATCACGTGGACTACATAATTATTGTTTATGACGATTTGGTGTTTTCTTTTTTGATTAAGACCAAATATCTGGGTGAATATTTGAAAACGTACATTTTTGATGTCTCGCTGTGAATAACACATCACATGATTTAGGTTTACTAAATCGATTTTGATCACTTTTTTATATACATAGTTAATTAAGTAGGGTACATATTGCAGATCAATTTATTGTGTTTTATAAGCTATAAGCCATTTTATAAAAAAAATAGTTACCAGAACCTCATTACCATTCGTGTCCCTTTTTCCAATTTTCAACCATTATGATAAGAAAAATTAAACGGAACCTTCGAAGAATAACGTTTTTTCTTATTATTTAGCAAATATAATAGTTAATGTATAAACTGAAATAAAATATTTGATATAAAGAACAGTTTCAGTTAATTTTATACCAATTCAAAAATTGTCCCACCCTTCGTAATAATTACCGTGCGCGAATACTGACAGTGAAATAGAATTGTACCCAATGGTTTACCTTGTGGTTTACCATTTATGTAATCCTCACGACCTCTCCTCACCACGACCTCATTGCCCGCTAGTGACTTGAGCATATCATACCTCTTAAATAGCGATTTGGCGCCAACCAAAAATTAATAATCTACAAAAAATCGTCTAGGTCAAAATAAAATCTCCTTACCGTTCGTGTCTTCTAAAGGTAAGTTATTTGTTCAGATTAATTTAATTAATGATCTATATATTTGCCATAAGATTTTTTCTCGTCTGATAACGTATTTAGTCTCATAAGTCTAATAAATAATGCAACGTACACAAATGTTTCCAAATATCTACTTACCATTTTACTATTTACCATTTTTCCCGTTCACATTTTACCCGAATGGTAAGGAGCAAGCTGGAATGGTAAGTAGGTATTTTTTCTATTTAAATGTAATATTTTTTCAATACATGCTACATTTAAACTGCCGTGTAAGTTACTAAGCCCCTACAAATTTCAGATACAAGAAAGGCGCAAAATAGCACTTTCTGCGCTTTTTTCTGTCACTGTCAATCTTCTCTTACAGTAGTGGTTTGATATTTGTACAGCTGTATTAAATATTTATTATCTCTATCGCTTTTTTGGTTTCTATCTATACTTATTCAATAAATAGGTATAGGTATGAGTTGTTAGCTCCAAAACGGTAATCCACACAGACTGGCTCATGGACACATGTCCTTGAATGATGAGTTCTAGTATTAGTAATTTAATAAAATGAGATACAGTAGCACTTATAGGAAACCTATAGGATCACCCACAGGATATCAATTTATATTTCAGATAAAATGCCGCGGAAAAAGCAGTCACACGAAGAGGCATTGGCAAAAGCCCGACTTGCACGGCAAAACGGATATGCAAAAATAAAAGCAGATGCGGCTTTATATGCCTTAGAGAGGGAGAATGAAAAGAAGAGATACATAAAAAGAAAAGAGGAAAAGAAAATATTAAGGGCTTCTGAATTGACCCCAAGAACCCCTAGAAACATACAGAGAAAGAAATGGAGAGAAAATTTCAGAAGAATGTACCAGAGAAAACTCTTAGAAAAGAAAAGTACAAAAGAAGTTTTTATATCAGTTTCCACGAATGTGGGCAATGCCAATGATAAAAACAGTTATGACCTTAGAAACTCGTTTAACACACCACAACATTCTACATCACTAGATATAGACCACAAAGAATTAGTACCACAAAACTTGAAGGAAAAAATTAGAACTTTGAAGAAATGTATGGCGAATAAGGCACGAAAAGATAAAATAGAAATGAGTTATTGAAGAAAAAGAATAACAAATACAAAAAAATAATTTTGAGACTTAGGAAACGCTTACAGAGTCCTAACACAAAAGCAAAAGCTGTACTGCACGATAAAACAAAAATAGAAGAAACGAAAAAAAAAGATTTTGTTTGGGGAGGCTATGAAAAATACATTAGAAGGCAGCTACAAAGCTCTACAATCAAATACTGAGAAAAGAGCATTCCACAATACAATTATGCGTGAAAAACACATTTTAAAGAAGCATAAAGTTTTGTTAATGTAAAATTCTCTTTACCATTTGTTTAATTTCTCATTACAATAATTACAGATCCAAATTGTGACGTATATAAAGGCTTATTTTTTGGTCTCACGCATTTTTTTGTATGTGTATGCTATGAGCTTTGCTTTGAATATCTAAAGAACAGTTTTGTAAGTAATATTTTTTCATTCTTTAAAATTGTCTAATATGTTCATTTGCAAATATTCACCCATCTAAGGAGTAAAACAAAAAATTATTGAACAAAATCTATCCAGTAGCTTTGTGTGATGGGCGCACAACGGCATACCTCAATTACAAATCTATATACTAATGTATCTATATACTAATACTAGCCGTGCCCCGCGGTTTCACCCGCGTATAATTTAAAAGAAATCTCTGATTGATGATTTATAATACTTCAATATAGAAAATATTTTTATCGGACGACTAGGGTCATGCGTCACAACTCATACGGCTCGTTCGCACCACTACACCTGAAGTCCCTACATTACACCCGAGCCGAGTATTGAATTATTTTAATTTTATGTTATCTCCCAAACTATTCGTCCAAATAACATGCCATACAGGGTAGTTTATCTTCATAAAATTGTCTTGATGATGAAGTAATTTTCGTTCGTAAGGATTATTATGCCATTGTCGCGTGTACAATTAAATAGGTATTTGTACCGAAAAATATTTCTTAAAAGGTATATGAAATGAAATGAAATGCAAAATAGATTAATAAGTGTATTCCGAAGGCATTTGACATTAAGGTGAAATATAAAATACATAGTACCTACCTTATTTATAGTTTAATAATTTTAGTAAACCTTCACTAGAAAGATAATCCACGTAAGTATATGTATTTATACGGACCAGGGCTGCTTGTAAAATCCGTCTTGAGATGCTTTTGTGTATAAGAATTTGGCAAACAAGCATCAGATATCCATTCCGTTCCATTATTATAGATGCATCGCCAAGCCTACATGTATGAAAGCGTCCGCCAGGTCTTCCTTTATAGTTTAATAAACATTCTTGACTCTAGACAATTTCGGGTAAATAGTTTCAAATCTTTTGAATATCGATTACAATGTGAGACGTCTCTTGCAGTGTAAGTATGACTCCAAATAATGAATAAGAAATATAAATAAACTTGTAAAAATCTTGTAAAATAATGTACGTGTTTTTCAAAGACGTCTCCTCGGTAAGTCATTATGAATCCTGTCCATTTCAATTCTTTTCTAGTCTTGTTCTATATTTTAAATTTAAATGATTCTTTCAGCTAAAACTACAATCTTTGTATACGGCCTTCTTATTTTATATATATACGAACGTAAAAGAAGTTTGTTATACAATATTTAAATAATAAATGAACTAAAGATAAGATGCCTTCGGAAAGCTATCGAAAACACAATAAATGAAGTAATGAGAAATTAACTAAGTTAAAATAAATATATATAATTAAAAGATAAAAATGATTGATAACACAATCATTACACCATGCCTAATAATAATGCTCAAAAATCGCTTTTCAATTTTGATTGAAACTATGTCACAAAATACCTTATTTTGGGCTTATGTATAAGAAAATAGACATGTGGTTTCGTGGACTTTTTTAGATGTACTAAGGAAAAATATTTTTGTAGAACATTATATTTACATACGTATCACTAACTGTATAAATTTGTTGAAGTGAAACTTCTTATGCGACTTCCAACACTTTAAACGTTAAACGTTTACCGCACATTATCGGTCTCTCCTCTTTGTGTGAGCCAGAGCGAGAGAGCAAATGTCGGTGTGTATGTATATTGCACACTGTTTAAATAAAATATAAAATATCTTCTAAAATGAAGTTTCACTTCTATCGTGTGTGAATCGCACACACGCCTTTTTTAATGGGATCACTAAGAAGAGATAGCCATGGCTTGAAAATTATATTTTTAAGGTTTACATTTTTAGTGACTCGAATACACTAATAAAAGTTATAATTTTGACATCTTAGATTTCATGTCAACCTACTGACGATGACTGGACCAGATACAATCCATCCAAGCTTGGTTTCGCAAAACACAGTCTAACCAATTCTTAAATTGTTTATTTGCGAACCTAAAATAGCCCAGAATAAATTAGCGCCTATTAAAATATCCACATCATCAGGTTTACAGATATTTTATGGGATGTTCAGATTGGACATGTTTATTGTACGATTTGGTACAGAATTTGTATTTTTTTGCAACAAGACACAATAAAATTAATGTATGAAGTACAATTATTATCTAAAGATTTTATGCCTACGTAGCATATTTTTTCAATATGGGCAGTAGCATTATTTATACCCATGATTGATTTATCCACACGTCTAGTTTCTAAGTTTAGTTATTGTAATAAACTCTTCATAAAACATGCCGTACTTCCGTTTCTAACACGGCACGAACAATGTGTTCGCGATTATTCTTATCCTGTAGCTTAACTAATGCGGTTGATAATAAAATATTATAGTCTGTTCACTGTTATGGGATGGTGAAAGATTTACTACTGATTAAGCAACATCCTCATTAATGACTGTACCCAGTGGACGAAGACGATGGCTGAAGTTTATTCGCTGTTATACCATTATTATATTTATGACATTTATCCATCTTTATTTTATGCCCATCTTTTTTTTATGGTTATAAGTTTGGTATAGTGGCCACATTCTTACCTGATGTTAAGTGGCAATGTGGCCCAAGACGATAACACGCTAAACCTAGTGGAAGACTGGCTCTCAAGTGCCCGAACACATCTATTGGTGCTTGACGACAGATTTTCAACTAGATGGTGGTAGTTAGCCAGATGGGCATTAGAAAAAGCCCTACCACCATGCTATGGTTTCCTCACGATGTTTTCCTTCACCGAAAGTTCAGACTCATTGCAGTGATTCGAACTCGAGTCAGTCGACGCGAAGTTGTACACGCTACCACTAAGCCATCATTGCTTAATATATACATATACGCTATATGAATAAGCGTATTATGTTTTCGATTGCATATTTTGTAGTCTGTCAACTTGCAGCTGTTGGCAAAATGACCTAAATTTAAAAAATTAAAACAGACTTCAAAAGGCGAGAAATAGTTTGCAACTAATTAATTTATAATCCCCGTGATACTAAGGACACGTTTTTAGACATAAATCAGTACAATGATCTGGTTTTTGCAATGAAACCATTGCTTTAATCTTAGTATTGAATGTTTGTGTTGTGATTGATTGGTTGCTACGAGATATTTCTAGTTTCAATTAAATCAGCACGGTTGCGCATGAATTTAAAAAAAGTCATCAAGCTTTGCTGAGATCGGTTTTCAAATTACCTTTGAACTGTTTCCAATGATAATAGGTTTTGTGATTCAATTTGTGCGTAATATATAATGATATATTACGCACAAATTAATATTTAATATAATTATTTAATAATTATATATTATGATATATAATATTTAATGATATATTAAGAGAGTGTCCCACTGTTTAGTCGGTTCCCCTAAAGATTTCAAATTTTTATTGATTTGATCAACAAAACGTTTAAAAGCCATAGAATAGTTTCAATATTAAATAAAGAACAAACGTAATTTTGAATTAATACACCTTTATTGTTGAATCTGTCATCTTCAATGTCATCGTTGGAATTGATAAGACAGTTGAAAGTATCATGAAATTCTAACCATTTATCCTTAGAGCCATTGAAGTTCGGTAATTGTATTGTAGGTAACTTAATGAGCTTACGATTAGCACTAACACGAGTAGCAACGTCATTATCAGTTGTCCTATTATTTTCATTAAAATCATTTAAAGGAGCCTCAGCTCTTGCCGACAATGCTTAATATTTTGAATCAAATGCTGTTCATTCAGCATATTTCACGTCGACATTATCAACAATACATTCTAACCGTAACTGTACTTCATCATATTGGTTGAACAAGGAGATAATCTTACCCAAACAAACTCGCAGCTCTCTTGCACCTGCGGATGTAAGAGCCTTCTCACTCACCAAATCTAAATACTTTTAAAAAGCCCTTAAGCGCCCTTTGTAACTGCCTCTTTTTATAACATCGATAGATTTTACTGATTGTTTCATCCGGTTCGATTAGGACCATGTATAAATTACTTTTAATGGGATCACTAAGAAGAGATAGCCATGTCTTTTTATGTCATGTCTTTATATTTTTAAGGATTACATTTTCAGCGAATCGAAAACACGAATAATAAGGTAAAACCACCAGTAATTGACACTGCACCGATAGTTGACACTCTGACGAAGAAAATTAAATATTTGATACTAAATTGATTTGAAGTCTTGAGTTTGTTAACCGACTTTTATAACTGACTGTACCTATATGTATTTATAACATTAAAACTATATCAGTAATCAGTGATTTTGGCCATCTCGATCTTTGGCTTCCTTTTTTTTCTTAATATTTAATTTTCTTCCTCAGAGTGTCAACTATTGGTGCAGTGTCAATTACTGGTGGTTTTACTTTAGTTCCCCTTCTTCTTTTTCTAACTTGGCAACCGGTCTTCTTTATTGAAGAAAATTACTGCCATTAGCGAGTATTATATTCCAATGTTGTGACGATTCGTGTGTCCTAACAAGATGGTGGCTCCCTTGTTGAAGTCTTCTTGAATTGTGAGATACAATGTTTATTCGAGAGATTTTATCTTTATAATAGACTCTATCGATTGGCACAATAACCTAGTGAATAGCTGTTTTTTTTTAATTTTTGTGTCGTTTCCCAGCACATGTAAGTAAGCTTTTTTAAAAAACTGTGAATGTTATGATTCTTATCTTTTAAAACAAAAGAATATTTTCTTTAAGTACAATTTGCTATCTTCAATGTTTAATATACTTTTTCGCCATCTCTCATTCGTTTTTTCCAATCTGTATAGTATAGATTTGCTAAGTAGATAACATTTTTTAACTAGGCTCCGCTCGCGTGGACTACATAATGCCGTCGGTCGAACGCACGCGCACATAGTTCTACCCCCGATCAAAAGACGGATTACAAAAATGCTTATTGTTAGTGAGATCCTTAGAAGATAGATATATGTTATCGCTGACTTTTTTAAAGGGAATTTTAAGAATTACAATTATGCAGAACATTAAATTGATATACCTACCTCGTATGGTTTATTCTGCGTAAGCATTTAAGCGCCCCAAATGCGACTTTATCCCAAATTGATTTATCATTATCGTCCCTGTTAATTTCGTATGTTACTTTATCTTACAAAATTTATCCTATAACATAGCCGGATAACGTAGCTATGAATTAAAATATAAACCATCTAAATTGGATAGATGGTTTTCGCGTGAAAAGAACATAAACGAGCAGACAGACAGAGAAACGTTGAGTTTTATAATATGTATAGATGAAAATAGTACAAGAAAAAACTACATTTATGCTTCGTGCTTTGCAAACTCTTACTACAGTTATGTATTTTTATTCTCCGGTCCGTTTTGAGTTTTTCCGATAAGTTTGTAGAAGAGATCCCAAAAAGCCATCCGTTCTTGAAACGGTCTCGTAAGTAGTGACAGTTTGGAATCGATTTTGAGATAATTTTGTTTTTCATCATTTACTGGGAGCCATTTCACTGGTAGCAAGTCGGTTGTCTCTGGTGTAGGATCTCTGGAATGAAGCATAATAATATATTGGTAATTATAACCTCAGCTATAAATTTAGCTGCCGTGAAGCAGTTTTTATAATGTCCAGTTAGTATTTATGTGTTTAGGAACATGAGTTCAACCAAAATCATGTACATGTGCAGTATAATAAAAAAGGCGTGTGTGCGATTCACACACGATAGAAGTGAAACTTCATTTTAAAAGACATTTTCTATTTTATTTAAACAGTGTGCAATATACATACACACCGACATTTACTCCCTCGCTCTGGCTCACACAAAGAGGAGAGACCGATAATGTGCGTTTAACGTTTAACGTTTAACGCTTGGAAGTCGCATAAGAAGTTTCACTTCAATAAAATACATTTTTTATGACTCGCCTATAGGTGCCTAGTGAAATACTTAAAAATAGACCGTGGATCAATCTACACTAATATAATAAAGCTGAAGAGTTTTTTGTTTGTTTGTTTAAACACACTAATCTCTGGAACTACCAGTCAGATTCGAAAAATTCTTTTTGAATATAATAGCCAGATTTACGTGGAATAGTACAGGCTATCTTGCATTAAGTTACACCTCTCAGCTAGCCTTGAATATTGATTTTCGTTAAGTAAGTCGGAAGACATAGCGCACTCTAACTGCTTTATCCGCGTGCGCTGGCGTAATGGTTAGTGATACGTAAATACAATGTTCTACAAAAATATTGCTCCTTATTAAGTACATCTAAAAAAATCCACGATACCATAATATGCCTATTTCTTATACATAAGCCACAATGAAGTATTTTGTAAATTATTATTTAAAAGTGATTTATGAGAATTATTATTGGACATGGCATATTAACCGTGTGAGTTGTGACGCGTAACCCTGGTTTTGTCCTGCTTTTTTGTCGTTATAGGTTTGGCGTAGTGGCCACAATCACACCTGATTTTAAGTGAAGATGTGGCCCAAGATGATAACACGCTAAACCTAGTGGAAGACTGGCTCTCAAGCGTATCTGCCCGAACACACCTATAGGTGTTGGCGACAGATTTTTAACTTGAGGGTGGTAGCTAGCCAGGCTCGTATTAGAAAAATCCTTACCACTATACTGTGGTTTCCTCACGATATTTTCCTTCACCGAAAGCTCAGGCTCATTGCAGGGATTCGAACTCACGTCAATCGACGCGAAGTCGTAAACTCTACCACTGAGCCATCATTGCTTCCAATTTCTTTCTTTGCTTTCTTTGGTATACGTTAATTTCATTTTAAGTTGACTAACTATATCGAGGAAGTGTTTTCCACAAGTGACCAAGTTAGTTGGAGTAATTACCTACCCATAAATATCTGTTAAGTTGAATACTAAGGAAGCAGTTATACATACCCGTATTTAGCGAAGTTTGTCCACATTGTTGTCATCTTGTCAATCATCTTTTGATCTTCAAGAGTAGGCTCATCACTGAGAAAATTCGATTTGAATAAGTAACCCAGCTCATCACCATGACAGGCTCCAGTTCTGTTCACATTGAAAGCTTGTTTCAAGTAATTCCTTTTACCTTCATAATAGAAAACGTAATAATAAATTGACTTTGCTCCGTCTTCCAAATATCGTTTAATGGTTCTCTCTGCCGGATGATTATAATTAAAGTCTGATTCGAAATTAAGTATTTGTTCTTTAAGTGAAACGTCAACGCTTGCATCACCTATGTAGAAATGTTTAACAATGTTTACTAATTCATCATCAATTATATCCAAACCGGACAAGAGACGATCTTTGAAGGAATATGTATCAAATAATTCTGCACCAGCGTTACCAAATTTGTAAAGAAACTCTTGACTGTTATATCCAAATATTATTGGCGTATTTCTGACCTTAGTCGATTTTATATTAAATGGATGGTCGGTGATAAATGCACCTTCGAACTTATTCTCAATACAAGGCCTTGCGTCAGGTAGGAAATAGCCATGCAATTTCGATATGCCAAGGTCGTGCGAAGCTTTAGACACTAAGTGTACGTCTTGGCTTGCCAGAAATGTGAGGGCCTCTTCAACGTTATTCGTCTCGAAGCCTAATTTCTCGGCAATTCTCAGAGGCTGCGTATTGTCTGGTTTGGCGAAACGCCACGGTATCAACGTACCACTTTCTATGATCGCTTTGTCAAACAATTTCTCATGGTCAGATAGAAGGTGTAAATGAATGGACTTAGCTCCGGAGCTTCCACCAAACACTGTCACTTTATTTGCATCACCGCCGAATGACTGAATATTTTCTTTTACCCATTTAAAAGCCAAGACTTGGTCTTTCAATCCTTGATTACCAGATACGGTTGGGGTGTCTACACAAAAGAAGCCGTAAGGACCGAGACGGTAGTTAGCAGAGACGATGATAACGTTATGCCTGATAAGGAAATCAGGGCCATGCTGAACCCTGTTACTGCTGCCTCTGAAGAATCCTCCACTATGAAGCCATATCATTACTGGAAGAAGGTTCTGTGATATTGTTGTGTTGGGCACGTATACACTTAGACGCAAGCAATCGATGTTGCCAGCAGCGATATTGGTACCGAACGGCACTTGAGGGCATATTGTAGAGTCATCGAACGCTTCAAAGGTACCATCTAAGGACGCATCTGGTATGGATGGCTGAAAATGTAAATTGTTCTTAATTCAACATTTATTCTCACTTCATGACAATACATACTGTTAGGTATCCACCGTAACAGAAAATTATCTGTTATTGTGACAACACTAGACATAATCTTTTTTGTTTGTAACATCGAATGATTCAATGAGCCTTGCCGCGCTATGATTGGTTCCCGCTATCGCGTGAACGCCACGCTTCGATTGGCGCGAAGACGGTAAAAGAAGAAAATAACATTACAACGCGTCGGCCGGAGGCTTCACTAGCTCCGAGTAGTCCGAGTTATCTTGAACAATAATGAATTGTGCGATGTAAACCCAGTCCAAATAAGTGCATCCATAGTGATAACAAGACTAAACCCAACAAGCACCTGTGGAAGTTCCCGTACCGAGGTTTGAAACCGACGCATGCAATACCTCACCAAGCAGTGGAGCGCGCCCTCACCAAAGAAGCGTGGGGCCATCATCGCGTGGGCTGCAGGTACGTCGCCACATATTCCTCGATACACATACAAACATACATAAATCACGCGTCTTTCCCAACGGGGTAAGCAGAGACCACGTCCTTCCACTTGCTACGATCCTGACATACATCTTTCGCTTCTTCAGCATCCATCAATCTTTTCATGCGTGCTCGTCGGTTTAGAGCACTCTTGACCTGACCACTCTTCAGAACGTCCCCGGAACGTTCATCTAGGCCTTCCTCTTTCAAGGTTCACATTCACTTATCTTATCCTTACCTGTCTAATCATTCTTCTTTCATTCATCCTCTCTACATGCCTAAACTATCTAAGTATCCCTTTCTCAATCAGTGTCATTATATCAATTTTTCACACCACAACGTTTTCTTATCACACTATATCTTATCACGTCACTCAATTTCATGACAATCACTATAGAAACTAACTGCGGTGTGACGCCTTCAGGATGAGTCAGTGATGATACCGCCATGGCATTAGCAACAGTCAAATGTGTTATCAACCAAATCTTCTTATATGAAAGTATATACGGTATTATAACAAAAGATTTTTTTAAATTGTTATCTGTCTGTTTGTTCCGGGAAATCTGCGAAACGATTGAACCAAATCAAATCAAAATAAAAAAATATTCAATTTAGGTCCTAGGAAGGCACTTATGAACGTCCAACACTACTATCGGTTCGAAAAACATCCCAGTCACCGAGAAGAACCGGCAAGAATCTCGATCTGGCTTATTTTTTTTCCAACTGTATAAATAATATTTACAGTTAATAATCATATTATCATATTTATAATTTAGTGGATGCACAGAGAGGCAGTCACTTCCAGACATCACTATCATTCACATAATGATCCACTCTATAATAACCTTTTGCCAGTAAAACCGGCTTGACGTGGTCCTTGAACTCCACTTGAACTGAACGTGCGTCGAGATCTTATTATAGAACTTAATACCGAAAAAACTTTTATTAGTCTTACTAATTCTAAAACATGGTGCGACTAATTTATGTCTATTTCAAATATTAAAACTGTGTTGGTCCTTGACAAAATCAAGTTTGCCAAATATTTTTCGCACATAAGTACATTAAATTATCAAGAATATATTTAGACGATACCGATTTTGACGGGACTTACACTGGCGGGGTGTTATAAGGAGTAACTTAGGCTATTTTTAATTTAGAAAAATAATTAGGGTTTCACGCAAATAAAATAACAAGCCTTTTTAGTAGTCCACGCAGGCGGAGCCTCGGGCACAGCTAGAAAATAATAAAAATGGTAGGTATCAGCTCTGTTGTGTCTGTTTCATTTAGCAAATGAATGAATTTGTTCATTTAGGATCAATGTTTACTAATGATGGAAAGTGTGAAAGTGATATTGAAAGGAGAGTTTATGCTGGTAATAAGATGAATGGGGCGTTGCACGCCTTTATGAACAGCCAGAAAATCTCTAGAAAAGCTCGTCTGGCTGTACATGGAGCAGTGTTAGTTCCAATACTCATGTACGGAAGTGAAAGCTGGGTATGGCAGAAAAAACATGAAAGTAGAATAAATGCAGTAGAAATGAGAGCGCTAAGAAATATGATAGGAGTGAAATTGAGTGACAGGATAAGAAATAGTGTAATAAGAGAACGTTGTGGTGTGAAAGAAGATATAGTGACACGGATTGAGAAAGGGATGCTTATATAGTTTGTGCATGTCGAGAGGATGAATGAAAGAAGATTGACTAGACAGATAGAAGGCCTAGACAAACGTTCCACGATCAAATCGGGGACTCAAGAGTACTCTAAACCGATGAGCATGCATGAAAAGATTGATGAATGTTGAGGAAGCGAAAGTTGTATGTCAGGATCGTAGCAAGTGGAAGGACGTGGTCTCTGCCTACCCCGTTGGGAAAGGGGCGTGATTTATGTATGTATCAGCTCTGACGCGCGACTGGAATTTTCTCTTTAAGAATGATTGGTTTAGAATATATACAATATGCAAAGTTAAACTATTGTATATGTATATATATATATATATATATATATATATATATATATATATATATATATATATATATATATATATCATACACTCACTCATTCTCGCATCCCTTCCTAATCTTTTAAAAAATTGTTCTGTCAACGCGTCGCCGAGTGGTCGTGTCGCAGTGTCGCTCGAAAGAACTCAAAACGACAGTATCTGCATAATACTATCTCGAAAACACTCTGCTTATAAAAGTGTTCTAAATTACACCGCTCCCGCGTTAAACTATAGCGTCATAAAGTGCTTATTGTGATAATACCGGAACTTAAGTGCCAGTGAATATATAGACATAGAGACTTAGATATATAGAGTGAAGCAAGCAAGCACTACCACCGCTCCCGGTTATTTTAAAGACAAAAATGCTCATTGTGGATGATCCTTAGAAGATAGATATATGCTATCACAGAGTTTTTTGTAGATCTTTTTAAGATCTTCAATTCAGTAGTACATACATTTTATATATCTCTTATTGTTTCCTCTGTATAAGCCATTTAAGCGCCCCAGAAGCGTCTTTTTTTTCGAATTAATTGTACATTATCGTCACCGCTTATTTCGTATGTTACTTTATTTAACAAAATATATTCTATAACCTGGCCAGATAATATAGCTATGAATTTCAGAAAAAAATAAATGTAAATCGGACAAGTGGTTTTCGCGTGAAAAGAACATAAAGGGACAAACAGACATATAGAAAATGGCTTTTATAATATGTATAGATTAATTTCTTATACTTGTAAATTCACTATAAAATCCGCGGAATATGTTGCGCAGACGGACAAAATAACGACTTCACTTTTTATTATAACTTGATTTAGCTGCCTGTCTAATTTTCGTACCGAATGCTATATATAAATCGATACGTAAGGAGTAAAATCCTATAAATTATTAATCGTTATCTATGTACTCACCCCGAAAGGATTACTCTCATTGACTTTCGCATAGGGAATTCCGAGGAACATGGAATACTGCCCATTGTCAGACCGTAAGCCCCTGATTAATCCATGTTTAGTCTTTACAATTGGACCAATATTTGATAACCCGTATATATTTGGTACGAATAAGATAATATGTATTAATCGTAACATTTTCGTCCGATAAATGACAGGTTATAAACGTGACTGGGTTTTAAATAAGTATCTGATTTAAATTTTATTACTCACACACATTAACAACAATTGGCCTAGAGAATTCAATAAACTTTGTGACAAGGTGGATAAGCATGGTGAGATTGTCCCTATGAATATTTAATTGTCACTTTGGGGATTGGTAGGCGTTGATGAATAGTTTCAGATCACGAAATGTTTGCGTTTTCGAGAAAACCAATGAAAACTGAATAATATGAGAAGCAAGCTGTGCCCGTGACTCGGCTCGCGTGAACTACAGAATGCTGTTAAGCGCACGCGCGAATTTTGGTACCACAAAATTGCGTCTTATTCACAATTATTATCGTCACTGCTTATTTCGTATGTTACTTTATCTTACAAAATATATATTATAACCTGGCCAGAGAACATAGCTATGTATTAAAATAAAAACGATGTAAATCGGATAAGTGTATTTCGCGTGGAAATAACATTAAAAGGCAGACAGAGAGACGTTGAGTTTTATAATATGTAAGGAAGAAGAAGATGCTTACTCACCTACTAATGGACTGATTTTCGATAACATTTTAGCATATCATAGGGTGATGTATGTATGCTTTATTATATATGTTATAGGCAATGTATACAATGGTATTCAGTATAGAATGTCTAAGAGTACACGGCAATGTATGAAATAAAGGGAATTATTACATACTTTGCCTAAGCATTCTATAGAATGCCAAACGCTATTTAGGCAAAGTATGAAATACATTGCCGATTCGTTTCGAATATTATGTGCGAGTTTTAGGCGGGATCTCAAAGTGTCGTGTGATTGAGACAAACACAAACATCTTTAGGATTTAGCCTGCGATTGAATGAGATAAAATATACACTGTTAATGCAAGTCAAAGGTGAGTCAAGGTCACGACTATATTCGTCGCCGAATTTACCTAGCGGTGTAACGACCATACTTGTACGAACTGTTGTATTGAGGTATGCACGTCGTTTATAACATTTTCTACGCATTCTATTGAGACCGCATTCTATTGGTATTTTGTAACGTACATGATTTTCACGACTATTATGACCTTTATAACATACTAAAATTTCATCAAAATCGGTTCTACTGTTCCTGAATATTTTTAAAGTGAAACTTTATTCTATCACCTCAAAAATGTTCGTTCATCTATCGCATGTCGCATTACAGCTGGTCGTAGAGTAGGGATGAAGTGAATGGCACATGGAAAATGATTAGATTATATATGTTATTATATATATAAATTAATGTATATATATTACTTTATTGATAGAATAATTGAAGTTGACAACGATTCAATGATTTAAATAAATATTGCGTAATTACGTAAGTTGTTTACAAGATGTTAGGAGTTCCTGGACCTTCCAGAGATTTCGGGATCGAGTCATTTAGATATATAAGGGAGCTGAATTGCGAGACGCGGCAGTTAATAATTCGAAAGCGAAGCGATAACAAGACAAGAAGCGAAATAAGAGAAACAAACCGTGTTATTCTGCAAGTACCTACACAGGGTTATTCTGAGAGAATATTCGGTGAACGATTTATGTGTTTTGTTTTGTTATTGTTTTTTTTTTATTTTAATTTGTACTAGCTGAGTACGAATAAATTTCTTTTGAGTGACACTACGGCATCTTATTACCCACGAACGTAACAATATATACATATATTTCACCATGCTAATTCCTACGGTTGGCCGCACAAGTTCGGTTTCCTGATCAGGAATTCAGATTCGCGGTTCCGCGGCACTAGCGCAAACATCCGTTCTTTTGTATTAGGAATTTATTCAGTCAGTTTGAATAGAGACCCTTCTGTGAAAGCACGAATGGACGACGACGAGGAATTGATTGCTATTGCACTTTTACTGGCACTCGACAAGAAGAAAAAGAAAAAACGTCGTTACTGGGTACACCCGTTGAACTTTCAGCGATTAACGGAGAGTCAATATTATCTCAAAAGAACAAAGTTACGAGCAAAACCCAGAAGAATTCTTCAAATATTACAGGATGTCAATGAAATCTTTTGATGAGCTTCATAATTGGCATACGGGAGAAGATAAAAAGCAAAGTACTTGCATGAGATTGTGTTTGGATACAGAAGAAAAGTTGACCATAACATTAAGTTATGTGTTGTTTTTAATAAAACCAAAATATTGTATAAATATTACACTATTAATTTACTTATTTAAATTTTTTTAAATCTTGAATTTTATGCTCTTGTGAATCTTCAGACTGCAGAACTAAAAACTGTGCAGCCTCACTATCTTCAACACCAGTCTCTGGTATAGGCAACTCGGGATGATTTTGCACAGGACTTTGTTGGGTAGTTAGTTGGGGAGATGTGACATTGGCAAATGAGTGGATAACAATAGGTTTTTTAGAGGTATTCGTACGCGGGACATTTCGCTGCTGGGAGGATAAATAAAGAGTTGGTTTTGATGGAGATAGCCTCTGTAAATATATTGGTGAATTTTTCGGCACGTTAGGTTTAGTAATACTCGTAGTGGGGATATTTTGCAGCTGGGATGATGAATAAAAAGTTGGTGGGGATTGAGATGGAGTTTGCAAATATATAGGTGAATTTTTCTGCACATGTATAATATGTTTAGAGGTACTCGTACTGGGGATATTTTGCAGCTGGGATGATGAATAAAAATTTGGTGGTGATAGAGATGGACTTTGCAAATATATAGGTGAATTTTTCGGCACATGTATATTTTGTAAAAATGGTACGACAGTCGGTGATGGAGATGAACTATTTCCAACCATTGGAAATGACCCTGGAGAATTGTCACTATGGTGTTATTGGTACGTGCACCGCGATTGAGGTGGCGATTGATCATTTTCCATGTTAATTTTTTTGACCAATCAAGCATACCTACTTACTTTAGAATAAATTTTTTGAGGAGTATTCATTTTTTTCATATAAGTTCTGAAACTTAGTAGATACTTAGTGTCGTCATCTTCGTCAGTATTAGCAGCAGTTTGTTTCTGTTTTTGTTGCAGCATATTTAATAACTGAGTGGGGACATCTTTCTTTCTTTTCTGATTAACCACAGGTAACGTTGGCTCTGCAGACTCCATATGATTGATAGCTTCCGGTTGAATAATTTGTTCATCATTTGGTGGTTGAATAGATTCTGAATCTCCTTTTGTCAGGAATCGTCCGTTCCGTCAGGTTTTTTTTTCGTTCGGAAATAGTAAGAACGTGTGCGCTTTGTTGAACATTATGTATGCAAGCGGAGCATTCTGGTCTCCGAATCTGAATTCCTAATCAGGAAACCGAACGTGTGCGGCCAACCTTAACCTATGCCGTTCGAACAGTGTCAGATTAGGAAACCTGATTTAAAATGTAAATAGGATTGGAGGGGCAATCACAGACCCGGCGATTTGACTTACAAACTACACATATTATCATGTATTTTAGCCATCAAACTGGTATTTATCTATATTAATATGATAAAGCTCTTTTTTGGCTGTTTATTTGAACGCGTTAATCAACTAATAGTCAGATTAGAAAAAATATTTTTGCATTATGACACATTTATTGAGGAAGGTAACTGTGCCCTGCGGTCTCACCCGTGTTAAAATTATTCGACGAACTCTCCACGGCGTATCGTTGGGTAACGTATCGTTGTGCTCACTACCCGTACTTGCCCACAGCTTGCCAGATTGCTTGATGTTCACAGTTACTGCTCCGCTCCTTAAGGCCGTAGCGCGAAGTTATGTAATCTATAATCTTCCTCAATAAACATACTACAAAATCCTTAAAAATTCAAATCTGATTGGTACCTAAATTCTGAGATTAACGCCTTCAAACAGACAAAAAACAATCACTTGAGCTTTATCTATATCTATACATATTCTAAAACTAAACGTCTCTCTGTCTGACTGACCGTTTATGTTCTTTTCAAGCGTAAACCATTAATTAGATTTACATGGGTTTTATTATAATACACAGATATGTTATCTGGCTTGGTTATAGGATATATTTTGTAAGATAAAGTAACATACGAAATAAGCAGTGACGATAATGGTGAATCAATTCGGAAAAAAAGACGCATTTGGGGCGCTTAAATGGCTTACGTTGAGTAAACCATACGAGGTATATGAAATGAATGTTCTAAATAATTGTAGATCCTAACAAGACCTACAAAAAAATTGCGATAGTGTATATCTATCATCCAAGGATCACCCAAAATAAGCATTTTTGTCTTCCGTCTTTTGAGCGGGGGCAGCACGATTCGCGCGTGCGCTCGACCAGCGGCATTCTGTAGTCCACGCGAGCGGAGTCGTGGGCATAGCTAGTAAATTTATATACGTCGTTTTTTATACTACTAAGGTGGGAAAAAACATACGGCCTGCTTGATGGTAAGCGCCTACCGTAGTCTATGAACACTTTTAATACCATTGGTAACACTAGCGCGTTGCCGTCTTGAACCCCCGTACCCCAAGGAGCTCTGGAAACCCTATTCACAGCAGGAACTCAACACAAGGTTGTTTGGCTGCGATCTTCTGTAGGGTGGAGGTATTCCACAAGTCGTATTGCTCCAAGTAGAGAGGAATCTACAAAGAAATTTATCTGTGCCCTAATTCTCTTAAATTATTTTTTTAAAGGGGATTCTGATGAACTAATGAGTTCACGAGGATCCCCTAGGGGATCCTGGTGGATTTCACTAATATATTAGTATAGATTTTAAGGCCGCTTGATACACGTTCTTTAAGCCTAACATCGAACTATATTTCCAATCATCAAATATCGGTCTGGCAAGAAGGCGGCCCCCTTTTTAGAACTGTCCAGTGAGTTTTGTGGAAACACAAAATGCATTTTTCCACTTATGATTTCTTCACTTCACTCATTTACAATGACCAGACTAGATCAATCTATGGAATTCATGATGAAAAAGTATTTTAAATCAATTTATTAACATAAGCATTAAATATTTTTCTTAGTTAGGTAATAGTGAGGAACATAAGATTTAAAAATATTTTAAAATCATTAACATTAATGTAAAATTCAAAAATCAAAATCATAAAATACTTTATTCAATTTAGGCTTTAAGAAGGCAGTAATGTGCGTCGAAATCTTATTATAGAACATAACACTATTACCTACAAAACTTGTATTAGTCTTACTAAGTCTAAAACACGGTACGACTAATTTATGTCTATTCCTAATATTAAAAGATATATGGCATTACCACAAAGATGCCTTTGAGATAGTACACTATATATAAATAATATATTATACTAGCAAATCCCCGTAATTTCTTTCGCTTTAATTACAATATAAAATTTAATAAGATTAAAATATACTCTGTAATACTTAGCGATATTGTGTCTTCTACAGTCAAACCTGAGTAAGTTTTTTTATACTACAAAGGTGGCAAACAGGCATACGGCCCGCCTGATGATAAGCGGCTACCGTAGCCTAAGAACGCCTGCAATACCATAGGTATCACAAGCGCGTTGCCGACCTTGAACTCCCCTACCTCGAGGATCTCTGGAAACCCTACTCACCGCAGAAACACAACACTAGGTCATTTGACTGCGATGTTCTGTAGGGTGGAGATATTCCACCAGTCCGGCTGCCCCAAGTAGAGAGAAATCTCCAAAGAAATTTCTCTGTGCCCTACCTCCTAATGAGAACTGAGTAAGCGAGAATACTCTTTACGTGAGAGTAATTGCCTGATCCCGTGATTTTAAGCCTCTAAAACATCTATGTATGGGAAATAAAAGCCTCTATAAGTGATAGTCGTTGACCCTCAGATATTTCTACGTGGACCTCTATAACTGAGACTGCTACTTATCTATCTATACTTAATCCTTACTAATATTATAAATGTGAATGTAAGTTTGTTTGTTACGGTTTCACGCAAAAACTACTTAACCGATCATCATGAAACTTTGTACACATATTCTTGGAGGTAATAGAAGTGACATAGGATATTTTTTATTAATGGGAGCGAAGCTGCGGGTAAAATCTAGTAATATAATAAAGCAGAAGATATTTTTTGTTTGATTGTTTGTTTAAACACGCTAATCTCTGGAATTACCAGTCGGATTGAAAAAATTATTTTTGTATATGACAGTCAGCTTCATGAGGAATACTATAGGCTATATAGCATTAGGCTACTTCTCTCAGCTAGCCTTAATTATTGATTTTTGTTAAATAAGTCGAGATAAACAGCGTTAGCGAAGTGATTAATCCGCGTGCGCTGACGTAATGGTTAGTGATACGTAAATACAATGTTCGACAATAATATTACTCCTTAGTTCATCTAATGAAAGTTCGCGACACCATAAGCCTATCTCTTATACATAAGCCACAATATGGTATTTTGTGGTGATTTTTGAGCATTATAATTAAGTATGGCATCAGAAAGTACACACATAAAGAGGTAATGTAAAAAAAACAGTTTGTATTGTTAATAATTAAATATAATGATAATTGTTTGTATAATTATTAGTTATTGTTTATGTTAGATAATATTAAAGGTATATAAAGAGGGGAACATCGGCAGCGAATCATTCAACGAGATGAATTTCTTCATATTATCTCTTATCATAGCGGTAGTACACGGCGATGACCGGACCGGGTGAGTTATTAATTTAAATTCTCATCAGATTTACATCAAAACTGAATTTATGTAATAAAATATAGGTACATCTGAATCATCACACGTACTGGTTTGAAAAATGCAAAAAAAATAATCAAAATTGTACATAGTTTTTTCATTAGTTCTCAAGGTCGCTAGAATCGCATTCTTTGCGCCTAACATCTTATCTTCAGTGTTGACTACCCGCAAAAGGGTGGCTCACTTATTAAAACTTTAAAGAAAATTTATCCAGCTATATTGTGCAAAATATCACCAATATTAAATAAAATAGAATTAAATAACGCTTTATGAATCACATGTATGAAACAGGCATGTACGGTATAGTTAGGTATACTCACTAATATGACACACAAATCAGTGATCACGAACATGAAATATTTTTTTTTCTGTTTATCTATGGACTGATAACTCAAAAACAGCTTGACCTATTAATATACCTCCGATTTATATACATCCAGACAAGAGGTCCACACAAGAGGTCTCTCTTCTTTGTGTGAGCCAGAGCGAGAGAGCAAATGTCGGTGTGTATGTATATTGCACACTGTTTAAATAAAATAGAAAATGTCTTTTAAAATGAAGTTTCACTTCTATCGTGTGTGAATCGCACCCACACCTTTTTTTTTTTCAAACTGACTATACACTGGACTTGGCTGTTTTTGGCCAGAATGGGGGCTCGATATATATATAGAATAAAAAATAAGGAGTAGAAGTTTCAAAAACAGTTTTTATTGATTTACGACCTTTTGATTGATTTAGGAAGTTTCGTGACGTGCTATTTTTAGAACTTGTTTGTTTACGTACTCGCACCGATAAGGTTTTAATGTGTGCGTGTTCCGTGCAACCGTGACGTCTTATTTTACCTACAAATGTATACTTTGTGTTTGTAGTGAATTTTAAATCTTTCCATATATTTTTTAGTTTTCAAAGATAGTGTATTTTTATACAGATTATCACAATATTTTATGAACTCGAATTCACGGTCTCCAAGCACACTACAACTTATCTACCATTTGCTTTGTGTAAATTAGTTCAATTATGATTAATTATATAATAATAATAATGGATGTTGACATCATATTTATCAAAGTAAGTCAGTTAACCTTATAATGTTCACATTGAACTTTAGATTAAAGTTAATAAATACATCCTTGGTTCTAATACGATCATGTAAAGACAAACAATATATATATTAGTTTTACGGAAATAAAACTAAAGATTGCGAACTTGTTGCCGATTTGAAGGTGCTCGCTATAATTATGTATCTTATAAAATACTAGCTGTACACCATGATATCACCCGCGTAAAATTTAAAAGAAATTGCTGATTGATGATTTATAATACTTCACTATAGACTATATTTTTATTAGGCGGCCAGGGTTATGCATCACAACTCACACGGCTCGTTCGCGCCACTACTCCTACAGTCATAGACTGATTCGAGTATTGAATTATTCTAATTTAAAGGTTATCTCCCAAACCTCCTATTAAGATTTGCAAACACTACCGCCAGTATTAATTAAACACGTAGACGTGACTAAATTGCTTAAAGATTTAACAAACATGAGAAGTTAAATTGAGGATATAAAATTACAATATGCGTCTGATAGTCAACTTGAACTTATTAAGCGTGACATAGCAGATTTGATAAAGTTGACGAGCACAAAAAGTATGTCTTATTCGTGTGTTTATACAAAGCGAGGAACTCATATGATGGACAGATGTGATTATGATAGCGGGCTGATAGGATTGTTTTTTTTTTCTTTTGTTTTTGAACTGACTATATTGTTGTCCGGAAGGCCTTAACAGTTTCACCGGGCTTGTGGGCAAGCGCTTAAAGCACTCAGCCGCAAAAGCATTGCAACAAGATCCGAGGGTGCCAAAGTGGCGGGACCTCGGCTCAGACTGTTGCGCGTATGCAAATAAGTCGCGATCTGTCTAATTCCCTATCATTCGATCTAAACTAACTATACATATATACATGTTTCTTCCCCCTATGATGAGGGAAGAAACGTGTATGTGTATTTAGTAATCTGAAAACTTTGTCTAATCTAACTAGGCAAAAAAAGAAAAAGGGCGTGCATGTGTGTATAATACAGTGTAATGTGTTGTAATGATTGTATTATCAATCATTTTTTATCTCTTAATTATATATATTTATTTCACTTTATTTGATTTCTCATTTATTCATTTATTGTGTTTATGCTCCTTTCCGAAGGCATCTCATCTATAGGTAATTTATTATTTTAAATATTGTATTACAAACTTATTTTACATTCGTATATATATATATATATATAATAAGTAGGTCGTATACTAATATTGTATTTTTGGCTGAAGAATCATTTAAATTTTAAATATAGAGGACGATAAAATAATTGAAACATGACGAATGGATTCTGACGGACAGAGGAGATGGATCTCTAGAGAAAAGAAAACGTACAATCTTACAAGATTTGTATAAGTTTATTTATAACTATTATTCTATTTATTGCTTTGATTCACACATACCTATCTGGAGTCTATCAAACTTATTTTGTTACAACAAGAGACCTCTCGAATTATAACCGGTATTCGAAAGAGTTGGAACCTTTTACTCGAAATTATAAAACGAATGAAAAACCTGGCGGATGCAATTATTCATGCTGGCTTGAGGAAGCAGTTATAAAAATTGGAACAGAATGGAGTTCTAATTAAACACAAGCATCTCACGACGGAATTTTACTAACAGATCTGTTACGCTTTCCACGTGTTTAAAGCAAAAATCAAACATGTCGGTTTGGAGCACGGAAGATATTGCAGAATTTATTCAATTGTACCGACAACATATTTGCTTGTAAAAGATCAAAAGTAAAGAATACAGGAACCGAAATATGCAGCAGTGAAAATAATACTGATATAACTTTGACTACACTTTTATAAGCAAATGAAACAGACAATAAATTGGCAAAGTGCAATACAAACCTTTTTTAGTCCAAACTCGGCAAAACGCCTAGCAATTTAAGTAAAAAATAGTTCAAACGAAGACCAGTGAGAGATATGTTATCCGATCTTGAAACTGTAAATATATGAATCATTATGACGATAATTTGCAATATTACTCGCGACTCATTCATTCATTAATGCTTTCGTTGTTTCTTCGTATGTTGTTCGACAGGGTCTACCAAAGGAATGTTACGAATATGTGGTTTCGGATGTGGATATGGAAACGGATATCTTAAGATTATTTAGTCGGTTTCGGTTATGGATACGGATATGAAATTATTTCAGATATCCGATTGGATCGGACAATTTCGGTTATGGATATAACATTTTTCAAAGAATTTTACAAATTGTAAAAAAAACCTGTCCGCTTCGTAAATGTGTTACTAGATATCGAGATTCAGGTATATTTATATAATCATTTTGAGATTATAAGTTAAAGACGGAAACTTCATTTTAAAAGACATTTTTTATTTTATTTAAACAGTGTGCAATATACATACACACCGACATTTACTTTATCGCTCTGGCTCACATAAAGACGAGAGACCGATAATGTGCGTTAAACGTTCAACGTTTAACATTTAACGTTTAACGCTTGGAAGTCGCATAAGAAGTTTCACTTCAATAATGGATTAATTTAATTATGGACGATGCGCTTGAGGCTGAATTAATTTTCCAAAGCAAATATTTTTAAATAATTCTCTTTACAATCAAATATTTAAAAATAAGACATATTTTGATCACTAATATGACCACCTATAATCTCAATATTAACCACTTATTTGTAATAAATGTATTACTATGATTACAATAAAATAATTATAAATATGAAACAATAGCGTGCAATCAAAAAATTACAATATTTTGTCACTGACTCTTGTAATGATTGTTTTATCAATCATTTTTAGAGAATTTCTTTTTTTATTTAATGAAAAGATAAAAATGATTGAGAAAACAATCATTACATTAGGGGAAATGTAATTATTGTTTTATCAATCATTTTTAGAGAGAAAAAAAGTCTCTTAAAATGATTGATAAAACAATCATTACACTTGTTTCCCATTAATTCCCATTCATAATCAGTATTCCATACACAACTTCCATGGGCGTAATTAAGGGGGGGGGCATGGCTACAAACTCATTGCCCATCCTAGAAAAATTTACAGTATTGAAGGAATATAACGATTTCATTATTTTCTTGAGTAAAGAAAATATTTGGCTTATAATGGTTGACCAGCAGGCTGGCTGCCTGATGGCTCAATGGTAGCATGTAAGAGATCGCGTCAATAGACGTGAGTTCCAATCCCCGCAATGACCTTGAGCTTTCGGTGAAAGAAAACATCGTGAGGAAACCCTAGCATGGTAGTAGGACTTATCCTAATGCCCGCTTGGCTAGCTGTCACTCTCAAGTTGCAAATCTGTCGCTAAGAGCCAATAGGTGTGTTCCGGCAGCAGCACTTGAGAGCCAGTCATCCATTAGGCTTAGCGTTTTACCATACTGGGCCACATCGTCAACTTTATATCAGGTAAGATTGTGGCCACTACGCCAAACCTATAACGATAAAAAAAAATGGCTAAACTCTGAAATTACCAGTCAGATTCGAAAAATTATTTTTGTATATGAAAGCCAAACTCATGAGGATAGTACAGGATATCTAGAAATAGGATTAGGTAAATCCAGTTAGCGTTAAGAATTGATTTTTGTTAAGTCGGAATTAATAGCACACCCTAACTGGTTTATCCGCGTGCGCTGGCATACTGGTTAGTGATACGTAAATATAATGTACTACAAAAATTTTGCTCCTTAGTACATCTAAAAAAGAGTCTGTGATACCATATGCCAATCTTTTCTAGATAAGCCACAATAAGGTATTTTGTGACAAAATTTTATAAAAAAGTTAAAAGTGATTTATGAGCATTATTATTAATCATGGCATATTAATCATTACGAACGAAAGTTACTTCATCATTAACAAAATTTTATGTAGATAAACTTTGCTCTTTATAGCATGTTATTTGGACGAATAGTTTGTGAGATAAAGTAAATTTAAAATAATTCAATAATGAGAATAAATGGGAGAATAACCAGTTAGCCAGTTAACACATTAGTTTCTCCCACTCGCTAAGCAGGTTGAGCTAACGCAGAGTCAAAGTGATTTGCTTGTGGCGCGCGTTTAGCGACTTATTTGGCGCGTACATTTTGCTGCTTTATGGCGCTTGTGGGCGAATAGACAAGCGCCACGAGTTAGCAACAGGTGCAAACTTTATAAACAGATAGACTGGAAGAAAAAATCAGCTGACTGCCTTAAGCGCTCGCCCCCAAGCCTGGGTGAAGCTGTAAAAGCCGTTTGAGGCTTCAGGACCCTTATGGCTAACTATAGTCAATTCGAAAAAAAAAACATAGGCCTGCGGGCACGTATCTGTTCAGATATTAGTTACAAGGCCTTTAGTCAGTGAAAATTTCCCGTTCGCGATCTTATTTGTCATATATGCCGAATTTGGATTGTGCGCTTTTGAACGGACGAACGAACGGTTTTATTTGGGTGTTAATCCTAAAAAAAGTTGAAAACTATTATTTGATTATTAATAGTAAGTATATGCTTATTGTTATTTTTGAACATTTTACTGTCTACATAACTTAATGTAAAAGAATAGATAAAAAAAATAGTTTAAAGATTCGTGCAACTGCCATACCACAGAAAAAAATTACATAATCATGTTTTGAAAAGCTGCGCTGAAGTGCGTTATGCGCCAATACATTGGAATAAATGAGTTGACACACCTGGCGCAGTGAAATGAATTGGCGCAACTGCGCGGCGTAGTGCAGTGTTATTTATCTAGTGCCAAGCCAAGAAACTAGACATGAGTAGCTCAGCAAAATTTTTTGATTCAACTCAATAACTTGAACTGCACCACCGCATTGAGTTTACTTAAAAATGCACTATAGCGCAGCAAAAAGGTACGTGCCAAATGAGTCTCTCAGACCCGCATCCCTGATCAGTGCGGCGCGGCGCTGTGCCGCGGCCGGCGCGTTACTCTGAAGTGAACTATGCGCCAACACATTTGGAATAAGTGTTGACACATACGGTGCAGTAAACTGAGTTTGCGCAATTCCGAGGCGTGCCGCTGTGTTCATGTCTACAAGAAACGTCAAATCAAAAGAAAAGGCTCTTTGCAGTGTTTCCACAATGAGGGGAAATTCCCCATTTGAGGGGAATTAGGGTCCATAGGGGGAGAAAAAGGGGAAGACATTAAAAGGAGAAATTGCGGGAAATCATGGGTAAAACAGAGTCGTGGGCAGGCTATACAAGAAAATCGATAAAGACCCTATTTTTTTTGTTACTACACTAGGGACAAAAGTAAAAACTACAGCAGAAAAATTTTTGAGGGGAAAAAAGCCCTGAGAAGGGGAAATTTGAATTGAGGCGTGGGGAAAGGAAATCATCAAAGTGGAAACACTGGCTCTTTGTTTATCCTCTATGTTGTTTACCTTTATTTTTCTTATCAGTCTACGAGAACGAGTTCAAAAATTCTTCGAATATTCAATTACATCATTCAATGTTATCTTGTACGTGCTTGATTAATTTACGTATTATCATACATTTTAAACATCTTTGTTATTAGTAAATTTGTAAGTATATAATTCTTACCTCAACATACTTCAGTAGAAAATATATTTATATTTTAAAGGAATTTATTAAACATAAAAATTAACATTGTAGGAATAATATAATATAATCTTAACTTTCGCATACGAGTCTTTACGACCTATGTAATTCAAGCTCATTTCATACAATGATACTCAGTATTATGTGTAACTATGTGTCGCTCAAACATACAAATATGAGGCTCAACTATATTATATGTATAGATGATATAATTAGGCTAAATATTAAATTTTACACTGTGGAAATAAATCGTTTTTGAAAAATTAATTTTTGAAAATAGGATTTTTACAAATACAAAGGTCAGTTCTAAGTAGTTGTCATAAAGTTCACTTTTGTGCGATAGGTAAGATTTTCGATGATAGTAATTTTTTTTCTATACATCTTTGTTATTTTTTGGATGATCATTGTTTGGTTTATGTTAAATACGACCTACTTCAACATTTTGAGCTATCTTGAGTTTTGAGTGACATATTTTCATTTTTCCGTTGCGGTGATAAAATATGTTAGGTTAGATTTGAATTGTGATCATTACACCAGAAACAAATAATTATACAATGAAAATTCATATAAATATCCTAATCTCAAAAATAAAAAAGTTAATATCTCTAAAACTAATCATTTCTGCACTTATCAAATTATGTTTAGGATAGTTTCCCATCTTATATACTTAATTGATATATTTTTAAACATTTCTTGTGAGGGATAATTATATAATAACACTTTTATTGACATTAATTTTATCATAAAGCCTATAAAACAATGGGTCTTTTGGTATTAACCACGCTCATGCCCAAACCAATACCCTCCCGCTTAATTACTGGATAGTAAATATTTAAAGGCTGATCCTGAAATTCAAATAAAAAAAGAGAGTGTGCTGTTATGGCTTTCAAATGGCTGTGTAATTATTAAAATTTATTGATGAATAGCTTTACACATCTAGTGTAAGGTTGTCGCAGTCCAGTGTGACATTGTCGTGGGCCTACCACCCAGGGACTAACCAACTTCATAATAGGAGTAAAGTCCTAACCGAGGACAGTCAGATAAGGCTCCTGCTCCTGAGGACTGAGTGGAGTTACTTTTTGTTTCATTACCATGTGCTTAGTGGATGTGATCCTACCACTCACTTGATTACTCAATCTGTTGTACTCATTTCTACACATTCTGATCCTGGAATCACATGCCTAAGCTTGCCATTATTTTGAGTGTCACACCTGGTGTGTACTGGCCATTTAATATCACTTGTCTATTTTTAGTTCAATGGCTACACCCTATGATACGATTATCATAGGCCTTGGCTCAGCTGGCACTACCGCTGCATCTACACTAGCCCAGGCTGGTAAACGAGTCCTCGCGCTGGAAGCACAAGACAGGATTGGTGGCAGGGTGAACACAGTAGCCCTTAAAGATGGTGTTATAGAATTGGGGGCTGAATGGTACGTATTATTTTGGAATCATTTTCAACTTACGCTCAATGATGACGTTACACATTAGATCTAATGGTAATGAGGTGGCTGGATGGTTAGTAAGACAGGCTATTTTAACTGGTTCAAATGTCATCATTAAGAACACTATATTAGCTATTTTATTCTGGGCATGGAATATTACTTCAGTTGTGACATTTATTTAATAACTTGACTCCCACGGATGGCACGAATGCCATATTTGTTAGGTGCATTTTTTTTTTTTGACATTGAGAGCTTTTGTGTTTGTAATTAATTATTTTATTTTAAACTTTAATATCTATACTATCCTATAGTATAATACAGCAGAAGAGATTTTTTTCTTTGATTGTTTGTGTATTATTAAATACGCTAATCTATGGAACTACCAGTCGAATTGAAAAAAAAATCTTTTTGTATGTGATAGCTAGATTCATGAGGAATATAATATAATAAAGCGGAAGAGTTTTTGTTTGTTTGTTTCTACACACTAATCTCTGAAAGTACCAGTTGGATTTGAAAAAATATTTTCGTGTATGATTTCCAGATTTACGAGGAATAGTATAGGCTATCTAGCATTAGGCTACGTCTCTCAGCTAGCCTTAAATATAGATTCTTGTTAAGTAAGTCGGAAGAAATTGCGCACCCGTTAGAGCAATAAAGCAGTTATGCTTCATCCGCGTGCGCTGGCGTAATGGTTAGTGATACGTAAATACAATGTTCTAAAAAATTTTGCTCCTTAGTACATCTTAAAAAAATCCGCGTTTGGCATATGCTATCTCTTATACATAAACCGCAATAAGGTATATTGAAAATTGAAGTGATTTATGAGTATTTTTATTAGGCATGGCATATTAATCCTTACGAACGAAAGTTACTTCATCATCAAGACAATTTTATGTAGATAATATTTTCCCTATATAGAATGTTATTTGGACAAATAGTTTGGGAGATAATGTAAAATTCGTTTGAGTTGTGACGCATAGCCCTGGCCGTACGATAAAAATATAGTCAAAACTGAATTATTGTAAGTCGTCAATCAGCGATTTCTTTTAAAATATACGCGGGTGAAACCAAGGGGAACAGCTAGTAACTTCAATAAAAAAATATTACCTTCGTAGAAATGCAACACAATAGTATATTTTTTCCAGGATTCATGGAACAGAAAACAGCCGTGTTTTCAATCTAGCAACCCAAAACAATGTGACCATCATACCCCAGGACTTGTCGTTTGAAGTGTACCGCTCTGATGGAAGTCCAGCTGACCAGGCGATCATCAATGAGTTGTTTGAATATACCTTAAGTCTTACTGATGACCCACCTAAAGTTCCAGAGCCATTTGGACAGTATGCAACGAGAAGGTGAGTTAAAATACATATACATTTTGCGAGAACACGTCTATACGCTCCTTAAGTATAGTTATAGACGATCATACTTTCTTGTGTTACAAAATACCGTCAAATACGAGACTAATAATGCGATAACGACGGTTGAGGTCACAATGGATAAAGCATGTCAGTACGTGTTTATCGTGTAGCGATTGTTTTGCCCGTGACGTCATCCGGATAGTGTAAGCGCCTGCACGTGATTGTTGTGAATTAGCGTTGTGTGAAATTATAAATTGCTGTAGCGTGACAGCGGGTGTGCGGCAGGTACAATGGATTTTCAGGGTAAGCGTAAGCTGAGTCCATACCCAGGATTAGGTCTAGACAAAAGAACTTAATGGGTAACAGATTAGACACGAAATTGTGTATACACATTTAATTTTGATTGCCAATTTCTTTCGACGAGGGAACTGCTCAACGGTCACCAGCCAACAGCGCAGACACAAAATTTCCTATGCGCATATAATAATGATAGCCCGTTTTAACGATAAAAGCTTCTTTTTTTTAAATCATTTTTCAAATTAATACTTGTTTTATATTGTTTTTGTGAAAAAGTATTACGATTTTTGGCAAATGTACAAAGTAAAGTATTAATTATGAAATAGATTACTTTTTAGATTTAATAAATACAGTAAAAATTAAATTACCTTTTAAATTTATAAAAATACTGTAACAATTATATTAATTTTTACAGTTAAAAATATTTCTAACTAGAAAACTAAATACCGAAGACACAATAATAAGTAAAAAAAATATGAAATGAAATACTACAATAATACTTTAAAATAGGCGCATGAGAAAATATGGTACCACGAATGGGCGTTCTGGGCATTCTCCTTTAACACGGGTGAAACCGTGCGGCAAAGCTAGTATTATTTGCTGTTGCCCAAAAGAGCACTCCAAAAATTCCTATACAACAATCATTTGCAGATTAAGAGAATATATACGTGAGAAGCATCCCCAACTTCTAGAAGATAAAAAGTTCCTTGAAGAGCTTTTTGATTTTCTCGATCTAATCATCAATAACTATGAAGCTACAAACAGCTGGAATGATGTCACTACTGAGTCCAATTATGAGGAGTTGGGAGGGCATCAGCACATGAGCTGGCACAAACATGGCTACTTGACATTCTTCGAAATATTATTAGTAAGAGTTTTTTTAAGCCATATTTTTTTTCACTACTTAATGTGTATCGCGAATTTCATAATGGACAAAAACATCGAACAAAGAGTTTGTCTTAAATTTTGCATCGCCAATGGAATTTCGTGTTCGGAGACACTGAAAATGTTACAGAAGGATTACGATGATACGACTTTATCAAAAGCATGTGTGTTTATGAGTTGTACAAAGCACTTGCGCTTGGGCTCATTGGAATAGTCTCATTGAATGAGTTACTTGTGTTGGGGGGTTATTAAACTTTCAATTTACCTTGTTTTTGTCGGGTTTGACAGCGATATCCGTTGGCGGATAGCGATCTCTCGGTGGTCGCTATTTTTTTTAGATTGTACTGTGCTTACCATTAGGAATAGTACCGTTACTTTGCTATCCTGGTGGGCTGCTTGCATATATGCAGTCGTAGCTTTAAAATAAGCCACCCGTTGATAGACTTTTTTTTTTAGAATACTTTCAACAACGGTCCTGGATACCCGAACCTAGATATAAAGTTAAATAAAGAGGTCACTTTGGTAACCTGGCCTCAAGACCCCAGCCAGCAAGTTGTGGTCACCTGTAAAGACGGTACAGTATACCATGCTGACAGCGTTATAGTGACTGTATCATTGGGCGTTTTGAAAGAGAGGTGAGTAAATACTTAGGGGTTTAATCATAAATTACTCCAAACCAAAATCTTCACGATATTTTAACGCTTCACTTGCCAAAACGATTAACTATAATTACTGAATCAACATACCAGACGTAGACACCATATTTTCATATTACAAAAGCGGTCAATTCGAGCAACATACAACATGAGTCCTCACAAATCGCTAAAGAACAAGTTCCAGGCATTTAATATCTTAACATTGCCCTCCCAATACATTCATGATAATATAATGTATATTCAGAAAAACTTTGAAAAGGCTAGATTTTGTCAAAGAGCAGCGCAGTTTTAATACTTGAAATAGACATAAATTAGTCGTACCGTGTTTTAGACTTAGTAAGACTAATACAAGTTTTGTAGGTAATAGTGTAAGGTTCTATAATAAGATCCTGAAGCACATTACTGATTTGCCAAGCAATGAATTCAAGGACCATGTCAAGCAGGTTTAACTGTTAAAAGGTTGTATATAGATTGGGTCATTATGTTAATTATAGTGATGTATGGAAGTGACTGCATCTCTGTGCATCCACAAAATTGTAAATATGATACTATGATTATTATATCAGTAAATATTATTTAAAAAATATATATACTTGGAAAAAAATAATTAAAAAATGATAAGCCTGATCGAGTTTCTCACCGGTTCTTCTCGATGACTGGAATGTTTTCCGAACCAGTAGTAGTGTAGTAATTGACCTTAATAAGTGCCTAGGGTCTAAATTGAATAAAGTATTTTTTGATTTTGATAATCATATGTTTGTCTGATATATCTGTCCTTAATTTGGTAAGTCAAAAACAAACGCTTCAAGGCGTCATTATTAAGCATTGATTTTGTATGTAAAATCTATTTTGTTAATTTTCCAATTAGTATAATGCTTAGATATATAATCGTCAGTGCGTCTGTTCATGATCGTGTAACTTCTTAAGGATTTGATTAAGTCGGCTCATATTCACACAATATAGCCACTGACGATGCGTCCATAAATCCAAATGGAGTGGTTGTCTTCCAAAATCTTATGGCTTTGTCGTTAGCATTCATCTGCTACTTCAATTGTTTATTCGCTGTCCTGCGTTTTGTAAACAAAGATTACAATTGCGATAGATGAGTTTCCACCTCCGTTTATCGTTTCTTTTAACTCTTTAACATTAGCGCCGCTTGTAATTATTTTTTAAGCGATAATTACGTAGTGATGTTTTATTCGGACTTCGCGTTGATCGACCTAACTTCAAATTTTTCAGTGAGCCTGAGCTTTCGGTGAAGAGAAACATCGTGATAACATGGTGGTAGTGATTGCAGTGAAATTTCTAATACCTCTTGGCAAGCCACAAATGCCACAACCCTTAAGTTTAAAATCTGTCGACAAGCGCCTAGAGATGTGTTCACTTGAGATCCAATTCCCTTTAGGCTAAGCGTGTTACCGTGACGTGTTATCTTACGTCATATGTTCACTTACCAAACAGATGAGATCAGGGTTAAATGGTAAATCCGTAAAATAAAAAATAAATAAAAAAACATTCGTTTATCCCAATGGGTGTAAAGTATTATTTTATCATTAATAAATTCCAGACACCAAACATTATTCTCACCTGAATTACCAAAAAGTAAGGTCATCGCAATAGAAAAAATGTCCATGGGTGTTTGCGATAAAGTTGTGTTATTTTTCACCGAGCCTTGGTGGCCGAAAGTCACTTTCATGGCATTTATCTGGCGTATGGACGATAAGAAATCTTTACTTAAAGAAGAAATTTGGACCACGAAGATGGACGGAGTTAGTTTGCCCATGGGAAACAACAACAGTATTACATTTTGGATCTGTGGCAATGACGCTAAGCTGGTCAGTAATTTTAACATGGAGGTAGCCGGGCTTAACGCTTTAAGTTTTGGGATGCGTGAAACACATAATTATTAAGGGAATATAAAAAGGAAAGGGTAACTAACTGATTGCTTGGGATTGGTAGTCGGGTATCATTAAACGTAGTCAGTGATTTTAATAAGGAGGTAGTAGGGCTATAAATTTTAGGATACGTGAAAAACATTACTGGGGCAATTTTAAAGAGGAAAGTAACTAACTGATTGCTTGGGCTTGGTAGTCGGATATCTTTAAACGTAGTCAGTGATTTTAATAAGGAGGTAGGAGGACGTAAACGTTTAAAATTTTGGGATTCATGAAACACTTAGTTATTAGGGAAATTTCAAATGGAAAGTATAACTAACTGATTGGTTGCAATTGGTAGTCGAGTATCTTTAAACGTAGTCAGTGATTTTAATAAGGAGGTAGTAGGACGTAATTGTTGAAAATTTTGGGATGCATGAAACACATAATTATTAGGGAAATTTCAAATGGAAAGGATAACTAACTGATTGCTTGGGATTTGTAGTCGAGTATCTTTAAACGTAGTCATTGATTTTAATAAGGAGGTAGTAGGGCTTTATATTTTAGGTGACGTGAAAGACATTACTGAGGGAATTTTAAAGGGGAAGTAACTAACTGATTGCTTGGGCTCGGTAATAGGGTATCGTTAAATGCATCGAAAACAAAATTATCGGGTAATATTTTGCAAAGAAATTAAACTATGTAGACACAATTTCACACGTGGCAATTTCATTCCAAGCTAAGCAAATCTGATTACATACTTTAGGGTGGCTCAAAAAAATAACCCTTTTTTACTTCTCAAATGAAAATATGTTAATTTAACAAGTTTTTATCAAAAAATACCTCTATTAAACTTTTTTAAACTCGCTCAAGGTTAAAAAATAATAAAATGGTTAGTTTTAATTTTTCCTCTTCAATCATTAATAATCTTCCGGCTGTAGCTTCTAATATTTCTAGATCTAACTAGACCTGTCTTTAGTACAATTCAGGCTCGCTTACATTCGCCCGGTACTCGCCCGGTAAACCTGTAAAAGCCGTAAAGGCTCCAGGGCTAAGGGTATAGTCAGATCGAAAAAAAAAAACGATTTAAAACAAAGGGTAGAAGTTTCGAGAATTATTTCATGGAGTTTGAGGGCTGTACTTTTGATTTGTAAAACAAAATGTGTGCATTCTGCGGATCGGAAATGTAAAGGCGAATGTCCTATCTATTGTGATTACACGGTGTTTATAGGTTGTAGGGAGTTCAAAATTTTTCCAGATTAACTTTTTTACTTATTTAGCACTAGTTGTACCCGAGGCTTCGCTCACGGGGACTACTAAAAACCTTTATTTTTAATTTTTGTGCGGAATCCTAATTATTTTTGTAAAATAAAACTAATTGAAGTTAAAGTTATGCCTTATAACATCAGCTATCTGCCAGTGAAAGTCCCGTCAAAATCGGTGCAACCGTTTCGGAGATTACCCGGAACAAACATACAGACAGACAGACAAAACTTAAAAAAATTGGCTTTTTTATAGGTGTCGTGTATACTTTCATATGCATTTAGTAAAAACCTGTTATTTTGACATTACCATCAGACACTTCAATTTTATTATATGTATAGATAATAAATAAAACTAAAATAACTTAAATTTTTGAAATCATGCGTGCTAACAAATAGTTAGCTAAAGTTGTTAGCCATCAATGATAATAATGTACCCTTTTTTTTGTGTAAAAATAAACTGTTTTTACGCGATTAAAAAAAACTGTATAACGAAATCACATTGTTATTATTATTAATAACTAACTTCATCATGACGCATTTCTGTCTCACGCGACAAAAGAAGTGAAACTTCAAAAATAATTACAAATATGGCTGTCCGTTACTTAGCCATAAATGTCGATATCTATCGCAAAACTTACAGATATACGTACAGGGAACAACTAGTTTTTGAAGTGAACTTCTTATGCGACTTCCAAGCGTTAAACGTTAAATGTTAAACGTTTAACGCACATTATCGGTCTCTCCTCTTTGTACGAGCCAGAGCGAGAGAGCAATATATTATCGGTCTCTCCTCTTTGTGTGAGCCAGAGCGAAAGAATAAATGTCGGTGTTTATGTATATTGCACACTGTTTAAATAAAATGACTTTTAAAATGAAGTTTCACTTCTATCGTGTGTGAATCGCACACACACCTTTTTTTCTTACTCTGTTACTGCAAACTGAAAGAGCGACGGAGAAAAAATATGTAGAGTAAAAGAGAAAGGCTATAGATTTTCTGTCTCTATCGCTGTAATCACTTTTTCGCCGTTTTCCGGTACAAAAACCGCTACAGTTGTCAAAATAGTCGAGGTTAGGAGTGTTTTGTCGGCTTTTTTTTTAACGACAATTAAGTAAGTTAACTTTTTATTGTACACATGATATTGAACAGTGTTTTGTGCGTACGTACACTGGTAATAACACTACCGTGGTATAACACTACCGCTATCTCACACCCGGTTACACGATCTGTCTGTCTACTTCCTTCTCTGTCTACGCAGATATACAACGTTATTCTCGCCGGGGTTGCCGCAACAGAAAATTTCAGCGATAAATAACTTATCGATCGGTGTCATTGGCAAAATTGTATTCACATTCGAGAGATCGTGGTGGCCGGATAACAGTGCATTCTTCGGATTTATGTGGAAAACAAAAAATCGTTTAGGAGTGGATGAGAATGACTATTGGACCACAAGGATATTTGGCGCTAGTTCTTCAAAAGGGTACAATAAGTCGTTAACAGTATGGACGTGCGGGGACACTACCAAATTGGTCAGTATTTACCTCGTAATAAAGTAGTTTTTTCTTTGTATTAAATCTTTTAATGTTGAAAACTCTTGTTAGGTCTAACAAGATGTCAGCTCCCTTGTTAGAACTGTAATGGGAGTTTTTATGGCAACTTAAAATTCATATTCCTATAGTTGGTTTTTTTATTCCCACGGAGTAAATTGACAATCACTAATGTCAAACATGAAAATAATGTTGCCACCTTCATTTCTGTAGTATTGTGCTACCGTATATTTTATGTTACGGTTATTTGAATCATAAGATTTTAAATAGTGAATTGTGGGTTTTTATTTAACTATCTGTGCGCTCGCGTGGACACTATAACTTTTTTTTTTTGGTGCAAAACCTTATTAATTTTCTAAAATCATAGTAGCCTTTTAACATCAGCTTTTTGCCAGTGAAAGAGATTACCCGGAACAAACAGACAACCAAACTTTTTTATAGCTACCGCTACTTTCATATGCTTTTAGTAAAAAACTTGCTATTTAACATACGCGATAATTTATTATTTACATAATTCAGAAAACTATAAAATTTATTATGGCGAAAAACTTACAAAATAAAAGTACAAAAAAAAAACAATAATATAACCGAAGGGTTGGCCCACGACAGACGCAATTTTATCTACCTTATTCGGCCTTCACCTTTGGAGGGTTCAATGTCTTTTCAAAAAAACATATCGAAATGAATAACATCTCGTACGGTTTTACGATTAGACACGATTGGTGACATCACTATTTAAAAAAAAAAAATCCTAATAACACATGTAATGTAATTTTACTCAGTGGGAATAAAAAACCTTAGTTATTTCTCATTTGTGCACAATAACCAAACTTTATCACTTAAAATGCCATCAAAATTACATAAAAAGGACCCAAATAGTACAAGTTATAAATTAAAATAACAATCACTACATGACAGTTTAAGATTCCGGCAAAAACTCAAATATATATATATGTAGTTGCCAGCTCTCTCGGAATTCCAAGACTTTCTAGTAATTTGTCGTCGAATTAAAAAAGCTGCTAGAAAATAAATTTACGTAATTTGAACAGCAAATAACTATAATAAATAAATAAATACTAAAATAATACGTTATTAAAATAACGTTTTTGTCACATCAAATCTTCTCGCAGTACTGTGTCCAAGCGGTTTTTACCTCGTAGTCGAACAAGATATTGCCTTATTTATTTTATTATATTAGTATTTTTTATTTTAAAATAATAATAATATTTTTTTATAACAGCACAAACTGAAGATGTGTATGTTATGGGGCATGAATGTAAATCGGTATTTAACTAACTTTTGCATGCGGGTCCGGCTATTCCAGTTGTTAACCTAAATTTAATTTTAAAGCTATGGATATGGTACTTTCTTAAAATTCAAGCTTCTCTGATAGCCTAACAGTAATGAGAACTGTCTAACATATTATAGTGCATGCTGTGACCCTCAAAATTAAAACTCAATGTTTTGGTGTTGTGGTCACAGGACCTATGACCCCCCAAACAGCTTAATATAATGTGTTCAATGTTGAATCTTCAACAGAATTCAGTTTATGACCTCGTACAAACATAAACTCTAGATCCGCGACTGTGTTCTTCGCACGCTGTCTCAGTGGAGATCATAGGCAGTCACATGCCCCTTGGATCTTTTTTTATACCACTATGATGGAAAACAAGCATGCTATCCGCCTGATGTTAAGCGGTTACTGCAGCCTGTGGAGGCATGCAACACCAGAAGCACTACATGCGCGTTGCCGAGCCTTTACAAACCTCTTCACTCCCTTTTTGAAAAAGCTTATACTTTAGTTCCTTGGGAAATAGCTCAGGTGTCTCCAGAAAACCTGGGATTATAATAATTGCCTATCAAAAAATAAAATAGTTTACACCATTTACTGTGTTGCCAGGTAGAGACGCTTCCAGAGGAATTGGTGAAAACGAAAGTTATGGAATTGCTCCGAAGGTTCATGGGGAGAAATATAACGATACCGGAGCCCGTGTCCATGTTAAGGTGAGCGTCTGTTACTAATACAAGGTTTCCAAAAATGCATTACAAGAGCGACGGTAAAGAAAGAATCTTTACCGAGCAGTATTTTTACCGTATTTTGTTGGTATATGAAAATGTATATAGGTTATCGCTACGCAAAAAGATGCAAACAGGTGATTTTTAAATTAAAAAATTTGCACGTGCAGCACCGTACCCGTGATAGAAGTGAAACTTCTTAAAATAGCTCTCTTTCTCCTTCTCTCTACCTTATATATTTCTTCTTTCTCATGTAACGACTAGCGGCCCGCTCCGACTTCGCAAAGATAGAAAAATATTTTAAAGACGAATTTTCATACAAACATTCATCCCCTTTTTCCTTTATCCCCTTTAACCATCTTAGGGGTTGAATTTCCAAAAATCCTTCCTTAGTGTACACCTACAGTGTAAATGGAACCCGCTTGAAATTTTCACAGTCCTAGCCCCAGTAGTTTGGGCTGTGCGTTAATCGACCAGTCAGTGAATCAGTCAGCCAGCCAATTTCTTACTTTATATACATAGAAATGCGTCTAAACGTGATGTGTCCTTGAAATTTCACTCTCAAATCTCGTTCCGCTTGATGGTAAGCGGTTACAGTAGCTTATGGACACTTGTAACATGAGAGGTCTCACTAGCGCATTGTCGACCTTGAACGCTCCTTCCCCAAGGAGCTCTGGAAACCCTACTCACCGACTGGAGGAATACCTCCACCCTACAGAAAATAGCATACAAATAACCTTATGTTATGTTTCCGCTGTGAATAGGGTTTCGAGATCCTTGCTGTAGGGGCCTACATGTTTTTTTAATTCTTTTAGTAGATCGGCACTTGATTTTACTGTCCCTGATGGTAAACACAGTACGATCGTAATACAACGGCGACCATCGAGAGATCGAAATCCATCGGCGGTCGCCGCTGTCATGCCGGCCTGCATAAATATCTCTTCACGTTACGCTTGAAGGACCCGATGTCATAAGAAGGAGGGCAGCACATTGTCCAGGAGATGATTCCACAGTTTCTTGGTACGACCAAGATAAGACATAGAGAACATTTTAGTTCGTGCCGAGATGGAGGTTACCGTGAAACTGTGATTCCGAAGCCCAGCGCGTGTGGTTCTGTTGTGGAAAGGAGAGGAAGTGGCAACACGTTAGCTTCCTCAGGCTAGGGTAGCCACTTGCCATCAAACAGAACGTATGCTTATTTGTCAACTTAGTTGTATGTAAAAAAAAAGGGAAGAAAGACCCAAAGAGATTTGTTTATGCCTTACCACTTTTCAAGAGTTATGGAGGCTATTGAATTTGTTTCTTTTTTTTTTTTTATTGTTTAATAAAAGGTCGACGTGGTATTCGAACCCGTTCACAAGAGGCAGTTATACGTACGACAACGTACAAACCCCGCTATACCCGAACGCAAGATCTGATTTAGGACAACCGTTAGTCGACTCGGCCGGTAAACCTCGGGTCCTCTTCGCTGGAGAAGCGACCGACCTTAGGCACTTCTCAACTGTTCACGGTGCATCAGACACTGGATACAGGGAAGCTATGAGACTTCTGTCTACGTCCAGCAAACTTTAAACTGTTTGACGATATTGATATAGACTAATTCCAATTGAACTTAATAAAAATGTGAACAAATTTAAAACGTATTGATTCCCAAGTGTTAATGGTCGGGCTCACCCAAATGTTAATGCAAGTAGAAGACGGATACTTAGTAGAAGCCTTATATAATATTTAAGCTCTTTAATTAATTGTTACATATATTAATATGATTTAAATGTACTAAGATGGCGTTACAATGTAATTGATGATTCTTTTTGTTAATATGCGTTGTCCTAGCGACCGTCTCGTTCAAGGGCAGCACGAGTATCCGGTATAGAGATGTGCTCTTCGTTCATAGTTATGATGGGCACAGCTAGTTCACTTATATAATGTTTTTGGGGAAGTAATTTCGTATAAATTCCGTTGAAAACAACTTAAAGACCCCACTCTAAAGGATTATTCATGTTACACCAAGCTGGGCGCCGCCCGGGAGACTGCCAAACATATATAGAGTTACTTTGTATGAAGTAATTCATGGTACACATGGCTCTGCCGGGCACCGCCTCGATGCAACAAAGCATCCTTTAGTCTGCATATTGTCACAGGCAACTACGGAACCCTACACTGGGCGTGGCCCGACACACACTTGTCAAATATTTTGTGTATAGATTTATCTATTTTTAATTATGTACATACATTTAGGTATTAATATGATAATTTCCCTTATACACGGACTTTAATAGGAATCAAAAATATTTTATTCAATTTAGGCCTTCTCATGAATGTCAATACACTACTACCGCTTCGGACAAACATAACAGCCTTCGAGACGAGCTAACTCAACACAATCCATTCAATCTAATACATAGCACAATCATGTAAATGAAGCGAATATATATTATACATATATTTTAAGTGTTAAAAAAATGGCTGCCTATAGTATTTAATTGTATACGACAACGTCCTTACCAGAAATACGTTAATTCTAGTTATGGACATGTATTTTTAGAATATGTACTACCCGTGCGCGATATGTTGAGACTCGCCTAGAATGCGACCCTCCGCCCGCTGCCCCTGTAACTTCCCCTCAAGCTCCCGTGTTGTACTGTAGGCAACGCCATTTTTTTTACATCTTTTGAAGCGATGATGGCTCAGTGGTAGCGTGTACGACTTTGCGTCGATTGACGTGAGTTCGAATCCCTACAATGAGACTGAGCTTTCGGTGAAGGAAAACATCGTGTGGAAACCATAGCATGGTGGTAGGGCTTTCTAAGCCCGCCTGGCTAGCTACCACCCTCAAAATGAGAATCTGTCGCCAAGCACCAATAGGTGTGTTCCGGCAGCTGCACTTGAGAGCCAGTCTTCTACTAGGTTTAGCGTGTTATCATCTTGGGCCACATCGTCACTTAACATCAGGTGAGATTGTGGCCACTACGCCAAACCTAAAACGATAAAAAAAAAACATTTAGTCTCGTACTGGCTTACGTCACGCAACGACGACGCGCTCCGACTTTATAATCTTATTTGATACTGTTTCGTTAATAGTTATTAGATTTACTGCTATATTGTATTGTTATTTTTTGTGTTAAGTTTGTTGTTATAATGAAGGGTAAACTTTACATAGTGGAAAGAGAAATTTCGTGTTCGCACACCACAAAAAGTTCGCACGCTTGTAATAGCTCAAGTATAATGAATATAAGGCGGCGTTGTTCCGAACAACACACGCTACATTCAAAAAATAGCAGAGACGAAGTCGCGGGTGGAAACTTGTTGTGATATTTTGTTTGTGCACAGTACAACCGTGTGTCTGTGACGTCACCGCCCCCAGGTCTCAACTTGTTGCGCACGGGTAGTATGTATGTATGTAAAATGTATGACACAGAAAGTGATACCTATGATGTATAAACTAAATAAGTATTTAATAAACTAAGAAACTTAAACGTAATAAAATATTATCTTGAAAAGTAAATGTAATGATTTGCTATGTATTAGACTGAATGGATTTTTGTTAGTTGTAACTAACTAACAATGTAATAAAATTTTTAGAAGTCAATTTTAACCTACTTGTAACTGTCGTAACGAAATGAAACTTTGTATGTATATGTAGTTTGGATTTCAACATTATAATTTGGTATCTTGGAGCTGATCTGATGATGGAGCCAGGAGGTGGATAGTGGAACTCTTCAGTGGCTACTAGTAAACCCCTTGAGTTTGGGCTTATATGATTTGTTTTATCAAGTCCAATAATTTGGGCTTAGTAACGAGGATCTGGTGATGGAGCCAGGAGACGGATAGTGGAACTCTTCAGTGGCTACTAGTAAACCCCTCGAGTTTGGGCTCATATGATTTGTTTTATCAAGTCTAATAATTTGGACTTAGTAACGAGGATCTGGTGATTAGCCAGCAGGCGGATAGTGGAACTCTTCACTGGCTACTAGTAATCCCCTCGAGTTTTGGTTCGTATTATTCGTTTTGAGGAGTCCAGTAGATTGCGCTTGGTGACGAGATGTTATTATAGGACCAAAAGTTTTATAATTTTTATTGCGTAATTAAAACATGTTCTTAAGATTTTTTTTAATATTTAAACTTATTTACATTTCTATTAAGTTCAATTGCTATAACGTAAAGAGATGAAAATTTCCTAGAGTATTCACGAAAGTTTCCCGAACTTTCAAGAGTACTTAAAAATTTCTCGAAAAGATTCTGACGCTTTCGGAAATGTTCATCTTTTTACTTTTTTACTGTCGATTTCTGAAACACGATCGTCTTGGCTTAGAGGTAATTAGAACCAATATTTATGGATAATTTTGTATTGTATGTACCTAATATATCATATGAAAAAAGATTGTACAATAATAGAAAATATCATAATATCTAAATTAATATAATATAAACTATATCTACCTTTAAGCTGTAAGAATTTATTTTAAATGTTTGTTTTACCATTAGTGGTTAAACTCTTCGAAGTTAAATCTCTCAACTAGTATTTCTAATTGGAATAATCCTAATTTTTTTTGGACGAATTTTGTCAATCATTTTATATTGTTAGATATCCTTTTAATAAATTACTATTTAAAAATATTTGTTTTTTTTTTCTTACAAATTGAACATAACCATTATTTATCTATATTACTACATACATTCAGTCAAAAATGTATCTTGAGTGGAAGGTTTGAGTTTACCTACAAATTTCATGAAAATTACTTAAAGCCCTACTAAGTCTGCATATTGTGACGGGCAACTACGGAACCCTACAATGCGCGAGGCCCGACACGCACTTAGCAAATTAAAAAAATACCAAATTGTCTAACCCTTTTTTTTCTATTTAACTTTTATAAATTAACCCTTAAATGTATGATGTATTTTAATTAAACATATTATTAAAATGGAGAGTTAAAACTGTAAAAGTCAAACCTTGAAAAAATAAAATAAAAAACCTTATCGATGTAGAAATACATCACTACATATTTAAAAGTTAAATTACAAACGATTCATTTAAATTTAATTAAAAATCAAACAACAATTTCATAGTTAATTTCATGTATACTCATATATGAATACTGTAATATGTTTTGTTTGTTTCTTACTGTTCGCGGGTCAATGAAATATTTTTACCCACACTGCTGTCCCTGACGTCTATATCTTCTATTTCTATTATACATCCATATTATAAAACTCAACGACTGACCGTCTGTTTATGTTCTTTTTCGCGAAAACTACTTATCTGATTTACATGGTTTTTCTTTTAATTCGTAGCTATGTTTTCTGGCCAGGATATAGGCTATGTATTGTAAAAGCAACATACGAAATAAGCAGTGACGATAACGGTGAATCGATTCGGAAAAAAGACGCATTTGGGTCGTTTAAATGATTAACGCTGAATAAACATAAGAGATGTATCAAATTAATGGTCTACATAATTGTAGATCTTGAAAAGACCTACAAGAAAGAAAGTATATCTGTCTTCTAAGGATCACCCACAATAAGCATTTTTTGTCTTCCGTCTTTAGCGTGGGTAGCACGATTCGCGCGTGCGTTCGACCGACGGCATTCTGTACTCCATGCGAGCGAAGGCCGCGGGCACAGCTAGCGTCTTATAATTTCGCTTACGCCAAGGTTTCGCTAACTATCGATACAAGTTAACCTGTGAACAAACGAAATACGAAAGTAACTGAGATCCGTATCCGGAGATCAAGATGCCAGCACATCACTGATTAAAATACAATATTTCACTTATGTAAAATTGTGTTTCAAATCAATCGGTCTTCGAGACAAATTATTTATTAAAAATGATTTGTATTTTTTTTATATATTTCACGCAATTATTATGGTCAACAAATTCATACAGTGTCCATGTGAAGTTACCAGAAATGGACGGAACTGTAATTGACCCGTTCGAACATTTGAAATATACACATATAAAAGCTATTTGCGAAAGTCGTGACGCTATATGTAAAGGGAACGATACAAATGTATGTTCTATGAAATATGTCAATGGTAGTATTGTTTATAAGGATTTTATAAACACGTGCTATTTGTTTTTGGCTAATATGTGTGATATTCCCGGTGACGGTGAGTATTTTTTTTTACCGGCTACGGCAAAGTCAGGAAAGGTTATATTTTTTAACAGACTTCAAAAATGTTCCTCCATAAATTCTGTAATGATTGATTATCAATCATTTTTATCTTTTATTTATGTATATATATATATATATTGCCTTATTTGTTTTCGCATTTCTTCATTTATTGTGTTTTTAGGTCGCTTTGCGAAGGTATCTTTAGATCTTTAAGATTTATTATTTAGATATTGTAAGAACTTATTGTATAAACTTCTTTTGCGTTGAAATATATATAAAATAAGAAGGCCGTATACAAAGATAGTATTTAATGGCTGGAAGAATCTTTTGAATTTCAAATTTAGAACGTGACTAGAAAATAATTTAAAAGACAGATATTTTTATAGTGGCTTATCAGGCGTCCGTTTAAAAGGGTTGGAACAATGCGATGGCTCAAAATGTGCAGTCTTTTACAAGATTTAAGTTTATTTATATTTCTGATTTTATTTTATTTATTTAACAATAGTTTAATTTAATCTAATTTTTTTTCTTTTGTTTATGAACCGATTTAGATTATTCTTTGATCGTTTGAGGAGGACGTTCTAAATTTGTATGTATGTATATATATATATCTCTCTCTTTTTATACTACAAAAGGTGGCAAACAGACATACGGCCCGCCTGATGGTAAGCGGCTACCGTAGCATATGAACGCCTGCAATACCATAGGTATCACAAGCGCGTTGCCGACCTTGAACCACTCTACCCCAAGGAGCTCTGGAAACCCTACTCACCGCAGAAACACAACACTAGGTCATTTGGCTGCGATTTTCTGTTGGGTGGAGGTATTCCACCAGTCGGAACTCTGACATCCCCAAGTAGAGGTTTCTCTACTTATGAACCGATTTAGATTAAGTACTTATTGTTTTTTCGTTTTGAAAGGGGATATCTCAAGGGTGGTCTCTTTTTAATTTCATTGGCCTTGGACCTTAGACTTCGAAGATACACTAGGTACCTCCTCAAAATAATTGAAGTGGGTTTTCTATTTGTTATTGTTAAAAATTATCTTTTAGCAATCAATGTATGTTTGTATTTACGTATGTTCCACCATAGCGCTTAAACTAAACATCCGATTTTGATGAATGAGGTGTAAATCGATTCGTTATTGCGGCCTTGATGACATATTCATTTGGCATCATGCAGGCATGTGGCTGATGACATTTTATGCGAACAAAATCAATATGACGAATGTTGCATTAAAAAAATGGGTACCGAGTTCATAGATATAAATATTTGTAGTATACTATTGAATATCTTACCTATATATACCTATTACAACTACTATAACATTATTATATTAATATATTACCACTACTTGTGTATTTCCGTAGTAGGGTTACAGTTTTTTTTTAATCTTTTTTGTCTATCTTCATATTAATTATGGCTCGGCACTATTCGTGCATTAGGCCAGTGTCAAGTATTTTACATTTTGTCAACAAAGCGAGGGAAATATTCTGTAATCTTTAAACATCGCTCCAACAAGATGGCGGCACCCTTGTTAAAACTTTCCAGGGAGCCTTTGTAGCAACTCAAAATGCATGTTGCTAGTTATTTATTATAATCCACTTCACTTGTGCACAACAACCACACTACATCACGTAAAATGCCGTCAAAATTACATAATATAGGGCCAAATGACATAAGTTTATGAATTAAAAACAAAAACCACCACATGGCACTTTAAGTTACCGCCCAAAACTCCCATATGTAAGGTTAATAATAATGAATGTTTACACTGTTTAAAACAACTTTTCAGAAGTTTCTACTGCCGGGTTGTATTTAATAACAATAAAATCATAACATCGTCCGCCAAGTAACTGTCGAACATGAAAAAGTATTATACTTCTTACCGGCTTACCGTATTACAATTTCAGAAAAAAATCATCACATCACTGATTATAATAAATTACAAGCTAATGTTAGGAAGCGTTCAAGTATTACGTAAGGAATTTGGGGGAGGGGAATCTTCTGAAACGTTACAGAAGTTACGTTACGTTACAGAGGCGGGAGTGCGGTTTTGAACTACGCGTTACGTAACATTGTTTTACCCTTCAGAACGGTTGCGTAGTTTTTTTTTTGTGACATAAATGTGACTTTCATATAAAAATGGTCACTTGGTGGTGGTTACTTAACGTTTTCTAGGAGGGGGGGAATAAAAACGTTACGGCGCGTTACATGGGAGGAGGGGATTCAATAATCTCCAAAAACTGCGTTACGTAATACTTGAACGCTCCCTTAGGCATAGAGTTGTGATCCAATAAAAAAAATATTTCAGAATACTACATAGTGAACAGTGGAAGTTGCAAGGAGTGTATTAATTCACGACGCGATGAACGACCCGCAGACACAAGCCCACGTGAAGACATTACCATGACATCAAATAATAAGGGTAATAGTGTACAGTTAATTTGCTTGTTTGTACAAAAAATACCAGTAGATAACGCTCTTGTAAAATCGTGGTGGTTGTTTGGTTTAGACCGGCGAAATATCGATTCGATGTCCGCAGGTTCGAACCAAGGCATGTACCAACGAATTTTTCGGAATCCGCGTATTTTAACTAATTATCAGCTAATGGGCTGGCGTGGTGATTAGGGGCCGTTCATAAAATACGTCACGCATAATTTTACCTTTTTAGACTCCTCCCCCCATTTTCTGTGGCCAATATCAATATTGCGTCAGGAATACTAGATCTAATATCACGTACATGATATATGGTAATTAATAGTATACAAATTTTCTATATTAAAACTAATTAATAAATAAATATCTGTAATAACGAGCAAATAAATTTGAACAAAGTTCAAGCAATGATGGCTCAGTGGTAGCGTGTACAAATTCGCGTCGATTGACGTGAGTTCGAATCCCTGCAATGAGTCTAAGCTTTCGGTGAAGGAAAACATCGTGAGGAAACCACAGCATGGTGGTAGGGCTTTTTCTAATGCCCGCCTGACTAGCCACCACCCTCAGGTTGAAAATCTGCCGCCAAGCACCATTAGGTGTGTTCTGGTAGCTGCACTTAAGAGCCAGTCTTCCACTAGGTTTAGCATATTACCATCTTGGGCCACATCGTCACTTAATATAAGGTAAGATTGTGACCACTAAGCCAAAACTATAACGATAAAATAATTTTTTTTCTGTTATATGAGGAAATATAAAAGTCAATAAACCATTATGACAGAAATATATATATATATAATTATTTTTTTCATATACTTACTTATTTAAGAAATATTAAACGAATGACTTTCTATCGTAACAAAAGATAAAACTAAAGAAAACCGAGAGAAAAGTATGCAAAATTGTTTAATGAGCTGCAAACGTCACGTGTCTTTAGAACTTCGACCCTCTTTGTCACAGTAAGCAACACCCCCTCCCCTACATAAGTGCGATCGGATTTTATAAACGGTCCCTTAAGCGCATACCTTCCCTCGGGAAGAAGTCTTTACCTAGCAGTGGGACACTTAAAGGCTAATATTAACGCTGTCAATTGATGGTGAGAGGAAACATTTTGCGTAGAAACCTGAGATCTGTTTTAGAGTTAAATTCGGACATACAAACAGACAGGCAATTGTTTTTAACATACACATCAATGTCCCTTATAATAGATGTTTATATCAGGATAATAAAAAAAAATTACAATTAGGTATAGACAGAACTTTTTTTCGATCATAAATGCCCTGAAACCTCAGACGGCTTGTCTTAAGGGCGAGCGCTTAAGGCACTCAGCCGCGAAAGCGTGACAACAAGCTCTCAAAGGTGCCAAAGCGGCCGCACCTTGGCTTGGGCTGTTGACGAACTGGCTAATTCCCTATCCGTAATTCCGTAACTAACTATACATATATACATATTTCTTTCCTCTGGGAGAAATGAAGAAACATGCTTGTCAGGCGTCCGTGGCGCTTTACAGGCTTATTGCATAAGGTGAGCAAAAAGCATGACTCTGGGTAGCCATTTTCCTAAAATGGCCAACTGCGACCTGTGTGTTTATCGATCAGGTTACCTCTGGGGGCGTCACGATCGCACTCTCACAGGAACTAGTGCTTGTGAGACGGAAATGCCTAGAGGAGGTATATGTATTAAGTAATCTGTCAATAACATTTTAGTCTACACTAACTAGACAAAAAGAAAAAAGTCCCTTACAGAACCTATATACCTGAGTGGTGTGCATGTATTTAGGGATGCAGTGTAATGATCTTATGTTGGTAGCTATTGTAATGCAGCGTCATTATCGCGTGAGCGGCTTCTGGCTCAAGGGCTCCATGCCGGAGGAAAGGACCTAGGCTTGAGTTGTCACAATAGAGGGTGGACGTGGCGGGTGTGCGGAGCGAAGTTAACCGCCCGTCCCCTGCGGAGAGAACGGTGGTTTCGCGGACGTGGGCGCGAGCATGCTTGGTTTCTAAGGACGGTTGTGTAGTACGCGTTGGAAGCCTCGATATACAGACAGAAGAACTTAAGTGACGAGACGGCTAGTGTCGTGTTTAATTCTAGTGGTTTAATTAAAACTATTTATATAGTTAGATATTAACAGAAAAATCTATAATAATGAACAAGTGTTCAATCATTTCTGTTGTAGTGACACCAATATTGCGTAACAAAATAGAGACCACATTCAGTACGCTTTACGACATAGACACGGCATTTGATTTCCACGTATGCCCTCATTCCTGCCCGGACACTTACTCCCCAGTGTGTGTGAGCGCAAACCGTGGAAACGGGAAATACTTCAAATTTTTCACATTCGTCAACCACTGTTCTGGAGATCTGTATTATTGCAAGAATTGGCAAGGTGAGATACAATTCTTATTTAGTAGCAACACGCCCCAGCTACACAAGGGTAGCAGAGCATATAATATATATATATATATTTATAATATCATCCGATTTACATGGTTTGTATTTAGCTATGTTATCTGGCCAGGTTATAGCATATATTTTGTATGATAAAGTAATATATATAATAATCAGTGACGATAATAGTGATTTAATTCGGAAAAAATACACATTTGTTGCACTTAAATGGCTTACGCTAAGTAAACCATATGAGATATATCAAGTTAATGTTCTACATAATTGTGAAACTAACTAACCAAAAAAAGGTCCCTTGCAGAACCTATGTTCCTGAGTGGTGTGCATGTATTATATTTATAGATGCAGTGTAATAATGATTGTATGTTGGTAGCTAGTGAATGCAGTGCTACTGTATCGCGCGAGCGGCTGCTAGCTCAAGCGCTCCATGACTTAGGCTTGAGTTGCCGCAAGAGAGGGTAGACGTGGCAGGTGGCGTGGTAGTAGGGCTTTTTTTAAGACGCCCTCAAGTTGAAAATCTTTCGCTAGGCACCTATGTGTGTGTTCTGAATTTCGACAGCTGCACTTGAGGGCCAGTTTCCTCACTAGGCTTAACGTTAATGTTACTATCTTGGGACACATTATGATTTAACATTAGGTGGATTGTGGTCAAATTGTAGGGCAATAAAGAATTTAAAAAAACTTGCCTGACGATACTCCCTTCAAAAACTCCCTAGTTACGGTACTAAAATATCAATTGTGTTGTCACATAAGAATTTACTGCACCTGATGATGGAGGCGAAAATGTCAATGTATCTCCGCTGGGCTGGTCCTTTTGCGGAGCATCAAGGTAAGCCATTTGTTTATACTAAAATATATTTCAGTGTAAGGGTCTCCCACCTACAACTTGAGCCAAATTCGATAAAGAATAATTAATGTGAACGAACCGTTTTAAGGTCATCACAACTCTCGAATACAAATCGTGTATTATTGCTTTAATTATAGCACAGTACATACAATAATTTGATGTCAATTATTATTATAGCACATTTTACTCGAATCAGTCGCATATTATAGGCGGATATTATAGTGTTTATGCCTAAAACGATAACCCTATAGGTAAATGAGATCACCGAAATTCCTGTATTCTAAACAGTTCATTAAATTTCTGTAATTTAAAATGTCTTTCTAAATATAATTGACAAACATTTTCTACACACTGCTTATCTTACCTCATTTTCAAATCGGCTGTAAAATAAGTTTATTTTAATCCAACTATTAATTATAACAAGAAATAAACTGTTTTTAGTGTGAGAGTTAATTTGCAAGTCTATTGTATGCAAATCTTACAAAATGTTAGAAAACAAATTATTTAAAAAATGTTATACAATTAGGATGGCTAACAAGTATACGTCCCTGTGCCCCACGATTTGGACTTGCAGATGGCTTGACGTCCGTAGTCATTGCTCCACTCCTTAAGCCGGGACTTGACCGCGAAATGAGCGGACAAAGATGAGCTGGCCGCAGGGACGCGCCGTCCACATGGGCAAAGTTGTGCGGAGCACAATAGCGCCAAAAAAGGCGCCGTCACGTTAAATTTATACATTTTTTGAAACTTTGTTATAACAAATTTACATATAACCAAAGATTATTTATCAATACCAATGGTGAAATATTATTATCTGCCATCTACCAATCTTGACCGGCCAGACCGGTGATGAAATTGTAATATTCCTCTACCTGGTTTTCAGGTTTACCCAGAATTGAAAATTTTAAGTTAGTTGTTTCTTTCCAGTGCTAGACATAACTTTTTAATCTGTTAGTGAAAGATATGAGTTATTATCCTCACATTCTGATGTTTTTAATTTTTTGTGGAATATTGTGGAGTTTGCCAAGTATTCTTACCAAGACAAATTTATTTTTTGTAGAAAGTTTGATGAAGCTTTAACGGATAAAGATCGAAACGAAAAATATATATACGGAACAGAAGTTTTACATGAATTACAATTTCTGCAAAATTGCGATAAAAATGTGACGTCGGCTATGTTAGAAACATTCAATTATATTATGATAAATAATTTAACACATTTATTCCCAAACATTACTATTGCATTACGTATATTATTAACTATACCAATTTCTTTAGCTACAACTGAGAGATCATTCTCTAAATTAACTTAATTAAGGATTACTTACGATCTAGAATGGGCCAGGGGGTTACTCTTGAAACTGATTCGAATTTGAATTTGTTTCCGATTGATTTCACTTTTGATTCGAACTCAATCCTACAAGTGTTCTGTTGAACCAAACCAAATCGAAAATTAAGATTGAGTTATAATCGAATCATACCAACGTCGTTATCTGTATCTCTTCACAGTACACACACACAAGTCACCGTAAAGCATTTTTACATAAAAATGCTAGATTGAAAATCTATCGAAGTTAGTTCCGATTCGAGCCACAGCGCGATCGTGCGCTAGTGTTGATTTCAAGAGCGCCAAATCTCACCAAATCGAATTTTATTCGATTCGATTCAGAACTTGAACGCGTTAAGAGTAAGGCGGTGGTAAGCTAGAAAGTGCAACTTCTATGTTTTCCTTTTTCCATAAAATGTCTATTTAAAAAATCGGGCATTTTTTATGACCTCTTGTTTTTTTAATAATTTGGGATACATGTTTTATACCTAACACTGTTCTTTTGTTTATAATTTTAATAATACTTTATTGAGTATGTACTTACTGTTTGCCTCAAACAAAAAATACATAGGTACCGGCAACAAGACTGAAGTGTTAATTCTGTAACGATCAACTTAGTTAAACTTTAACGATCATCAAATTATTGTCTTTTCTCAAATCATGTAAAAAGTCAAAGGGATCACGAAGACAAAAACTTACTAAACGTTAAAATTTAACGTAATCATAGTTCTGGCTCAATAAAGGTCAAAATCAGTATTTCGTACAACGGCGCAGATGCTTGGCGCGTCCCTGGCTGGCCGAGGTTGGAAGAGAGGAATAGTTTAATTGAACAAAAATTAGTTATTAAGCTCGACCAAAAAATAGTTGCTAGCGGCGTCAGTGTCGTGCCGCCTTACATACAGAGCGGACGTGTTGCAAAATGTATGAAAACTCGAACTCTCGAAGATTCTCGAATTCGATTCGAGAATTCTCGAAAATTAATATCATTACAATTAAGCAAAAACCAGATAAATGAAGATATTTTCAGGTACCTTCAGTTTTCACGATTCGCGGAAGTTACATCGTCTATGGGACATTACGGTTGGTTGGCAGGAAATTACCCCACTACGCACATCATGGAACCTCATCAAAGGATCCCAGGATATGGCTAAACAACACATTTGAATGTAAATATGTACATCTAGAACTATTAAACTAGCGATGCCTAATAAACTACGCAGTATTATTATTTTCATCCCGTAATTTTATTTTTTACTCATTGACAATTCATATAGTCTATCAATACGCTAGTTAAATCTTTTTTAAATTAGGTCTTAAATTACTAGTTATTGTCCGATTAGAGGCAAAAAAAATACCATATTTTTTACAGCCTAGAAAACCGCAAATCTTTATTTTAAAAATTTACTTTTCGTAAACAGGCTAAAACGTTGTCATTTTAATAAAAAGTATCGAGCTTTTAACAATGATGAACGTTTGCTAAATGCTGAATGTTTGTTTACAACGCGTATGACGTCACAGCAAAGATAATATATAGACTAATATGGCTGACAGCGATTTCAGAGATCAAAATTAAAAATGAAAAAAAATGTGTTGTTTTATGAATCCACGAAGCAAGTGAAACTTTAAAAATTAAATACAAATTATTGAAGTCATGTGACGTACATTCTTTAATAACAAACATTAACATATACAATGTTCCGAATTTACGATTATAATTGTTGACTGCACGGCATAAAATTCAATTTTATTTGCGACAATGTAATGTAATGCGACATGCGATAGATGAACAAAAAATATATTTTAAATTGAAAATTAACCACACTTTTAATATCTGAAATAGTTAAATATTGGTTTCTTAAGTCAAATACTACAGAAAATATTTATTTATTGCGCGAAATTTGATGAGGCAAGTAACCTATTAACAAATGACATGTACCTCCCGTGTACAAATTTAATAAAATAATTGGAACGTAAAATTCATTAAACAATAGACATTCTCAAAAGTCATTAGTGATTGTTAATTTACTCCGTGGGATTAATAATGCACCATAGTAAGTTAAACTCAACACCACACGTTGACGCCAACGTCTGTAGCTGACCTTAGGGGCAACCAATAGAGACGCCATAATAAGATCTCGTTCCATTCTAAAACTTACCTTAAGTCGGCACTGATTCAATAAATTTTAGTGATTTTAATATATATGAGATATATTATTATATAAATAGGGATATTATATAGGTAATATAAAAATTTACTAACCTAACCTAAAACTTTTTTAACCGCTTTATTATCCACGGATTTCGTATAAAAGTTTTTATGTTATAAAAAAACATTGACAAAGAAATTAATTACAATTTCATTTTTTTTATTAAATTCAATTTTTCACTTAAATTTTATGTACAAAAAAAAATTACAACCTTGGAATACTGTCGCACAACTTAAATATTATCCCTTTAGTTAAGTTACAGCTTGCGTGCTCACAAGTCCAATTGACTGTCAATATGTCAGAATTTCCATTTTAGTTTTCATTTTATGAGGTAACTGACAGTTATGTAATCTGCCTGAACTCCCATACCTTTTAAAATTTGAACGGCTCAATTCGACCTCTTTATGGTTTTGCGGTAATATACCATACTTTCTCAGTACACTCAGATCTAAATCCAACCCTCTCACATCCTGATCCGGATAGTGTATTAAATGGAGTAAAAATCTTTCAGATATAGATTGACTTTTTTACTTGTTTACGGTCGCTAAGCCCAAGCACCTTGTGAAGTTTCAACAACTCTACTCGACCCCTTCGTAGCTTTGCGGTTTTATAATGTACTTTCTCAGTACACTCAGATCAAAATCCAACCCAATCACATCCTGATCTGGATAATGTACTAAATGGAGTAGAAATCTTTCAGATATAATTGACTTTTTTAACTTTTTTACAGTCATTGAGATCAAATACGTTTTGAAGTTTCAGCAACTATGCTGGACTCCTTCATGGCTTTACGTTAATATACCGTAATTTCTCAGTACACTCAGATCAAAATCCAACCCACTCACATCCTGATCCGGATAGTGTATTAAATGGAGTAGAAATTTTTCAGATATAAATTGACTTTTTTACAGTCACTGAGATCAAATACCTTTTGAAGTTTCAACAACTCTGCTCGACTCCTCCATCGTTTTGCGGTAATATACCGTACTTTCTCAGTACACTCAGATCTAAATCCAACCCGCTGACATCCTGATCCGGATGATGTATTAGATGGAGTAGAAATCTGAATTTACTATTCGTTGACCATTTACAAATTTTACATTTCAGACATAGGTTGACTTTTTTAACTTTTTTAACAGTCGTTGAACAACCGTGGACTTCGTTCATATGCCCGTTCAAGAGTTGACTGCAGAAACTTTTCTTACATTCGAGACACTTTCTCCTATTCTTCAAATGATTTGCGTAAGCGCCTTCGTCGGGGAACTTTGTGTCGCATTTCAGGCATTTGACTCCACTGCTTGCGTCATCCACTACAGGGTGGTTTTTCTGACGGTGGCAGTTCAGGACGCGGTTGTTCCTGGCGATGAAGGCGCAGTCCTGACAGCGGAGAGGGTTGTTCTCTCGGTGGATCAGCTCATGTTTCTTCGTGTTCTTCTTCGATACGCTCCTGTACGGACAGTGGGAACATTTGAAGGGTTTTATACCTGGAAGGGAAGACATTAGGATTGTGATTAAGATCTTGAACACTCACCTTTGGAGACAACTATAGAAGGCATATATTATAGACAACTGATGATAGCAAATTTTGAGGCAATTGAGGGCTAGAAATGAATACTATACATTTTATGTTATATATACTAGCTGTGCCCGCGGTTTCACCTGCGTAAAATTTATAAGAAATCGCTGATTAATGATATATGTTACTTCAGTATAGGCAATATTTATATCGGGGGCCAGGGTTATGCGTTTCAAATCACACAGCTCGTTCGAATCACTACATCTAAAGTCATAGGCCTAAGCCGAGTGTTGACTTATTTTATTTTAGGTTATCTCCCAAACTATTCGTCCAAATAACATGCTATAAAGGGCAAATTTAACTACATAAAATTGTCTGATGATGAAGGAGCTTTCGTTCGTAAGGATTAATATGCCATGCCTAACAATAATGCTCATAAATCACATATCAATTTACAATAATAAAAAAAAAACACAAAATACCTTATCGTGGATTATGTTTAAGAGATAGGCATATAGTATCGCGAAAGGACTTTAAATGTACCAAGGAGCAATATTTTTGTGGAACATTGTATTTACGTATCACTAACCATTACGCTTGTAACACCAGACCGCGCTACCGACCTTGAACCTTAAGCTTTAATCTTCTGTAGGGTGGATGTATTTCACCAGTCGGACTGCCCCAAGTAGACATAAATCTGCGAAGAGATTTCTTTATGCCCTACCTCCCTAAAATATTTTCATCAGATGACGTCATAACGCATCACGACATAAAACACCGCAAAAATATGGGTCCGCTTTTTAACCTCACCCTGGTGGATCCGTACGTGGTCTTCGAATAAGCTCTTATTGTATGTGGAATAGTCGCACATGCAACACTGGAACGGGTTCTCCTTCCGGTGAACCTTGCGGATGTGACGGAGCATCTTCTCCTCATTCTCTGCTGAGTACCGATGACAGATATTGCAGCGTATTCTCCTCGCTTGTACTTCGAGGTACGAATCAATTGTACTAACTCTGTAATTGTTAAAATTTATTAGGATTAAATATAATAAACACTAAATAATACATTGAGACCCTAAGCTCTCTTACAAAAAAAAAATCACTAAACACGAAAAATTGTATTCAAATATCTTGTATAATTAATGAATACTAAATCTTATGGAGTCAATTAATACCTATCCAATTATATGGCTGGGTTAGGTTAAATAGCGGGAGACAGCCGCGGCAGTGGGCCAGATACCTACTAATATTGAAATTTTCATAATCATTTATTATTTTTTGGGTTAACAATGATTAGTTTGCTTGAATATGATAGCGAAATGTAAATCTTTTGTTTATAAATTGGTCAACAATTGGGTTTTAATTTTGGTTATCGTTTACCATTTTGGCAGTATGAAGTGCTGTTTTGAGGTTATAATTTACTAATAGAGGTGCCCGCGGTCCGCTCGCGTGGACTACTAAAAAGTAGCACTTACTTATTTTCTTCTTTTTTATTTTGCTTCTGGTTTATAGCCACCTCAGCTGCTTCCTCTAAGAGATGGTTCTGGTCATTTCCCTTACCGATATCAACAAATAATATTGGCCCTTCGTTTGTAGTATCTTCAGCCATTTTTCTAGCCTGAAATGAGAGGATCAGTGTCTAGTTTTAAATGCTTTTTAATTGACAATGTACTTTATACCATGAAAATCAAATTCAAAAAATACATTATTCAATTTAGGCTCTAAGAAAGATTTTTCCCATTTCATTATTTAATATGCGCCAAACAGTTTTGGTGTTATTACTAGATTTAAGAACTTTATTTCTTAAAAATATTATTTTTTCTCAGCTACAGCTCAGCTTATTTAAAACCTTTGTAGAAATTTGATAATTAATTTTATTGTTTAAAAGATCTAATCTAATTTCTGAAATAAGTCTAACCATTCTCTTACAATCACTGCTAGGCTTGTCATAGTTTATTTGACCAAATTGGCCTTTATGGTCAGACCGTACCCCAGTAATAATACTATATATAGCTAATGGTTTTAAAGTTACTAAAAATATTGTCTATACAAGATGCTGTATTGGATGTGATTCTGGTTGGCTCATTGAAAGGTGGATCTAAGTTAAATGACTTAAATACCAATGTGAATGTAGTGACATCTGGTGACAAACTTAAAATATCAATATTAAAGACACCACAAACTAAAATTATTAGGGTTTATTGTATTCTTATCAAAATTTCCTCCATTGTCTGTAACAAATGGCAAATATTTGAAGCTGGAGGTCTATACATATAAATTTTTCCCTGTAGTAACCAAAAATAAATATATTATGTACAGCTCAAGAATTTTTTTTGTTTGAAGGAACTCATCCCTGTAATTTTACTAGTCAAATTATAAAAAATATTTTTACAATTTATAAACCCGGCTATGCGTTGCTGTGGCTCAGAAGAAAAAAGTTTTGTATCCGATCGCTACCAAATTTTACAGAATCACCCGCTGGACTAATATGAAGATTGTCTGAAAATTTTATCGAAATTGCTCCAGCATTTTGGAGTCCATAGGGCACATATATACTTATTGTTCTCTCTTTCACACTTGCCTACAGCTTGCCAGATTGCTTGACATTCATGGTAGCTACTCTGCTTCTTATAATCACAGTGTGAAGTTATATAGACTTATAATTTTCATCAATAGGCTATAAAATGCAAAAAGTAAATTCAAATGCTTGCACACATTGCGCACTGCGCACTCATGGCACTAACATAACACAAAAAAAAATTATCTTGGTGTTGGTCAATCTCCCGCAACACAGAATTTATTTCCTAGTACGGGGATCTACAGTTTATTGTCATGTCTTGTAATTTCAATTTAATAATAAAGATTTTTATTTTTCTTTTCTTTTACAGTATAATTAACAGATCAATTTACAAGCAAGTTTTTAACACATGCTTGTGATATTAATTTGTAAGCTAAAGACAATCTAAACATAGGGGATTGGATCTCAAGTAAAGCAATCGGCACACTGACAGATATTTGGTGGCAAACTGAATAACAGGCCAATGTATACAGCGACCAATTACATATTCAAATTCTTGTACGGTGACAAATAATTCCGAATTAAAAAAATTAAAAAAAAAATTAAAAAAATCTAAGAATTCATAAAAAAGGTCGTACGATAGGAAGACGGAATTTCTTTAACCGACGAGCTAAAAAAGTCCTTCGGAGTGGAAGTTGGTAAAGTGCAATAGTTCAGGTTATGAATAGCTACCGTCGAGTTAAGAATCCAATTTTTTTTACAGTTAGAGCACTTTATAATTAGGCTAAGTATGCAATTTTACATTGCGAAAACTAATAGTTGTAGAGTTTTTGATAAAATCACTTTCGTATTTTTCTTCTTATTTGGTATTTTTCACATACATATTTTTGTAAATTTGACAACACAAACATTACAAACGTCAATTATGACCACAGAGATTATGACTTTTATTGGTTTGGTAGGTTATTCCCTGAAATGAAAAGGCAAAGGTATCTAGATCATGCAGCCAAGTCAGATGTATTTCTTGCAATCTTCAAACATCAGTTACAAAATACATTAGTAAGTACCTATAACAAACACTTTTTCACACTGCATATTTTTAATTATATGTGTATCATTAAGATGTTCCTAATAAAAATATATGTTTAAACTATTTCTTACTAAGGAGTCACGACCCCCTTTATAGAGGTTACACGAACCCCAGAGAGTCGTGAGCCATACATTGAAAAGCACTGCTCTAAAGGTTAGACTGCACTAGGCGGAACTGAACTGCAGCGGAGCGGCACACACGGCACGGCACGCGCTGGAACTGCAGCAGCGCCACAATTTTAGTCAAATTTTGCATGTTAGTGCTTCGTCAATCTCATATAATGTATTCTGTGGCAATCTCCAAACGAAAAAGATGAATGAATTTAACTTAAGCCGGAAACAAACTATTCGACGCGGCTTCGTATAGATATTTGGATAATGAATGTATACTAAACTGTACATAGGTACTATCAGTTGTAAGTCGCAGCCGTAACCTTGGGCCGTGCTTGAGCCTTTCGACGTTTGATAGAAATCTGGCGCGGATGTTTTTGTCAGCCGAAAAAGTCCGCGGACGGAGTGCACGGGGTGCAGTACGCATCCGTGTGCCAGAAGGACTCTGAAGGACTACGCGGGAATTCACACGAGAAGCGTGCGGGCGAGGTAAAAAATTAAAATCGTAGAAAAACTTATAAACTCTGTTTGAAGCCAAGAATCACTTTATAATAGTAAATGTCAATGCAATAAATTCAATGTCTAAGTCTATGTAATAATATTATACAAAAGAGAATTGCTTTATAATAGTCAATTTCCAATCTCATTTTCGACTAAGCAAAATATTTAATATAAGCAAATAACTTTATACCGATACTAATATCTTAATAAATGTCGATACAAAGTGTGGAATTCACTATACTCGGTTCTTTTTTTAATTGTGTTATGCACCTAGACGCTTCTTTTTTCTTTCTTGGTGAACAGGCATCGCTAATTCCAAAAAATCGTCCTCTCTGACTATACGACTTGTTTCTTCGTCAATAGTTCTTTGTGGAACACGTGCTCGCATATGACGTCCCAAATGAATGTGCAAGTGTGTACAACTTATCAGTCGCGGGTTATGGACGCATCCGATAGTTTGTTTCCAGCTTTATACTACAAATACGTATGCACTCATAAAATTTACTTTATACATTTTCTTATGTGAATGACTGTGATGTCTGGAAGCGACTCTATATATCTACTAAATTGATATTATTATTAAATTGTAAATATTATAAAGAACGATAAAACCGATCGAATTTCTTGCCGGCTCTTCTCGATGGCTGGGATATTTTCCTAACCAGTTTTACCCTAGTGTTTTGACGTTCATAAATTCTAAATTGAATAAAGTGTTTTTGATAATATAGTCAATTTCTTTCCAAATGGTTTTGCTAGTAATATTCATGTAATATCCATTTTGAATTTTGGAGGTCATATAACTTCGTCTAAAACAGTGTTACCAGATGCACTGCAATTACGGTAGATCTATAATTCCATAATTCATTTCACTGTACATTATATTATAAAATAAACAGTGTGTGGAGAACATTGTATTTTTATCAAGCCGAAAATTCATCATTCATACTGAGACAAAAATGAACGTTACTTTTATATATTATTAGCACATGAAGAAAGTGTTTTTTAACTTTTTATAGTGTGATCTATAAACGGCTGTTATTTTGTAACAGGTTACTGGAACTGTTATTTCCCTGGAATAGGGACAAGAGTAACAGGTATAGTATTTTACCTGTTATAACTCACCCCCACAATAGCTTATTGGTCGGTTCAGGAGGATTACTCTTGAAAATTTCATTTTGTTTCTGATTCGATTTCACTTTTGATTCGAGTTTGATCCTATAAGCTGTAATGATTGTTTTATCAGTCATTTATTATCTTTTTATTATATATATTTATTTCACCTTATTTGATTCCTCATTAATTGATTTATTGTGTTTTCGGTTGCTTTCTGAAGGCATCATATCTTTAGTTCATTTATTATTTAAAATATTGTATAACAAACTTCTTTTACGTTCGTACATATATATAATAAGTATACTAGGGCGTATACTAATATTGTATTTTTGGCTGAAGAATATTTTAAATTTAAAATATAGAAGGCACGAAAATAATTGACGAGGGAATTCATTCTGACTTATGGAGGCAGATGGATCTCTAAAGAAAAACGTACAATCTTAAATTAGATTTGTATAAGTTTATTTATATCTACTATTCTATTTACTGTTTTGACTCGCACATATTTATCTGGAGTCTATAAAACTTATTTTGTTACAACAAGAGACCTCTCGAATTATAACCAGTATTCGAAGGAGTTGGAACCTTTTAATCGAAATTATGAAACGAATGGAAAACCTGGCGGACGCATTCATTCATGCTGGCTTGAGGATGCAGATATAAAAATTGGAACAGAATGGAGTTCTAGTTAAACACAAGCTTCTCACGACGGAATTTTATTAACAGCTCTGTTACGGATATATTCAAAACGTGGACTATTTCTTACTAGTGAAGGTTTTGCTATTATTATTAGACTATAAAAAGGTACTCTGTTTTTTTATATCTCACTTAATGTTAATGCCTTCGGAATACACTTATTAATCTATTTTGCATTTCATTTCATTATCCTTTTTATTATTTATTTCAAAAATTATATCTATTAATTGTCCACGCGACAAAGCGTACTCTTGAACCAAACCGAATCGAAAATCAAGAACAAGTTATATTATCGTTGAACATATTTCTGCAAACTTTTCAGGACTGCTTGAATAAACTGGCCTCCATCATTTAAATTTATACTACACTTAGGTCATTTGCGGAGCTAGAGACTAAATAGAAACCTTAATTTTCTTTTTATTTCTTAGCTATATAAATCTGCATTCTCAAGTGTTTATAATTTATTGTTTCATTTTCGTTCTGCTGAATTATTAATTTCATTTCAGTAATAAAAATTTAATTAAATTAGCAGACAATTTTTTTTACAAATTTTACTAGATGCCATGAAAAAGAGTTATAACTCTATTTATTATCTATCTATTAGCGCCTAATTATTTAGCAATGTTTACTTTTCTAAAACCATAGGCGTTGGGTAAAATATTTAAAATCATATTCATATTTTTTAATGAAAATTAAGATCGCAGTGGCCTGCGGAATATCAATACAAACATTTTGATGTCAGTATTATTGTTTCATGTGAAATATTTAGAAAGATTCCGAAGAAATAAATTTTTAAATATCATTACTTTTACGTATTGTTTATTCAGTTTCTGTGTATTTGTTTCAAATTCCTACAAAGTCCTGGCATTGTGCAAGGATCGAAATAACCTACATAAGTTCTTCTAATGTATATAACTTATTCAGAGCTACTAGACTACTAGAGTACTAATGACTTAAAAATACGTCAATTTTCACATTTCTGTGCAATAGCCTCTTAAAGAAAAAAAACATATAAATAGAATAAGTAGTATTCGCGTGAAAAAAACGTAAACGGACAGACAGACAGAGAGACGTTGACTTTTATAATATGTATCTATAGAATAAATTTATTGGGAAACTTTACGCTACGACCCTAAGAAGCGGAACAGTGACTATGAACGTCAAGCAATCTGGCAAGCTGTAGGCAAGTACTAGAAGTGAAAATAACGATAGGTTACACGAAAGGGGGTTGAATAAATTTATTATAGGTGAAACTGTGGAGCACGGCTAGTTGTAATGTATTTACAGCAATATATCAACTCCCTTAGTGTCTTTAAGTTTACCAACATTTTCATGGTATTCATCATAATCCGGTGAATTTTCAAAAGTATACACTTTATTTCCTTCTTTCCGTATTCGAAGTTTTGCTGTACTTTCGACTTTTTCCGTTGTTGTCTCATGCATTTCAGCTTTCACAACATTTTCTTCTCCATTTTCCACACTTTCTGTGTTTTTATTTATTTCATAACTCTCTTTAATACTTTGTTTATCTTTTTTATAAGTATTACTGTTGTACGGTACTTCTGTTTCTTTATCTTTTATGTATTCTAGAGAATAAGTAGTTGTTTTTACTTCCTTGTCGTGTTCTGTAACATCTACTGTTTCATTATATTTAAGAACTCCCTCTTCATCGACATCTGAAACATCGTCTTCATTTTTCTCGTCTGTATTTTGATTGGGGTTTTCTTCTAATATTTCACTGTTGTTTTGTCCTTTGTTCTGGCTAGTGTGCACAATCTCTTTTGAATCACGATTCAGAACTTTCGTTTCCGTATCAGAAGCCGAATTCGGTTGCTCGGTGTTGATGTCTTTGTTACTTTTCATGTAAATTTGAACGTTTTCTGGATCATGATTTTCAAATTTACTAACAAATTTTTCTTTTATACTGTCATGTTCTTTTTCCTGTACTTTAATTTTGCTGTTATAATTTTTAACTAGTTTTTCATCTTCAACATAGTGTCTGGTTGATGTATGTAGTTCAAATTTTTCTCTCATTGAATTAATTTGTCTATCATTATTTATTGGTTTTCTTTTATTTAATGTGTTATTGATAGCGCCTCTAGTCAAATATTTGTATTGTAATCGTAGCTGTTCTCGGGGGCTTGATACATCGTTAGCAAAAAATCTTTCAGGAGCTACGTTTTCATTTTTAAGCACTTTCGTAGCCTGACGTTGTTTAACAAATTTGTTTACATTCAGCTGTTTTTCTTTACTGAATCTATCTTCTTTAAGATTTTTATTATTTCTACTGAAACCACTATATTTTTCTTTTGTATTTTCTCTAAGAATTTTATGACCAACTTTATCTAAACTCTGTATTCTTTCTACAGCTTTATCAGCAATTTTCTCGGCTAATTTATCGAATTTCTTTGAGGATAGTAATTTATTAATAAATTCGTCAATTTCTACATTTTTCGAATTATCCCATTGTGAACACGTAATTATTTTTATACAGTAAATTAATAATATTATGCCTGAAATATATAAGCAGTAGTTACATAATGGATTATGACAAGTGATATTTATATATCATACCTCTAAGCAATTCGTTTAAAAGGGATCGAACGAATTGTATTTCCTTCTAAACTCATCTTGTATCCTTGCATATTCTAAGCTTGTCGCGTCCTTATTGTTGGTTGTTTATTGTTTCTATGTCCGCCGTTAGATGGCGGTTATATAATTAAAATTAATTTCTCCACTACAAGATGTTTTCTTACGTGCTTCACAGTCACAAATTGCTTTTAAATTTTCTTCTTATGTACCTATTCAATTACTACATACTAATAAAATTATTACTTACTATATAATAATATGTACACTAATTTCATTGTAAATCTACAATTTCTTTAGATTCATTTTGAATTCCAAATATTTATACACAAATAATTTGTAATTTTTTTACCACAAACAACACATAGCAATAAATAAATAATTTATTTTCTAATGTTAGGTACTCTATAAAAAATATATTTGAATTTAATAGCATGGAAGAAATTGGATGCATTGATATGTTATTTATAAGATTTTAACTACGCTTAGCTTGCGACTTCGTACGTATGATCATGGTAAGGTGCTTGTCCTTCCATGGTGTTTGTGTTTATTAGTCGCTTTCTATTTTATTCATTGTAATTCATTGTAGTAACACAAAGTGACTGCTCCATTTAAAAAAAAAAGACCACCAACGGAGAGATTGATAATCCACTGATGGTCACCACTGTCATACCGTCTTGGAAGCCTTTCGGCATCTGTTTTATACACTGGATGATCCCAAATGCGACAAATCAAAAAAATCATATGAACTGATATGCTTTTTTTTTTTTTTTTTTTTTTTTTCGAACTGACTACACTGTTAGCCTGAGGGGCCCTGGAGCCTTTACGGCTTTTACAGCTTTACCGGGCTTGGGGGCGAGCGCTTAGGGCACTCAGCCACGAAAGCTAAGCAAACTGATATGCACTTGCATATGAAAGTATACACGCTACCTATTATAAAAAAAAACATTTTTAAAATTTTGTCTGTTTGTTCCGAGTAATCTCCGAAACGGTTGGACCAATTTTGATTGCAATTTCACTGGCAGATACCTGATGTTATAAGGCATAACCTACTTTTATTTAAGAAAAATAATTAGGGTTCCGCACAAAAAATAAAAAACCTTTTTTAATAGTCCACGCGAGCGGAGCCGCGGACACCGCTACTGTACAAATAAAAAGTGAAATTAGCCACGGTGGTGAACAGTGGGCCTCATAAGAAAGCTCAAAGGGCAATGTTAAGAAATAAGGATGAATGAACGGAGTTTCTCTATGTGATCGAATCATAAACGAGGAGATCTATAGAGAAACTAAAGTCACCAACATAGCTTTCAGAATTGCAAGATTTAAGTGCCAGTGGGCAGGGCATATAGCTTCTATAACAGATGGTGATGGGGCGTATAGTTCTTCAGTGGCAGCCATGTAATGGAAGGTGCACTCAGTGTGGGCAAACCCTCCACAAGGTGGAATCATGGTCTAGTCTAGTTTATGCGATGCGAGCAGGTCTGAGGAGCGAGGACTAGTCACTGTGGCAACCTTTGGTGGAGGTATATCCAGCAGTCGATGTCTTTCGTCTGAATGGATGGATGGTGAACAATGTGATTTTGAATTGTACAAGACAAATGAGTTTTTATTAAAGAAAGTACTGATTAATTTCATTTAGTGCTCATTCAGATCAAACCAATCGTGTTCCAATTCTGCTAGTATTTTCAGGGACTACACTAAAGTAATGGTCACCTTCTTAAGCCTAAGACACTACTATTATTACTATTAGTTTTGAAACAATGATGGCTCAATGGTAGCTAGTACAATTCCATGTCGATTGATGCGAGTTTGAATCTCTGCAATGAGCCTGAGCTTTCAGGGAAGGAAAATACTATGATAAAACCATAGCAGGGTGGCAGGGCTTTTTCTATTGGCCACCTGGCTAGCTACCACCGTCAAGTTGAAAATCTGTCGTCAAACATCAATAGGTGTGTTCCGGCAGCTGCACTGAGAGCTACTCTTCCACTAGGTTTAGTGTAACGTAAAGCATAGCGTAGCGTAGGTAAAACTATGAAGAAAAAAAAAACTATATTTGGGAAGAATATTAAAAAGAAATTAAGTCAATTTTACATACATTATTACTAATATTTTTGTTGTTGCATTTTTACTCTAAACTGAGAAGTAAATTAGCATACATTAGACATGATGACTAATTTTGAGAAACAATTCAAAAATGATCTTACAAATTTTAAAAACCGTAAAAACTATCAACCTAACAACCTGCGTGGGAGCTCTATACGGCTCCGGCAGATCACTAAACAAGACGCGAGAACAACCCACTATCGCAGAGTCACCGAACGATTGACGAACAAACAGTGACCCTGTAACTCACTCGGTAAGCCAAATGAGCTCTCGTCCCGCACACCACCGTCCCTGCTTACACCCAAACCTACCAGGCGTAAAGAAGGGGAAACCAAACGGGATGCACGGAAGAGACGCGATTGAATTGTCCTCGGCGTCACTTACGGTGAACTGGGCGCTGGCGGGTAACAAAAACACGATGCCAAATTCACGTTCACTTGTATTCTTGATAATACAGGCCAGTATGTACAATATTTTCCCTTAAACACTAGAGTGTCTTCACGCAGGGTTTCTTCAGTCTTGAGGTAATCTTGAGGAGTCTTGAGGTGGATTGACTTCTGTGTATAGCGATCTGAGCGATCTGAGAGCGATCTGACGGGTTTGGAACCCGTCGCTATATTTATATTATTTTCAAAGAAAGTGATGCCGCTATCTAACTCTATGTTTCTCTCTATCTAATTCTATGTACTATCGCGGCTCCTGGAAATTCTTATATACAAACTGTTTTTCTATTTTTACAATAATCTTATAAGATTCTAACAAGTATTAACATTTTCATATTTAAACATGTGTTGAAACTTGTGACTTAACTTATTTTACATTATTTAGGTATAAACTATCTTGAAATACTCTAAATTTTACAATTTTATAGATTGTTAGATAAGGAAGCCTTATTTATCTATCTGTCTTTTTCTAACAATTTTACATAACAAGCGTTCGCTCTCTTTATCGTGATTGGTCACCTTGCGTTGGTTGTCAAACATTTTTCAACTACTATTTGTGAGCTTACTATAAATATGGTGACTCAATCTTAATAATTTTATAACATAATATTAACAAACATTAATATTTCTTACATTACGTAACAATTATAAATCAAATTTCACATTAAAATAATTGTAAAGTCAAATCCTGAAATGTTTAACCTACACGTAATCAGTATTACGATATTACGAAAACATATTTTACAAATTCAATCATAGCTTATTTATGTAACAAATACAAACATAGCATGTGAACAATTACCATTATACGAGTTATTATTGCTTTTAATAAGTTGACTAACCTACACTTATACGTATTCTGAATAGTTTTTTTTTTTTTTTTTTTTTTTTTTTTTTTCGATCTGACTATACTGTTAGCCATAAGGGCCCAGGAGCCTCGAACGGCTTTTACAGCTTCACCGGACTTGGGGGCGAGCGCTTAAGGCACTCAGCCACGAAAGTTTTGCAACAGCATCCGAGGGTGCCAAAGTGGCCGAACCTCGGCTCGGACTGTTGCGCGTTTTGCAAATAAGTCGCGATCTGACTAATGCCCTATCACACTATCTAACTAACTATACATATAAACATGTCGCTATCCTCTGGGAGGAGGGTAAGAGACAAGTGTATATGTATTTAGTAATCTGAAATTTTTGATCTAGACTAACTAGCCTCAAAAAAAGAAAAAAAAAGGTCCCTTACAGAACCTATGTACCTAAGTGTAGTGCATGTCTGTAAAAAGTGTAATGCATGTATGTAGGTAGCTAGTGAATGCAGTGTCACTGAATCGCGCGAGCGGCTGCTAGACTCAAGGGCTCCATGCCGGAGGATCGGACCTATATTCTGAATAGTTTTAAACTAACTATATATACTATTATTATGTCATGCGATATCATTGTTCTGCGTCGCTAACAGTCTCCCGCCCAGTGCACGCTCCGCCGTGTACTCCAACTTGTGGTCGCGACGCAGCCGGCACGATGACCACCAGTCGTGACACGGGACGCCGCAGCACGCCGCCTCTTGGTGTTCTGACGTCTGCGACTCTCGTTCTGCCGTCCGGGCCCGGGTAGATTGCGACTACTTCGCCTTTCGGCCAGGTATTTCTTGGTAGTGTAGGGTCGGCGATAACAACGATGTCGCCCTGCTCAGGTGGTGACATCTCCCGCCCGTCGATCTTTCTCGTTCGGAGGGTCGGCAGATATTCCCGTAGCCACCTCCTCCAAAAGTGGTCTGCCAGATGTTGTGTTGCCCGCCAATCCGCTTTCCCGGTGAGGGCACGCTCGTCGATACTCCCAACTAGCGTGGACCCGCAAGATCGACCTATAAGAAAATGATTAGGTGTCAGTGCTTCCTCATCCTCAGGGTTGGCACCTATGTGTGTAAGCGGACGCGAATTCACTGTGTGCTCCACTTCGGTGAACAGCGTGTGCAACACTTCCTCTGGAGGGCTTTTCTCGTTTAATATCGCGGCGAGGGCGGTTTTCACCGTTCTTATCATTCGTTCCCACGCGCCCCCCATATGTGGCGCTCCAGGTGGGATGAATTTCCACGTAATTCCTTCCAGGCTGGCTGCCTCGGCGAGTTCAGATCTTTTTAATTTCGCGGCCTCTTCACGCAGCTCGTGATCTGCACCAACGAAATTAGTTCCGTTGTCACTATACATTACCCGCGGATTTCCTCGTCGGGCGGACATACGACGTAGCGCCATAATCATTGAGCTAGTACTCAATGATGGTACCAATTCTAAATGTATGGCTCGTGTTGTTAAACACGTGAAGAGAGCTCCCCATCTCTTCTCTTTCCGACGGCCGATGGTAACATGCATCGGGCCGAAATAATCGACTGCAGTGCATGTGAATGGATGCGCTCCGTACTGTAGTCGCTCGGCGGGTAAGTCTCCTGTTGGCGGCAGCTGTGGTTTCGTTTTCTTAACACGACACCACTGACATTCGTGTATCACTTTTTTCACTGCATTTCGTAACGACAAAATCCAGTATACTTGTCGCAGCTCGTTCACGACAGTCGCATGTTGGGCGTGGCAGAAACGTCGGTGGTAGCGATCGATGAGCAGGCGCGCGATCTTGTGCCTTCCATCCAGGACCGCTAGGCTTTTATCCGAGGCGTTTCTTAACTTCCCCGTTCTGCTACGCAGACGTATAATGCCGTGTTCGTCGAGTTGCACGTCGATTTTTCTCAATCTGCTGCCAGTTCGAATCGGTACATTTCTCTGTAAACAAATTAATTCGTCACAGAATGAATCTCGCTGACTTTCACGTATAAGGGCTAGCTCGGCCCGCTTCAAATGTTCCTCACTTAGAGGTAGCCAGTCTCTTTTCACTTCCGGTTTTTGTTTGGGACGAATAATTTTCTTATCTTCCCTCTTCTTGTAGGGCTTCCAATCGTTATCTTTTCGCGCAATGTTCACGGCGCATCCTCGCTTACATAATTCAATAAATTGAAACACTCTCGCGGTTGTTCGTAATAACCGAATCCAACTTGAAAATTTATCCGGGTTTGGTAATACACTGTCGGTTTTTATTCGTGTGGTGAAAACTGTTACGGATTTTTTCTCTTCGCCCGTGTTTTCTTCAATTTTCTCGAAACGTTTACACGGCCACTCTGTCTCTGGCCGGCGGAGAAACTCAGGACCGATGAACCATCTTGAATCTAAACCAAAGTCGCTCGGGACTTCCCGGGTCGCGATGTCAGCCGGGTTTTCTCGTGTAGGTACCCATCTCCACTCGTGCGGCTTCGATAGTTCTTCCAATTCGGCGAGTCGGTGAGCTACGAATGGCTTGAATCGTCGCGGATCGGCCTTCATCCACTGCAGTACCGTGCTAGAGTCTGACCAGTAGAACTTTTCACTCGCTTGTAAGTCCAATTCTTCTTCGACTGTATTTGCCAGCCTAGCTCCCAATAGTGCAGCTTGAAGTTCCAGTCTCGGGATCGTTACGGGCTTGATAGGCGCTACTCGAGCTTTTCCCGCTATCAAGGCGATGCAGACTTCATCTCCGCAGACGGATCTCCAGTAACATGCCGCGGCGTACGCAGTCTCACTCGCGTCGACGAAGGTGTGTAGTTGTCCCGCTCTCGTAGCCGGTGTTAGGCAACGTGGAATTTTCATGTCCCGTAGCGCAGACAAACTGTCAATGTATTCGAGCCACAGATGATGAGCTTCTTCTCCTATGGTGTCATCCCACTTGGTCCCGGTTCTCCATATATCCTGTAACAGTCGTTTCCCTTTTATTAATATAGGCGCGACGAGTCCTAGCGGGTCGAACGTCGACATAACCGCGCTAGTAACTTCACGCTTCGTAGGCGGCCGGCGATTTTTTACAACTTCGTCCGGCGTGTTTCTCAGCCCGGTGTTGAATGCTAGCGCATCTTCCATTACAATCCATCGTAGGCCGAGTGTTTTTTCTTCATTATTGCCGAGTTCAATCTCGGACGGGGATTCTTTTACACTTGCCACCGCATCCAGTACACGCACGTCGTTACTTGCCCATTGCCGCAATTCAAATCCCGCCTTCCTATGTATAGTATCGACGGCCTTCGCGGTTTTAATTGCCTCGCTGCTTGTGTGGAAGCTCTGAAGATAATCATCCATGTAATGATTTCGTACGATGGCCTTGGCTGCTTCGGGATATTCGTTGTTGTGTTCTTCCGCATTCCGATTTTTCACATAGATAGCTGTGGCTGGTGACGACGCAGCTCCGAAGATAACCGATGTCATTCGGTACTCCGTCGGTTTTGATACGCGGTCTTCACCCCGCCACAGGAATCGCAGGCTGTCACGATCTTCCGCGCGTATACGGATCTGCAGGAACATTTCTCGGATGTCAGCAACCACTGCAACCGGCCCCTGCCGGAATCTCAGCAACACTCCGAACAGAGACTGCAGTAGGTCGGGTCCCGGAAGTAGCGCGTCGTTCAAGCTTTTCCCATCACACTTCGATGCAGCGTCGAACACGATTCGAATCTTCTTTTTCTGTGGGTGTACCACGGCGAAGTGCGGCAAATAAAATGTTCTGCCTGGTGTAGTACTGGTTGGTGCCTCTTCTGCGTATCCACAGTCCAGAAGATGTTGAATTTGTTTTCCATATTCCCCCTTTAATGTGGCATCTCGGTCGAGCTTCTTCTCGATACCCTTTAAACGGTGGCGAGCCAGCGCGTAGTTATTCGGGAGTACTTCCTCGTTGCTCTTCCACAGTAGGCCTGACTCGAACCTCCCATCGGGTTGTCGCTTCGTTGTAGCTTCGAGGATCTCTAGTGCTCTGCCATCGGCGTCGTTGCTAGGACGGTGTTGCTTCACTCCAATGGATTCCAACTCGAAGTGATCCCTGATGAGTTTCTCCATGTTCGATTCTTCACTCAGGTGGTTCACGTGATTGACGAACTTGACTGGTGTGGAGTCACTCGTAGAGCAACAACCGTGCAGCACCCATCCCAGGCTTGTTAGTGATGCAACTGGCTGGTTCGGCTTCCCTTTGATGATCTTCCGGGATACTATCAGCTCCCAGTTGTCTTGACCGATGAGCAGAGCTGGCCTCTCTTTACTGTATATTAATTCGTTCATATTTTTGAGATGCGCACATTGTTCAATAATTTCTCTACTTACGTGTTGCGGCGACAACTTGAGATTACTTATGGTCCGGACTCCCTTCAAGGTGCGCTTGTCCCGTCGGTGAGCTCCTTTTATCTTGACATCCACCTGTTGTGAATCCCTTCTCTCGATGAGCTTCCCTCCGACGGTCTCCAAAATGAGTAGGTCTTCTTTCCCAGTGACTCCAATTTTCTTAGCCACGTCGTTGTCCAACAATGACACTGTAGACCCCTCGTCTAAGAGCGCGAGTATACGTGTGGAGCCGGCTGGACCATAAATATCTACCGGTATCATTTTGAGGTAGACTTCTTTTCCGTCCGCGGCGGCGTAGATAGCCTTCACAGTCGTGTCTTCTTCCTGTGGTTGCGGCGCGGGCTTCTCTGACGGCGCTTGTGCCTGATTTGAGTGCAATAATACATTGTGTTGTCGGCCACACTTACGGCAAGATGGTCCCTTGCAGCTGTTCTTCGAATGTTGTTGTCGCAAACACTTGAAACATAATCGCTTCTTCTTGACGATCACCCATCTATCTTCGGTGGTCGCTTCTTTAAATTTCTTACACTCTGTAATCCAGTGGTCGCGTTCTTCACAGTTTACACAAAACTTTTTTATGGTTGGTGCAACACTTTCTTGCGTAGTGTGTACACGTCGGCTGTTGAACCGCTTATTTGTTCCCGGTGCTTCCACTGGTGCGAGCGTCGACCATAAGTCAGCTTCATTTTCTAAAAACTTCCTTAAATTCATTAACACTGGCTCGTCTCGATGCCCCTTGACATAATCCAACCACCTGCATCTTAGCATGGGTGATAATTTATTTACAATATCGCGGCTTACTTGCGGTGAACAGAGATATTCCGGCTTTCCCAGTGCTTTAATTGTAGCGACGGCGTTGCTGACTCGGCTGGCGAACACACAAATATCTTCAGGTGAGTCCCCGATGGGCCGCAGCTTTTCTATCGAAGCTATCTCTGCTAACACGAGTCGCTCTGGGTTCCCGAATCTCCTCTCCAATGCGCTGATAATCTCTTCAGGGTCAAAGGCGGCGAATAATAACTGGCGAACGCTTTCCTTCGCAGAGCCGTGCAGTGCTTGTCTCAGCCGAGCCATATTCTGAACATCGCTGAACTGTGATGCGGTGTCATTGTATGACCTCACGAACGGTAACCAGTCTTCACTTGCTCCATTGAAGTGCGGTAGATCGGCATACTTCGACGGTGCGGCTGGTGCGGCGGCTCGCGCTGAAATTTGAGCGGCGGTGAGCATAGTATCGGCAATTTTTTGAATTTCACTCGCCTTCACGTATTCTTGTGGATTGTTTGCTTCTTTTTCCATTATTGTGGCGCTCTGGTTCATCCACTGTTCTACGTGTGTGGATCGCTCTTCTTGTTCGATGTCCTCGTCATCGATCTCCTCTTCAGACTGGCATTGTATCATCTCCAACTCCAGCTGCGCCAATGTGGCAGCTGACCGGGCGAGCTCCAGCTTCTTCTTGGCTTCCAGCTCCATTCTCCTAGATTTGGAAGATTTTACTGACCTTGATACAGTGGCGCGTGGCGGCGCCTGAGGAACTAACGGTGAGCAATCCTTCTCTCCAATGTCCCTCGGCTTCGTACACGATGCCTTGGTAGCCACAGGCGGTGCAGGAACGGACGGTGGGATTCCTTCATTCCCTCCAATGTTCCCCGGTGCCGGCATCTTGGCTGTGTCTCTGGACGCGGCGGCGGTCGCGGAGCGTGTGCGCACCGACGATGTTGAAGGTGCAGTCTTCCTGGTGGTGGTGGTACCCGATGTGGTGGCAGCTGAATCCGTCTCCCTCGGTGTGAACAATGACCAATCCGTAGTCGCTGTTTCCTCGGAGTCTCCCTTTTGGCTCGATTTCGGCGAACGTAAAGTAGGCATTATTAATTAAATTAAACAAACACAATACAAATAAAATACACAACACCCAATCCGGCAATCGAAGGACCACTAAAAACCGTAAAAACTATCAACCTAACAACCTGCGTGGGAGCTCTATACGGCTCCGGCAGATCACTAAACAAGACGCGAGAACAACCCACTATCGCAGAGTCACCGAACGATTGACGAACAAACAGTGACCCTGTAACTCACTCGGTAAGCCAAATGAGCTCTCGTCCCGCACACCACCGTCCCTGCTTACACCCAAACCTACCAGGCGTAAAGAAGGGGAAACCAAACGGGATGCACGGAAGAGACGCGATTGAATTGTCCTCGGCGTCACTTACGGTGAACTGGGCGCTGGCGGGTAACAAAAACACGATGCCAAATTCACGTTCACTTGTATTCTTGATAATACAGGCCAGTATGTACAATATTTTCCCTTAAACACTAGAGTGTCTTCACGCAGGGTTTCTTCAGTCTTGAGGTAATCTTGAGGAGTCTTGAGATGGATTGACTTCTGTGTATAGCGATCTGAGCGATCTGAGAGCGATCTGACGGGTTTGGAACCCGTCGCTATATTTATATTATTTTCAAAGAAAGTGATGCCGCTATCTAACTCTATGTTTCTCTCTATCTAATTCTATGTACTATCGCGGCTCCTGGAAATTCTTATATACAAACTGTTTTTCTATTTTTACAATAATCTTATAAGATTCTAACAAGTATTAACATTTTCATATTTAAACATGTGTTGAAACTTGTGACTTAACTTATTTTACATTATTTAGGTATAAACTATCTTGAAATACTCTAAATTTTACAATTTTATAGATTGTTAGATAAGGAAGCCTTATTTATCTATCTGTCTTTTTCTAACAATTTTACATAACAAGCGTTCGCTCTCTTTATCGTGATTGGTCACCTTGCGTTGGTTGTCAAACATTTTTCAACTACTATTTGTGAGCTTACTATAAATATGGTGACTCAATCTTAATAATTTTATAACATAATATTAACAAACATTAATATTTCTTACATTACGTAACAATTATAAATCAAATTTCACATTAAAATAATTGTAAAGTCAAATCCTGAAATGTTTAACCTACACGTAATCAGTATTACGATATTACGAAAACATATTTTACAAATTCAATCATAGCTTATTTATGTAACAAATACAAACATAGCATGTGAACAATTACCATTATACGAGTTTTTATTGCTTTTAATAAGTTGACTAACCTACACTTATACGTATTCTGAATAGTTTTAAACTAACTATATATACTATTATTATGTCATGCGATATCATTGTTCTGCGTCGCTAACAAATTTTCTTCTACATTTACTAGGTACCAATTTGACTGCATACTACTTTACGTGTATCTTATATTCAGGTTAAATATTATAGCTGTACCTAAAATAAATATATTTCATTAGTAGTCATGTAGATTGTGTTTACGACATAACAACATTTTGTTAATATATGTACACTTGAACTGAATTAAAATTAACTAAATAAAATAGTCAGTTTTTATTAGGTTTTGAGTTCTAAATTTTACTTTTTTAATATAGACAACTCAAGTGTCTCAACTCAACATGGAAGATTAAATAACCGAAATTCTCTTGAGCAAAAGTTTTTGATTGTCGCTAGAATCATTCCTATTGGCATCAAATCAATGCTAGACAAATTAAAGCTATTAGCTAATATTTAAAGTTTTCCGTTGTGATAACACAAAAAGTTATGTAAAACCAGTTTAGAGATTTAGCATGAAAACAAAAAAGTAGAGGAGTGACGTTATTCGCTCAGATTGGTGTTTCTCAAAACGTAGTATGTTCTTTACCTTCAATATAAATAAATATAAAAAATTTTTTTTTAGTCTTTTTAATTTCTTTGTGATAGTCATCACGCCTATTGCGGGAACTGTAAGGTAAATTAATGCGATGGTAAGTGGATTACATCACGAAGTGTGTCTTAAACAGTGTATGAATTGATACAAAAATAACAAAATAAAACAATACTTTTTTCCACATTTTTATTGAGTACAACTATCGCTTACGTTTCTTAGATTTCTTCTTTGTGTTTTTCTTCGCTACTTTATTTATTTTAGCTATTTTCCTCTTGTGCAGCCATACTGGATACTGTCCATTTTGATCTTTCATTGTTTTCATGTTAAATATCCGTTTCTTGCCGTTTTCATTATCTACTTCCACTTTCTCATCGTCAGAACTCATTTCCACGTCTTCGTCTTCCTTTTGGACGGGTTCCGGCTTCTTTTTCCCCTTCTTTAACGCTCCAGCGTCTAAGAATATAACTTGATCAGATTCCATAACCTCATTTTCTGCAGGTTTATTTTCTTCTTTTACTCCGAGCATTTTCTTTAACCTCGCTAATTCCTTTACGGCGTATCGTTCCCGTTTAATGGCTCTGCATTTTCGCTTCCATCTACTTCTTAATGATTTCGCCATTGTGATTTACAAAATAAAAATATTTACGCGACGACGTGCTCTTTGACGTAAATTACGCGAAAAGAAATTTGGATTTGAAGTGACATACGTCATTGTCAAAAGTCATATTAGCCATTTTTTTAAAGTTAATTCAAATCACTCGATACTTATCATTTAAGCAACCTGGCTATCAAGTAATTAGAGCTACCAGATTAATCAGTATACTAATTTACATGACTTTCGATTACCCATCAGTGTATCTGTATCCACCGGTTTATTACTAAAATGCAATGACTTTTATAGTTAGCAATACAATAACAATTTAGAATAATAACTTCAATAGTCTGGTTTTTCAAATCGAATCTTATTGAATGACTTAAAGAATGAAATAAAATCAATTATTGTATAAACTAATTAGTAGTGGCTTTAGCCAGAATATTGTTAAAAGATATCAACATTTATAATATTCAACGTCAACATCCTGATTGCCACTTCAGTTTATGTTTATTATCTCTACAAGCTGTAATCTCATGGTTAATTTTCTCTGCATAGTTATTGTTTTAATACTTAATTTTGAGATACTTGAATCTTATTTTATACTGATGACATTTTGTGAGATATAGTTTTATTATTGTGCACAAGTGAAATGTTTTATAAATAATAACTAGGAAACTGCATTTTGAGTAGGCACAAAAACTCCCTGAACAGTTTTAACAAGGAGGCCACCAACTTTTTAGAGTGATGTATGAAGATTTGTAAAATAGTTCGAAGTTTAGTTTAAAGTACATGTATCTAGTGGCCTTAATAATTAATAAAAAACAAATCGATTTTATGTCCCATGTCAAAATTTTCACGAACAATAAGGTGAATTAAGTTTTTTTAGGGTCGGTAGAAAAGAACTTAGAATTTACGTGAAATTGGAACTCTTCCAAAATTAGTTTGTTTACAATTACCCGCGTTAAATTCCCTTATTCATGCGATATCCTTTGTTCGGAGCGTTATTTTTGTTTTGACCGATGCAATAGTTGTTTATCTCTGAATATTTTGCAAAAACTTTGCTTCTTTAACGTGAATATGGGATCACTCCAGGCTGAAGCTGAAGTACAAAACGATCTCAACGATAGCGGCATTGGACAAGACGGTAAGTTGTGGCTTTATTTGAATTTTCGGGGTTTTCTGTTGAGTGGAGACTGTTAGCCGAAATCCAGTTATACGGATTCGCGATTATCCGGAGTGTGATCCAGTGAGTTTACTAAAATTCAAACGAATTTGTGATGTAGCAGCAATGAAGAAAAAAAATATGTTCGAAAAGCCGAGTAAAGTAAAGCCAGTATTGTCTGGTGTTTTTAGTGATACATGGCAAGGCTAAATGCTTTCACCTTTTCTAGAATCCCTCACAATGAAGAAGCAACTGTTAATGGAAACAGAAAATAGGATACAACTCCTCGATTTGTCCGATGATGTCCTGCTTTACATTTTGAAGCACTGTGCACCACGAGACTTGAAGGCATTGGGGTTGTAAGTATATTTGGATAATATCAATAGTAATTGTACAAGTTATCAAGGGCAGTGCCGCATTAGGTTGTGTGATCTAGGTCATATGATGGGCAGAATAATCTTTTGTTAGGTTGACCATGAGTAATATTTCATGGGTTGATAAGAACTCATCACTAAATATCCTAAATGTCCTAAATCCTAAATCAGTGATAATGCGGTTTTGATAAATTTCTGACACAAAAATTCCATTTACAGGTTTCATCCTTTTAAATTGAGTTCATTAGTAGACTAATTTACAAAACAGTAATCAAAATTATTTAAAAATTAGGTAATTAATAAAAATAATGAGTTTTATCTGTTTATTTTTTTATATAATATTTTTTTCTAGTAAAGGTAGTAAAAGTCCTTAGTAAAGGTGGCAAAAAAGCCTACGGCTCGCCTGATGGTAAGTGGCTACAATAGCTTATGGATGTTTATGATACTGTGGTTATCAACTAGCATGTTGATAACCTTGAATCCCCCTACCCCAATGTGTTCTGGTAAACTTGCTCACTGCAGGAACACAACACAAGTTTATTTAACCGAAGTCTTCTGTAGGGTGTAAGTATGCCATCAGTAGGGCTACCCCAAGTAGAGAAAATCTCCAAAGAAATTTCTGTGTACCCTTCATCTCTTTGAGATACCTACCGACCTCTTTTAAAAACAAATATTATCCAGGTAAATAATGAAATAATATTCATTGTTAATATAATAAATGTGGGGTTTAATTACAGTTAAGTGTCTTTACAAGTGTACAAGTATAAGTGTATGAAGCGATGATGGCTCAGTGGTAGCGTGTACGAATTCACGTCGATTGACGTGAGTTCGAATCCCTGCAATGAGCCTGACCTTTCGGTGAAGGAAAACATCATGAGGAAACCATAGCATGGTGGTAGGGCATTTTTTAATGCTCGCCTGGCTAGCTACCACCCTCAAGTTGAAAATCTGTCGCCAAGCACCAATAGGTATGTTCTGGCAGCTGCACTTGAGAGCCAGTCTTCCACTAGGTTTAGCGTGTTATCATCTTGGGCCACATCGTCACTTATCAGGTGAGATTGTGGCCACTACGCCAAAACCTACAACGATAAAAAAAAAAGTACAGTATCTTTCTTGCTGTCACCATCATCTAATGAAGGCTCTAGTACTGGGCTACTTTAATGTACCTCTCATTTTCCCCTTTTATCATCCTTCTGTGTAAACTTTTAAATATAAACTAAATCAGACTTTAGGTAGTAGTTTTCTATATGTAATGTACATACATTTATTTACTTTACATTTTACATACTAATTTAATTGCGTAGTTATCTTACTAACCTTAATTGTGGATAGTTTTGTTTTGTTTTAGAAATTAGACAAGTCAATTTCGATTGCTAGTCAAGTTTATTCAGCTTATTTTGTGATGACTCCCTTCGAATTGGCGAGGAAACTACTTGGCACTGGCAGAATTGTGGTATAACACCACAGGGGCCATATACCAAAAAAAAAACATTATGTGGAGTGTAGACATATATTCTTAATAGACATACTTGAGTAGTAAGATTCTATCACAGGAAAGCTATTTATGTGTTTTTAAGCCATAGTAATTACTTCAATGCTAGTTTTCTTATTAAGTAGTTTGTATCCTCACCTATGATATGATCATAAGAACCAAATTTGTAAGAACTTCTAACAGCTGTATTTGTACATCCATTTATAAAACCATTAAATACCATTATAGTTTTACCTGCAGTATAATTTGTTTGGAGCTGTGGTTAATGGGCCTTTCAATTTTAAAATAGGTGTGAAGTATAGAACGACTTATCAATAATCGATCTACTGGCGGGATGTGGCAAAAATTTGGCACTTATATTTTATGAGGGGACAGAGACGTGATAAGTACACAAAGGAAGGGCTGGGTCTCGCTCTCGACCGTTATCATTTCTATGATCGCGAGCGAGACCTGATGGAACTCCATTGCCTCATACTGCGAGGACGTTATGCTCGCAAAGTAGGCGGCGGAGAGGGAAAGGCAGCAAACATCACTGCTCCCCTCCTGCAGTCGACGAACCGGACGGCGGCGGCCGTAGGATAGGCTTATGGGCGTTGGCCGCGGGCACGTCCTTCGCCCTTGCAGTTAATGCACAGGCCCGAGGCGAGGCGCATCAGCGTTCGATCTGAGACGAGGCCCCATATGAGGGGCCGACACCTGCCGGGTCGAGTGGATGCAATGCTCACTTAGTTCCTGCTCCCCGGCCAAATAGGTGCGTGAAGAACACTGTGGGGATTTAGTCGGTAAAAGTCCAACATACCTGTATCTTTTTTTTTTTTCGAACTGACTACTCTGTTAGCCTTAGGGGCCCTGGAGCCTTTACGGCTTTTACAGCTTTACCGGTCTTGGGGGCGAGCGCTTAAGGCACTCAGCCGCGAAAGCTTTGCAACAAAATCCGAGGGTGCCAAAGTGGCCGAACCTCGGCTCGGACTGTTGCGCGTATGTAAATAAGTCGCGATCTGAAATACCTCTTCCTTCAGCTGCCCGGCTTGGAAGGCGGATCCAACGCAGGAAATCCCCACGTTAAAAAAAATACCGGACCGAAAGCAGCTAACTCAATCAATGGCATGCCAAATAGTGGCGCTAGGAGGGTACGGAAAGTCAGCGCAACGTAGATCATGCGGCTTCCCCGTGTTGTGTACACTATTGCCCGCGTGCGTATTATTAGTTTGCCGTCATCTATAGGCGGCACGCGGTAGCCGTTACCGTAGTTATCATTACATAGTATAAAACAAAGTCGTATCTGTCCGTCCCTATGTATGCTTAAATCTTTAAAACTAAGTAACGGATTTTGAAGCGGTTTTTTGTAGTAGATAGAGTGACTCAAGAAGAAGGTTTATATGTATAATACATACATAATATTGTAGGGAAACACTGGTAAATTTAGAGGTTTCTAAGTGATGTCGTAAATACACACTTTTTGCGCTTACATTGCAAACGCTGGCTGAACCCCACGAGATAAATCAAAATAATGTACTACAGTATTGTACACCTTAAAAAGGTCAACAAAAAAGTCCGCGATGGTATATATGTCTATTTCTTAAGGATAGCCCACAATAATTATTTTTTATCCTTTACATTTTACGGGAAAAAATGGCTTACTTACGAAGTGATTTTAAGCAATACAGCATTAATCCTTATCCAATTAAGTACCTTAAATACATTGTCCATTTAATATAGATCAATATAGCCCTTTACTTTAAATGAATATTCCCGAAGATATTACAGATTTAAAATGTAGAGAAGGGCGGCGGTACCGGTCCTATATACCATGGTCAATTATATGTCGCTCTTTCAAGAGTAACCTCTAAACAAAACATGTTTGTATTATCTAATGACAAAAAAGCTGTAAATGTTGTTTATAAGGACATTCTGTGGTAGGTAGGTACATTTAGTATCAGTATTGCACCCGTGCGAAGCCGGGGCGGGTCGCTAGTAACGTATAATTTAAACTATCTATACCCTGCGGTTTCACCCGCATATAATTTAAAAGAAATCGCTGATTCATGATCATTAATACAAAAGTATAGTCAATATTTTTATCGGGCGGCTGCAGCCGGCGTTATGCGTCACAACTCACACGGCTCGTTCGCTTCACTACACCTATAGACATAGACCCGAGCCGAGTGTTAAATTATTTTAATTTTACATTATCTCCCAAAATATTCGTCCAAATAACATGCTATAAAAGGCAAATTTTTACTACATAAAATTGTCTTGACGATGAAGTAACTTAATAAAAATCAATATTTAAGGCTATCTGAGAGTTGTAGCCTAATGCTAGATAGCCTATACTATTCCACGTGAATCTGGTAATCATATACAAAAAGGTTTTTTTTTAATCCGACTGGTAGTTCCAGAGATTAGCGTGTTTAAAAAAAAATCTCTTGCGCTTTATTATATTATTAGTATTAGTATAGATAACATTTATTGGTACGGAGCGGTAATAATTAACTGCAAGCTTTCTTGGTGGCACAAATCAACCATCTATTTATAGCAGTTAACTTGCCAAACCAAGGTGAGTTAAGCAATATAATAAAAGCTTACCGACTTTCGTAGCAAAAAAAAAAAGTGAAATTAAAATAACTCTCTAGACTTGACACTGGCAAAATTTGTATTTACGAGACGACATTTGTAAAAGTTTAAGTTAATAAAATCAAAGCTATCTTTCCAAAAGCTATTCCAAAATAATTTTCCTTGTCAATCCACCATTTGCCATCAACCATTAATCGAGTGACTATCAATTGTTTCTTAGTAACCTATTTAATATCTAGGGGGGATAGCGACCGATGTGAAAGAAGGTCATTCACGTGATCTCTTGATATTGGTTGCAGTCAGTACCTTATTTTTTAAAATGTCAAATTTGTACTATTGATAGTTTAAGACTAGGGTTGCCAACCCTACTATATAATATAGTATCCTACTATATTAGGCGTCCGGAACTACTATGTTTTTATTGAATAAAAAATTTTGGCAACATTATTTATTCCAAAATGTTTAAGCGTGAAACGGAACGCAGACCGCAGCCTTTATCTCTTGGAGTAAGTATACTGTATCCTTAATCAAAGCTTTATCTCTTTCTGACCGAGACTTGGTATGTCATAGTCAATTTGATTATTTCTCTTTTCCATTATTCTATCGAGCAGTAAATAATATTCCATTATAATATAAAATATTCATTTGAAACCTACTATTTTTTTTTCTAATTTTTCCTATCTACTATAATTTTTCAGCTAATAAATAAATAGCCTCGTAAATACTATATTAGATATTAAAAAAATGTTGGCAACTCTATTTAAGACCGACTATCTTTGTTCGATAGTGAAAATTGAACTATTAATCGATGTTGAATTCACGCTAATATTTGTAGTGATGTAAACACTCTGCCGGTTTCAATGAGAATTTCTGATATAGCTAACTGACTATACTGTTAGCCTTAGGGGCCCTGGAGCCTTTGCGGCGTTTACAGCTTCACCGAGCTTGGGGGCGAGCGCTTAAGGCACTCAGCCGCGAAAGCAAGGTGCCAAGCTCCGAGGGTGCCAAAGTGGCCGAACCTCGGCTCGGACTGTTGCGCGTATGCAATAAGGTCGCGATCGGACTAATTCCCTGTCCGTAATTCGATCTAAACTAACTATACATATATACATGTTTCTTCCCCCTGGGAGGAGGGTATTTAGTAATCTGTAAGTTTTTGTCTAAACTAAAAAGGCAAAAAGAGAAAAAAAAGATTTCTTTCAGAACCTATGTACCTGAGTGGCTTACACGTAGCTGCTGTTTGCTGTATTTATATAGATTTCACAAATAATAAGTTGAGGATATTAGACCAAAACCAAACACCTAATAAAATCATAAAATATTGCGCCAATTTAAATTCAATGAATTTTCATTTCAAACATACGTAAAGGTATTTTTTTTATTTTTACAGGTATCGCAAACCTTCAAGCATGTGTTGTTATTAACATGTTTGATATTGTTTTGTTTGTCCCACCAGCACATGCTCCCGTCTTGGAACTCTTGTGTTGGATCGGACCTTATGGGAGCGAGTTGACGCCAGGGATCAACCGGTGGGAATGAACAGGCTTCGTTGGTTACTGAAATATGGGATCTCGTCAAGCACCAGGGAGATTTTGCTAAGCGGATATGCGAAACAAGTCGAAGGGTATGTACGTCTCTAATCCAAAATAACTGGCAGCTTTGACAGCACCGTAGAACAAACGGTTTATATATAACTCATATCTTTTTATATTCATAAATCTCTAGTTCTTTCTGTATGTGTTTTTCTTTCACAAATTACCTAATAGGCATCATTACAAAAGATACTGAATACGAATATAACATAAAAAACTTTTTATCTGTCTATCTGTTAGTCCGAATTTAACTCAAAAACTGCGTGACTGATTTTTGACTCAAAAACAGCTCGACTGATTTTTAACTCAAAAACAGCTTGTCTGATTTTTAACTCAAAAACAGCTTGACTGATTTTTATAAAACTTGGTATATGTGAAGCTTATGCCGATTGTCAATTGAGCGATAATTGACAAAATTACTTTTACAAATTTAAAAAAATATACGAGTATATGTCTTGTACTTGGTTAGTACTGTGGTAATAACGGCCGATATACACATATGAGTGCATGATTTCATTACTAAATAAAGTAAGAATGGGCGTGGGTCCGCACATTTATAAACGACAATTTTAATTATAAACTAAGCAAAGCTTTGGATGTACACATATATATTATAGGGTATTTAATACTCAGACAACTAATAATTATGATCAAATGTAAGTCATATGCGGGGATCGAACCCGCGACCTCTCGGCTCAATAGTAAAGCTTATATATTCGTGTGAGTAATCGAGAATTAGTAATAATAATCAATCATTATTTGTAATTATCGAAAATCAATGTAAGAGTCTTTATTTATTTACTTTTACTGTTATCTATATCTTCTATATATATTACAAAACTCAACGTCTCTCTGTCTGTCTGTCCGTTTATGTTCTTTTCATGCGAAAATCACTTATCCGAATTACATTTTCTTTTTTAAAATTCATAGCTATATTATCTGACCAGGTTCTAGAATATATTTTATTACATAAAGTAACATAAAGAAATAAGCAGTGACAATAATGGTGAAAATAAAAAAAACTGGAAAATAGACGCTTTTGGGACTTACTCTGAGTAAACTATAAGAGATATATCAAATTAATATTCTATATAATGGTAGATCTTAAAAAGACCTATAAAAATGTTCGCGATAGCATATGTCGTATCTTCTAATAATCAACCATGATAAGCATTTTTGTCTTTAAAAAGACTGGCGGGCGAAGGCCGTGGTTGGGAGCGGGGGCAGTACGATTCCCGCGTCTGCTCGACCCACAGCATTCTGTAGTCCACGCGAGCGGAGTCACGGGCACAACTAGTTATTAATAATTTGAAGCTATGATGGCTCAGTGGTAGCATGTACGAACTCCGCGTCTATCGACGTGAGTTTGAATTCCTGTGCAATGAGCCTGAGCTTTCGGTGAAGGAAAACATCGTGATAAAACCATAGCATGGTGATAGGGCTGTTTCTAACGCCCGCCTGGCTAGCTACTAACCACAAGATGAAAATTTGTCGCCGAGCACCAATAGCTGTGTGTTCGGGCAACTGCACTTAAGAGCCAGTCTTCCCACTAGGCTTGGCGTGTTATCAACTTCGGCCACATCGTCACTTAACATCAGGTGAGATTGTGGCCACAACGCTAAACCTATAACGATTAAAAAAAATTAGTAAAAATAAAATTAAGAGACGAAAATAACTACTGCGAAATAAACGCGAGATGAACTGAGAGTGCCGCTAGTATATTATATATATGTAGGGGGTTCTTTAATTATAGGCTCAATTGTTTTATGACTTTATATTCCTCGTATTTTACAGAAATAACCTTATAAACACCGTTCGTCTTCCCAGAATGCATGTGTCTGAACTCTGACCGCTTTGAGTGACATCAACACTCACCGAACCAATGTTCCGTTTAGAAACCTAATCTTAAAGTTTATAAATTTATTCCTACATATATATATATATATATATATTACATATAATAAAAATAAATAATAGTTCAAAAAAACAAAAAAAATACGCTTTTATATAAAATCCAAGGAAAAATAAAAAATAAATTTAAAAAAATTTGAATTAAGAATAGTGTATAATAATATTTTTTATTGTTAAAAATAGCGAGGGATGCATGTTGTCAATAGTTATAAATATTTTTTAATTTATTTAATAATTATTTAATTTTATTCTATATATTTTTATATTAAAATATTTTATTCTATTTAATAAGTAGAAGGATTATCATTTTGATAATATCTTAAAAAGCACCCCACGCTTTTTTACAATAAATATTTTTTTTTCTTATATACACTATTCTTAATTCAAATTTTTAAAAATTAATTTTTTAGTTGGATTTTAAACATAACGTATTTTTTTAGTTTTTTTGAACTAATATTTATTTTTCTGTTTTTAGTTGAATTTTCTATAAAATCGTATTTTTAATTTTTTTTAAACTGTTATTTTTATTGTCATGTTGTTGTTTAATTGTAATTTATTTATTTTATTTAATATTGAATTGTCATCGGTCCTTATTAAGTATGCCAAATTTCGAGTTAATCCGACATTTTGAAGGGGGTTAAAATCATGTTCAATGATTCCATTACATACTAACATAATAACATACATACGTCTGAAGCTAATATAAAAAGGGTATAATGAAGTGTCCGTTGTAATGTCAAAATAACACATTTTTACTAAATGCATAAATGAAAGTATACACGCCTATATTAAAAAAAAAACAATTTTTATCATTTTTGTCTGTCTGTCTATTTGTTTCGGGTAATCTCCGAAACAGTTGGACCGATTTTGACGGGACTTTCACTGGCAGATAGCTGATGTTATAAGGAATAATTTATTAGAAGAATAATTAGGGTTCCGTATAAAAAAAATTAAAAGGTTTTTTTTAGTAGTGAGCGTAGCCGCGGGCACATCTAGTTATATAATATACATTTTGGTGGCCCAAAAAACGATTATTGTTCTTTTTTACTTCTCATATGAAAGTAGTTAATATCGTTTTAAGAATTCTCACACATAATCAACACGGAAATATTTTTTTAAAGGTCGCTATTTTTTTTTAATTTTATTTACCAGTCGTTTAAAAACATATAAAGTACGCTAATTTAATAATGAAAATAATTTTAAGCAACCTCTACATATAAATGAGCTTTCAACTTTACAATTTTAGAATACTTATATGTAACGTCAAGTCCGTAGACCATAATTACATGACGAGAAAAAAAAATAGTAATATTTTTTTGTAATTTTTTAAATACTTGAGCGACATAAAAAATATTCTGTTTATTTTCGGGTGAGATTTCTTAATACGTGATATATTAATTTATTTACATGTGAATTTAAAGTGTTCTATGTAGAACGCAATGTATATTTCTGTGTATTTTTTGCAGATGCTTGGGCCGCCTCAACTGCCGCTATTCAAAGAAATATGAGCCTGTACCAGTTCCACAGCAGGATGTCCAGGACTCTGGTGATGTCCCTAGGCCAGCAGAAGGGGAAGAAACTGGTTAATATTCATACATTTTACAAATATATTTGTTATTCTTAGACTTGGTACACACTAGGTTATAACTTGAAAATCTTCGGACATTTAGGTAAAATGGGTTTTTTCATCAGAATTCTTAGAAAAAAATATTTTTAATCGGAAACAAAATAATCATCTTTGTTTCGTTGTCTTATTCGTTTAACTTGTTTTTGATTTGTTTTTTTTAATGTTGAATAATATGGACCACAGCAAAAAACGAAATACATTAATTAATTTAATTTAATTATTACATTAATTGAATAATTAATTAATTATTCAATTTAATTATACATTAGTTAATTTTTAATAATGTTTCGTCATAATAGTTTTGGTTCGTTTGCGGCATTTTGGTCATTAAGAAAAAGTTTGTGCATTTTAACGGACTCTGTCAATTGAGGGCCGATATAAGTTAGATTCCATAGACGTGCCTAAACAAATTTCCCTAGAAAAGCATAAATATGTGAATTGGCAACACTAAAAACAGTTTCTAAATTTAAAAAGACAAGCTGACTTGTGCTTATGTTGAATGTAACCAATCTAAAATCTGTCATATTAGTTAAAACAGATTTTTAGTAGATAGCACTTTGTATATGTTAGTTAAATTAAGAATTAAGGGAAATACGGCGGTACCAAAATAAAAGATGGGAAATGACTTTTGATAATTAATATAAAGACATTGAAAATATTTTTTCCCGTACACTTTAATCTAAATTTAAAATATTCCCCTGTTGATGTTTTCAGAACAAAACGTGCCCGTAGAAGTGCCAGTGAGGCGAGGTATCATTCGAGGCGGTCCCGTCGTGCAGATATACGAATCTATGCCCAGGTGAGACTCCTGTTATATCACTTTGTAGGTTTAAGTTCTTATATTAACACATCAAAGCGAGCTGGAAGAGATGGTAAGTCCAATAATATCGGGAGACCAACAATCAACAGCTATGAAACTGCTGAAAAATCTTTAAAATGCAACAGTTAATTTTTTTTTTTATCGTTTATAGATTTAGTGTGCCACTGTGGCCATAGTGGCCACAATCTCACCTGATGTTATGTTGTATTATGTATTATGGTTAACGCCATGCTTGATAGTGAGGGGACGTGGTCTGCGATGATCTCCTGCGAGGACGTGATGTCGCAGAAGGAGACCGCAGAAAGGGCTCGCGAGGAGGATCCTTTTAGCGACCCTCTCCGCCGCAATAGTCGAACCAGGGGAGACGAATCGGGAGCCCGTCTTCCCATAGCACTGGTTCGGCGGCCTCAGTGTTAAAAAATGACAAAATTTTTTTTTTCTTGTCATGTAATTATAATCTATGTTCTTGGTATTATATATTATTATTAAAGTATTATTCGTATTAAAGTACCTGGTAAATGCACATATTGTTACGCCTGTGGGTAGTAATATGCCGTAGTGTTACACGAAAACAATTTATTCGTACTCAAAGAAATACAAATTAAAATAAAACAAAACAAACTCACAAATCGTTCACCGAATGTACTTGCAGAATCAACCTGTATGTGGTCATAGAATAAGCCTGTATGTTCCTCTTGTAGTTCTCTTTTATTTCGCTTATTGTTTCCACTTCGCTTTCGAAATTAGAACTGCCGTAACGCACAATACGGCTCGCTTTTATACCCAAATGAGACGATCATGAAGTCTCTAGAAGGTCCCTGAACTCTTAACATGTTGGAAACAACTTACGTCATCGCTTTTTAAACGAGGGAACGTTTTATTTATAGCTCATTGTTTGTTGACAGTTCTAGCGATAAGGTTTTCTATATGTGCGTCGTCGATCCTATGACTACACGACACACGTGCACTATGATAAATGCACGATATTTCGGGTACATTCCGGACGATTCTTGAGGTTTCGAGAATGGTGATGCTTTTTTCTATTTTTCTCTTACTCTTACCCTGTAACATTATTACACCAATATTTAGGGAAAATTATAAAAAAATGGGACGACTTTTAAAAATGTATTGCCAGGTTGATTTTTGGGTGAGAATTCTTAAAACGTATCATATTAAGTTATTTTCATTTGAGAAGTAAAAAAGAAGGAATAATCGTTTTTGGGCCACCTTAATTTATATTACATAATATACTAACGGTGCCCGCAGCTCCGCTGGCGTTTATTTCGCATTAATTATTTTCGTCTCTTAATTTTATATTTGCTCTTTTTTATCGTTATAGGTGGCCCCGTGGCTACAATTTATTAAATGACGATGTGAGTGAAGATGGTTACACACCTATTGGTGCTTGGCGACAGATTTTCAACTTGAGGGTGGTAGCTAGTCAGGCAGGCATTACAAAAAGCTCTAGCACCATGTTATGGTTTCCTCACGATATTTCCCTTCACTGAAAGCTCAGGCTCATTGCAGGGACTATACAAGTTACCATTGAGCCATCATTGCTTCAAATTTTCTTTGTTTTTGTCCCAAAGCGAAGTACATCCTTACGTACCGACGATGTCTGTAGTCGACCAGCATTTACAGAAGAAAGTGAAACAGTCGATAGCGACGAATGAAGAGTGCTCGGGCCCCCAGTTCACGTTGACCAGCGCTGTGCTGGTGAAGATGGGGGCTCAGTGCCCGAATCTGACGTCACTCGCGCTTGAATACTGCAATCTGGACTGTTCCACGGTCAGTTTTATTTATTATACTAGCTTTTTACACTTCTTTTACGTCATCTTTGGGTTAAGACATATTTTCATTACTGCTGCTTGCATTTTTTTTTTCTCAATAGATAATATATTCAACTAACATGTAACTGGCGCCATCTATTAAACATATTTTTAACTAACATGACAGCTGTTAGTGTTACTCGCATACAAAAAAAAAAACAATCTAATTTTTAATTAATTTAATTAATGATCAATTATTCTCCATATTTGTTTATTTCAGGATTTTTTATAAATAACCAAATAAATTATAATATATTTTTTAAACATATAGTCAACTAAGGCCAAGGTGTTTTCGAGTGGCAGCCACGTACCGGGGGACGCAGCGTGGGGAGACCCGACACAAGGTGCTCCGACGACCTGGTAAAGGTTGCAGGAAGCCGCTGGATGCGGACAGCTCAGGACCGGTCGTTGTGGCGATCTTTGGGGGAGGCCTATGTCCAGCAGTGGACGTCTATCGGCTGAAAATATGATGATGTTAGTCAACTAGCGAATTGATAATTTAAATACTTTTAACAGACCAGTATACAGCAGTTCCCGAAGACGCTGAAGGTTCTCTCGCTCCGTGGTTCCAAATGTTACAGCCAGACGTTTGATAAAACCTTCCTGTTCAAGATACAAGACAACCTTATACTATTGGAGGTAATGTATTGTTACGATCTAAGTGAAAACGGAAAAAATATCACTATTCTAGGAATATCTAGAACCGCCTAGAATCTACACGAAACATCGAATATGTAGTTCACTCACGCATTCAAAGCTTATCGCTTGGATTACGTCATCCAGCAAACTATAGTCTAAAAATAGAACACTTCCCCTTGTAAATAATGAAGTAAAGTTCAAGGCCTTTCTGGTGATTTGAACCGTCGTTTTATTTTGTTATATAAGCGAGCCGTGTTCCGAGCCAGGACAGTTCTGCGTTTTGGACAATGAAGTATGGTATGGTAATGGGTACGATTATATTATTTACGCGAAATATAACGACAGATTCATAGCTCATAATGCAAACACGTAGAGGTTTTTTTTTTAACTTAAATAAAAAAATCGTGTTTGGTTGAATAACAAATTTGCTTTAAAAAAAAAAGACAAAAAAAAAGAGCTCTGCCGAAACCCGGGATTGAAGCGGGGACCTTTAGATCTTCAGTCTAACGCTCTCCCAGCTGATTTTCTTTATCCTCGGACGTAATTCTTAGGATTTATTGATTTCATAGGCCTCGTGGCTATACTAAATGAGTCGCGGGTTCGATCCCGCACATGACTGACTGTGTAATGAGTATAATTGTTACTTGTGTGTCTTTAGTATGTAGTATAATAGATATTTCGTTATCAGGTACCATGTATTATAACAAGCTTTGCTTAATTTGGAATTAAATGACCGTTTGTGAAATTAAGGGGGATCTGTAACCATTAAAGGTTTGCTTTCGTAATACATGAACGCTCCCCAAGCTTATTATAAGTACTGATTGTTGCGTACATTGTGAATACTATAAAACTCATCGTCTCTCCGTCTGTCTGTCCGTTTATGTTTTTTTACGCGAAAATCACTTATCCGATTTGCATGATTTTTCCTTTAATTAATAGCCATGTTATCTGGCTAGGTTATAGGATATATTATGTAAGATAAAGTAGCATACGAAATAAACATTGACGATAACGGTGCATCAATTCGGAAAAAAGACGCTTTTGGGGCGCTTAAATGGTTTGCGCTGCGTAAACTATACGAGATATATCAAATTAATGTTGATGTTAATGTAGATCTTAAGAAGATCTACAAAAAAGTCAGTGATAGCATATCTCTATCTTCTAAGGATCACCCACAATAAGCATTTTTGTTTTTCGTCTTTTGAGCGAAGACAGCACGAGTCGCGCGTGCGCTCGACCGACGGCATCCTGTAGTCCACACGAGTGGAGCCGCGGGCACAGCTAGTAGTTTTTTTTAATCGTTATAATTTTGGCGTAGTGGCCTCAATCTGACCTGATGTTAAGTGACGATGTGGCCCAAGATGGTAACACGCTAAACCTAGTGGGTCGACTGGCTCTCAAGTGCAGCTGCCGGAACACACCTATTGGTGCTTGGCGATAGTTCAACTTGAGGGTGGTAGCTAATCAGCCGGGCATTAGAAAATGCCCTACCACCATGCTATGGTTTCCTCGCGATGTTTTCCTTCACCGAAAGCTCAGGCTCATTGTAGGGATTCGAACTCACCTCAATCGACGCCATTATCGCTTCGATCAGTGAATAAAAGTAAGACAAAAGTGGACATTTCTGTATTTTTTCGTCCACACGAGTCGTATATACGTACTGTGTAGGAGTTGAACGTATCTGAATGCGAGTGGGTGGAGCCCTCCTCGCTCCTCCCCCTCAGCAAGCTGCCCGCCCTCCGGCGCCTCTACATGCGCGCCTGCTGCAAGATGTGCGAGTGCGTGGCCTACTCCTCGCTGGCCACGAGATACGGGTTCAACTCCCTCCAGGTAACTCGCCCAACTGCTTATCCGTCACATCCTAGTATCTATACTAATATAATAAAGCGGTAGAGTTTTTTGTTAAGTACGTCGAAAGACATAGCGCACTCTAACTGCTTTATCCGCGTACGCTGGTGTAATGGTTAGTGATACGTAAATACAATGTTCTAGAAAAATATAGCTCCTTAGTACATCTAAAAAAGTGCGCGATACTGTATGCCTCTATAAACTACAATAAGGTATATGGTGAATGAGTTTGATTCAATATTTTTTTTTTTATCAACATTATTATTAGGAATGGCATATTAATCCTTACGAACGAAAGTTACTTCATCATCAAGACAATTTTATGTAGATAAACTTTGCCCTTTATAGCATGTTATTTGGACGAATCGTTTCTGAGCTAAAATATTTTTATCGAGTCAATGATTTATAGTTGTGTTCGTATCCGATAGATGGCGCTGAAGTCGACTCATTAATTACCGGAAAGTACAGAACAACATCTGCCGGCCAAGCTAGTAATCATATTAGTAATGTCTACTATTATTAAATCAGCAATTTTTGTGTTTATTTAAATAATTACTATATAATTATTAGTGTGATAATGATGGATTACAAATTAGATTTTAAATTTATTTCTAGATGGCAATGATACATGTAGTATTTTATAAAATATCACTTATTCCCACGACAATAAAACAAGAGACTTAGCCAGCAACTTCCTGGTTATAAGCCTTGGAAGATTTCCCATTGCTGGGCAAAGGTCTCTTCCCAAGGTACGGGCTTAATGATCACGCTAGCCCACGGCGTATTAACTATTTCTAACACCGAGAAATATGAACCTTTATATATTTTCCCCAAATAAAGTGGTACTACTGCAAGAACAAATTTCTCAAGCGTTCAGGTCTCCTTTCAAGGTGTTTTTTTTTTCAACGGCAGCACATAATGTTATTTTTGTATTAAAAAAAAACGCACTATACAATATGTAAAATTCACTTTTATAATTTTTTTCGTAAAGTACCTTAAGAAGTATGGGTAAATTATTTTTTGTATTAAAAAAAAACGCACTATACAATATGTAAAATTCACTTTTATAATTTTTTTCGTAAAGTACCTTAAGAAGTATGGGTAAATTATTTTTTGTCTTAAAAAAAACGCACTATACAATATGTAAAATTCACTTTTATAATTTTTTTCGTAAAGTACCTTAAGAAGTATGGGTAAATTATTTTTTGTATTAAAAAAAAACGCACTATACAATATGTAAAATTCACTTTTATAATTTTTTTCGTAAAGTACCTTAAGAAGTATGGGTAAATTATTTTTTGTATTAAAAAAAAACGCACTATACAATATGTAAAATTCACTTTTATATTTTTTTTCGTAAAGTACCTTAAGAAGTATGGGTAAATTATTTTTTGTATTAAAAAAAAACGCACTATACAATATGTAAAATTCACTTTTATAATTTTTTTCGTAAAGTACCTTAAGAAGTATGGGTAAATTATTTTTTGTATTAAAAAAAAAACGCACTATACAATATGTAAAATTCACTTTTATAATTTTTTTCGTAAAGTACCTTAAGAAGTATGGGTAAATTATTTTTTGTATTAAAAAAAAAACGCACTATACAATATGTAAAATTCACTTTTATAATTTTTTTCGTAAAGTACCTTAAGAAGTATAGGTAATTTTTAAAATCCCTACCAGGTTATAGATCTCCGTGAATCACCTGTGGGCGATTCGGAGGTGTCTTCGTTCGGTTGGGTGGCCTCCCTCGAGGAGCTGTACGTCTCACCGGCCCCGGAGAAGAAGAGGCAGTCTAAGCACGGGCACTACATCGGCGACGAGCTGCCCAAGTATTGCGAATTGGAACCCTGGGAGGAACAGGTCAGTTTCGAACCGCTAAAGAACAAATTTCAGGAATTTAACATCTCTTTGCCGTCCCAATACATACTTGATAAGTTTAATGTATTAAAAATTAATATGTGGATATATATTCACCTACGGTCATCTAATTCCAAGCTAATCATAGCTTGTATACAGTAAAATAAATTTATATTATTATTAAATGGCTAATAGATATGTACCAGTTCGAGGAACACCTAAAAAACGGTTTTTGGAAAATACATATGACACCGGTCAAAAAAATTGTTTTTTTGTTTTAGGTAGCGTCATACTTTCATATCCATTTAATAAAAATGTGTAATTTGATATGTGTTGACAATGTCATATTACAAACAGACACTTCAATTTTATTAAATGTATATGTATATATGTTTTCTGTACATCACTGAACGCGTAGTGCTTATAATATTCGTACTTTCTTAAAACTTTAATAATTTCTTATTGAATGGAGATATCGTGAGATATATATATTTTGATAATATCTAAGGAGTAAAAAAATATATAAAAAAAGGTGTGTGTGCGATTCACACACGATAGAAGTGAAACTTCATTTTAAAAGATATTTTATATTTTATTTAAACAGTGTGCAATATACATACACACCGACATTTACTCTCTCGCTCTGGCTCACACAAAGAGGAGAGACCGATAATATATTGCTCTCTCGCTCTGGCTCACACAAAGAGGAGAGACCGATAATATATTGCTCTGTCGCTCTGGCTCACACAAAGAGGAGAGACCGATAATATATTGCTCTCTCGCTCTGGCTCACACAAAGAGGAGAGACTGACAATATATTGCTCTGTCGCTCTGGCTCACACAAAGAGGAGAGACCGATAATATATTGCTCTCTCGCTCTGGCTCACACAAAGAGGAGAGACCGATAATGTGCGTTAAACGTTTAACGTGTTGGAAGTCGCATAAGAAGTTTCACTTCAAAAACCTATCGAGTAGTTATTGCGAGATGCGCGCACACCGACAATTTTTTTGATTCTCTTAATCCAAGGCGTATTTAAATTGTAGCAAAGGTTTTTAATTTTCTTTTTTAATTTCAGGAACCAGAATACATGGATAAATTGAGCAAAACCGAGGTGTTTGACGATGGTGATGATGATGATTGTGATATGACGGAAAACTGTGAGAACAGCTCGAGTGCGATGAAACGCAGAAGAATGAATTATTCATATGAAGAAGCACTCAAGTATGCTTTACTTGGTCAGAGTCTACCATTATTTGGTCCTTCGGATGACAGTGACACAACTGAAGCGAAGAGATCACGCCAGAACGGTGTCAATGAAGGTGCCAGCACCTCGAATGCTCAACATAGTCCTGAAGCACCGAGCACACCAAACGAATCATCCGTTTCCACAGCTAAAAACGCAGAGGAAGACACAAATGGGAATCAAAGTGTACCTAGAAGGCAGAAAATGTTCTGTTTCCGTCAAAACAGAGAACCTTTTATGATCGAGAGATCATATGAGGAGAGTAGAGACGTGAGACCTCAAGGTCCAGTTCAGAAGGTGCTTTATGTGAATGTTTGCAGGAAGCTACATGCAATGTATAGGCTGTCAATGCCCGTGTATTCAGTCGAGGAGCCAGCCGACGCCCTGGGAGACAATCAAGCTCGAAGATTGAATGTCTCCACCGGGCCGTTCACCTCACAGCGTCTAGACCCCTCGACCCTGGTCTCTGACGCATCCGTGCACAGGTTCGGTCGCGCTGACACTGACAATGTGAACTATATAAACATCGGTCCGAACGGGATCCAAAGGGATCACAGAGCCAGTAGACCTGACCGGTCCAACCTCAGGGTCTTATATGTGAGGGGATTCATTAACATCACGAACAGGAGTCTGGTGCACTTGGTTACTGCTGCACCGAGGCTCAGGTTGTTAGACGTCACCGGGACCAGAGTGAACGAACACGGTGTTGTGAATTTCAAGAGTCTACGTCCGGACTGTGAAGTACTGTATACGAAGCATGAAGCGGAGAATGAGTCCTAGGTTGTCTATAAGTTTTTGTTCAGATATGTGTGTTAAGAAGTGATCTTTTGATAACCCGAAACCGGTTTTTAGACGGTTGAACTGAACATGGATATTCCCGGATACTTTTCAGAATGTTCTCGAACAGGGACATTGGGAATGTTTAGTGATATGTCTGGAGAATTTGGGAATATGGTGATTCAAGTTCTACCAAAACCATGGGGCAGTGGAATCGCATCTCGTCATGTAAGTCGAGGATTTGGATCTCAAAATTTATATATTAATAGTGGAATATAGGTGTTTTAGTCTGCTGTTATTAAATACCTATTTATCTAGTTTCTATATTTATGTAGTTATATAGAACTAATAATATGTCGATCGATATGTCTTATGAGGGTTGATTTCCCCAAAAAAAAAAAACAAAAATATGTATTAATCTTGTCTCTAATCTCGAAATTTTAGGATCGCTTGCGAACCTTGATTTTCTATTTCTTCATCTTAAAAGTTGTACAAAGGAAATCTTTTGTTACCCCTACGTCACAAAAGTTAATGTTTAATTTTCTTATTTGTAGCGGTGTGCCATTCAATACCGATATCTTTTTATTGCTCGAAACAGTTATTTTTATTGCCTAAACATATCTGTTTCTTGTCCAAATACTTCTGTTTATTGCCCAAACAGTTCTGTTTATTGCCCAAATAATTTTGTTTATTGTCCAAACAGTTCTGTTTATTGCCTAAATAATTCTGTTTATTGTCCAAACAGTTCTGTTTATTGCCGAAACAGTTCTGTTTATTGCCCAAATAATTTTGTTTATTGTCCAAACAGTTCTGTTTATTGCCTAAATAATTCTGTTTATTGTCCAAACAGTTCTGTTTTTTGCCCAAACAGTTCTGTTCATTGCCCAAATAATTTTGTTTATTGTCCAAACAGTTCTGTTTATTACCCAAACAGTTGTTTTTATTGAGCTTATGAAACTTATGTTTATTGGCGAAATTATTCTGTTTGATGATAAGTAATTTATTATCTAATGCTCACTTTACTGGCATAAACATTAGGGTGGTTCAAAAATTTTTTTACTTTTTTTTTATTTCTTACCCTCCTAAATGCATAGCTATGGTGAGCAAAAAATCTCGTCAAAGAGGGTCGCTGTAGCTCAACTGTAAAATGTAGCTATTTTCATTTTAGTTTTCTATACATTTAACAGAGAAATTTTTGTTTCATTAGACAAATTGCAATTAAACTTAATTATTTAAATTTTCCGCAAATAACCGTTGCATATTCTGAAAGCTGAGCTTTTCAATTGTCTATGATAATGTATGATTATCGCAATTAGACGACCAGTTACACCAATTTCAAAATAGGATGAAAGATACAATGAAATAGATTTTTTCATTAAAATTCAGTAATTTTCAGATGGGTGTAACTGGTTGTCTAATTGGGGTAATCATACTTTATTATAGAGTTTTGAAAAGCTCAAAGAGTCAGCTTTCAGAAATTGCAACGGTTATTTACGAAAAATTTAAACAAGGTTTAATTTCAATTTGAATGAAAAACTAACAAAAATTCATAATTCGCGTACGTTTTCAAATACGTAATTCAAATTGGTAACCCTATCGGCTGATGGTGAAGGAGGACATCGTGAGGAAACTGGAACGTTCGAGAAATGTGCTTGTAGTACCACTGTATATGGGATACGTATAGAACTGTTGATTTCTCGGTGTTTTAAATCGCCAATACTTTGTGGGCTGACGTGGTGATTAATCCCACACCTTCCCTTAGTAAGAGGCCTTTGCCTACCTGTGGGACCTTTACATGCTAATATTGTTATTAGCGTTTGGACAAAATATCACCTGATGACGTGACGATGAGGTCTAAGATGGTACACTGGCTGTCCAGTGCAGCTGCCGGAACACACCTATAGGTGCTTAGCGATAGATTTCGAACTTGAGGGTGGTAGCTAGCCAGGTAGATATTAGAAAATGACCTACGCTATGGCATCATTATGATGTTTTCTTTCACCGAAAATGAAACTAACTGCAGGGATTCGAAAAAATACTAATCGTATAATTATATCATCTTTCCTGGATTTTTTTCGTTCTGCTCAAAAATTATATGATTTCTATATTACATTATGTAAATTAAAACATAGTGACTGATCGACTGGTTGGCTGCCCCACCCCCCTCCCCCCTAGGAAAATTCGCTAGCTACACCAATACTGATCGATTCATACGTCAACGGGTAGGTACAACGTTGTACTGATTAATGACGTCATAAAACATCAACTATGCTTAAAGTTAATTTTTATTTAGTAAATTAATTTGTAACATACAGCAAAAAAAACATTGTACTGATTTAATTAAGGTTAATATTTAAAATACAAATATATAAGTTTATATAGGAAAAATGTCTTTTATTTTTGTTCTCCCACTAGGGTTATGTTACGATACTGAAATGCACGAATTGCATAAAAACCATTAAAATATCCTTCGATCAATAATGTATCTTAGCAACGTAGCATAATTTTTATATATATTATTTTTCATATATGTTTTTTGAAGCCCCTTATTTATTCATAAGAATTAATAATTCAAACATCATTTTAAAGTTTATGATCCGTGCTATTGAAGTATCATAGCCTCTTTCTCAACGGGGTAGGCAGAGACCACTTCCTTTCACTTGCTACGATCCTGAAATACATTTTTGATCTGGTTCAGCAGGGTCTTAAATAGCCAATGCTCTTGTAAAAAACATGCTCGGTAAGTGACTGGGCTCTTGAGTTGCTGCTAGTCGGTAACCTCAAGAACATATTGTGCTTAGATGGTTCAGCAGTATTAAAAAGCCAATGCTCTTGTAAGAAAACATGCTCGGTAAGTGACTGGGCTCCTGAGTTGCTTCCAGTCGGTAACCACAAGAACATATTGTTCTTAGATGGGTCAGCAGGGTCTGAAAGAGTCAATGCTCTTGTAAAAAAACGTGCTCGGTAAGTGACTGGGCTCCTGAGTTGCTTCCAGTCGGTAACCACAAGAACATATTGTTCTTAGATGGGTCAGCAGGGTCTGAAACAGTCAATGCTCTTGTAAAAAAACGTGCTCGGTAAGTGACTGGGCTCTTGAGTTGCTGCTAGTCGGTAACCTCAAGAACATATTGTGCTAAGATGGTTCAGCACAGTCTTAAAGAGCCAATACTCTTGTAAGAAAACATGCTCGGTAAGTGACTGGGCTCCTGAGTTGCTTCCAGTCGGTAACCACAAGAACATATTGTTCTTAGATGGGTCAGCAGGGTCTGAAAGAGCCAATGCTCTTGTAAAAAAACATGCTCGGTAAGTGACTGGGCTCCTGAGTTGCTTCCAGTCGGTAACCACAAGAACATATTGTTCTTAGATGGGTCAGCAGGGTCTGAGACAGCCAATACTCTTGTAAGAAAACATGCTCGGTAAGTGACTGGGCTCCTGAGTTGCTTCCGGTCGGTAACCACAAGAACATATTGTTCTTAGATGGGTCAGCAGGGTCTGAAAGAGCCAATGCTCTTGTAAAAAAACGTGCTCGGTAAGTGACTGGGCTCCTGAGTTGCTTCCAGGCGGTAACCACAAGAACATATTGTTCTTAGATGGGTCAGCAGGGTCTGAAAGAGCCAATGCTCTTGTAAGAAAACATGCTCGGTAAGTGTCTGGGCTCCGGAGTTGCTGCCAGTCAGTAACCTTAAGAACATATTGTTCTTAAATGGGTCAGCAGGGTCTGAAAGAGCCAATGCTCTTGTAAAAAAACGTGCTCGGTAAGTGACTGGGCTCCTGAGTTGCTTCCAGTCGGTAACCACAAGAACATATTGTTCTTAGATGGGTCAGCAGGGTCTGAAAGAGCCAATGCTGTTGTAAAAAAACATGCTCGGTGTCTGGGCTCCGGAGTTGCTGCCAGTCAGTAACCTTAAGAACATATTGTTCTTAAATGGGTCAGCAGGGTCTGAAAGAGCCAATGCTCTTGTAAAAAACATGCTCGTAAAGTGTCTGGGCTCCGGATTTGCTGCCAGTCGGTATCCTTAAGAACCTTAAGAACATATTGTTCTTAGATAGTTCAGCAGGGTCTTAAAGATCCGATTTGAGTGCTTCGGCTTTTAGGTCCTTAATTCTTTCATTCAAATTTAGAGTAATTTGGTACAGCTCTCCTAGTTTGTTATTTACTACCGTTTTTACGGTATTAGTATTTATGGTTCATTTTAAATTACCTGACTGCTCAAGTTGTGTTTTGGCGTCCTGGTGTAATCTTGTGGTGTGACTTATTGAGTTTACAGGATTCTATAGTTCTAGATTTCTAGAGTTCTTTTTTTAGATGTAATTGACAAAAATCAATATTTAAGGCTAACTAAAAGGTCTAGCATAGTTCTAGATAGCCTATGCTATTCCACGTGAACCTGGCTATCATATAAAAAAATCCCACGGGTAGTTCCAAAGATTAGCGTGTTTAAACAAAAAACTCTTCCGTTTTGGAACCACACGCGCTGGGCTTCGGAATCACAGTTTTACGGTAACTTCCATCTCGGCACGAACTAAATAGTTATCTATGTCTTATCTTTGTCGTACCGTAAAACTGTGGAACCATCTCCCGGCCTATGTGTTCCCTCCTTCTTATGACATCGGCTCCTTCAAGCGTAACGCGAAGAGATATTTATGCAGGCCGGCATGACAGCGGCGACCGCCGATGGATTTCGATCTCTTGGTGGTCGCCGTTGTATTTGGATTGTACTGTGCTCACCATCAGGGACAGTACGAGTACAGTCAATGTGCCGAGAACGAAGTTCCTTATGAGGCGTTGCTGAGGGGTACCTTAGTCGGCAAAAAACGTCCGTAACGTTAAAAAAAGCGTAAGATTTTTATGTCTTAGTCTATGTATGATGGCTATACAGTGTCTAATGTATAGTCTACGTGAAGGCTGTTATTACTTTATTATACATTTTTATAATTCGTTATAAATAAAATAAAGGTGTTAAGATAATTATGTAAAGTAGTTTTTTTGATTTTTATAGATAACAAAATCGTAATAAAAAATATATACTTACCTGAATAATTATTTTCTTTATACCTCGAATAGAACTTGAAATTAATATCTTATAATAAAGAACTTCGTTCCTATCTGGTGTACCACGAAACCACACGGTTTTTTTATGATATTAGTATAAATATAGATTGTATCCGTCTTTTTCTCTATGTATCTATGTGCTACTCCTACACTCGGAATCTGTTCCCGCTTACGTACTCGAAATTTATCAGGTAAGTATTCGATTTTTTTTATTTATGTTTAGAACTTTTATTTTAAATGATGAAGATTCATTAACCAGTTTAAAAAAATCCCGTTAAATTATTTTCCTAGGTGCTGTACTTCCCAAGATATCCGTGGTTGAGTATTCCGATGTATCAAAACCCACCTTATCAATGATAACAAACAACTGGTAGGATGGGCGGCCAAAAATTCGGTTTTTATGAAATTACATCCACTTCCCGTAGAAGGCTCCCGGAAAGGGTGGTATCCCCGTGTCCGGAATGCCGAGGTGTAAAACAGGTGTGGGTCTATACGAAAATTTTGAATTTTTCATATATTGGCGGATACTCTTAGGCATTCTATTAAATGCCTATAACATATATATTTCATTAGTAGTGGATAAATTATGAGGGCCCTGCCTCGGGTCTCTGGTAGTGTTTATTAAACATTGATTGTTTGAAAAAAGAAAATATTGTGTGGTTTTATGAAAACACGAAACAAGTGAAACTTTAAAAATAAATAATAATAATGAAACTATAAAACTAAGAGCAATATTTATTTAAATCATTGAATATTTAAATGATTGTCAACTTTAATTATTCTATCAATAACTTCATCTTCGTCTCGAGTCTCACAGTTCCCTACTCCATGGCCAGCTGTAATGCGACATACGATAGATGAAAAAAAAATTTTGAGCCGATAGGATAAGTTTCGCTTTAAAAACGATTTTATCGATAGTTTAAAAAAACGATCAATTGTTTCTTAGTACTGCATTTAACTTCTAAGCAACTGAAAGCCGGAGTAAAAAAAAACTAAATGCACATTATCTTGTTGCTTAGGGTCCCGCAATAAAGTTCCCCATGTAAAGTCAGTTATAGTTACTTTGCTCAGGTTGATGTCCAATTTACCTATGTTTTGTGTAAATATATTTTGTGTTTTGTGAAAAAAAAAACATTTACATTGAGAACTTTGTATGAACTCTTTATAGAAAAATAAAACCAACAACAATTGGAAATTAACAGTTTACTTAATACATTTCAATCACTTTTATATTAGAGAACTACTGATTTGAATGCGACATCTTTATTCCTTGTCTCTGTAGTGCTTGATGTTGACAAGAACCCACACTGGGATTGCCGTCCAGCCGATCACCATCAAACTACCTAACACCACGATTTCCTAAAAACAAATAGAAATTAGTAATAAAAGGATGATCTGAGCATAGAATCTAAAAATATAATTTATTATTCACCCTATAGTACCGACACACTGTGATGGCCGTTTTGACATTTTGTCAACTCAAGAAGGTTCATATAAATTAATAACTATGTTTAAAGGATGAAATTGCTGTTCTTTGTTATCAATAGTGGCATGCAATTTGTCATAAATGGATGGATGTCAGGAATGTATAATTTTAGGACGCAAAAATCTCTCACTCACTACCTATTTACTTTTGAACGGTTAAACCTTTTGTAAAATGATAGTATAACTTTTATTTAATCCGTCCGGGATGATAACGTGACAAAAGAATTATTTTGCCGCCGAATTCTGCATATCTTGGACGGGTTAAAGAATTTTTATAGTATTTATAAAAGAAATTTAATGTAAAATATATTTATCAATATTCTAAATTTATTGGATCTATCAACATAATATTTACAAAAATAAGTCCATGGTATTATTAGCTATATTAGTAAAACAATACATTTACTGCTGAGTACTGCTATGTTGGTGTTTGTGTTTCATTCCCGCGGTTTTTAGTGGTTAGACGTTTAAATTTTAGTAGGAGGACAGAATAAGAATACAAAATCGTCATTTTGTTTTCATTTCACAGTTTTTGTTTTTGCAACTAAGATTTACCACGATATTGATTGATTTATGAATAGATTTTATGTTTTAAGAAGGATAACATATTATGAGAATTATACTAGTATAACCAGGGTTCTAATCTGTCGATATCAACCCACAATTCGTTCCAAATGATTCTAAATCCAACCCCTTCTTTATCCTTCATATAGCATAAAATCTATTTCAAAATAAAGCTATAGTTAAACAATAATATATGCTACAATAACATTTTATAGGTTTTTATCTATAGCTAACCTATAAAAATATAAATTACGTAATTTCAAAACACCTTGTTTATACTTATACGATTACATTGTACTAATCAAAGGGTAAATACATTATTAAAATGACTTATAAACGTATTTAAAATGCTTTTATATGTATTCTGGTGTAAAATTGAGTGAAAATAAAATACATACCCCTTTTGAAACCTTATTTCTGGCGGGTGTGGAGATAACACTCATGTTTCTCTGTTGGATCACATTCTTTAGAATCTGTCGGTTGCATCTGAGAAGGCTCTGGACGCCGAACATTTTGGTTTATTTTAAATTTCTGATTTACACTAAACACTGTCTGCGACAAAAAACTGAAAATCAATTCTGATTCTGAATAGTGTTGCCAACTTGCCAGGGTGCTTGAGTAGAAAATAACGGGTTTTTTTTTTATTCCAATTTTCATTCAGTATTTTTGTTTATCTAAGTTATTGGTTGGTATTCAAGCATCATTTTAATTGGTATCATTGGTATTCATCATTTTTAACTGTCTTCAAAAAGTTCTTCTTGTAAATGTTTTTTTTTTTCTTGTGTATGTTCAATAATTTCGCCAGTTGTGAACCAATTTTCAATTTTTTTTATTTGATAAATTGTACTTTAACAGTGATAGAAGTTTCACTTCTAAGGTGATAATGTATGGCTCACTGGCTCATTCAGCAGAAGAAAAGGCGAACATTTTTGCAAATCGGTACACAGTAGGCATGATGACGAATTTTGAAAAACATTTCTAAAATGATCTTACGTATTTATTATTCCCAAAAAAAACTTATTATTGCATAAAAGACAGGGTTAACAGTAAAAATTGGCTTTTTTAAAAACAAGTTTTAAATTGATGCTGAAACGCTCAAAACTGGCATGGCGTCTACGTGACGTCACGAAGCTGTAAGTGCCGCGCCGCGCCGTTTCAACAATGGGAATATATACTTATCGTATATAGTCAACATGCAGTGTTCAAGCAATAATATAATGTGTTTGTATTTTAAAGAGTAACACTTTACATGTTACCTTTTATTCATGAAGAATTTTATATTTCACTATACACATTTTTAATCGCGTTTAAGTTGTACATAAAATAAATAGAATGAATTATTAAGTATGTAGGTTGTGTTTACAACATAACATTTACTTAATATTAAGTTCTTACATATGAAATTAGCATTTTGTTGAACTAGCCACTTTGACTATTCAGTTGATGTTCTATGTAAACAATGTATAAGAGTACTCGTTTATAGTAGTGGTGGTTAATAGCGGGTTTTTTGGGAAACAAAACGAAACTATCTATTGAACGCTGATAATTAAGTTTACCGGTTGTTTCGGAAGCTGAACTTAAGAGCCAGTGTGCAGTGTGGGCAGTAGCTTTGCCCGCGGTTTCACTCGTGTTTACTACAGAATACCATCGGTATTGTGGAGACCATCGCCCGCTGGTTAAAAATGCTTATTATTTTAGTTGTGCGGTACCCTAATTCTTTTTCTAAAATAAAAGCAGCCTAAGTTTATCTTTATAAAATCCGCTATCAGCCAATAGTCCCGTCAAAATTGGTCCAATCGTTTCAGTGATTAGCCGGAACAAATAGACGAACGGAGAGACAAAAATTAAAAAAATGGGATATAGATATTAGCAACTAATTTACTTTCGTACGCGTTTAGTGAAAAGCTATTATTTTAACATTAACATTACAGACACTTCGATTTTATTTATTTTTAATTATAGATGTAGGTAGATATTATTTTTAAAGTTAGTTTTGTTTCGGATTTGCATACTTTTTTTGAATACGCTGCTGGTCATGGTCTGTCTGATACAAAAGACCGTCAAGATGGTGACCACCAAGTGGTAACCTTCACACATTACACTTGAAAAAAATATAATTGTTTAACATTATACCTACATACTTAACAATTATTATTTTAGATGTACACCAAATTAAAGTATCACGGAAGACTAAAAATACCACTGAAAACATCATTACTAAATAGTTTCTTTTTTATATTCATAGTTACAATTAAAATCTTAATAAAATACGAACTCGAACACGACAAACAACTTAGTTTATACTGCACATTTTATAAATGTGTGGTTGTTTAGTTCAAGGTCACATTTCTATAAATAAGAGTCGCTGTCAACGGTCTAAATTCCTATGCGTGGGAACAAGACAACAATGATCTTTCCTTTCGGTAACCACGTACAACGAACTTTGACCCGATAGTGAAAATAGCGATGTTTTTCGTCGCACGGAACATTTAGTGTTCGAGTAACGGCAGAAACCGCTACTAAGAAATACATAAGTAGTTATACTACGATATAACCCGTTACCCGCTATTGCATCGATAGATAGTTACAATCACTATCTACGTTGCGCAACCAATAAGCCTAGTTACTAGTAGTTGTAGCTGCTCGTATGATCCCAAGGCTACAAATGCCGGAGTTTATTAGAGATCTGTACTCTCAGCAACATTATTCCTGCTGGACATAGTGACCTGGAATATTTACGTACGTAGATGACAGCACGATTACTGAGAAATACTTCTCCAGTCCGCAGATCAACTTACATCGATATCTGTAAGGATAGAGAGGCCACCGTCGAACGTTTTAATATGAAGATCCGTAGTCGATTGGAGTGATTTGAAACTGGTTCGCTTTAACGCCGACAAAACACAGGTGTTTTTTTTCTGCTAAGCTGAATCCGTTCAGCCAGACAGTGGTAAGATTTCATTTTGTCACTTTTTTTTTCATATTCCAGAGAGTATCATTAACTAATGCGGGTACGTCCGTGAACAAATTTAGTTAAAAAAAAAAACAATATAATAAAAAGTTACATACATGTCACGTGAGAGGGACAAAAGTTACGAAAAACGTACGAAATGTAACCATGTGGCAATACTTATTATGAATTGCAATTAGGGCTGATACTCAGTAGTTAGGTGAGAACAGATGTAATTCGTAGTCGATTATTTTTATGAATATTCACTTTTCCTACACAAATTTTCTTTAAATTTTATCGTATTTAACGACTAGTACCTTTCTAGTAGTAAATAGTAGACATAGAGTCACGAAAAATTTACATTATTTAAAATAACTATGTGAATGAAATAATTATATATAGAAATAGTTATCCTAAATACAATAAAATCAACCTGTACTTGAAAAACAGATTCATTTTTGTAAATCTTCGTCGACTTACAACAAAATTAATTATTTTTAGTTATTGATGAGATAGATTATTTGGACGCTAATTTATTTTGAAGAGATTTAAAAAGTCCATGAATCCATTTTGTAAGGAGCATGTAGCTACGTATTAAAATGTCTAACCGATTAACACGTTATATCGAACAGATTAATACGTTATCCGCATAGACTCAATTGTAATACCTAATATATTTATACAAAAAGGAGGCTAAGTACGGTAGAACTGACGTTCGGTGTAGTTGTTGACACCGATAAATGAGCTGAGACGTAACGGGTACCAAGTTCCATAGCTATTCTTTTAATTATAGCTGTAGGAATGCACGCTCTTCAAATAATTTACAAAACAATCTGTTACTTAATCTGATAATGGATTTTTAGCTTAGCAAGTCTCAATTTTCAAACTGAGATAAATTTCCAACGAGTTTTAATGGCAGAATTTTGCTTGACCCATAGCGGTATGAGTGAAGTGGATTATTAATAATAACTATAAACATAAATACTTAAGGTAAAACCACCAGTAATTGACACTGCACCAAGAGTTGACACTCTGACGAAGAATATTAAATATTTGATACTAAATTGATTTGAAGTCTTGAGTTTGTTAACCAACTTTATTATTGAAGACATACATAACTGACTGTACCTATATGTATTTATAACATTAAAAATATATCAGTAATCAGCGATTTTAACCATCTTATTGGTGCAGTGTCAATTACTGGTGGTTTTACCTTAGTTGCAACAATCATTTCCTAAATAATTCAAACGAGGAAGTCACAATCTTGTTTCCTAACTTTAAGCAATGATGGCTCAGTGGTAGCGCGTCGATCGACGTGAGTTCGAATCCCTGCAATGAGCCTGAGCTTTCGGTGAAGGAAAACATCGTGAGGAAACCATAGCATGGTGGTAGGGCTTTTTCTAATGCCCGCCTGACTAGCTACCACCCTCAAGATGAAAATCTGTCGCCAAGCACCAATAGGTGTGTTCCGGTAGCTGCACTTGAGAGCCAGTCATCCACTAGGTTTAGCATGTTATCATCTTGGGCCATATCGTCACTTAACATCAGGTGGGATTGTGGCCATTACGCCAAACATATAACGATAAAAAAAGATACATGTGCCAGAGACATATGTTTTTTATAATATGTGAAGATCAGTACAAAACTACTTCATCTGTTGATTGCATATGTTTTAAAACTATAACTTAAAAAAAAACACATTCATATTCAAATTTTATTAAAAATATTACATATACTTAAGTCAAACTTAAACGTAAAGTCCTTCTGGAATAAACGAAATTATTTTTTCTAAGTTAAAGCATCATATTGTATCTCGCTTTTGCAACCATTTTTCTGACGTCACATGTCATGCTTTATGAGAATGGACACAATAAAATCTCTGCTGCGTTTACTGATACCGCGCTACCTAAAAACAATAGCTTAATATCCCGTCAACTTAATATAGTAGTGTGTAGTGGCTATTTTAAATTACCCTTGTGTCTAGACAGTGTTCTGAATTTTACCCGATTAATGGAGAAAAATAATTTTTATAGAAACCAATTATTATATTAAAATAAAAATAGTTTTAATGTTGATAAAATACCAAAAATTTGTACGGTGGCAGCTTGAAACTTTGGAAAGAAAATAAGATATTGTATTATGGAGAATTTGTAAAAACAAACTTCGTAAAGCAAGTCGCAAGTCTCAACTATTGTAATGAAATATTAAGCTTTTAATAATAATGCCTAATAAAGTGTAAAATTGTTAATCAAAATCAGTCCAGTAGTTCTCGAGATAAACGCCGACAAACATACAAAGTAATAATATTAGTTATTCATGGAAAAATCCACATAAACGAGTTATTAGATTATTCGAAAAATATAACAAATACTAGCTTATGGCCGCGACTGTGTCCGCGTGGACTTCAGAAACGAGTCTTTACCGGGATAAAAGTAAACATTTTTTTATATCAGCTCGGCACATTGCCAGTACTGTCCGTGATGGTAAGCGCAGTACAGTCCAAATACAACGGCGACCACCGAGAGATCGAAATCCATCGACAGTCGCCGCTGTCACGCCAGCCCCAATGATGTTCTCAACCTCAACATCAAGCTTAACATAGATGAACATGAACATGTGGGAAAATCGACGTTTTTAAGCTCAACATCGAGCTCTCATAACGAATCGGAAACCATTGGCCCATTGGCCCTGCTGACCCCGGTGACGTCACACTGGCCACAATTACACTACCCGCGATATTTTTTTGTTACAATTAGTTAGAAATTAAATGACCCGTCGTCATGTCATGTGCCGGTGGGAAAACTAATTTTACTGCGTCACATCCATCAAATGACCGTCTGGAACAAAAAATAATTAAGTGTACAGCAGTTCACACGTGTTAGTGTTATTTAAAAATCAGTGGGATTCGAACTATCGACCACTCGTACGTACTACGTAGTCGTCTCACACCACTAACACAATCCGACGATGATCACAATCATAAAAATCAGGAATCGCATTAACCGTGCATAATGTAAATGTATATTCTATTTCATTCTCTCGTAAGCTAAATCTTATACATGTATATGGTTGTCTCTTTTTACTGTCGCTTTTTCGTTTCATCGAGTTTCAAATCACAACGGTTCACTAAAGAAGTTTACACTTAAAAAATAAACAAGCGCGATGGTAAAGATCTTTACAAAACTGTGTAGCGACCATCATTTATATCTGAATAAACCTGTCACAGTGACAATTTATAAACCTGTCACAGTGACAGTTTATAAACCTGTTACAGTAACTGTTTGTAAACATGTAACAGACCTGTCACAATGACAGTTTATAAACCTGTCACAGTGACAGTTTATAAACCTGTTACAGTAACTGTTTGTAAACATGTAACAGACCTGTCACAATGACAGTTTATAAACCTGTCACAGTGACAGTTTATAAACCTGTTACAGTAACTGTTTGTAAACATGTAACAGACCTGTCACAATGACAGTTTATAAACCTGTCACAGTGACAGTTTATAAACCTGTTACAGTAACTGTTTGTAAACATGTAACAGACCTGTCACAATGACAGTTTATAAACCTGTCACAGTGACAGTTTATAAACCTGTTACAGTAACTGTTTGTAAACATGTAACAGACCTGTCACAATGACAGTTTATAAACCTGTCACAGTGACAGTTTATAAACCTGTTACAGTAACTGTTTGTAAACATGTAACAGACCTGTCACAATGACAGTTTATAAACCTGTCACAGTGACTGTTTTGCTTTGTCGCGTTTCAGTATGACAGCGATGGATTGTCGATCTCTCGATGGTCGGCGCTGTTTCTGAATTGTACTGTTAACTCTGAAGTGCAACTATAAAAAAAAATGCTTTATTGCAAAATTACCTCCAGCTCCATCGTCGAACATGAACTCCTCCTGGTACTCCTTGAGGAACTGCTCCGATCGGTGCTCGTCGAGGAACAACGAGTACACTTTCTTAACGTCCTCCATGCTCACCTGCACATAGTATTTGTATATGTTATACTAGCTGTACCCGCGGCTCCGCTCGCTTGGACTACAGGATGCCGTCGGTCGAGCGCACGCGCGAATCGTGCTGCCCGCGCTCAAAAGACGGAAAACAAAAATGCTTATTGTGGGTGATCCTTATAAGATATGTATATACTATTGGTGGCTTTTTCGTAAGTCTTTTTAAGATCTACAATTATGTAGTACATTAATTTGATATATCTCTCATGGTTTATTCAGCGTAAGCGATTTAAACGCCGCAAATGCATCTTTTTCCCGAATAGATTCACCATTATCGTCAATGGTTTTTTCATATTATTTAATCTTATAAGATATACCCTATAAACTGGCCAGATAGCATAGCTATGAACTAAAATAAAAATCATGTAATTCGGATAAGTGGTTTTCGCGTCAAAGAACATAAACGGACAGAAAGACAGAGAGACGTTTAGTTTTATACTTATAGATAGATAGGTAACTTAGAACATGCATTTTCAACCATTTTGGTTGACAATCGCAATTCGCCAATCAAATCGGCCTATTTTGAAACGTGTACGATTTGTTCCTTTTTATACAGACTTTGTCTGTACACAATAAACGGATTTCTCCACGTTTAGAAAAAAGATAACTGTGGACGTAGCGGGTAAGCAGACAAGCAATCAATTTAAAAATAGATATTCATAATAAAATACCAAAGGAAATCACTAAACGACCGTATAAAGAATTTAAATTGCAAATAAAAAATACTTTGAAAATAGTCCTTATTACAATATTAAAGAGTATATAATCTCGAAAATAGTATTAGTAGAATAAGTAATCTTTAAGTAGGGTATTAATATTTATTTATTTGGCTACTTCATTATTATATTAGACTTTTGACTAATTTTTTTTTTGTACTGTGTTATTGCATTTTCTTATTGATTTCACTTAAAGCGAATGTATTGTAAATTGACATATCATGTAGCATTACCGTTATAATATGACAACTAAAAAATTGGGTATTTGAAAAGAAAAGGAATATCGATTTTTTATGTATCTTAAAGCTTTATCATAATTATGATAATAGTCAATTGGAAAAACTCTTAAAACATTTTTTTATTAACAATAATTAATTAAAAATTGTAATATTTTAAAAAGAATCCCATGACTACGAACGCGCCACGATTGATCGCCAGGTTTGTGACGTCATAATGTTAAAGGATTTTCATCGATTAAGAGTCAAAGCACTGTATCGGCTGTGTGCTACAATGAGTAGAAATTAACATTGTGACGTCACACGCTCTCGGATTTATTCGGAAACGATCGGCGCGTTTTCGGTACTGAATTCAAACATAATTTTTTATTTTGAAATAACTTTTGAAATATTGCGAAAAAAAAATAATAATAAAAAAGGTGTGCGTGCGATTCACACACGATAGTAGTGAAACTTCATTTTAAAAGACATTTTCTATTTTATTTAAACAGTGTGCAATATACATACACACCGACATTTACTCTTTCGCTCTGGCTCACACAAAGAGGAGAGACCGATAATATATTGCTCTCTCGCTCTGGCTCACACAAAGAGGAGAGACCGATAATGTACGTTAAATGTTTAACGTTTAACGCTTGGAAGTCACATAAGAAGTTTCACTTCTAAAATAGTTTGTTATAAAACGATCTTTCCATTTATTACAAAAAAAAAACAAATACCCAATTATGAATCAAGCTTTCATAGTGAGAGTGAAGTTATCGGTTTTACCTCGGTAGCTTTCCTCCTCTTGGCGACGAGGGATGCTGTGGTGATCAGCTGGATGGCGTATCTTAACGACGTCTCGGTCGCGACGCGGGTCAGCACGGTCAGCGCGTCGCTCGACATCTGACAGTCCTCCTCTTCACATCTGAAAACCGATCATAAATCCAAGCCCTGTAACGCTGTAAAAGCCGCAAAGGCTCCAGGGCCCCTGGTTAAGGCCCTAAGGCTAACAGTATAAGGTAAAACCACCAGTAATTGACACTGCACCGATAGTTGACACTCTGACGAAGAAAATTAAATATTTGATACTAAATTGATTTGAAGTCTTGACTTTGTTAACCGACTTTTATAACTGACTGTACCTATATGTATTTATAACATTAAAAATATATCAGTAATCAGTGATTTTGGCCATCTCGATCTTTGGCTTCCTTTTTTTTCTTAATATTTAATTTTCTTCGTCAGAGTGTCAACTATTGGTGCAGTGTCAATTACTGGTGGTTTTACCTTAGTCAGTTCGGAGAAAAAAATGGTGTGTGTGCGATTCACACACGATAGAAGTGAAACTTCATTTTAAAAGGCATTTTCTATTTTATTTAAATAATGTATAATATACATACACACCGACATTTGCTCTCTCGCTCTGGCTCACACAAAGAGGAGAGACAGATAATGTGCGTTTAACGTTTAACGCTTGGAAGTCGCATAAGTCGCAAATATTAGTCATCCTTGTGTTGTTTAGACGCAAGTAAACGCCACGTGCCATTTGCTTTATAAGTTATTATAAAACTAAACGTCTCCCTGTCTGTTTATGTTCTTTTCACGCGAAAACTACTTATCCGATTTAAATGTTGTTTATTTTAATTCATAGCTATGTTATCTGGCCAGGTTATAGGATATATTTTATTACATAAAGTATCGTAAGACATAAGCAGTGACGATAACGATGAATCAATTCGGAAAACACACACTTCAAGTATTATCGATATACGATCTGTAAAATGATTAAGGTTAGCCGTTGTGCGCGCATCACGCAAAAACTACTCCATAGATTTTTATGTTCTTCTTTTGTCCTACTAATTAGATACTTGGTCCTTTTGTGTATAAAAACACACGCTGTCATCAAATATGAAGAACTATCTATGCACAGGTTGAAAATTATCATCGTAATCAATCGACTGGATGCGAAGGACCGAACATCAAGTCCAGTGGCGATCCTTGAGGGAGGCCTATCTCCAGCAGGGGACAGATTTATGCTGGTATAAATGATAATGAAACTAAGCCGCATTAAAAAAAAATATGCAACAGTTCACATGTGTCAGAAGAGAAACCTTCAGAAAAAAAAAAAAATGTTTCCTTTAAAATCAGTGGGATTCGAACTATCGACCAGTCGTGCGTACTGCGTATGAAGTCTGCTCGTCTCACACCACTAGGCCAATCCGACGACGATCACAATCATGGGAATCAGAACATGCATTAACCATGCATAAAGTAAATGTATTCTATCTCGTTCTCTCGTAGGCTAAATCCTGTACATATATATGGTTGTCTCTTTCTACTGTCGCTTTTTCGTTTCATCGAGTTTCAAATCACAACGGTACTAAGCAAGTTTTCAATACAAAAAGTCGTTACCTTATGTTAAGAATCTCGCGTAACTCCTGATGCGTGTACGGCGTTGTCGGGACTATGATCATCCTGTCGAGTAGGTCGAGGGGTATGCCGTGCGGGCTCCGGTAGTTGGTGCCTCTGATCCTCGTGATGCCGCGGTTCGTCGCCATTATCACAATGGGCGCGGTCTCAGATTCAAGGGCTCGGTTCAAGAAAGAGAAACACTCGATGTCCAGCATGTGGGCCTGTGGATATCCCACAATGTTCCTGAGCTTTCCGTGAAGGTTAGGACGTGACCACCATACACCAGGTTTAACATCCGCTCTAGTGACGCATATAGCTGTGATTATACTGTTACCCATAAGGGCCCTGAAGCCTCAGACGGCTATTACAGCTTGGGTGTAGTGCTTGGATCATTTGAAGCGTGACAACAAGTTTCAAGGGTGACAAAATGGGCGAACCTCGTTTTCAACTGTTACCCTATTGCAAAGAAGGCAATTCGATCTAAATTGAAGCAATGATGGCTCAGTGGTAGTGTAGTAAGACTTCGCGTCGGTTGACGTGAGTTTGAATCCTTACAATGAACATGAGCCTGGTGAAGGAAAACATCGCGAGGAAAGCTTAGCATGGTGGTCGGGCTTTTTCTAATGCCCGGATGGCTAGCTACCACCCTCAAGTTGAAAATCTGTCGCCAAGCACAAGCAAGGTGTCTTCCACAAGGTTTAGCGTGTTATCATCTTGGGCTACATCGTCACTTAACATCAGGTGAGAATGTGGCCACCACGCCAAAAACCTATAACGATAATTTAAAAAAAAAACTAACTATACATATGCACATGTTTCTTTCCTCTGGGACGAGGGAAGGGACATCGTGGGGAAAGCCTGGACGCTTGAGAAATATTTATGTAGTACCACTGTAGGTAGGAAAAATATAGAACTGTGATCACTCAGCGCTTAAACAATTACATTGTCTATACGTCATGGGCTGGTATGGTGATTTGCCCAACAGTGGAACTCTTAGAGGTAGGTAATATTCTTTTTATAAACTAGCTGTGCCCCGCGGTTCCACCCGTGTTAATCTATTCGCGCAACTCTACACTGTAGCCGAAGAAGTGTTCGATATGATGCCAACGGGTCTACCTTCTACCATCACACCGCTCGCCATCGGCAGGGAGTTCATTCTCAAACTTTAGAAACTAAATATTCTAGTCCGGTTTCAGAGGAGTTCATTCTGCGAACGCTCCGGATGTGAAGAGAGGTTTAGTTTTAGGGTTTTTCCAAGGGACCACAGTATGGAGTTCTTCAAAAGTGGGTGTGAACAGATTTAAAAAGGTCAGCAACGGTCAGCTTCTGGAGTTGCAAGTATCCACATGCTGCGGTAAACGCTTACTATCAGGCGGATCGCATGCTTGTTTGCCACCATCGTGGTATAAAACAAAAAAAAATGTTTGGCATAGTGGCCACAACCTCACCTGATGTTAGGTGACGATGAGGCCTAAGATAATAACACGCTAAACCTAGTGGAAGACTGGCTCTCAAGTGCAGGCTGTCGGAACACACCTATTGGTTCTTGGCGGCAGATTTTCAACTTGAGGGTGGTAGCTATCCAGCCGGGCATTAGAAAAAGCCCTACCATCATTCTATGGTTTCCTCACGATGTTTTCCATCACTGAAACCTCGGGTTCATTGCAGGAATTCGAACTCACGTCAATCGACGCCACTGAGCCATCATTGGCTTCATATCTTGTAGTAGCCTACAACTCGCCAGATTGCGTGACGTTCATGGTTACTGCTTCGCTCCTTCAGATCTTAGCGTGAAGTTATATAACCTATAACTTTCCTTAATAAATATACAATATATTTCAATAAGAAAATTTCAAATTCGACTTGTAGTTCCAGAGATTAGCGCTTTCAAACAAACAAACAATCTTTTGAACTTAATATTTGTAGTCTATATCTACACAATACATATTATAAAGCTCAACGTCTCTCTGTCTGTTCTGTCCGTTCATGTTCTTTTCACGCGAAAAACATTTACTCGGTTTACATAGTTTTTCCTTTAATTCGTAGCTATATTATCTGGCCTGGTTATATGATATATTTTGCTACATAAGGTAACATACAAAATAATCAGTGACGATAATGGTGAATCAATTCGGAAAAAAAGACGCTTTTGAGGCGATTAAATGGCTTACGCTGAGTAAACTATACTAGATATACCAAATTAATGTTCTACATAATTGTACATCTCAAAGAGACCTAGAAAAAAGTCGCGATAGCATATGTCTATCTTCTAAGGATCACCCGCAATAAGCATTTTTGTGTTTGAAAAGACCGATTCGAGCGACTACTCGACCCACGGTTTTTTCTTTAGTCCACGCGAGCGGAGCCGCGGGCACAGCCAGTGTAGATATATTCAAATGTTCAAAACATACCTCATCGATGAACAGCACCCCTGGTATCATCTCAGCTTTCCCCTCCTCCCTCCACTCGGCCACTTTACTGTTGATCTGTTCCCGTATCTCAGATTTTATTTCACCGGTGTCGCCTGTACACAATATTTATATAAGGACTAGCTGGTCACGTGCTCTTTATTCTTCCCATTCTAGTTTGACAACTATATACGAGTCATCTTGGTGCATAAATATAGAATTTATACATAACGTTTACAACGCCATCCATAGAACCTTCGCATAGCAACTACGTAACACGTTGTCGATCACTCAAAAATGGGCCATCTAGAGTATCACACCAATTTTTTTTCAAGTAGTTTAACTTCATCGTTTAGTAATAACAATGTTTCTAGAATTTCAATTTTATGAAATCGACTTCCTAGCATGTTGTGAAAGTTTCGTAAGCAAATTTTCATTCAAAAATTCATTTTGTGTTGTGCATGGCTGATTACTATCTAATGACGTCACAAAACAATAATTATTTAATTCTAAAAATATATCAATTCACAAAGGTTTTATTTTGGCAAACCCACAACGACTCTGTTAATTAATTAAAAAAAATGTTTTTGTTAATAAAATATTTACAATTAAAAAGAACCTTTTCATTGCGCATGGAATCTGTTAGTGCTAATGAAAATATATTCAAAGCGTCATCTATTAACAATATGTTTAACTAACATGAGAGCATTTAGTTAGATTGTCTATAATGTGCGAAATATTCGCACGGGTCAATTAGTTGTTTCGTTTAGTTGAGATTAATATTTATCTAATTTATTGAAGTATTTTCAAGTAAATTCTTATTTAGTACAATAAAAGCTGCATGAAAAAAAAAAATACATACCAGAGAATAAGGCAAGAAAACCGTGAGTCCGCGAGTTGATGACGTCGACCTCATGCAGTGTGACCGTGTGGACGACTTCCTTGCGTTTCTGTAGTTCACCTTCCGGGCACTGAACAAACCGGGCCTGCTGACCTATAACGATCAGCGTCATGATCATCCGTGACTGCGATGGGTATCACCACCTATATGATGGTCGTGACCTATTCGGATACAGATGCCTATTACCCCGATTTATTACTTGATATACACTGGCTGATTCCTGAACATGACAGGCCTAAGAGATTTTTTTCAGAATTCCCTTATTTGTATTGGGAACGCAAGCGAAATCAATAATGAAATAAAACAATTTTACTGTATAAATTATTAAATTGTAATTCTCAACAAAGTAGCGTTCAAAATTTACCTAGTAAAATAGGTATAAACTGTTCCGTATTTTATGTTACGACTAGCGACCCGCCCCGGCTTCGCACGGGTGCAATGCTGATACTAAATATACCTACCTACTACAGAATGTCCTTAAACAACGTTTACAGCTTTTTTGTCATTAGATAATACAAACATGTTTTGTTTAGAGGTTACTCTTGAAAGAGCGACATAGAAATGACCATGGTATATAGGGCCGGTACCGCCGCACCGCTATGTCCCTGCATTTTAAATCTGTAATATCTTCAGAAATATTCATTTAAATTACATGCTGTAAAGGGTCATATTGATCTATATTAAATGGACAATGTATTTAAGGTACTTAATTGGATAAGGATTAATGCTGTATTGCTTAAAATCACTTCGTAAATAAGCCATGTTTTCCCGTAAAATGTAAAGGATAAAAAATGGTTATTATGGGTTATCCTTAAGAGATAGACATATACCATCGCGGACTTTTTTGTTGACCTTTTTAAGGTGTACAATACTGTAGTACATTATTTTGATTTATCTCGTAGAGTTTAGCCAGCGTTTGCAATGTAAGTCCAAAAAATGTGTTTATATACGATGTCACATTAGAAACCTCTAAATTTATGAGTGTTTCTCTACAATATTATGCATGTATTATACATATAAACCTTCCTTTTGAATTACTCTATCTATTAAAAACAAACCACTTCAAAATCCGTTGCGTAGTTTTAAAGATTTAAGCATACATAGGGACGGACAAAGCGACGCGACTTTGTTTTATACTATGTAATGATGTTAGCATAAACCACTTTCTCCATGTTTTTTTAAAATTCAAATTGAATGTATCTTTCACTAATAAACCAAATGCAAATGCACTTTTATGTAAGTGCTGCCCTCTACAAAAAGTAGTATCTGAGAACCCCGCTACTAGGCAACTACTCTGACAGTAACTGCTGCGTGAAATATTGTAAAATATATTAAAAACCGGTTAATAAAGTTATCAAACCCAGTGCCAGTGACGAATAAAGTGCCTTAATTAGCAATCAGTGACTTAAGTTACCAACTCAGCCGGGGTACCCCATAAGAAGAGGATCTCCAAGTGCGAGTAATGGTGGATACATGTCCTTTCTATATCTCTTTCCTATACAACTTCAAAATAGTCTTATTTATAGGTAGTCATATCCTCATATATGAGAAGCTGGTATACTTTACTCGTACAAACAGAGGGAGTCTTAAATTCCCAGACCATTAACACCCATGTCTGCAGACAGTACCGATATGTCTTATTTGACTCCAGCTCATTTCTTGACTGGAGCACCACTAAATAGCATACCAGATCGTAATCTCACAAACTTATCCAATAATAATTTAAAGCTTTGGTCAAAACGTACTGCGCTTAAACAACACTTTTGGAAGCATTAGTCTTAAAAATATTTAAATACGTTAAAAAATCGTCCTAAATGGAAAAATAATTTACAGTGTTAAGGTAGGAGATTTAGTAATTCTTAGAGAAGTAGATAGTCCACCTATGACTTGGCGTATGGCTAGGATCACTAAGGCGTTTCACGGTGCTGATGATAAGGTCAGAGCCATGGAAGTAATGAAAGCCAATGGCAAAATACACAAAACGCCAATTACTAAAATATGTAAACTACCTTCGTAATAATATTGTTATGGTTTTCTTAAAGCAGTTATTAAACTTGTTATATATAATTTATGCCTATCATAGTATGTACTAAGACAATCAATAAAATTTAAGTTTAAATTCAAAATCTATACTAATATAATAAAGCGCAAGAGTTTTTTTGTTTGTTTAAACACGCTTATCTCTAAAACTACCATTCGGATTCGAAAAATTCTTTTTGTATATGATAGCCATATTCACGTGGAATAGTATAGGCTATCTAGCATTAGGCTACACCTCTCAGCTAGCCTTAAATATTGATTTTTGTTAAGTAAGTCGTAAAAACATCGTTCGAACTGCTTTATCCGCGTGCGCTGGCGTAATGGTTAGTGATACGTAAATACAACGTTCTACAAAAATATGAGCCACAATAAGGTATTTTGTATGAGAATTATTATTAGACATGGCATATTAATCCTTACAAACGAAAGTTACTTCATCATCAAGACAATTTTATGTAGACAAACTTTGCCCTTTATAGCATGTTATTTGGACGAATAGTTTGGAAGATAATATAAAATTAAAATAAGTCGACACTCGGCTCGGGTCTATGACTGTAGGTGTAGCGATGCGAACGAGCCGTGTGAGTTGTGACGCATAACCCTGGCCGCCTGATAAATATATTGTCTATACTGAAGTATTATAAATCAAAATCAGCGATTTCTTTTAAATTATACGCGGGTAAAACCCGGCTTACAGCTAGTATATGATATATTAACTTTATTGATATTAAGCTTAAAACATAAATATTCTATATTTACGGTTTACTTACTCAGAATATATAAAAATTCAACCAAGGAGTTTCACATTACGAGAATAATGAAATTATCGAAACTGCTTGGAAACGCTTTTAATCTATACATTTGTCTCACTTTAATACTAAAGAGAAAATGAGACGAAAGATATAGTTCTAATTTCACCACGCTATTTGTAAATTCGCGCTATTTCCATATTACAAACGTCAAAGATTGTTGCGACTTTCCGACTGATATTTATAGCAAAACTAGCTGTGTCCGCGGCTTCGCTCGCGTGACTACAGAATTCTATCGGTCGAGACTACGCGCGAACTGCGCTCCCCGAAAAATGCTTTTTGTGGGTGATCCTTAGAAGTTAAATATATGCTATCGCTGACTTATTTGTAGGTTTTTTTAGACCTACAATTATGCAGAACATTAATTTGATATGTCTCTTATAATTTACACAGCGTAAGCCATTTGAGCGTCTCAAATGCGTCTTTTTTCCGAATTGATCCACCATTATCGTCACTGCTTATTTCTTACTTAATCTTATAAAATATATCCTATTACCTGGCCAGATAATATCGCTATGAATTAAAATAAAAACATGTATATTGAATAAGTGATTTGCAAGTGAAAAGAACATAAACGGACAGACAGACAGAGAATCGTGAGTTTTATAATATGTATAGATGTATCTGTTTGTGGAACGAATTATGATATAGTTTTTTTTTTTTGAAAGGTTTCATGATTGAGATTGTTCAGTCGTTGTCAGGTCATCCATCAGTCCCTTCTAGTTGATGAAGGGACGGGAACATCTTCAACGGATCTGATCGATTCATATTTGGTATCCTGTGACTTCAATTATATTGAAGAACATTGTAACCTTGACCTGATGCGGCAGCATCATCTGGAATCTGCAGGATACCCAACTCTTCACCGACTTACAGTAGAGGTTATCGTGTTAGGGTTCATTGGAATAGTTTCAATGGATAGGTTGTATCGGAGATAATTTTTTTAGCCTACATTGAAGTTTAAGTTAGTGTGTATAATGTAGTATACATTATAATACTATACATTACTTGGAATCCATACCTGTGGCATCATAATCTCTTGCCCGGGCAAAACTTCTCCCGAGCTTGTTGATCTTTCCTGTGGCTTTGTCTATGGTGATGACGTCACCGGCTTGTACCTATAACACAAAACTATTAAATGACGAGGTTGAAGTCCACAGATATTAAGTGACGATGTGGCCTAGTGGAAGACTGTCTCTCAAGAGCAGGTGCCGGAACACGCCTATTGGTACTTGGCGACAGATATTCAACTTGAGGGTGGTAGCTAGCCAGCCGGGCATTAGAAAAAGCCCGACCACCATGCTATTGGTTTTATCACGATGTTTTCCTTCACGTTTTCGTTCGAAGTGGTGTCCGTACACGCTACCACCACTATCATCGCTTAATAAACACGATAGAACAAAAAAAGGTTTGTGTGCGATTCACACACGATAGAAGTGAAACTTCATTTTAAAAGTTATTTTATATTTTATTTAAACAGTGTGCAATATACATACACACCGACATTTGTTGTCTCGCTCTGGCTCACACAAAGAGGAGAGACCGATAATGTCCGTTAAACGTTTAACATTTAACGCTTGGAAGTCGCATAAGAAGTTTCACTTCAAAAAAATATTCTCGCTGGACCCAATTCCAATTCTGAAGTTCACGCAGAAAAGTCGCGGGCAGAAGCTAGTAACTAAATATATTAATCTAACATACCTTCTCTTTTAGTAATGAATCAATCATTTTAGCCCCCATATCATAATTGGTTTCCATATCCGTGGTCTTGAGCGTGAGTCTGCCGACCCTGGCACCCCCGCCGCCAGCTGCTCGCTCCACCACGACTTCCACTACTTCACCTTCGATTATTTCCGATTCTTCCCTGAAATTTGTTTAAGTTATACAGCGGAATTCGGTTATAACTACGATGAAGGGACCGCTATATCTGGAAGTTGCTATATACTTAGGTAGAAAGAAAGAAACAAAAGCAAGAAAGAAAGAATCAAGGTGCAGAAAGGTTTGCAGGATGGATGTTGTGGATATCCGTATCCGTACCAGAAACTATCGGATGGGTATCCGAAATAAATATATATCCGTAACCGCAGCCGATATAAATGTTTCGAATTATTTCGGATAAGGACGAAGTCGAATGAACCCACGTCAAAAACAAAAAATTAAACTTTCATTTAACTAATAATTATCTAAAATATAGTTAAGGGTGAAGCGGTGAAGTTGAAGCGATGATGGCGCAGTGGTAGCGTGTACGACTTCGCGTCGATTGACGTGAGTTCGAATCCCTACAATGAGCCTGAGCTTTCGGTGAAGGAAAACATCGTGAGGAAACCATAGCATGGTGGTAGGACTTTTCTAAAGCCCTCCTGGCTAGCTACCACCCTCAAGTTGAAAATCTGTCGCCAAGCACCAATAGGTGTGTTCCGGCAGCTGCACTTGAGAGCCAGTCTTCCACTAGGTTTAGCGTGTTATCATCTTGGGCCATATCGTCACTTAACATCAGGTGAGATTGTTACCACTACGCCAAATATAACACGACAAAAAAAAAAAAATTTCGTAACTCGTAGGTATCGGACCTGACGAATTATACAGAAAAAACCGTGAAGTAATCCATATATTGGGAAGTATTTACCATAAATAAAATAAGACACATAAAAACTCATTATTTGTACTGCGTAATCCATTATAAATCGACTAATAATATGGAAACACACTAAATTCATTTATAAACCGCAATATAGGTTCACTATCCTTGCATTAAATCCCATAGACATCACTACATAGTCGTCCTGTCCGTCCCTATATATGCTTAAATCTTTAAAACTACGCAATGGATTTTGAAGCAGATTTTTTAATAGATAGAGTGATTCAAAAGGTTTCTAATGTGATGTCGTAATAAACACATTTTTTTGCGCTTACATTGCAAACGCTGCCTGAACTCCACGAGATAAATCAAAATAACGTACTATAGTATTGTACAACTTAAAAAGGTCAACAAAAAAGTCAGCGATAGCATATGTCTATCTCCTAAGGATCACCCACAATAAGCATTTTCATCTTTAAAATAACTGGCAGGCGATCTCCGTGTGTGGTAACGGGGGCAGCACAATCGCGCATGTGCTCAACCGACGGCACTCTGTAGTCCACGCGAGCGGAGCCGCGGGCACAGCTAGTAAGTATAATATCATAGTTTCAAGGATAGCTTCATAACGTATAAAATTCTATCAAAACACGGCAGGGAGAATAACCGCGTGCCGACAAACCAGCTACAACAATAAAGTTTAAAAAAATCAAAAACTAGCTACTAAAATAGATAGTTCTGGAAACCGTTATCAGAGTTCAATAGATAGTTTCGTTTCGTTTCCAAAAAAAGCCGCTATTACCCACCACTAAGGTTAACAATTGTTTCTGTGATGTTACACTTTCAGTTTCACTCCTCATATTTTTCATACAGTGCGCCGTGTATCTATTCCGCCGTGTAAACTCCAAATATTGAATATTTTCCGAAGAAACTTACTTTATTCTGATGCCAATGGATTTCCTGATGGCCTGTGTTAATGCTTCCGTTTTGCTCATTTCCAAGGAGAATATTTCTGAACCTGTAAGTATTATTAAAAGATCATATATTAAAATTTCTTAAAGTAAAATATATGTATATACATTAGTGAACTAAGCTGTGCCCGCGGCTCTGCTCGCGTGGATTACAGAAACTAGTAAGTAGCCTAAGTTACTCCTTCAGTTACATCAGCTATCTGCCAGTGAAAGTCCCATCAAAATTGGTTTCGAAGATTAGCCAGAACAAACAGACAGACAGACAACTTTTTTAAAAATAGTCATTTTTTTCTTTTTTATTATAAATAGCGTATATAATTTTATATGCATTTAGTAAAAAGCTGTTATTTTGACATTAGAAACAGACACTTCCAATTTTATTATCTGTATAGAAAATTGATAATTTAAGAAAAATAGTTTAAAAGACGTTTTTAACTGGATGCCTTTTTCAGAAGATCTCTATGTGGAACAGTACAGATATCTTGGGATGGTTGGCAACTCTTATTTTTTTAACTTACCAGCCATACTTGTGAATGGTGTGTCAGGACCTAAAGCTTGAGCAAGCCCCATAGCTATTGCAGTCTTTCCGGTGCCAGGCTGTCCTGCGAGTAGTACTGCCCTGCCAGCAATTTTTCCTATAAATCAAAATTATAATTATTCATTATACACAGAAACAAGTCTACCAAATTTCTGGTTGTACAAGGTTGAGGTCTGTACATAAAGGCACCAATGCAATGAAAAGACAAAGGTATGACAATTACTAAGATTTTGCCCAAAGAGTCATCCAAGACTAAGAGTAATATTTGTCATGTAGCACCTTGCTGACACAATACCACAGTCAACACAACAACTCAGTCAAGAATATAATACATAAGTTATATTAAAGGAAAACACATTCTTTCAACATGTTTAAGAGCGGTAGGACATACGCATGGTTTGACTAAGTCAATTGGTCAAGTTGCTCAGAAGTTACACAATCACTAACTGATGCACACAAGATTTTTATATATGAATACATTAACGGGTACAAAAGGCCGCGGGTGGTTGATACTTAGACATAAATAATAAGATCCAAACGCTTTCGGTTGCTATAGTAACCGATGTTTTATCAATACCTTCTCGAATCATCTGCAGTACGACTCCGGCGGCCTTCCTCGCTAACTTTTGGCCAACCATGCCCTGGGAAACCGCTCGAGGTTCGAGGGAGTCATCTAAACCTAAACCTCGTATGTGGGAGTGAGCTCCAATCCTTTCTATTCGTGTAATCGAGCGCACTTCTTGCACTTGAGCGGCTGCTAGCGACTGAAATAGAATGTACAGTTTAAAGAACTTTTACAAATAATTATTTATGTTTTAGTTTTATTTTGATTTATAGTTCCATGGTCAAAAACAAAATTTGAAACATCATTTGAAAAAGTTAGGTTATATTTTATCCGCCGAAAATGTTTTTTTAGTTTTTCTCTCTATCGACAACAATTTATTTTACTTACAGCCATATTATTGGATTTAGGTTATATATAAACCCTGAAGCCGACGAAATATAATTAATTTGTAGAAAAAGTTGATTCAAGACACTGGGGATAAAAACAACAACCAGGAACCATAGAAACACAATCTTTTTTTAATTATTATTAAGGGCCTTGGATGCACGTCCTTTAAGCCCAACTTCGTACTATTCTGTGAACTTCAAACATAGTTCTAACAAGATGGCGGCTCCAACTGTCCACGGAGTTTTTGTAGGAACCTAAAATGCATGTTCCGAGTTATTCTTTGTAATCCACTTCACTAGTCCACAATAACCAAACTAAATTACGTAAAATGCCGCCAAAATTACATAATATAGGGCGAAATAATATAAGTCTATGAATTTAACACTTCAAAATCCCGCCAAAAACTCCTAAAAACAATCAACGATTAGCATTGCCAATGAAAATTGTCCAAATTCCCCAATAATCTACGCAGTATCCCCCAAATTTGGGTAGAAAGTCCTTACTCCCCACAAAGACGATTTTAATAAAAACTCAATATCATTAATTGAGCTAAAACTTGCTTGGCATGGTATGGCTTGTTGCATTGAGTTTGTCGATCCTTAAAGGGGTCACTTAACTTTTGATAAGTTTTAATTAAACATGTTTGATGTTATGATATGATATGATCTTGTTACGATCCAACTACATTTATTATTTGATCCTTTTTCTCTGTTCAAGTATTATAATGAAATAATTCTGATCTAATGGGTTGGTTTAAACTTTAAAGTAAGTAAGGCAACGTATTGTTACTTCTGTGATATCGTGCCTCGCCATGTCGCCTCGAGGATATTGTGCTTATTATGAAGTATAGTGTAAGTGTTGGCACCGAACCGAAATAAACGGTGCCTATCGGCTTCTCCTATCGACAGAGCTGAATCAATGCACTCATATACATTCGACTGCTCCAACACTTGTGAGGATCCACCGACGAATTTAGGTTATCACCAGAAGATATTATGATATCGTTATGCAAAGCCAATAAAAAGCGTGTCTCGTGATCTGAGCCCTAAGACTTGACACGTACGTAAAGCATGACAGCTTTCAGCTGTATTTTGCCAGTTTTATCAAGTATTGAAAAACGGGTATTTATGTGATTATGAAACAATAGTGGTTATTAAATAAAATAAAACGGAATTATTACATAACTTAAAAAAATATATGTGCAGCAGTTCACACGTGTCAGAAGTGAAACCTACATAAAAAATATGTTCTTTAAAAACTATTTTTAAATATCTTAAATCAGCGGGATTCGAACTACCGACCACTTGTGCGTACTGCGTATGAAGTCTAGTCATCTCACACCATTAGGTCAGTTCGACGACGATCACAATCAAGAAAATCAGGACGCATTAACCGTGTTTAATGTAATTGTATTGATCTCATTCTCTCGTAGGCTAAATCCTATAGTTGTACGTGTTTATCTCTTTTTACTGTCGCATTTTTGTTTCATCGAGTTTCAAATCACTACGGTGCTAAAGAAGTTTTCACTTAAAAAGTTTTATTGCTAATAAGATAGCAAAATATTATATTTATTTATTTATTATCGGTGCGTTTATTATTACCCAAAATTTTAAAATATTTTAAATCAAACAGAAATCTACAAAATTTTGTTTTAAAAGCTTGAAATTGTAGAAAGATTTAAGATGTACACCGAAAATGAATAAGCCGAAAAAGAAGTAAATAGTATTTTTTTTTTACGAAAATTAGTACGATCTCATTTCCTCGTAATAGAAGTAACGTAACGTAAAATATAACGTAACGTAATAGAAGTAATAAAAAGTATCAACTGTCGATAGCTTGATAAATACCATTTCTCGCATTTTACCCACATAGTGCCAATCCCTAAATAATGAAACTAATATCCCACACGAATTGGGGAATTCCTCGAAAAATTGGAAACTCAGCAAGATACTGACCATAGTAATTAGGCATTACCATTTTTAAAATCACTGCTAAAACATCGTGAGGAAACCATAGCATGGTGGTAGGCCTTTTCTAAAGCCCTCCTGGCTAGCTACCACCCTCAAGTTGAAATCTGTCGCCAAGCACCAATAGGTGTGTTCCGGCAGCTGCACTTGAGAGCCAGTCCTCCACTAGGTTTAGTGTGTTATCATCTTGGGCCATATCGTCACTTAACATCAGGTAAGATTGTGACCACTACGCCAAATATAACACGACAAAAAAAATTAAAGTTTCGTAACCCGTAGGTATCGGACCTGACGAATTATACAGAAAAAACCGTGAAGTAATCCATATATTAGGAAGTATTTACCATAAATAAAATAAGACACATAAAAACTCATTATTTATACTGCGTAATCCATTATAAATCGACTAATAATATGGAAACACACTAAATTCATTTATAAACCGCAATTTAGGTTCACTATCCTTGCATTAAATCCCATAGACATCACTACATAGTCGCTCTGTCCGTCCCTATATATGCTTAAATCTTTAAAACTACGCAACGGATTTTGAAGCGGTTTTTTTAATAGATAGAGTGATTCAAGAGGAAAGTTTATATGTATAATACATGCATAATATTGTAGAGAAACTGTAAAGAACTGGCGTGGTAAACACGCAATAGTAACATAAATCCTGAAAAAATGATCAGCACTGAAATATTTATTCGAATAATTCCATATTACTTACTCGCATTTTTTAAGAGTGATGAACTTTGTCAGACATTTAATAGTAAAGATAATTATTAATATAGTTTACACATATAAATATAACCTCGGATTTTATACACAACACTGTATAACTATAGATGTATGCACAGCTTATGCGTTCTCCTTCTCTATTTCCCTTTCTCTTTCTCATACACACACGCATACACTATGTTGGCGGACAGTACGTCGTGGTACCAACCTTTCGCAAAATGGGTTGGCACCATCTCACAGCCATCTCTCCGGCACCACACAAGGTCAAATCATATAGCGCGCGCTTGCTCGGTTTCCTGTAACACATTTCCGTTCCTTTCCAAAATCACTCCCACAAAAAATATCCAGAAACCGAGAGGAAAGATGTTACACGTCAAAACATGATTGCACGCACCCAAAGCCTACGGGATTGCGACTATGCCTTACAACTAGTAGACGTTAAGAAACTATGTATTTCTATTGTTCACCTAACAAGGCAACCTAAACTCTCTGTCCTCAACAATAGTATAACATATATAATGATTCAAATAGATGTTCTTATATATAACATAAGGGAGTGTTCAAGTATTACGTAACGAATTTGGGGGGGGTCTCCTGAAACGTTACAGGGCGGGAGGGGGGCTTTGAACTACTTGTTACGTAACATTGTTTTACTCCTTTAGAACGGTCGCGTAGAGTTTTTTTTGTGACTTTTTATGACATAATTCTGACTTTCAGGTAAAAATGGTCACTTGGTGGGGGTTACGTAACGTTTTACTTGAGGGAGGAGGGGTAAAGAAAAACGTTACGCCGAGTTACATGAGGGGGGGGCGGTCAAAAATCTCCAAAAACTGGGTTACGTAATACTTGAACGGAGGAGATTAAAATATCCTGTTGAACCTTACTAAGGGAAGAAAGCTTTTAGCTATATTGACATACTTAGGCGTGTCGAGTTCCGGCATCAGCCTTTATATATGCAATAATCAAGCGAGGTAGTAGGGTATCTGTACCCGACTGGATCGCGAGCACCATACACATGCTGATAAATTCGTCACAGTGTGTGTCTCTTGGTTGTTATATCTCATTTCGGGATAAGCCTATATATTTATCCAACTGCTAAGAGGCTTACAGGCCGGCATGACAACGACGACCATCGATACATTACCATAGATCTCAATGGGCGTCCTTGTTTTTGTATTGAACTCTACATACTATCAGGAAAAGTGCCGTCACTTTATCGAGCTACCGTAAAAAAAGTAAAAAAAATCTTATATTGCGGTTGTATTTAGCCGAATTGTTTGGCAGTATAGGGTGATCTGGCCGAACATACTCAACCAATGATACCCAATCAGCATTTTGAGAGTACAATATTTTACTAATTAGACTAATAAATAACGATAAAACTTAAATACAATCACAAAACTATAAAAATACCCAGTATCTTCACTTTTGTTTCAAACTGAACTCGTGCTTGGACATCACGATTAGCTACGACAAATAGCGTTGCGTTTTGCGATTTTAAAATTCCTTCGTATTTTTAACACTTTTTACTAATGAAAATCTATAAACAAAATGCGCTTACTTCTTCTGATTATTTTAAATAAAAAACTTCAATTTAATACACCGTCTTTAATTAACCTTACAACCTTCATTCGCCCAAATAAAAAAATACTGATACCTTAAGGTATCGATACTTCTTTTTATATACCTTGCTTGCCATTGATACATTTGATACAGTATTAGTACCAAGTACAGTATCGATACTTTTGATTCGATACCGTATCCCAGTATCCCTGACTTTTAAGCAATGATGGCTCAGTACGTCTTCGCGTCGATTGACCCGAGTTCGAATCTCTGCAATGAGCGGTTAAGGAAAACATCGTGAGGAAACCATATAATGGTGGTAGAGCTTTTTCTAATGTCCGCCTGGCTAGCTACCATCCTCAAGTTGAAAATATGTCGCCAAGCACCAATAGGTGTGTTCCGGCCACTGCACTTGAGAGCTAGTCTTCAACTAGGTTTAGTGTGCTATCATCTTGGGCCACATCGTCACTTAACAACAGGTTAGATTGTGGACACTAGGTCAAATCTACAAAAAAAAAAAGCTTTATTTAAAAAAATTGCGACGTGTAGGGATACCGAAATGGAATCGATTCCTGAGATGTAACGATACTTTGCTTTCGATATTTATATACAAAATTACATTTCGATTTAGGATAATATGCAAATAAATAAACTAAAATAGAAAAAACATAATATAGTGTAAATAAAGTACAGTAGATTAGGTTTACGATGATGTTGTAGTTTATATAATTGGCGAGAGAAAAAAATTAAAGATAAGAACTAATTAAAAAAAGATATCGAGCTTCGATATCTATATTTCAATATCGGACTATCTATATATCGTCCAAAAAAGTATTAGTAATAAATATCGATATTACTAAATATTAATATCGATTTATCGATATATCGATATTTTATCAACATTCCTACTCTGTGCATATAATAAAAAGGTGTGTGTGCGATTCACACACGATAGAAGTGAAACTTCATTTTAAAAGACATTTTCTATTTTATTTAAACAGTGTGCAATATACATACACACCGACATTTACTCTCTAAACGTTTTACGTTTAACGCTTGGAAGTCGCATAAGATGTTTCACTTCAATAAATAACATAGGGAAAGCAGCTGCTGTAGTTTGCAAAAGAAGAGAATGGAAAAACATGCAGTGTAGAGATTATATGACAGTTAATATGTCCAGTAATTATACTGTAATTAATGTTAATTTTAAAGTACTGAGATATTGTCATATCTACATATTAAAATATGATAAAAAATTGTATTACTTTTTGTAAATAAAAATAATTTTTAAAATGCTTTAAGGCTATGATTAAACAATATTTTATTGGCCTTATATTTATTTTCTTTGTGTAGTCGTGTTAGTAAAATGTTAAATTATGGTTGTCGATTACATTATTATCGATCAGAATATTTATCATCAATATAGTATCTACTTAGTCTACATTTTCTTCGACTTCATAATCTGCTATTATTGATTTTCATTTCGACTTTTGAAAAACTCTTCTGGCTACACCAACAAACCAAAGAGATCTCCAGAGCTCTGTTGTAAAATTCCTATGGGTCAAAATTGTAGACAAAGCGATTCAGCGTTATTGCTGGAAAAAAAAATCAGTACCTATTATTACTGTACTTTCTAAAATTACACAAATAAAATTGATAATAATTCTAAAGTTAACAATGTCTATTGACATCTTGCATTTTTATTACAAACTTCATTCATAATTCATACTATAATTTCCTTTGAAAGACAATAATGATCATTGATATTTGTAATTTCGCATGAATTTGAGGATGCATCTTGGTCTAAATATTTTTGGTCTCCTTATTAGTATGTATTCAATTATAAAATCTTAATTTGAAGAAGTTTTAAAGAAATCAAGTATCGCACGATAGATAAATGAATTACGGAATCGGAGAAATCACAATACAAAATTATAACTGTTCAAAATGTCTACTTGAAATGTTACATAAATGGAATAAAACGGTTGGCTCTAAAGTTCACAAACGTATATTTTTAACCATTCCAAGCTGAGTGGTAATTTTTTTGACAATAGTCACTTACTTGACTATTGCGTCATTTAACTATTTATCAAATAACGCGTCAATTCATCATTTTAACCATTTGGTACAAAAGGTGACCATTAGTCTAGTTGACTACGAATCAAAAAAATCGGGCGTTAGTTAAACACATAGTTAATAAATGGCGCCTTTAATATATTTTAAATAGCATCAACAGATGGTATTTATAAAAAAGAGTTTTTAATCGGTTTTTTACGATATACTTATAATTAGTCACATAAATAATTTTACTCAACAGATAAAGATAATCATTTATTGAAACACAACACTGTGTTACACATTTCAAAATTAGATTAGTTGTAAAATAATTGGAAAACAACGACAGACATTTATAAAATAGTACCAACGACGTGACAGCTAGAGCTTTTTCTATTATCTCTGTCAAAATTAAGAAAAGAACATCAACACACGCGTATACCACCAGATTCAAATAATAGCTATACATAACCTACATCGCGTATTCGCAATAACGAGGCGGGAGACGTATTTCGCGACGTTCGGAAATGCTAGGCCCGGGTTGTCTTGCATTATTTGTCTATTTTTCGTCAAAACTTATGTTTGAATCAAAGAAATTAAGAATTCAATCTATGGTTTGAATAATTAAATTTTTATGAACAAGTAAGGGAGGTGCGTTGCCACAAAAAATATTATTGAGAAGTAATATATGAAATTAGCGTTTTGTCGTACTGACCACTTTGATCTGAAATATCTCCATTTCGGTTAAGAATTCCAAATTCAAATTTATAAATTCATTTAGCCGGTACATTTGAATTTTGAAAACAGTCATTCATTTGTTTTTTCCTCATTATTTTTTACTTTGGCGTCGCTTATTACCGCACAATGGAAAACATGAAATATCGGTATATTTGCGAGTACGAGTTCTACCGTGGCACCAGTGCTGCAGAAACAGCTCGAAGGATTAATGATGTGTACGGCGCTGGTATCGCAAAAGAAAGCACGGTACGTTTTCGTTCTGGAAATTTCAACCTTCAGAACCAACCTCGTGGACGGCCGGAGACCAAAGTGGAAAATGAAGAATTAAAGATTATTGTGGAAGCATCACAAAGCACTTCAGAGATATCTGCAGGCTTCGGGGTAATTGATAAAACTGTATTAATCCACTTGAATCAAAGCGGGAAAGTAAAAAAACTTGAACGATGGGTACCTCATGAACTGAGTGAATCGAACTTGCAAACACGCGTCGACTGCTGTGTTACCTTGCTCAACCGACACAATAATGAAGGGATTTTAAATCGAATCATTACTTGTGATGAAAAGTGGATACTGGATAATCGGAAGCGCTCGTCGCAATGGCTGAACCCTGGAGACCCAGCCAAATCCTGTCCAAAACGAAAATAGACTCAGAAAAAGTTACTTGTGAGTGTTCGGTGGACTAGCGCCGGTGTCGTTCACTACAACTTTCTAAAATCTGGCCAAACGATTACGGCAGATATCTATTGTAAGCAACTGTAACACATGAAGGAAGAACTAGCTGCTAAACAACTGAGATTGGTCAATCGCTCTAGGGCACTGCTGCTTCACGACAACGCAAGACCACACACACTGCACAACAAACAACCACTAAGTTAGATGAGCTACAATTGGAATGTCTGCGACATCCACCGTACTCCCCGGACCTTGCTCCAACAGATTACCATTTTTTCCGGAATTTGAACAACTTCTTACAAGGAAAAAAATTCAATTCCGATGCGGTAGTCCAAACCGCCTTCAAAGAGTTTATTGATTCTCGTCCCTATGGTTTTTTTAGTAAAGGGGTCAATGAACTACCTATGAGTTGGCAAAACTACATAGATAACAACGGTGCATACTTTGCTTAATTAAATATATTTTCCAAAAAAAAAAAAAAAGACTTTATATTCGTCCCATACAAAACCCCATTTTCATATGTAAGGACCTAATATTATACCGATTAAATTTACAAAATCGCCGCTTGGTATGGTTCCTTACTCATTACTGTAATATATTTTAATATATTACAGGTTAATATACACAGGTTATAGGTGTTTTTATTATTTTCCCAATATATAGACGCTATCCCAAGACACATTTTTATTTTATTTAAAAAAATGTGTTCACGCATTTTAGAGTTTAGGCACTGTATTACTAGTACACTATGGTCGGTTGTTTGGTTGTAAGTGCAGCCGCACTACGCGGGAATAGTTTAGAAGCACTAGTTAGGTGGCCGACCCTCTCGCGTCCCCTACTGCTCTAGTTATCGCGGGGAGAATTCACCGAAAACAGAATGATTTACTATGAGTTCTAGAATGTTTTCTTTTCTTTATTAATCGAAATGGTTTTTTAATACTCAGCATCTACGAACGTATAAAGTTGTCCCACGAACTTACATTCTACAATGTTACCACGGACGCCATAACTGAAGTATTATGTTAGGTTTTTAGCTCCGTAAATTTCACAACTACGCCGCGCCGCTCTTATTAAGGATGATGGCAACATGCAACGCTACACGAGCCTTCCGAAATTATTCTTCAGGAGTAAGGAATGTAATTATCATAACGAAATTGATATTATTAATTTCTCACCCAGTGAACACGTTACCTTGGTTTGACATCACATTTACATCATATTTGTCATAATTACATAATTTTACACTTATATTACGTGACAGTAATATAAGTATGTAAGTAATAAACTACACTTATATACACGTTAAAATACGTGTCGTGTGTGGTCGTCTGGCAACTGTGGCCAACTGGATCGCGAGTACTATATATCATGTGTAACATCCGCTATACTGGCTACACTTAGGCGTGTTGTGTTCCAAGATCAGCCTGTGTATATCCAGTTTTCGAGACTTCGAGAGGCATATCAGCAACGACCAGCGATTAATTACATATCTCTGGGTGGTCACCATTGTTTTTAAATTTCGCTTACCATGAGACACGGTGCCGTAACTTCGCAGTGATAGTATTAAAACAAATAAGGTTATGATGAAAGCGGATAATAACTGTGGTTTCTTTGCCTAATCAAAATAAAAAAAATGAACTCGATAACGAAGTACCACAGAAAATGCCAAAAAAAAACAAGTAGTAGTAGTAAATATTATACCAACCCTATTAACCGAGGGATCAAAACACAGTAGAGAAAACTCGACCCTCGTTGTTACCGATATAGTTATCTCTGTCACGCCACACGATCTCACGCCTCCCTCGCTCAGCCGTCCCGTTTCACCACAATCGATTTTTCATCCACATTTTCCTTGGACTCCGTGAGGGACATACGGAAAAAAGTATTTTCCGAGTGCAAATTGGATATCCGTCGATAATATTAAAAGAATATACCGCAAAACACCAAAATTACAAGTGTAACAGTATACAATAAAAACAAACAAATAACATCTGAATTTTTGTGATTTAGTAAAAAAAAAAACAAATTTCGTGTTAATTTGGTGGGAAACTTCCAGAGAAGGTGCTTCGGTAAGTTGTATATTGTTATTTTTACAAATGATGATAATGTTAATTGTAAGTCATAATATCCTCAATATAGGAGATATTGAAATGACGACGCCGCGTTATACTGTGAAGAAAATACGTAGAGATACGTAAAAAATTATATTACTTATAATTATTATTAGGATATTTCTTTTATTACTAATTACAAATAAAAGTCAAGAATCATTAAAAGTCACATTGTAGATGTTTTTGTCAAGACATTTTTTTTTAAATTAAAATTTATAAATAGTCCTTGATTTTTTTTAAAATTGTAAACATTGCATGTGTCAATTGCCATAGAGAACGTACTTACTTACGGGAACATGAAAGAAAGATGAAAGCAGTGTTTTTTTTTCATGTAAGTTACTAATGCGAACGTCATATAATTTAATATGCGACTTTACTTCGATAATGGTGTAATAGTTTTTAAAATATATCGTATAAATAATTGCATGCTCATACGTAACGATTCGATCAATATAGTTTAAGGGTGGATTTAATGCACCTACATATTGGTTTTAAGATAATAATGTGTTAATGGTAAATAAGAAGTATTGGGCAGGATCGTAGTCTGTCATGTAGTTGTTATTATTTTTTACTAGCTTCTGCCCGCGGCTTCATCTACGTCGATTGACGTGATGGTCGGACACGCTAACACCGAGTCATCGTTGCATACATTGATTGCATTGCATTTATTTAGTTCACAATTATACTGCGTTTTTAATTCTTGTAAACAAATCCTTGAAACTTGAAAATAGTGTTGCCACATTCATTTGTGTAGTGCTATCGTATATTTTGTGTCACAATAATTATTTGAATCGTAATATTTTAAATTCTGAATTGTAGGTTTTTATTTATTAATTGAAGTATTTTGCATTATTCAACATATCAAATAATTCACTATTACAACTTACAAAAAAAAAAGAAAACGCTTCGGTTGATCCATGAGAGACGCAATTTTGTTTGCCTTATTCGGCATCACATTTGGAGAGTTCAATGTTTCCTTCAAAAAAACTTATCAATAGGAATAATATCTCTTACGTTTTTACGATTAGTTCGGATGTCACCACATTTTAAAAATACAATAAACTAGCAACACATGAAATGTTATTTAATTTCGAATAAAAAGGCAGTTTAGTTATATTAATAACTAGCTGTGAGAGTTTTTGGCGGGATCTCAGATTGTCATATACTGGTTTTTGTTTTTTTATTAATAAATTTGTGTTTTTGGACCCTATATTGTGTAAAACAGGTAGCGCTTTGCATAATAACGCTTGGTTATTGTATACAAGTGAAGTGGATTGAAACATGAATTCTCATGGGCTACAAAAACTCCCTAGAAAGTTCTAACAAGGGAGCCACCATCTTGTTAGGATCCTGAATTCATCAGAAGACTGGAAACTATATACACTCGATAATGGCAGTAATGGTCTTCAATAAAGAAAACCGGTTGCCAAGTTAGGAAAAAAGAAGAAGAAGAACTAGGTGTGCCCGCGGCTCCGCTCGCGTGGACTACAGAATGCTATCGATATTGTCGTCGACCTAAGCCGCCACTTATTTTAATGATGAAATTATTTATGCGGAACCCAAATTCTTTACCCTAAGTTACTTCCTTATAAGATCAGCTATCTCCCAGTGAAAATCCCGTCAAAACAGGTCCGTGATTAGCCGGAACAAATAGATAGACAGGCAAAAAACCTATATACATTCATATGCTTTTAGTAAAAAGATGTTATTTTGACATTACACACAGACACTTCAATTTTATTTATTTGTATAGATTTTGTTGATGACTGTACTAGTATAAACCGTGTTTTAGTCCTCAAATGTGTGTGCAACTAGAAATCAAGGCTGACTGAGATTGAGTTGGAATCCCTACAATTAGCCTGAGCTTTCGGTGAAGGAAAACATCGTGATAAAACCATATCATGGTGGTAGGGCTTTTTATTTTAGCCTAACTAGCTACAACCCTCATGTTGTATGTCTGTCGCCAAGCGGTGTGTTCCGGTAGCTGCACTTGAAAACCAGTCCTCCCACTCGGCTTAGCGTGTTACCGTCTTCGGCCACATTGTCACTTAATATCAGGAGAGATTGTGGTCCTAAAGCTAAAACCTATAAAAAATAAAAACTTGGCAGTCATAGGGACTGCCGATAGAAGTGAAAACTTATAACTTAGAATTATTTTCAAACGCTAACATAAATACGAATATTTAAAATAATAAAAATAACTCTTTGTTTTTTTGTTATTTATTTTTCAACTTAAAAATATTAGTACATTTATTTAGTACTCGCTATTGTACTGGACAGTGATTCTACAATTAAACAACTTAGATAATAATCAAACTCAAACACTATTTGAACAATATACAGTATATACACATTACACTTTTTACTAAATTCATTCAATTTTACTTGTAAAGATATACACAGCACTAATGTTGCACAATACGTCACCTGTATAGCTACAGATATACTGTAATTACGCATGTCGGTGACGCGAACTCACAGGATGTCACCCATACAAAAAGCGTCTAACGCGCACAGCACACGGTCAGGTGTATATGATGTGTTATACGTGTATACGTATATATATGTATTCGTGTACACAGGCCGCTGCGCATGCGCCAGTCTGATATCAGAGCAGTACGTGCTATAGATATACTTAGTCTGGCCATAAATACTGTTATAATTGATATTTTCAACAAAATATTACATTTGAATTTGGAATCTGTCATTTTTATATGATTGTTCATTGTGATTTCTCATTTTGGCGCCAATACATTGTACAATATTTTGCGATATTAAAATGGAGTGGGGTGATAAAGAGAACCGAATCGCTGTGATTGCATTACACAAAGTAGGTATGAAGCCAAATGAAATTTTTAAAACTCTCCATATGCTTGGTATTAGTAAAATGTTTGTGTACCGGGTTATAAATAGGTACAATGAGACCTCCTCTGTTTGTGACAGAAAAAGATCTGGCCGTCCACGGAGAGTTCTCACGAAAAAGGTGGTCAAAGCAGTAAGGGAAAGAATTCGAAGAAATCCTGTCCGAAAGCAAAATCTATCTTTCTAAGCAAATCCTATAACCTGGTCAGATAACATATCTATAAATTAAAAGAAAAACCATGTAAATCGTATAAGTGGTTTTCGCTTGAAAAGAACATAAACGGACAGACAGACAGAGAGACGTTGAGGTTTAAATAAGTGCATTTTATCTGTTTAATTAAGTACAAGTTTTCAGAGACATATTTAATACTAATAAAAACAGAATCAGGACAATGTAATTAAAAAAAAGGTGGATCGAATAATTTAATTCTCAATCTAGAATGAATTTTATTCCAGTGTACCTATCATATAAACGGGTAGGTACTTTTCCAATCAGAAAGCAATTTCCTGTTAAATCTTTCGGATATTAACGGATATAAGCAATTTACAAACGATATCCGCTCACTACTACGAAAATTTGTAACTATTATCTGTCTGTATATAGCGACAGGTTTCGGGGATAGCATGTGATCCTCGAATGCCTCTGGAATTTAAGGGAAAACTGTATAAAACTATTATAAGTCCTGGCTCGAAAAAAAGAGATGGATGAAAGAAGATTACACGTGGCAGAGATGGATGTGTGGTTTTTATTTATCGTTACAGGTTTGCCTAGTGGCCACAATCTCACCTGATCTTAAGTGACGATGTGGCCCAAGATGATAACACGCTAAACCTAGTGGAAGACTGGCTCTCAAGTGCAGCTGCCGGAACACACCTATTGGTGCTCCGTGACAGGTTTTCAACTTGAGGGTGGTAGCTAGCCAGGCGGACATTAGAAAATACCCTACCACCATGCTATGGTTTCCTCACGATGTCTCCCTTCACCGAAAGCTCAGACTCATTGCAGGAAATCGAACTCACGTCAATCGACGCGAAGTCGTACTCGCTACCACTGAGCCATCATTGCTTCGATACCTAGAATATGAGTAGAATACGTCTACTTATAAATGGATAAAATTAGGAATGAGTATATCAAAAGAAGTCTTAAAATAGTACCAGTCAAAGAGAAGTTGAGGGGTTATAGGTTAGCGTGGTATGGGCATATCATGGGGAGGGATGAATGACATATAACTAATACCTGGTCACAATATCTGTGCACCTGACCTCGTGACGTAATATCGGCGGTCTGGGTACGGTGTGAAGTTTTTTGTATGCACTGGGGAGTGCGCGGAGAGGTGACAGGGGAAACGGGAGAGGCGCCGCATTCCAGCGAGGTGCACAGATATTCTGACCGAGCTGTAGAAGATAAGTATGAAGGTGGACGCGTGAATCGTTTTTTTTTTTTTTTTTTTTTCGAACTGACTACACTGTTAGCCTGAGGGGCCCTGGAGCCTTTACGGCTTTTACAGCTTTACCGGGCTTGGGGGCGAGCGCTTAGGGCACTCGGACTCGGCTCGGACTGTTGCGCGTATGCATAAGTTGCGATCTGACTATTTCCCTATCCGTAATTCGATCTAAACCAACTATTTATACATACATGTTTCTTCGCCCTGGGTGGAAGGAGGAACATGTGTATGTGTATTTAGTGGTCTGAATTTTTTTGTATAATCTAACTAGGCAAAAAAAGAAAAAAAAAAGGTCCCTTACAGAACCTATGTACCTGTGTGTTGTGCATGTGTGTATAATGCAGTGTCATGTATGGCTGTGAAAGCTAGTGATTGTAGAGTCACTTGTATCGCGCGAGCGGCTGCTTGGCTCAAGGGCTCCATGCCGATGGATCGGACCTAGGCTTGAGTTGCCGCAGAGGAGGGCGGTCGTGGCGGGTGTGCGGGAGCGAAGTTAACCGTACGTCCCCTGCGGAGGGAACGGTGGTTTCGCGGGCGTGGGCGCGAGCACGCATATGTTGCGGGAGCGGACGCGTAGAAATTGTTAGCTTTCTCGATGTCGTCATCGGGATCGACAAAGAGATTTCGCGGACGGCGTTTATAACGTTTGGCAATGGGGATCGAGTTGTCTGGGACGTAGTTCGCGGTGGATTTTACGAGCGGGTTGGGATGATTCGAAGCGCTATCGAAGTATCTCCTGGTGAGATGTTTAACATAGGCTTCTATCGAGGGAAGCCTCATGTCCCTGTGCAGGTCCATGTTCCTAACGAAGGCTGGAGGGTCAAGCAGGCGACGGATTTTGGACTCTTTGCATGCGGGCAAAGTTATGTTTGGACATATGTGCGAACGCGGCGCAGCTATATGTCAAGATCGGACGTACGCACATCTTGTACAGTGTGAGCTTATGTCTTAAGGACATTTTGCTTACCGATCTGAGAAAGGGTCGCAAGCGGGAAAGGATCCAGATGGCCCTATTCCTGACTATAGTAACGTGTGCGTTGAAGTTAAGCTTCGAGTCGAGGGTGACACCCAGATATTTAGTCTTGGTGGCCCAAGCGATATTCGTACCGAATAATGAGAGGGGTCCTACCGTGCGTGGTAGTTTGCATGTATGCGGTTCGAACATAATCGCGGCGCTCTTTACCGGATTAATAGCTATCCGCCACGTTCGAAACCACTCCCCGAGAGTGGTTACGGCACGTTGGACTGCGCAGGCGAGATTTTTTCTGTGTCTGTTTGACGCATATATGACTGTGTCGTCAGCGTAGAGCCCTACCTCGACCCCGGGGGGCTTCGGGAGGTCGCTGACGTACAGATTGAAAAGGCAAGGCGCCAGAATGGAACCTTGCGGGACGCTTGAGCGTATAGGGTGGGCGGTAGATAGTACTCCTTCCACTCGGTAGTGGAAGGTGCGGTCGCGTAGAAAATCGTGAACTAGATGAACTAACCTATCCGAGACTTCTAATTGATGTAGCTTGTGGACTAGTCCGGCATGCCAGACCTTATCGAAGGCCTTAGCTACGTCGAAAAAGACCGCAAGCGTACGGGCAGGGGCGATACTACTTTTGGCAAAGTTGCTCCGTGAGGCGGTGCACTTGATGTGTACACGAGTGTCGGGCGCGAAAACCGAACTGTTCGGGAGGGTATAGATTTTTAATATCTATAATGGTTTTGAGACGGTTCAGAAGGAGTCGCTCGTAAAGTTTCCCTAGTGTGTTTAAAAGGCTGATCGGGCGATAGCTATCGGGAAGCGAAGCTTTTTTGCCGGGCTTGTGAATACCTACAACTATAGCTTTTTTCCAGACGGCTGGAAAATAGCAGTGGGCTATGGCTACATTGAAGATGCAGACCAAAAGAGCTATGAGGTGATCGGGAAGAAGTTTAAGTACTTCATTCCTGATACCGTCGGGGCCAGGGGACTTTCTAGGCTTAAGGCCATTAATAACAGAACAAATCTCGTCATGCGTGACCGGGGTTAACGTTTCCGCGGGGGGAATCGTCGTTAGTTCCTGAACGGCGGTCTCGATGGTTTCGATGTGGGCAGTATCTACGTTGTCGCAGTTTGGAGAGCACTGGCTCTCCCAGCTTGCGGCAAGGCATTCTGCCTTATCGTCGCTATCGAACGCGGGTGGGAGATCGGGGCCCCCTTTCGAGGGGCGGCATTAGGGCGGTAGCTTCTAACTTCAGAGAGTGGGCGAGGTTCCAGTAAGCCAGATGGGACGGCTTGAGACCCTCTAAGAGGTTATCCCACCGGTGACCTCTGAACTCGCCGATGCGAGTTCTGACCTCTCTCTGAAGTCGTCGTAACCTACGGTTGTTATCCCTCATTGGATAAGAATCGTGTGCACGTGTCGCGGCGTTCTTTTCCGTGATTAACGCTCGTAAGCCGGGGGGGGAGTATGAAGCGGCGATCGTTCGCCGCTTGCACCTCTCTCGAGGCCTCCCTTACACCGGTTTGGAGGTAGTCGCCCAGGGAATCGATCGCTAAGTCGGCGTCTGCTGTTGACTCTAATACGTCGGGGATCCTAACTAAGCTGGACGGGGTCGCGTTATCCGTTAGGTAGCGATTTAAGATCGCGTAGTCAATTTTGACTTTTGGCGGACTGGGGTCGAACGGTTGCCCGAGTTGTAAAATAACCGGGCGGTGATCGGAGTCTAGTTCGTGTACGACTTCTATAAGTCGTAACCGAAGCGAGCGTGAATCGTATTGGCCCTATTGCCGGCGGTCTTTGCTTATCGTGTATGATCCTTAAAAGATAGACCTATGCTATCCCAGACTTTTTTGTAGGTCTTTTTAAGACGTACAATTATGTAGAACATTGTTTTGATATATCTCTTATATACTCAGCGTAAGTCCCTAAGGCGTCCTTTTTTACCGAATTGATTCACCATTATCGTCACTGCTTATTTCGTAACATATCCGTAAACCTGGTCAGATAGCACATCCATAAATTAAAGAGAAAACCATGTAAATCGTGTTAGTCGTTTTCGCGCGAAAAGAACATAAACGAATAGATAGACAAAAAGACGTTGAGTTTCATATTATGTATAGATTATTATTAAATTTTGTAATGCACTTGATTTAAATACAAATTTTAATTCCTTCAGTATATTTGTATACATATAATTTTAATTCATTCTAGATTTATTTTTTTGATTATTGAACAAATGATAGCTATATATTAACACAAAAGTAATTCTAACAGGTTAGCTGTACAACAGAGGTCTACTAACATTAAAAAAAAACTTTTTTATCCTTTTAATGGGGTAGTGGGAAAGGGTACTGTAGTTGAGCCTGAAAATATGACGCGTAATGACGCGATTGTGCTGCACGCGTGTTTCCGCCTTTGTTTAACTTGCCGCCTTTCAAGTTTTAATGACGGGGTGGCTGAATGGCATGTTTTCCCGTGCCATTTTTTTTTTGTCATTTATGTGATATATCTTATTGTTACTTCATATTATCTTATACCATCTTTGGAAATGTTTTCGTAATAATAAAGCAATTGGGACCGCATTCTTTAAGTCATAACAATTTCGTTGATTTATTCAATAGTCCAACCGTTTAATCCGCGAGTTGACAGCATGTTGACAGAATTTTGATAAAAATCCTAAAACAATACAAACTTGGAAAAAAAATGTAATTTCCTTCAGAAAATTAAAATTACTTGTCTGTGAGTCACGTGGTTGTGAACGCCATACAGAAAATGTGACGTCATCGTACAGTCATCGTACACGCACAGTTGAGTGTTTTCTTTTGAAAATAATTACTAAACGTTGAAATAGTGGCTTTAAAATTATATGTACTGTAGAAAATTCATATGATTCAACAAAAAATGTAATAAAGTCAACTTTGCAAATAATACATTTAACCTCAGTTTTTTTATTGAATGATGACGTCACGGCGCGGTATAAAAGAAAAAAAATACTTTAAAGGTGTAATTATGATTAAATATTATTATTCGAGGGTATCGTTTTCAACATATTTTGTCAACGAAATTTGTCGACTACCGGATTAAGTACATTCTGGAGTGGGGAATCTAAATATACGTTTTAAAAAAGGTACATCTGAAACTTCTATTTTTTGTACAGACACAGTTTTAACTCCAGTGCGTTTCCGCTGGCGGCGCTGTTAATTAGAAGAGAAAAATAAACGTTCGATTGTATTGTTATGATCTGTTTAAAAAAATGTATAAAAAAATTAAAGGCGTCACGGAACTCCCATACATTAACTTCTTATCAGCCCGATTAGGTACTTAAGAAGAATATAATAGGTCCTTAATTATTTTGAATGGCAGCGTCAAAAGCGCGCATAATACAAATATGCTATAATTTCAGCAGAATGTGTATCTTAATATATTCCTGCATATCTTTTAAGCTATCTGTGCACGACCAAAGAAAACCGACCCCTGACGCCCGAGTCCTCACAGCTAGTACGTGGTGCGTGTCAAAGCAAACCTCAATTGCAAATGTACATCGTATTATTTTTTGTAATAAGAATGCAACTTGTGGAATATGTGATTAATTATAGGATCTTGTTTATATGTAAATAATAAACGTTGCATGTCTTTTATTTTAGCACATAAGTAGTGGATAAGAACAAATGTACTCGTATATCTATAAGTTTGTATAGAGATAAGAAATAAATAACAGGACAGTAAATAAATAAAGGGGTAAAGCGGAGGTAAAGTTAAAACTCATCAGCAAATTTAAGTATATAATTCAAGCCGATTGGCGGCTCGTCAGTCCTTTTCGGGATCCACTGAAGAGTTCTGCCTCGCCTCCAACTGCCCTCTGAACACTGAAGACAGCATTTTTATTTAGAAGCGGATTCAAATTAACAGACTTGAAGCCCTAGAAGAGTTAACCTGCACATAATCTATCATAATTTGAAAAATGAGGTATTGTTAGAATCGTCTTGATCGTCCGCTGATTGTAGAGATGTCACAATGAAATTAACATGTCGCCCTCTAGAGGATATAAAGTAAACTATTTTTTTAATGTGCCGTGTTGAGTATCAGATGAAAGGGCTTAATGAGCACATTTGAAAATATAGATTATAATACTTTTTGAAGCGAGATGTTTTCCGTAGTCCGGTTTTCATTTTGAAACTTATCTAGTAGGTACAGTCCTCATAGTAAATGTAATTGAGATATGCGTATCTATTACGGGCTATTACTACATTCAAATTATCTGTCTATACATATAATAAAATTGAAGTACATGTTTGTAATGTCAAAATAACAGCTTTTAACTAAATGCATATGAAAGTATCACGGAACCTATAACAAAAAACCTATTTTTAAAATTGTTGTCTATCTGTCTGCTTGTTTTCCGGTTAATCTCCGAAACTAGGTATTACTTAGGCTATTATTTAAGGAAAATAATTAGGTATCCGCACCAAAATTAAAAAACCTTTTTTAGTAGTCCACGCGAACGGGGCCGTGGGTACAGCTAGTATAAAATAATAGAAACCAACATCATAAGGAATATTATTAATAATAATAATCCGAGCATATTAAAAAATTCAGTGTCACCCTATCTGTCTGCCCGTTTATATTCTTTTCACGTGAAACTTTCCACTTATACGATTTAATGGTTATTATTATGATGTATATCTCTATGTTGTCTAGCCAGGTGATAGGATATATTTTCTAAGATAAATTAACATACTAAATAAGCAGTGACAATAATGGTGAATCGCTTAGGAAACAATACACTTATGAGACTCTTAAATGGCTTACGCTGAGTAAACCATAAAAGATTTATTTAATTAATGTAATACATAACTGTAGATCTTTAAAAAATCAGCGACAGTATATGTCTATCTTCTAAGGATAAACGACAAAAAGCATTTTTGGCTTTTAAAATAACTAGCGAGCAACCGTCATTAGTTGAAGTAGGAGCCAACACACTTCACGTGTACGCTCGACGGACGCCGACGCGACGGCTAGAGGGAATGTAATCACTACGTTTACGACGGCATTCTGGGGCCCAAGTCTACTATTTCACATTTAAGAATATACCATTGTCATTATATCGAGACTATACTGGATATTATATCGAAATTGTAACAAATTTGGTATTCTGCTAAAATCATTAGTGTCTCGATAGAATCTCTATAGTGTTGTGTGTGTGTGTCAATGGGATGGCAATATCTATACGTCGTTGGGGTCACCTATCAAAATCTACCATGGATTCAGTGTTGCTAATCGATACTACCATAAGTTGACAATACTTGTTAGTGCTATTTCGACTGTCACCATCTCGACTGTCACAATCTCGTCTGTCGCAATCACGACTATCGCCATCTTGACTATACCTATTTTGACAGTAGCCATCTTGACTATCGCCATTTCGACTGTTACCATCTCAACTGTCGCCATTTTGACTGTCACCATATCGACTATCGCGATTTCGACTGTCACCATTACGACTGCAGCCATCTCGATTGTCATCACTTCAAACGATCGACATTTTATAGATTCGGTGAAGTTGATGACGAAATTTTATATTATTTTCATGAAACGTGTAAGCAATCGTACCTACTAAATAAGCTGCTGTTGTTCAATGGCTACTCAATCGTCAAAACGCCATAGAAGTACAATTGATAATGCTGTTAAATATTTAAGAAAATACCATTTTACCTACTATCAAGTTGCTATCGAAATATCATTGAGACGCGATCGTAGAACATGTTCAAATAAAAATAAGTTCCGGATGTTATGTACCGATTTGATTAAATATAAATAACAGAATTTTTAATGATAAACAATAGGAGAAAGACAGCCGATTCTGAATTTATGGTTGTGGTTTTAAAATTTGTTTATAAATTAGTTAATTATTGTTTATTCTTGTTACAGATGACGAATGTCATGCCGTTGTTGGCGTGAAATGGACGGCATTCAAATGGAACCAATCGGCAAATACAAGGCCGATAGGAACGGCTCTGCTAAAGGTAAGATAATTTAAGGTTCACGATCACGATCCAGCCGGACCCAATCCAATCCAATCCATTTGAAGCAAGTATGGCTCAGTGGTAGCTTGTACAACTTCGCATCGATGGACGTGAGTTCGAATCCCTGCAATGAGCCTGAGCTTTCTTCGGTGAAGGAAAACATTGTAAGAAAACCATAGGATGGTGGTAGGGCTTTTTCTAATACCCGCCTGACTTGTCTAATTATAGCTTGTAAAATCTGTCACCAAGCACCAATAGCTGTGTTTCAGCAGCTGCACTTGAGAGCCAGTCTTCCACTAGGTTTAGTGTGTTATCATCTTGGGCTACATCGTCACTGAACATCAGGTGAGATTGTGGCCACAACTTCAAACCTAAAACGATTAAAAAAACACGCTTTACCATTAAATAAAAGGAAGAACAAGCCCGTTGGGTCATGCACTGTTATTGATTTAACTGAATCTGAACTACCAAATTGCATATTATCGCTTGTTTTTACTATTACAGCAGCCGCCTGGCGTAATATCGTGGATCAAGATTTGGACGATGTGGCCTTTTTGGCTGGTGAGTTAAAATTTTACCCATTTATCTATATTTTACCCATTTATCTATATTCATTATAAAGCGAAAGATGTTTTTTTTTTTTTGTTTGAACGTGCTAATCTTGTAACTACCAGTCAGATTTGAAAAAAAAAACATATTTCATTTTATAGCCAAATTATTAAGGAAGGTTACAAAGCTATAAAACTTTACTCTATGACCTTAAGGTGCGGAGCAGTAACCAAACATCAAGCAATCTGGCGATGTTGTTAAGTAAGTTGATAAGTAAGATTGAGTAAGAAAAATAGTTAAAGAATCACCATCCTCGAAATATCAAGAATCGTCCGGAATGTAACCGATATATCGTATATACACGTATAGTCGTGTCGTGTCATCGTAGGTTCGACGACGCACACATAGAAAGCCTTATCGTTATAACTGTCAATAAACAGTGGGCTATAAAATCAAACTTTCCGCTCGTTTTAAAAGCGATGACGTAAGTTTTTTTACAACGTTTTAAGAGTTCAGAGACTTTCTAGAGATTTCGGGATCGAATCATTTGGGTATAAAAGCGAGCCGTGTCGCGAGTCACAGCAGTGATTGTCCGATTACGACCGGAACGGACGTGTTTACGACCGCTCTCTGCCGCCTTCGTGACCTTTTACGACCGATCGGTTTTGCTACGCACCTGCATCGCACCTGCACCGCACCTGCATATCGCCGTCTCGCTCGCACCCATTGTGTCGCGTACTTTTCAGTACGCTACACGAACCCAAACTGCACTTTTAAGTGCAATTGTTTCTATTTGACGAAATCCACACTTTAGCGGTCGCTTGCCGGAAACCTCTCGGTGTAAACAGAAGGCAAGTGGGTGCGTGACCCAAGCGCCCCTCGGTTGCCTCCTTCAGAGGCAAACGACAGTACTTGGGCGGGCTTGGGAATCTTGGCCCTTGATAGAGTCATAGTCAAGCCCCAAGTGTCTCTTTCCCACCCTACCGATCCTGCTACACATCCATCCCCGAGTGTCTGTTTGGGCGTAGCTAGGTATTTATACCGGCTGCGTTCTCTGCCTCGGGCTTGCCAGGGACTCCACGTAGGCCCGGTAGGTTCTCATTCCTGCGTGTCATTGCACCTCGACTCGCAGGTCACTTTGCCGGACTCGGGATAGTCCGTTAAATTTTATTTGGCGCACCCCCCTGCCCCTCCGGTGGGGAGATTTATATTTTGTTTCGAATTCGGAATTCGAATTTCAAATTTTTTCCCCAGTCCTCCACACGCCACCGGAATGGCCGATTCTGCAGAAGCCCTAGAGCTAAGGAGGCTCCGTACATTTCTCAAGGAGAACATACCCGACACCTTGGTTTCCTTTAATAGGAAGTACCCACGCGTCCGTCCCGCGCCGGCACAGACCCCCGCGGAGAAATGCCGCCCCGCCGCACACTTCATACCCCTCACCGCCGCGTCAAACGGAGTACCCGCCGCGCCGCGCCCGCGCTCGCCACGCTCCCCGCGCCCTTCGTATCCTGACACGCTTGCCCCGCGCTCGCATTCGTCGATCTCACGGGCGCGATCGAGCTCTAAGAGCTCTTCTCTCCTGCGTCCGCGTTCACGTTCGCCCGTAGTGCGAACTTTTATTAATACGGCGAATTATTTCTCGCCTCTATCTCCGGATCCGGAGATCCAATCGTTAATGCCGCCTTTCGCGCGGAAAAACGTAAATGTCCCCGCGATGGACACCGCGGTCCCTAACGAGACCCTACTAAACGACGGTTTCATAACCGTCAAGTCCACCAAGAGGAAGGGGAGGGGCTCCCCGCCCTCTTCCCCTACACCCGTGGCCGCAGGGAAAGCGCGCCGAACGAGCGAGAACACTCGCTCCGACCCCTCCTACGCGCCCGCTGCGGCCCCCGCACCCGTTGGAAGGAAAAAACCCCGCCGCCCGCCCCCAATCACTATCCAAGACAAAGCGTCTTGGACGAAAATTTCGGACAAGTGTAAGGAGCTCAAGCTCCCGGAACCCCGGGCCCGGAACACCCCTTCAGGGATCTAGGTCCATGTGTCGACCTCCGACGATCACAGGAGGCTCACTTCCCTCCTGCGATCCAATAGGCTAGGCTATTTTACTTATGCCCTCGAGGAGGAGCGTCTCCTGCGAGTGGTTATTCGCCAGATCCCGGTCGAGATCTCTCCCGACCAAGTTTCAGCCTCCCTTAAGGAGCAAAACTTCCCCATACGCGAAGTACACAGGATGTACAAGCATACCACCAGGGCACCATACAACATGGTGCTCGTCTTCCTCGATATGTCCCCAGAGGGCAAATCGATTTTCAATCTTTCCGAGGTGTGTGGCCTCACCGGGATAACCGTTGAGCCGCCACACAAAAATAGAATCCCGTCGCAGTGTCACAACTGCCAGCTCTACGGACACTCTTCCCGTAACTGCTGCTTTCGCGCTAGGTGCGTCAAGTGCCTAGACGACCACGCCACCAAGGAGTGCCCCCGCACTCCTGGCACTCCCACCCCGCCCAGCTGCGTTCTCTGCCAGCAGACGGGACATACTGCGAATTATCGCGGTTGTCTCCGTGCCCCGCGCACGAAACGCCCCCAGCCAGTCAGACAGGCCACCTATCCCAAGGCACCTGTTGCTCGGCCTCATATTCAGCCTCTAATGTCTCTAAAGGCTTTCCCCAGCCTTACAGGCACCTCACGTGCCCCAGTGGCACCAGCTCCCGCGCCCTGCGCACCCTTCCCATCCGTACTGGCCCCTCCGGCCTCATTAATTAAACCCAAGCCTGTCAAGGCCATCCCGGTTCCGGCAGCCCCCGCCATCTCAGCCCTCGGTTTCTCGTTGGCTGGCAAGGAGTGGTTCACCCAGCTTCTTCTTGTGCATGAAGTGCAAGAAATCATCGCATTCAACGCGGTGATTAACTCCAATAAGGACTTAGGATTACTCAACGGAATAACCCAATTCCCGGGCATAGTCGCCACTATTCAACGGCTTGTCCGCGTCTCTCATAGCCAAAATTAAAATGGATCGGATCAAACCTAAGAGTTTGTGCCTCTCCTTTTTTAATGCGCGATCAATTAGACCTCAGCGTGATCTAATTGCCGCCTTCCTCCGAGAGCACCAAATAGACGTGTTTCTAGTCCAAGAAACATTTCTAAAACCCAACGCTCGCAATACCCGAATCGCAAACTACAACATTATTAGGAACGACCGGGTCCACGCTAACGGCGGAGACACCCTCATATACTATAAACGCTCTCTATACTGCATAGCAATAGAACCTCCCGAACTCTCCAGTATAGAGGTATCTGTTTGCAGATTCGGTATGACTGGTCACTCGTCAATCATAATCGTCTCTGCCTATCACACCCCGAACAAAAGGCTTCTCAGGTCAGATCTGGAGGCTCTTTTTGCACTAGGTAATTCAGTTATTATAGCGGGTGACCTCAATTGCGGGAATGTCATCTGGAACAACCCGACTACCTCCCCGAACGGGAGGATTCTGGAGGATCTATCTGCCATTCTCGACTGTGATGTCATCGCTCCTTCAGAGCCCACTCACTTTCAGGACTATTGTCGTCTATCTGTTTTAGATATAGCACTTTAAAAAAATGTCTCTCTCAATATAAGACTCGTACAAGTCGTACATGAGTTAGACTCCGACCACCGACCCGTAGTTCTCCACCTAGGTCAGCCTTCTGACCAGCATCCCTCCTCCGTCAAGGTGGTGGACTATGCGGAGCTAAACAGATACCTCTTGCACAATCCCTCATCCTCCAGTTTGGATAGGGTCCCAGACGAGTTGAAATCGACAGCCGATGCCGATCTGGCGATCGATTCCCTGGTCAGCCATCTCCAAAACGCCGTCAGTAAGGCCTCGAAAGAGGTGCAAGCGGCGAACGAACGCCGCTTTATACTTCCTGCCAACGTGAGAGCGCTGATCACGGAAAAGAACGCCGCGACTCGAGCACACGATTCATACCCGACTGCGGACAATCGTAGGCGGTTAAACTCACTTCGGAAAACGGTAAAAAGCCGCATTTCCGAAATCCGTAATGCCAGATGGGGGGCCCTACTCGAGGGTATCCAACCATCCCATCTGGCTTTCTGGAAATTAGCACGCACATTTAAATGTGACGATACAGTCCCCATGCCCCCCTTAGTTCAAGGCCCCGGCAAACCTTCCGCTTTCGATAGCGCTGAAAAAGCAGAATGCCTTGCCGAGAGCCTTGAAAATCAATGCTCTCCGAACTGCGTTAACATCGATTCCGAGTTCGTAAGCTTGATAGAATCGGCGGTAACAAATTCTCTCGCGGTCCCCCCGACAGACGATTTGGACTCGGTCACGCCTGAGGAAGTTATGCCAACCATTAAAGGCCTTAAGCCTAGAAAATCACCTGGTCCCGACGGTATCAGGAACGAAGTACTCAAACTTCTTCCTGATCACCTCATAGCTCTTTTGGTCTGCATCTTCAATGTAGCCATAGCCCACTGCCATTTTCCAGCCGTCTGGAAAAAGGCCATAGTAATAGGTATTCACAAGCCCGGCAAAAAAGCGTCGCTTCCCGACAGCTATCGCTCTATCAGTCTCCTTAACACGTTAGGAAAAGTCTATGAGCGGCTCCTTCTGAACCGGCTCCAGTTAGTAGTCACAGACAAAAATCTTTTACCACCTGAGCAGTTTGGTTTTCGTGCCAAACACTCTTTTACCCACCAAATGCACCGCCTCACGGAGCACATTCTTCAAAATTTCAACCGCGACCCAACACCTCGTCCTACTCTTGCGGTCTTCTTCGACGTCGCCAAGGCCTTCGATAAGGTCTGGCACGCTGGTTTAGTCCACAAGCTTTTGGAACTTCAAATCCCGGATAGATTAGTTAAAATCATACACGCGTACCTCTCTGACCGGACCTTCTGCTACCGAGTAGAGGGTGCTCCCTCTGAGCCTCATCCCATACGCTCAGGTGTTCCCCAGGGTTCCATTCTGGCGCCCTCTCTATTCAACTTATATATCAGTGACCTCCCTCGCCTCCCCGAGGTAGAGGTAGGTTCCTACGCTGATGACACAGTCCTGTTTAGTTCCTCGTGGAACAGACAAACCCTCAGGCTACGTAGATGGCGCATAGGAATTAACCCCGATAAGAGTAGCGCTATCCTCTTTCATCCCACTCTAAGATTAGTTAAAATTCCCGCTATCAAACTATTTAATGTGGCTATCCCTTGGGCCAACCAGATCAAATATCTGGGTGTCACACTGGATAAACACTTAAATTTCAAGGCACATATCGATAGAGTGCGAAGGAAAGCCGGTATGGTCTCAAGCCGCCTGCACCCTCTCGTGTGCTCGAAGAGCAAAATGTCCCTCAGACATAAGCTCACGCTCTACAAGACTAGACCGATCCTAACTTATAGTTCCCCAGTCTTTGCTCACATAAGTAAATTCACCCTCAATAAGTTACAAATAGTTCAGAACCGCTTTCTCATAAGGGCGGTCGGTGCCGCTTGGTTCGCTCGGAACGTAGATCTCCATAAACATATGGAAATACCTTCGATCGAATCATTTATAAAGTCCCTATCAAATAATTATTTTGAAAAAGTGTCGAACCATTCGAACCAGCTAGTAGTGGCAGCCGCATCTCAGAACCCGAATCCAGACATCCGAATGTCTAACAAATATATACGCCCGCGCGACATTTTATCTGACCCCGATGATAAAATCACGGAAGCGAACGCGATTTTCCCGCCCGTATCTAATAACCAAGCGTGTTTGTGCCCACGCCCGCGTAATCACCGCTCGCTCCGCAGGGGGCGGGCGGCAAACTTCGCTCCCGCACACATATCTCGACCGCCTTCTCCTGCAGCGACTTGAGCCTAGGTCTGTTCCCCCGCTAGGGAGCCCTCAAGCCAGCTGCTCGCGCGATACAGTGACACTGCAATCACTAGCTACCGACATACATTCACTACACTGTATGAACACACATGCACCACACTCAGGTACATAGGTCTTGTAAGGGACATTTTTTTCTTTTTTTTGTGGTTAGTTAGCCTCAGAAAATTTTTCAGATCACTGAATACATGTACGTGTGTCTCTTCCTCCCTCCCAGGAGGCAAGAGACATGCATACATGTATAGTTAGTTAGCTCGAATTCGCGTAGGAATTTAGCTAGGTCGCGTATGTTGCAAATACGGCAACAGCTCAAGCCGAGGTTCGGCCACTTTGGCACCCTTGCGCATGTTGCCCAAAATTTCTCGGCTGAGTGCCTTAAGCGCTTGCCAACAAGTCCGGTGAAACTGTTAAGGCCCCCGGGCCAACAGCATAGTCTACAAGAGGAACATACAGGCGTATTCTGTGAGTACATACAAGTTGATTCTGCAAGTGCATTCGGTAAGCGATTTGTGAGTTTTTTTTGTTTTAATATGTATTTCTTTGAGTACGAATAAATTGTTTTCGTGAAACACTTCGGCATTTTACTACCCACGAGCGTAACTATATGATACACGGATCCGTTGACGGGGCCGGGGTCCGTGAATTGTTAGTTGAATAAATTTAAGACGGGTGAAAACGTTAGGTTAATAAAGCTAGTTATATACATTTATGTACTGGTAAGCGAGGCGTCTGATCTGCCCGTCTACTAGCTGCCCCCGCTCAAAAGAAGCAAACCAAAAATGCTTGTTGTAGGTGATCCTGACAAGATGCTATGTCTGACTTTATTGTAGATCTTTTCAAGATCCACAATTATTTAGAAGAATAATTTGATACATCTCTTACGGTTAACTCAGAGTAAGCAATTTAAGCGTCCCAAATGCGTCTTTTTCCGAGTTGATTCACCATTATCGTCACTGCTTATTTCGCACGTTACTTTATGTTATCAAATATATCCTATAACCTCGGCAGATAAAATAGCTAAGAACTAAAATAAAAAACATGTAAATCGAATTTTAAGTGGTTCTTGCGAAAAGAACATAAACGAACAGACCGAGAGACGTTGAGTTTTTTCTATACTTATTTATTGACAATCGTCAAATGTCGAGCTAAACGCGCGGTATGTACGCTATTAATGTGGGTTTAACGTAACGATCAACGACGTACCAGTTCAAACTTAGCAGTGTGTATTTAAAGGGATGTCAATGATCATAATAGTTATATTTATAGATACAGATAAAGCTCGTGAGGCGCGTGAGCTTGGCGATACTCCTGTAGCGGTGTGCTCACAGCGTCGGGCATTGTGCCTGACTGTTCTCGTGTTCACAACAATGTTCATGATCGCACTGCTCGTCGTATACGCGTCACCGCAAACAGGTTACCGCTTTTTTTATTTATTTACTAGCTTTTGAATGCGTTGTATTAAATAAATCATTTGCGCGCCATCTATTGTAAACTGGTTGTACCAGTACAGAAACATTTACAGGTGTAATCATAACAACTCAACAAAATTTCGTAGCAACGGAATGATTAGCTTTGAAAGGCATAATATGGTAAAATAAATAAAGAAACATTGATTTATATAGAGTACTAGATGTGCCCACGGCTCCACTCGTGTGGACTACAGAATGCAAATACGCACGCGCGATTGTGCTTGCGCCTCAAAAATGCTTATTGTGGGTGATCCTTAGAAGATAGATATTAACTGTTTTTGACTTCTTTGTAGGTATTTTTAAGATCTACAATAATGTAGTACACTAATTTCATATATCTCTTATGATTTACTCAGCGTAAGTCATTTAATCGCCCAAAAAGAGTATTTTCTCCGATTTGATTCACCATTATCGTCACTGCTTATTTCGTATATCACTTAATGTAACAAAATATATCCTATAACCTGGCCATATAACATATCATTGAATTTAAGGAAAAACCATGTAAATCGAATTAGTGGCTGTCACGTGAAAAGAATATAAACGGACAGACAGACAAAGAGACGTTGCGTTTTGTAATATGTATAGATTATATGGGTTGAAAACAATGTCATAATAATATTTCCTTTGTTTTTGTTATAAGAACTAGCAACAATAATATCACGAAAAAGGTAAATAGAATTTTTAAGAAACTGCCGATAAAAGTAACCCATTCATTGGGACCATTCCAATGAGCCCAAACACGATATCTCTGCTGTGAGTTGGTGAGGAGTTGGGTATTCAGCAGATTCCAGATGATGCAGCAGCATTAGCTCAGAGCTGTCATGTGCTTTTAATAACATAGAAGTAACATAATCCAAATTTCAACTCGATTAGATCCATTTATCAACTAGAAAATAGCTAATAATCTTCAAATGGCTGAACAGATTCCCGACTCAAGAGTTCCTATTCTGAAATCTAATTATTAACTTTTTATTAAATAATAATGATTATTATAGAGTGCCCCTGTACCGCCGAGATAACACTGTTACCTGGACAACCTCCAACGGACCCGGAGACGAGTTCTGCGGCCGCTAACAAGTAAGTAACTATATAGGTACAGTGTATGAACAAGTGGAACATCGCCTTTGAAATCTCGCTAAGTGATGCTATCGTACAGCAGACATGCGACATTCCGTGCGGGTTGTCACAACCATCTTATATTAACACGTTTCGTCAAGCTAGCTCAGTTACATAAATAATTACTCGACAAATAAAGAAAAGTTCTTTATGAGATGTCTCATAAGAGTCGTTACTGTGGTGACGGTCAGTCGCCGGTTAAAAATGCGTATTATTTTATTTGTGCGGAACCCTATTTTTATAAGTAGCCAAAGTTATTCTTTATAAAATCAGCTATCTGCCAGTGAAAGTCTCGTCAAAATCGGTCCAACCGTTTCCGAGATTAACCGGAACAATCAGACAGACAGACGGGTAATAAAATCTATGAAATTAATTTTACCTACATCTAATTATAGTATCGAAATTAAACTTTGTATGTATATGTAGTTCGGATGACCATACTATAATTTAATATCCTGGAGCTGATCTGATTATGGAGCCAGGAGGTGGATAGTGAAACTCTTCAGTGGTTAATAGCAAGCCTCTCGAGTTTAGGCTCATATGATTGGTTTTGACAAGTCAAATATATTGGGCTTAAATATAGTTTTATAAGTTGAGCAATTTTAGTGCGTAATTAAAGCGTATTTGAAGTTTATTAACCCATAGTGCGTTTTTAATCCCACGATCTAAACTGACAATCACTAATGTCAGACATGAAAATAATGTTACCATATTCATTTTTGTAATGTTTTCCCTACCGTATATTTTACGTTCCAATTATTTGAATCTTTAGATTTTCAATACTGAATTAAGGGTTTTTCTCCGTGGGATTAATAACCGAACTTTAGTATGTATGGTATCCCTTTGCTGGTTAAAAGGCTTTCGTTCGTGTCTCCATGTCTCCGTGTAGAGAGTGACAATCTATTTATATTATTTTTGAAAGATTTTTTGTGGTAACATCATATCTCACTTAATTCTTCATCAAAATGATTGATTCAAATATCATTTTATAACTTATGATCCTCACTATTGAATAAACATAATGATTATAATATAGATTTAAAAAAATCATATTGAATTGCATTACTATCTCTATATAAGTATTATTTTTCAAATATATTTTAAACAAATAAAATAAAAGATGGTATTCCTATATTCAACTAACGTGTACGAAGCTCCATCTATTACAGTAGCGGCACGCTATGATGGCTGTTTTGCTGTTTGTCCGCTCATGAAGTTTCATCTAAATTAATAACTACGTTTGAACGAGCAAATGGCAGTTCTTTATTGTCGATAGTGACGTGCAAATTTATCGAATATATATAATTTTAGGAAGAAACATTCTAATAAAAATTAGAAGTCTAATAACAATTAGACTGACTTTGTGGTGTTTTTGTAGTAACTCCATATGTCACTTAATTCTTCATCAAAATGATTGATTCAAATATTACTTTAAAGATTTTTTCCCCGCTATTGACGAAAGAAAAATATTTTAAAATTAATATCTTGTGTAATAAATTTTGTTATCAAGAACTTCCTCTTTAGGAATCCAATCTCTGGTTATTATTAGTTAGGATTGTTTATTCTTTGACTGTGGTACTTACTTACTATTAGGGATGTGACGGATGTGAGGTTTCGGATATGGATATGAAATTATTTCAGATATCCGATTTGTTTGGATAATTTCGGTTATGGATATTACATTTTTCGAATAATTTTACAATATGGTTTGAAACTGTGGTTGTGTATGTGTATTGGTTTTTGACAATGGCTCATTCATCTTTGCCCTATCCGAAATTATCCGAAACATTTATATTGGATACGGTTACGATTATGGATATTTTTTTATTTCGGATATCCCATTGTTTCGGTTACGGATACGGATATCCATAACATCTCTGCTTACTTATTATTGCTTACTATATTTAATGTTCTAAAGGTAAAAGGTAGTGGTTTTTTTCCTTCATCGTCAGCTTACATCGATAGTGTGGTCTACATTAAGCTAAAAAATAATTTTTTTTTTCTGTGTCTTGTATAGAGATAGAATAGCAAGCAATGGCGCAGTTTTCCCGTGGCGTGGGGCGAGACTTCCCAATTACGTTATACCGAAGCATTATAGTTTGTGGCTGCACCCTAATCTCACTACGGGAGAGTTAAGGGGTGAGTAAAATAGAAATGATAATAAGAATACATTTTTATTAGAACCAACGAATAATTTATGAAATATGCTTACTGTATAATTATATTTGAAAACTAGCTGTGCCCGCGGTTCCGCTCGCGTGGATTACAGAATCTAAAATAAAAAGTTCCTTAAATTACTCCTTATAATATCAGCTATCTGCCATTCATACTCCCGTCAAAATCGGTCCAACCGTTTCGGAGATAAGCCAAAGAACAAATAAAAGACTGGTGGACAAAAAAAAAGTGTTTTTTTTTTATAAGTACCATAAAAAAATTCATATGAATTTAGTAAAAACCGTTATTTTGACATTACAAGTAGACACTTCAATTACCAATACTTCAAGGTACCGATTTCCAACCACTGAACTTTGATAAATATAACAAGTATCTACGTTTAGATTAAACCTTTTACCACAACTGTTTTAGAATTATTTTATAAAAAATTATAAATTTAAATATAGTCTAAGATTTTAATATATATAAAAAAATTGGCAGTAATAGGAACTGCCGATAGAAGTGAAAACTTATAACTTAGAATTATTTTCAAACACCAATATAAATACAAATATTTAAAATAATATTAAATAAATATACGTGTTATGTATTCGTGTACACAGGCCGCTGCGCATTCGTCCGTCTCATATCAGAGTATTACGTGCTATAGACATATTATATATACCAATAGATATACATATACAATTAACATTAGCATGTCGGTGACGCGAAGATTTTCCCCTACCAAAAAGTGCTCAACGTGGCTATAAAAGTTTTCACTTCAAAAAAAAATCCTATATTCCAAACCAAAAACAAATATTTCTGTAGTCCACGCGAGCGGAGCTGCGCAAACATCTAGTAATGTATACAAAACGCGATAGTTTAAAAAAAAAATATTGTGTGGTTTTATGAAACCAAGATGCAACACGATAAAACATCAAGATAAAACCTTTTTTAAGTTTAAGAAATTACAGTTTTACTCTTAATTACTCAAAAATTCACAAGGTAGCTTGGCTGGATTAATGGCAGTTTCCTTCGCCTCTCCTTAATAGATAAAAGAAATAATATAATGTACTATTACTAAGAAAAAATACAAATTATTGAAGACATGTCACATACATTCTTTAATAACACACATTAACATTTGCAATGTTTCGTATTTAGGATTATAATCCTTGACTGCACGGCATAAAATTCAATTTTATTTGCGACAATGTAATGTTATGCGACATGCGATAGATGAAAGAATTTTTTTAGAGTGCTGGAATAAAAGTTTCATTTTGATTATTAAAATCTATTAAATGAAAAAAGTAACCTAATTTTGTATTGCTCGTTTAGGCGAAGTATCAATAGATTTCAAAGTGGACCGAGATACCACTTTCCTCGTGCTGAACGTTAGAGACATGAACGTGACCGAGAGGGCGCTATTCAAGGCCGGCGGTTCTTTAGGGCCGAAAATCGCGAAGACCTTGGAGTATCCTGCAGCCGATCAGAGTTACATCGAATTCAAGGTATGTCAGGCAGTATTTGAAAATAATTAATTATTCATACTCAACTAAACCAAAGTGGATCAAATCACTATTAAAGTTTACTCAATCGCAGTTATCTTTAAAGTACTCTATGGGTCACTACACTACTCTGTCGTTTCAGTCCTCTTGTAGATTTCTTTCTTCTATCGCTTCTTATACTTGATCAGTTGTTACTTGTTACAAATAGTTCATTAAAACTAATCGCTATACCCGAAATCGGCGTTACATCCGAAGTTGCTCTAGCCAAATTATTTTCTTCTAAAAAGAATTCGGTGAACACTGAAGGATCTTCAATACATCGCCAGTAGTTACTGTCATGCCAACTTGCTTGAATGTCTCTTCATGTTATATTTGAAGGACCTGATATTGTAGGAAGGAAAGGACACACTGGCCAGGAGGCAGTTCCACAACCTCGCAATACGGCAAAGATATGACGTTGAGAACTTTTTGTTCGTGTCGAGAAGAAGGTTACCGTAAAGCTGTGGTTCCGGAGCCCAGCGTTTGTGGTTTTGTTATGAAAGGAGAGGGAATTTGGGTGAACAGTTTTGCAGAACACTCTCCATCATACAGACGTGCAAATTTCACCTGTGTTACGGCCAGAAGAGCTTGGTTGACAAACCGTTACCACTCAGTCCACATGAGAATAGCCTATCTGTCACTGGATTTTGTTTGGTGTCTTTGCTTATGGGTTTTATAAGCGATTTTGTTAATAGCACGGCAAATTGATCTCACTGTATCAGACGGTGAGCGTAATAGAATCCACAAATATGACCACTACTAAGAAATCTACAATCCATCGTTCTATGTCGGTTTCACGAACCAGTCGGATGCATACCCCTACCAATCCGCGTGATTGCTTGATACAGACTGTTTGATCTCGAAACATGTCTTTTTATACTTCTAACGTGGTAAAAAAGCGTACGGATGGACGCTTGTAACACCAAGGTATCACTAGAGACAGACCTTGAACCACCCTTTCCCTAGCAGCTCTGGAAACCATATTCACCGCAGGAACACAACACAAGGTTTTTGGCTGCGATCTTCTGTAGGGTGGAGGTATTCCACCAGTCGGTCTGCCCCAAGTAGACAGAAATCTCCAAAGAAATTTCTCTGTACCCTACCTCTTTTTGAACCCCTCCTTCCACAAGGAGCTCTGGAAACCCTACTCACCGCAGGAACACAATGCAAGGTTATTTGGCTGCGATCTTCTATAAGGTGGTGGTATTCCACTAGTCGGGCTGCCCCAAGTAGAGAGAAATGTCCAAAAAAAATTATCTGTGCCCTATCTCTCTTTGAACCACTCCTTCCACAAGGAGCTCTAGAAATCTTATTCACCGCTGGAAAACAACATAAGGTTATTTGGCTGCAATCTTCTATAGGGTGAAGGTATTCCACCAGTCGGTCTGCCCCAAGTAGACAGAAATCTCCAAAGAAATTTCTCTGTACCCTACCTCTCTTTGAACTCCTCTGTCTACAAGGAGTTCTCGAAACCCAACTCACCACAGGAACACAACACAACGTTATTTGGCTGCGATCTTCTACAGGGTAGAGGTATTCCACCAGTCGGTTTGCACCAAGTGGAGAAAAATCTCCAAAGAAATTTGTCTTTGCCCTACCTCTCTTTGAATTCCTCCTTCGACAAGGAGCTCTGGAAATCCTACTCACCGCAGAAACATACCACAAGGTTATTTATGGCTACGATATTCTGTCTAAATGTCTCTGCGTCACGTCTAAGCGTACTAGTATAGCGGATATGACTAGCATATCTATTGGGTACTTATCATTTTAATTAATTTGTATATTTTGTTGTATTTTAGGATAAACTTCGCCGTAAATACAATTACACTTTAAGTCTCCGGTTCATAACAAAACTAGAGAGGAACGATAAACTTCGTGGATTCTTCCTAACCGGATCACATCGGCAGTAAGTATATTTTTTTAAATATTTATTTTATCAAAGCGAATCTTGTTGGACTTTTTTTGTATAGTTCTTCCCTTTCTTTGTGAAAGGAAAAGACAAAGGTAACTAAGACGGCAGAGATTGGCTGCATCCAATGTATATGATGTTTCAGTATCCAGTATCCTAATAAGATGGTGGCTCCCTTGTTAGAACTTCGTAGGCAGTTTTTGAGGCATCTCAGAATTTATGAAAAATGTTATTATTTCCAATCCACTTCATTTGTGCACAATAACCAAGCTTTATTATGCAAAATGGCATCTGTTATACATAATATATGGTCAAAAACACAAATTTATGAATTAAAAACAGAAACCACTACATGTCAGTTCGAGATCCCGCCTAAATTCCTGGAAAATTGAATTAATTGTATTTTTTTAATTAATGGGATCTCTGTTAATCCATAATTCTGCGAATGTCAAGTTATCAAGTAAATAGAATATTATTGTACTTATTCTTGTAATCTTCAAACATTGTTCTAAATGCCAATAGTTACGCACTGGTTCACTTATTTTTCCTAATTAGCATTAGCATTATTGGCATGCTAATTAATTCTGGCCACCTTCCCAGGTAGTAAGAATAATATAAGTATTTAGGTAATAGTGTTAGGTTCTATAAAAAGATTCAGCCGCACAATACTGATTTGCCGGATAATGAGTTTAAGGACCATGTCAAACAGGTTTTACTGTCAAAAGGCTATATCTGTAAAGGTTGTCAATAGGCTGGATCATTATGTGAATGACAGTGATATCTGGAAGTCTGCCTCTCTGTCCATCCATTAAATTATTAATATGATTATTAGCTGTAAATATTGTTTGTAGAGTGTACAATTAGAAAAAACAAACGCGTTCTTCTCGACGACTGATATGTTTTCCGAACCGGTATTGTATACATACATACATATATACATAGGTGCCTTCATTGGGCCTAAAATGAATAAAGTATTTTTTTTAATTGAATGTTAAAGAGATATAACAAGTTAAAGTTCATTTATAATGAAACTTCACAAGTTTATGTGGTCTTCGAACAAAATTATCTTGTAAGTAATGGACATTTCATATCCTAAGTTACCATGAAATTTTATAGTAACAAAAGATTTTTGAAAACGTAATCAAGTTTCTCATTGTGTCTAATAATCAAAGGTACATTTGTAAAGTAATTTTATGTATGACTATTATCAATTAGTACATATTTATAATGATATCTCAGACGTCAAAAAGTGTAGGTAAAATAGTTGATTGAACTAAGCATATATATATATATATATATATATTAAAGTGAACCTTTTATTCTATAACCCAAAAATTTTCGTACATCTATCGCTTGTCGCATTACATTACATTGTCGCAAATAAAATTGAATTTTATGCCGTGCAGTCAAGGATTATAATCGTTAATTCGGAACATTGTATATATATGTTAATGTATGTTATTAAAGAATGTATGTCACATGTCTTCAATAATTTGTATTTTTTCTTGGGAATAATACATTATATTATTCGTTTTATTATTTCTTTTATCTATTAAGGAGAGGTGAAGGAAACTGCCATTAATCCAGCCAAGCTATCTTGCGAGTTATGGAGTAATTAAAAGAAAAACTGTAATTTCTTAAATTTAAAAAAGATTCATAATATATGTATCATGGTTTCATAAAACCACACAATAAATTTTTATTTGCAGTCGCTGCGCAGTATCAAGATTATGGCTGACGCACGCTCGATCGACATTCCCTTGCCTGGACGAGCCGAATCTGAGAGCTACGTTCAAATTAACTATTGTAAGAGACAGGTACATACAGTTCCAAATAAACGTGCGGTAAATGTGGCTGAAGCAAGAGAAATTAATGCGATTTTTTAACCCATTTCCAGATTTCACGTGTCATTAACAAATATGCCAATAGTAGCGACTGAAGAGGCTGGATTCTATTTAGGACATAGACTGGTAAATTATTAACTTTACTTTTTTAATTTTACTATTTATGCCCCACGGTTACCGTGTTAAATTTACTCGGCAAACTCTGACAACGCACCCATTTCCTACGTCCGATCCTCCGGTATGGAGCCCTCAAGCCTGCCGCTCGCGCGATACAGTGACACTGCATTCACTAGCTACCTACATACAGTCTGCACACTGCATTATACACACATGCACTACATTCAGGTACATAGGTTCTGTAAGGGACCTTTTTTTGGCTAATTAGTCTTACACCAATTGACAGATTACTAAATACATGTACGCGGGTTTCCTCTCTCCTCCCAGTAGGAAAGAGACATGCATACATGTATAGTTAGTTAGCTCGAATTTGGATAGGAATTAGCTAGATCGCGATGGTTGCATATATGGCAATAGTCCAAGCCGAGGTCGATCACTTTGGCACCCTTGCGCTTGTTGCCCTTTTTCTCGGTTGAGAGCCTTAAGCGCTAAGTTTAAGCCTTAAGTTAGTTCAAAAAAAAACAACAACGCACCCCCGCAGCCTATTATACTTATCACTTCCCGTGCTTGCCAACAACTTGCTAGATTGCTTGACGTTCGTGGTTATAACCTTCTTCAATAAATAGGCTATATAATACAAATTATAAAACTCAATGTCTCTCTGTCTGGCTGTTCGTTTATGTTCTTTTCACGCAAAAACCACTAATCCGTTTTACCTGGTTTTTCCTTTAATTCATAGATATGTTATCTGACCAGGTTATAGAATATATTTTGTTACATAAAGTAACCTACGAAATAAGCAATGACGATAATGGTCAATTCGGAAAAAAGATATAGATAATATGTATAAATGTTGGAGATATAGTTGTATTTATTAGTTACAAATTACAATAATTCAACGTCATCACAAAAGTATAAACAAACCTTACTATTGATTTATTAACATATTTTTCATCAAACACCACTTACGCTACCTGTCTTGCTTTATCACGTGAACAAACGACATCAGTTAAAAAGAGATGGCGCCAGTTGCTTAAAAGAGATGGCGCCAGTTGCTTAACAACGCGACGCGTAGTTTCCATTCTAATTTGATATCCCAGTACTAAAGATAATTCGGTTTAAATAAAAGAATTTTAAATTATCTTCTTTTTTTTATTTAATAGTAACAGTGTTCATTTTCAATACTGCCAATGTCACTTAAATAGGATATTTTCATAGCTCTAACAAGATGACGGTCACCTTGTTAAAACTCCAGGGAGTTTTTATTTTTTTTTACAGATTTTAGCGGTTCGCCACAATCTCACCTGATGTTAAGTGACAATGTGGTCTCAGCTGGCAACTCGCTACGCCTAGTGGGAAGACTGGCATTCAAGTGCAGCTGCCGGAACACACCTATAGGTTCATGGCAAAAGAATTTGGACTTGAAGATGGTAGCTGACCAGGCGGGTATTAGAAATTACCCTACAACTATGCTATGGTTTCATCACGATGTTTTCCTTCACCGAAAGCTAATCAGTACACACGACCAATAAGCAATTTAAACTTAACGCAACTCAAAAATGCGTATTCCTAGCTATTATTTATAATTCACTTCACTTATGCGCATTAAACAGAATACATCACGTAAAATGTCACAAAAATTAATATAGGGCCAAATAACATAAGATTATGAGTTACAAGACAATATTTTACCAAAAAGAAAACGTACTTCAATTTATTTGAGGTGTACCCTGGCGTATCTACGAAGTCGAAAGTCCAATGCCAATGACATTAAAATGGGACCATTCTTGTGGTATTCCCTCTCCAACGAAAAAAGAATCATCCAAATCGGTTCATAAACAAAGAAGTCATGGCTGAACTAAAAAAAAATATACATACATTCGAATTGAGAACCTCCTTCCTTCTTTGAAGTCTCTTAAAAATAGAAATCACTACATACCAGAATAAGATCCGGTCAAAAACCCAATTTGTTTTTTTTTTACAGTTGCAAGACGAGTTCGCGACATCGCCTCCGATGTCGCCGCATATGGTCGCGGTCGCGGTGTGTAGGCTCCAGCGCCGATCGGTGCCGACTGTGCCCGAATTGGACCCGAACGCTACTGAAAACAGTACGAACGTTCCTCCGACCACGGAAACAATCGAGGAGACTCCTCAGCCTGAGATCAGCTTGTACAGTGATCAGAAAGTTATTCTAGATGAATCAGGGTGAGACATTTTTATATAAAAATATGTATATATATATATATATATATATATTATGTATCAGAAGTGAAACTTTCAGAAAAAAAATGTTCTTAGAAAAATATTTTTAAATATCCTAAATCAGTGAGATTCGATCTATCGAACACTCGTGCGTATTGCGTATCACAATCATGAAAATCAGGACTTGCATTAACCGAGCATAATGTAAATGTATTCTATCTCATTCTCTCGTAGGCTAAATCCTATAGATGGTTGTCTTTTTTTACTGTCACTTTTTCGTTTCATCGAGTTTCAAATCACAACGGTGCTAAAGAAGTTTTCACTTCAAAATGAACAAATAACACTGCATGATTCTAAAGTCAGACTGAATGCAACCTCAAAAGGAAGCTTTTTTTTTAAATTGTAGCACGTCAATGTACCTTATGGTAAGCTCAGTAAAGTCCAAAAACAACGGCGACCACTTATAATCAATCGTCAGTCGCCGCTCTCATGATGTGCTTCAAGCCTCTCGATAGCTGGATATGCATTCGCTGAACGCGAAACGCGATAAATCAAAAGTGAGTTACTGTGACGGGAAAATATATATTAAGAAATTGCTGATTGATGATTTATAATACTTCAATATAGACAATATATTTTATATCGGGCGGCCAGGGTGATGCGTCACAACTCTCACGGCTCATTCGCGCCACTACACCTATAGTCGTAGACCCGAGCCGAGTGTTGAATTATTTTAATTTTACATTATCTCCCAAACTATTCGTCCAAATAACATGCTATAAAGGGCAAAGTTTATCTACATAAAATTGTGTTGATGATGAAGTAACTTTCGTTCGTAAGGATTAATTTTCAAAACCATTTTGAAACAAAATACCTTATTGTGGCTTTATATAGGCATAGGATTCGCGGATTTTTTTTAGATGTACCAAGGAGCAATATTTTTTGTAGAACATTGTATTTACGTATGACTAACCATTACGCCAGCGCACGCGGATAAAGCAGTTCGGGTGCGCTTGTCTTCCGACTTGCTTGACAAAAATCATTATTTACGGATAGCCGATAGGTGTAGTCTAATGCTTTGATAACTTATACTATTCCTCATGAATCTGGCTATCATATAAAATAAGAAGTTTTCGAATCCGACTAGTAGTTCAAGATATGTGTAGATGTGTTTAAACAAATAAAAGAATCTAGAATCTACTGCTTTATTAGTATGGAAATAGATAATCGCTTTTTATTTGCCTTCAGACCGTTATTGGAGTGGGTCCAAAAGACAATCCAGCAGTTCGCCTTTGAATTGAATACTTCGTACCCCCTACCTAAGTTTGGTAAGTACCAGTAACATTAACAAAATAGTCAACAGATTACAAAATAAGTGTGAATAATATGTTTTCGACATTAGGAGAACTTTCTCGGAGGCAATAACGCCAATAATGGTTCAGACCGGCATAATATCCATTTGATTTACGCAGGTCTGAACCACGGCATGTACCAACGATTTTTAAATTTGCGTAATTTTACTAATTTCAATTTATAACACTATAGGCTGATGGTTCTTGAAGGGAAACAAAGCTAGGATACCTAAACGATGTAGAAATGTTCTTGTATTTAGGGGAAATATAAAACTGTGGATTTCTCGGCGTTTAACATCGTTATTACGTCATAGACTAGACGTGGTGAGTAAGCCTTTTGTATTCCTTTGAGAAGAGGCATCTTGCGCAGCAGTGAGACACTTAAATCAATCAAACATACATTAAGAAAATCATTATATTATAGTTACTGAATTAACATTGAAATAGGTAGAAAAAAGAAGCTCCGAAAACATAATTGTCGCCCACACTAATGCTAGATAGCCTATACTATTCCTCTTGAATCTGAATATCATATACAAAAATAATTTTTTGAATCCAACTGGTAGTTCCGGAGATTAGCGTGTTAAAAAAACTCTTCCGCCTTATTATATTATGTAGTATAGATAATATTATTATTATTATAGGAATAGTATAGGTCATATAACTTCACGCTACGACTCTAAGGAGTGGAGCAGTAACTAGAAACGTCAAGCAATCTGGCAAGCTGTAGGCAAGTATTGGAAGTGGAACCACGATAGGGGCTACACAGAGGCGTTGGCGGCAGTACGTTGCCGTGGAGAGTTTCTCGTATAAATTTAACACGAGTGAAACCGTGTGCATAGCTAGTTTTTTTTATATTTTACCAGATATTATCGTCGTGGACGGTGGAAACCCATATTCTGAAGGTTGGGGCCTGATCACACTGTCCCCTTCAACTTTATCAGATACGAAAACGATATCAAGATTGTTGGCGCAACAGGTAATAATTTTGAATGTAATTATACGGATCAATAATCTTCTAAATTATCTTCGATAACAGATTAAAGCTAGGAAGGTAAAGACAAGTCTCTTTCTTCGTCCATTTTATTTATTAGCAACGTGTATTCGTCCACAATACTGCCAATGTCACGTGAATAGAATATTTTCCTAATTATTCTTGTAATATTTAAACTTACCTAAAACAAGACGGTGGCTCCTTTGTTAAAACTTTCAAATGAGTTTTTGCGGCAACGTTTTTTTTATACGCCTGATGATAAGCCTATGGACGCTTGTTAATACCATAGGTATCAGTACCGTGTTGCCAACCTTGAATCCCGCTACCCTAAGGAGCTCTTGAAACCCTACTCACCGCAGGAACACAAGATTAGGTTATTTGGCTGCGATGTTCTGTAGGGCGGAGGTACCTATTCCACCACTTGGAATGGCCCAAGTAGAGAGAAATCTCCAAAGTAAAAGAAACTTAAAGTGCTTGTTTTTGGTTATTATTCAATAATCCACTTCAATGTGGTCAATAACCAAACTATAGTAGGTGCGGGTAATAAGGCCTAGCTAAGGGAGATTTGAAATAAAATAAAAAATATTTATGAGAATCAACAAATTTAAATTTTAATTATACCTTAAAATCAATTACTATCAAATAAACAAAAAGTAGCAATTCCTGATAAAACGAAAACGATATTACACATTTTTAGAAACCTTCTCAGTAGGCCTTATTATTATAGTAGGGTAATAAGGCCTAAACACTTTAAAATACATTAATAAATGCATCTAACAGATGGTAATTAAGATCAATAATGAATAATTATGCATTAATCATGCTAAAGCCTTAAATATAACAACACATTTCTTAACAGCCATCAGGACACTTAAAGCTCGAGGTACCACTTGCCGCATTTAGAACATTGTCTCATATCAGCCATCTTGTCCTCGTCACAACCGCAACAGTACCAACTTGCCTGATTCTGTTTAGTAAAATTTCTACCTTTGAGGCTCGTAGCCAGGTCTTTGATGACTGGAGTTCCTCTGTAATTTATGGCCTTTCTTCTAACTGTTGGCATTTTCTCCATATTTTTAACTGGTGTAGGCGTAAGCTACTGAAATGCTGTTCTTTTTACTTGAGCGAGAGTCACATGATCTTCATCTTCGTCCGAACTAGAACTAAGCAGTAATACTTTCCAGGTCTATTTGGGGTATGCTCATTTCATCAATCCTTTTCATAAATCAATTAGAAAACAGTTGTAATGACTTATTTACATTCCTGACTATTTTCAAAAGAAATAATAAACTGTAAAACAGACATATGTCGATATAAACCAAAGGAGAATAATTCGGGATGGGTTTGAGGCGCCATCAATGAATGCTAGCTACTAGCAAATGTAAACTTGAGCGACATCGATCATTTTAAATTGTATTTTTATTACTTAGGCCTTATTAGCCGACAGGCCTTATTACCCGCACCTACCTTACATTAAGTAAAGTGCAGCCAAAATTACACAATATATTGCCAAGTATTGCAAGTTATTGAAAAAACGGAAAAATCTCTTCTACAAGTCTTCTTAATTAATTTACTAACTAAATTTATTTTATTTATTTATGAAATATTACAGTAGGTACAGCTATATGGTTCATAGGATCCGGTTAAAAATAATTTTGTGTCCCGGATTCCTGTGCCCTTCCTCTGGTTATATATAAAAGTCACATATTATTATAAAATAGTTGCATAGAACAACATGTAAAAGGAGAAGTGTTTGTGTGTGTGAATGTGAACACTCAAAGAGTGTTTTGAAATATCAAAAAAAATAATGAACTAGATACACAGTATTAACCATGCAAAATACGAATAGGGTTTAGCAAAATATTTCTACATAAAACTAATATTATTTAATAAAATTTTAATTAATTATGTAGTATCAACACGTTTAACACTCCGGATTCTTTTATGTTATGACTAAGCAAAGACTACTAGTACTAAAGACTTTTGAATGAGTACATATTTCTATTTTTTTCAAGCTTTTTTAACTTGCTTTGTTAGTATGGGTTAAATCTTGCAAATGAATTAGTTATTCTCAACCGTTTGAGCAACGCGTTTAGTTTGGATGACAATGCGTTGTTAGCTAAATGACGCCATTCTAAATCTAATATGATGGACTTCCAAAGCTGGCGGACCTATTATGTTTTATGCACCTCCATCATATGGATATTAAATAAAAGGGTTTACTAAGATTATGATAATAAAATTAGCACAAATGAAATATTAAATAAAAAAATAATGATCTTTTACTTCTGTAAAGCCAACAGGTTGGACATGCGGTCATTACGACTAAGTGAATGAAGAGTTGATTTACACTTTGCAGTGGTTTGGTGGTTTGGTGTCACCACGATGGTGGGGTTCCCAATGGCTCATGGAAGCCCTTACTTCTTTGATCGCGGAGAAGGCGCCTCCGTTCCGTGACTCAGCTGCCAGGCAGCAGGATGGGTTACTCTTTGATCACGTGCTTCCTGCTTTGAGGTAGGCTTCATACACTTATATTTCAACAAACAACTACTGTAGTTTTGGACTCACTCGGAAGCAACTCTTGCATAGTTATGGTTTGAGGATGTAACCGAAATATTTTTATAAATAAGGTAGTTGATTGAGTAAAACTGTTGCACATTTTTAATACAAATTTTCTGTCGAGGAACTCAATTAAAGGGAATGCAGTATCAAATGCGAAATTTACATTAAAACTACCACTTAAAATTATAGGAATTTTATCGTAACTCTTTTTGAGAATTCGCCATATTTCAGGTGTGTACTTGACCAAATTTTCATATATGAATTCAATGATTGTATTCTAAATAATAATGTACAGACATAACTACAGATTTATTAATATAGATACATTTATAATGCATTTAACGCGATCGAAGTCGCGGTCGGTTGCTAGTATATTACAGTCATGTACATATTATATGTATGCTTATTTGTCTGAAAATATATCATACATTATTATTAAGGATATAAAATTCCTAATCCGATAATCTTATTATTATTATACAATTTTATTATTAATTGCAAAATGTTAAATTTCTAGTTATATTCATATTACATACAAATTCAGAGTTAATTTTCATAAAATTATATAGATTTTACTAACGATATAACACCACAATATGAGGAGACCGAGGATATAAAATAATATGTAATTTATTCTATCTCATTCTCTCGCCGACTTAATCCTATATATTTATTTCTGTATCGTGACGCATTTTCGTTTCATCGATCAAAAAATATTTTTATATGTTTATCGTATGCCTTCAATCTCACCTGATGTTAAGTCATGATGTTGCCTATGATGGTAATACGTTAAGCCTAGTGGAAGATCGACTCAAGTGGAGCTCCCGGAGCAAACCTATATTTATTTGCCGACAAATTTTCAACTTCAAGGTAGTTGTTAGCCAGGCGGGCTAAGAAAATGCTATACCACAATTTTATGGTTTCTCATCATTGTTTCAAAATAAATACGATATTACCAATATTGTTTGTCATTGAAATGAAAAACTAACATGTATATCTATATCTATCTTCTAAATCTTCTATACATATTATACCTAAAACTCTCTGTCTGTCTGTCTGTCCGTTTATGTTCTTTTCACGCGGAACCACTTATAGGATATATTTTGTAAGATAAAGTAACATAAGAAATAAGCAATGACGATAATGGTGAGTCAATTCGGCAAAAATACGCTTTTGGGGCGATTAAATGGCTTACGCTGATTAAACCATAAGAGATATATCAAATTAATGTACAACGTAATTGTAATCTAAATTAAAAAAAAAAAAAAACAAAAAAAGTCAGTGATAACATATATCTATCTATCAAGGATCACCCACAATAAGCATTTTTGTCTTCCGTCTTTTGAGCGGGGGCAGTACGATTCGAACGTGCGCTCCACCGACCGACGGCATCCTGTATTCCACGCGAGCGGAGCCGCGGGCACAGATATAAGATCTAGATGCAGTAGATGTCTAAGTAAAACAGTCGACATTAAGGAGTTTTTGATTTAAAAAAAAATATGTTTTTAGACTAGATTCTTCGAACTCCGTGCGTGCTGTAGCTTCGCTTAGACTTGAGAAGGCTGACATAGAAGCCGCAACTGACGAGCTATCCTTGCACAAGGTATGTTAATTATCTTCTTTAATCAGAATACACGAATGAACACGAATACAATGTGAATTAATCACGCCGACATAAAAATAAAATTGAATCTTAGAAAAGATCGTTTATCGTTTATCCCATCGTGCAGGGTGTATTTGAATAGGTTCTTCAGAATATCCGGTTGTGTGAAAACCATTTTTCGATTCAGGTATCCGTTTACGAAATATTGCGCTTTAAGTGCTAATTTTTGTTAGAGTCAAGCGTCAAGCCGGTTGATTTCTGATATGTGAAATAATTCATGGAAATAGTATATATATTATAGGCAATGTATAGATTGCCTGAAGCTAGCAGGCAGTGTATGAAATGATACATATTTCATACATTGCCTAGGCATTCTATAGAACGCCAAAGGAGAAATCAGCAAAGTATGAGATACGTCTCCGATTCGTTTCGAATATCACGTGGGATTTTTTGTCACTCAAAGTGTCATGTGATTGAGACAAATACATGCATCTATATGATTTATCCTGTGAGAGAATGAGATAGAATATACATGGTTAATTCAAGTCCTGATTTTCATGACAATATTCGTAGTCGAATTGACCTAGCGGTTTGACGACCAGATTTGTACGAACTATTGCAATGAGGTATGCTCGACATTTATAACATTTTCAATGCATTCAACACGTGATATTTGAAACGAACCGAAAATGTATTCCATACTTTACCTAAATAACATTTGGCTTTTTCTAAAATGCCGGCATTTCATACATTGTCTATAAAATATATATTGAAGTTAAAAGGAAAACTATCAGAGATAAGTAGGCTTTACAAGTTAATAAGTAATAGTCAATCAAATTATAAAATGTACTCGGATAAGTAATTTCGCACAAATCCCACTGAAAATTACTTAAAGCCTCTCTAAGTCTGCATATTGTGACGAGCAACTACGGAACCCTAAATTGCGCGTGGCGCGACACGCACTCGGCAAATTTCTATCATTGATAGTTAACTTCTATAGTTAACTAGTAGTTAACTTCAACATGTCGCACTTCCGTTAACGATGCGCGCGAAGCTCTCATTTTTAACTTTTACCAAACGTGCATACCATACGCATATACAAAAGAAATATACTTTACTATAGATGTTTCATATTCCAGGGTGCAGCGATTGTCAGTATGGCTATAGAAGCGGCCGGGGAGGACGCGGGTCGCGCCGCTCTCTCGCGGCTGTTGCGCGATCATCGCTACGCTAGCGCCGATGCCAGGTAAATTTAGCTTCTACATAGATGACATTGTAATACCTCATCTGCCATGTTGTTCTCAATTACATTTTGTAGACAGGAACACGGTATTACAAGCGCACTTACAGCGTTACTTTCCTGCAGAATAATGCTTGTCGCTGTTGCTTCCGAAGTCGACTTTAATTCAGATCGATTATGTCCAACTTACCCAGTGAACACGTTACCTTATTTTGACATCACATTTACGTCACATATGTCATAATGACTAAATTTTACACATATGACGTAATGTTGATGTCAAATATAGGTCATGTGTTGATTGAGTAGTAGCAAGTTTAGATCGATCGCGTTCCGGGCGTGGTGGCAGGGATTTGTACCCGACTGGGTCGTTACCACCATAAACCAGGTCTAACACCCGTTATAGTGGCATGCTTAAACGTATTGCATTCTGGGATCGGCCAATGTATATCCAGTAATGAACCGGTGTGTTACCACCGCGCCGTGCACATGGTGTTAAACCCGTCACAGTGACTGGATTCAGCCAGTGTATATCCAGCTGTAGCAAGGCTTGCAAACCGGCATGCCAACAACGACCGGGGAAAGTAAAGTGCCACCACTTAGCCCGACTAGTATAAATGTATATCATGTGTACACCATTTCATACGTGCCAGAAGTGTCCTAAAATCAAAACATCTTATATCAGCAGGATTCGAACTATCGACCACTCGTGCGTAACTGCGTATGAACTATGCTCGTCTAACACTACTAAGCCAATCCGACGACGATCACAAACATTAAAAATCAGGACTTGCATTAACCGCGCATAATGTAAATCTATTCTATCTCATTCTCTTGTAAGCTAAATCCTAAAGATGTATATGGTTGTCTCTTTTTATTGTCGATTTTTCATTCACTTAAAAAATAATAGTGTATAATGTAAATGATTCTATCTCATTCTCTCATAGGCTGAATTCCATAGATGTATATGGTTGTCTCTTTTTACTTTCGCTTTTTCGTTTCATCGAGTTTCAAATCACAACGGTGCCTTAAAGAAGTTTTCACTTCGAAAATCTATCCATTCATCATATCCAGAGCTAAAAATAACTTAGTCTTCTACAAATCGAATTTACAGGGATCTATGGCGAGCCCTACAACGTGATAATCAGGATGAAGCGTTATTGCAAGCCAGTGCATGGGACGGCTGGTGCGAGAGAGCTGGTTACCCGCTGCTGAGCGCCACCGTTATTGGGAACGATGTGGTGGTGAAGCAAGAACGGTGAGGAATTAAAACTATTTACCTTTTAGTTTAATTTCAAATCCTGCAATGAAACCGAGTTTAATTTAAAGCATAATAAACAGGTACAGAAAGACGGCTTTAAAGCTTAGTATTTGGCAAACGGATTCCTAAATCGAAAAATAGTTTTCACTTACCCGTAATATTTTTGAACTACCTACCCGACGACACCCCACACCATAGGACAGACAAGAAAAAAGCAACCGACGAGAAAAGATTGTCCACCCTCACCAATCCCGTTTTTTCTTGATTACTTTTCCTTGCCATATACAAAACCAAAAAAAAATATGTGTGCAGCAGTTCACACATGTCAGAAATGAAACCTTGAGAAAAATGTTATGTGTGCAGCAGTTCACACGTGTCAGATTTGAAAACATCGGAAACAAATAAAAAATGTATGTTCTTTAAAAGTTCTTTTTAAATATCCTAAACCATCGGGATTCAAACTATCGACCACTCGTGAGTACTACGTATGAAGCCTGGTCGTTTCACACCACTAGGACTATTCGACGAAGATCACAATAATTAAAAATCAGGACTTGCATTAACCGTGTATATTCTATCTCATTCTCTCGTAGGCTAAATCCTATACATGTACAGTATATGGTTCTCTTTTTACTGTTACTTTTTCGTTTCATCGAGTTGCAAATCACAACGGTGCTAAAGAAGTTTTCACTTGAAAAAGACAAACGTTTTAATCGCCATTCAATCCTTTCCCAGTTTTGTGATGTCAGCTGATCCGCCTGCATCTGATCCGCCAATGGTTAATTATCTCTTAACCCTTGACTTGAGAGATAACCTAGACGAGTTGTTCTATGAACCTGGTAAGTATTTGAAAGTAATGACGCCAAGTGATAGCGTGTACGGACATTGCGGCGATCGACGTGAAGGAAAACATCGTGATGGAACCGTAGCCTGGTGACAGGGCATTTTCTAATTCCTGTCTGGCTAGCTACCACCCTCAAGTTAAAAATCTGTCGACGAGCAGTTATAGATGTGTTCCGGCAGCTGCACTTGAGAGTCAGTCCCGCCACTAGGCTTAGCGTTAGCTTCGACGGCAACTGTCGAAGGATACTCATCATACGGCATCAGTCGATGTTGTGACATCGCCCAACACCATTTGGTAAAAATATGCTCAATAATTTTAAGCGTTTGGCCTGAATCAAACCTGAACTTAAGTAACGATTTGGCCCAAGACGCTCCACACGCTAACTTAGTTCAAGACTGGCTCTCTCTCAACACACCTATAGGTGCTTAGCGGCAGGTTTTCAACTTGAGGGTGGTAGCTAATCAGGCGCTCATTTGAAAAAGCCCTACCACCCTGCTATGGTTTCCTCACGATGTTTTTCTTCACCGAAAGCTCTGGCTCATTGCAGGGATTCGAATTCACGTCAATCGATGCGATGTCCGTACACGCTACCACTGAGCCATGTTTACTTCACTTAGTAAATAATAATACTGTAGCTCACACGAACGGAGCCGCGGTCACAGCTAGTTTTGGAATAAAAATTGTTTAGTATTTTTTTAAATCCTCATCCGGACGCTATTTAATATAAATGTGGGAAAACCCGGACGGATGGCAACTCTAGTAGGATCTCATGACCCCGTTATATCTATCTAAAATAAATTTATCCAATGCTTTTAGACAACGGCACGGAATCATTGGATGACGACTACAATGTCACCAGCACCGTTCCGCCAACGTCGACACGCCGTCCCACCACGAGGACCACGAGGCCGCCTTCACCGAAATGGATAATACCAGTTACTTTCACTGTTGGCCCTTTGGACGATGACGAGGAAGTGGAAAACATAACCAGAGTCTGGAAAAACGTTACGGAGAACCTTCAGAATGGGACTTGGTGAGTTTTTTTTTTTGTATGATTAAACCGGCTCACGTTATAAATTATCCTGGCATCCTGAAATTTACACATCACATTCTATAGATAAATAATAACAATACCGGCCTGTATAACAAACAAACAAACAAAACATCTCTTGACTTTTATAATATCTGTATGGATAATTAATAATTACTATACAGATAATAAACTAAAAAAAGATATTATTCGTACGTGCGTATACAAAAATATACAAAAATAATCGTATCACCCACTTATCGGTTTCTAGGTACGAAATAGTGAATGATACAAAGACCGTGAAGACAACGCACTGGATGGAGCACGTCACTCATCTAATATGGATGAATGAGACAGAGAGTAAGTACTGTAGAAGATTTTGTCGATTATATTCTGATGTCATGTAAGGATTACACTAAAAATGGTGGGCTCTAAGTCTGCAGTTCTGCCGCCGTAAGGATACGCGCACACACAAACCGGAGCAATGTCGACAAGTCTGTAGGAATACAGCTATTTGAGTTTTAGACTAAGTTTAATTTAAGAAAGAAAAGTTATAGAAAAAAAGCACAGGATTGGCCCCGTGGTTCAATGGTAGTAAACCCTACTATTGAGACGAGAGTTCGCGGGTTCAGTTCTCGCACATGACTGACTTTTGTGTGTGTTTGGGTGTTAAATAATCTGTATTTATGTATAACTGTCTTTCTCGTTCTCTCTACTATATATCTTTCTTCTCTCTCATGTAACAAAATCAACCATGAACGTGACGCGTCCTTAAAATAATTTTAGATTGTAATAATTGCAACTCTCTATTCTGGTTCAAAAAAAATATCGAAACGTCGCCTAAGAAATGTCACTTTAAAAATAAATTGTGATAAATATAAGTAACTAGCTGTGCCCGCGGCTCCGCTCGCGTGGACTACAGAACGCCGTCGGTCGAGCGCACACTCGAATCGTGCTGTCCCCGCTCAAAAGACAATAATGCTTATTATGGGAGCTCCTTAGAATATAGACATATGTTTTTTTTGTAGGACTTTCTAAGATCTACAATTATGTAGTACATTAATTTAATATATCTCTTATTGTTTACTCAGCGTAAGCTATTTAAGCGCGCCAAATGGGCCTTTTTTCCGATTTGATTGACTATTATCGTCACTGCTTATTTCGTATGTTCCTTTACCTTACAAAATATATACTATAACCTGACCAGAGAGTATAGCTGTAAATTAAAACAAAAAACATGTGAATCGGAAACATAAACGGACAAACAGACAGAGAGACGTGGAGTTGTATAATATGTATAGATTTAATTTAATCTATCTTTATATATATAATTCTTCTGTAAGTGTGTATGTGACTGAAACTTAAACGGCTGGACCGATTTTGATGAAGTTATTTATGTGTTTGCGTGGGTCTCTAGATGGCTTAGATTTACAATTGGAGCCGGTAGATGGCGCTGTCTGTAGCCCACGCGAGCAAAGACACGGGCACCGCAAGTACATATTATAAAACTCAACGTCTCTGTCTGTCTGTCCGTTTATGTTGTTTTCACACGACAACCACTAATACGATTTACATGGTTCTTCCTTTAATTCATAGCTATGTTATCTGGCCAGGATATATTTTGTAAGGTAAAGTAACATAAGAAATAAGCAGTGACGATAATAGTTAATCAAATCGGAAAAACGACGCATTTGGAGTTACGCTGAGTAAACCACAGCCGCGGGGACAGCTAGTAAGTAATTAAATAAACTAACTAAACAATTCTAATATTCCTTTCAAGTGGTAATACCGGACCTCGGCAAACACAAATGGGTACGCTACAACGTTGGAGCGAGGGGCTTGTACAGAGTTGCGCCTCAAGACAGGACTCACGATGAGGTACGTGCTTTATTTGTCGCAATGGAAATCGTTGGTTTTAGTTCGCTAAAGAATTTTTGCTTGTATTACGTGACCGGTTGGATAAAGATTAGGATAAGAAGAAAAGACATAAGAGACATTAAATTTTTATTTTATCTAAACTAATATTATAAAGAGGAAAGATTTGATTGATTGTTTGCATTGAATAGGCTCTGAAACTACTGGACCGATTCGAAAAATTCTTTCACCATTAGAATCCTACGTTATACGTGTTGAACCTAGGCGATATAATATTTTCAAAAAAATTAGGGATCCGTATGAAAACTTCGATAATGTAACTCAAAGTGTGAAAAAAAATACCGAAAAATAATTATATCGCGTACGCGTACGGAAATTATTGACAACAGAGCAAAGTGATGTAATAAGATTTTATAGAGGACATAAATATTCACAAAAAAGTCTGCGATACCATATGTCTAACTATTACAGTTATGTTAAGATTACTACTTTTTTATGTTAAAAATACAATATTCAATAGTAATGCTATCAATCTATGTTCTAATCTATAATCAAACTATGCTTAAAAATAAAATAAATATATAAAAAATAATCATTAAAATCTTTCTCTAGAATGTACTCCTTCTTAGTAAACCCCGACGCAAAAAGAAGGGTGTGTGTGTGTGTGTTATAATTTATAATTATTGTAATTTTTCTTAAATACCGGGGTGGAACGTTAGTTTATTATTACATACGCACACTTGTAGTAAATATTGAGGTAACATTCTCTATATGTGGTTTTAAATTAGTGTGTATAGTTCAGCTTGGACCATGTGTGTCCGAATAAAAGAAAGGATTATATGTTTAAATACTCTTGCCACGTATGCATTTCTCTGTTGAAATGGCATTATATAACAGTGCACTAAATAATTGTATTGTAAATAAACCAATAGATTATAGATTTCAGATTGCGATATCAATTATTTCTATACTTTATTTTTGTTATTTCATTTCCGCTGCTTACGCACCCCTTAATCGATTTAATGCATAACCGTATTATCGATAATAATTAGCTCTAAAAAAGAACCCATAATCGTAAAATCAACTTCCAAGTTAAGTTATACGACATCTCTAAAAAAACATTTGACATATGTCATGCAAGCCGTCTTATGATGACCCTTATGACCAAGTATAAATCACAATCACATTGACACGATTCTCCGAGATATATTATATAGTATATTATTTAATATGACGTGTTAGTAGAGATAGCCGACTATTGTAACAATAGGCTTTAATTAGAAAAGGCTCATCGCCTAACCTTTCACAGAATACCTTTTATTTGTACCCCTTTTTTAATCCCAAAAAGATGTTCAGGAGCTGAGAGTATTTCGGTCTCAATTGTGTTGTTAGCAGTAAGTAATGCCAGACGAGCTATACCAATTAAATCCTCATGAGTAATTCCTCATCAGCGACCTTAAAAAAAACGCAGTTTCGTATGAAGTAAATTAAAGCATTGGACAACACTGACCAATTAAAAAAGCCCCGACACAAATAATCCATTCATTGAGACTGATGCTGCTGAGATTGATGCTGCAGTGTCAGGCCAAGGTTACCATGTCATTGCAGTAAGTTGTTTATATCCTTCATCAACTAGAAAAAAGATGACGATCTGTAACGGCTGATCAGACTTTGATCTAAGCTAAGAACACACTCGATCTGGAAACTTTTACATAAAACTACATGAAAATTGGTTCAACCTTTTGAGAGCTACGTTGCCACAGACAGATGCGAATGTACTCTTCTGCTTGCATCGGCAGAGGGTTAAAAATTGGCTCACCTATTACAATCCTAAAGTATTTTTCTCTGTCTAGACAGCAGAATCGGCGGCAAAACGAGCAGCTGCTTTGTACGAAGGCGGTGCTCCAGCAGAAAGAGCTCTGTTGTTAGACGACGCCTTCGTACTCAGTCGAGCTGGTAGACTTCCTGCCAGTCGGGCGATTGCAGCTGCCGGTAAGTTTAACGCGGTTTAATTAGAACCGCTAATTGGATGATGATATCCAATTGAGAGATTATAAATCTCGCGGTAGTCGCCGATTTATATCTCAAAGGTTCGTATCCCTCTTATTTATTCATCAAAATTAATTATTAAAACAACATTTTAAAGTTTATGTTCCCACTGTCTATCTTCTATATTGTCTCTTTCTTCTGACATATCAACGCACAGCACAAACTACTGGAGCTAGGACCGTGAAAATTTGCATGCTGGTTCCTTATACACTGTAGGTGAGCACTAAGTATTTTGGAGTAGTGGACACAATCTCGCCTGATGTTAAGTGACGATGTGGCCCAAGATGATAACACGCTAAGCCTAGTGGAAGACTGGCTCTCAAGTGCAGCTGCCGGAACACACCTGTTGGTGCTTGGCGACAGATTTTCAACTTGCGGGTGGTAGCTAGACAAGCGGGAATTAGAGAAAGTCCTACCACCATGATATGGTTTCCTCACGATGTTCACCGAAAGCTCAGGCTCATTGCAGAGATTCGAACTCACGTCAATCGACGCGAAGTCGTACACGCTACCACTGAACTATCATTGCTTCGATTCCCGGATTGTCGTTAAAACCTAACGAAAGTTTTTATTCCAGCTCGGTTAACAAACGAGCAGCACTGGGCTCCGTGGCGCGTTGTCCTGAACCATCTGTCTTGGTGGAGGGAGCTTCTCCAGCTGACCTCTTCAGGGCCCCATCTGCAACACTTACTCACTTCGTTACATCCTGTAAATGTGACGGTCTACACACAGGAACAACTGGAACGTGTTGACCTTAGCGATGATCACTTGTAAGTATTTAATTTTTGTCCTAGCCTGTAAATGTACGATTAATTGGTTGATTCACTGATCACTACATAGTATAAAACAAAGTCGCTATAATCTGTCCGTCCCTATGTATGCTTAAATCTTTAAAACTACGTAACGGATTTTGAAGCGGTTTTTTGTAGTAGATAGAGTGATTCAAGAGGAAGGTTTATATGTATAATACATACATAATATTGTAGAGAAACACTGGTAAATTTAGAGGTTTCTAAGTGATGTCGTAAATAAACACATTTTTTGCGCTTACATTGCAAACGCTGGCTGAACTTCAAGAGATAAATCAAAATAATGTACTACAGTATTGTACACCTTAAAAAGGTCAACAAAAAGGTCCGCGATGGTATATGTCATCTCTTAAGGATAACCCACAATAATCATTTTTTATCCTTTACATTTTACGGAAAAAAAAATGGCTTATTTACGAAGTGATTTTAAGCAATACAGCATTAATCCTTATCCAATTAAGTAACTTAAATACATTGTCCATTTAATATAGATCAATATAGCCCTTTACAGCATGTAATTTAAATGAATATTCCCGAAGATATTACAGATTTAAAATGTAGGGAAGTGCGGGGGTACCGGCCCTATATACCATGGTCAATTATATATCGCTCTTTCAAGAGTAACCTCTAAACAAAACATGTTTCTATTGTCTAATGACAAAAAAGCTGTAAATGTTGTTTATAAGGACATTCTGTGGTAGGTAGGTACATTTAGTATCAGCATTCACCCGTGCGAAGCCGGGCCGGGTCGCTAGTTATACTATAAATTATTAATAATCTTAAATCTTAAAACCACAAAAGTGAAACCAACTAACTATTATAGTATTCACTACACTGTATTAGTACTTTCAGTGTCTCTGGTTTATACTACTCTGTGGTTCTCTTGCAGATTTGTGCTTTTAATTATTATTTGTTGTTTCCAATTGTATACCAAAACTATATGTGAAGTCAATTTATTCGTCATATTATTGGTCGAATATATTCTAAGCGTGGAAATGTAATTATGTAATTCTATATTAAGGCGCGCGCTTGCTCGCGCTAGTTTAATTCTAGTCGTTGTAAATACGCAATAGTAATTTATATGCTGAAAAAAATGAATCGGGTATGATTGAAAATATTTTTTTTATCGAATAATTATATCTTTAATGAAAAAAATATTTAATTAAAACAAAGAGTACATAATGCAATTTATTTATTAAAAATAATTGTTTTAGTTCAATTTGGGGAAGAGCGGAACAATAGACTTAGGATAACTAAAATAATTCCATATTACTTACTCGCATTTTTTTAAGAATTATGAACTTTGTCAGACGTTTAATAAAGATAATTAGTAAAATATAGTTTACACATATAAATATAACCTCAGATTTTATACACAACACTGTATAACTGTAGATGAGTGCCCAGCTGATGCGCTCTCCTTCTCTATTTCTCTTTCTCTTTCTCGTCGCACACGCGCATACACTATGTTGGCCGACAGTACGTCGTGGTACCAACCTCACGTAAAATGGGTTGGCATCATCTCACAGCCACCGCGCGCGCTCATTGGCCAAATCAAATAGCGCGCGCTTTCCCGGTTTCCTGTAACATATTTCCGTCCCTTTTCGAAAAAACACTCCCACAAAAAATTTCCAGCAACCGAGAGGAAAGATGTTACACATTAATAATACTATCGCTCCGTGCTCATGACTTATATCGAGCGTGATTCCCAAATACGTTTATCCTTAACAGATGGTTGAGCGGCTCTTTACTAACAGCCGGCGTCGAATGGGGCAACAAGCAAGTCACACAACAAGCCGTCCAACTTTTCGACACTTGGTTCATGAAGAACCACACTATACCTGACATTTATCAAGAGGTAATCCATTTAAACTGTTTTATAGGGTAACGCTTGGCCACAAACACATTTGATATTAATCTTAGTCGATGACGGTAACAAGTGGCAAGATGACAAGCAAGTGAACCGAATTCCTACTGTAGTTACTGTGTAAGTTTAGGTGACAGATTAATTTTAGGGTTGCTGTGAGTTGGTCAGGATTTTTTACTTAAATAAAAAATATTGTGAGGTTTTATAAAAGCACAATGCTAGTGAAACTTTAAAAATATAATAAAATACAAATTATTGAAGACATGCGACATACATTCTTTAATAACACACATTAACATATACAATGTTCCGAATTTACGATTATAATCCTTGACTGAACGGCATAAAATTCAATTTTATTTGCGACTATGTAATGTAATGCGACAAACTATGTTCCGAATTTACGATTATAATCCTTGACTGAACGGCATAAAATTCAATTTTATTTGCGACTATGTAATGTAATGCGACAAACTATGTTCCGAATTTACGACTATAATCCTTGACTGCACGGCATAAAATTCAATTTTATTTGCGACTATGTAATGTAATGCGACAAACTATGTTCCGAATTTACGATTATAATCCTTGACTGAACGGCATAAAATTCAATTTTATTTGCGACTATGTAATGTAATGCGACAAACTATGTTCCGAATTTACGACTATAATCCTTGACTGCACGGCATAAAATTCAATTTTATTTGCGACTATGTAATGTAATGCGACAAACTATGTTCCGAATTTACGATTATAATCCTTGACTGCACGGCATAAAATTCAATTTTATTTGCGACAATGTAATGGAATGCGACTTGCGATAAATGGACGAAAAATTTTGGGGCGATAGAATAAGATAACTTTAAAAAAAAAGTAAAATTCATCTTCACCTCGTATGACAGTTCCCTACTCTACGGCCAGTAGTAATGCGACATGCGATAAATGGACGAAACATAATGGGGCGATAGAATAAAAGTTTCACTTTATAAATATATATATTGTTAGTTTAGGTACTTTAGGTTCTAAGAAGGCTCTTCTCTGAATATCATAAATACAAAACTAAAGGGTCAAATAAACATCCCAGTCACCGAGAAGTGCCGGCAAGAAACGCGATCGGGTCCATCTTATTTTTTGAACTGTACAAATAATATTTACAGTTTGAAGCAATGATGGCTCAGTGGTAGCGTGTACGACTTCGCGTCGATTGACATGAGTTCGAATCCCTGCAATGAGCCTGAGATTTCGGTGAAGGAAAACATCGCGATGAAACCATAGCATGGTGGTAGGGCTTTTTCTAATGCCCGCCTGGCTAGCTACCACCCTCAAGTTGAAAATCTGTCGCCAAGCACCTATAGGTGTGTTCCGGCAGCTGCACTTGAGAGCCAGTCGACCCACTAGGTATAGCGTGTTATCATCTTGGTCCACATCGTCACTTAATATCAATTCGCTACACTGTTGCGTTAATACCGGCGCGGTCGAGGTTTGGTCGAAAAAATTTTACAAGAGTGAATCGCAGCGCACAGCTATTGGTTCATAAAGTTAATAAAACAAAACACAAATGTATAAGCCAGAAGCTGATAATAGCAAATTAATTATTGAAAATTTGAACATCGCTACAGGCGGCATTTACAGCCGGAGTGCGGACATACGGCACGCAAGCCTGGCAGGCGTGTTGGCGAGCGTTAATCTCATCATATGAAGCTCCACGTCCGTTGTACAATCACAAAGCACTGTTAGCTGCTTTGGCATCTCCTATCGACGACTGGCTTTTTTATAGGTAAATTTATATTCTAATTATATATATAAAGATTGCATTAAGACTTCGTTCAGGGCACTATCCATCGGGAAAATTTGCATAACTCATGAGGAAAGCAGAGTCACCCAATTATAATATATGTGGAAAGATTGGTGATGTGCATCACCTACTGATGGAGTGTGCCAAGAACAAGATCGAAAGGAAGTCGCTGGTAAAAAGCATGAATTTAAACTGTCAAGGTATAGGTGTTTTTTTACAGTATTTTGGCAGAACCTTATACAGATGATGCCAAGATGTTGTATGACCTTGTAGTGCTAACTCATCGGCGATTCTCCTGATGTGATGTTATAAAGGATGGGGTACAATGAGACTGAAATATTCGGTAGAATAAAAATCCCAAAAACATATATATATATATATATAAATCTAGAACTTTGTAAAGAAGAAGAAAGATAAAAATTTCCGTATTCTGCTGATACTATAATATATATCAATGGGCTGGAACGTGATTGGTCAAAATTTACAAATAGCGTATTTGATGACATTAGTTCTAAATGGCTCAAGAAATTGTTTTTAGTGTCCTCACTTATTGTGCTGACCTCTGATCCAGAGTCCACCTTAAATTAATTAATTCACTACATACCTTGACAATCAACCAGTTTAATAAATTAGGACTGAATAATGGCGTTGAGAGTTACTGACAGGAAACAATAATGTGCACTCACTTATTCCGTAATCAGAAGATCCATAATAGTTCCAATGAATTTATTTAAGAAAAACACTGTAAATCGCACACTGTTTTTTACAAGAGAGAGCGGGGAATCGCCAGTGTACGATCAGAGCACGGATTGCGCAACTATTATAGTTTTATACTATGACATAGCGTGACGACGCGTCACCACACCGTTTTAGATGGTTCATACGATCATATAGCCACGCCAACAGTCACGTCGGTTTGACTCGCCGCATTAAATGTTCCACATAAATAGACATTCACATGCGCTTGGCGACACGTCACCACACCGTATTAGATGGTTCAAACTATCATATAGCGTGGCGACCCACGACGTGGCGACGCGTCACCACGCCAACAGTAGGTCTGACCCGACGCATTAGATGTCTCATCAAATCTCTTTCACGTCTTTGACAGGTATGCATTTACCGTGCTTTCTATTGAGGCACAGAGAGGCCGTGAGTGGAAGCATTGGATCACATCTCTATATGCGGGGACATGCAGGTGAGTCTTTAGTATAAACAGACACGGATCTACAGGGAGGTAATAGGGGTCATGACCAAAAAAACTCAATATAATTTAAATTATCGTAGAAAATTATTTTTTTAGTGAGTTCGATGTTTAATCATCAAGAAACGTCAAACAAAGGCGAAGGCGAACACACTTATTCCAAACTAGCTGCGACCCGCGGTTCACCCGCGTATAATTTAAAAGAAATCGCTGATAGATGATTTATAATACTTCAATATAGACAATATTTTTATAGAGCGACCAGGGTTATGCGTCACAACTCACACAGCTTGTTCGCGCCACTACACCTATAGACATATATCTGAGCCGAGGGTTTAATTATTTTAATTTTACATTATCTTCCAAACTATCCTTCCAAATTAATATAAAGGGCAAAGATTATCTACATAAAATTGTCTTGATGATGAAGTAACTTTTGTTCGTAAGGATTAATATGTCATGCCTAATAATAATGATCATAAATCACATATCAATTTTCAATGAAAAAAATCACACCTTATTGTGGTATAAGAGATAGGCATACGCTATTGCGGACTTTTTTTAGATGTACTAAGAAGCAATATTTTTGTAGAACATTGTATTTACGTATCACTAACCATTACGTCAGCGCACGCGGGTAAAACAGTTCGGGTGCACTGTGTCTTCCAACTCACATGGCAAAAATCAATATTTAAGGCTAGTTGAGAGGTGTAGCTTAATGCTAGACAGGCTATACTATTCCACGTGAATCTGGCTATCATATACAAAAAGATTTTTTCGAATCCGACTTGTAGCTCCAGAGATTAGTGTATTTAAACAAACAAACAAACAAAACATTCTTCTGCTTTATTATAGTAGTATGATATAAAAACTAAAAATCTAACTGACTGGCTGATTCACTGACTGACTGACATATCAACGCACAGCCCAAACTACTGGGGCTAAGACCGTGACAATTTGCATGCGGGTTCCTTTTACACTGTATGTGAGCAATAAGATTTTTTATAAATTCAACCTCTAAGGTGGTGAAAAAGGGAAGAAAGTTTGTATGAAAAACTGTCATTTTTGAAAACAGATATTATAAAAATTTATATTGACCAATTCAGTTAGAATGGGACATAAAATATAAAGGGACATAACTGAACTATAACGCGAGCGAAGCCGCAGCTAAAGCGCTAATAAATAATAAAATATACCAAGCGACAGAATAATTTCATCTTTTATGAATACTACTAGCGCTATCTATCGGTAGTTGTGTATAACAATCGTGTTAAAAGAACAAAATCGCCACCCTACAAGATAGTGTTGGTAAAACATTAAATTTCGGAGAATCGATACTTTTTAATAACAATAAATTAATCGATTCTCTTTTGTTTGTTCTTTCCAGTACAGAATATATGTTAGGCGGAAAAAATCACTACAACACCCTGTAATATGTATAGATTAAAAGCAACGATTCTGTCCGTTTATGTTCTTTTACGCGAAAACCACTTGTTCGATTTACATGTTTTTTATTTTAATTCATAGCTATGTTATCTGGCCAGGTTATAGGATATATTTTGTAAGATAAAGTAACATACGAAATACGCAGTGACGTTAATGGTGAATCAATTTGGATAAAAATGCATTTGGGGCGCTTAAATGGCTTACACTGAGTCAACCATATGAGATATACCAAGTTAATGTTGTACATAATTGTATATCTTAAAAAGACCTACAAAAAGTCATAAATAGCACATGTCTATCTCCTAAAGATCACCCAGAATAAATATTTTTGTCTTTAAAACAAATGGCGGGCGATCGCCGCGCTGGGTAGCGGGGCAGCACGATTTACGCGTGCGCCCAACCGACGGCATTCTGTAGTCCACGCGAGCGGTGCCGCGGGCACTGCTAGGCACAGCTAGTATTTTAATTAGGTGTTAATTAAATATATATTCTATTGTATAAGGAACTTTTATTTCTAGTAGCTACTGGGCAAACCCAATCCTAATCCAATAGGCCAACTAAACTGTCTTTTTCTTATTTAATGTACAAATAAGGTAGCAAATAAGCATACGACCCGCCTGATGGTGAATGACTACTTTAGACTATGGACGCTTGTAATACAATACGTATCAATAGTGCGTTGCCGACCTCGACCACCTCTTACCCCATGGAGCTCTGGTAACCTTACTCACCGCAGGAACACAACACAAGGTTATTTGACTGCAATCTTCTGCAGGGTGGAGGTATTGCTCGAGTCGAGTTGCTCCAAGTAGAGAGAAATCTTCAAAAATCTATAAATATCTATCTATCAGGGTTTGTTTGTTTCGGTAATACGTTCACTAAGGAAGGAGGCCGATATGACTTGTGTGGGTATAACGTTGTACTGATATACTGGTATACTGATATTTATGGGTAATTTTCAATATTTTCGTGTCGAAATGCCATAAATGTCTAGCAAAGCTCTGAGGTTAAGATATGTATAAGGTAATTTCTCTTTAAGATGGCGTGGGGCGGCGGGAGTGTGGCGCGTGCTCCGACCGCAGCCAGTTCCACCACCCTCAGCACTATTGGCTGCTGCACGATGTCTTCACCAACCGCACGACTATTACCGGGTATACATTGTATCTTCTGTCTCTTTTAAGTTCTAAAGGCCAATTAAAGTCAACATTTGAGCAAGAAGTCAAGAAGCAATGATGGCTCAGTGATAGCGTGTACGACTAAGCATCGATAGATATGAGTTTTTGCTCAATGAGCCTGAGCTTTTCAGTGAAGGAAAACATCGTGAGGAAACCATAGCATGGTGGTAGGGCTTTTTCTAATACCTGCCTGATTAGCTAACCACCCTCAAATTGAAAATCTGTCGTCAAGAACCCAATAGGTGTGTTGTGTGTAATGTTAGGCCACATCGTCACTTAGCATTTTGTGGCCACTACGCCAAAACCTATAACGATAAAAAAAAACATTTGTGAAATGTCGCGTTTGGACGTGAGTGAAAGCGTTCTGATGGGACGTCCCTACGTGTCATTCGGGCAGCGTCGCGTCTGGTCGGCTCTCTCCGACTCAGCGCTCGCCTCTCAACAATTTATACTGAACCCTTCGTACCGATCATTTCGGTACAATACAAATTCATACCGATCGAAAATCTATATTAATAAATATGTAGTTCTTCCGTCTCTACATGAAAGGACATTTGTCACGAATAAGCCATAAAACATTTTTGTCTGTCTGTTATATGTCCTGATTTAACTCAAAAACGCTTTGACCGATTTTGATGAAATGTTGTACATGGGAAGTATAAGTATTTCCATAATCATTGAGTCATAAGAATTCTCGATAATACATTTTAAAATCGTAAAAGAATAACCGATTTTGATAAAATTAAGTACACACGGGAAGTATATCCTAGAAGTATTCCTCAATTGATAAGCTATAAGAATTGTCATTATTATGAGAAAATATAAAATTACGGGACGAATATTATTACTGCGTGATAAACGCGCGCGGTGCCACGGGACACCGCTAGTTATCTGTACTTTTCTTAAAACGAAGAGATTGAAAGGTTGTTAGACCCTGAGATAACAAATAAAGGAGACCCCACAATATTTTTTTAATATTAATTATGAATATATTGTGAGATGTTTAAAACAATATACCCGGTGAATGTGATCGGTTTTTTTATCAGGACGGGTATTAGTTATTCTCTTATTTAAAACAATATGTGTCTTAGAACGCTTTTCAGATGTGAAACATCTTACTTAAATCATGTTTTATATTGAAATATGAATCAATAAAAACGATTAAAAATTCATGTAAACTCAGTGATATTCACGAATAACCTATAAGGTTAGCATAAGAGATCACGCTGATAAACTAACACACACGTAAAATAGCGAGCGTGTGTAGAAAAGAGAGAAGAGAGGAGCGTTGAGTAGGAGAGAGATGACAGACGCGACGCTGCCCGAATGTCACGCAGCGACGTCATCAGAAAGGGGTCGACCGCGAAATGAGCGGATAAATATGAGCTGGCCAAGGTTCTTTGAAAGAGAGGAATAGTTTAAATGACAGAAATGAGTTGAGCTCAATCAAAAAATAGTTACCAGTGGCGTGACTTTAGTGCTGTGTTAGATACTAAATGGACGTTTTGCAAAATGTATGAAAACTCGAGTTCTGAAGATGATTTTCATTAAGATTAACCAAAATAAAATAAAAAATGCGTGGCTTTATGAAACCACGATGCACGTTCAACTTATTTTCGGTTCGTAGGCATTTAAATAAAAAAAAAATGGAAAATTATTTGCTTTAGTGTATTAAAATTGCCATTTTAATACAGTATGAAACCCCTGGTAGTTAATGACGAGAATGCAAATTAAAAAATCTTGTGTCCTTTTTCCAGTTTAAAGAGGTATTCGGTGAGTTCCGTGGCGCTGCAGCCGCTTTGGATACGATAGCGTTGAACTCCGCCTGGGTGATCAGGGCTGACGCTGACCTGCTAAGGTATTTCAACTCCGTCGCACTGTGAACTAGGCAAAACGTAACATTATCTGTATCAGTTCTATTCTACAAAGTAAATTAAAAAATGTATAAAACCCTGACACAAATAACGTATTAATTGAGAAAATTCTAATGAGGCCAAACACGATATTTCTACTGTAAGTCGGCGAGGACTTGAGGTTCCAGAAGATGCTGCAGCATCAGGTCATAGTTACCATTTTCTTTTAATATCATTGAAATAACATAATAGTAAATTTAAAATAGATCAGACCTGTGGAAGTCGTTCACAGCCCTTCATTAACTAGAAAGGATCTGATGATTTAACTAAGAAATCATAACTAAGAACATTCTCGATAAAGAAACCTTTCAAACAAAACAAAAAAACGAAACCATACTTGGTTCATGCGTTTGGAAGCTACGATGTCACAGACAGATACACATGTTAAACTTATTCTTCTTCTTCTTTTTCCTAACTTGGCAACCGGTCTTCTTTATTGAAGACTATTACTGCCATTATCGAGTGTATATAGTTTCCAGTGTTATGACGATTTGTGTATCATAACAAGATGGTGGCTCCCTTTTCTAGGGAGGGAACTTTCTAGGGAGTTTTTGTGGCATCTCAGAATTCATGATCCATGTTATTATTTTCAATTCACTTCATTCGTGCACAATAACCACACTTTATTATGTATAACGCGACCTGTATTACACAATATAATAGGGTCAAATAACACAAATTTATGAAAAAAAAATACCACTACATGACAGTTTGAGATCCCGCCAAAAACTCCATGTTAAACTTATAACACCACTTTGTTTGTGTCGGAGGTTAATAATAAAGGTAAAAAAAACCTATCGGAAATAGGAAAGTAAGAAAAATCAAATAAGATTTTGTGTAACTTCGCAATTGAATGACAACTGCATAATTTGATACAATACAAATTTCGTAAAAATAGTCATAAAAATTGTAAACAAAATATTTTTCAACACATTTGCTCAAAATAGTCATTTATGATACTAGTGCGGTGAGTTGGTTTTTACAAACGAGTAGACGAATGTCACCATAGTCAAGAGTTTGTAAAAACCAATTTCCGCACGCGTTTACGTTAATAACGTTTCTCAACATATTTGCGAGAAATAGTACAATAGGTAATTAAGCAAACATTTTCATTACATCTTTTTAATAGCAAATAAGAAATCATATAGACAGGTCACCACTTTTAGCCTATGGTGACATTCGTCTACTCGTTTGTAAAAACCAACTTACCGTATTGGTATCATAAATAACTACTTCTTAAAATTTTATTAACAACTTAAAAAAATACTGATTTTTAACCCTTAAATGCATATTGATATTTTTCTATCTGATTTATTTTTATTTTTGATATCGTGTCATGTTGGATATCATATGTAAGAGGAGAAAATTCTGAGTTCATAGATATGAACTGAAACAATGATGGTTCAGTGGTAGCGTATACGGACTCCGCCTCGATCGTCGTGAGTTCAAACCCCTGTACTGAGCCTGAGCTTTTGGTGAAGTAAAACATCGTGATGAAACCATAGTATGGTGGTAGGGTATTTTTAAATGCCCGCCTGTCTAGCTACCCTCTAGTTGAAAATCTGTCGCCAAGCACCTGTAGGTGTGTTCCGGCTGATGCACTTGAGAGTCAGTCTTCCACTAGGTAGTTGTGGCCATAACTCTAAACCTATAAACCACTTTTATTTTATTTGTGGATATAAAAATCGTGCATGTAAGTGTTAAAACATTATATATCACATATCAATTGAAGCTTAGAGTATATTAAATTTTTTGAGAACATGTTTTCAGTCAGTACGGAATGTACATAAAGATATAACCAGCTTTCTGCTTCTTTTTCAACCCTGGCAACCCAGTCCTCTTCTAGCCTTCTAGCTATATTTGAGCACTGTTAACTTTTACTGATATGTTCGTGTTTATGATTAAGGACTGAGGAGAGTCAATCAAGAGACATTTTTATAAAATGCTGTGGATGTATTATTTTTACTTAATTTTTTATTAAGTCAAAGTTAAAAAAAAACAAGGCTATAGGAGGCACGCTTGTGAACTTTAAAATACTTCTACCGATTCGGAAAACATCCCAGAGTAGAGTCGGCAAGACCAGTATTTTTTTTTCGTTCAATTTCTCGTTCATCTATCGCATGTCGCATTACATTACATTGTCGTAAATAAAATTTAATTTTATGCCGTGCAGTCAAGGACTATAATCGTAAATTCGGAACATTGTATATGTTAATGTGTGTTATTAAAGAATGTATGTCATATGTCGTCAATAATTTGTATTTTTTTTAAGTTTCACTTGCGTCTTGGTTTTATAAAATCAAAAAATTATTTAATTTAATTATTTATTTTAGTGGCTGTACAAAGCGGGAGTAATTTCCATAAAGCACTATCATTCACTTAATGATTCACCCTTTAATAAGCCTTTGACAGTAAAACCTATTTGAGACGGTTCTTGAACTTACTGTGCGGCAAATCGGTAATATACTTAGGAAGAACAAAACACTATTATTAGTCTGAGTCTAAAACATGGGATTACTAATTTGTTTATTTCTAGTATTAAAACTATGCCGTTCGTTTATAAAATCTACTTTATTTGAGTTTGACATCACTACTGGATACTGAAGTAATAGATTCTATATATTATCCTTATCAGTATTAAAATTATTTAAAAGTAATGTTATTCGCAATTAATAAAAATAGATTACATATAATAATTAAAAAAATATTTATCGTAAGGGTTGTACTAAATATATTTTGGAGTCTTCGACGTTGGTGAATGAATTCGTGGTAACTTTTGTCAAAAGGTAGGCTTTCGTTTTGAATAGATTGGTTTGATTGGTCAAAGAGGTGCTTAAACAGTCGATAGAAAAAAATAATAATACCTTGACAGTCTCTTGCGGTGGCTAACTATATTTAAGTCATGTCCAAAATGAGGTATTGCAGATAATTTCCGATATATGTACATCTCAAAGCCAAGTACTTGATCTCAAGTTATTTTCTTTTAAACCTGAAGAGAAATATCACATTTGAGTGAAATAGCTCATAACTTGATGGTTCGAATGTACTTATTTGTAGGAGTCGAAAGTTTTCATACTTCCGGTTGTTACTCAGCAATTACGTGTCGTACTATAAAAAAATACGCGAATCATATGTAGTGCCCATGCAGAAAATTTACCTATGTGATTCGTGAGAGCGTCTTTTCATTTTATACCTATTAAATATAAGTGGCCACCAAATAACACATTGAGACCCTAAGAGTTTCTAGCCGTTTTAGTAATGACTCCACGTAAAATTATATTCAAATACCAAATATAGTAAATCACAAAATCTTAGCGAGTAAATTAATGCGCTATCAAGATGTGTCTGGATTAGGTTAGGTTTGACTTGTGATAAGAAACAGCGGGAGACGAGAGGCGAGCGTCAGGTACTAACTATATTCGAGAAGTATGATACAAAAAATTGTTGATGGTCATTTATTATTTTTGGGTTAAAAATTATTAGTCAAATGTAAAAAAAAATATTATAATTTCACATTAAAATGGGGTTTAATTTTGAAGATCATTTGCTATTTTTGGCAGTGTAAAGTACTTTTTTTTGAGGTTATATTTTACTATAGGTACCCGGTAATAAGTTACATAAACACAAGTCCTATTTGATTTTAAACTGTAGTCGAAGCCAATAATAATAATATGTAATTATATGTTAACTATGTAATGTTTATAATAGTAAATTGGCAGTTGATTACTTATTACTTAAATATTTTGTGGTACATCGCAGATGCTATAAATTTGAACATTCCTTGTCAAAGCAACGCCATTGGTTGATTAGCGTGCCTAATATATTGACACTGGCATAGTTTTATCATAACATTATCACTTATCTGAACGATATTAAAGTCTACTTTTACTAAGCTGGAAATATGGCACCACACGGAACTCATCTCGTGCCATATTCTAATTGAAAATAAAAATAAAAACACCTCTTTTAATAAATTTATATCACATAGATACTAAATGTAAAAAAAATATTTAAACATTTAAAAAATACATATGAAATATTTATCTATATATTGTGTATAAATGAAAACTGTCGCTTTTTGATATTAGAATTTAATTTTGCATAAAAAAAACAAACTAAAACAAAAAAAAACGAATACATAAAAATTAAAAAAAAAAAACAATAACAGTAATTAGGTAATTAAATATTCCGTTTTTGGAACGATATGGAAAAAGTATCCGATCCGACCGACACTAACAAGAGACGAACACATATCGCACGTCACAAACAAAAGAGTTTTATTTTCAAACACCATGTTTGAGTAATCGCGTTTTAAAAGTTTGAAAATTCATTGCTGCATAACTAAAGGTTCAAATAATTTATACCTAGATTTAAAGGTACATTCTCCTGGTTTATATATTGAGTAAGTTTAATGAGTGTATCGGTAGTAATTTTAGTTTTATTAGTTATACGACTAGATGAATATGATACTGTTTAACCAGTTCAAATCGCTCAAATATATCACTTCGTCTAGCCTTATCAAAATTGACAGTAATTTGAGAATATCAAAAAGTTATTAATAATGATACCATATTAAAAAGTACATATTATAAATTAATTATATGATTATTAATATCATAAAAATATTAATTGGTACTAAAAAAGGTTTATTAGATATAAATTATCAAAATCAGTAACAATTAAACATGATTTTATTAAAATAAATTAAATGGAAATGTTAGTATTATTAGTTATAATAAAACTTTTAAAGTGAAACTTTTATTCTGTCGCCCCAAATTTTTTCGTTTATCTATCGCATGTAGTATTACAGCTGGCCGTAGAGTAGAAAACTGTGAGACTCGAGGCGAAGATGAAGTTATTGTCTTTTTTAAGTTTCACTTGCATTGTGGTTTCATAAAACCACATATTTTTTTTTATTCTTAATTAATTTATTTTTGTGTTAGCTAGGAAAAGCCTCATCTGTTTCATGCCATTTTTCTTTATCCTGGGCAATATTCATCCAGATTGACCCAGCGATTTTAATCATATTATATTAGCCCATCGTTTTCGTGGTCTACCATTACTTCTTTTGCCTGTAGGTCCTGGCCATCTTGTTACTTCTAACGTCCACCTCTTTTCTTTGTACCTTCACATTTCCATTTTAGACTTAGAGCATGTTGGATAGCATCTGTATTCCTTGTCTCTTCGTTTCTGGTTTTATGTATTTTCCTTAGTTTAAATGTACTTCTTTCAATTAAACAGTCAATAAAGTATTATTTTGAAATGATACACAATAATCGTATTAATTTAACAGGCAAAAGGATATTTAAGTTGAAATAATTCCGTATAAAATTCTCACATTTTACTCATTTGTTTCGAAATTGACAGCGAAATGGTCGTAATTCGAAATAAACGCGTGTGACGCGTACGAACACTAAGCGGCAACTGAATCAACTAAGATGCAACCGTTTTGATTGGTTCGGAAACGGCATGATTGAACGGTCAATAAAGAATTTTTTTTATCATATCTCATAAACTATTTGCCCTAAAAATACTAGTCTTACCAATTTATAGAAAAAAAAACGCCTTTTCAGACTTGATATTCTATTATTTGTGACGTGCGATAATAATATGGATGGATGTGTACTAGGATATAGCTAAAGGAACATCGTTCCTATTGGGTGTCCCATGTCACTGCATAAGTTTTTTTTTTTCTAATTATTATTTATAGGTTTTACAATTGAATTTTAGCGTATATTAAAAATTATAATACTATCAACCGATTTCGAAGCGAATTGTGAACTTTACATTTATTAAACGAGCTTTGTAAGCTCTGATTAACTAATTCTTTTCTGATTCTTCTAATAACCGTCTGGCTAGCTACCACCTTCAAGTTGAAAATCTGTCGCCATGCACCAATAGGCGTGTTTCGGCAGCTCCACTTGAGGAACCGGTCATCCCACTATGCTTAGCGTACGTTGAGCCACATCAGATACATCAGATGAGATTGTGGCCAAACGCTTACCTGTACAGAATTAAAAATAGAATTCAATTAATTTGCAAAATAAATTTATCAAAACGTATCGAAATTGGTTGTGAGCGCTAACGGTTCCAGTGTTGCCGCAACTAAAAAGTTTTAGGTAAATATTATAGAAAAATAAACGGATCTTATTTAAGTAGATTTACGTTAAGCCGCTCATACACGTTTCGGTCTGCCTGCGCAGACCTATCCTATAAACAATAGGGTGTATGGCCGGCATAAAATTTTTTAGAAGTACCTATGTCTTCAAATCTTATAATGAACACCGCTGGGTGTAGAAAAAGCTAATAAACTTAAAATTAGCAAATAACAAACATGTTGCGTAACTTAACTTGTAGGTACATAGGTTATTCGATTTGGAAAAACAATAAGATCATAACGTTTGTACCAATGTGGGTACCAACGTGGGTAAGTGGGTACCAACGTGGGTACCAATAAAATAGGTTGGTAGGTACATGATTTTTAGACAGCGAATCAAAGTTTTCTTTTTGACACAGATTCTCTTTTCTCACAGATGTTTTGGTACATTCCGGTACTCCCTAACTAATTTATACATATTATAAAACTCAACGACTCTCTGTCTGTCTGTCCATTTATGTTCTTTTCATGCTTTAACCACTAATCCGATTTAAATGGTTATTCCTTTACTGGCCAGTTTTTAAGATATATTTTGTTACATACAGTAACATACGAAATAAGCAGTGACGATAATGATCAATCAATTTGGCAAAAACACGCTTTTGGGACTTACACTGAGTAAACCATAACAGATATTTCAAATTAATGTACTACTGAATTGTTGATTTTAAAAAGACCTACAAATAAGTCAGCGATAGCATATGTCCATCTTCTAAAGATCACCCACAATAAGCATTTTCGGGGCAGCACGATTCGCGCGTGCGCTCGACCAACAGCATTGTGTAGTCCACGTGAACGGAGCCGCGGGCACAGCTAGTAGATTATATAATAGATTTAAATCTCATAGAATTTCTAATGTGCATTAACTATTGCATCAAATGAACCAGCGTGTGACAACTAAGTTGGCAAACAAGTATGTAGCCCGCCTAATAGTAAGCGGCTACCGTAGCTATGTATGCTTATAATACCATAGCTATCAATAGCGCGTTGCTGACCTTGAACCCTGTACCCCAAGGAGCTCTGGAAACCCTACTCATGGCAGAAACAAAACACTTGGTCATTTGGCTGCGATCTTCTGTAGGGTGTAGGTATTCCACTAGTCGGTCTGCCCCAAGTAGAGAGAAATCTACAAAGAAATTTATCTGTGCCCTAACTCTCTTTGTCGTCGTTTATCTTAGTTATAAAATATTTTAAGAGTACCTACTGCCTGCTTTTTAAAAAAGTATTATGAATAAGAGGATTTACCCAAAATCGCTTCTTTTTTTGCGAGCTTTAATTATGAGAATGTAAGTATAAGCTACGTCTACTAAATCCAATTTGAAATTTATCACTTGTACGCGTAGTTATGCCGTAGCAAAAAAGCGCAACTTTTTTACCGCACGTCAGATTGTCGCAGGCTGGGTTCTTCCACCAGTCGGACTGCCCCAAGTAGAGAGAAATCTCCAAAGAATTTTCTATGTGGCCTACCTCTTTTTATTGTGTCCAAATCGGAAATAAATATGTCAGTAAAAATTGCATTTTAACGAATATAATTCTTATTTACCTAATTTGCTGTGTGAAAATTTATATTTGTTTTTGGATGTATGTTAATAGTTCAGTTTCTACATTGAGCCCAGCGGTGGGACTGAGAACCAGATTAGAAATAACCAAGAACCGATTTTATTATCAAACTTTAATATACTATTTAGATCTCACATACCTATAGGTTAAGTTTAAGATGTAAAAATTTTGTATCCAACTTTTGTAATAAACTTTTCCAATGTACTCATATCTTGTTTTATTTCTTCATCCTTATTTTTAGGTACGTATTATAAAAGGCAACGTCTGTCTGTCTGTCCGTTAATGTGCTTATTGAGAACCACTGAACCGATTAACATAATTTCGAGTGTACTGTGTTTACGATCAGGCAAAGTACAGACATTTTGCCGTAATATTATTAAAAAAATAAACAATAAGTACAAAGTTGGTAAACATGTTGGTTCCGTCACCCAGTATGTAATTCCACTTAAAGCATTATACTTTCCAAATTTATTGTAAATTGAAACATCTTGGTATACAGACGTTTTTCCGAGCTTAATGGCTCGACGACAGCGCCACCAATTGGATCCTAACATATCTATCTATAAAACAAATATATTATGTGAATATGAGCTAACAGGTGCACAAAAGATTTGTATATATAAGACTAGTTCAACCCGCGGCTCCTCTCGCGTTGACTACCTACAGAATGCCGTCGCATCCCACGCTCAAAAAAAGGAACAAAAAAATGCTTACTGGGGGGTTTTTGGAAGACAGATTTATGCTATCGCTAACTTTTTATAGGTCTTTTTATTATCTACAATTATGTAGAACATTAATTTGATATATCTCGTATGGCTTACTCAGCGTAAGCTATTCAGGCGCCCCAAATGCTTATTTATCCGTATTGATTCACTATTATCGTAACTGCTTATTTGGTATGTTACTTTATCTTACAAAATATATCCTATAACCTGGCCAGATAACATAGCTATGAGTTAAAATAATCCGTCCGATTCTAACGTACAGTTGCGTAATATTCGCCCATATCGCGAAATCAAACTTTAGCCCCTTGTAAAACAATGCAAAACCGTTTTTTTTTTTTCTCAAAATAGTTAATTCCCCATGGCTCGTTCGAAACGAAGACCTCCATAAAGAAGTGGAACTTTCCATTCAAACTTGTAGGTATGGAGTTCGTCCACCACGTCCAGCCTCCAAGATTTGTCCCCTGTTTTCTGAATATGTTTTAAGGTTCCCACCAAAACTTATAAATAAAATTAGTGTCTCTGTAGGTAAAATTTTGTGGTTAGTAGCAGTTCATAGCAAAATAGGAAACCAAAGCTATTTTATTAAGTGTTAAATTTTAATCAGATTTGTAAGTGGTGACTGAAAAAGGAATGAATAATTCCGCATTGTACATGTCTATCATTGTGTTATTTTATTTATGTTTGTGCTTATTAACGGTAACATGGCCACGAAGGAGAAATATAATGAAATTGGATTTTGGGAATTCATTTTAAAATCTATGTTAAAGTCTCCTACAAGCCTGACTGATACTGATTTTTGTCAGTCGAGAATTAGAAACATTGCTGTTGTTATAATATATCGCTGTATTTATGTATTCTATAGCAACATTGGTTAGACATCGTGAAGACCTATAAACGGCAATCAACTACACATTAAATATTTCAAAATGTAGGTATACAGTCACAATGGCCGTTTGTAGCACTCGGGTTATTTAAGCAATATCTTTTACACGATTCATCTGTCACAGCATTCTTAAGATTGCGACGTATATACCCGATAGATCCCCAACCTGCAGCTGGACCATCTACCATGCACACTTCATCAAAGCCGTAAAGTTTAAAAGTGTCACTACCACATCACCCAGTTTCAACAAATGGCATAGCGACATGAGAGAAAAGATTTTATTTTGTATATAATCTCTATAAAACTTAGTTATGCATTCCGATATGAGCCAAGAAATGATAGCGATGCGTGTGTGAGTTAAAAACTGCTGAGTTACATAGATAGTTGGGTGGTTATCCGGGCTGCATAATAAACTATAGATGATTGATTTAGTATTTAAAGTTGGTATTGTAAGAGCTCTCAATTGCATCGGACAATAAATTTAGCTTTTAAAAAGCTTATTGAAATATACCGAGCTTTAACTCCTTTTTTGCAAGACTCCAATAATGTTTAAATATGCAGTAAGTACTGCTATTCGACGTTAGATGTCGCTATAAAACACGTCACTCATAATAAGTCAGGTTGCGTTGCATTACGGTTGTTATTTCCAAAGCAGCTATAAAGTCGATACTATTCGAATAAGGATGTAGCGACACTTTGTTCAAGAATTACTTATAGATAATTTGTTTTGGTCATTCAGCATTCGTTTTCAAGTTAATGTGATTTTTCAAGATTTTAATTAACACTATTTTGTCACTAAAGTGGATGAAAAATATAATTATGGTAAAATAAATGTTGGTATATATACAATACAATACTTATATCCAGAGGCGGACTAGCCGTCTTGGCCGCCCTAGGCCATGAAGTACCAGTCGCCTCCTTCTCAGCTCAAAGTTTACTGTCACAGTAAATGTAATATGAATTTACTTAAATTTTAAAACATTTCTAATTTGATGGTGATAAAGTATTGCAGTGTCAACATTGTAATTTTTGGTGTACTATTATTTATTGTCGGCACATGTTCGCATTAAGTAGTATATTTTTTGTCACGATTAGCCGCCCTTAATATCTGGCCGCCCTAGGTCAGAGCCTAGTTGGCCTTAAGGGAAATCCGCCACTGCTTATAACTCATGGTTAAAAATACCGATAATTGTATGAGAATATTTCAATTTTTTATCTATACCTATCAATTACACCTATGTTTTAACTACTCACCAATAGATGGCGATGTGCAGTTTTTGGAAATACTCGACAGGTAAAGCAGATTTTTAATTAAAGAATTTTTTACGAAAGATAAACTCGACATACTTAACTTTGCCGTTGGAAAACTGTTGTCCCTATACATATATGTCTCATATGCCGGGGTCACTTTACAAACTGCAAAAACAAAATTATTTTTATTAATGATTTGACAACAAATTTACAGTTTTCAGATTTTTCTCTTTTCTTATGCTCATGACACTGCTTCTTGCTGAATTCCATGATTCTAGGTCAACTGGAAGCACCCTATAAGATTTTGTTCCCGTTGAAATTGTTAAAAATTGCGACATAAACAGCCGTATCTTTTAATTGCGTTGACTACAAGTTTGATTATTTCACAGCTTCAAGGGACTGCAGACCTGTGTTTTTGATATTAATTTAAATTTAATACCTCCACGCACTACTGAGAAAAAGGGTCTTGACAGACGAAATGGTCATATTAAGGGATTTTTCCTTTTGAAGTACAGAACCCTAAACATATAAAAAAATACGACAGAGAAATATAACCTATTCATTAACACCACTCCAATAAGCCCAAACACGACACCTTTGCTGTAAGTTGTGGAAGAGTTGGATGTCCTGCAGAATCCAGATGATGATGCAATATCAAATCAAGGTTACCATGATGTTACAATATCATAGGATGCCAAATTTCAAATCGAACAGACCTGTAGAAGTTGTTCACATCCCTTCATCAACTGGTAAAGAACTGATCATAATTAATTTCATAGTTAAAACATTCAAAACTAAATTAAAATGGTTTCATCCGTTTGGAAGCTACGATGCCACAGAGAGATACGCATGTTAAACTTATAAACTCGGTTTATGAAATGGTTTAAGAAAGGTTAATCAAATTCATAAACTAACGCTTTTGTATATCGTATACTATATAGTTAATACAAAATTCAATTAAACATTAATCAGTCTTCCGGAACAAACGACATTAAAGTCATCTAAATGAACAATATTTCAATTACGATGTGATTTTTACATGTAACCAAGCATTGCATTGATTCAATTCAATTATTTTTACAAAAGAAACAATCAACGTAATACGTTTTCTTAATATATGAACGTTTGATATTGTAATTTAATAATGCTATTTATTATTCGTAGAAATATGACACTGTGTGCTATATTATTTGGTAAGTATTTAATAAAGTCATTATTAAATTATTTCTCCGAGCTCGGGTGAAGCTGTAAAAGACGTTTGAGGCTTCAGGGCCCCTAAGGCCAACAGTATAGTCAGTTAAAAAAAAGGTTTTTATGTGTGATTAAATCAGAAATGAGGAGAACCTCAGATGAACCAAAGTAACTGACTTAGCTCTAAGAATAGCATAATTAGCAGAGGACGGGACACGTAGCTTGTGAAGTAGATGGCGGATGGAATAAAGTGTTTTCGAGTGGCGAGTTGCCTGAAGACATTGGATGCGACTAGCCGGTCGTTTTGATGATCTTTGAAAGAGACAGCAGTGGACATCTTTCCATCTTAGATTATTATTAATGAAAATTCGGACATTGTCTCTTTGATTAGTTAGTAGTATATCTTTCAATCGATGGAAAATATATAGTTTTTATTTTTTCGTAATTTTAATATCGTTCAGATAAGTGATAATGTTATGATAAACTATGCCACTGTCAGTATATTAGGCACGCTAGACACCCAATGGCATTGCGTTGACAAGGGGTGATCAAACTTATAACATCTGACATTTCAAACGGCGAGATATTTCCCACATACAGTGGTACTACCAAAAAATTTTAAGTAAGTCCAATATAAGTTTTTTTAAATTGGTTATAACATTTTAATAATACAAATATAACACAAAGATCAGATTCAGATTTTAAAACTGCGTTTTAAAATATATTTTTTATGTTTTCAGTAAATCTAACAAGTACACAGTTAATGGACACAAATAAAGAAGAAAATGAGAATATACCAGTAGGTATATTCATATACCTACCGTACCGTACCTACCTACCGTATAGTAAAAGTATTCATTCACAATCCAAATATACTGAACTACATAATAATAATGAAAACCAAAATATAATAGATGCCCTTTTAAAAAGAATAGCGAAAACAAAAACTCAGAAGAGCAAAGTTAGTAGATGCGTCAATAAAGGTAATGTTTACGAAGTCCAAGTGAACACTATATTTTGTAAAGATGGATTAGAGAGAAACGGTGTATCTAAAATGGATAACACCGGAAGATCTTACTACAATACTCAATATCCTTGGATGAATTACAATAAGCCTTTCATTGATTTAACTAAAAGTGATTTGAATAATTTTTCAAAAGATTACATTGACATAAATGAATTAGGCAGAACCAATTTAGACAGATTTTCTAAAGACTATCTGGACGTTGACGATTTAGCTAGAATAGAAGAAAGGAGATCCCGCAGGTTCAACACTGTAAAAATGTATCCTAGATATTTCCCAGTGTCCGGAAATATATTAGACGTTTTTAACTTAAGGAAATCTGTTAATGGTAAAACTAAAGTTAGAACTGATTCGAGCGACTCGTCCGATGAAACGTCGTTAGATTTAGATGGAAGCGTCCAAGAAATTAAAAGTAACAGATTTAAAATCGTCAAACCGGAGGACTCTTCCGTAACTACTTCTGAAGAGGAAACTTCAGAAGAGATGCCAGTGGAAAAAAAGAAAACTGTAATCAAAAAAGAAAGCCAATCCGATTCTGAAGAAGAATCACAAAATAAACATAGAGATTATTTTGTCTACATACAAGGTAGGAATAGAATTTTAAATGAAAATGATTCTGACAGGAGGAGACGCCTGGAACACTTTATGCCTAAACGATTTCATTGGGACGAAGAGGAGTTTAGGAATCTGGGTTACTATTGGTTTAACGGACATAAAGGAAGATATGCGGAAGCGTGGCGACCTGGAGATTTATAGCAATATAAATACAGTATACAATTATATATTGACGATTTTTACTCGATCCATTTAAGTAGGTGAAAGTGGGAAGGTTACCGTTAGGCCTACACTGCACAGCGCTATTATTTCCACAGGATTCTGCGACATATGAAACCAATAAGAACCTGTACGCACTTACGAAAAAAACACGCGATAATAATTCGGCAACCAAATCTGTGTATTTAAGTAAATCTGCTTAACTTGGTATTTTACATAGAAAAATCGTTTCATAGGTCTTAATGCCGTAAAAGGGTGAATCCGTATCGGTGGCATCTTTTAACACGCCTTTTACGCTGTAATCAAAGGCTAATCAATATTTTTTTATTTTGACCATTTCCGTGCGTCTCAGCTGAAAATTGATTGGAACTGACAAAAATCGCCACGCGAATTACCTTGAGAAGAAATATCGCGCGGCGAGAATTCGCTATGCGGTGTAGGCCTTAGTTTGGAGGTGGTCATAGACATGCGCCATAGCCATAGTCATAGCCAGGTACGGCCAAAGCGAGGTGTTGGTGAACGCGTGGGAATAGAGCGGATGTGGAAGGTTCTTCCAGTCAACGTTTTAGCTTCGTCCTATGATATTGGGTCCATCGAATAAGCGTGTAAAGGTATTTCAGCAGTCCGGTATGACAGCGACGACTGCCAGTGGAATATGTTATCCACAGTCGCTGTTGTTCTTGGACTCTAATATACGATTATCGTACTTACTATTAGGTGCTGTAGAGTCATATTTCCAAGTTAATGTTTAAAAAAACTTGGCTAATATCCTGGCTATGCCTATCGTCAGTCTGAAGTATCTCAAAGATTCAACATCGAAGATAATTTCAGCATATAATAAAACTGAAGTGTCTGTTTGTAATGTCATAATAACAGGTTTTTATTAAATGCATATGAAAGTGTACACGGAATATATAACATAATACCCATTTTTAAATTTTTTGTCTGTCTGTTTGTTTCGGCTAATCTCCGAAACGGTTGGACCGATGTTGACAGGACGTTCACTGGTAGATAGCTGATGTTATAAGGCATAACTTAGGCTACTTTTATTTTAGAAAAATTATTAGGTTTCTGCACAAAAAATAAAAAAAAACCTTTTTTAGTAGTCCACAGCTAGTAATTATTATAAAAATTATAAGTACTTATGTACGCACGTACGAAGTTATAATATTTTGGTGTGACAAAACAAAAATAAATAAAGCCCGAGCTTTAGGTGAAGGAAAACATCGTGATGAAACCATAGCAATGGTAGTAGGGCTTTTTCTAATTCCCGCCTGGCTAGCTGCCACCCTCAAGTTGAAAATCTTTTGCCAATCACCAATAGGCGTGTTCCGGCTGCTGCAATTGAAAGCAAGTCTTCCACTAGACTTAGCGTGTTACCGTCTCGGGCCACATCACCACTTAAGACCAGGTGAAATTGTCGCCATAACGTTAAACCTACAAACGATTAAAAAAAGAGGATATTCTCAATTCGATGTATATATTTTTTTATGTGTGTTTAGCCATAACTTCATTGTTTATTAACCGATTTGGATAATTCTTTTTTCCTTGGAAAGGGTACCTCAAGGCTTCCCATTTTAATTTCATTGGCGGTCAATCTTCGAAGATACACCGGGAACTCCTCAAATTAATAGAATCGGTTTTCTTTTCTAGTTAAAAATTGACTTGATAACTAGTAGTAAAATCATTCGACTTTAACAACAACGCCAGCAGGCTGCACGCTGTTAATTCCCATTGGAATCTTCGTACCGTTTACATCACTACAGAATTTCCGTAACAACAATCAGATTTATATTGCTGTACCTACACTGTTAGGAAAGGCATTCAGTTTTATTTGTATACTGGGGCGGCCTTGATCGACGGAACGTTTGTTGATAAAGATGGCGTCACTCATAATGACTTCATATCAACCTCATTATAAGAGAGGTAGATCACAGAGAAATATCTTGGAGCAATGATGGCTCAGTGGTAGCGTGTACGACTTCGCGTTGATTGACGCGAGTTCGAATTGCTGCAATGAGCCCGAGCTTTCGGTGAAGGAAAACATCGTGAGGAAACCATAGCATATGGTGGTAGGGCTTTTTCTAATGCCCGTCTAGCTAGCTACCATCCTCAAGTTAAAAATCTGTCGCCAAGCACCAATACGTGTGTTCCGGCAGCTGCACTTGAGAACCAGTCTTCCACTAGGTTTAGCGTGTTATCATCTTGGGTCATATCATACTTAAGACCAGGTGTCATTGTGGCCATTACGCCAACCTATAATGATAAAAAAAAACTTTGGAGATTTCCCTCTACTTGGGGCAGCCCGACTGGTGGAATACCTCCATCCTACAAAAGATCGCAGCCAAATAACCTAGTGTTGTGTTCCTGTGGTGGTGGTTTCTATAGCTCGTTGGGAAAGGGGTGAGGGGTTTCAAAGAGAAATATTAGTATAAAAAACTTATCCCTTTGATATATATTAAAAAAAACACCAATAATGTTAGAAATAATATAATATACACCGGGAAAACAACAAAATATACATTCAACAACATATTGCGTTTATTCAATAAATCTACGCGACAACATAATTAATCCAAACTAATACATATATATTTAATAAATGTTCAAGATTTCAGTTTGTACATTGCGAAATGAAATTGCTAGACTATATTTTACGAAATTATAAAAATACACATCTAGTCGTGCAAACCAAAACTAGAGTTGCCAATCGTCACGTGAAAACGGGAATATCTCGTTTCTAAAGACACGATTGTCTCTACAAGATGCATCTCGGTAAATAACATAACTTAAAAAACATCCAAATTAAAAAATACCCATGCTTTTTAAGGACAACATTTTGTTGTACCATTTGTTTTACAACAAATTTATGTTCCAAGATTACCAGCCTTTCTGAAACTTTATCCATTAGATTTTGATCAGGTTCCTAACGCAAGCTTGATGAGCGTAGGAATTTTATAACATTTGTCAAAGAAAACCCTGGCCATTTTTAAGACAGGTATTTAGGTAATGGTATTAAACAATCGACAATAAATACAAAATCCACAAATCACGAAAGAATCAACTGTCTGTATATTCCGAAACTAATTTCCGGCATCAGCGAAATATTATTTAAATTAACATACATAAAATTAGTATAACTGTTTCGTATAAAAACATTTCAATTTACTTATAAGGCTTGGGTTTAGGTCATTTTTCGAAATCTTATATCTATTTAGTGTCGTCAATGTTAATATTAAAATATTAGATACTATTTAAATTTCTGTTTTTACATACAAAACAAATGTTTTTGTATAATTCAAGTATTAATATATATATACATTGTAAGAATTATTTATTTATATTTAGAATTTGTTAGTGGTTCTACAACTACTATTAGATAATATTTTAATTTTGTTGTAAACAAAAAATGTTTTATGAATTGCGATTTTACTGGCAACACTGATCACATGATCTCAGAACCTTCTTGACATGTCGGTTCAACTGATTTGTATTAAAGTATTCTCTTATTTAAATAAATACAATGTTCACTTTATAGCAAGTAAGTTTCAGAACTAGATTTTTAATTATTAAGGCCTTTGGATGTACGACCTTTGAGCCCAACTTCTTGTATTTATATAATTTTCAAATACGGCTCGAACAAGATGGTAGCTCCCATGTCAATACTGTCTAGGGATTTTTGTAGCAACGCAAATTTGACGTGTTTAGTTAGAATTAATTATATATAATCCATTTTACTTGTATACAATAACCAAACTATATCACGTATAATTCCACCAATATTACATAACAGAGACACAAATTAAAACCACAACATAACAGATAAACTTTCCGACAAACACTCTTCGGAACCAGAGTGAGTTAGTATTGCCAGAGACAATATAGCAGAAACTCATAGACACATAACATACGTCTACGGTAAAATTAGAAATTATATTAAAGTTACTAACTTGGAATGTAGGAGAGGTCGGGACATGGAGCGTAGATATAAGGAGAACAGTCGTTATCTATACATATAATAAAATTGAAGTGTCTGTTTGTAATGTCAAAATACCAGGTTTTTAGTAAATGCATATGAAAGTATACAAGGTACTACAAAAAGCCCATTTTAAAATTATTGTCTGTCTATTTGTTCCGGTTAATCTCGGAAACGGTAGGACCGATTTTGACGGGACTTTCACTGGCAGATGGATAATTTTATAAGGAGTAACTTAGGCTACTTTTATTTTAGAAAAAGAATAAGGGTTACGCACAAATAAAATAAGAAATAATTATTAACCGGCGGGCGACTGTCGCCACAACATCGATGGCATTCTGAAGTCCACGTGAGCGAAGCCGCAGGCACGACTAGTAGTGAAATATAACCTCAAAAAATCACTATACTGCCAAAAATAATAAATGATCACCAAAATTAAAACCCCATTTTAATGTGAAATTATAACCGAAAATATCACATTAACGCAAATGACTCCAAACTAACATTTTTAACCCAAAATTAATAAATGACCAGGAAAATTTTAACAACATGAAATCTTTTGTATTGTACTTCTTCAATATAATTAGTTTTTTTAATCGTTATAGGTTTAGCGTTGTGGCCACAATCTGACCTGATCTTAAGTGACAATGTGACCAAAGATGGTAACACGCTAGGCCTTGGTGGAAGACTGGCTCTCAAGTGCAGCTGCCGGAACACACCTATTGGTGCTTGGCGACAGATTTTCAACTCGAGGGTGGTAGCTAGCCAGGCGGGCATTAGAAAAAGCCCTACCACCATGCTATGGTTTCCTCACGATGATTTCCTTCACCGAAAGCTCGGGCTCATTTCAGGGATTCGAACTCACGTCTATCGACGCGACGTCCGTACACGCTACCACTGAGCCATCTTCTAATAGCGTATTACTTTACTCGTTAAGATTTAGTGATAATTTACTTTATTTGGATATGATTTAATGTGCAGTCATAACTAAAACAGTTACGAACTCTTAGAGTCTCAATGTATTGTTTGGTGGTCATTATATATTATCCCTTTTAAAGCTCATACAAAAAAACTCGAGTATTTGAAGAATTGGGTTTTTGAATTATTATTTTTTTATGATAATTGGAAAGATCATATATAAGTTTTATATCAAACTAATTTTTTTATTTATTTTTTTCGTAATATTTCAAAAGTTATTTGAAAATAAAAATTAATTTTTGAATTCAGTACCGAAAACGCGCCGATCGTTCCCGAATAAATCCGAGAGCGTGTGACGTCACAATGTTAATGTCTACGCATTGTAGCACACGGCTGATACAGTGTTTTGACTCTTAGTCGATGAAATTCCTTTAACATTATGACGTCACAAACGTGGCGATCAATCGTGGCGTGTTCGTAGTCATGTGATTCTTTTGAAAATATTACAATTTTCAATTATTTATTATTAATAAAAAAAATGTTTTAAGAGTTTCTCCAATTGACTATTACCATAATTATGATGAAGCTTTAAAATACATAAAAGATCGTTTTTTTTTTTTTTCAAATACCCAATTGACGATCAACGCCTGGAATTTAATCAGTGAACGTGCAATGTACAAACCAATAATAAAACTGATCACAAAAAATCACAAAACATAATAAACATTAAACTTTTCGCACTGGAATCCATTTGAGGAAAAAAATGCTTATGGCGGTTAATATTAACAAATAGGAAACAAGTGACAAGACCAACATTTTATATATATGTACAGTAGAACCTCTTTAAGTCGAACCTCGATAAGTCGAAAATCTCTCAAACTCGAAAAAATGTTGTGTTCTCTTCCCTTCAAGCCCCAAAACCTCACTTACTCGAAATCTGACCCGTCTATAAGTCGAAATAATTAGTGAGTTCGTACAATTAAATTCAGTACATACTTTCCCTCAATTACTCAAAAAAAAAAAAAACTTACTTCTGCATCTCGGACATAGCAATGTTTAATTTTACAACCTTTACAACTCGATTATTTGAAACGAATTACCTCTATATCTTGAAGAAAAATAAAATACCGACTTTAAGAATATGCCGACAATGTCAGTGGCGGATTTCCCTTAAGGCCAATTAGGCCCAGGCCTAGGCCAGGCCAGGGCCAGATATTAGGGGCGGCTAATCGTGGCAAAAAATATACTACCAAATGCAAACATATGATGACAATAAATAACAGTACACTAAAGCATAATATGAAGTATATATTAAGACTCCAGACGGATAAAAATCTTGAATTACAATATTGACATCGTAAAGCTGTACTTTAATACCATCAAATTTGAAATGTTTTATTAAATAATGAGCGGAGAAGGAGGCGGCTAGTGTTACACGGCCTAGGGCGGCCAAGACTGCAAATCCGCCACTGGACAATGTACATAATTGTTTCTTAAAAATCTTTGTAAAAGTAGGTATACAATAAAACAATCCTATGAAATGATAAAGGAATTTATGACTGACGTTAAAACGTGCATGTTTATAGGTGTCAGGTCTCTCTAAGTTGTAAGGTCTCTATAACTCAAAATTAGTTGGAATAAATCTTAACCTCTACAAGTTGAACATTTCCTGACAAGATTCGCTTAAGTAGAAGTCCTCCATAACTCGAATTTTTTGACGTCTCCCTTCAAGTTCGTCTAACAGAGGTTCTACTGTAAATTTAAAAAAAAAACGGATTTATTTTAAATGAAATAATAAAAATCCGAAATTTAATGTCATTAACAATACCTAATTTTTAAATATTTCGTAATTAAATAACAAACACTTCGTTGTCTCTCATGGACATTCGAATCGAAATTTCGAGAACTTAATAATTGGAATACATAAGTATTATATTCAATTTGTTTTATATATCACTCCGATGTGATTGAATACTGTCAGGATTGAAGAAATAAATGACGCTGTGGTCAACATTGGTCAATAAATCTCATTGGAATCAGGTCCAGTCGATAATATTTCCTGACTGACCAGACCATTCTCAACTCCACATGGTCACAAACGCACAAGATCAAATAATACAAATAGAAAGCTTGAGGCAAGTGGTCGACTTAGATGGTTGTTTAGGGTAAACGAACATATCGTTGACACCATAATCCTACCAAAAAATAATGTTATCCGATATACGAAATGTATTTTATTTTACGTAAAGAAATACACTATGTAGTAATTTTGTAGTTAATGTTTCAAATTTCTTTTTTTTTAATATATTAAATTATCGTCAAGTAACGGCTATTGTTAAATAAAAAATGTCTTGTAATAATATTTGATAAATTGGATTTTAAAAAAGTAAGCGCCTCGGCTTGAATTATTTTTGAAGGTACAAAAATGATTGTGTGGTTTTATTAAACCACGATGCAAGTGAAACTTTAATAACACACATTAACATATACAATATTCCGAATTTACGATTATAATCCTTGACTGCACGGCATAAAATTCAATTTTATTTACGACAATTTCATGTAATGCTACATGCAAATTCTGGAACGATAGAATAAAAGTTTAACTTTAAAAACAAAACGGTGGCTTCCTTATTAGAATCGTACAGATAGTTTTAGAGTAGCTACTCAAAATGCATGTTTTCAATTACAATTTATTTAATCCACTTCACTTGTGCATAATAAACAAATTATATGAGGAAAAATGCCACCAATATTACATAATATAGAATCAAATAACGTAAGTTAATGAATCACAATTAAAACCACTACATGATATATCAAGATCTTGGCAATAAAGCCTTAGAATGGCTCGTATATCATTGTATTGCTAGCCACACTGCCACACCCTTCAGACCGGCAACACAGCACATCATTGCTTTGGGATAGAAATAGGTGTGACAGGGGTGCATCCACAGCTAATCCTGTAATTGGCTCCACTACTCACATTATTGGCTGATAGACTAACACCTCAAATTTTACATTGTTCCTAATAACACTGTAAAATATTATTAATATATTATAATGAATACCCGCTGGTATGAATTTCTGAGAATACACAAACATAAGAAAAAATATAGTACATTAAAATGTCTCAGACGATGTCAACAACATGAGCGTTTACCTTGCTAAATAAAAAATAATCGTGTAACATTAATGTACTACCTAACACTAATTTAATATGTCTTCATAATATGAGGTCCGTTCATTTGGCTATGAAAATAAATATATATTTTATAAAAAAATTTAGTTACCAAAAAAAAACGCTGAAATTAAATTAATTCGAGCCACGTGCATACATAGGTTGATCGATCTGGCTCCTGGAGTATGTCAGCAAACAAAATTTCACTAGTACGGTAGCCAAGTAATAACGGACCCGAATAAACAAACTACAAGAAATTCCGAACGACGTAGAAATAGTATCAAAACAGTAAACAATTTACACAACTGGCAACACTGTTTACAATTCGATATTCAAATTTTCTACGTATCACGTGAGACGCGAGCGTTTTGTGAGTCATAACATTACAGGTGCTTCGAATAAAAATTTAAAATTTTAATTTATATTTGGAAAATGTATAATAATATTTTTTTAACTCTTTAAAATATCTATAATATTATTAAAATTACAAAACTATGCTTGTATTATGAAATACTCTTTTAGCAATAAAATTTATATAAGCATGCTATATACATAGCTAATATGATTAAAAAAAACTATTAAACAGGCCTCCATAACAAGAGACGAATGCAAAACTGGCTGGCGTTAACAAAATCGAAAAAAAAAAAACATTTCAGTCTTTGTAGAAAATCCATTTTAACAAGGCTTGCAACACCAGAGCTAGGACGAACCCGCCGAAGAGGTCCCACGAGTGCGCCGCGTTCGGGACCCGGCCTACGTTCTGAGGTCTGTACGCGGTCGCTTGTCTCTGGTTCTCGCTGATCGCTTCGACGGTTCTCGATAAACGCTCTATGGCAACAGTTTGCTCTCGCAGCGCCGTGTCTATGGCGAACAGCGATTGTTTTAACGTCCTCCTGAAAATGATATCTATGTATATAAAAGCGATATACCACTCATCACGAGATCTCCGAAACTATAGTGCCGATTGACTTGAAAATTTAGCATAGTTACTCCTTTCACAAAGTAGCCTGAAGCAATGATGGCTCAGTGGCTCAGTGGTCAGTTGTGGTAGTAGTTTGTACTACTTCGCGTCGACTGAAGTGAGTTCGAATCTCTGCAATGAGCCTAAGCTTTCGGTGAAGGAAAATATCGTGAGGAAACCATAGCATGGTGGTAGAGCTTTTTCTAATACCCGCCTGGGTAGCTACCACCCTCAAGTTGAAAATCTGTCGCCAAGCACCAACAGGTGTGTTCCGGCAGCTGCACTTTAAGAACGGATTTTGGGAAATTCAACCTCGTAAGGGTGTAAAGATTGTATGGGGTGGATGAAAAAACATTGACTTTTGACTTTAAATTTCTAGGTACTCTAGGTAAAAAACTCTTCAAGAATAATAATAATAATTTTCAACCCATTTTCATGAAAACTGTACACGGGAAATATGCTATTCCTCAATTGATAAACTAATGAATTGACATTATAATATGAGTAAAATAAAATTACGGGATGTAAATAACTACAGCGTAATAAATGTGTACGGAGCCGCGGGGGCACCACTAGTCTCTTATATATATAAAAATAGTGATTCTATAACATGTGAACGTCTTCACAGATTGACCACATTGATAAATTATAATTATTGAATTGAGACGATGATTTATAGATATTTAAGTATCGAAAAAGGCCCCGCCTAGCTAGCATAATGTAAATTTAAATACCTTTATATTTCAAACCTATTATAGTAAAATCTAATTAATTTGCCACTATGAGGGTAAGCACAGAAAACAAATTATATTTTATTAAAAAATACTAATACACTTAAATTACAAATATATATTAAAACAAATGATTCTAACGCTTGTAAAATTATACTATATAAAAGTCAGACTCGATATTATGTGTAGTTCGCTAAAAATAAGCTACATTTTTTTAAATTACCGGCATAGTTTTATTACTAGAAATAAACACTATACTTGATTCATCATAAGAAGGCTTTAATGACACATGTCAAATGTTCATTTTAGAGATTTAGCATGATTTATATTGGAAATTGATGTTGCGATTATCGATTCTTTTTTAGAGTTAAATATAATCGATAATATGATTATGCTTTGAATCAATTGCGGGAAGTATAAGCTGTGTAAAATCGCAATCTGGTACACTTGAATTATTGAATGCCTGACTCCAAACAACAAGATTAATTCTTCCAGTCAATATTATCCGTTGCTCGTTGCTGCAGTACAAATGTAGTAATTACGTGAATATATATTTTTATTGAAAACTAAAACAGAAACTAATCTATACATATCAAAACTCAACGTCTCTCTGTCTGTCCGTTTATGTTCTGTTCACGCGGAAACCGCTTATCCGATTTACATGGTTTTTCCTTTAATTCATAGATGTGTTATCTGACCAGGTTATAGGATATATTTTGTTACATGAAGTAACATAGAAAAGCAGTGGCGATAATTATGAATCAGTTCGGAAAAAATACGCTTTTGTGACGATTAAATGCCTTACGCTGAGTAAACCATACGAGATATATCACATTAATGTTCTACATAATTGTAGATCTTAAAAAGACCTACAAAAAAGTCACTGATATTATATGTCTATCTTCTAAAGATTACCCACAATAAGCATTTTTGAGGCAGCACAATTCGCTCGTGCGTTCAACCGACAGCATTCTGTAGTCCACACGAGCGAAGGCGCCGGCAGAGCTAGTAAATTATTTGTACAACGGCGCTCGATCAATTCGATTAATTTCTTTATTATCTTGGTCGCCTCTAGTTTTAAGTAACATAGAAAGTAACGATGCACGTAATAACAAAAAAATAGGAAAATTCACAAAAAAAAACATTGTATAAAGGAAGTTATTTAGGATTTTGTCGTAGAGTATGTTTTTATAATGTTTATCAGTAGTATCAACACTATTTTTAATCATAATTGATAGTCGAAATGCATATTTTTAGGTTATGTCATTATTTGCGTGACGTAACAATTTACGTTCTGTGTACATGTGTACTTTTTATCGGGGTGATTGAATTATATTGATTTTTGGTTCGCTATTTTCATTAGAGTGGGCTGTGTACGGTTGGTACTTACGTGGACGTCTTCGATCTCCTGGCCAGCTCGTCTCGGCTGTCGGAGTCCGAGGGTCGGTGGACGAGTTCCCTGCGCCGCGGCTCCGCGGCGACGCGCGGCTGCGCTCCGCTGCGCACTGACGTTATCACGAATTCCTCCTCGTATTCCAGCAATTCTTCTTGACCCCACGGGCTTAATGATAACAAGGCTATCTATTATTCCGTGGTGATAAAGAGGCAACATCTAATACAACGTATTGCCAGACCTCTTCTATGCATATAATAAAACTCAACGTATCTCTGTCTGTGGCGTTATGTACTTTACACGCAAAAACCACTTATCCGATTTGCATGATTTTTCCTTTAATTAATAGCCATGTTATCTGGCTAGGTTATAGGATATATTTTATAAGATAAAGTAATATATTAAATAAGCAGTGACGACAATGGTGAATCAATTCGGAAAAAAGACGCTTTTGAGGCGTTTAAATAGTTTACGTTGAGTAAACCATCCGAGATATATCAAATCAACGTTCTACATAATTGTAGATCTTAAAAAGACCTACAAAAAAGTCAACGATGGCATATGTCTATCTTCTAAGGATCACCCAAAATAAGCATTTTTGTATTCCGCCTTTTGAGCGGGGGCAGCACAATTCGTGCGTGCGCTCGAACGACGGCATCCTGTAGTTCACACGAACGAAACCACGGATACATCTAATAAGTAAAAAATTTAAACGTAATTCACCTCGTATTCACGTGATTGTATTTCCAAGCTTGATCTACGATACCTGGAAGAGACAACATAACTTTTCATTATGATTCATATACACTGGAAGTACTAATAACATAATATAATGGACATATAATCTCCTTGAGCGTTCAGTGAACCTGCTTGAATATCGACACAAAACATCCACGAACTATTTATATCTATTATAACATTTATGTATATCAATCTTCTACCTATATCAATAATATATAATTTATCTATATCTATACCTATCTATCTATTTCAATACCTATCTATATATATCTATACCTATCTATCTATATCAATACTTATCTATATATATCTATACCTATCTATATGTCGTAACGCGAAATTACAGCAGTATCATGCAGCAGCAGTAACTTCAATACACTGTCCTTAGCGACGAGTACAACAAGAATATCTCTTGAGATACGTACAGTCCGACGATCTAGGTAAGAATGTCACTCGTTTTTTTTTTTCTAACTGACTACACTGTTAGCCTTAAGAGCCCTGAGCCTCGCTCCGTGAGCCACGCCTTATATACCTCCCTACTCAGTCCGAGCAGTAGGGTAGTTATGAATATCAAATTATGAACATACCCCACTCGTCGTATACTAATTGGGTTTTTGAATTATTATTTTTTGTGATAAATGGAAAGATCTTATATATATATATATATATTTTTTTTTTTTTTTTTTCGGAATATTTTTCAAAAATACATAATTCAAATTAAAAATATTTTTTGAATTCAGTACCGAAGACACGCCGTCAGCTCCCGAGCGCGTATGACGTCACAATATTAATGTCTACTCATTGTAGCGCACAGCTGATAAAGTGCTTTGACTCTTAATCGATGAAATTCTTATAACATTATGACGTCACAAACCTGGCGATCAATCGTGGCGCGTTCGTAATCATGTGATTATTTTTAAAATATTACAATTTTCAATTGTTTATTATTAATAAAAAAAAATGTTTTAAAAAATGTTTCTAATTGAATATTATCATAATTATAATGAAGCTTTAAAATACATAAAAAATCTACATTAATTTTTTCCAAATACCCAATCACACTTTTATCGAATGAAGTCCCCATACCAGACATATATTATCTATACCTATCTATGTACATTTATTTTTATAAATAAATACCCTGTAGTCTTAAAGGTATTGATAGAAGCTCACCGTCGGGACATACGACGTGCAGGTCCCGGTGGAAGTACCTCGGGACCCACGGAGCGACCAGGTTCCTCGCTCGCGACCTCTGCGCCTCTTCCACTATGGTCTTCTGTTCCGTCGCCGCCACCTGTCCACATCAGAAACATTTTAAGCCCGTTGAAGTAAAAATATTTGATGGCCAAAAGGGATGATAATCTATACATATAATAAAATTAAAGGGTCCGTATGTAATGTCAAAGTAATAGCTTTTTACTGAGTGCATATGAAAGTACTAGCTGTGCCCGCGGCTCCGCTTGATAGAAATTCATTCGTTTAATATCTGTAAATATATAAATATTCTTACGTAGATATTTCCTCATATAACAGAAATTTTTTTTTTTTTTTTACAGATAATTATTGGTTTATTAAAGTATTGTTATTTCAAATAACAAATATTTAAAAATATCGAAAGTAGATCTACTATTACTCGCCATATGTCATGTACGGGGGGAAAGATCGTCAATCATTCGTATCGCAATATTGATAGGGGAATCGCAGAAGATATGACATAGCGTGTCGCAAGGGGGGTGTCTAAAAAGGCAAAATTTTGCGTGACGTATATTATGAACGGACCCTAACATGAAAAAATAAATAGAATCGAAGTATGGCGATGAAACATGTAGTAACAAGTAGTATCACCTACAATCACGATAAACAACGCACCTGATCATCGTTCAATATCGCTTCGGACACCTTCAACCAGAGCCTCTGGGACTCGTACTCCTTCTGGTGCTCTAGTGACATCAGGTACCTCGGCAGACGTTGCTCCTTCAGCACCGCCACGTCTAGAAGGTTCGTTTCTTCCTGCAATGAAATTATATATATTATAACTATTTTATTATACTACACACAAATAATATACAATACACAATACAATACTATTTACAAATTATATATAACTACCGTCAATCATTCAATTTCATTGAACGTGTGGTTTGGAAAGAAAACTATGAAAATACGAAGGAGCTTGCAGTAAAAGAACACTCACATCTATAAAATTCAACGTATCTTTCAGTCTGTCTGTCCGTTTATGTTCTTTTCACGCGGGAACCACTTATCCGATTTACATGGTTTTTATTTTAATAAATAGGTATATTATCTGGACAGAATATAGCATCTATTTTGTTACATAAGGCAACACACGAAATAAGCAGTGACAATAATAGTGAATCAATTCGGAAAAAAGACGCATTTGAGACGCTTAAATGGTTTACGCGGAGTAAACCATAAGAGATACATCAAATTAATGTTCTACATAATTGTAGATCTTAAAAAGACAAGTCACCGATATCATTTATCTATCTTCTAAGGATCACCCACAATAAGCATTTTTGTCTTTCGCCTTTTGAGCAGAGGCAGCAGGATTCACGCGTGCGCTCGACCGACGGCATTCTGTATACCACGCGAACGGAACAGTGGGCACAGCTAGTCCTAATATAAAAAGACGACAGTTGCGTCCGACGGAGTCGCGACCACCACACACAAAGTGTAACACCCATCGTTGTGAATCACTTAGGCGTGTCGCGTTCCGGGAACAGTCGCTTTGGATTACCGATCTCTAAGTGGTCACCATTGTTTTTGTATTCTACTGTATCATCAGGCATAGTGCAGCCACTTTGTCATGCTAAAATTAAATAGAAAAAAATCCCTGATACATACCCCCCAAAACAATTATTTTTCCCAGTAAATCAATCAATATTAAACCTGGTAACACTCACTCCAGTTTTCTTATCTTTTATATCGATTTTTCCGTCCCAGTAACCGTCTACCGTGGCCACCGTGTCTTTACCCTTCTTTATTCTGCCCGATATCGCGTTCGTTTGTTCGGCGCTCCCGAGGAAAGACTGTAAACATATAAAAACAACACTCGAATAAATACGAAATCGATTACCTAATTACCCGTTTCATACAAATTCGATACTATTAAAATTCCAATATCATTATTTTTTATATTAATAGACACTAATTAATTTTCCTCCACTGGCTGTTTTAGTTTCAGCCAGTGTCAATGTTCTATTAAAAAAAATAATTGAATGAACGCGTTTGTTTGAATATTTGTCTATCAATCATGCTTTGACGGCTGGACGTATTGTAGTGAAATTTCGCATAAGTCAATTATCTCGCCAAGTCTGCTATTTCACATTTAAGAATATACCATTGTATCGATTATATCGATTATATGATTATATCGATACTCTACTGATATTATATCGAAATTGTAACAAATTCTGCTAAAATTTCATTACTGTCTCGATGGAATCTCTATAGTGTTGTGATAGTGTGTCAGTGGGATGGCAATATCTATACGTCGTTGGTGTTGCCTGTCAAAATCTACCATGGATTCAGTGTTGCTAATCGATACTACCATTAGTTGACATACTTGTTTATGCTATTTTTTCTGTTGAATCTGTCACTATCTCGATTGTCGCCGTCTCGACTGTCGCCATCTTGACTATCGCCATTTCGACTGTCGCCGTCTCGACTGTCACCATCTCGACTGTCGCCATCTTGACTATCGTCATTTCGACTATCGCCATATCAACTGTCGTCATCTCGACTGGCGCCATTTTGACTGTCGCTATATCGACTGTCGCCATATTGGCTCTCACCATATCGACTGTAGCCATATCGACTGTTCAATAGCTACTCAATAGTCAAAACACCATAGAAGTACGATGATCAAGCTGTCAAATATTTAAGAGAATACCATTTCACCTACTATCGAGTTGGTATCGAAAATCATTTAGACGCGATTGTAGAGCAGAATACCGAATGCGTCAGTGATTTTCCGATAGAATGGTAAACAAATGGACAAACTATTCCCGTCCCGCGTCCCGCTTACAGCTATCGGCTTATAGTATACAGGTACATACCCTTAATTTAAATTCTACATCAGCTTGATAACCCGTGTCGGCACACATTATATGAACCTGGAACAATAGAAAATTAATTCTCAAACGTTATTTTGTTAGCAACTGACCACCGAATTGAACTGTACTAATGGCACAATACGAGTTCGAATCCGTGCAATGAGCCTGAGCTTTCGGTGAAGGAAACATCGTGATGAAACCTTACATAGCAAACAAAAGCTGGCTACCACTCTCAAGTTAAAAATCTGTCGCCAGGCACCAATAAGTGTGTTCCGGCAGCTGCACTTAAGAGTCAGCCCTCCCACTAGGCTTAGCGTGATACCATCTTGGGCCACATAGTCACTTAACATCAGGTAATATTGTGGCCAAACCCTAAATAAAATTAAAGAATAACCTAAATATAGAATGAAAAAATATTGAAAAATTTTCATTTCTGCGGGCTGTACAAAACAAAATAAAGCCTTTGATCGTATTTGTCAGCTTTCAAAACTCTTATATCCCGATGTTACGGGTCGATTTCATAGAATATGATGACATCACAATCCGGGAGTAAAGACAACTTTTGGAAAATTGTTATAACATACACATGTTGAAAATAATACCAGTGAATTAATATTTAATCATTATTACACCTTTACAAATAATATAACATATTTTTTTAATCTAAATGAAAAACATGCCGCAAAAACGCACGGTGACGTCATTATGCAATAAATAAATTTAAAATAAAAGGTATTATGTGCAATGTTGACTTTCTTAAAATTTCAGTTATGAAAATTTCTTTAGAACATATCATTTCAAAATTTATAATTTCACAAGATAACTCTCAACTGTTTTTATTCATTGATTCTGTGATTCACAGTAAAAAAATATATAAATTTTCAAAAGTAAAAATTCTATAAGTAAACATATATTTTTCCCTGATTTGTATTGATTTAGGCGTCTTATCAATACGATAGGTCACTATTATGAAATAATTAACTTAAAATTTTAAACATACTGTCAAGTCGCGGAATCAGAAGTGGGAGGAGCTACTAAGTACAGCTGCCATATTGCCATTCATGCAAGCATTACAACGCGTTCTACCACCGTGCTATGTTTTCATCACCATATTTTACTTCACCAAAAGCTCAGGTTTATTTTATATCGATCATATATCAATCCACGTGATGTCTGAAAGCTTAATCACTAAGCTTTAAAATTGCTGAAATGCACTCCTTCTTCCCGCTTTTTCACCTTATAAAATCCTCACCTTCCCTCCCAACTCCATACTAAGGGTGCCGATGACGATGCCCTTGCAGTGCGCGTACGGAGCCGTCGTTACGTAAGTCTCGCCCCAATTCAAAAGGTGAATCCGGGCACATCCTTCTAATATGGCCGACGTCGAATTGCCTGAAATGAATTACATGTAAAATAGGGATGATCGATATTAATTAAATAAAGATATCGATATAAAAAAATGTTTATCACGCTAGAAGTAATAGCACAAACAAGAAATGGTGCTCAATTGAGTAGCGTCAAAACATCGATATTTATTAACAAGGATGTTTTTAATTCGATATTTATCGGAACTCGATGTTTACGTACCGATATTTGTATCGATGTTTTCTAATATCGCTCGACCCTACCGTAAAAACAAATATCTAGAATTTCTTAGAAGATTTATCTCTACTTGGGGCAGTCCGACTGGGGGAATACCTCCACCTTACAGAAGATCGCAGCCAAATAATCTTGTGTTGTTCCTGCGGTGAGTACGGCTTCCAGAGCTCCCTGGTAAAAGAGGGCGTTCCAAGAGAGGTAGAGCACACAGAAAATTCTTTGTAGATTTCTCTCTATTTGGGGCAGTCCGACTGGTGAAATACCACCACCCTGCAGAAGACCGCAGCCATCGGGGGGCAGTCTTCCCATTGCACAGGGTCGGCCGTCTGGGAGACAGCTGGGGTTGTACCAGGCCTTTTCTTTCCTTCCTTTCCTTATTATGCAGAGTTGCGGTGGCTTTCATGTTCTATCGGTTTTAGAAACTCAAAGAAGAAATATGCTTTTTCGGGGAAATGAAAGGACAAGATGTAAGCTTATTATCCGACGTACATTTTTTACAAGACTTTCATATATGGCAGATATCACAAAACAGTTGTCGGTTAAATAGGAAACTGCAAGGACCACGTTAAGTTATAACAGATATGTATGATCATGTTAAAGTTTTCAAGTGTAAGATGATGCTATGGGAAAAACAGCAGTGGATAATCTGTCACATTTTCTGACTTGTAAGGCGTATCAGGAAAATACAAGTGTCCCGATATCAATACAGAGAAAACGGGAAACCTTCTTGTAGAATTTGAAAAGCGTTTTTAGGATTTTAAATCCTAAGAAAATATTTTTTTTATTAACTGGTCATTTCACTATCTATATTGACAAAGTTCCCCTTAACTTGCAGGTGGAAGTGATTGAGATCCAGTGTCAGACCCATTTGAAACAAAATTTGATAGTGTTGTGGTACATTCGAATTTTATAAGTACTTGCCTGTTCAATACCAAGAAATGGGAAAATTTGTCTGTAAAATCCTGTCAATGTTTTGAAATACCTTAATTGTGAACAATTATTTTCTTTAATGAAAGGAAACAAATCTCCCGCAAGATCGCGATTGACGGACGCTCACTTGGACGCAGTTTTAAAAGTTATTTCCGACGATAAATTCACGGCACAAATAGACAATTTGATTAAAGAGAAAAGATGTCAAATATCTGGTAAAAGAAGTTAATATTTGTACTTTGTTGTAATGTCCTTTTTATTGGCAATTTAATAAATGTAATTGTTTTTTTTTTCTTTTTATCGTAGCACGGCATAGTGACTAAACTGTACCTGATGGGATTTATAATCCATCGCTAATCACCTATTGTCCTATAATAGTATTTTTTCGTTAAGACAAGTAGTTTGTCTTCTTTAAGATTAGGTTACGCAGCCCACCTAGTCCACGGTCTTCGTGCTTTTGGCCCGCCAGTGACTTGGAGTTAGACATGACTGCTCTAGATGGTTCCACCTCTTTTTTAATTCGTATATATAATTAACTAGCGACCCGTCCCGGCTTCGCAAGTGTGTGCAATGTAGATACTAATATGGAGCTGTGCGAGATAAACATATACCATTGCGGACTTTTTTATATAAATTTCGCTGGCAGTTAGAGATTTGGCTGTCTAACAACGGAGACAAGTGATAGGATAGATACTAAATCAAATTTCTACAAATATAGAAGTATGTGTATTTATTACTGTAATTGATGATTATTTCTTGTTTTATTGATATTTTGTGGAAATAAATACTCCTGTATTTATAAAAGGCAATCTCCCATTGTCATAACCATTGGCATAGCTAGAATTATTTTCCAATGTGAGCCTGGCTACTTAAAAGCGACACCCGATGATTATTTAAAAGGGAAAGACTCTTTCTACCTAGTTCTATGTTGAGGCGAAAAAAGGTATAAATTAAATTAAAAATACAACAGCCACCATCGAGAGATAATAGTCTATTGAGATTTACCGTAAAACTTGGAGCGAGCGAGCAGACTTCCCTCGATAACGAAGCCGTCCTTCCTGTTGGACACGTAGAACGCAGATATTGGTGGATGATGGGAAACCTTAAAAGCGTAAAGAAGTATTCAGTAAATAATAATCTCTTACATTTACCCAAGGGCAAAATACGAAAACGGCCGTTTAAAATGCTAAAAATTCCTTACATCCCCCCTACGTAAAAACAACATTTTGACGACCGTACAAAAGTCATGTACTCTTGAGATCATAATACACACAACTAGAAAACTAAATGTTCGTAAATAATAAATGTATTTTTTTACGATGCGCACGCACATTGGAACAAAAAGTCTATACTATGAAGTTGCTAGTTAAATCTTCTTGTTTTATTGTGCCGAAGACAGTCACATCACACTTGATGTTATTCTTAAAATAACTGTATCAGTGCCACATAGAAATAAATTACAAATGTTTCAAACCATTATGATGAATGCTCTTTAGTTAAGTATGTATTTCATAATTGTAACGCTAGATGTCGATATAATACATATAGTCTTTTGAGCCTTTCCAATTTTGAAATTATAGTACTTTAGACGCTTTATGACAAAATTATGAAAGTGATTTTTTAAATAGTCTACACTATTAAGTTAATAAAAGCAGTGGACATATTATACATTTACAATTAATTTTAAAATCTAATACTGATATGCGAAACAATTACAAGTTTTTATAGGTGACTAATTTAAAAGGGTCGACATGCGATTTATTTAAAAGGCTCGAGAAGTGTCTGACTGAAAAGCCCCGACAAATAACTGACTGAAAGGCTCGACAAGTGACTGACTAAAACGACTTGACAATTAATTAAACACTATAACTCCTACAAATAACATTTCTCCATAAATGAAAAAGTTTTAATTCGAGCAAATAACTCTTTGACGAAATGGCTCACCTGTTCAGCAATGTAATAAGTATAAGTGTCCATCTGACGATGCTTCCAGCAGCATCTGAATGTCTCGCCGAGTACTGGGTTGTAGGGCTTCTTCAGGCCCTTCGGCTTGCGGTACAAGCCTGAGAGGTACCAACGTAGCACGCACTTGAACCTCAAGTATGGGTCTTCCATGGTTTGCGCCCTGGATAATAAACAATTCGTTTAGGCGGTTATATAATATAATTATATAAATTCAGTCAAAAAAGTATCGGGAATGGATGATTTGTATATAGTTCAATATTTTTTTGTTAGATTGTGTTTTTCTTTGGTCAAACGGTAAATAAAATACATTACTTGAGGGATATGCGGCGTTTAAGAGAGCACATTCGACGAAAAATACCAGATTTGTGAAAAGAAATTTTTTGGATTTTGTACCACGATAATGCGCCATGCCATCTTTGTGAACGAATTTTTCACCAAAAACCATCAACAACAACAACAAATACCATCTATTATTCACCAGATATGGCTCCAGCTGATTTCTTTCTGTTTCCTAAACTCAAATTACCACTACATGGTACCCGTTTTCATTCGGTCGAAAGTCATAAAGGAGAATTCGCGACGAGAACTAAACTCAATTCCGGAAAAAGCGTTTAAAAAATGTTTTGATGATTGGATAATTCGTTGGCATAAGTGTATCGTTTCTGTTGGAGCATACTTTGAAGGCGATAAAATACATTTGGATGAATTTTGTACATTAAACTTTTTGTATATTATTGATCTTTTCCCGATACTTTTTTGACAAAGTAGTACTTTTAAATAAAACCTGATTCGCTCCAACATGCAAAATTGTTTCTCTTCTTTTATTTCATTGTGACAAATATTTTTTGTTAACTACATGGTATTTTACTCAAAGTTGTTTGCTGAAGAAGCATAAATGTTGTGTAATGGGGTTTTTTGTGAGAATGTGAGTTTTAGTGAAATTCATAGCATTGTATTAAAGCACGATCGGATATATTCTACATACGATTCACTGCTTGATAATGGCAGTAATAATGTTAAAAGATGATGAATCGTTACATAAAGAAGAAAAATAATTTAATCTATACATATGATAAAACTCAACGTCTCTCTGTCCGTTTATGTTCTGTTCACGCGAAAACAAGTTATCAGATTTACATGGTCCTTTTTTTAATTCCTAGCTATGTTATCTGACCAGTATATAGGATATATTATGTTACATACAGTAACATAAGAAATAAGCAGTGGCGATAATGGTGAATCAATTCGCAAAAAAGACACTTTTGGGACTTACGCTGAGTAAACCATAAGAGATGTATCAAAATAATGTACTACATAATTCCTCCAAAAAAGGTCAACGATAGCATAATGTGTATCTTCTAAGGATCATCCACAATAAGCATTTTTGTATTTAAAAGATCGGCGGGAGGCCGCCATGGTTGGAAGCGGGGGCAGTACCTACGATTCGCTGGTCTGTTTCGACACACAGTATTCTGTAGTCCACGCGAGCGGATTTGCGGGCACAGATAGTTAAAAATAAACAAATATTGCCAGCTTAGAATCACCATAGACAAAAGAAATAATAGTAACCTGTGGTATTAGTAAACTAGCTGCGCCTCACGGTTTCGCCCGTATTAAATTTATTCGAGTATCGTTGTTCCACTTCCCGCACTTGGCTACTGCTCGCCAGATTAATTGACGTTCACAGTTACTGCTCCGTTCCATAGGGTCGTAGCGTGAAGTTATATAGCTTATATTATTCCTCATGAATCTGGCTACCTTGTCTAAAAAGAATCTTTCGAATCCGTTCGGTAGTTCCAGAGAATTAGCGCGTTTAAACAAATAATCAAATGAAAAAACTCTTCATCTTTTTTATCTTCATCTTTTGACAAAGAAATAGATTAATGCTGGAATATCAATAAGGATTAACAAAAAAAGACCTTAGCGTACTTACTGTGATAAAATATCCGCATGATAATAATTATCCGATAACTTATCGAGGAAAGACCTTGGTTCTAGTATAAAGGTGGGCAGAACAACTTTGGACAGGTCCATGCCTGGCCTGACTTGTTTCAGCAGGAACCATAGCAGGGATTTGTTCTCCTCTGCCACTTCTTCAACCAGCTCACCGGCCTGGAGAAAATGGAAAAGATGTCAACGGAGATTATGACGTGATTAAAGATGTACACGCTAAGTAACTTCAGATGTGGATTGAATCATAAACACGTATGCTGGAAAAGACCGACAATAGTAGCGCTAACTACCAATGCTTCACGGTCACGAAGGCTGTCAAACATCTCTCTTAAAATCTCTGCCAAATCATACAATTCCATCTGTCAAAAATATCAGGTTTAATAGCGTAATTGCGTCACAAAATCTGTCAAACATCTCTCTTAACACCTCTGCTAATTCAGACAACTCCATCTGTCAAAATTCTCAGGTTTAAAAGCTATTCTTTATTTGAGTTGCTACCAGAGTGAGTCAGAAAGGCTGTTAAGTATATCTCTTAAAATCTCTGCCAATTCATACAATTACGACTATCAAAAAGGATTTTTTTCGGTGTATTAGTACCACTGCTAAGACTGTGCTAACATCTCTCCTAAAATCTCTGCCATCTCATAAAATATTATCTCGGGTTTACAAGCTATTCTGTCAGTGTATTACTACGACTGATTCACAAAACTTGTCAAATATTTGTCTTAAAATATCTGTCATCACAAAAATGACATCTGTCAAAAATCATTGGTGTTATTTTATTCTTAAGCTTCAGCGTTATGGGCCTCAATTTCACATGATTTTAAGAGAAGACGTGGCCCTAGATAGTGGTACACTAAACCTAGTGGGGGAGATGGCTCTCAAATGCCTATAGGTGCTTGGCGACAGATTTTTAACTGGAGGATGGTAGCTAACTAGGCGGGCATTAGAAAAAGCCCTACCACCATGCTATGGTTTCATCACGATGTTTCCCTTCACCGAAAGCTCAGGCTCATTTTTACACCTGATATTGACACCTGATTGATGACCTCATATTTGAACCTTAAACCTGCTGCTGGTTTTCCTAATCAGTACAGTACAGGCATTGGAAAATACCCTACCAACATATCTGTCACTTAACCATTATCATTGATAGATAAATCGGCATGAACAAAGAAATTAGCCGCGTGATTCATCTTTATCGTACTGTGAAGCTGTTGAACTATCTCCCGGCCAGTGTATTCTCTCCTTCCTATCACATGGAGTCCTTCAAACATAACGTGAAGACACATTTGACCAGACCGGACATTTGGACACGACTGACAATTAATTGTAGATGTCACGGTGGCCGATGTTATTTGATTGCACTGCGCTCACCATCAGGTACAGTATAGTCACTAAGCCATTCTAGTATTAAAAAAAAAACAGCAATATAAATTTAACTTACTGCGCCCGTCTCTATATCCGGATCCTCAACGTAGCAGCTCTCGATCCTCGCTAACACCTGGTTTTTTCTATCGGTCGCGTTGTCGAGCTGACCGCCGTCGGGCATACCGCCGTGTGAAACCTCGCTGTCGGTGTCGGAAGCGGCGCCCGCTAGCTCTGTCAGAAGTGGTATAGGGTAGGAAAGGCAGTGCTCCGAGAACAATTTTAGCTTATTAACATCTAGCATTTTTTAAGTGAAATCTTCTTTAGCACCGTTGTGATTTTGACGAGAAATCATCCGTAAAAAGGGACAACCATATACATCTATAATATTTAGCATACGAGGGAATGAGATAGAATACATTTACATTATGCACGGTTAATACAAGTCCTGATTTTCATGATTGTGATCGTCTTTCTATTGGCCTAGTGGTGTTCGACGACCAGAATTCATAAGCAGTACGTACAAGTGGTCGGTAGTTCGAATCCCGCTGAATTAGGATATTTAAAAATAATTTTCTGACACGTGTGAACTGCTGTATACATATTATTTTTTTATAGCAGACTGATCAACTTTAATAACAATCAAATGTAATTCTCCCACTACTGGGTAACAATAATACAACATCAAAACACTATTAACAAACTACAAACAAAACAAAGTGGCGACAGATTTTTAACTTGAGAGTGATGTTGGTAGCTAGCCAGCCAATACTCTACAACCATGCAATGGATTCATCACGATGTTTTCGTGCTTTCGAAGCTCAGACTCGTTTCAAGGATTCGAACTGACGTCAATCGACGCGATGTTACCACTGAGCTATAAATGCTTTGAGTCATGATGGAAAATAACTTCAGTTAATAATTTTCGTAAAACGGTTTCTGAAACCCATGGCTAAATTAATTACGATGTTATTCATATTAGGTCTCGATACATTGTTAGCCACTACTCAGCCCTCTTTCTTTCTCCTCGAAGAGAGAGAGCGTCAAAACGCATAATAAACCATTTTTTCTTTTCCTTAACCATACAATGAAATTATTACAAAAGGCAAGTACAGCGTGTTGCGAGAGAAGTAGAAGACCTTTGGCATACGAGTAATCAGGAAGGCGTCCTTTTGATGAATTACCAACATCTACCGACATTTATACACGTGAAGTGGCATAGAAGCTGATAGAAATGTCCGGAAACATTGCCCAAATAGAAATAAAAACAGTGCTTAGAAGAAACATTGAGTCTCTTAAGCCAACGAGTTTTCATCACTTTGTTACCAATAATGGGTGGCCATTTCCTTTTCCCCTGAATTTAAAATAAAAGCCCCTGGCATTTCATGATATATATTCAAGATATGCATCACCTTTTGATGGAATGTGTCCGGAACAAAACAGAGAGACAAAACGTAGTAGGGCTCCTCGGTCCCAATATGTGGGATCAGGTTGCCTTCGATACTATATTGTCCAAACCTGGCAGTACTGACGCCCTTTCAGTATACAACTTCATTGCTCGTTACTTCAATTAAAATGAGTTGATTCAACTAGGCCGACTTAACCCAAAGGGTTTGTGGGACTTCTAGACAGGGGAACTTTTTTTTAGAATAACTCGTGTTTTCATTTCTTTTGTAAAACATAAACAAGTATTAAGCAAAGATACCCCGTTTTTTATTATTTTGGCTGTTATTATTTGAAATGAAATGGACTATTATTTGTGACTGATACTAAATACTAGCATAATACTAGTAATATTTACTGCTAAATTTAGTGGAAACTGATTTTGTTTGTGTTTCATGTTTTTCGAACGAAGTTCCTCATCGCGAGATGGGAGCAATATAGGATTTTCAGAATCATAACCGTCATGGAATTAACCTAATTGTGTTATGACTAGATTTAGTTCAGGACCAATGTTAGGTTCTATAATAAGATCCCGACACACATTACTGATTTGCCGGACAATGAGTTCAAGGACCATGTCAAGTATGTTTTACTATCAAAAGGTTATTATATAGTGGATTATTATTATATGAATGATAGTGATGTCTGGAAGTGACTCCCCTAACTGCGCATCCGCTAAATTATTAATATGATAATATGATTATTGACTGTAAATATGATTTATACAGTTGGGAAAAAATAATTAAAAAAAGATAAGCCCGATCGAGTTTCTTGTCGGTTCTTCTCGATGACTGGGATTTTCTCCGAACCGGTAGTAATGTTTTATATTCATAAGTGCCTTCTTAGGGCTTAAATTCAATAAAGTTATTTTTGATTTTGACTTGTACGCACTGTTGTGTGTGTCACACGAGTGGTCGATGGTTCGAGTTTTTTACTTAAAACTTTTTAGTTTTTGTTTACAAAGTTATGAATATAAACATTTCATTATCATTATTACAAATATATAAACAAATTATTAATTTAATCAGTAAATTCAATAATAAACCATCGACCACTCTAACTGTACATATTGAGTAGAATTCTGGCCATCACATAATATACAGAGAAAGGAATTTCGTTCCGACCGAGTGTCCCAGGACAAGTCTCGAGTTTTTGTTCCTTATGAGGCGATGCGGAGGGGTACCCTAGCCGACAAAAAACGTTCGTAACGTTAAAAAAAAGCGTAATATCTTTATATATAGTCTATGTATGATGGCTATACAGTGTCTAATGTATAGTCTAGAACATAATTAGGCTTAATTATTATTATTCATGTCAATAACTGCTTCTTTGTATATTATAATTATATATTTTTATAAATCATTGTAAATAAAATAAAGGTGTTATAAGATAATTTTGTAAAGTAGTTTTTTTTTTATTTTTTCGATAAAAAAATCATAATAAAAAATGTATACCCGAACAATTATTTTCTTTATACCTCAAATTAATAGAACTTGAAATTAATATTTTATAATAAGGAACTTCGTTCCTATCTGGTGTCCCCACGACACCACACGGTATTTTTTTATTAGTAATACAGAATTTTAACCGTTAGTTTCCCTTGAATACGAGTAAATTAAAAAAAACTAGGTAAAATCCCTTGATTTTAGGGGAAAACACACTGTTTTGGTAACAGCGGGTTAAAGTAAAAAACACATCCGAGTCATCACTAACGAAATCGCTTGTTCAAAGTAGTTCATAAATTCTCAAACTAACCTTTATCACAAATGATAATATCGTCACCCTTCCCATCGAAAACATCGTAGCAGCCGCCGTTGCTGTCGATTTTCGTGAAATCCGACAAAATCGCAGAGTCCACCGAGAATTTCCTGTCCAAACTCAAAACGGAGTACTGGACCGGCTCCGAATTTTGTCTTGTGACTTTCTTCTGACGCTTAAGCATGGAGAATAGGCTTGATCGTCTTCTCTCCGGTTTCTCTTTCATCTTTGCCGTCAATATCACATCCGTATCTATTTCCATACTCTTAAAATTATTAAATACTGTTTTTTATGATAATTAAATAATTTTGATAGATATCCGCAATCCAAATTCAAATTCTTCTTGCATTATCTTATGGCATTTCTCTTGTTACTTAAAGCGCCATCTATGACGATTCCTATGCCGTCGATTACAGTGATATAAGTCCCAAAATTCCAATTCCAAAACACCAAAATTTTAATGTCCACAATAACTTATTTCCATTCGAGAAGGGACAAAAGAACACTTGACCTCGATAATAACCGGTTATCGTACTCCGTCAAAAACCGATATTTTTCACAAAAACCGTTCGCAAACAAACTATATAAATATTAATTCTAAAACATTCAAAGTTTATCTACGGTTTCTTGTTTTCCTTGTATATTATAGATAAAAGCTGTTATCAAGTACTGAGTAAACAGAAACATATATTTATAAGTATGAAAGAGAACAAAAAAAATTATAATATTAATTAGAATGAAATTAAATTAAGAAATACTTTATTCAATTCAGGCCATAAGGAGGCACTTACGAATGTCAAGACCACCGATTCGGAAAACATCGCTTTTATCGTGAACAGCCGGCAATGCGACGGGGATTATCAATTGATATTATATGTTTTTTTTTAATGTAATATCTGTTCCCGCGGACGTTTTTCTGCCCTTTCCAGTTATTAATAACTCGACCACAGATAAGTATTGTTTACAATGATTATTAATAACTATAATATTATATTAGAAACGTTTTACCTACCAATGAAACGCATATTGAGTCCGTAGCCTTTTTCGAAGCCTCATAAACATTTTAGTATAAAACCGAAATACCACTCATCACGAGATCTCCAAACATATAGGTGCGATTGACTTGAAATTTTGCATAGTTAAGTAGGTACACCTTTCGCGATATAGACGCCAATTGATAATACCGTGCAATTATAATATAACTAGTTAAATTATAATATCACTGCTTTGATAATATACCTGCGAAATATACAAAGCGAAAGGTCACTCATTTATAAATCGCTGACTAAACAGATAAATAAATTGTCATTGCTATCGGGCGACCGTTCTGTGGAACATTTTTGAAGTGAAACTTCTTATGCGACTTCCAAGCGTTAAACGTTTAACGCACATTATCGGTCTCTCCTCTTTGTGTGAGCCAGAGCGAGAGAGTAAATGTCGGTGTGTATGTATATTGCACACTGTTTAAATATAATAGAAAATGTCTTTTAAAATGAAGTTTCACTTCTATCGTGTGTGAATCGCACACACACACCTTTTTTTAATCTGAAGGACCGTGGAACACTTTTCAATCTAAGCTTGGGGACCCCCAACTGCAAAGACAGTTGAAGTGAAACTTTTATTCTATCGCCCTAGATTCATACATCTATCGCGTGTCGCATTACATTACACTGTCGCAAATAAAATTCAATTTTATGCCGTGCAGTCAAGGATTATAATCGTAAATTCGGAACATTGTATATGTTAATGTGTGTTATTAAAGAAGATATGTCACATGTCTTCAATAATTTGTTTTTATTTTTTAAGTTTCACTTACATTGTGGTATCATTAAACTACAAAATTTTTTTTTATTTATTGTTTATTTTTATTGTATTTTAATATTCGTTTTTATACACACGGCAGTGTGTCGAACAAGTTCGGAAAAGACAAGGGTGACACATCGGCCATTACGTATATTTACACTAATTATTTCTAGCTACTTTCGACCCCCCCCCCCATAAATCAAAAGCTATTAGCTTTACACTTGAAAGGTTGATGTTTAATAAACATCTCTTGAACACTTAGAATTCCAAATTTCACGAATAAATTTACTATAGTTCTTGAATTATTACGGTTTTAAAAGTAGCATTTTTATCACTCGCACATCAAAAACCTAGACCTCTCATTAAAAGTAGCCAAGTTAGAAATCCCATATCAAAAAAAGGAACGCGTCGATTGACGTGAGTTGGAATCTCTGCAATGAGCCTGAGCTTTCGGTGAATGAAAACATCGTGAGGAAACGATAGCATGGTAGTAGGGCTTTTTCTAATGCCTGCCTGGCTAGCTACCACCCTCAAGTTGAAAATCTGTTGCCAAGCATCAGGAGGTGTGTTCCGGCAGCTGCACTTGAGAGCCAGTCTTCCACTAGGTTTAGCGTGTTATCATCTTGGGCCACTTCATCACTTAACATCAGGTGAGATTGTGGCCACTACGCCAAACCTATATCGATAAAAAAAGTAAAGTTGTTTTGTAAAGCCCCACCACCATGCAAAACTGTTCAGCCATTTGAAGATTATCAGCTCTTATCTAGTTGATAAATGGATGTGAACATCTTTCATAGGTTAGTATTTTGTTTTTTCAATGATATTAGAAGTACATGGCAACATTGAGCTGAATCTGCAGCATCATCTGGAATCTGCAGGATACCCAACTCTTCACCAAGTTACAGCAGTGAGCTCATTGAAATGGTATCAAAAAAGTGGATATGTTTGTGTCGAGGGTATCTTAAATTTTCAATTACCCTTGTTCACTCACATAGGTATATGTTTTTTCTGGGTTTAAAAAACCGATAATTTGAAGAAAACCTATAATAACCGCTTAATAATTATTGTATTCATTATTAATACACGTAGTAACGTAATGAAAGTTCTTAAATAAGAGCAAATGTTTTGTTTTCGGTACCGGTAAATTTAGTTCGACATCGTTGCCGTCGGAGACGCTACCAGTAAACTTAAGAAATGAAACGGAGCTTATGATTTCTAATTGAAAACATCGAAACACGTAATACGTCATTTTAGTGATGATTGATATCCATCGGGGTTCTCGAAACATCGAATGTTTTGACATTGATATTAGGTTCCCTAAATCAGAGCTATTTTCAATAAAAACATCGATGTTTTCATATTCGTCTATTGTAACTGGAATTAAAAAGGTCTGTAGGTAAGCAAAATAAAAAAAAATTACTAAAAAAAATTGGCACTTGACTCTAACAAAAATTAGGACTTTAAAGCTAAATACTTCTCAAACGGATCCCTGAACCGAAAAATGATTTTCACACGACCTATCTAACGACACTCCACACGATGGAATAGAGGAGAAAAAAAGGCCTACTTTACGTGTAGGGGAGATACCCTAAACATTTTTTCCAAGATTTGATTCTACCACTTTGTCGGCGTGATTAATATGTACACCCTACTATTACGTCTACTTAATTGAAAAAAAAATATCCAAACTACAGGATACTGGGATTGTAATTTCTAAGATGTTTTTTAAAGTACATAATTGCACATATAAGTAGTTAGGACTTTTAAGATCAAAAGAGAATTACGTCCAACGTGGGGCTCGAACCCACGACCCTGAGATTAAGAGTCTCATGCTCTACTGTGTACTACATACGCCGTTCTACTACAGCGTAGAATAATGCTTACATGAATAAACGTGCGAATATTTCGAACATTATAGAATGTAATCAATTTAAGTAACAGCTTTCGTGTTTGTTAAACTGATTGATAATAGATGACGTCATTGATTTTGACGAAGGATTAGCGGAGATATGGCATTGCCAGGAAAAAAACACCTTTGAGAAATAATTGTACCTACATGTTTTTTTTATGAAATTATACTGAATGAAAGCATTTCCAGACAAATAGACAAAACAATGAAATTGTTCGACTCTCCTGATGTGATGTTACAAAGAATGGGGTACAATGGGACTGATATATTCGGTAGAATAAAAACCCCAAACATTTTTTTTTTCTAATAGCTCGACACATTGACTGTACTGTACCTGATGGTAAGCACACTACAATCCAAACACAACGACGACCACCAAGAGATCGAAATCCATCGGTGGTCCCCGCTGTCATGCCGGCCAAACAGCAACAAAAAAAAAAAACAAATCGTTAGTTTGACTCTTATACATAAGACGTATATGCGTCCAACTCAGTTATAGTATATTGTCCGATAAAAAAGATTTAAATTTGAAATGAATGTTTTATCTAATCAAACCCGATGTTCAACAGATAATATTTGTGTTTGCACAGCAAACTGACGCGTGACCTTCCGAGCAATATTTGCTGTGATTTATTTTATTTACCTTTATTTAATTATACATAACTATACACTAATAAACTATTATAAACCTTGAAAAGGTTTTTATTGTTACGATTGTTTATTTGATAATACGCGCTAATCTATGGAACTACCAGTCTGATTCGAAAAATTCTTTTTGTATATGATAGCCAGATTCATTTTTTTCGAACTGACTATACTGTTAGCCTTAGGGACCCTGGAGCCTTTACGGCTTTTACAGCTATACCGGGCTTGGTATTCATTATGAATAATATAGCTATACTAGGGAGCGCCTTTTTTCATTAGGGGCCAGAAAAATTAAATTTCAGAAGGGGTCAGAAAACCAAATTAAATATTTTGAAATATTTCAACTTGCTTAAGTATTTATTACCTGCGTACCAGCTTAGGTATTTATTTAAAAAAAAATTGTTTGAAGGCCATGCCATTGCAGGTATGTGTGACATTTGGAACTGCTTTTGATTGGCAATGATGTACTCGTATGCAGATTCGCTGAGACGACGTTACTTTTAACAGCAAGAAAAGGTGTTCGTCAGTTAGCCTGCTTCGAAGGCAGTTCTACCGCATCTTCATGGTAGAGAACGTATGTTCAGACGCATATTATGATGTAAAAATTACCATAGTTTTCTGGGCATAAGCAATAAATCTTTAGAAATGGATCTTTGCGCTTTATTCTAGAAAAACCTCTATTTTAGACAGGACGCTGGCGGTCCTGTTTAATGCTCTTCGCGAGCTGGACTTGGACTACGGGCCGTACTTTGCCCAGCCCTGGTATAGAGTATATAACTTCACACTGCGACCCTAAGGAGCAGAGCAGTAACTATGAACGTGAAGCGTCATCTGGCAAGCTATAGGCAAGTACAGGATAACACGGGCGAAAACGCGAGGCAAAGCTATTTTTAGGGGTAAAGTGTGTAATGGTAAAAATAATGTTTGGCCTAATTTATGGCCTATCCATTTTAAGAGAGGTAGGGCACAGAGAAATTTCTTCGGAGTTTTCTCTCTACTTGGGGCAGCCCGACTGGTGGAATACCTCCACCCTACAGAAGATCGCAGCCAAATGACCTAGTCTTGTGTTTCTGCGGTGAGTAAGGTTTCCAGAGCTCCTTGAAGAAGGGAGGTTCAAGGTCGGCAACGCGCTTGCGATACCTATGGTATTGTAGGCGTTCATAGGCTAAGGTAGCCGCATACCATCAGGCGGGCCGTGTGCCTGTTTGCCGCCTTTGCAGTATTAAAAAATAAAAAAGTTTTAAACTACGATGTAGTAACAAAGCATAGTTAAAGCGTGTAGACATAATAATCGGGGTGTGTGCAATGTTTACGCGATCATTTGCCCTTGTCAGAGCCGCGCCGCGCGCCGGCTGGGTGACCATGTGCAATATACCGGTTTAGAAATTCATTCGATAAGGTAGTTTTAACCAGCATATAACATAATTATGTATTATAAATTTTTACTAAATGCATATAAAAGTCTACACGGAACCTATAACAAAGCACTCATTTTGAAAAACTTTGTCTACCTGTTTATTTGTTCCGGGTAATCTCCGAAACGGCTGGACCGATTTTTACGAGACTCTAACTGGCAGATAGCTGATGTTATAGGGCATAACTTTGGTTACTTTTATTATACTAGATCTTTGTTTTTTTTTTTTTTTGGTATTGTGTTATTGCATTTTGTTATCGATTTCACTTAAAGCGAGTGTATTGTAAATTGACATATCATGTAACATTACCGTTATAATATGACAAATAAAAAATAATTTTGTATTATGGCTCTTTTGTGCTAACACCTATTGGTGTTTGGCGACAGATTTTCAACTTGAGAGTGGTAGCTAGCCAGGCGGGCATTAGAAAAAGCCTAACACCATGCTATGGTTTCCTCACGATGTTTTCCCTCACCGAAAGCTCAGGCTCATTGCAGGGATTCGAACTCACACAGTCAAGTAGTCAAAGAGCCAAGATTTGTCGACCACTGAGTTTGCCTAGTCAGAACTTTGCCTAGTCGGAGAGTTCCGCTGCCTCGTAGTGCGTTCTATTCCGGAAGATTTCATACAAAGAAATTACTTGATCGCGTCGTGCTGCATCGCTCCGATGCATTCTGATTCTCTCGTCAGTGAAGACTTCAAACTTCTATATAGATAAATGTCCCGACAAGAACATTGGAACGTGGCGTGCAACACCTTGGCCTGTTTATTATATTAAACAATATTTTTTTTATATAATAAAAATAAACAAACTCCTAAAAGTCTCGTCTAGACAGACGACCTTGCATTATAATCCGACGTCCTCTAGGCAACAATGTTTCACTTATAGACAACAAGCATTAATCTTTTGCACTGTTTTGTTAAATTTACGGTTCATTTTAGTCATAACGTCAGACGTGCCAAACACATTTTTTATGAATTATATAACAGAAAGTATGAGATATTCAAAGATAAAATGTATGTTTTGCTTATGTACAACCCTACCTATGTAAAAATGGTTATGGAATGTGCTCATCAAGGCCTTCAATATGATACCCATATTGAAACAATTAATTTTTTTTTATTTTCATATTTGAAAATGGAGCATTATTTAATGATGCCTAATTGTGTTTTTTTTTTTCAAAATAAATGTCAGTGGCTCTCTAATTGATGTAAGGATTGATGTAACGATCCTCCATACAACCTAATTTGTTCAGGCATTTAAAAGTGATGGTGAACTTAAAGAAACTCACATATATGAACCCTTAAAACATTCATAATCATCATCATTTCAGCCGATAGAGGTCCACTGCTGGTCATAAGCCTCCCCAAAAGATCATCACAACGACCGGTCTTGTGCTGCCTGTAACCTTTACCAGGTCGTCGGACCACCTTGTGGAGGGTCTGCCCACGCTGCCTCTTCCGGTACGTGGCCGGAATGTGAATCTATACATATAATAAAATTGAAGCGTCTGTCCGTAATGTCAAAATAACAGATTTTTACTAAATGCATATGAAAGTATACACGATACATTTAACAAAAAAGCCTTTTTTTTATTTTTGTCTGTCTGTTTGTTCCCGGTAATCTCCGAAACGGTTGGACCGATTTTCACGGAACGTTCACTGGCTGATAGCGGCTGGTGAATAGCTGATGTTATAAGGCATAGCTTAGGCTACTTTTATTTTAGAAAAATAAGTAGAGATCCTCACAAAAAACATGTAGTCTATGTCACGCGGACCATAAAAGGAATCGATTGACACCTCATTCATCAAAATCGGATGAGTAGTCTAGACACTTCGTTGGAACATACCTCAATACAAACATACATAAACTACTAAAAACATAACTCTTCGATTTGACTTTGCCGTAATTGGGTTTTTGATATTTTTTTTGTGATAATTGGAAAGTTCATATATAAGTTTAATAACACAACTTTTTTTTTCGGAATATTTCAAAAGTTATTTCAAAATAAAAATTAATTTTTGAATCCAGGACCGAAAATGCGCCGGTTGTACCCGAACAAACCCGAGCGCGTGTGACGGCACAATGTTAATGTCTACTCGTCGTCAATCGTGGCGTGTTCGTAGTCATGTGATTCTTTTTAAAATATTACAATTTTCAATTGTTTATTATTAATAAAAAAATGTTTTAAGAGTTTTTCCAATTGACTGTTATCATAATTATGATGAAGCTTTAAAATACATAAAAAAACGATATTCTTTTTTTTTCAAATCGGGAAAAACTTAAATCTGCTTAACTAACAGATACATAGTACAACATTTATTAAAAACGGTCACCTCTGCCGGCTTAGGAAGTGTGATAAGGCATGTTTGTCATTTAATAAATCGACCTAGATTACCGTGTTAGGTTTATCGCCTAGATACACGTGCTAACGTTGTTGTTAAGACGGCTATATTGTGCAAGGGCATTCCCATACTGTTTACTTTTACAAGCAGGTTTAACTGATAAAAGATTATTACATGGTGGATCATGACGTGAATGATAAGTGATGTCTGGAACTGGAAATGACTTCCTCCCTATACGTCCACTAAATCTATATCTATACTAATATAATAAAGCGGTAGTTTTTGTTTGTTTGTTTAAGCATGCTAATCTCTAAGACTACCAGTCGAACGAAAGTTCCTTCATCATCAATTCAATCAATTAATTTTATGTAGATAAACTTTGTAGCATGTTATTTGTACGAATAGTTTGGGAGATAATGTAAAATTAAATAAATTCAACACTCGGCCTGGGTCTATTACTATAGGTGTAGTGGCGCGAACGAGCCGCGTGACGTGTGACGCATAACCCTGGCCACCTGATAAAAATATTGTCTATACTGAAGTATTATAAATCATCTATCAACGATTTCATTAAATTATACACGGGTGAACCCACGGAGCACAGCTAGTCTATAAATATTATAAAATTTAATGTCTCTCTGTCTGTGCGTGTATGTTCTTTTCACGCAAAAACTACTTATGCGATTTACATGTTTTTTATTTTATTTCATAGCTATGTTATCTAACCAGGTCATAAGTGAATCAATACGAAAAAATACGCTTTTGGGGGCGTTTAAATGGTTTATACTGAGTACACCATAAGAGGTATATCAAATTAATGTACTATATAATTATAGATCTTAAAATGACATACAAAAAAGTCAGCAATACTATATGTCTATCTTCTAAGGATCACCCACAATAAGCATTTTTGTCTTTAAAATATCTAGCGAGCGATCGCTACGTGTGGTGCGGGGTGGAACGGTTTTTTTTTTCGGATTGACTATACTTTTAGCTTTAGGGGCCTTACGGCTTTTACAGCTTCACCAGGCTTGGGGGCAAGCGCTTAAGGCACTCAGCCACGAAAGCTTTGCAACAACATCCGAGGATGCCAAAGTCTCGGACTCCAAAGGCTGCCAAAGGCTCGGACTGTTGCAGCGATTGCAAATAAGTCGCGATCTGGCTAAGTTGGAACGGTGGAAACACGAATCACGCGTGCGCTAGACCGACAGCATTCTGTAGTCCACGTGAGCGGAGCCGCGAACTCCGCTAGTTATTAATATTATGAATACTAACTGATCAAGATTCTTGTCTCGGTGACTCAGATGTTATTCCGAACCGATGGTAGTGTTTTCACGTTCATAAGCGCATTATTAAGACCAATTTTTTTTTAATTATTTTTTTTTTTTTGATAAACAACTTAACAGCCAGTACAAATTACTTTTATTCGACGAAGAGAAGTGACTAACAAACGAGGAAATGGCGATAGCGAGGTGAGAACTTACAACCGTAATTTGAAACTTCGATCTTTTACGGTCCGTGTTGGATGGTAGGACAGCAGCCGGACCGCAATCACCATACTACACCATACTGGCACACTTAGGCGTATCGCGTTAAGGGATCAACCAATTTAGATCCAGTAATTAAGCAGGGTGGTAAGGTCCTGTACTCAACTAAGTCGTATGTTTGTAATCACCATACACATGGTGATAATTACTACATTTATTCTTATTACATATATTTGTTGTATATAGTTATTTGCCATAATTTCCAATAATCTCTTGTAACTGTTTTTTTTTGTTATTATCTTTTTGTATTGATTTCATATATTTTTATCTATAAAGTGTATTTTATTTTTCAAATTATTATTATTTTGTAATTTCATTTAATACACTGACCACTGGCGGTCCAAATAAAATAAATAAACCCGTCACAGTGACTGTATTTCGGTTAGTCGCGTCTTGGGACCAGCCAGTGTACATAAGCCGCATAAAAAAATTCTTGAACTGGCCACTTCTATTAAGATTATTAAAAACAAAACGGCATTTGAAAATGGAATTGTTTGGCTGTAAAATTTAGTTTGTTTCATTTATTTGTCACTTGTTTCATATTTTGGCGCCATTTGAAATAATGCGTACCTATGTTACCATGGATTTAACTCGTCAAAATGTTCATAGTATAATTTACTACGATTTTAAGTGTAGTTTGACGCCTCAGCAGTGTCGCTCGCCTTCAAACTGCTTTTGGCAACGAAGCACCATGCAAGTCGACTGTTTTTAGCTGGTTTGCAGAATAGGAACGCGGATCTCAGAGACGAATTTTGTGGTCGTCTGTCTACCGCTGTGAACAACGAAAACATCGATGCTGTACGCCGTATGCCGTATCATAATCCAATCAGACGAGCATGTGACGTACCATGTGATTCGGACATCCTTAGCCATAGGCATGAGTCAAATACAATCAATCCTACAAAACATTTCAGTGTGAAAAAAACTGTGTTCCCGACCTGTGGTGCAATGTCGTGCTTACCGACGACAAATTTGGTGTGTAGTGTACAGATGAGAAAACATAGATTACACATATAGCTACAATCGCAAAACTAAGCAACAATCGACTGTTTTGATCTTTCCAGATGAGCCGAAACCAACGAGTGGCAAGTGTGCGGTCTGCCGCTAAGCTAATTATTGCTACTTTTTTTTTTAATAAAACTGGTCAAGTGGCTACTGTCGCTTTGGAGGATCATCTTAAAGTGAATAGCGATTGGTGCACGACCATTTGTTCGCCGGAAGGTATTGGCGAACTTCGTAAAAATAACCAAAAACGCTGTATCATCTTGCACCATGACAATGCCAGCTCTAATATAGATCTCCAGACATACAAATAATTTTTGAAGGGGATAATGTAGATATTATGGGTCATTCCGCATACAGTCCTGATATGGCACTATGCGAATTATCCTGTTTTCAAAAATCAAGAATTATCTACGCGGTGAACGATTTTGATTTTGAAGGCTGATGAAGAGCATGAAAAGCACGTTTCTGAGCTCACGACGGAGGAATGGCATAAATGTTTTCAAAATTGATTTATTCGTATGGAAAAGTCCATTGAAACTAAGTTATAAAGCTAAGGTAGAAAATATTTTGAGAAACGATAAATTGATTTTTGACCAGTATATCTTCTAATACAATTCAGAAATTTTTATTGGGCTCTACGTATCTCCAGCTGCCGTGAGGCTAGCATCAAGCATGACAGCGGCGACTGTCGATGAATTGTTGACGTCTCGGTAATCACCGTTGTCGTACTTTACTGTGCTTACCATCATGTATAGTGACGTCACATTATCGTGCTACAGAGTATTCAACATCGCAATTTAAACGGATAAACACAACATAGGTACAAATAAACATTATTATCAAATGTTACATAAGGAAAATGAGTATGTATTGACTATAAATAAAGTGATCGAGAACATCCTCACACATATAAAATAGAAATAAATTAATTAGAATTAAAGTTGTAATTTACCCTAGATTAGGGCTGCTATTTTTTTTAACCCCTTGACGCAAATACAGAAATGTTATAAGTTTAACGATTGCATCTGTGTATCTTTGCAAGTCTGTGGCATCGTAGCACCCAAGTGGACTAACCGTTTTTTTTTTAAGGTGACCTGATCGAGATTGTTTTTACTATGATTCAAGAAAATCTGTTCAGCTGTTCGAAGATTATCAGCTCTTTTCTAGTTGATAAATGGATTTAAGCATCTTCTACAGGTCTGGTCGAATTTAGTATTCTGTTATTTCAATGATATTAGAAGAAAATGGTAAGATCGACCTGATGCTTCGGGCTCATCTTTAATCTGCAGGATACCTAACTCCTCACCAACTTACAGCAGAGATATCGTGTTTGAACTCATTGGAATGGTCTCAATAGGTTATTAATGTAGGTTTTTTTAAAATTTTCAATTTACCTTATAGTCTTACTTACCTATACCAGTCTTTATAGCTTTAGTTAGCCTTCTGGCCACAATCTCGACCGATGTTAAGTGACGATGTGGCCAAAGATGATAAGACACTAAACCTAGTGGGAGAACTGGCTCTCACATACAGCTGGCTAAGCCTAACATACGGGGTAAGTAGACACGGGTAATTCGGCAAAATTTCTTGCGTCAATTCAATGACTCAAGCGCATTGAGTTAACTCAAATATAAGTCATGGCGCAGCAAAATGAGACGTGCCAAGTGAGTCGTTAGACGCGCGCCACCCGAACCCTGTTTGCATTGTTGTCTTCCGTCGTTTAAGCGGTGGCAGCATGATTCACACGTGCGCTCGACCGAAAGCATACTGTAGTCCACGCGAGCGGAACCGTGGGCATAGCCAGTTGTGTATATAAATTTCCGTACTCGCTTAGATAAATCAAAGATATGCTTATAAAAAAATTAAGTTCTGATCTATTGTAGCGCCTAGATATGTTCGACTCTTTCGATTTGATCGCAGGTGCAACTGATGTTGTAATCTCTAAAATGAATGTCTGATGAATGAAGGTCTCTTATCTAGATTCCTCTGTTTAGTATGTTGCCGTCGCGTGTCTCACTAAAGATTTCGTGAAGATGTATTACGTTTTGTTGACATTAAGCGTCAGAAAATTCGAATTTAACCAGCTGGCCTAAAATATTAAAACCAATGTTCGCTGTTGGTAAAACGTCGTCCTAACCGTGTCCAATGAAAATAACGGCTGAATCATCAGCGAAGCACAGTGTTTTTCAACCTGTGGGTCGCGGCCCCGCAAGGAGGTCGCCAAGTCTTATTCGGGGGATCGCGGTCGCATTAAGATCGCGGTAAGAGTAAGGAGTACCGGCTTTAGGTCTTACACAATCAAAATACAACATTTTTAGTAAGAAGAATGTCTATTTTTAACAAATTTTCGAATCGTAGTTTTTATGTTTATTATTGAAGGGAAAGGTCCACATAGGTAATAAGTGGCCAATGGCCATAACAACTCAAAATATTGACTTGCCATTGCCAGCTCTGGACTTTTTAGGTCTTACACTACTACAATTAAAATACAACATTTTTAGTGAAAATGATGTGCCTGTTCATTTTTACAAATTTTCGAATCGTTATCGCAACTGAGACATAAACCATTTCTTAGTTTTTATGTTTATTATTAAAGGGAAAGGTACTCCACATAGGTTAATAAGTGGCCAATGACCATAACAACTCAAAAGATTCACTTGCCATTGCCAGCTCTGGAATTTTTCTCTTCTCTTCATGCAGAAGATGTCAATCGTTTGCGAATTAAATTTGATTTCAAAAGTATGCCATCAGTTACTAAATGAGATATGTCGTTCTTGAAACCACTGACATATTTTTATAATGGACCTAGGAGGTCGCCTGATTTTTGTTACTTGTAAACTTGTAAAGGGATCGCGAATTCAAGAACTTTGAATTACACTGGCGTAGCAGATGATCTCTGCATTAGCAATATTATATTTGTATACGTTGTCCATATAAATAGTAAACAGCGAAGGTCCTAATATGTTTTAAAACATTGTTTGAACCATTAATCTTCATGGAACTAAGGGAGATATGACATTGCCACAAAAAACTTCATTGAATAATAATATATAGAGATAAATTCAGTAGTAATGCAATAAATATGTATTTAGTAACAGACAATATATAGTTCTGACTAAGAATGGTAACAAAATAACATTCTCGATGACCTTGTTAACTTCTGATACAAAAAAATCCACTAATTGTCTTGCTAAATGATGAAACATTGTAAGCTGTGAGAATTCTTATTTATCTTTTTATAATTCAATTAAATGTTTATATCGGGTTTAAAGTTTGTCTATACATATTATAAAACTCAACGTCTCTCTGTCTGTCTGAGCGTTTATGTTATTTTCACGCGAAAACCACTAATCCGATTTACATGGTTTTTATTTTTATTCATAGCTATGTTATCGGGCCAGGTTATAGGATATATTTTGTTACATAAAATAACAGGAAACATAAATAACGGGAAAACGCCAGTAGCCTATAAAGACATCTAACTTAAAATAGGAAAAAACAGCTAAGTATCAGTAGATATTATATAATAACATAAAAAATAATGAAATAAAATAAATAATAAATAACAAATATTATAAATCCCTTCCAGAACGCAGAAACATGTATATTTAGTTACAATGAATTTACGACGTATAGGGAATTAGTTCGCGACTTATTTGCAACTACAACAACAGCCCAAACCGAGGTTCGGCCACTATGGCACCCTCAAGCTTGTTGCCTCGCTTTCGCGGATGTCCGTCATCAGGGCTCTCCAACAAACCCGGTGAGGAAAGAAAACTGTCATAGGGTTTGATTCAGAGCAATGATCTGAATTGGTGTTATAATTTGACATTCGTAAGTTAGCCCGGCATGAAAAATATATAATTTAGTTTCACGTTGACAAAAACAAATCTTCCAATTAACATATCATTTAGGACAAGCAACTGTTGAGACGTAAGCCGGTAAACTTATACAAGAAATCGCTAAAGCGCTTTTTCATTGTCAAGGTAAAATGTATTGAAAAACGTTATTATACAGATATCCTTAATATGATCGGAAAAAAAACCGTATAATTTAAATACACCCAAAAAAAACGCACTTTCACGTATAATAACACACGAACACCCAACAAAGGCACGACGAAATCACGTTATCGTATAAACATATTTTTTGTACCGCAAAACATTACGTTATCAGACAACGCGCCCGCGCCGATCGACATGTTCTGTATGACTGACTAACTCTGCATAATATTACGGGTCGTATTATCGGCGCATAGTCACAATACCTACTGTCTTTTCGTGTTGCCCTCCTTAAAACGCTTATTACACACTACCCGATTTTAGGAGACTCTAACAGTGTGACCACACTCGCGGGTAAATGTAAGGGTGAAACCAGACACGGCGAAGCATAATGAAATGAATGCAGTGGGGTGTTTACTGTATTTTTTACTATTTCAGTAAAAAAACTCTTGCTGAATGTTAACAACTTATAGAAATCACGAAAAAAAAAATTGTATGGTTTTATGAAACCACGACGAAAGTGAAACTTTTTTAAAAATTTCATTTTGTTTAATGCTCTGCCATGCGCCTTTCACTTTATCCCTACTCCACGGCCAGCTGTAATGCGACATGCGATAGATGAACGAAAAAAATTTGGGGCGATAGAAGAAATCATAGAGATTGACATATAAAGAAAATACATTTTTTCACTTAATTACTCTAAACCTCGCAAGATAGCTTGGATGGATTAATAGTAGACAAATATTTGAAGAAATAATTAATTATTCTGCTGTTGATTATCCGTTATCGTTATTATTGATGACAATGACAATTGTCGACCAATGCTATCGCGACGTGTGAACAAGTTAGCATTATGTAATCATCAATAGTTTTTTTGTAAGGGAACTTCTCATTGCCTACATTGCAAGTTACGATACGAATAATGAATGTTCCGAATTTACGATTATAATCCTTGACTGCACGGCATAAAATTCAATTTTATTATAATTTTTTTAAGTTCCTTACGACACCTCTAACATGGTCAGAGATCTTTTGTGCGTTAAATAAATATAACAAAACTAGATGCCCTTCCTACTGTGAGGAGTTAGCCACAATATCCCCATTCTATATTGTTCATAAAGAAGAGTACATATACATTTTACTGTTGCAAAATCCGGGTGTCACAAACGACAGGTCGAATTTTAAAAATTTAATAAAGAATACGATTAAAAATAAAAAAAAATAACTAATAAAGATTCACTTTAAAAAAAATAAAAACAATTTAAAGTTTACTTATGGCTGTAATGCTACTGGTATTTTGCAGCTGTCCAAAGGCGTCGGTAACCATTTACTATCAAGCGGTACTGTGGGCAGTCTGCCTGTTTGCTACACTTTGGTATAAAATATTACTTGAGTATATAGCCTTATTTCTTGATTTATCCGGATTACATCATTATACCATTAGAGATCTCCGATGGAACCTTATAACTTTTTCTCTTGATAATCACCGCTGTTTTACCACCATATAATAAAATTATACTATAACAAACATCTATCTTCTATATATATACATATTATAAAACTCAACGTCTCTCTGTCTGTCTGTCCCTTTATGTTATTTTCACGCGAAAACTGCTTATCCAATATGCATGATTTTTATTTTTATTCATAGCTATGTTATCTGACCAGGTTATATGATATATTTTGTTAGATAAAGTAACGTACGGAATCAATTCGAAAAAAAGACGCATTTGGACAGATTAAATGGCTTACGCTGAGTAAACCAAACGAGATATATCAAACTAAAATTCTACATATTTGTAGATCTTAAAAAGAAATGCAAAAAAGTTAGCGATAGCATATATCTAACTTCTAAGGATCAACCACAATAAACATTTTTTTGTCTTCCGTCTTTCCGCGCGTGCGATCAGCCGACGGCATTCTGTAGTCCACGCGAGCGAAGCCGCGGGCACAGATAGTCGGATAAAATTCTACTGAGCTAAAATACAAAAAAAAAAACTACAAACTCAAACCAATCCTACCACATAAACTCTGAGTATAAAAATACACATCATACATTATTTATGACATTATCCTAAAATGTATCATAAAAGAATACGCAATGAGCAGACTGGTCACTCCTTACATACAACGAGCGGTAATAAAATGAATTGTTATTGTTTTCTAATCAAGTCCATTTATTAGAACAGAAATTCTTTTTACTTCTCTAAAAAGGAAAGCAACCATTCATAACGACACTGGAAGAAGAAAACCACAAAAAACTCACCTGAATATTCTGCCTTATATTATAGGTATTTATTAAGTTATTTAAAAATTAAATGAATGAATTTTTACGATTCGCGCACATTTGTAACAGAAAGTCTAACACACTATGAAGTTATGCGTCACATAACATCGACTGTAACTACTATTCAAAGTAAACTTCTAACGCTCGTACATACGCATCCATTCTTTGAAGTGAAACTCCTTAAGCGGCGGTTCGAAAATTTGTTTGGATTACAATTGAGATTGAAATTTCAAGGACGCGTCACGTTCAGGCATATTTCGTTACATGAGAGAGAAGACAGTTATAACGTAGAGAGAAAGAGAAAGACAGGTATACATTTTTGCGCGTAACTATTATTTAATTTACCGCCATCTACTGATGTACTTTAGAAGTAGATGTAGATTAATCAAAGTATTATAAGTTAACAATAAAAAACCGCTAGATGTCGCTACATGCCCAAACAGTAAATTTACTAATAATCTCTTTCAAGTAAAACTTACAAGGCGATAATTGGACGAGATATTTCAAGGACGCGTCACGTTTAGGAACATTTTGTTACATGAGAGAGAAGAAAGATATATAACGTAGAGAGTAGGAGAAAAACATCTTTCGTGGCTGAGTGCCTTAAGCGCTCGCCCCCAAGTCCGGTGAAGCTGTAAAAGCCGTTCGAGGCTCCTGGGCCCTTATGGCTAACAGTATAGTCAGATCGAAAAAAAAAAAAAAAAAAAAAGAAAAACATCTAATAGGTTATCCGCGTCTCCATTTTTAAGTAGTTTCACTTTTAGCATGTACGGCGCTGTACGCACATTATTTTTCTTATTTTATTCCCAACTAGCTTTGCTCGCGGAACCGCTCGCATTGACTACTAAAAAAAAGGTTTTTATTTTTTGTGCGGGACCCTAATCAATTTTCTAAAATATAAGTAGCCTAAGTTATGCCTTATAACATCAGCTATCTGCCAGTGAAAGTTGCGTCAAAATCGGTCTAACCCTTTCGAAGATTATCCAGAACAAACAGACCAAAATTTTAAAAATGGGTTTTTATGTTATATGGATCGTGTATACTTTCATAAAAATTTAGTATGATACATACGATAACAAAATCGGGGGTAAAAACTTACCGCTTCGGACAATCTTGCCCGCCACGTACACATTCTGTGAGATGAACCGGTCGTCGCGTCTGACAATTTTGCCAGCTTCATAATTTGTCGATGGCAGATTATCGTAGTCTATGACCGAGTATTTATCCGGCGTGGAAGTTAGTTGGGGGTAGGTAGGTGAATTTCTATAATTATAAGAATATTGAAGTGTATCTCAATTTAGTAAAGCAGTATTTTGAAACAAGGTGTCTGTCTGTCTGCAACCACAGAATTTATGTACTCCATTTCTTTGTCTCGTCTAAGCGGATTTATCTATAAACAACTTTTTGAAGACTTATTTGACATATGTGCGACACATGATGACGTCAGCTATCAAGGATAATAATGTGAATTCATTTAGTGGCTTTTATTTTTTTAATAGATGAATAGTGCCCCGCGGATTCACCCTCTTATAATTTAAAATAAATTGCTGATTGATGATTTATAATACTTCAGTATAAATATTTTTATCGGGCGGCCAGGATTATGCGTCACAACTCGCACGGCTCGTTCGCGCCACTGCTGCTATAGTCATAGACCCGAGCCAAGTGTTGCATTATTCTAATTTTTCCATTATCTCCCAAACTATGCGTTAAAATAACATGCTATAAAGGACAAAGTGTATCTTTATTTAATTATCTTGATAATTGATCTTAAACTTTCGTTCCTAAGGATTAATATACCATGCCTAATAATAATGCACATATATCAATTTTTAATTTTCAATCATATTTTGTCACAAAATACGTTATTGTGCCTTATCTATAAGAGACACGCATACGGTATCGTGGATTTTTTTTAGATGTACTAAGTAGTAATATTTTTTGAACATTGTATTTACGTATCACTAACCATTTCGCCAGCGCACGCGGATAAACAGTTCAGTAACAAAAATCAATATTGAAGGCTAGCTGAGAGGTATAGCGTTATGCTAGATATCTTATACTATTCCTCATGAATTTGGCTAACATATACAAAAAGATTTTTTTGAATCCAAGTGGCAGTTCCAGAGATGAGCGTATTTAAAACAATCAAACAAAAAACTCTTCAGCCTTATTATATTAGGATATATTACTATATAAGTATAGATTGTATAAAAATAAAAGTTAGTAAAATGAATTTACATTATTTCGGAAGCCCATATTTAACCCCCTTAGAGGACGAATCATCAAACTCCATTGTTGCCTATGAATTGTCTGTCAGTCTTAAAATAATTTTATTGAGTGGATAACTTGATGAACTTCAAATACAGTCGCGGTATTACCGATTACCAGAGCTGCTAGTTGTCCTAGTTTGAAAAGCGTCCTGTTATATCCCTATATTGTAACGACAATAGATGAATAAGCGCCTAGTCAGCGCCTTTAACCCTAGAGAGTTTAGATGAACATTGTGAAAATGTCTTCAAGTCAGTTCGGGCTCAACCTCTGTCTTGAAAGGACATTTATCGGTAAACATATTATTAACCGTGTCATTTATATTATTGTATCTTTATTAATCATAGTTACTTTAAATAAAACCTTTTTTTTTAAAAAGTGATTTTAATTGTGCGGTATAACAGTCCGAGGAGCGTTCGAACGGGGTCCGCAAAGTGTCCGGATTGAAAATGATTGAAAATCACATCAACTGACGAGCAGACAAATAAAACTTATATGAAAATTTAGGCTAACTTTATTAGATGACTGATAATCTCCTCTATAGCCTTTCGCATTAAAAATGGCCAAGCGAAACGATTCGTGCGAATCAGGGGAATGTAAACTGCAAACGGGTGAAACCCTCACAGCGTCTAGTTACCTACCCTGCGTTAGAACGGACATTGGAATTAAATCAAGTAACTCCTGCGCACAATATCCAAAGTGTAACCTATAACAAAAGTGGAAATATACAATGGATATCATTTATAACGACCTCGGTTGCAATTACTTTTCGGTTATAACGACGTAACATTGATTTGGCTATAGTAAAGTAGCTATTACTTTGGATGTAACGCCGATTTCGTTTATAGCGACTAATTTTAATGGACTTTTTTTTTTTGTTTTTTTTTTGAAAACTGACTATACTGTTAGCCTTAGGGGCCCTGGAGCCTTTACGGCTTTTACAGCTTTACCGGGCTTGGGGGCGAGCGCTTAGGGCACTCAGCCACGAAAGCTAAGCAACAACATCCGAGGGTGCCAAAGTGGCCGAACCTCGGCTCGGACTGTTGCGCGTATGCAATTAAGTCGCGATCTGACTAAATCCCTATCATTCGATCTAAACTAACTATACATATATACATGTTTCTGCCCCCTGGGAGGAGGGAAGGAACATGTGTATGTGTATTTAGTGGTCTGAAATTTTTGTCTACTCTAATTAGGCAAAAAAAGAAAAAAAAAGGTCCCTTACAGAACCTATGTACCTATGTGTGTTGTGCATGTGTGTATAATGCAGTGTCATGTATGGCTGTGAAAGCTAGTGATTGTAGAGTCACTTGTATCGCGCGAGCGGCTGCTTGTCTCAAGGGCTCCATGCCGATGGATCGGACCTAGGCTTGAGTTGCCGCAGAGGAGGGCGGTCGTGGCGGGTGTGCGGGAGCGAAGTTAACCGTACGTCCCCTGCGGAGGGAACGGTGGTTTCGCGGGCGTGGGCGCGAGCACGCATATGTTGCGGGAGCGGACGCGTAGAAATTGTTAGCGTTCTCGATGTCGTCATCGGGATCGACAAAGAGATTTCGCGGACGGCGTTTATAACGTTTGGCAACGGGGATCGTGTTGTCTGGGACGTAGTTCACGGTGGATTTTACAAGCGGGTTGGGATGATTCGAAGCGTTATCGAAGTATCTCCTGGTGAGATATTTCACATAGGCTTCTATCGAGGGAAGCCTCACGTCCCTGTGCAGGTCCATGTTCCTAACGAAGGCTGGAGGGTCAAGCAAGCGACGGAGAAACCGATTTTGGACTCTTTGCATGCGGGCAAAGTTATGTTTGGACATATGTGCGAACGCGGCGCAGCTATATGTCAAGATCGGACGGACGCACGTCTTGTACAGTGTGAGCTTATATCTTAAGGACATTTTGCTTACTGAACTGAGCAAGGGTCGCAAGCGGGAAAGGATCCAGATGGCCCTATTCCTGACTATAGTAACGTGTGCGTTGAACTAGTTCCTAGAATTTTTTTGCATATATTGCGACCGGCGATGTCCGAGTCATCAAACAAACACACAAACGTTCATACATCAATCGTAAGACTTTCTTATATTTTGTTTACATTCAGAGTTGGTCAGCAGTTGTAATAATACGCTTTTGTTTATAAATCTACCTACCTATTCAGATAGGTAAAGTTAAATCTACGAATTTAGGGGATATATGGGCGTTTCGCGGCTGTATTGTCTGGCAATGAATATTGTTTTCTTTCATCCTTGCTTGTGTATCTTTCTTTCTACCAATGTATATAGTGACTTCTGGAAATAGCAACAGCATGATAGTGGTCCATTCATCATCGTTATAACCGATATCCACTGTATTCATATTTGTGGATATCGACAGACACCTTGACACCAAACATAACCTTACTGACCTATAGTCCAAAAAATCATCTTCGAAATTAGAAGACGAGGAGTGACTGAACCTTTCTAAAGAGGGAGCAGTTTTCGTAATTATTATGTTATCTGGCGTGTCGCATATCACCACGGGATCGTTCACGAGCTTCTTCTTCAACCTTGTCTTCAGAAACCCTTCATCATTCTCCGAGTCGGTCTTCACGCCAGACTCCCTTACAGCCCTTCTCTGGGTCAGAAATTTCAAAGTCGGGGGCGTTGAGCTTCTCCGTTTAATGAATCTGAGATTAATGTCGATGGAGTTCGACAGTTTCTCTCTACCGGATTTCTTATCGGCATGAGAGATGACCATCTTTGGGACGTCAAAATACCTTAGGATCGGTGACCTTTTAGATAGTTCCGCCTTATTCGGACTAGAAACTAGACTTTTACTATTCTGCGTAAAATTTTCCCTTTGATTTGGAACATTGATTGATGATGTAGAAGCGTTTATTTGCAACGGCTTCTCTCTCTTCCACAAAAAGTCTAAAAAGCCATCTTTCTTCTCGCTCTCCGGCGTATGTGAGGTTATTTCATCAGTCTCTTTCTTACGTGAGACATCGAAAAAGCTGTCTCTTTTCTCGCTATCGGTTTCAGTCGAATCTTCATCTCTAGACGCACTGTCGATTGAGTCTACAAATTGCGCCCATTTGGATAATTTGGGGTTTTTGACAGCCTCGTTTGTGGTTACATTTTTGGAACTGTTCTTTGAAGTATGCGCTGACACTGAGAAAATTGGCAAACTGCATGACGATAGATCTGATATACCCTGGCCTAACATCGCATTCCCAAAATTTGGTAATTTTCTTACATAAAAGTAATATAATATTTAAAATTTTCACTTATAGCATAGCAATAATAAGGAATATCCATCAATCCATAGTGAAAATTGTAGCGTATAGGCCATAGCATTAATAAGGAATATCCATCAATCCATAGTGAAAATTATAGCGTATAGGCCATAGCATTCATTAATAAGGAATATCCATCAATCCATAGTGAAAATTGTAGCGTATAGGCCATAGCATTAATAAGGATTATCCATCAATCCATAGTGAAAATTATAGCGTATAGGCCATAGCATTCATTAATAAGGAATATCCATCAATCCATAGTGAAAATTATAGCGTATAGGCCGTACCATTAACAAGGAATATCCATCAATCCATAGTGAAAATTGTAGCGTATAGGCCATAGCATTAATAAGGAATATCCATCAATCCATAGTGAAAATTGTAGCGTATAGGCCATAGCATTAATAAGGAATATCCATCAATCCATAGTGAAAATTGTAGCGTATAGGCCATAGCATTAATAAGGAATATCCATCAATCCATAGTGAAAATTGTAGCGTATAGGCCATAGCATTAATAAGGAATATCCATCAATCCATAGTGAAAATTATAGCGTATAGGCCATAGCATTCATTAATAAGGAATATCCATCAATCCATAGTGAAAATTATAGCGTATAGGCCATACCATTAACAAGGAATATCCATCAATCCATAGTGAAAATTGTAGCGTATAGGCCATAGCATTAATAAGGAATATCCATCAATCCATAGTGAAAATTATAGCGTATAGGCCATAGCATTCATTAATAAGGAATATCCATCAATCCATAGTGAAAATTGTAGCGTATAGGCCATAGCATTAATAAGGAATATCCATCAATCCATAGTGAAAATTATAGCGTATAGGCCATAGCATTCATTAATAAGGAATATCCATCAATCCATAGTGAAAATTATAGCGTATAGGCCGTACCATTAACAAGGAATATCCATCAATCCATAGTGAAAATTGTAGCGTATAGGCCATAGCATTAATAAGGAATATCCATCAATCCATAGTGAAAATTGTAGCGTATAGGCCATAGCATTAATAAGGAATATCCATCAATCCATAGTGAAAATTGTAGCGTATAGGCCATAGCATTAATAAGGAATATCCATCAATCCATAGTGAAAATTGTAGCGTATAGGCCATAGCATTAATAAGGAATATCCATCAATCCATAGTGAAAATTATAGCGTATAGGCCATAGCATTCATTAATAAGGAATATCCATCAATCCATAGTGAAAATTATAGCGTATAGGCCATACCATTAACAAGGAATATCCATCAATCCATAGTGAAAATTGTAGCGTATAGGCCATAGCATTAATAAGGAATATCCATCAATCCATAGTGAAAATTATAGCGTATAGGCCATAGCATTCATTAATAAGGAATATCCATCAATCCATAGTGAAAATTGTAGCGTATAGGCCATACCATTAATAAAGGAATATCCATAAATCCATAGTGAAAATGTAGCGTATACCAACAAATTACATTACAATAACCCATTTACAAGTTTTTTTAGCGTAATATGTGCGTGAAATAGGGTTAGGAAATAAAATGAAATATGTATTATGGTTACCTGGTTTTAAAAATGTACTGTAAAAATATTACTATTTTCCGTATATTAAACTTTCATTAAATCAAAGTAAACAAAAACGCACAAGTTTTGTTTTTTAATTAGAGTATTCCTATTGAGTTTTCGACTCACGTCACAACTCGGACATCTGTAGATTGTATTACGGATAGTACAATATAAAAGAGTTTGAACGGGCTCTTCTTAGTCTGTTATGTATTTTGTTTTTATTTTCTTTTGAGTTGTTAATTAATTGTTGCCACAAATATAAAATACCTTAGTGAAATATAGACATAACATGGAATATGCATTCTGTGACGTCACAAAAACTAGAAGGTACTAAAAATATTTCTAACATCTAGAACAAATTATTTTAATTTTCCTAAATGAGGAAACAATTAATTATCTAATTGATTATAGCAGCAATAATTTTAAATAAAGAGGATTGGTAGTCAAATGAAGAACTAGAAGTAAGTACTAACCGTGCTCATTGAAATGCTTCTCCAGCTCCTCGTGGGAGATGTTGGTCTGAGTGGCGGGAGCCTCCGCCGCGACCGTCTGCTCCGGACGCGAACGGGAACATCTGTTTTACACAATTAATACGTACAATATATGGACCTTAGCCTACTTTTTCTACAAGAAAAAATAACCTGTTTTCCGCGGTTTCTTTTAATTGAAAAGAAATCGCTGTTTGTTGATTTATAATACTTCAGCATAGACAATATTTTTATCGGGCGGTCAGCGTTATGCGTCACAACTCACACGTCTTCTTCGCACCACTACATCTATAGTCATAGGCCCGAGCCGAATGTTCAATTATTTTAATTTTACATTATCTCCTATACTATTAGTCCAAAAAACATGCTATAAAGGGTAAAGTTTACCTACATAAAATTGTTTTGATGATGAAGTAACTTTCGTTCGTAAGGATTAATATGCCATGCCTAATAATAATTCACATAAATCACTTTTCAATTTTCATTAATACTTTGTCACAAAATACCTTAATATGGACTATATATAAGAGATAGGCATATGATATCACAGACTTTTATTTAGATGTACCAAGGAGCAATATTTTTGTAAAACATTATATTTACGTATCACTAACCATTACGCCAGCGCACGCGGATAAAGCAGTTAGAGTGCACTATTTCTTCCGACTTACTTAACAAAAACCAATATTTAAGTATAGCTGAGAGGTGTAGTCTAATGCTAGATACCATAGCTATGAATACATAACCTGGCCAGAAAACATAGCTATGAATTAAAATAAAAGAACATGTAAATTGAATAAGGTTAAGGACAAAATTATCGCGTGAAAAGAACATGAACGGACATAGAGACTTTATGTTTTATAATATGTATTACAAGTGTGTAACAGTATGATAGGAAATTTTTTAACGGTCATGTTGAAAAAAAAAGTACCTGAGCATAGCATTGCTGCATCTTAAGGCGAGTTCGAGTCCGTCGAGCCAACAGTGTCCGGCTGCTTGCGACGGAGCGCGGAATATCAGATGGGCGGTGGGCAGAGGCTGGACAACCGCTCCTGCAACAACAATACAATCTCATCATCGTCATTGATCCAAGCTTCATGAATCCATTTCCTTCATCTAGTCCCGCGAGTGTATATCCAGCGACTATTTGGTTTATCGTGTTTTAAGATCAACCAGTCTATCCACCTGCCGTAAGCACATGGTAGTAGGGCTTTTTCTAACGCCCTCAAATTAAAAATCTGTGGTCAAAATCCAATAGGAGTGTTCCGGCAACTGCACTTAAGAGCCAGTCCTCCCACTAGAGTCACATCGCTACTTTTAACATCAGGTGAGATTGTCCCTAAAACGAAAAAACCTCAAGAGACTTAAAAAGCACATATGTCAGGAGTAAAACCTTCAGAAGAAATATGTTCTTTATAAATACTTTTTAAATATCCTAAATCAGTGGGATACAACTATCGACCACTCGTGCGTCATGCGTATGAAGTCTGTTCGTCTCACACCACTAGGCCAATCCGATGACGATCACAATCATAAAAATCGGGACTTGCATTAATCGTGCATAATGTGAATGTATTCTCTCTCATTCTCTCGTAGGCTAAACTCTATATTTGTATGTTTTGTCTCCTTTTCGTTTTATAGAGTTTCAAATCACAACGGTGCTAAAGAAATTTTCACTTCAAAAAAGTGTGTGTGTCAGGTCCAACAAGCGACTGGAGTTTACTCAAGACCCGTCTTGGAATTTAGAATATATACAATTGACAAGAAGAGTAAATAAAGGCATCTCTTAGGATACAGAATTAATGTAACCGCGCGACGTTCCCGCTCATTTCAACGGTCGATTCGCGTCTGACGCGTTTCGCAGCAAGCGATAAATAGTTGAATAAATCTTAACCTTATTTTAATAGCACTTAGGGTAAAAATTGATTGCGTGATGTTGCGTTATTGTTGCACTTTCAATTTCACTCCTCATAGTTTTTCATACCGTACGTCTTATATCGTTTCTTAAGGAGTTAACTCCAAAAATAAAAAAGGGCTTACAAACCAACACGACAGCAGCGTCCGGCGATAAATTGCCGATCTCTTGGTGGTTGTTTTTGGATTGTAATGCGCTTACCATCAGACACAGAGCACTCACTTGACCGTGCTAGCAAAATAAAGTAATTAAAAGGCAACAGAGCGCGTATTCGACCTCCAGCTTAGCTGGAACATCCGAGAGAGATAGGGCACAGAGAATTATATTTGGAGATTTCTCTCAACTTGGGGCAGTCCGACTGGTGGAATACGTCGCTAATGGAAATCGCCCTAAAGGAAAATAACTTAGTGTTGTGTTCTCAATAAAATAATAATAATAAAATTTCTATAAAAGCTCGTCTGGCTGTACATAGAACAGTGTTAATTCCTACACTTATGTACGCAAGTGAAAGCTGGGTGTGGCAGAAAAAACATGAAAGTAGAATAAATGCAGTAGAAATGAGAGCGCTAAGAAGTATGATAGGAGTAAAATTGAGTGACAGGATAAGAAATAGTGTAATAAGAGAACGTTGTGGTGTGAAAGAAGATGTAGTGACACGGATTGAGAAAGGGATGCTTAGATGTTTTGGGCATGTTGAGAGGATGAATGAAAGAAGAATCACTAGACAGATTTATAAGATGAGTGTAAATGGGAACGTTGGAAGATGAAGGCCTAGACGAGCGTTCCACGATCAAATCGGGGACGTTTTGAAAAAAGGTCAGGTCAAGAGTACTCTAAACCGACGAGCATGCATGAACAGATTTATGAATGTTGAGGAAGCGAAAGATGTATGTCAGGATCGTCGCAAGTGGAAGGACGTGGTCTCTGCCTACCCCGTTGGGAAAGAGGCGTGATTAATGTATGTATGTGTTCCTGCGGTGAGTAGGGTTTTCAGACCTCCTTGGAGAATGGTGGTTCAAGGTGGGCAACGCTCTAGTAATACGTATGGTGTTACAAGCGCCCACAGACTACGATAACCGGTTAACATCAGAACCATCCTAACATAGAGTAATAAAATCAATCAGAAGGTACAGGATGGGCAGTTTACCAATAGTTTCGTTGTGTGGACCCCTCGGAGCCCAGATGCTCTGCTCCAACGGATGATAGAGTTTGAAACAGAAACCGTCCTTCTTGCTCGGACGCTCGATCACCTGGCACGAGGTGAGGAGCACCGTGCCGACCCAGTGACTGCTCTGTAATATCGTACAAGATTTACTTGATTTGTCCTTAAAAAAACTTAGAACATCTCTCTAATATAAAACACTGCTAGTTGACCCGTGCGAATATATATATATATACATATGGGGACACAATTTCACACACGGCCATTTAATTCCATACTAAGCATAGCTTGTATTATGGTAACTAAACAGCTGATATACTATACATATTTAACAGCCAGGACACGAAGCTGACAATTATACTCATCACACAAAAGTCAGTCATGGGCGGGGACCGAACCCGCGACCTCTCGGCTCAAAAGTAGGGCTTACTAAAACTGCGCTATGAGGCCTGTAGAAAGTAAATAATGTAAATAATAGCAATCATGTCAATTAAACAGAATTTTGATAGATGGCGTCATCAACAAATTATATTTCTAACTAGCAGTGCCCGCGGATGCGTTCGCGTGCTCTACAGAATGCCGTTGATCGGGTACACGCGCGAATCGAGCGGGTCCCGGTTATTTTAAACACAAAAATTCTCATTGTGAATGATCCTTAGAAGATAGACATATCTCTCGTTGAATTTTTTTTAGGTCTTTTTAAGATCTACAATTGTGTAGAACATTAATTTGATATATCTCTTATGGTTTACTCAACGTAAGCCATTTAAGCGCCCCAAAATTGACGTTTTTCCGGGATTGATTTTTATTTGCGCGGAACTCAAATTCTTTATATAAAATAAAAGTACTAAGTTAATCCTTATAACATCCGCTATCTACCAGTGAAACTCCCGTCCAAACCGGTTCAACCGTTTCGAAGATTAACCGGAACAAACCCACAGACAAAAATTAAAGAAAAGTGTCTTTAGTTATAGGTACTTTCATATGCATTTAGTAAAAAGCTGTTATTTTGACATCACAAACAGACACTTCAATTTTATTTATTTGTTATCATATATGAAAAAGTTTCATCATGTTTTTTAACGAAAACATTAATTCGAATAGTCGGGAATAACAAATTTTGAATCATTAATTTTATAACGAATTAACGGAGAAATAGCGTTGCCTTAAAAACACTTTTAACAGATATTTTTCAAAATCATACCTACTAATTTTAAATTTACCAGAACATATCTGCAGCGCAGACTCCAATCAGAAATGGGAGAAAGCAATACAGAGTCACCATTGTGATTCCCATAAGAACATGACTTGATCAAAACTCACCTTCGCTTTAGGACTCTTGTACAAGAGAAGCAATCCAGGCTTCAGCACGCACCACAGCTTTGTCCATGACTTCAATGAACCCCTGACCTAGAAGATGTTCAAGTGCAATTAATCATTATATAAAAATATGCACTTGCCCCTCAGTTTTCGTTATTCCCATTTCCCGCACTTGCATACAACTTCCCAGATTGCTTAACGTTCCTAATTACTGATCCGCTTCTTAGTGTCGTGGCGTGAAGTTACATAGCTTTATAGCGGTTTCTTCTCGTGGTTTTAATTTTACTCTTATTATTAACGATTGATATCTATCAATTATGGTATGTTATATTCTTCCCGTGTACAAAACGTCATCAAAATCGATTGATAGTTAATAAAAACCCTTATTGGAAAATAATTTCGTTTTTGTTAAATTATTATTGAAAATTCTTAAAGCCTATCAATTAATCAATAACATAAGCTTTTCGTGTACAAAATTTCATAAGAATCAGTCAAGACATTTTTTAATAAAATCCCGACATACTAACAGATAGCCACACAGAAAAAAAAAATTGAAGGAAATATTCCTTTATGTTATAGGATGACTATCGGGGAATTTGGAAAAAAATAAAATGTACAAACAGATCTAAAGATTTATTAATAACTAGCTGCGCCCGCGGCTACGCTCGCGTGGACTACTAAAAAACGTTTTTTTTTAACCCTAATAATTTTTCTAAGATATAAGTATCCTAAGTTATGCATTATAACATCAGCTATCTACCAGTGAAAGTCCCGTCAAAACCGGTCCAACCGTTTCGGAGATTACCCGGAACAAACAACAGACAAAAAAAAATCATATATAAAATCATATATATATATTTTATTATACTTGTATACTTTATATGCATTTAGTAAAATGTTCTATTTTGACATTAAAAAAGACAATTCAATTTCAATATAGAAGACAACGTTCCTGCATGAAATTCAATAATAATTTGTCTGATAGTTCCGTGCGCGTCTTAGCACGCGCGAACTGTGCTGCCTAAAAATGCTTATTATGGGTGATAGTTAGAAGATATATTATATGATGTATTATGTTTATGTATTGTATGATGTATTATGTTCTCACTGACTTTTTGTAGGTCGTTTTAAGGTCTACAATTATGTAGTACATGAATTTGATATATCTCTTATGGTTTACTCAGCGTAAGCCATTTAGGCGCCCCAAAAGCGTCTTTTCTCCGAATTGATTCACCATTATAGCCAATGCTTTTTTCGTTTGCTACACTAACTTACAAAATATATCCTATAACCTGGCCAGAAAATATAGCTGTGTATTAAAAAAAGAACCATATATACCTTCAACCAGTCTGCGAGCACAACGACTGATGGATCCTCTATGGAATGCAGCAGTGCTGACGCTGCACGCTTCTTCTCCCTTCTGTAATGCTGACGCTGTGCTTTGTAACTCTCCTTGCGGGAGAGTGCCGTGCTTGTCGTACGCGACACTCCGCCCACCGCTGTCTCCGAAGACTATACATAAAATTCTTTGTTATTTATTGCCGGTTATAGTATAGGGTATAATTGGTAAACAAGCATACAGCCCGCCTGATAGTAAGCGGCTACCGTTGCCTATGGACGCTTGTAATACCATAGGTATCACTAGCGCGTTGCCGAACTTGAACCCCCTTTCTCGAGGAGCTCTGGTAACCCTACTCACCACAGGAACAAAACACTAGGTCATTTGGCTGCGATCTTCTGTTGGAATTCCACCAGTCGGGCTCCCCAAAGTAAAAAAAAATATTCACAGATATTTCTCTGTACCCTACCTCTCTTAAAATCATTCAATGATAATATTGATTCATTTAACCTATCGTTGTGTTCAGGCAGCTGTACTTAAGAATCTCACACTTCTGAGTTTAAATTGTTACCATTTTTTTTTTTACTATTGATATGGTTATCGTTAACCACAATCTCACCTAATATTAAGTGACGCGAGTGCCTAGTGAGGGGGACTGGCTTTCAAGTGCAGCTGCAAGAACATACCTATAAATGCTTGGCGAAATATTTTCAACTTGAGGGTGGTAGATACCCAGGTGGATATTATAAAATGCTATGGTTTCATCACGATATTTTATTTCACCGAAAGCTCAGGCTCATTGGAATTCGAACTCACGTCCATGTCCGATGTTTGTTACACTGATCTATCATTGCTTTATATTGCATCTTTGAAAAAATCGAACTTGGCATGGAAATTATAATTATTTAAATATAAGTACATAGATGTGAAATTATTTTTATCACTATTTCACAGGTCGAAACCCTGCTATAATATGTGAAGATGAAGGTCTGTAAAGCCTTCATTGATTTTTTGGTCCTACAAATATATATATATATATATATATATATATATTTAGTGGGCTCGCGAATGACCCTTTTTCTGTGATAAAAATTGACTATTTTATTATCATTGTAATATAATATGTAAAATATCAGTGTTACACATTCATTATTTCTTTATTAACGGCAGGCCCACGAGTGCGCATATTTTGTATTACTTATTTATTCATAAATATCATGTGATAATTTTTTCCATTTCATATGATAAATAGCTGTGATAGCAGTGATAAGTAGCAGTAGTAGCATTTTCCACACCTACATAGAACACATAGTATCAGGTGAGATTGTGGTTGAACACTACTTATAATGTAAAAGGAAGAATGAAAACAAAAAAGTGTGCAAGTTTGCACGCGGTAGAAGTGAAACCATTAGAAAAATAAACTAATAGGAAACACTGTAAAATGTATTCTATCTCATTCTCTCGCAGGCTGAATCCTATAGATGTATGTGTTCGTCTCTTTTTCGTTTCATCAAGTTAGTGATACTAAATAAGTTTCCACTTAAAAAACAAGGAAAGGTAAACCGACCTTGTCGGAGGAGGTCCCGTCAGGAGCTTGAGCTCTCGAGTCCCCCGAGGCAGGAGTGACAGCGGGAGCGCCCGGCGACCGAGGCGGCGGTGTCAGCGTTCCCTCACAACCTGCCAGCATTTTTATTATACATTTTGATGTGAAACATGTTTGGATTTTTGGTTTGAGAGCGCGTTTCGATGGGAGCAAAAGTGTTCTCGTGTAACGTCGCTACGTGCCATTCGGCCCGCGGTCGCGTCTAAACGGCTCTTTCCGACTTAGCGCTTCCTCTAAACATTTATACTGTACGCTTCTCTCGCTACTAAATACACTCACAACTTTACGTTTGTGTTGGTTTGGTTCTTAGGTTCGGCACCTACTGGCGGCAAGGCATTGCAGGAGATCCTTACGTTTCTCTACATGTAAGCGCACACTGACGGTAACTATGACGCGATATCCTTAGGTATGCCGCGATGTCCTTAGACATGCGGAGGTGTACTTAGGGTATGAAAGGGCACGTGGGTCGCGGGCGCTGTCTTGTCTCGGCATCCCAAAGAATTCCGAAGCGTCCCGAGGAATGCCAAAGCGGTTCGAAGGCTACCGACACGGCATGCCTATGCTTACCGTGGCATACGACAATTATCATTGAAATTTCAACTTTTCTGTCAGTCCATTATTACTTGAACAATCTCTTACCGTTCGGTGCCGCTAGTGGCCGCCGACCCTTATGCTAACCTTTAGGATACTCGTGTACAGTCATTACAGTACAATAATTTGCTTAAATAATTTTATAAAATTCTCTGTATGAAAAAGTGCCCGTCGTAAGGCGTCAAATTAGAGTGGCGCCAAGGTAGCAAGTGGATAAATTTTAAAGATATCGTAATAAAAAATATTTTTTTAACTTTCGACCATTTGTACAACTTTGCACTCCACAAACTTTTTCCATTATCGTTCAATTATTACAACAGTAAGAACTATGAAATCACGAAAAAGTATCTTTCCATCTTGCTACGCTAGGCGCCATTTTGATGGGTTTATGAATTATAATTTGCTACGTACAGCTAGACACTTTTTCAAATTGTCCCCCGTATATCATGGTTCTTCTTACCAATACCACCATAGTTTCTAGACTGTTAAAATACACAGACAGATAAAATACACAATGGTTTCTAATTTAATAAATCGTACCAACCGTATATAGGGGGTGTGGCCGGCGCTGAGGAAGGCAGCACTACGCTTAGAGGCGGTTGGTGTTGTTTCTGAAAAAATGGAATAAGCCTTGTTAATTTACCCAGTTTTATCTTGATCTTCCGAAAAATTTGTAGTTTTAAAACTCATATTGCCGACGCTCACGCTCTCTAGTATTATATATGTACCAAGGTGATTGATGACCATTTGATTTGACAAAAAAAAAATTTGGTTTTTCTTTTTATTAAAGTGTAATAATGTAATACTATTTGATTAAAGTGAGCCACGAATACAACATGACACTTTTGTTGTAGAAATCACTAAAATATAAGTGTATTTATTACCGTAAAAGTAATTAATTATTAGTAGTAGCAATATTAGTAGTAAGTAATTAATTAATCGAATGTAATACGACTTTTTTTCATCATATTGCATTACAGTCATCTTGTACGCTCTCTATTCTTCAATGATTTGTTTGACCATCTATTTACACTTTATAAATTCTAGTTTCTGTCCGCGACTTCGTGTGCGTGGACTTCAGAATTGGATCTTTAACCGGGAAAAAAGTATCCTATGGCTTAATCCAGTGCATAAACTATCTATACGCCAAATTACATCGAAATCTGTTAAGCCGTTTTTGCGTAATTGAGTAACAAACGTCCAAACATACAAACTTCTAACTTAGACAACAACATCTTACGTGATTTGATCGTCTAGATTAGGAATTTGAACAAATCTCTGTTTTTTTTTTATGATTATAGGTTTTAGCGTAGTGGCCACAATCTCACCTGATGTTAAGTGACGATGTGTCCCAATATGATATCACGCTGAACCTAGTGGAAGACTGGCTCTCAAGTGCAGCTGCCGGAACACACCTATTAGTGCTTGGCGACAGATTTTCAACTTAGGGGTGGTAGCTAACCAGGCGGGCATTAGAAAATACTCTACCACCATGCTATGGTTTCCTCACGATGTTTTCCTTCACCGAAAGCTCAGGCTCATTGCAGGGATTCGAGCAGGAAATAATGACTATGGCCCTGTTGGGAGCACTATATTAAAAAAAAATTTCAATTGGAATCTCAATGACTTGAAACTAACAAGGGTTTTTTTACAGACATTGCCCAATTGAAATCTCCGGTTCCTCCTATTGAACAAGGAAACGGCAATACGCTTCCCGTATACAACATTTCATAAAAATCGGTAAAGCCGTTTTTGAGTTGAATCCGGACAAACAAACAGACAAAATTTGTTATATGGCACATTCGTGATCAGTGCCTTTTATATAGGATGCATAACTATAGAAAAACTAAAAAAAAAATTGGCAGTCATAGGGACTGCCTATAGAAGTGAAAACTTATAACTTAGAATTATTTTCAAATGCCAATATAAATACGAATATTTAAAATAATAAAAGAAGAATAGTTTTTTTTTTTAATTTATTTTTCAACTTAAAAATATTAGGATACTTATTTAGTTTACTCACTATTGTACTGCAGAGTGGTTCTACAATTAAACAATTAAGATAATAATCAAACTCAAACACTATTTGAACAATGTACAGTATATACACATTAAACTTTCTATTAAATCCATTCAATTTTACTTGTGAAGATATACACAGCACTAATGTTGCAAAATACGTCACCTGTATAGCTACAGATATACTACAATTGCGCATGTCGGTGACGCGAACTCACAAGATTTCACCCATCCAAAAAGCGTCTAACGCGCTCAGCACACGGTTAGGTATATATGATGTGTGTTATACGTGTATAACGTATCTATATGTAATCGTGTACACAGACCGCTGCGCATGCGCCAGTCTGATATCAGAGCAGTACGTCCTATAGATATATATACTAATAGATGTAGATATACAATTAATATTAGCATGTCGGTGACGCGAACCCATAAGATTTTCCCCTACCAAATAGTGCTAAACGCGGCTAAAGAAGTTTTCACTTCAAAAAAAAGAATACATGTACAGAGAGAATTACACTTTTATTAATATAGATTATGTACTTACTCTTCCAATGGAGGAATAGTTCGGCGTAGACGTATGGAATTGCGTATATTCTGACCGCAGTGCCGGCGATGAAGGGGTGGTGGAAGGGGACGAGGGTTCTAACGCTGGGGAGGAACTCATATTTAGGGCGTCAATACATCTTCGACAATCAAAGTACGATCAGTATCTACGAAAAACTTCCGAATGTAGAATTACAAGTGACCTTATATTATGAATTATTTATTATATTGCCTTCTTCAATTTAGAATAAATTCAATTGCATGTCAATTTTTATTATAGAATTAATTAAACGGATTATAGAATAATACCAAATTCAATTTATTATGTTAATTAATTTACTAATACATTTTAAATTATTTATTATAATGTTGTTGTTTTTATATTTTATAATCCTTAATATGATTAATACAGGTATATTTTTAATTCCATATGAAATTTTCTATTATTTATTTTTCATTAATAAAATTACAGTTGTTTTTTGTATTAATAAACTATATTGTTAGGTTAAAGATATTTGTAAATTTAAAAAAGCGTGATAAGTGTCTTTAGTTTAAATTTCGTTTGTATAATAAGAATTTATTTGGTTCTTTGGTATAATAATTTTTATTCAATTAAATGTTACTGTTTTTTTCTTTCTTTATAACATCGACGTGTACATACATATTAAATTTAAGAAATATTAATTTAACTCTATAATCGATTTCGATGGATTAATTAGGAATGGTTTTTTTTTCGCTTATTGGAAATAATTAGAATAGGAATAATTCAGATTAAATTAATGGAATGTAGGTGAAAGGATTGGAAAATACGAGAAAATACTGGAATAGCGTAGTTTTCCTGTAACAAAAATAAATTTGCGATCAATTTATAATATAATAAATTAATGATTACACGTTATCCGCAGCGAGATTGGCAGCGTAACGTCACTCAGGAACCGTGTTTATTGTATTCGACTTATTAACTGAGGTTTGAAGCGATGATGGCTCAGTGGTAGCGTGTACGACTTCGCGTCGATTAAGGTGAGTTCGAATCCCTGCAATAAGCCTGAGCTTTCGGTGAAGGAAAACATCGTGAAGAAACCAGAGCATGGTGGTAGGGTATTTTCTAATGCACGCCTGGCTAGATACCACTCTCAAGTTGAAAATCTACCCCCAAAAACCAATAGGTGTGTTCCGGCAGCTGCACTTGAGAGCCAGTCTTCCACTAGGTTTAGAGTGTTATCATCTTGGGTCACATCGTCACTTAACATCAGGTGAGATTGTGGCCACTACGCCTCCAAAACGGTCTCACGATCCGATAGCACGAACGATAATGTTTTCAAGTCGGTCGTTGTCTGCTTGTAAGGTGCGTGAGGTCACAGAGCACACCTGTTACTATCACACAAACTCAATAGTGCGGGTCAATAGTAAAGTCATTAGCACGGATTCCATAATAAAATCGACAATATTTTGACATAAAATATTAAATAGCATCTTATATAATATGACGCGCTGGTTGAGAAAGCCGGTCCTTGTAACATTATCTATAGCAACGGTTCCTAAACCTTTAAAGTTTCTTACAGAATACCTAAGATGTTTTTATAAATGTAGATGCATTATCCACGTTCTATTTTGGCAATATTAAAGTTAGGTAATTGCCCGACATTCCAAGCCCGGTGAAGCTGTAAAAGCCGTCAGAGGCTCCATGGCCCCTAGGGTTAACAGTATTTTCACTTCGAAAATTTTCTCTTACATATTATCTAGTGTCGCAGTTGCACGTCACTACAACTTAATTAATTAACATAATAAACAAATTATTTTTTTGTAACAACAAAAATAGCGCATAATAACTTTCATATTCATTCCTTTTCTGCGTACTCTATAACTGGATGTATTAATTATAGTTTGTACTAGCTGTGGACTACGAAAAATCCTGTTTTATATTTTTGTACGGAACCTAATTATTTTTCTATAATAAAAGTAGTCTAAGTTATTCCTTATAACATCAGCTATTTACCAGTGAAAGTCCCTTCAAATCGGTCCAACCGTTTCGGAGATTACCCGGTACAAGCAGACAGACAGAGAAATATTTTAAAATAGTTTTTCTATTATAAGTACCGTGTATACTTTCATATGCATTTAGTAAAAATGTATTATTTTGTCATTACAAACAGACACTTCAATTTTATTATATGTATATAGATGTATAGTTTAATTCCGCTGTTTTATATAAATGTCAATTCAAATAAATAAATAAAATTATGGGAAGAGACAAAACTCTTTACTAAATGTGCCCAGGGGTTTCACCAATGTTAAAATTATTCGACGAACTCTCCACCCGCGCCGCCGTTGTTCTCACTTTCCATACTTGGCTACAGCTTGCCAGATTGCTTGTATTTCATGATTACTGCTCCACTCCTTAGGGTCGTAAGCGCTGGTTTGTTTACTTTTGAAATTAGCCTGATTATCAATTAGGGGCTACCTTCCTAGGTCAATTACAACTATACACAATGATACGGAATGAAGGACGAAGGGGTAAATGGACTCACCAATACACAGTTCTTACGAAGTTTAGATGCCTTCTCTTGTTCACTTGTGTTACAGCAACGCACCAAACACCATCACAACCAATACTGGAGTTAAAGTTAATGTTCGCCGTTCCGATTTCAAACTGACTTTTGGTGTAAAGGTAAGGAAGAAAGAAATAGACAGATACTAGGAAAAGGAATGGAAGATGTATCATTGTGCATATTATGATTGGCATATGTGCACATTTTTACCCTAAACAAGCCTAAACAAACAACTATGCGTGAAGTTATATCGCTTATAACCTTCCTCATTAAATGGACTATAAAACGCAAACCTTTTTTTTAAACCTGATTGGTAGTTCCAGAGATAAGCGTGTTCAAACAAAGTAACAATCTCTTGGGTTTTATACTATTGGTATTAAATAAGAATTAATAAAAGAGAATGAAATTTAAAATAAGATTTAAAAATAATATTTTGGTAACCTTGTCATATACTTTATAAAACTGAGATGCGAGGACGCCGCGCCAGTAGAGAGATAAGGAACGGTTCTTGGTCAAGATAAAAGAGACAATCTTTTTCCATATCTAAAAGATACCGGTCTGATTGATTGGGTAACAAGAATTTTCAGAATCGGATCAGTAAGTTAACGAGAGGTAGGGCACAGAGAAATTTTTTTGGAGATTTCTCTTTACTTGGAGCAATCCGACTGGTGGAATATCTACACCCTACAGAAGAACGCAGCCAAATAATTGAGTTTTATAATATATGTATATAGATATATATTTATTGAGGCAGGTTATACTTATAGGCTATATAACTTCAAGCTATGACCCTAAGGAGCGGAGCAGTAACCATTAACATCAAGCAATCTAGCAAGCTTATAAGCAAGCACAGTATGTGATAACGAGACGCTACACGGGTGCATTAGTGGAGTTGCAGCGAGTTGAAGAGTTCGTCGAAAAAATTCTACACAGGGGAATCTGTGGGACACAGCTAGTCAAATATAAAACAAACGAAACACATTCGAATACGAAAAAATTAACAAGTCATTAACATCGCTCCAGTTTTTACGCTAAACACATATTATTATGCTAACTGACACAGAAGTGTGAAAATTTAAAACCAAATAACCCAATTCGGTTACGAATTTGAAAGTTACGGGTACTAATTTTTTTACCTGATTTTGGCAAAGGAAGTATTATGTTAATAGCAGTGTAATACTCGTATATGTTTGTATAGACGTATGTTCCACCTTAGCGTCTAAACTAATAAGCCGATTTTCATGAATGAGCTGTCAATCGATGTGACATTACGGTCCGGGTCCGGGTCCATCCATTCATCAACTAGAAAAAAGCTGATATCTTTAAAGTGGCTGAACAGATTTTCTTAAATCATAAAATCCAAACTACTGAACCTAATAATATTAAATTTAATAGTGAATTTCTTTGATAAGGGTGTTATTAAATATAAGGGTTGATAAAGCTGGCTGTTACGGGCTAATAGTAAAATAATATAACATTACATTATTTACTAATACAAGATATTGTTACGGTCTGAATAAATAAAAAAATAAAACACCATCCTCGAAATCTCAAGAATAGTCTAGAATGTGCTCGAAATATCGTGTAGTCATAGGTTCGACGACGCACACATAGAAGGCCTTATCGCTTCAACTCTCAACAAACGATGGGCTATTAATCACACGTTCCCCTCCTTTTGAAACGATGACGTTTACAAAATGTTAATAGTTCAAGGACCTTCTAGAGATTTCGTTAACGTCTCATTTGGGCATAAAATCGAGCCGTAACGCGAGTTAGAACGGTTCTAATTTTAAAAGAGAAGTGTAAACAATAAGCAATATAAAGACGAACTACAAGAGGAACCTATAGGCTGATTTTGTAAGTGCATACAGGTTGATTCTGCAAGTGAGCGATTTCTGAGTTTGTTTTGTTTTAATTTGTATTTCTTTGAGTACGAATTAATTATTTCGTGTAAAACTACGACATTTTACTACCGACGAGTATAACAATATGTAGCTAAGAAAACTCTCGATCAAGTCACATTTCAAAGAACAAAAACTAGATCAAAATCAGTTCAGCCGTTTGGGAGCTACGATGCCACAGACAAACAGACACATAACACTCCTCTTTTTGCGTCGGAGGTTGAAAATAACGAACAAACTCGAAGTTAAATCATGTTCCTGTTGAATATTCAAAAGTTGCAGCTTAGAGAATACAGAAAAACCGTCGGAAAAGTTAATCTTATATAAAACTAGCGTTTACTGTAAACACGTTTGAATACTTTGAATATAAACATAAACATCGGAAACATTTAAAATTAGGGTTGCCACTACACATAAACAAATTCCAAACTACAGGTATTTGTGGATAGTTCCGGCTTTTGATTTCAAGATTTAGCGGACGTCATCAATTTGAAGACAATACTGTACATTCACAGAATAAATATACAGGCTACTTTAATTCAGTAACCTTTTCGAAGTGAAAACTTTTTTACTACCGTTGTGATACGCGATGAAACGAGAAAGCGACAGTAAAAAGAGACAAACACATACAACTATAGGATTTAGCCTACGAGAGAATGAGATAGACTACATTTACATTATGCACGGTTAATGCAAGTCCCGATTGAAATGATTGTGATCGTCGTTGGATTGGCCTAGTGGTGGGAGACGACCAGAGCTCATACGCAGTACGCACGAGCGGTTATAGTTTGAACCCCGATTTAGTATATTTAAAAATAATATAATTTTTAAAGAGAATATTTTTTTCACATCTGACACGTATGTTCTGCTGCACACATTTTTTTTATCTATACAAAATATGCATGTGTATAAACTAGATGTACCTCACGGTTTCACCCGTGTATGGAACTACCAGTCGGATACGAAAAAATCTTTTTGTACTACTCCTGTCAAAAAAGTACCGGGAAAAGATCAATAATACACAAAGTTTCAGTTATTCATCCAAATTTATTTTATCGCCTTCAAAGTATGCTTCTTCAGAAAGGATACACTTACGCCAACGAATAATACAATCATCATATTTTTTAAACGCTTTTAAACTCAATTAATATACTTTAATTAACGCTTAACCTTCCGGTAAGAATTCCGAGTGCACAACACCGCGATAGTCAAAGAAAACAGTCAACATGACTTTGACTTTTGATCGACTTTGGCGTGGCGTTTTTCGGTTTCGTTTCAGTTGGAAGGCGCCACTCCGAAGCTTGTTGACTAGTTTGCCAACTCGTAAACCCACGTCCCGTCACCAGTAGCAATGCGTTTCATGAATGTTCGGTCGGAATTGACTCTTTCTAATCTCTTTCTAACTCTTATGCGATTGAGTTTTGGAGAAAATTCAGGTCTTTTGAGACTAGCCGAGCAGCTACATGTTTCATAACCAAGTGATTATTTAAAATGATACGGATCGACTCGTGAGACACAGAAAGTTCAGCGACTATCTCTCTCAAACTTGAAAGAGGATTTTCAGTCACGATTTCCTTCAGTTTTGCAATGTTAACTTCAGTTGAAGACGTTGATGGCCTACCAGGGCGAGGCAAATCTTACAGCACTTTTCAACAGCTTTTGAAAGCTTTGTACCACTCATAAGCACGTGTTTTAGATAAAGTTTATTTACCGTAAGCCTTCTGTCACATTTTCAGTGTTTCCGAACACGAAATTCCATTGGCGATGCAAAATTTAAGACAAACAATTCGTTCGATTTTTTTGTCTACATATTATGAAATTACCAATACACGTTATAAGATCTAACTAAAAACAGCACTGTATTTAATGTAAATGACAGATGCAACTCGAACTCCGCGCCAAATTGAAAAATAGTTGTGCCAATCTAACAACAAAAAAAAATGAATTTGGAGCCATAAACAAATCATCCATTGCAGATACTTTTTTGACTGAACGTATATGATATTCAGATTCACGTGGAATAGTATAGGTTATCTAGTATTAAGCTACACCCTTCAGCTAGCCTCAAATATTGATTATTTTTAAGTAAATCGTATGAAACAGCGCTCCCGGACTGCTTTATTCACGTGCGCTGGCGTAATGGTTAGTGATACGTAAAAACAATGTTCCACAAAAATAGTGCTCCTTAGTAAATCTAAAAAGCGTCCGCGATACCATATGCCTATTTCTTATACATAAGCCACAATAACGTATTTTGTGACAAGTTTTATTGAAAATTTCAAAGTGATTTATGAGCATTATTATTAGGCATGGCATATTAATCCTTACGAACGAAAGTTACTTCATCATCAAGACAATTTTATGTAGATAAATTTTGCCCTTTATAGCATGTTATTTAGAGGTATAGTTTGAGAGATAATGGAAAATTGAAATAATTCAACACTCAGCTCAGCTCTATGACTATGCGCGAACAAGCCGTGTGAGTTGTGACAAATAATCCTGGCAGTCCAATAAAAATATTGTCTATACTGAAGTATAACAAATCATCAATCAACGTTTTTTTTTTAATTATGCACTGGTGAAACCGCGGTTCACAGCTAGTAAGCTCTAAAATGAAAAAAATATTTTTCCATATCTGACTTCTGAAGCATATAAAGTAGTTTCGGTGATAAACACCATGGGTTTTCGCGTAATCGACCGACAACTTCGAATCGAGTATTATTAAATGAATACATTACTGAATACAAGGACCAACGCGTACAAGTTGACGTAATGTATACTGGCTACAGTAAGTGTTTTCATCGTATTGATCGACCAGTGCTTATGAACAAGCTAATGCTGGGTATACATGCAAACCTCTTCCGCTGGTTCACATCTTATATAAAAAGTCTTATGCAAGCAATTGTTTTATATGGTCATATTTCCATTTGGAAGAATATACCGCGATACCTCAGGATTCAATATTGGTCCTCTTTTATTTACCATTTTCATCTCACACGTTAAGAAATGTTTTCACAATTCTCATATTAAAATGAAACTTTTATTCTATCGCCCCAAAATTGTTTCGTTCATCTATCGCATGTCGAATTACAGCTGGCCGTGGAGTAGGGAACTGTGAAACTCGAGGCGAAGATGAAGTTATTGATAGAATAATTGAAGTTGACAACGATTCAATGATATAAATAAATATTGCTCTTAGTTTTATTGTTCTTTTTTTTTCACTTGCATCTTTGTTTCATAAAACCACACAATATTTTTCTTTTATACGCAGATGATATGAAAATTATCAAACCTGTGGATAGAGAATCCGATACATTAAGCCTCCAGATAGATCTTAACAGATTTGCAGCACACTCTGCTCAGGCAATCGACTTCAGATAAATGACTAAAATGTTTTAATATACCTTTCTCAAGGAGTACATATTTAATTACAGCCTATTACACTTTTTATAACAATATACAGAGTAACATTTCGAAGACCTAGGCGTTATACTTGACTATAAGCTACTGTTAGACAAACATGCTGACTATATACTCGTAATTAGTCCATCATCCATAGCTTTGGGTTTCGATATGAGATCATTGCTTGTTTACATTCCTTAAAACCACTTAAAAAACTTTATATTTTTCCTCCCTACGTAGCCTTCTCGAATACGCTTCACAAGTTTGCAATCTCCAATATAAATTACATATATCTAGAAATTCACAGCAGTTATTGGGTTATTATAAGTGCTGTAACAAATACCACTTTTTAACACGCTTATATTAGCTTCACTTGTAACTAACTAACAAACAATGTAATAAAATCTTAGAAATCAATTTTAATCTACTTCTAATTGTCGTATCGAAATGAAACTTTGTATGTATATGTAGTTCGGATGACAACACTATAATTTTTGGCTTATCTGATGATGGAGCCAGGTGGCGGATAGTGGAACACTTCATAGCTTACTAGTAAACCCCTCAAGTTTGGGCTCATATGATTTGATATGATAATTCCAATAGATTGGGCTTAGTAATGAGAGTCTGGTTATGGAGCCAGGAGGTTGAAAGTGGAACTCTTCAGTTACTAGCAAACCCCTCGAGTTTAGGCTCATATGATTCGTTTTGACATGTCAAATAGATTGGGCTTGGTAATGAGATGTTATGAAGTTTTATAATTTTTAGTGCGTAAGGATTTTTTTAGTTTATTAAACTATTTAAACTTATTATCATTGTAGAATTAAGTAAAATAAGTGACATTTGATTTCTAATGAAGTTAGCTAGAAGCACAATTGATTGCTCCGACTTATTGGCTAAAATCGTGCTTCGCACTGTTGGGCTAAGTTTCAGACAGCGGTCGCTGCTACAAACCCCGTTTGCTAATACTAACCACCGGCAAAATTCTTACATGATTCGGAGTTCTAGGAGCTACACCCACTGCTTTCTAACTTAGATATGAATATCTTCTGCATCAGCTTCCACACAATATAACGTTTGTTAAGAATACTGTAGCACATAGCGAAACGATATTCATTTTAATATATTACTATTAATGCGTTTATTCAGTTATACAAAGGTGGAATTTTTTAATTAGCTATTTAATTATTAATTTTTCTCTTTTCTATTTTAATAATAGCTGTGCCCGCGGCTCCGGTAGCGTGAACTAATAAAAAAGGTTTTTTATATTTTGTGCGGAACTGTAATTATTTTTTATTAAAATCAAAGTAGCTTAAGTTATGCCCTAAAACATCAGCTATCTTCCAGTGAAAGTCCCGTCAAAATTGGTCCAACCGTTTCGGAGATTACCCGGAACAAACAGAAAGACAAACAGACAAACAAAAATGTAAAAAAATGATTTTTTGTTATAGGTATCGTGTATACTCTCATATGCGTATAGTAAAAATCTGTTATTTTGACATTACTAACAGACACTTTAATTTTATTATATGTATAGATTAGTCTGTAAGCCTTCGTAAAATTATAAAAACAAATAATTCCACGGTCTTTACAAAGAAGTTAAAAATAGGACGATTTCTGTAACGTTGTCTATGGGGAAATATTATTGGGCACACGGAGAGTACCTACTTGTTGTATAAATGTGTAATGTTTTGATAAACAAACATGATTATTGAACAAAGATAATAATATTCAACTATCAACTGATAAAAACCATCATGGGTGCGACTTTGATTATCTCAGCGGTAGCGTGTACGGACACAACGTCGATCAACGTGAGTTCGAAACCCTGCAACGAACCTGAGCTTTCAGTAAAGGAAAACATCATAACGAAACCATATCATACTGATAGGGCATTTTCTAATGCCCGCCTGACTAACCTTTTTTTTGTCGTTATAGGTTTGGCGTAGTGGCCCCAATCTCACCTGATGTTAAGTAACGATGTGGCCCAAGATGGCAACACGCTAAACCTAGTGGAAGGCTAACTCTCAAATGCAGCTGCCGGAACACACCTATTGGTGCTTGGCAGATTTTTAACTTGAGGGTGGTAGCTAGCTAGGCGGGCATCAGAAAAAGTCCTACCACCATGCTATGGTTTCCTCACGATGTTTTCCTTCACCGAAAGCTCAGGCTCATTGCAAGGATTTGAACTCACATCAATAGACGCGAAGTCGTACACGCTACCACAGAGCCATCATTGCTTCTAGATTGACTACCCCTTCAAATTGAAAATGTGTCGCAAAGCACCTATAGGTGTGTTCCGGCAGCTGCACTTGAGAGCCATTAGGCTCCCACTAGGCTTAGCGTGTTACCATCTTGGGCCACATCATCGCTTATGATCAGATGAGATTGTAGCCAAAACGCTTAATCTATAAAGAATTAAAAAATCATAAACTAATACACCACCAGTAGGTTTTGAGTTTATTATAATGACCCACACTCCAGAATTAATATTAAATACGAAATTAACTGTCTGTCAGTATGTTTGTAACCTTTTCACGACTAAGCCCCTGAACTGATCGAAAAGAAATTTGGCATAAATGTAGCCGGAGATCTGGAAAAGACGCAGTCGAACTCGCGGGGCAAAGCTAGGATTATAATAATTGTGCGATCACACTGCGTCATACGCAATTCGTTAAGCGACTAAGCCAACAAAAGAAAACATGCTATGCCGTCTACAATTCGAGCCGCGATGCCGAATATGCCATAATAGGCTTATTTGTGTCTTTTTATGTGTGTCCGACAATTATGCATACAATTAAAGCATATATAGACGAATAAGCCGCATAACGAATAGCGCGTAGGTCAGTGTGGTTCCACCATAACACAAATACGCCGGTCACACACGCAACGGGCTACCGGATGTCTACCTGTACCACCTGTGGATGTAGACCGGAGCGTGTACTGGAATAGACCTGTGCAGTTTTACAAACCTGTCCAGGCAACCGGTGCAAAATTGAAAATCATTTTTTTTTAAATGAGCCTCTGTACGTGCCCATAAACGCTGCGATATGCGGTCGACTTGCGCACACACCTTCACAGGTAGATCATAAGCGTTTATAACAGACGATATAGTTAGAAAACATTATTAAAACAGCTACTGACAACCCTACTTACGTTAATGTAGTTATCAAAGTCTTTGAATGTTTACAACGGAATAAACATATAAAAATATAAATTCAGTTTTAGATAAAGGAAACATTAATGTAAATAAACTTACATTATATATTCTCTTTTGAAATTGTTTTATGGCTTTTGTTTGAAGTACTTCTTATCTGATGTTTAGTGACCATCCGGTCGAAAACGGAAACACTAACCTTTATGGTAACATCAGCACGGACAAAGTTCGCTATGTCATATCGTTCAAATTACAAAGCTGTGAAACCGTCTCCCGGCCAGTGTGTTCCCTCTTTCCTACAACGTGAAATCTTTCAATCATAACGCCCGGCTGCAACTCAAGCCTAGGTCCGATCCATCGGTACGGAGTCCTTGAGCCAAGCAGCCGCTCGCGCGATACAGTGACTCTACATTCACTAGCTATCACAGACACACATGACACTGAATCATACACACATGCACGCCACACAAGTACATAGGTTCTGTAAGGGACCTTTTTTCTTTTTTTGCCTAGTTAGATTAGACAAACATTTTCAAATTACTAAATACACATACAGATGTTCCTTCCCTCCTCCCAGGGCGAAGAAACATGTATATATGTATAGTTAGTTTAGATCGAATGATAGGGAATTAGACAGATCGCGACTTCATTGTATACGCCGACACAGTCCGAGCCGAGGTCCGGCCACTTTGGCACCCTGGGAACTTGTTGCCTTGCTTTCGCGCCTGAGTGCCTTAAGCGCTCGTCCCAAGCCCGGTGGAGCTGTAAAAGACGCAAAGGCTCCAGGGCACCTAAGGCTAGCAGAATAGTCAGTTTAAAAAAAAAAACATAATGTAAAGAGACATTTGAACAGGCCGCATTACAGCGACGAATGACCATGGATTGTAGATGTCTCTGTGATCACCGATAACTCAGGACCGCACTGTGCTTACCATTAAGTACAGTGCCATGCAAGTCAGGACATACAAACAAGTGCTTGACTACAGGTTTTCCGTTTCCAGTGTTAGTTAGCCTAATTGGCAATGACCTGCCTTTCGGCAACTGTGCACTGTAGACACGGGTAATTCAGCAAAGTTTCTTGCGTCAACTCAATAGCTCAAGCGCAGCATACTGAGCCGTCGCATAAAATATGCGCATAAAATGGTACACGTGCCAAGTGGATCGCTGCTCGCTAGACGCACGCAACCCGGACCCCTGACTGGTGCGGCGTTGTGCCGCGACCGGCACGCTACTATAATAATATAATAAAGCAGAAAAGTTTTTTGTTTGTTTGTTTGTTTAAACACGCTAATCTCCGGAACTTCCAGTCGGATTCGAAAAAATCTTTTTGTATATGATCGCCAGATTCACGAGGAATAGTATAGACTATCTAGCATTAGACTACACCTCTCAGATAGCCTTAAATATTGATTTTTATTAAGTAAGTCGGAAGTAACATCGGACTCGAACTGATTTATCCGCGTGAGCTGACGTAAATTGCTGTAAATTGTTTTTACAAACTGAAAGGGTATAAAATAAGGCCATACATTAAAGAAGGATTGCGTATTCAGCTTGTGGAGTCACTTATTTTAGCAAGGTTAAATTATACGGACACAGTATTTAGCCCACGTCTACTAGCAAGAACACAAAAACTCATACGAGTCCAGAATGATTGCGCTCGCTTTTGTTTCGATGTTCCCTCAAGAGCCCATGTGACTCCATATTTAAACAAACGCTCAATTCTTAAAATGAAACATCGGCGCAAACTTCATTTGGCTTGGCTTCTTTTTGGTATCATAAGGTATAAAGCGCCAACTTATCTATATGATAAGTAGTCTTTGGTATCGAGTCGTAGATCTCATGGGCCCCGGCATTGCGCGATACAGCTTTCGACGCAACGGCATAGATCTGTCGCATTTAGGGGTAGTTTCCATTATTCTGCAACCAAATGTTGGAATAATATTCCACCACCGATAAGGAATCAGCAGTATATTCACGGTTTTCGATTGGCATTAAAAAGGTTTCTTTGCGAACACCAAAAGAGCCAAGAAGACATGATACAAGCGCCATTTAAAGTTATATATGTGTATATTTAAATAAATGCAACCTAAATAAGCTTATTATTATTTTATTTTTTTCTAATGATTAATGTTTCGCTCTAATTAAAATGTATAACTTGCCCTGTATACTGTGCTCATAGTGTACTTATAAATTATTATTATTTATTTTCGTTTGAACACCAACTCCTTGATTCGTTTGAAAATACTGTGTTGGGCTATATGTTCTACGTCGTATGTCTCACATTTTTTATTATTCATCTCATTTTTTTTTTTGTCTATATGTCAGAATGTCCGTCCTGTGACGTCACCGGACGGCTCCAACGGAAGACCAGCGCTGGTTGCTTACAACCAACATTATGCTGAGCTGGAACCGTTTCGTAACAACTGGCATTTGATTTTTAGTTCTTAGTAGGTAGATGGTATGGATGGTATTTTTAGATTATTTATTATTGTCAAATGTCGTTGGTACAAATTTATTAATTTTTCTTTCTTTCTAATGGTTAGTGATACGCAAATACAATGTTCTACAAAAATATTGTTCCTTAGTACATCTTTAGTACATCGTTAGTAGGTCTTTAGTAAAACTCATATATGTATATCTTCTTCTATACATATTACCAAACTCAACTTCTCTCTGATTGTCGGTCCGTTTTTGTTCTATTCACATGAAAAGTACTTATCCGATTTACACAGTATTTATTAAATTCATAGCTATGGTATTTCTTCCGGTTATAGGATATATTTTGTTACATAAAATAACGTACGAAATAAGCAGTGACGATAATGATGAATCAATTCGGAAAAACACGCTTTTGGGGCGCTTAAACGGCTTACGCTGAGTAAACCATAAGAGATTTATCAAATTAATGTACTATATAATTATATATCCAAAGAAGATCTACATAAAAGTCAAAGAAAGCATATTTCTATCTTCTAAGGATAACCTACAATAAGTATTTTTGTCTTTAAATTTCCGGCTTGCAACCGTCGTGGGTTAGAGTGGGGGCAGCATGTGCGCCTGCGCTCGACCGACGGAATTGTGAAGTACACGCCAGCGGAGCCGCGGACACAGCTAGTATGTAAAATGTATATTAAAAACAATGACTTAAGACATTTTCATAAGGAAAAAGATATGTGTGAACATTTGGAGATTGCACTACAGATAAGATCTAGGTACCACAATTTGATAAGACATTTATTTAGTTACTAGCTGAGCACCGCGGTTTCACCCGCGTATAGTTTGAAAGAAATCGCTGATTGATGATTTATAATACTTCAGTATAGACAATATTTTTATCGGGTGGTCAGGGTTATGCGTCACAACTTGCACGGCTCGTTCGCGCCACTGCTGCTATAGTCATAGACCCGAGCCGAGTGTTGAATTATTTTAATTTTACGTTATCTTCCAAACTATTCGTACAAATAAAATCCTATAAAGGGCAAAGTTTATCTACATAAAATTTATCTTGATGATGAAATAACTTTCATTCGTAAGGATTAATATGTAATGTAATAATGCTCATAAATCACTTTTCAATTTTATTTATTTATTTAAGCAACCAACAAGGCATACACTTCACAAAAAAAAATACAACATGCTTAACTTAGAATCTATGTGTTGCCTTAATTAAATGTAGCTCTGACATGCAAAAAAGTAGTGTAAAAAGTGTTTAAATGTTCATGAAATCAATAGGATATAAGAATATATATAAGAACATATAAGAATATAAACAAATAACATAAGTGCTTAGTCACCACAAATGTGTTTCAAAACATGGTCTCTGAAGCATTTGTAACTCTGGCCAAATATGTCAATGTTGGGATCTTTGGTTATGCTGCTGTATTGTTTTTGTATTCTATACACGCAGGAGAAGTGCCCCAGATTACTTTTAAAGGTTTTCGGGCTAAATGGAACATATGCTGTTTTTCTGGTTATTTATATGGAGTGTTAATGTTAATTTTATTTAATAAATGAGGACAGTCCAGCATTCCATTCACCAGCTTGTACAAGAATGTATGGTCCAACAACAGTCTACGGTCCTCCAAGGAATTTATTTGAAAGTGTTTAAGACGATCCTGGTAAGATTTCAGAGTCTTGGCCATGTTACACTGGAAGACTGCATGCCATAAAAATCTTTTTTGAACACTTTCTATACGATTCTTATGTACAGAGTACATGGGCGACCAGACAGTGCTGCCATATTCTAAAATGGAACGGATGAAACTGTTAATTTTTTTAAATTTTAAATTAAAAAAATCACAAAATACGTTTTTGTGGCTTATGTATAAGAGATAAGCATATGGTATCGCGGACTTTTTTCAGGTGTAATAAGTAGCAAAATTTTTGTAGAACATTCATTGTATTTACGTATCGCTATCCATTACGCCACCGCACGCGGATAAAGCAGTCCGGGAGCGCTGTTTTATCCGACTTACTTAACTAAAATCAATATTTAAGGCTAGCTGAGAGGTGTAGCTTAATGCTTGATAACCTATACTATTCCTCACCAATCTGGCTATCATAAACAAAAATATTTTTTCCAATCCTACCGGTACGTCCAGAAATTAGCATGTTTAAACAAACAAAAAAAAAATGCTAATTTCATATGTAAGGACCATCTTCAAGGACCGTGGTATTGGCAACGACATGATTTGACGCACGTTTCCGTACACCGCCGAAGCAAGCTGTATACGCCTATTGATATCATTTTGCGAGGTTCTTCTTCTTGTTTTGGCGCCGCAAAAAGCACTTGCCAGTGTCAATGTGTTTGTCTTAGTAGATTTTTTTTATACAAGTTGATCCCACAAGATGGTGGCTCTCTTGTTAGAACTTTCTTTGGAGTTATTGTGACATCTCAAAATGCATGTTCCCGGTTAATTTTTATAATCCACTTCACGAATGCACAATAATTAAACTATATCACGCAAAATGCCACCAATATTACATAATATAGGATCAAAGAACATAAGTTAAAGAATTAAAAATTAAAACCACCAAAAGGGCAGCTCAAGATCCCGCTAAAAACTCAATTTTGCGAGGTTGTGTTTGCCTAAATTGTATCATCTGGCCGATAAAGGTGTATTGATCAACAACCTCGACAACAACCCTATACAATATTTGTACACAATAAAAAAAAGTCAATACAATGAATTCACATCATTACCGTTGTTGGTTAACTTCATCATGTCGCATTTCCGTAATGAATTTTATTTACCCTTTATTAAAAGACATATATACTGGATTTCATTTAAAACGGCCTTAGTCGTAACGACTTTTTGGTTATAGAGGCGTAACACTTAAGACCCTTGAATTTAAAGTATACTTTTAGAGGAATATAATTTGGCTACAGCGACTTCGCATGTAACGCCGATTTCGTGTATAGCGACTACTTTTAATGGACTATTTGTAACAAGTTCCTAGAAATCCCTTGCAGTTATTGCAACGACCGAGTCAAAAAACAAACACACAAAGGTTCATTCTTAAATCATAAAGCTTTCTTATCTTTATCCACGGTTAATCGGCAGTTGAAATAATACGCTTTTGTTTATAAATGGTTCAGATAGGTAAAGTTAAATATAATAATAATTTAGGTGATATATGCGCATTGCGTTGCTGTATTGTCTGGCAATAAATATTGTTTCTTTCTTTCTATATATATATATATATATATATATAGATGGCTCAGAGAAAATTAGAAGATTAAGGATGTCTAGGGTACGCTGGCTGATTAAAAAAATGACGAAAATCAGGTTTCTGTGATACGTATTTCGGTAGTTCTACAGTGACCCTCGTGTTTCCAATTATTCTTAAAATTTCATTATTATATATTATACCTGTTATTTTATTTATTACTAGCGCTTTACCCGCGGCTTCGCTCGCGTCATAATTGAGCTATTATGAGATATACCCCATCTTTTTTACTTTATAACTGGCCTGCGTAATACCAATTTTCATAGATCTATCTTCAAAAATGACGGATTTTCATGCAAACTTTCATCCCCCTTTTCACTACCATAGGGGTTGAATTTCCAAGAATCCTTTCTTAGTGCTCACCTACAGTTTAAAAGGAACTCTCATGCCAATTGTCACGTTCTTAGCCCCAGCGGTTTCAGCTATGCGTTGATCGACCACTCAGTCAGGTTCTTACTTTATATATATAACTAATTTTCTTAGCTCGTGTGCCACGTCACGCCACTTGACGTGTTTGCAGCAATAAAGTTCTAAACAGTTTTTGTTAATTAAGTATATTTTAGGGGCACTAGAATTTTTTTATTCACATAGTGCGCGGTGCGTCAAATATGTTTGAGAACCTATCTATATTTAGTGTAACTATATGAAACATAAACATCTACCGAAGTATACACACAATAATTGGCTTAGCTATGACCTAAATCACAACTAATGTGTACTGAAGGTAACAATGAAGATGTCTCCTACTTCTTCATAAATTTCAAACCATTTACTTAACTACCCGTTCCCAATTATCGGGTGTCGGTCCTGGTAAAATGTCGGGTAATCTAGTGGCTAAACATTTTATATGAAGCTGTTCACATCTATCCGACACCGGTTTTTTGTCGGCTCCGACAAGTATTATCGGGTGTTTAGCCGGCGCGCACGTATTTACCTAGTTAAGACTTTTTTTTAAATAGATTAATTTACTTATGCATATGAGTTAGCAGATATATTTCTTTGAATACTCACACACACTCGATGTTATGAGTGATTTTAATATATAAGAAAATATACCTAAGAATAACTTAAATTTCATCAACACTGCCAAATGCAACCATCTTCCAAGAAATAGAAGTTTGAAAATGTCACTATTCCTGTAGTTTATCTTGTACATCTCAAAATTAAAGTCGCCAAATTATCTGAGTATCTGTGCCGAATTTAGTACCATTTCCTTATTTATGAAGAATTTAGATGTTTTCATATTAATGTGCGAAAATTAGCATGTGACTATGTTTCAAGAAAATTGATTTATTATTTATTTGCTTCCTAGGTAGTTTTTATATTCTATATAGATAGCTTACATGTCTTTGAGTCTTTATATTATAAGGAAGTATTATATAAGTAAACTAGCTGTGCCCGCGGCTCCGCTTGCGTGGACTATCAAAAAGGTTTATTTTTATTTTTTGCCTAAGTTATGCCTTATAATATCAGCTATCTACCAGTGACGTCCCGTCAAAATCGGTCCTACCGTTTCGGAGATTACCCGGAACAAGAAAACAGACAAAAACTAAAAAATGAGAGCTTTGTTATAAGTACCGTGTATACTGTTATATGCATTTAGTAAAATACTGTTATTTTGACGTTACAAACAGACACTTCAATTTTATTATTATCTATATATTAATACGTGAAGCAAAAACTTTGTACCCCTTTTTACGAAAATTGCGCGGACGGAGGAGAATAAAATTTTCCACACTTATAGTTTATATAGAGAAGGAGTGCAGAATGCTAATATTTTGTTTAAATAATTCATAAAAAATACATAAAATCAATAAAAAAAACATTACACACACTACCATGTATTTGACACACACACACATATACACGTTTGTTTATTGTTAGTCTATGGTCAAATTGAGAATAGATTAATATTATTTGTCTATTGTCTTACTGAATGTAAAAAATAACCATAATATATAAATGGTAGAAAATCGTGTCTATGTCACTATTTAAAAAAGAAATCATGTTTCATAGCAACGAGATAACAGATCATGACAGGAATTCAAAATACGGCGTATATAAAATAAATGGAAAAAAGTAGAGATGCCGCGCACTAGAAACAGGTGTGCTCTGTGTACCCATATAAGCATATAAGCGGACTTGAAGGATGGTTCTAGCTCGAGCCCCTCGCATTGTGAAGATCTCCGTTAATATGGATCCTAAGATTGTTCAAGGCTACCTACTAAGTCGGAACTCGAAGAGAAGATCATTCTAGCTCGAGCTTGTCGCCTACCAATTACTAGGCCGCCTACAGGCAGCGATAACATCAGACATGCGAGGCATGGGGTGGCTATATATTGGACGTTGGAGGCTACTCGGTGCAACCCCAAATAAACCGACATCATGCTCACTTGGATTGTCAGACCCTGTACATCTCTACAATACTTGCACCTAACCCAGATTACGCCCACAAGATCTATGATTCCATAATTAAGATATCAAGGAAAATCCTGGTGTCTTCGACAGTCTATTCTGATCTCTCTCTCTTTGACATATGTATATATATATATATATATATAAATTACTTTAAAATGATTAAAAAAGGTATTCTTTAATTTAATCATTTTTTTAATTTTTTATATTTCATGTAATTTGTTTGAAAAAAATATGCAAATTAACAGTGTAGCCTTGGCGAAATCTGTGATTATAAAAGTATATAGTCTTTGAAAATAGAATCTTAACAATGTTCAAACTTATAATTTTAATGAATTATGGTCGAATTTCGACCTCTGGGCGACCACTAGTATGTATAGATATGTATCTACTATATGTATATAGTACTATATGTATATACTATCTATACATGTATTATTCCATTAATGGAACGCCAAAATGAAAGTCACCACCTGCTCAAATGAAGTCCACTATCACTGCCCCTTTTTACATCTCAAGGACACTATTTTTTTTCACTAACATGGAGCCCTTGCAGGTCATTGTCAACACCTGGAGGTCCGTATAAACCACTTTGGGAATCACATGGAATTAATCTTAGACTGATTTATTCTGTTCAAGCTGTGCCCGCGGCTCCGCTCGCGTGGTATACTAAAAAACCTTTTTTGTATTTTATGAGCAACTCTAATTATTTTTATAAAATAAAAGTAGCCTACGTTATGCCTTATAACATCAGCTATCTGCCAGTGAAAGTCCCGTCAAAATCGGTCCAACCGTTTCGGAGATTACCCGGAAAAACAGACAGACAAAAATTTTAAAAATGGGTTTTTTTGTAGGTTCCGTGTATACTTTCATATGAATTTATACCTTGTTCGCCGGGTTAATCACTATTTGACAGTTTTTGAAAGATAGAACTAGAGATTGCAGCATCGTAAAAATGCGATTATCGATCCAATTATTGACACTTTAATTAGTATCTAGTATCGATTATCGATTTTGTTGTCGTATCGAAAATGGTGCGATTTCTATACCTATGGTTATCATTATTTAAATTAACGTAAAACTAAACTATTTAAGTGTATAGTTTATTTTTACTTTAATGGTTAATTTTCTCTATTTATTTTTTAGGTTACTATGTAGTTTAGTTTAGTTTAGTTCGTTTACTTCATTATGAAGTAATCAATTACACAAATATAAATAGTGCACATAAATATGGGGTTTATGATATATTAAAACACACCTATTATGTGCATAATATTTTATGAAAGTTTTAAAATATCCAAATAAAACATTAACATACTGTTTATGGTGGCAAATATATGTCCTGGCAACACTGACATAATGCTGCCACCGCCATTTCGTTTGCTGACATTTATCACTCCGCAAAGATGCAACGAGAGGCCTGTGCTTACGTGCCAGTCAGTGTTCTGTATACTGTTTTCCCATTTTTAATACGTCGAGTTGAGTACATTATATTCCTCCGTGTTAACTTTGTAGATGTGTAGAGCTTAAGTGGTCTCTGTTTAAATTTCGCATATATTTGGACATTCTAATATGCCGAAGGGAAGTGTACTAATAGGACAGTCGAGGGAATTGGTGATACTTGCTTGACTATTTCGAAGGAGAAAGTCAAAATGGTGGACCCCTTTTACCTGTGTCACAAGTGCATGATCGTTTTGCAGAAGCTCTAGGAGTCAGTCTGAGTACAGTGACAAATATCACTAAGGAAGTCTAAAGCATAAGTGGCACAGAGCTAAATAAGCGAATTGTTTGTGAATCACTAAAGAACAAGTTTCAGGAATTTAATATCTTAACTTTTTCCTTCCTTCAATATATTCTTGATAGTTTAATGTATATACGTAAAAACTTTGACAAGCATAAAGCTTGATTCAGTGAAAGATCAGCACAGTTTTAATAGAAATAGACATAAATTAGTAAAATAGAAGTTATTTAAGTAGTAATGTTAACAGGTAATAAGATGCTTGAATTACTAAAGGATTCTTGTAATGAAGTGATGCCTGAAAATTGGTCAAGTGTAGTGGAAAGGACTGTATAACTAATATTATCGTATTGGGAAAGAGATGTGGCCTTCGACACCATTATAGAATAAAAACCAATCACAATAAATTTAGGCGAAGACAGAGAGTCTTCAGACGAAAAATCCATGTCGGCAGACCACCAATGATAAATAAATATGTATAAATATTCATCTGCTTGTTTTAATTTTCATATAAAAAGCCCTTAATATAGCCATTGATTTATTTTCAAAAATATTGTTCAATCTATAATATTTTATTGATAGTTTTAGTGATATGACCCATCACTAGGTACAATAGAATGTAACTAAATTTAATATGTTTAACAATTATCTTTTTTTTTTGGAATGACTTTTACTTTTATAATATTATAATGTCTGTAAGAAGTCATAATTAATATAATGTAATAACATAAAGCAGTTAATATATTTATTTTTTTACTCAATTTAAAGTTAACTTTTACATAATCTGGAACAGTTACATTCTAAGGCAGCTGTCAAAAAAAGGTTAACCAGGTGGCCAAAGCATAGTAAAAACCTTTATATTAAACAGACACTTCAATTTTATTATATGTATAGATGAGAAATCATTCCGAAATTATGACAGATTGTAGTATAAAAAAAACCTTTATACTCACTATAATCAATACTAATAATTAAGTTCAATAGATTGTTTTTTTTTTTCAGTGTTGACTTGCAGCTCTGTAACTAGCAGTCAGATTTGAAAAATCTCTTTGTATTTTATAGCCCACATATCTAACATCACACTATAACCCTTAGGAGCGGAGTAGTGACCATAAGCATCAACCAATCTGGCAACCTGTAGTTATCACTCACATGAAACAGGAATATACAATCCAAATTTACTACAGATGAGTAAAATCCTATAACATTCTTATAAGATTGATTCCAATTTAAAATGTTTGGCCAACAGAGTATAATGTTGAAATAATTTAATCTTTTTAATTCATAACATGAATACAGCTTAAAATTAATTCATATAAAATTGGTAAATAATCCCATAATTCTATAAATTTTGTGCTAATTTTCACTAAGAAATTAATCCCTCCGGGATGATGACACAATAAAAAAATATTTTTGTAAATATGATATTATACATATTTATAATAATTACATATAATATACAGCTACAAATTTAAATTGGAACAGAAAATAATACATTAAAATTTATTAAGTATATGTTTTATTATTTGAATTCCAACTCAGCAAAATTGAGTTAAAGAAAATATAAAATATTTATAGATTCGAACTTTTTGATTAGTTCAAATAATAATTATTAAGTAATATATTATACTTTGAAACATACATTTTGTAAAAATAGTAAAGTAATAAATTTCAAAAATAGCCTTTTCAAAATATAAATAATGAAAAATACTTACAAACTCCACGGGTGGTCATCAAATAGTCGAAGAAAACTGTATCATTATTACAATTATCGCAAGGCACATTTTTTTATCAATCACACTAAATGTTCGCGTACTATTTTCGTCTGAACAAAACACACAGCCAAACAATTAGCTCGTCTGTTATTCAATTTAGTCTTTACGAAACAACGTCGTTGATCGAATATCGCTGCAATCTAATTACACAAACAAATGAATCCCAAAAACGTTATATTTTTTAACAATTCACAGTAAGACTTTTACTTTATTGTACAATAGTTGTAGTAATTAATTACAAACTAAGATCTGTAACAGTTATTATACGCTTTGCTAAGAACACACGACACAAAATTTATTCCTTTTCCTCCGACTGAATATTGAATCTGACACTTGACAGATTCTGACAATTTTGTTCTGACGTATATTATAAGCAGTGCTGCCAGATGATGTCGTTGGAAATACAGTATTTTGGGCTATACAGTGCTTAGGGCCAAAACACTGTGTTTATGATAAAAAAAATTGCCGTCGCGGGACGCCTGGCAGATGTAAAACATCGAAACTATTTTATATAGTATGTTTATGATGGTCGCGATCCCTACCATGCTTGATTACTGGATATACACCCGCTGATTCTGAAACACGACAAATCAAAAGAAAATCAAAGTGAGAGGTTTAGTTTATTACTATGTTTACGATGTTCGCGACCCCTACCACTCCACTTAACTACTGAACATATTTCGGCTGGTCCCAAAACGCGAAACACCGAAAGAAAATCACTATGAGGGATTTATATTATTACTATGTGTATGATGGTCGCCCGCCTACTACTACTCTACCACTTCGTTTGATTAATAGACTTGAATTATAACTTTTACACTATAAAACAAGAATCAGATCGAAATTCCGATTTTCAATGACTATGAACCTATTTTCCAAATCCTGATACACTGTGCATCGCCACGCCAATAGCCGGTCTGACCCGCCGCTTTAGATGTCTCACATGAAAAATACCGTACCTTTTACAATTCATATTAAAATACGCTTATTTTATTAAATTTGTATTTATTCTTTTCCTTTATTAAGCACCAAATTATCATTATCGCATAGTGCGATTACCCCTGATTTAAATTTAAAACAAAATAACATTTTTTTTTTCATAATTTTAGTTGATACAAAATTCACCCATTAATAATATCAGAATTATACAATCGCGTGCACACTACGATTTTTCAGATAATACTATATAATATAATACAAAGAATGGGAAATTTTCTACTTAGAACAAAAGTTAAAAAGCGCTTTCGTCGTGAGATAATATATAAAAGTAACATTATTTTATGTTTCAATAGACGAACTTTTGGCTAGATAACCAACCACCATACAGTGTTTTATACTATACATATATGTTCGTAATACAGTGTACAGTAAGGATATGAAATTATAGTAGATCTACCGTAAAAACAGTGCATCTGGTAACACTGCACTTAAGTAAGATGTAATGGAGTTTTTGGCGGTATCTTAAGCTGCCACGTAATGGTTTTTATTTTAATTAAATAAATTAGGTTTTTTGACCCTATATTATAAAACATCCTTATAAATAGTTCTTTAGCAATATTAGTAGGATTACCGCGTATTGCTTTAGGAAAGTTGTGTAATGATCCAAGCCTGGTGAAGCTGTAAAAGCCGTAAGGCTCCAGAGCCCCTAAGGCTAACAGTACAGACGGATCTAAAAAAATGTGTGAAGATAAATAATAGATCTGACACCTTGTTGAATACTTGTAAACGCTTGGAAAGTTGATTTTCTTGTGCATGTTTATTTCACGAAACCGACGTATTTATATTTGAAGGTACTCAGAGGACTATTAAATTGCAGTAAAAAATACATAATAAATAAAACAGTAATGAAACATCTGGCCACAATAAAATATAAAGCTAGAGACAAATAATCATTGCGAACGAAAATAAGTAATAAAACAGTTAAAATTAAAAATGCACCGTGTTGTGCGAACGGTTTGTAGGTAGGCCTTTGTCGGCTGCCGCTGATGGCACGTGCACGGTGAGTCTTGTGTGAATATTAGTGGCCGAGCCCTTGAAGTAACCGATTCTCGTTGTTTATTATTGTAGTATACACATCAAGTGTGTACTTGTATGTGTGTAGCTACAGTTCTAACAAGGGAGTCACGATTTTGTTTGAATTCACTTTCAAAACAAACAAGTTTAAAAATACTTTATTAAATTTAGGCCCTAAGAATGCACTTATGAATATCAAACACTACCACCGGTTTGGACAAACATCACTGTCATCGAGAAGACCGGCAGAAACTAGTCGGACTTATCTTTAAAAAAAAAATCAACTGTACAATTAATATTTACAGTTAATGAACATTATGATATTTGTAATTTTGTGGATGTACAGGGAGGGATTTAATTCCAAACATCACTATCATTCAATGATCCACCACTTAATAACCTTTTGACATTAAAACCTTCTTGACATGGTCCTTCAATTCATTGTCTGGAATTTTAGTAATGTGCTTGGAGATCTTATTATAGAACCTAACACCATTACCTAAAAAACATTTAAGTCTAAAACACGGTATGACTAATTTATGTCAATTTCTAGTATTACAATTGTGTTGCTCTTTGACAAAATTTAGCTTGTCAAAGTTTTTCCGAATATACATTATATTATCAAGAATGTATTGAAAGGGCAAAGTTAGGATATTAAATTCATAGAACTTATTCTTTAGTGATTCGCGAGGTCTTATGTTGTATATTGCTCGAATGCCCGCTTTTGTAATGTACATATGTTGTCTACCTCAGCTGCTGAACCCCATTGCGTGAGAGTAGCGAGATTCGTGCAGACCCACAGAGTAATAAGAGGATAGAGAGGATACTAAGCAGACGAGTATCGTGAGCATATGGTTGGTAGAATGAGGGTTTTTCCCCACTTTGGGGAAAAAATAGTGCTTTGGGAAATTTTGGGGAGCTGATATATTTGGGGAAAAGTTTGAGGAATTGAAAATCAAGTAAGGGGAATATTGGCGTTTTTTTATCATAATTATTTAATTTTACAAGTTTTAATAGAGCAGATCATGTTCCAAACTGAAACAGTTTACTTTTGTGTCACACCCTAGTATGTGGAACAGGTACGTAGTACTTAGTAATCGTTTTTTCAGTTTACAGACAACAGTTACAAATTGTAACTTGGAATAAGGTTCGGTTTCGATTTCGGTGAGTTTTGGCCAAAAATGGTAGGTTCTGCCAGGTTCTGTTTTGGCCGAACTCTTTGGCTGCGCCGAAACTCTGTGTTTGCACATTATCGCGTGTCGTTCCGGTCACTTCAGGTGTATAAAACCGGCATACAATATAAGACTTTTTAAATATGTAATAGTCAGTTCCGTCTTTACCAAAAGAGCCCAGGGCCCGTGCGGGGCCCTAAAATGACGACATATTCGTTTACATGGAAAGAACTTTAGTATAATTTAAAATGTTCTAAGTTATAAATTAGAAACCAGATCAGATTTTTAAATACTTTCGCAACAGCAAATATTATACAGAAAAAACCTAGTTTTTATAATTATGTATTCTTGTATGTATATTTGTATGGTTTATCAGAAATTTTGTATTATCTATATTTTCTATTCATATTATAAAATTAAACATCTCTCTGTCTGTCTTTCCATTTATGTTCTTTTCACACAACAACCACTGATTCGATTTACTTGTTTTGTGCGTGGCACGCGCAGCACGCAGCTAGTGTCTCACTCGGTTTATTAGTGTTTCTTTTGGTTTCATTCATTGTTTTGTTTCTTAATGCTTGCTTATTTTCAATTGTAAAGTTCGACAGCAAAGGGCAAATATCGTCGGTCTACAAAGATCTTTATAGTTATATTAAATAAATACTTCAGATATTAAAAGCCCGACCGGTGGAATACCTCCACCCTACAGAAGATCGCAGCCAAATAACTGTTCCTGCGGTAAGTAGGGTTCCAGAGCTCCGTGGGGTAGGGGGTAAAAAGAGTAAATAATTGTTTGTGTTGTTGTATCAGTCACAATTTTTTTACTTTTGAAAAAGGCCCTAAAATTGTGTGTGCTCGGGAGTCCCTAAATGCCTTAAGACGGTCTTGGGACGCCTTGGGCCTTTTTTCCTTGCAACTATTTAATTTTATAAATAAATAAAAGACAAATATATGTTGTTAATTTTTTTTTCTCTATTTAGGTAGATAATTACTATTCGTATTATTTTGGCATTTTCTTCGGTATAGTTACCAGGATTTTGGTAGAATTTTTACTATAGCATAGCAGCATTGCTTATCAGTATCTAAGATGTTCAGTGACATTTTTAGATACATTTAGATCAAGGATGCTAGACGTAGAGGTTTCGTGGTACAACTACCTGGTCATGTAAAAGTGAAACCAACTTTAGATATGAATCAAGGAGTTTTGTTCACCGGAAAGCTAAAATAAAGGTCGTCCAGGGCGCGAACAGAACCAACTAGTTGTAACTACTTTTTTTAATACCAACTTTTTACGGCATTTGTACCAAGATTATTGTGCTATTGTCTACATCCCTAATTTACATACTTTTTCTGACATTTTAGATTTTTCCATGAAAATTAGGAATTCTATAATTTGCGTCTTGTTCACAGATCTTGTTTATATACAATTTTACTTTATACGTTTACTGTGTATTCAATAATTTCGTTACGAACGCAGATAAGTTATAAACTTGTATAGATGACAAAATATGTCTTCTGTCCAATGTTTTATATGTCACGGTACAGTAAATTCTATTACAAATGGAGACGTTCGCGAGAGATACCGAGAAGTTAATGGAATTAATGTAAGGAACTTCTTATTTCAACCATTAAGATGATTTCTTTTACCGCCTGTTTATATAAAATTAATGTATACTAAGTATTCATTTCTGTTTGTTTATTAAAACTTTTGATAGATGCGCCTTGCGGTATAGTACTAAAGTGGTATCTTAGACAAATCAGCTTAGCGATAATTAACGAAGTCGTGTTTTCACACCAAGGATAATGTTGAAGCAATGAAGGCTCAGTGGTAGGGTGTCGATGGACGTGAGTTCGAATCCCTGCAATGAGTCTGTGCTTTCGGTGAAAGATAACATCGTGAGGAAACCATAGCATGGTGATAGGGCTTTTTCTAATGCACGCCTGGCTAGCTACCACCCTCAATTTGAATATCTGTCGTCAAGCACCAATAGGTGCGTTCCGGCAGTTGCACTTGTGAGCCAGTCTTCCACTAGGCTTAGCGTGTTATCATCTTGGGCCACATCGTAACTAAACATCAGGTGAGATTGTGGCCACTATGCCAAACCTATAATGATAAAAAAATAAATATCCTAGTCTCCTCAACCTACAAGTCTCGGATGGTGGCAGCAAGCCAACCATGTTATGCTCCCTGCTACACCATTAAGTACTGAACTAAGATAATAACAGAAGCCAGCAAGTCCCACTATTCTGATTTTAGATAGATTGCAATACATGGAGCTAACAACCAAACTACATTATTTGAAAACTAGTATATGATCATGCTACAGTCTAGTTGTCTTATCATAAGTAACTTAATTGTTGTCTATGTGTTGGTTATTATAATTTTTTAAATATAATTTAATAAAGTTTTTTTTTTAAATTATATTATAGAGCTATTAGCACATGTCAGCCCCAATACTAAATATAATGGAAATTTTTGCCTTAATATCGCAGGTGTAGCAACTTATCAAAAACAATCATCTAATTTATAATAACATTTATACTTATATAATAAAAATTTGCCAGAATAGTATATTTGGCTGCAATTGTAGCTGATGTTAGGTAATAGTGTATCAAGGACAGTAACATTCTAATTCTAGTAAGAGGACTGCCTCTTGAGTCATCTTTAGCATACTAATGGATACTTGATAATTTTTTTACTTTAAGATAGTAGATTTTCAGGCAAACTACAAAAACTTTACGATTTGCATGGTGTAGCAAGCAAGTAAGATGACTCTCATCAGAGCTTACTGCCGGTCTTTCTATACATGCAATCGTTGGTAGGCTTGGTATACTACTCTGACAAAAAAGTACTGGGAAAAGATCTGTAATACACAAAATGTTAGTTTTCCAAATTTATTTTATCACCTTCAAAGTATACTCCTTCAGAAACGATACACTTACACCAACTAATACTTCAATCAACAAACCATTTTTTTAACATTTTTCCCGAATTAAGTTTAGTTCTCTACACAAATTCTCCTTTATGTCTTCTACTGAATAAAAAACAGGTGCCACAAAATGGTAATTTGAATTTAGGAAAAAGAAAGAAGTCGGCTGGAGCTATATCTGGTGAATAAGGTTGTTGCTCGATAGTAATTGTTGAGTTTATGGTCAAAAAATCGTTCACAATAGCGATAGCAATAGCTATTCGATAGCCTTGTGCAAAGGCACATTATCGTGGTGCAAAATCCAAGAATTTTAAAACTGATTGACTCGACTCGTGAGACAGAAGTTCAGCGGCTATCTCTCTCAAACTTGAATGAGGATTTTCAGTCACTATTTCCTTCATTTTTTTGATGTTGATGGCCTACTAGAGCGAGGCAAATCTTCCAGCATATCTCAACCACTTTTGAACGCTTTGTACCACTCATAAGCACATGTTTTTGATAAAATCGAATGCGATATTCCATTGGTGATGTAAATTGAAGACAAACTCTTTATTCAATGTTTTTGTCCATTATGAAATTAACAATACACGCGAGATATGATCTAACTAAAAACAGCACTGTATTTAATCTAAATAGCAGATGCTACTCAATATCCGCTCCGCAGCTGTACCAATCTAAGAACAAAAAAAATAATCACAAAATTGAATTTGGAACCATAAAAAATCATCCATTCTCCATACTTTATTGACTGAATGTATGCAGAGGTCATAGAACACATGCAGTATAACATCACATTCAGGGTGCTGGTGGTACTGCCGCGTTTCAGGGATGTCGGCAGTTGGAGTGGAAAATTGACTGTTTCATGGCATCATCCAAAAGTGGAGTGACTCAATCCTCTGCAGAATGTGTGCCAGTTCCAACAGCATCCTGACCATGTTCTGTGGTAGTTGTCCAATGCTTTGTCACTGGATTGGACTACATACGTCTACATGTACATGCAACATACAATCATGGATAGTTTGATGTTCAGCTTCTGTTAATAGCATAAAATTAGGTGATATTAAAATATTTAAGTTTTTTGTAGTATTACCTGAGGGAAATAAATGTTAATTATTATTATTATCATCATCTAGTAATTGCATCATTATTTATTGAAACTTTGGAATCATACTAATATCCGTAATTGAAACAACCACTTATATCACCAATGAATGATCATGGCAAATACTGACTAATGTTGCATAAAATTATTATATTTCACCTTTTTTTTTTAATGTTGCGGCTTTGATATCACCAAATCGAAATAAGTGTGCAAAATTTTGGCAAGAGCGTGTCGAGCCACGCCCAGTGTAGGCTACCGTAGTTGTCCATCACAATATGCAGACTTAAAGAGGAAGCTTTAAGCTTAGTCATTAAATATAACTTTCCTTTGTCTGCAGCTATCTCCGGACACCAATCTTTGCTACATCTGCTGCCATATGGTAAACAAGTTATGGCTATTTAAAGCTTTATGCTTTAAGAGGAGTTTAGAATATCCTGTAATGTTCAGGTATATAGCCTCACTACCGCCTACTGGTGTGAAAAAAAAATTAGGCATTTTTTCTTCATCCTTTGATTCAGTGTATTTATTGTGTGTACTTTTTATTATATCCAAAACTTCTTTAAAAATGTATTTAAACTACAACCAGTAAAGAGAATTTTAGTTTTTCTAGTAATTATTCTTCTAAATGTTTGTTGTTTATCCAAAGTATGTTTTTTTTGTATAGTAAAATAATGTTTATAATTTCAGTGATATAGGACCAATCAATTTACAAAGAACTTATACAGAATGTCATATTTTATGCTCCAGTGAGTCATGCCACAGTCAAACTAAACTTTCTAACTGCACATCACAACATATTAGTTATGATAATGATAATGAAGCACATAATAGATATAACGATAGTAAATATGTAGAATTACATAATGAACGAAATGATTTTGATGATTTCGTTAATGTGATAGGAACACCTGAAGTCTTTAAGAATCAAATAACCGTGCATAATGAGAATGGTGTTGAAAATATGAAATCTGAAAACTATAATAACACATATAACATAACAGAAGATAATGAATATGAAAGTTCAGTCGATAATGAAAATGGTGAAGTTTTATTAAAAGAAGAAGTTAACATGGGTTTGACGGAAATACACGACACAGAAAAGAAGAGTAAATCAAGGAAACAGAAGAAATGCGGATTGAATGACAAATTATTAACAGTAGAAGAACAGAAATTGGAATTAGAATTAAAGAGGAAGGAGAAGAAATATATGGATGCGGAGTTCAAATGTTATAATTGTGCTTTAGGATTTTTATTTAAAGATACTTATCAGACCCATATGATGAGGCATGAGGAGGTAATGAGGTTGTACAATTTTATAAAAATATATATATCAAGGCCACTGGCCTACCAGTGAGGCTATATACCTTGAAGTGACAATTTTAGATTATTATAATTTAACATTAGGGAGCGTTCAAGTATTACGTAACAAATTTGGTGGGGGGTTTCTGAAACGTTACGATGCGTTACAGTGGCGGGAAGGGGGTTTTGAACTACTTGTTACGTAACATTGCTTTAACTTCTTCTTGGTGTTGGTTACGTAACGTTTTAGTAGGGCGGGGGGGGGGGCTAAAACAACGTTACGGCGCGTTACATGGGGGGAGGGGGTTCAAAAAAATCTCCAAAAACTGCGTTACGTAATACTTGAACGCTCCCTTATTTAGAAAGTTAGGTAAAGCTTCAATTGTTTTTTGAAATGATATTTCTTTTGGCGGATTTATTTGAGGATAAAAATGAGAGTTGCACGCATCATCACGTGACGGTAGTACAACATGATGAAGTTAACCATCAATGATAATAATGTGAACCATTATACTGATTTTTAAAATTTATATTATCCGTGTAAAAATAATTTGTAACTGTGCCGGTAGCTCCGCTCGCGTGGACTACTAAACAACCTTTTTTATTTTTTGCGCGGAACCCTAATTATATTTCTGAAATAAAAGTAGCCTAACTTATGCCTTATAACATCAACTATTTGCCGGTGAAAGTCCCGTCAAAATCGGTATAAAGGTTTCGAACCCGGAACAAACATAGACAGAAAATTAAAAAAAAAGGTTTTTTTTGTTATAAGTTTCGTGTATACTTTCATATGAATTTAGTAAAAACCTTTTATTTTGACTTTACAAACGTACACTTCAATTTTATTATATATATGTAATGTGTTGTGTGGTAAATGAAGGTGTAAATGACCTTCATTTACATATAGATAATGTTTATTTATACACTATTAAATTCTTTTTTACTTAAATATAAAAGTCAGTAGAATGAATTAACATTATTATAACTGATGGCTGACTTCATCCTGTTGATGGCATGTGGGATAAATATTTTGGAGTTATTTTTTATTTGTAACGCTAAAGAATTATAGCTTCTTACGTGCATAATATACAAAGTATTTTATATAATATATTTTTTCATTGTACGGATTGATTTAAGTTGTGTTGTTTTGATTTTCCAGTCTAACGGAGAGTATAGGTGTGATGTGTGCACGCTCCGTTTCGCAGCGCAAGCGGTCCTGCGAGCTCACCAAGCGGTACACGCGCGTGGTTCTACTGGGAACCAAGAGAGAACCGTCAAAGAGATTTATTTACTGAACACGCCCTGTCACCTTTGCGGAAGAATGTTCAAGTGAGTGTGTTTAATTATACTTTTTAAAAGGGCACAATGACAATGACAATTGTGTATAAACACACACTGCCATTAAATAAGAAGCAGTTCATCAGACTGTTGACGACATAATGTTTTTTTTTTTAATTTATAGGTTTGGCTTAGTGGCCACTATCTCGCCTGATGTTAAGTGACGATGTGGCCCAAGATGATAACACGCTAAGCCTATTGGAAGACTGGCTGTCAAGTGCAGCTGCCGGATCACACCTGTTGGTGCTTGGCGGCAGATTTTCAACTTGAAGGTGGTAGCTAGCCAGCCGGGCATTAGGTAAAGCCCTACTTTTCTATGGTTTCCTTACGATGTTTTCCTCCACCGAAAGCTCAGGCACATTGCAGGGATTTGAACTCACGTCAATCGACACGAAGTCGTATACGCTACCACTGAGCCATCGTTGCTTCATTTTTAAATTAATCGAATCTACTTTTAAATACAACTGTTACAGAGTTTCATAGACGAACGTAAAAAAACAGTGTGTGTTAGCTCCGATGCGCGACATTATTTCTCAAAAGCTGTCTTGGAATTTAGAATATATACAATTGACGAGAAGAGTAAATAAAGGCATCTCTTAGGATATAGAATGATGAAAAAAAAAACATAAGCTACATAACCTAACCGGTAAACGCATCGTTATTCGTGTGAACGTGTTCTTGTGATTTATTCTTATTATTTATTTATTTATTCATTATCATTATTATATCATTTCTTCTTCTTCTTATTAATTATGGCTCTTATCTGAAGTGAATACAAATATACAGTTATATTATACAACACGATACTAATAGGAATCCTGTCATCTCAGCTTACCCACACCCTGCTTGAGGGAAAGGGATAGCTGCAACCTTGTCCGTGACCTGGCTACGTCCTTGAAACTGTGCGAATGAATTTGATAATCATTACAGGGACGGGAATGGATTACAGCAACACCTCAGAAGGTTCCATCAGTCGAATACCAGTAACAGGAGTTACTCGTGCAGTGTCTGTGGGAAGGTATACAACAATCAGGCGGCTGTGAGAACACATCTTATGTGAGTAGGCAATTTTTTTTTAAGTTATATGTCTTTTGACACGTTTAGAAGAGGGCAAAAGTGAAAGTTGCGCATGCGCATCATGTGAAGAAAGTGCGACACGATGAAGGTAGCCATCTATGCATATTATAAAACTCAACATCTCTGTCTGTGTTCTATTCACGCGAAAACCACTTATCCGATTCACATGTTTTTAATTCATAGCTATTATCTGGCCTGCTTATATGATACATTTTGTAAGATAAAGTTATATACGAAATAAGCAGTGACGATAATGGTGAAAAGATTCGGAAAAAAGATGCATTCGGGACGCTTAAATGTCTTACGCTGAGTAAACCGTACTAGATATTTCAAATTAATGTTCTACATAATTGTAGATCTTAACATGACCCACAATAAAGTCTTTTGAGAGGGGCAGCGCGATATGCGCGTGCGCTCGACCGACGACATTCTGTAGTCCACGCGAAAAAAGTAGTCTATGATAATTAATGTTTACAGAATTCTTTATACTGTATTTTTTAATGTGAAAAAATAATCTCACGTAATCAAATTAAAATAATGTCTATATATATATATATATATATATAAAAGTGAAATACCACTCATCACGAGATCTCCGACACTATAGGTCCGATTGACATTCAATTTAGCATAGTTACTCCTTTCACTTCCTACATAAATTACTAAGAATGGATTTTGGGAATTCAACCTCTAAGGGTGAAAAAAGGGGGTTGAAAATTTGTATGAGGTGTAAACATTGTCTTTTGACTTGAAATTGTGTACTTAGACCTTTTAATAAAATAATGACACACGTGTATCATCTTCTATCAAAATTCATCAGTAAAGGATGTATATAAAGGGGTTGAAAAGTTTGGTAAAATAATTTATGTATGACTATTTTCTTATACTAAGAAACCTTGATTTTTTTTACTAATATTTTTTAAATCTATATATATATTATTATTTTATCTGTTTGGTGTGGTAAGCGTTGCCATGGCAACCGGTGCCATTTTAATAATAATATACTAAAGTCCGTCTTTTTAATTCTGTGTAGATTTTATATTCGGATTTAACTCAAAAAAATTTTGTCCGATTCTTATAAAATTTTGTACACGGGAAGCTTATGTTATTGGTCAATTGATATGCTGTAAGAATTTTCAATAATACCTTTAGAAATTGTAAAAATGTTTGTAATTAATTCTTAACCGATTTTGATGAAATTTTGTACACGAGAAGTATATGTCATTTCTCAATTGATAGGCTATATGAATTGACAATAATATGATTAAAAGTAAAATTACAGGTTAAAAATAACTACTGCGTAACAAACGCGTGCGCCCACTCGTTTATTGAAGTGAAACTTCTTATGCGACTTCCAAACGCGTTAAACGTTTAACGCACATTATCGGTCTCTCCTCTTTGTGTGAGCCAGAGCGAGAGAGCAAATGTCGGTGTGTATGTATATTGCACACTGTTTAAATAAAATATCTTTTAAAATGAAGTTTCACTTCTATATTGTGTGAATCGCACACACACCTTTTTTATTTATACAAGGTTAAACTATTTTTACACAGCAAAGAAAGTTAGTAAAGTTAATTTACGTTATTATCATTGATCGCTAACTTCATCATGATGATGGCAGGCGGGATAAAAGTGAAAGAATTAAAACAAATAGTTACTTTGTCTTGTTACAACGAAGAAATATAATTTCTTACGTGCGTACATGAATCACTTTTGTCTATAGGACAAGATTTACCCCACAATCTTGCCTTTTGTTTAGTAAAAGTGTGGATGAAGGTAGACATTGAGCCTAGAAACGGTAGTGACCCTAGCACACTGATAGGCGTTTTTGGTGAATTTGACAGGCCTTGTGGCACAGTGTTAGTAAACCTATTGAGCTGACAGGTCGCGGATTCGATGACCGCACATGACTGACTTTTACGTACTTTTTTTATACTACAAAGGTGGCAAACAAGCATACAGCCCGCCTGATGGTAAGCGGCCACCGTAGCCTATAGACGCCTTTAACTCCATAGGTATCACAAATGATTGCTCCTTAGTACATAAAAAAAATCTGTGATACTATACGCCTATCTCTTATACATAAGCCACAACTTTATGTAGATAAACTTTGCCCTTTATTGCATGATATTTGGACATATAGTTTGGGAGATAATTTAAGAAAATTAAAATAATTGAACACTGCTCCTGTCTCTGTGTATAAGTGTAGTGGCGCGAACGAGCCGTGTTAGTTATAACGCATAACCCTGGCCGATCAGCGATTTCTTTTAAATTATACGCGGGTGAACCGGCTTGTATGTCTATGATATATACAGTACTAGCGACCCGCCCCGGCTTCGCACGGGTGCAATGCTGATACTAAATATACCTAATACAGAATGTCCTTAAACAACGTATACAGTTTTTTTGTCAATAGACAATACAAACATGTTTTGTTTAGAGGTTACTCTTGAAAGAGCGACATATAATTGACCATGGTATATAGGGCCGGTACCGCCGCACTTCCCTAAATTTTAAATCTGTAATATCTTCGGGAATATTCATTTAAATTACATGCTGTAAAGGGCTATATTAAATGGATACTTAATTGGATAAAGATTAATGCTGTATTGCTTAAAATCACTTCGTAAATAAGCTATTTTTTCCCGTAAAATGTAAAGGATAAAAAATGGTTATTGTGGGTTATCCTTAAGAGATAGGCATATACCATCGCGGACTTTTTGTTGACCTTTTAAGGTGTACAATACTGTAGTACATTATATTGATTTATCTCGTGTGGTTCAGCCAGCGTTTGCAATGTAAGCGCAAAAAATGTGTTTATTTACGACATCACATTAGAAACCTCTAAATTTATCAGTGTTTCTCTACAATATTATGCATGTGTTATACATATAAACCTTCCTCTTGAATCACTCTATCCATTAAAAACAAACCGCTTTAAAATCCGTTGCGTAGTTTTAAAGATTTAAGCATACATAGGGACGGATAGAGCGATAGCGACTTTGTTTTATACTATGTAGTGATATATCACCTGTTTATTTACCGTAATACAAGCCTTGCTTAGTTTGGAATTAAATAGCCGTGTTTAATGCTATTGTCTTTCTTCTTTTTTTTAATGTCAACTGTGTTCATCCATAATTCTGCCAACGTCACGTGAATATAATAACCCGCCACGATCACTCTCCAGCGGCAACTCAAGCCTAGGTCCGTTCTTACGGAATGGCGCCAAGCAACCGCTCGCGCGTTCAGTGACACTGCATTCACTAGCTATCGACAAACACACATGACACTGCACAGGTGCATAAGTTCTGTAAGGGATCTTTTTTTCTTTTTTTGGCTAGTCAGTTTAGACAAAAAATGCCGAATCACTAATTACATACAAACATGTTCCTTCCTTCCTCCCAGAAGTATTTGTATAGTCAGTTCGCTCGAATTCTTATGGATAGGGATTTAGTCAGATCGCGACTTTTTCGCATGATCGGCAACAGCCCAAGCCGAGGTTCGGCCACTTTGGCACCCTTGGAGCTGTTGCTTAGCTTTCGCGGCTGGGTGCCTTCCGCGCTTGCCCTTAAGGCCGGTGAATCTGTAAAACTTGCAAACGCTCCAGGACTTAAGACTAGCAGTATAGTCAGTACGAAAAATAAAGTGAATATAATATTTTTCTAATTATTCTTGTAATCTTGAAACATAGCTCTAACAAGGTGTATAGAACCATAATCTAGATTATGAATGGTAATTTTTTGTAACGTTTGTAAGTTAAAATATTTAGACACAGAATTAAAAAAAACGTAACTTTGAAGTAACTACTGTCACCATCTTGACGGTCATTGTCTTAACTATCACCATCTCAATTATATCCATTTCGACAGTCACCGTCTCAAAGTTTAAAATACCAGTTACTAAAATAGATAGTTTTAAAAACCGCTATCACCGTTCAAAAGATAGTTTTGTTTCGGCAACGGTCTATAAAAATCGCTATTACCCACCGCTAGTACGAAGTCCATCAACGGGTCAAGGTATTCATTCCAGTACAGACACGAAACAAACTTTGTTAAAACTTTTCGGAGATTTTTTGTGGCGACTTAAAATACATATTCCTATAATAGTTAATCGACTTCACTTGTGCACAATAACCTAATTACATCACGTAAAATACTTAAGGCCAAATAACATAAGATGAATGAAATTGAGCAATGAAAATAAAAACAATGATGACTCAGCGATCGACGTGAGTTCGAATAATCCCTGCGATGAGCTCGAGTTTTTGAGGTAGTATGGCTTTTACCCCAAACTAGGCTTAGCGTGTCACCAACTTGGGTCACCAGCGTTACTTAACATCAGTTGAGATTGTGGTGTAATGCTAAAACTATAAAAGAAAAAATAATATTGTGTGGTTTTATTTATGAAACCAAGAGGCAAGGGGGAAGCTTTAAAAAAAAAAAAAAAAAAACAAATTATTGAAGACATGTGACGTACATTCTTTAATAACACGCTTAACGTAAACATATACAATGAAGAATGTACGATTATAATCCTTCACTGCACGGTATATAATTCAATTTTATTTGAGACAATATTAATTTAATACGACATACTATGTTCCGAATTTACGATTATAATCCTTGATTGCACGGCATAAAATTCAATTTCCTAAGTTTATTTAATGTATACAGGAAACATATAAATAGGAAGTTCACGTGCGAACAGTGCCCGTCGACGTTCAGCAGCCCGTACACGCTGAACCAGCACAAGAAGCGACACGAGATGACGTCACAGGAGCAGCATCACTGCGAGATTTGCAACTTGACATACAGCACTCGTAAGAGCCTCTTGGCTCATAAACGAAACGCGCTCGTCCACCAGCAAACTGTGTAAGTTTTTTTTTATTAATCTCGTCAAACACCGCTTTGATCTGTGTCCGAGACATACTGTTTTGTTTATCTGTGGGGCGTCCGAGACATACTGTTTTGTTTATCTGTGGGGCATCCGAGACATACTGTTTTGTTTATCTGTGGGGCATCCGAGACATACTGTTTTTGTTTATCTGTGGGGCGTCCGAGACATACTGTTTTTGTTTATCTGTGGGGCGTCCGAGACATACTGTTTTGTTTATCTGTGGGGCATCCGAGACATACTGTTTTGTTTATCTGTGGGGCATCCGAGACATACTGTTTTTGTTTATCTGTGGGGCGTCCGAGACATACTGTTTTTGTTTATCTGTGGGGCATCCGAGACATACTGTTTTGTTTATCTGTGGGGCATCCGAGACATACTGTTTTTGTTTATCTGTGGGGCGTCCGAGACATACTGTTTTGTTTATCTGTGGGGCATCCGAGACATACTGTTTTTGTTTATCTGTGGGGCGTCCGAGACATACTGTTTTTGTTTATCTGTGGGGCGTCCGAGACATACTGTTTTTGTTTATCTGTGGGGCGTCCGAGACATACTGTTTTGTTTATCCGTGGGGCGTCCGAGACATACTGTTTTGTTTATCTGTGGGGCGTCTGAGACATACCAAGGTTACCCAGCGTACGTAAGCTTTATGGTAAACGGTTACCGTAGTCTATGGAGATTGTAACACCAGAGACATCACCAACGGGAAGAGTCTCAAGAAGGTACTGACCATATTATGTGACTACGACATGATGTAGTTAGCCATAAATGATAATAATGTGAAATCATTTTTAAAAAGATTAAAATATTGTTTCTTTACACCCGTTAAATTAATATTACTCAATTAAAAAAAAAAGTTAGTAAAATTAACTCAGGAACAGTGTTTATTTATAGTCGACTTAATAACTGCAGGTCTTCACTATCCATAACTCGTACTCGAATTTTACTACTCCACGGCTGAAGTAACAATGTCCTTAAGTTTTTTTTTTCGAACTGATTATACTGTTAGCCATAAGGGCCCTGAAGCCTCAAACGGCTTTTACAGCTTCTCCCGAGCTTGGGGGCGAGCGCTTAAGGCACTCATCGGTATGGTCATCTCACCCTCCTCCTAGGAGGCGGTGGGGAGACTGTACCAGGGTGTATTCCCCCTTTTCAGTGGGTATCATCCGTGAATACGGGGCGGTGATTTGGTACCTGCTAGCGCAAGTGGCATTCAATTTAAGGCACTCGGCCACGAAATGTCCTTAAGTAGGTCGTAGCTTGCTTATAAATTCCGTGCGGTCACAGAGCACACCCGCTGCTATCGCGCTCAGCCAATAGTGATAAAGTCAATAGTACGGATACTAAGTCATTAGTACTGTTTTCATATTTTCATCGACGATTCTCCGACATATTATATCAAATGTTATTTGATATGACGTGTAGGTACAGGAAAAGCCAGTCTTTGTAACACATTATCATTGATGGTTAACTTCATAATATTGTTGACATGTGGGATTATCATTTTGGAGTTATTTTTGTTTTACTAAAGAACGTACACATTTATTTTTTAGCTTCAAATGCCCGGTTTGCAATCGCATTTGCCCTAACCAGCGTGCCCTGACTTCTCACATAACGACTGTTCACTCGACGAGCAAGGACTACTCGTGCCATCTATGCAGGAACCAGTACACCAGCAGAAAGTCCCTAGTGAGACACATTTCAACAAGTCATATGAAGCCACAATCCAAAGATATACACGTCTGCCACAGATGTCCGAGTACTTTTAAGGTTAGTATATTATTAGATGCACTATATATTCTGAATACAATTCATGGACTATAAGTGACAAGAAGATGTGAACGGTTCGACTGTCTAAGCAAGAATTTACAGCTTCACCGGACTTGGGGGCGAGCGCTTAAGGCACTCAGCCACGAAAAGCGTCGTTACTTGTGCGCTACGCTTTATATACCCTTCCACTCACTCTGAGCAGTAGGGTAGTTATCAGTGGCGAAGGGTAGAAATCTGAAAAAGGGAAGACAGAGTAAAGAAATCTGTTAAACAACATTTTATGTGAATTTACCAGCTACGCTTTATATACCCTTCCACTCAGTCTGAGCAGTAGGGTAGTTATCAGTGGCGAAGGGTAGAAATCTGAAAAAGGGAAGACAGAGTAAAGAAATCTGTTAAACAACATTTTATGTGAATTTACCAGCTACGCTTTATATACCATTCCACTCAGTCTGAGCAGTAGGGTAGTTATCAGTGGCGAAGGGTAGAAATCTGAAAAAGGGAAGACAGAGTAAAGAAATCTGTTAAACAACATTTTATGTGAATTTACCAGCTACGCTTTATATACCCTTCCACTCAGTCTGAGCAGTAGGGTAGTTATCAGTGGTGAAGGGTGGAACTCTGAAAAAGGGAAGACAGAGTAAAGAAATCTGTTAAACAACATTTTATGTGAATTTACCAGCTACGCTTTATATACCCTTCCACTCAGTCTGAGCAGTAGGGTAGTTATCAGTGGCGAAGGGTAGAAATCTGAAAAAGGGAAGACAGAGTAAAGAAATCTGTTAAACAACATTTTATGTGAATTTACCAGCTACGCTTTATATACCCTTCCACTCAGTCTGAGCAGTAGGGTAGTTATCAGTGGCGAAGGGTAGAAATCTGAAAAAGGGAAGACAGAGTAAAGAAATCTGTTAAACAACATTTTATGTGAATTTACCAGCTACGCTTTATATACCCTTCCACTCAGTCTGAGCAGTAGGGTAGTTATCAGTGGCGAAGGGTAGAAATCTGAAAAAGGGAAGACAGAGTAAAGAAATCTGTTAAACAACATTCTATGTGAATTTACCAAACTGAAACTAAAATACTGTTAACTGGCTTATTAGTTATTAATGACTAACCCCAATTTATTATGTCACAATAAAATAAGCACAAAACTTTAAAATCGAGCACGCGTGTTTGCGTCACTTAAACAAATGTATCAAATTACCCTGCAAAATACAATCTCCAACGTTAAAAATCACAGATAGTAGTAGTATGTACCTGTTAAAACAGTAGTAGAATTTAGTAATATAATTTTTAATTTGGAGGTATTATATGGTTTCCATATCTCGTTTTTTTTCTTTTAAAATACGCATTTTGTAACACTTATAACACTTTCATAAGCCGGAGGCCAACGAGTTATGAACGTCAAATTTATCTGACCTGTCAGAGTTGCCATTATCTTGCAAATTCGTATTCGCTACTGGGCCAGATTAAACTGGTGGCTTATTATTGGTCACCCGTAGAGCGAGACAGACTTTGTTCCCTCTCTAGGGAAGTGAAGGAGATGGGATGCTACGCGACAAGCCGCATTTTTACGGCTTATAAGTTAAAATTACGCTTGATGCATAGATTTTACTATCTTTGACTTGAGGCGTATAAAAGCAAAACCGCTTCAGTCACAAAACATCAAAATTCAGATATTTTAGATTTTCTGCTATGGCGTAAGAAATGGATATAATTGCAAGATTTTTGTATAGATGTATTAACTAGAACTTACGATTGAAACAACATAAACTACAATAAAATAAAACAACATAATTCCTTAATAATTCACAAATAGTATAGGACTAAGGCGTCTTTGCATTTCAACATTGGATCGAAGCATGTTTGCTTTTCATAGCTTTGGATCAAAGCTAATTTGCACCTCACTGTTATATTCATCAACTGTCAAAAAACGACATTGACGTAAGGTACTGACAGCAAGTTAAAAACCGTTTTGACAAAAGTATTATATATTTTTAGCAGATAAATATAAAGGAACATGTTCATACAATACATATACACTGTGATATAAATGTAGGTGATTTAATATAATAATAATAATTAAACTAAATAAATTATATATTATAATAAAATTAAAACTAAAATAAATATTCATTGTGAGCATCGCCGTTTACGTGAGCAATTTTTAGTGGATACGAGAAATAACGTGAGGTGTAACCCTATATCTGTACTTCGCGAGTGTCGATCAAAAACGTCTTCCCAACTGAATGTTGTTAATGGTTCAGCTATAGACACGTTTGGGATACATTCAGTTAAATTTTAATTTAGGCCTTCGCCAAGGCTTTCCTTGGCGCTTCATAGTGGCCAATGTTACTAAAACCATAATCAGTGCAGATTTTCTTGCCCATTATCGCCTCATTGTGGACGTTGCCAACCAGAAACTTGTAGATAACCTCACCAATATTAGCGCTGTAGCTACTTTAAATTTAAGCACTAGTCTAATTTCAAGTGTAAAGGTGTCGGTCAGTTTCTACTACCGGTCAGTAGGCGGTAATTCTTTATATCACGCGATTTTAGAAAAAAAATCTGATTTATCTCGCCCTTGTGGTCTCCGTCCCGTCAAACATCACAAATGTGTGGTACATTACATTTGCACTACACCAGGCCCACCAGTATTATGTTCTCCGCGAAGACTTGCCCCAAATTTAAAATAGTCAAAAAAAGTTCGAAGCTACACTCGCTAATGGAACAGCCAGACCATCAGATACACATTAAAAATCCTTGCCTCTAAATCTCCAGGCTTTCTGCAGACACGGACACGTCGGTTATCCGGGTGTGTGCTGATCCGTGTTTCGCCAAAGAAAAGGGCCGCGATTTCGCCAAATGTTCAAACAAAGATTCAATACCAAAGAAATTATTTTTAAATTCCAAAAAATATCGAAAATATCTAACCGTTTACAAACTTTTTTTGATGTGTGTATGTTTAAAAAAAATCATGATTATAACATTTTTTTTTTATTATTACAGTCTTTGTTATTATACAATTATTTTATTCAAATAAAATACTAAATCATAATTATTGAATCAACGGCAGAAGGATCTTGAACTACATTATTATTAAAATATTTTTGTAATATTCTAGTTCTTGGTGACTTTCCCACTGCAATCCATAATGATTTTCTAGCAACTTACAAACATCATTAATTTTATCTTTGTTTATCATAACATTATTTTTAGTTAAAGGCAATGGCAGAACATCTTTGAAGGTTTTCCCTCTTTAGCAGAATACGGTAAGCAATAGAAAAAAAAACCGTCACCAAAAGCAAAATTTATATCATACTAGTATTGTACAGATAAAATAGGATGACTACACCAAATGAATAATTTGCAAAAAAAAAATAATAGTAAGTTATTTTAGAATTCTTCTGCAGACCCTAGCATAACGAACAAAATACTAGTGAACTATTTGTTACTTTTCTGTCTTTTTCCGCGCTCGCCGCCATTGGTGTTCATTTCTCAGACGTTTCCTAGTTTGTCCTGCACGAGCAGGTTGAATATTTTGTTCCATTACACTCTAAATTAACTAGAAAACACAAAAAAATCGGACACTATCTTCAGTCAACTTTCTATGACAAGTAACATATTCGTTGTCTTAGAAATTTTGAAATGACGGCTTCTGATTGGTTAACTATGACTGAAGCGGATTTGTTTATAACAAAATTTGGATCGAAGCGGTTTTGCATTTGAACGTTACTTTCGAAGTATTAGGTCTTTCATGTTTATATTATAGTGTTGCTACTTTTGAGCACTACAATTTGGTGTACTCAGTTAAAAAACGCCAATTTTGGCGACCCTCGATTCCCTGGTCGACTACCTCCAAACCGGTGTAAGGGAGGCCTCGAGAGAAGTGCAAGCGGCGAACGAACGCCGTTTTATAATCCCCCCCGGCTTACGAGCGTTAATTACGGAAAAGAACGCCGCGACACGTGCACACGATTCTTATTCGACGAGGGATAACACCCGTAGGTTACGGAGGTCTCGAGAGAGGTGCAAGCGGCGAACGAACGCCGTTTTATAATCCCCCCCGACTTAGGAGCGTTAATTACGGAAAAGAACGCCGCGACACGTGCACACGATTCTTATTCGACGAGGGATAACACCCGTAGGTTACGGCGACTTCAGAGAGAGGTTAGAACTCGCATCGGCGAGTACAGAGGTCACCGGTGGGATAACCTCCTAGAGGGTCTCAAGCCGTCCCATCTGGCTTACTGGAACCTCGCCCGCTCTCTTAAGTTAGAAGCTTCCGCCCTGATGCCGCCCCTCGAAAGGGGCCCTGATCTCCCACCCGCGTTCGATAGCGACGATAAGGCAGAATGCCTTGCCGCAAGCTTGGAGAGCCAGTGCTCTCCAAACTGCGACAACGTAGATACTGCCCACATCGAAACCATCGACACCGCTGTTCAGGAACTAACGACGATTCCCCCCGCGGAAACGTTAACCCCGGTCACGCATGACGAGATTTGTTCTGTTATTAAAGGCCTTAAGCCTAGAAAGTCCCCCGGCCCCGACGGTAACAGGAATGAAGTACTTAAACTTCTTCCCGATCACCTCATAGCTCTTTTGGTCTGCATCTTCAATGTAGCCATAGCCCACTGCTATTTTCCAGCCGTCTGGAAAAAAGCTATAGTTATAGGTATTCACAAGCCCGGCAAAAAAGCTTCGCTTCCCGATAGCTATCGCCCGATCAGCCTTTTAAACACACTAGGGAAACTTTACGAGCGGCTCCTTCTGAACCGTCCCAAAACCGTTACAGATATTAAAAATCTATACCCTCCCGAACAGTTCGGTTTTCGCGCCCGACACTCGTGTACACATCAAGTGCACCGCCTCACGGAGCACATCACGAGCAACTTTGCCAAAAGTAGTATCGCCCCCGCACGTACGCTTGCGGTCTTTTTCGACGTAGCGAAGGCCTTCGATAAGGTCTGGCATGCCGGACTAGTCCACAAGCTACAACAATTAGAAGTCCCGGATAGGTTAGTTCATCTAGTTCACGATTTTCTACGCGACCGCACCTTCCACTACCGAGTGGAAGGAGTACTATCTACCGCCCACCCTATACGCTCAGGCGTCCCGCAAGGTTCCATTCTGGCGCCTTGCCTTTTCAATCTGTACGTCAGCGACCTTCCGAAGCCCCCCGGGGTCGAGGTAGGGCTCTACGCTGACGACACAGTAATATATGCGTCAAACAGACACAGAAAAAATCTCGCCTGCGCAGACCAACGTGCCTTAACCACTCTCGGGGAGTGGTTTCGAACGTGGCGAATAGCTATTAATCCGGTAAAGAACGCCGCGATTATGTTCGAACCGCATACATGCAAACTACCACACACGGTAAGACCCCTCTCATTATTTGGTACGAATATCCCTTGAGCCACCAAGACTAAATATCTGGATGTCACCCTCGACTCGAAGATAACTTCAACGCACACGTTACTATAGTCATGAATAGGGCCATCTGGATCCTTTCCCGCTTGCGACCCTTGCTCAGTTCGGTAAGCAAAATGTCCTTAAGACATAAGCTCACACTGTACAAGATGTGCGTCCGTCCGATCTTGACATATAGCTGCGCCGCGTTCGCACATATGTCCCAACATAACTTTGCCCGCATGCAAAGAGTCCAAAATCGGTTTCTCCGTCGCTTGCTTGACCCTCCAGCCTTCGTTAGGAACATGGACCTGCACAGGGACATGAGGCTTCCCTCGATAGAAGCCTATGTGAAATATCTCACCAGGAGATAATTCGATAGCGCTTCGAATCATCCCAACCCGTTCGTAAAATCCACCGTAAACTACGTCCCAGACAACTCGATCCGCGTTGCCAAACGTTATAAACGCCGTCCGCGAAATCTCTTTGTCGATCCCGAAGACGACATCGAGAACGCTAACAATTTCTACGCGTCCGCTCCCGCAACATATGCGTGCTCGCGCCCATGCCCGCGAAACCACCGTTCCCTCCGCAGGGGACGTACGGTTAACTTCGCTCCCGCACATCCGCCACGACCTCCTCTGCGGCAACTCAAGCCTAGGTCCGATCCATCGGCATGGAGCCCTTGAGTCAAGCAGCCGTTCGCTCGATACAGTGACTCTACATTCACTAGCTTTCACAGCCATACATGACACTGCATTATACACACATGCACAACGCACAGGTACATAGGTTCTGTAAGGGACCTTTTTTTTTCTTTTTTGCCTAGTTAGATTAGACAAAAATTTTCAGACCACTAAATACACATACACATGTTCCTTCCCTCCTCCCAGGGGGCAGAAACATGTATATGTGTATAGTTAGTTTACATCGAATGATAGGGATTTAGTCAGATCGCGACTTAATTGCATACGCGCAACAGTCCGAGCCGAGGTTCGGCCACTTTGGCACCCTCGGTTGTTGTTGCTTAGCTTTCGTGGCTGAGTGCCCTAAGCGCTCGCCCCCAAGCCCGGTAAAGCTGTAAAAGCCGTAAAGGCTCTAGGGCCCCTAATGCTAAAAGTATAGTCAGTTCGAAAAAAAAAAAAACTCACTATGTTGTGGACGTACTTACAGTATCTCTCTCTATGGTCCTCTTGCCGATTTCCTCCTTTTTATCGCTTCTTGTTTCTACTTTGTTGTCCAAAACAGAACTGTCCTCGCTCGGAACACGGCTCGCTTATATATAAAAATAAACGGAGGTTCGAAATCACTAGAAATGCTTCGAACTTTACGTCATTGTTTAGAAAGGGAAAGTGTTCTATTTTTAGACTCTTGTTTGTTGGATTATGCAATCGAAGCGATAAGCTTTGACTGTGTGAATGAACTATTGTATTTTTAGTATATACGAATGCATACTCGATGTTTCGAATATATTCTAGATGTTCTGAACATTTCGAGAATACTGTTTTTTTTTCTATTTTTACTCATATCGTAACAACATATTATATTTTTAGGCATCACAATCGATTAATGAAATATATATAGAAACAAAAAGAAATTCAAAGACAATATTATTTATACTTCTAGACTAATATTATGAAGAGGTAAAGTTTGAATTTTTGTAGCAGGTAACCTCCGAAGCCAATTATTCAGTTCTTAAAATTCTTTCACTAATAGGAAAATATATTATTTTATAAGTACCAAGAAATTATCTAAGGAGTAAACAACAAAAATGATCTAAATCTACCGAGTTCTTTTTGCGTGATGCGCGCATAACGGCTAACCTCAATCATTTTATTTATATGGATTAGCTGTGCCCGTGACTCCGCTCGCGTGGTCTACAGAATATTGTTTATGAAATGTGTTTTTTTTTTTTTATAAGGACCTAGTATCTAAAAAGTAAAACAAAAAAAGGTCAAAGTCTATCCACTAGTTTTTTCGTGATTCGCGCACATCGGCTAACCTCGACTATAAAAAAAGTAGTTGTTGTATGTTTGTTACGCGATTACTCCGCCAATTATTAATTGAGTTTGATGATTCTCTTTTAGTTTGGTAGATCATCATACCTCGGAGGTGGTTTCATATGAATTTTAACCAAATTGATTCAGCACTTTTTGAAAAAAAAAAAGTGTATACGAGGGACGTTCAGTGTATTCTCGTTATCTGGGTAATTAAGTAATGATGTGAATAATTTAACAATATCATCAAATAATTACACTCACCGTAGATATAAATAGAAAAATTCACATTATTTGTTTTATGAATGTTCCGTTATAACTTCTTTGAACCGATTTAGGTGATTCGTTTTCGAAAAAGGAATACCCTTAAGGACCTGTATTTTAATTTCACCGGTATTGGACCTTCGACTTCGAAGATACACCAGGGACCAACTCAAATTAATTGTAATTGGTTTTCTTGTCGTATTTATATAAATCATGTTTTTTATTTAACAGAGTCAGAGCAAACTCAACCGTCATCTAAGAGAGGTCTGCGAGAAGGAGAGGTTTGAAGAATTACTTTTCACTTGATCGTCGAAATTATCATGGAAATATATATTTATTGTATACAAGTATGAGATAGTCGACTCGAAACTTCCACTGAGACCGAGGAGCAAAATAAATATTCTGAAGCTTGTCTACGTTATTCTATTTTTATGTCATATTATATTATAAATTGGAAACTGTATAGTATGGAGTTTAAGTTTGGCTTGAAGTTTCTCGAAGACTCGACATTGAATATGAAATATATGTTAAGTTTGGGGGTCATGACCCCTATGACCCCCTAGATCCACACCTAATAGTATATACAGCGTGTTTGTGACTGTTAGACAATAATTCAAAAGCTAAGTTCGTTCTGACTTCATCATTTGTTATATCGGAGCTGATACTACAATACCGTGTAATTATATGAGGCAAATTTTACAGAAAGATAAAATTACATATCTTCGCCTATACTTATCAAATACGTGTCTGAACTTTTAGCTATTTAGAAATGTGTATTATTTAACTTATATAATAATATATAATTCAATACGATCAATATTTCGCTAGAAAATACAGTTACGTTGTTGTTCATTTTATAAGGCATTTGTTTTGCGAGCTTTTTCGGAATTCACGCGGAATCGCAATATTGGTCAAATTATTTTAACAGGCTCGCTCACGCGGCTTTAACTAGAATTGGTCGTATATTGAATGAGGGATACGCCGAACTGCGAATGTGGCATCGTTAGCTCATTGCCGCCAAATCTATAATTTGATACTTTTTTACTTCCGCGGTATTATCCACTGTTATTTACGCGGTATTACAATATCAACGACTATATGTCGCTTTTATGAATTTACCTAGAAATCAATACATTTCCATACAACATTTTTAGAACATCATGTAGATGAAAATTGGCAAATTAAGGTAAAATACGGGTATCCGTGTGAGAAGACGTTTTAATGGAGCTGAAAAGGAAATAACAGATAACGAGCATACGCGTTTTAGAAAGAACATAAACTATGGATCACAGTAATACAATATACATGACTGAACTGCACTGAAATCCGTGCACCTCACATCAGTGTGGCTTCGACGTTCACGGAGAGTGGGCGCGTACGGAGCGGCGCTAATAATACGATAATTCGGAAAATTCGAATCAACGCATGAACCTGGACGTAAATCCCTATTCAGTAGTCAAATAAGTATAATTATTTGTTGTTCAAGTGAATAACTAGTAAATAATATCATAATAACACAATAGAAAAAATATTTCTTAATTTAAATGCCACGCCATATACAATCGGAAACTAAAACATATGGAGCATCCATTATAAAACCGTATGTATATAACGGTTTTTTTTTTCGGTGATTTGTAACCCAACATACAATCATTAAACTGCATTATACACACATGCACTACACTCAGGTACATAGGTTCTGTGAGGAACCTTTTTTTCTTTTTTTTTGGCTAGTTAGTCTAGTCAAAATTGACAGATTATTAAATACATATACACTTGTCTCTTCCCCTCCTCCCAGAGAAGAGAGAGACAGGTATATATATATATATATATATATATATATATAGTTAGTTAGATCGAATTACGGATAGGAACTTAGTCCAACAGTCCGAGCCGAGGTTCGGCCACATTGGCACCCTCGGAACTAGTTGCATTTCTTTCGTGGCTTAGCGCCTTAAGCGCTCGCCCCCAAGCCCGGGTGAAGCTGTAAAAGCCGTTTGAGGCTTCAGGGCTCTTATGGCCTTTAGTCAGTTCGAAAAAAAAAAGTTGTTTTGTAACTATTTTTAACATATACTTCTTCTTATTAATTATGGCTGGGCACTGTTCGTGCATTAGGCCAGTGTCAAGTATTTTACATTTTGTCAACAAAGCGAGGGAAATATTCTGTAATCTTTAAACATCGCTCCAACAAGATGGCGGCACCCTTGTTAAAACTTTCCAGGGAGCCTTTGTAGCAACTCAAAATGCATGTTCCTAGTTATTTATTGTAATCCACTTCACTTGTGCACAACAACCACACTACATCACGTAAAATGCCGCCAAAATTACATAATATAGGGCCAAATGACGTAAGTTTATGAATTAAAACAAAAACCACCACATGACACTTTAAGTTACCGCCAAAAACTCCAACTAGTGTCTTCTTAACATATATGAGATTAAATAAACGCATAACAATTCATTTACTTTTCTATTTTATTTATTTAACTATTAATAGGTGCATTTTGAAATAGAGAATAAATTCTAATAAAGTATTATATGTAGAAAAACTGTGTCCCATTTGCGGTGTAAAATCTATAGGTCATGTTGTAGCTATACTAAATAAGCGATCTAGCGCTGCATATTTTCATAGTTTCGTTAGACGTTGTAATGTTTCAGCGCTGCAGCAAACTTTAGTTTCCAGTACTTCTCAGTATTTGAACAAATGGTTTCATGAACGTCCTTATCTATCGGTAGAATATATGCCAAAGGTGTATTCAAGTGGATTCAGTTTTGAATATTATTTTTCTCTTATAATAAAATACTATCTAAGCTGAAAATTTCGCGCATTACAGAATATTAAAAAAATCTAACAGCTGTCTCTTAGTTAAATATATTGTTGATAGATGGCGCCACCTACATGTTAGTTGTATATATTATCATTGATTTCTAATTTGTCTATTTTTCACCAATAGCGGGGAATGTAATATTTAAAATGATGTTAGAATCATTCATTTTCAAGGGGAGATATGGCATTGCCACAAAATCACTTTTTATGAACAATATATAGAGATTCTATCTAGCGAGTAGTATTACACGTAATTCCAATACAATTTCGTACATATATAAGCACGCTGTATATACGGATTCATAAATAGTTAGGCCGCGGCTACCTGATTGAGCGTAGCCAACCTAGTTAGGGTAAGGGATTCAATGATAATGCAATTATTTTAAAGTTTAATTAGTTTTAAGTGAAGAAAATTTAAAACAAATCACATGGGATCTATGGAGTGCCCTCAAATTTAAAAATTTAATTTAAATAAATAAATTTATTAAATTATTATTTAGTCTACATTTTTATTATATCAGACATCACTACATATATATATATATATATATATAAATATGTTATAGACAATGTTTGAAATGCCGGCATTTTATAGAATGCTTAAGACTACCTAGCAATGTATGAAATGTCAACATTCAATTGAATGCTTAAGAGTACCTGGCAATGTTAGAAATTAAGAGAATTATTACATACTTTGCCTAGGCATGGTATATTTTGCCCGTTTCTCATTTGGGATTCTATAGAATGCCATGCATACCCCTAAAATACAAAGCTATTCTGAAAAAATAATAAAAGTGCCATTGTTTTTTATCTAGTTATGAAAGCATTAAAGTTAGTTATTATTCTCTGCTTCACACATAACTCCTAACAAGATGGCGGCCCCTTGTTAAAACTTTCTAGGGAGTTTTTGTGACATCCCAAAATGCATGCCAATTTATAATTTACTTGTACAAAACAACCAAACTAGAAGTATCATATAAAATGCTGGCAAAATTAAATAATATAAGGCCATATATGCTAACTTTATTAATTTCAAACAAAAACCATGACCATGACACTTTGAGATCCCGTCTAAATCTCTCACGTGATATTCGAAACGAATCGGAGATGTATTTCATACTTAGCCGGTTTCTCATTTGGCATTCTATAGAATGCCGGTGTTCTATACATTGCCTATAACATATATAACATTAATTGAGAATGGAAACCAGAATTTGGGATCGGGCGCCATGACACTTTTTATTTTTTAAACATTACAAATAGCTGTGTATTCATAACGATACTGGAACTCGTTCACTTGACAAATTATGTAAATAATATAAAAGTATAATTATTATTAATTATATTCTGTTGTACTTTTGTTTGCGTATTTTTATTTCATAACCTTACTTGTCAAGAATAAACAAGATTAAAGACTTATTACATTTTTAATTTTTTAACTTTACAGATAGTCTGGCTAGTGAAACATATCAGCATTGTAAAATGAATTTTAGTAACATTTTAGTGAAGTTTTTAATTCGGCCAAAAGAAATGGCTAGTAGATATTTTTATCGTTATAGTTTTGGCGTAGTGGATAATCTCATCTGATGTTAAGTGACCATGTGGCCCAAGATAATAACACGCTAAACCTAGTGGAAGACTGGCTCTCAAGTGCAGCTGCCGGAACACACTTATTGGTGCTTGGCGACAGATTTTCAACTTGAGGGTGGTAGCTAGCCAGGCGGGCATTAGAAAATGCCCTACCACTATGCTATGGTTTCCTCACGATGTTTTCCTTCACCGAAAGCTCAGGCTCATTGTTCTGAGCTTCTTGCTATGATGTGGGGTCATTCAAAGGAGCCACGAAGAGACATTTCAGCAGACCTAAGTTGCCAAACAAGCATACGGCTCTCCTGGTCACTAGATAAAATAAAGAATTCCGAACTCAATTATGTAAAAAAGTTAATTTTGCAAAAATGCAGTTGTCTTTTTTACTCTTTGCTGGCGTTGTGATATTTTGTAAGATAAAGTGACATACGAAATAAGTTGTGATGATAATGGTGAATCAATTCCGAAAAAAAAATGCATTTGCGGCGCTTAAATGGCTTACACTGAGTAAACCAAACGAGATATATCAAATTAATGTTCTACATAATTGTAGATCTTAAAAAGACCTACAAAACAAAATGAGTATATGTTTACCTTCTAAGGATCATCCACAATAAGCATTTTTGTCTATAAAATAACAGACGGGTGACCGCTGTAATTTCGAAAGGGGCAGCACGATATGCGCGTGAGCTCAACCAACGCTGATTTTAACGCCAATCAGAAATCGTGACGTCATCGTACAATATTCCAATACACAGTTTAATGTATTAGTCAGATCGCGACTTTTTCGCATGTTCAGCAACAGCCCAAGCCGCAGGTTCGGCCACTTTGGCACCCTTGAAGCTTGTTTCCTACCTTTCGCGGCTGAGTGCCTTCCGCGCTCGCCCCCAAGCCCGGTGAAGCTGTAAAAGGCTCCAGGGCCACTAAACCTAACAGTGTAGTTAGTTCGAAGTGACTCTAAAATTGTAACTTTAAAATTACATAGTGCTCAAGAAATTTAATGAGATTCAACTGAAATTCTAGTAAACTCAACTTTGCACATACCTTCTACCTTAGCTTTAGTTATTGAATGATGACGTCACGCGTGTTGTCACGAACATAATGCCGCGTTTGTGTGGCAATTTTTTTTCCATACATATAATAAAATGAAGTGTCTGTTTGTAATATCAAAATAACCCATTATTACTAAATGCATATGAAAGTTTACACGATACCAATAGCAAAAAACCCGTTCTTAAAATGTTTGTCCGTCTGTCTGTTTGTTCCGGGTAATCTGCGAAACGGTTGAACCGATTTTGACGGGACTTTCACCGGCAGATAACTGATGTGTTAAGGCATAACTTAGGCTACTTTTATTTTAGAAAAATAATTAGGGTTCCGCAAAAAAAATAAAAAACCTTTTCCTGTAGTCCTCGAGAGCGGAGCCGCGGGCACAGCTAGTAACATATATATTCATCAAAGCGGAAACTGCGTAGCTGTTTATGCTTCCGTCACTGACGTAACCGAACGTATCAAGTTACCCTTTAGTCACGAGTAAGTAAGGGAGCGTTCAAGTATTACGTAACGCAGTTTTTGGAGATTTTTGACGAGCCGTAACGTTTTTCTTTACCACCCCACCCCCCTAGTAAAACGTTACGTAACCAACACCAAGTTACCATTTTTACCTGAAAGTCACAATTATGTCACCAAAAACTTTACGGGACCGTTCTGAAGGGTTAAAGCAATGTTACGTAACAAGTAGTTCAAACCCCCTTCCCGCCACTGTAACGCATCGTAACGTTACAGAAGACTCCCCCCCCCCCAAATTTTGTTACGTAATACTTGAACGCTCCCTAAGATTAACTTCAAAAGCTACATTAAAAAAGTATTATGTGTAATAGGTACGTATATTTTAAACAGTTTGCAATAAATTGTAACATTTCAATGCTGAATATGATATCAAGCTGTAGTTCTCCATACAGCCGACTGTAAGCTTGTTCAATACTTCACTGCAGTACTCCAAAACACATCTCTCTTTACCGACGCCATCTTGTTTCGTTTCTCCACAACTCGGATTCCATTTACGTCTCCATACGTCACTCAGCGAACTCCTCTTCAGTTTATTATTATCCTGCGACGACTGTATCGTAGGCAGACTTCTATTTTTCATATAATCCGTTACGATTAATTCAAGTATATGTAAGATATAACATAAGTTCTCTATTGTATTAATGTTTGTTATCTCATAAGTGTCCTTGTCGTTCAATTCGCATGTGACGTTCTCTATATACTTGGTTATATTATTTATAGTATATTTTTGTATGTTTTTCGATTTGTTTATGAATAATATTCGTTGGAATATATCATCTTTTATAGATAACTGAAAACAATGTATTTTATGTACTTTTTGTTTATAGAAATAAGTTTAGCGTTTGTTGCCACAATCTCACTTGTTCTTAAGTGACGATGTGGCCCAAAATGGTAGCACGCTAAGCTTTAGTGAAAGACTGGAGACAGCTATTAGTGCTTGGCGACAGATTTTCAACTTGAGGGTGGTATTTTTTTTTTCGAACTGGCTATACTGTTGGCCATAAGGGCCCTGAAGCCTTCAACCTTCAGCCCTGAAGGCTTTTACAGCTTCACCCGGGCTTGGGGGCGAACGCTTAAGGCATTCAGACACGAAGCTTGAGGGTGGTAGCTAGCGGTTATTAGAAAAAGTCCTACGATCATACTAAGGCTTTATCACGGTATTTTCCTTCATCGAAAGCTAAGGCTCATTGTAGGGATTCGAACTCACGTCGATCGACGCGGTATCCGTACACGATACTACTGAGCCATCATTGTTTCAAAATTATTAAAATTCAAAATTGTATATTAGAGATCTAGAGGGTAGAGTTTATTTTAGTTCCTTTAATTTAGTCGTTTTTATAATACAATTTTAATTATTTTTAACACGCTTATATTAGCTTCACTTGTAACTAACTAACAAACAATGTAATAAAATCTTACAAGTCAATTTTAACCTACTTCTAATTGTCGTATCGAAATGGAACTCTGTATGTATATGTAGTTCGGATGACCACACTGTAATTTAGTATCTTGGAGTTGTACTTATATTATTAACAAATCGTAATCTCTAACTTTCACTGGTATTTTATTTATAGTATTAGGGTATTGTGAAAGATACTGTACGTCTGCTATAAAAGTAATTCTTACGTGGTATTATCAATGATTCGGTTAATGCTTGTCGTGTATTAACTTCTTATTTTACTGGTACTAGTAAATCGGTATTGTCAAATTGATTTATTAGTACCAAGTACTCAGAGCGGTCATGAACCCTATCAATATTTGAATAAACCTATATATGTAGTTGTTACTGTATTTGCTTTTTATATTATTTGGTACTATTAATTTTAAAATATATATTTGCATTTTATTCATCTTATCGAGGTAGGTTTTAAATGTGCGCCCATACCTAGCTGGTTAAACCATACGAAATCACACAACAGAACCAAGCTGGGCTTTGGAATTTCAGTTTTACGGTAATTTCCATCTCGGCACGAACTAAAATGTTCTCTATGTCTTATCTTTGTCGTACCGTGAAACTGTGGAACCATCTTCCGGACAATGTGTTCCCTCCTTCTCATAACATCGGGTCCTTCAAACGTAACGCGAAGAGATATTTATGCAGGCCGGTATGACAGCCGCGACCGCCGATGGATTTAGATCTCTCGATGGTCGCCGTTGTGTTTAGATTGTACTGTGCTTACCATCAGGTACAGTACCGTCAATGTGCCGAGCTATTATAAAAAAAAATGATATAGAGGTGGTATTGACTAATGGTAAGTAACTTTACTGTTTCCAGTGTAGAGGGTGGTTGAGGTAAGTAGCAAAGGATATGCCATCTGATTAATATGTAGCGTTTTCTTTTGTATTGCTATTATGCGTTATGGAAATATAAAATTAGTGATTTATAAAATGTATATTGGTTTCTCTTGTCTTTACCCAGTGAACACGTGACCTCACTTTGACATCACATTTACATCATAGGTATTTAGGTGTCATGCTCACATCAATTTTACACAAATGACGCGTGGAAGATGTCAATTATTGGTCGTGTGTTTTCGTGGTAATTATCCTAATGAACACTGGCTGTTTTATAAGCAGACGTGAATATAAGCGGGGGTCATAAGGGTAATCAGATATTCCTCCCCCAAGCTAAATACAATTTTATTTATTTTGTATAACGTGTTCGAGAAACTTCTATCTGTGATCTCCTCTAAATTGAAACTCTAGATCCACTCGTGTCTACACGACCATAACAAGCGTTAACGCGAATACTTACCGCGCTATTAGAGCTGCCGTCCCCTTCGCTGATCTGTCGTAATGATAAATCAATAGTTTCCAATAAGACTTCTATAAATGGCGGGTATGTTTCGTCTTCATGTAATTTGTCCACCAATGAACCTAATATCTTTTAAAAAAATAAGATTAAGATATCGGAATTAAATATATATATATATATATGTTTATAAAGACATTATGTTAATGGTAATTATAATGGTATCTTTTTTTATCGGAACATTGCAACTGTAATATTCAGTTCGCCTCGCCATTTTAGCAATTTTTTCGCATAATTTATTGAAGTGAAACTTCTTATGCGACTTCCAAACGTTAAACGTTTAACGCACATTATCGGTCTCTCCTCTTTGTGTGAGCCAGAGCGAGAGAGCAATATATTATCGGTATCTCCGCTTTGTGTGAGCCAGAGCGAGAGAGCAATATATTATCGGTATCTCCGTTTTATGTGAGCCAGAGCGAGAGAGTAAATGTCGGTGTGTATGTATATTGCACAGTTTAAATAAAATATAAAATGTCTTTTAAAATGAAGTTTCACTTCTATCGTGTGTGAATCGCACACACACATTTTTTTTATTTTTTATGATTATCCGACATAACTTAGCATTATACGTGATTTATAAAACTTTTCATACAATAAAATTAAAATGCCGTTATAATTATACATGGCACTCATACAACACGGCATGCACAGACAACATAGTTAAGTATTTTAATTTAACTATATACTTATAAAATAACAGAACTTAAACATAAATATTTAACATACATAAGAATTACAAGATATAAATAAAAATAAGAAAAATTTTAAACTAAAATTGATATTAAAATAGAATTAAGATTGTATTTTTGACTAACAGTGTAATATCGTTTTTAATTATTTGCAATTTTATTTAAAAAAAAAATGTCGCAAGATTTATGTAATTTATTATAAGTTTTAAAAAGTATACTCACTGGGCAGTATAAATTTAAATTAGTAGACGAGTGCAGGACCTATTTATTAGATCTGAGGAGCTTAACATCGTTCGCAATGATGATATAAAACTTAATACGAATAAAAAAAGCCTATTAGCACTCTGCGATAAATGTAGCTTCTGCTTCACTGTTATTGAAAGAATTTGAAGAAAATCGGCTCAGTAGTAAATTAAAAACAAAATCAATATCAAACACTTTATTCTATTTAAACCTTACTCACTCACTTAAATTAACGTCAAAACTCTAATACCGGTTCGAAAACTCCCAGTTATCGAGAAGAAACGGCAAGAAACTCGATTAGGTTTATCAATTTTTTTACTGTGTAAATAATGTTTACGGTTCGTGGATATACAGAGAGACAGACTCATTTCCAGACATCACTATCCTTCACGTATGAAGTCTAAATTATAAACAATGATACCCAAAGCTCAATTAAGAATAATATTAGACCTTATCTAATATTAACTCACAAGCTTTTTGAAGTGAACCTTCTTATGCGACTTCCAAGCATTAAACGTTGAACGTTGAATGTTAAACGTTAAATGTTAAACTTTTTTTGAAGTGAAACTTCTTATGCGACTTCCAAGCGTTAAACATTAAACGTTTAACGCACATTATCGGTCTCTCCTCTTTGTGTGAGCCAGAGCGAGAGAGCAAATGTCGGTGTGTATGTATATTGCATACTGTTTAAATAAAATATAAAATATCTTTTAAAATGAAGTTTCACTTCTATCGTGTGTGAATCGCACACACACCTTTTTTAATTTTGTTGTTAATTCTATTCCCTTACTACGCAGTAAATTATCATTGTCGCTTAGTCCGATTACATCCGCTATTTTCAAAATTACTAAATCACAAAATTTTATTTATAAAATTTATGCATTAAAACTATCATAATGATACAGTCGCGTGCACACGGGGAATATTCTATTTTGAACGCAAGTTAAAAAGCGCTTTCGTCATTTGTAACTTTCATATCAATTTAATATCCATATACTATATTTACTGTAATTACAGTGAATCTGGCAACATTGCCGTCACGTGCCGCGTCATATGTCTATGACGCGTTACGTCAGACACGTGTTTCTAGTCTAACATAATAATATGTCGTAAATATGAATCCTTACTTCAGATATTTCCTTAATAATTTCTCTTGTAGCGGAGAGAAGCGGGCAAGTTCTGATATATTCGAGCAAGCAATTCGCCGACTGATTCAACGAACTGACAGACAATTGTGAGCCTGTAATTTAATTATTATTGTATTATTTGTTATTCAATTTTGAAGCAATGATGGCTCAGTGGTAGCTTGTACGACTTGCGTCGATTGGCGTAAGTGCGAATCCCTACAATGAGCCTGAACTTTAGGTGAAGGAAAACACCGTGAAGAAACCATAGCATGGTGGTAGGGCTTTTTCTAATGCCCGCCTGGCTAGCTACCACCCTCAAGTTCAACTATCGCCAAGCACCAATAGGTGTGTTCCGACAGCCTGCAATTGAGAGACAGTCTTCCACTAGGTTTAGCGTGTTATTATCTTGGGCCATATCGTCATTTAACATCAGGTGAGATTGTGGCCACTACGTCAAACCTATAACGAGAAAAAATACTTCATTACAGGTTTATTGATATATATATATATATATATAGTATAATTAATAACAGATTGTTACTTACCACTTCTAAAGTTTTTGCCCTGACTTTCGCTTCTGTATCCCGAATCTGCCGCAATCTTTTCATCTCTCTTCTTCAAAAACATTTTAACCTTATTTAACTCTTCTATAATTTTAAAAGGCACTATTTCTTTATTTGTCTCAGTTAGTTCATCTTTATTCATTTCTTCGTCATTTAGTACATTAATGTGATTATCCATGTCAGATACAGTATTGCTTCTTATGGAATTGTGTTGATTGTCTTTGCCACTATTAAGGTTATCGTTATGATTTTCCACGACAGTTTTATCTTCAATCAAATCACAAACTAAATTTTTTTCAGTTATATCATTAAAATTTTCTTCAAATATAAAATCCATATTTTGAGTTTGATCTAAATACAAGTTCATGTCTTGTGCATTTTGCGAAAAATTATAAAACATGTTTTCGTTATTAGCTTCCTTATCAACAATATTGGATTTTTCATTATTCATAATATATTTATTTCCTACTGGTGCAATGATATCAAACTGGCTTACACTATAGTGTGTGCAATGTTCTATAAATTGAGGTACAGTATATATTTGAGTTTCTTCTAAATCATTTGTATTTATATAATCAGTTTTATTAATATAAATATTTTCAACATTTATGTCACGTAAATCGGATTTAGTAGGTGCTTTACTTTTACATAAAGTACCGTCTTTGACTGTTTCATTAGTCATACTACATTCATTTTCTTCAAAATAAGTTATCTGAGAATCATTCTGTTGTATTGGGATATTAATCTGAAATTTTTGTATTAAATATTAGAAAAAAGGAATTATTTCATTTACATATATTAGTACTGGAAAAGCACCGGATTTTGCCGACATTATCTACTTGGTAAACGAGTCTGGATCCATTATAAACATTCAATAAGATTATAGATAGTTAAGTTTATTTTTAAATTACTTACAAGTGATTCTTAATCTATTTTACTACAGAATGAATCGTGGTTTTAACAATGGTCTATAATGTCTTAAACTGTAAACACCAGGTGTTGTTTATAACCGAATAACAAAAATAAGTCGCAATAAGTCTAGACAAAATACCAGGTGGTTATTTCTAATTGTAGTCAAAACATCCTGAATAATAAGCGATCATCAGCATCTTTACTTATATAATATAATAAACTTATATTATATAATATAATATCTTATAACATAATTAGCAATATGTCAAGCACTTACATTGTTTGACAAATCATTTCGTGTTTCTTCGAAAAATGTAATCTGTGACTCGTTTTCGGGAAACGGTAAGACTTTGGTCTGTAAAATATATTATATGATTATAATATAAAACTTAATTACAATAGCCTATATTATAGGCCCCACAACGATCAACCAGAATATAGTGGCGTATTAGTGAAATAATTATTAAAATCATTATGTTATTATTATTATTAAAGTAATAATTATATTATTAACATAGACTAGCTTTGTCCGCGGCTCCGCTCGCGTGACCTACGTACGCGCGAATTTGTACGGCCCCAAAAATGCTTATTGTGGGGGATCCTTAGAAGATAGACCTATGCTATCATTGACTTTTGTTGTAGGTCTTTTTAAGATCTACAATTGTGAAGTCATTAATTTGATATAACTCTTATGATTTTCTCAACCTAAGCCATGTAAGCGCCCCAAATGCGTCTTTTGTCCGAATTGATTCACCAATATCGTCACTTCTTATTTCGTATGGTACTTTATCTAACAAAATATATATTTTGCGCGGGGCCAGCACGATTTGCGCGAATGCTCGATGGAAGGCATTCTGTAGTCCACGCGAGCGGAGCCGCGGGCACAGCTAGTCCTATATAATATAATCTATTTGAATATCTACCTTATAATCATTTAAAATGTTAATACTTACATATATTGTTTCTGTATTATTTGCATTAATATTTTCGTCAGGAATTAATTTCGCAGTATCCGTAGTAGTGACGTCATTGACGTGATCGAAGCCGTCAACGGGGTCAAGACTGCCATCGGCGTCATGATTCACGCTGTCAAACTCGAAGTCACCGCTGCTAACGCTGACATCGAATTCTGTATTCATACTCTTTCCGTGTAACTTATTTTTTAACGTTGCAAGATACTCTTCGAGACTTAGGTTTTCCGGTTTGGTTTGAATTACAGCTATAGCCGTTGCCAAGTGATATTTTTTTGCGATGTGATTAACTGAAATATACGAAAATTATAGTAATATTAACCATGTGCCTAACAGTAAGTTTATTACAATACAAAAACAGCGGTGACAACTACACGGCAAAAACACGGCAAATTTTAATGGCCGCTTTTTTTTATATTAGAACAATGTATTACAGCTTCTTTCTGTTTTAGTCGAATAATAAAAAGGGTTTTTGAAGTGAAAACTTCTTTAGCACTGTTGTGATTTGAAACTCGATGAAAAGAAAAAGCGACAGTAAAAAGAGACAACCATATACATCTATAGGATTTAGCCTACGAGAGAATGAGATAGAATACATTTACATTATTAACGGTTAATGCAAGTCCTGATTTTCATGATTGCGATCGTCGTCGGATTAGGCTAGTGGTGTGAGAAGAACAGACTTCATACGCAGTACGCACGAGCGGTCGATAGTTCGTATCCCGCTGGTTTAGGATTTTTAAAGAACCTTTTTTATGAAGGTTTCACTTCTAACACGTGCACATATTTCGCTTAAAAAATAGCGCGTCGAAGACAAGATTTTCCAATCAGCATCGGAAACTCTGTAATGTCTCATAGCAACTATGATTTAAATACCATCCGAGTATTAGTCTTTCTTGCTTTTAAATGTTCGTTAATTTGTTTTTATTGTTCAATACCTACGCATTTTGTGATAAATAAAACTGTTATATTATTCTTGAAATATCATGCATCCATTAGGCGATAACCTAGGCGTACGCTTTGAAAACCTTTAGTCTCGACTACGTGAAAACATAATTATGACAATGTGATTCAGCTTCAATAGGTATAAAATTTGCCAATAGCGTGACGGGTGACGCGCAGTGTAGGGTTCCGTAGTTACCCGTCAGCCTAACTGTGTCCTACTGTTCCACCCGTGTTAAATTTATTCAACAAACTTGGCGGGGTGACGTGGCGTCGCGTCACACCGCCGCCAACACACCCGTATAGCCCTATAGTTGTTCCATTTTTCGTATTTGCCTAGAGCTTGCCAGATTGATTGACATTCATAGTTACTGCTGTGATCTTTAGTCTTGTCGCGTGAAGTTATATATCCTATATTTCTCATGAATACGGCTACATATTACATACAAAAATATTTTTTCGAATCCAACTGGTAGTTCTAGAGATTGCGTTTAAACAAACAAACAAAAGACTCTTCAGCTTTATTATATTAGTATAGATCAGAATATTGTACATATTTATAAAAACTAACTATTCAATATGACTGGACAATTATGTTTCGAGCGCTTCTTGTTAGAAATAATTTCAATTCAATTTCATAATAACTAGGTAATCATTTGTTTCAATATAATAATAGCTCTTACCGTAATCGTCAAAACTCATCGTTTTACACTAAAACGTTTAGAAATATCACATAATGGTCACTGTGTAAAAATTAAGCATGAATATTTCGAAAATATTGCTTGATTTTTTGTATATTTACCTACTCTGATATACAACTTATTTAGATAATAATTCGAATAAAATTCGCGCTCAATTTTTTTTTAATTTACTACATTTCTTGGCAATGGATATTTTGGTTATTCAATTTGCAATTAAAATATAAAACTTAATTAAATCATAAAAATACATTACATACATATAATACTATTATTATAAAAGGTTTTTTATAGGTTTGTTTTTTAATAATACATAATTTATTATTATCCAATTACGTAAGACGCTAATGTGCCATAGGGATTTTTTTAATAAAAACTTATTACCTTTTATCTACAATCGTTAACGTTAATCAATTTTTAATAAAACAGATTAAAAATATGAAGCAAATCACAGAGTACATTTTTTTGCACAGATTATTATTTTATATACCTACAGTTTTGATGCAAATGACATATTGGTGATAAAGACAATAAATGATTGACATATATAATTAAATTATTAAATTATACAAAATGTACCCTTATTTGGAAATAAATGGCTCTCTACACAATATTATTTGGTGTGAGCATATTCATGATAGCATTGGTATTGGCGGTTATAAAGAAAATGTTTTTTCATTGGAAAGAAGAGCACAAGATCGAGAGAATGACCATGACCTCTATTGAAAAACCTGGTTAGTTTTTTAATAAGTGAATTCCATGATTAAATGTGCACTGCAAATAAATTTGATGAGGGCTATATGACTATAAGACACCCAGCCTTATTGTATAGTGGTAAGACATGGCAATTGTGTCCATATGGATTGGGAAGACTATATAGAGTGGCATACTTAAGGTGTATTGCTTTTTGGAATGTGCCGGTGTATAATCAAGGGGTGGTAGTGTTTCTGTACCCGAATGGGTTGCGACTGCGACGTTGATAAACTCGGCACATTTGCTCTCTTTTCATAAAAAGTTCGTACGACATATCCATAGAACGTAAATTGTTACGTCGTGCAAATAATGACATAACCTAAAAACATGTATTTCGACTACCAATTACGCTAAATAACTTCCTCTATACAATTGTTTATGTAAATTATTTTTTATTATTTAATTATTAAGTACTGCATCCAGTGTTCCTTTCTATGTTATGTTAGGTTAGTATGTAGTAAACGTACTAGAGTTGACCAAAATAGTAAAACTAAGGAATCGAAGCCAGTGTATAGTATATCCAGCTGCCAGCTGCCAGCAGCTGTTGCAGGTTGTCTATCTGGAAGGCCATATATTTAATATTTAGGGAAGGGACCGTAAAACTAAAAAAAAACAATTTTGTGTGCCGCAGTTCAAACGAGTCAAAAGGGAAACCTTAAAAATCCTTTTTAAATACCCTCAATCAGCGGGATTCGAACTACCGACCACTCGCGCGTACTGCGTATGAAGTCTGGTCGTCTCACACCACTAGGCCAATCCGACGACGATTACTATTATGAAAATCAGGACTTGCATTAACCGTGTATAGTGTAAATGTATTCTATATCATTCTCTCGTAGACTAAATCCTATAGATGTATATGGTTTTTCTTTTACTGTCACTTTTTGGTTTCATCGAGTTTCAAATCACAACGGTTCTAATGAAGATTTCACTTAATAAAAATATGAAAAAGGTGATTTCTGCTCTCTCTGTTGCTCGTTTCTGCTCTAACCACCAAAAGCGCGATTTGCACAGCTAGCGGCTTTCACTTATGCTAGCTACGTCACTGACTAATCAAAAACTCCATTTTAAAAATGATCGTCTGTCTGTCTGTTTGTTCCGGATATAATCTCCGAATCGGTTGGACTGATTTTAATGGGACTCTCACTGGCAGATAGCTGATGTTATAAGGAATAAGTTAGGCTACTTTTTTAATAATCCACGCGAGCGGAGGCGCGGGTACAGCTAGTCTATACTAATATTATAAAGCTCAAGATAATTTTTGTTTGTTTGTTTGAACGCGCTAATTTCTGGGACTTCCAAGCAGATTTGAAAATTTCAATGACATTTTATAGTGTATTTATTAAGGACGGTTATAGGCTATATAACTTTACGCTACAACCCTAAGGAGCGAAGCAGTAACCATGAACGTCAAGCAATCTGGCAAACTGTAGGCAAGTACGAGAAGTGAAAACAAAGATAGTCTACACGAGCGCTTTGGTGGCGACACGGTGGAGAGTTACTCAAATAGATTTAACACGGGTGGAACCGTGGTACATACCTGGTATTTAATGTTATCAAAATGTTAAAGTAGAATTTATCTGTATTTCAGCTGTTAGCGTAATGATAAATACAGAAAAGTGTCTATTAAGAAGACGTAGATACGCGGAAGATATAAATATTTACGATATAATCAGTAAGAGTGACATAAGCTTAACGAAAAGGAATTTTGAATCTCTCTATACGTAATTCTTACATGTTTCTTGTATTATAATAAAATAGTTTACACATTTATTTGTGGCTGTATGAATTCATTTCCATAGTCAAATAGAAACAATGCAACTTTTTTTTCTGCGCGATATGGCTTTATAAAAGGTCCACGCTGCGTCGGCAAGGATGGTAGACGTACCAGGTTCCTGATACAAGTACCAGATTTTAGGGTCTTGTATCAATATTTTTTCAGATTTTTTTTTCAAATACCAACTTTTAGCGACATCGGTACCAGGATTATTGGGTCGTTATCTATCATTCCTGTACGTCGGCAACTGTGACACTCATAATTGAAATGATGCTCGCAATTTATTGCCGATTGCTGCGACATACACGCGCGGCAAAAACCCGCCAGCATAGTGTTAGACTGATACGTGATGTCCGTATACGCTAACGCAACGTGCCATGATTGCTTTTGAAATAAAGTGTCCTACAAATGCAAAGACCTATAAAAATGTTAAGGAAGATGACCTTATTTTTTGTCCATTTGATTTTAATGATGAAATTTATATGTTTTATTGTCATTATGGAAATTTAATGCCTATGTATATTTTTGTATACAACTAAGGTGACAAGAAAAATTACGGTTTGCCTTATGGTAAGTGGCTACCGTAGCCTATAAACGCTTATAAGACCACAGGTTTAGTAGCGCGTAGCCGATCCTGAACCTCCTTTCCCCAAATACTCTGAAACCCCTCCAAAGAAATGTCTTTGTTACCCTATCTTTCTTATTATAGTATCAAACCCTATCTATACATTATTGTACCAAAATACACTATACATATAATATATGCAATATTATTGCATAAGTTAATTTAGTACTTCTCTTTATTGTAAGTACAAATTATTTTGAAAATAAATAACTTGTTGGGAATTTTTGTTTTTTCGGTGGACTAATTTCTAATTCTAATTCTAATCACCCCAAATTTTTTCGTTCATTATAGCATGTCGCATTACAGCTGGCGATGGAGTAGGGATAAAGTAAAAGGCGCATGACAGATGATTAGATTATAATATATATAAAAAAATATATATATTAAAAAAGTTTCACTTGCATCGTGGTTTCATATAACCACACAATAAAGTTTTTTTTTAAACTCCTTAAATTCGAATTATTATATTTACATATACTTTAGAATCTATTTTTAAAACTTAAAATAACTACATTGTTTTCTTTACACTGAATGTATACGGCGAGTATGTATGTTCCTTGATGTAGATTATCCTTGGCATACGGTTAATAACCGTGCATACTAAAATTATTTAAGTAGAGAATAAGTAAGTACCTACGTTTAATATCAGTATTACATTCAGATTCGAGTAGGTAGCGAATATTGGAGTCGGTGATTATTATATAACTAATATCTGGTAATAGGTACGGTAACCTAATGAGATAACTAATATATGTCATACTAGCTGTGCCCGCGGTATCGCTCGCGTGGTCGACAAAAATTGTTGTTACCAGGATAAAAAGTATCCTATGTTACTTCTAATACCTCAAAGAATATGTGTAAAAGTTTCTTGATGATCGGTTAAGTTAAATAAGTTTTCGCGTGAAAGCGTAACAAATAAACTTATATTCACATTTATAATATTAGTATGATTAAGATTAACTAAATATTCGCCTAAACTAACATCTCTAGTGCGAAGTTGCTGCGATATATTTCGCGCCCCGCGATCTCATAGTCTGTCCAGTGTCTACCCGCGCCTAGGAGTATTACTATTCTGTGACCCAAGCGCGCCTCGTCCGCCCACAGCTTTCACCCGCGGGACACCACAAAATACATTATATTATATACTGGAATAGAGTTATCACTCTTACATTGCAGCGCCTCTAGTAAAATTTGCTGGAACTAATACCAAAGGTATGTAAATATATGAATGTATACAGCGCAGGATGTATTTATGTATAGAAAGCTTTTAATATTTTTATAATTAATGTAAATGTGCTTATTCTATTCTAAAATTATCACATTTACTTCAAAAGTGGCAAGAATATAAAATATAAACACAAAATTAATTATTTACCCTTATTCTTTTCTATTTATAAATTTCCACTTTTAAAATTTTTAATCGTATCATTTACAATTTATTACGTTTTTTATTTTATTTACATCTGGCACCAATTATAAATCAAAAATCGACAACTTATATCTAGCAAAGCAGTTAGAGTTACAAAATAGTTTCGCACACACAAATCAAAATTCAAGTGCACGCATGGGTCGAAGTTTATAAGAGGTTTCGGAGTCAACGCGCAGGTTATTTTTAATGAGAGAAGAAAGAAACATCAGCTGAACACATTCACTTTCACGGAAATTAATTGTAACGCAATGAACATCACAGAACAATAATATACTCTCTAACAAAGCAGTGTGACCAGATTTAAATCCAAGATTCTGCAACACTGCCGAATAATGAAAAACCTAAGTTTTTTGACAGAAACAGATGCCATAGATGATTATAATTTGCATATAAAAAAATATGCACCAACGACTTCACCTACGTAAACTTCCTACATAACCTTCCATATAAATTAACATTTTAGACATTGTTTTGCAATAAAGCACAAGTGCTTACTGCATGTTTATTTCTTATGTTACCTAATATATTAATAAATGTAATCTACTTTAGCAGCGTTGTGATTTGAAACTCGATGAAACGAAAAAGCGACAATAAAAATAGACAACATATACATCTATAGGGTGATAGTATAGGAAATAGGATATCTTTAGCCTATGAGAGAATGATTTGATTGTCAAAATGATAATTGATATGAATTATTTTTTGTATAATTCTTCCCTTTCTTCGTGAAAGGAAAAAGCTAAGGTCTGTAAGAACGTGCAGCCAAGTCAGATGTTTTATAATCCATTTTTATGTGTCATTTATATTTAGACCAAAGACATGTCCTCTGTTTGTTTTTTCTTCCAGTTTTTCTTTCCATTGTCAATGTTTTTAAGCCTTCGTAGTCTTCTGTAATCTTCCAAGTGAGTTCAAACAAAATGGTAGCCACTATCTCACCAGCCACCAAGCTCACCTCTACTGCAGCGCAGTAGTGCTATTCTGTAAAATACTAACTCAATGTGGAGTCTCACTCATATGACACATTTGACTTCGTCAATAACCTTATAGATGAGCCACTCGGTATAAAGCAAACGTCAATAAGCTTATAGATGTGCCAGTCGGGATAAAACACACCTCCAGTTAACTCGAGGCGACAACATTAAAAAACTGAAACAGATTCGTAATAAAAAAGTATTGAGACAATTCTAGTTAATAAAAATAAGTACAATTTATTTAAATAGTTTTATATAAAACATGAATTTATTGTGTCGGAGCAGGCACAACGATGTTGTATATGATTCCTAGTACCGCCATTTAGGGTGGTTGCGAACTAGTGCGCGCGATTGAACTAAGGCGAGACAATAGCGCCACCTGGACTACCAGGGCGGCCAATTGTACCAGAGCAAGAGAATAGCGCCACCTGGACCACCAAGACGGCCTATTGCACCAGGGCACGATAATGACGCCACCTGGACCACCAGGGCGACCGATTGCACCAGGGCAAGAGAATAGCGCCACCTGGATCCACCATGGCGGCAGATTGCAACTGGGCATGACAATGGCACCACCTGGACCACCAGGGCAAGACAATGGCGCCACCTTGACCACCAGGACCAACCTGCTCTTTAGGTATAATTTGTGCAATGCGTGCACTTTAACATTTCATTGTAAAAATAATATATTTGTATGAGTCAGTTCGCGATCAACCACAAGCGACTCAATACAACAGCTCGTTACCATTAGCGGCTGATTATTATAACCATTAATATAATAAACGACGACGAGAGGCGACAACGGACAACGAGGAAGAAGAAGAGGAATTGGAGGAAGCGACCCTCTCGCAATCTCATCAACGTGACGACGATGATCGCGAGCAAAGAGTGGCCATGGAAGAAGAAGACCACGAAACGACGACTCTGACGAAGACACCGCCGTCGTCATCGTCGATCAGTAACAACAACGCGGTGACGACGTGAGAGGACGATAGCACAACTACAGGAGGCACCGACAAAGAAAAAAAATCGAATAGCGCCGAGATTGAAATTGGAAGAAGAGAAATCGTCGAAGAAGTCGAAGAAGACTATCAGAAAATGAATTGGATTGCACAATGCACAGACGCCAATATAACACCGGGAGAAATTGGGTATCTCCTTGGAAAGTCGGCGCTCGACATACAGATACAAAATGAGTTCATTACCACATCATTTACATCTCCACTGCCAAAAACTGGGGCCATAACAGCAAATTTGGGAAAGCTATACGAGCCCAAGAACACAAGTGTTCCCAAATTGCATGTATTGAGTGCCTTCTTATCTACATTACTGCCGGCCCTGATCGTAGTACACTTAAGGAAATTCTCATAAGAAGTGATAAAAAGATTGCAATGTGCGTCACTCCTTCGTTGCGAGTATAAGTTCAACCGAATAAAAGTGACACTACAAGTACCGAAGGGAGAGATAATATATTTCGAGCAAAAGGCTCAGACCAAGATACAAACGACGGACGACTGGATCTCAGAACTCCTGTATCCCATGAAGACGTACTTGAGCAATCCGGGCGTATTGAACAACAGTCTGATCAGCGTGGCGAAGAACACCATGGTCTTGGAATTGAATCCTACACCTTTCCACACAAGGGGGAAACAACTCTGCAAGACGACGTGTACAGATTATACGAGAAAACTAAGATCTTGTGCTGCGCCTCTGTCAAAACCAAGCTTGTTCTATGTTCAACGCCTCAAGGGATTGCAGTGCAATTCCACCGGAACTTTGGAGAAAGATTTAAAGTCGCTATATCTATCGCCAAAACATTGGTATTTCAGGAGAGTACACGACAGAGAATCGAAATAACAAAGGACTTCGCCCTCGAAATAGACCGCGTAGCAAACGACTTCGGAACAAAATACACAGGAACAGAAGATCTGGATATACTATTGGAAGCGAACAACATAAACGCACACACGTTCGCAAAAGCGACGAGAGATCACCTATACAGGAAATCGGGTAAGAGAAACAACCTTTTCTTTTTCGCACCGCCGAGCACCGGGTAAACGATGGTAATGGAGAGCCTAGTGGAGAGAGCCCGAATTCGTCATTCAATTTCTGCAGCCTCATTCACACCAACTCCTGCTTCATGGACGAGTGTAGACTAACCGATAACCAATTCGAACAGTGCAAGTTGTTAGCGGCGGGCCAACCGATGTCGACTGATGTGAAATATAAAAACAGACATAACGTAACAGATTGTGTCTTATACACGGCAAGTAACTACCCAATATCGGCGTATCTAACGATGGAACCAAACGAAGCGATAGAAGCGAAAACGATACAATTCAACTTCCAAACGCCTACGGAAAATTTTAAGTTATATCCATTCATATGGGAAGAATTTTGGGAAAATTATGCAAACTCAATGGAAAAGGTATTGGACTTCGAACATAAGGACTATTTTAATTAGATGTAAAATTAATATAAATTTAAAAACATAGCGAGACTAGATAAAAAAATGTAAATACTAGTGATGTCTGCAACTATAAAATCCACATATCGATAACAATGTTATTGCTTATCATTGAAAAAAAAAGAAATATAATGTTTCGCGAATGAGTAGAGGCACAATGTTTTACATATTTGAATGGTGTACCTACATAAATGAGCAAGGACTGGAATAGGTTGTGAAATTTTGCAGGATTTAGAAACATAATCTTTATAATATTGATATGCCACATAATTGATTTCGTGTGCCGAGTACGCAAGAAAAACTTCGTAAGCTCTACGCAAAGCCTGGCGTGTTTGTGCCTAACACTCCTGATACCAACAAAGTGACGATGAAACGAAACGATTTTTGTGCCCACAAGAATTGTTTGATCCAGATATTTGGGCGGAGGAAAGGTGCATCTATAAGTTTTATAGTAATATTAATGTTTATGGTCACTCACCACTAAATGAACTTACCTACTTCGATATTCGGTATTAATATTTATGATCTTAACCAAGAAACATTGATATAATTTTAATTAAAAAAAAATCTGATGCGGTACAACGACAAATACCTCTTAAGGGATAAACGACAATGAAGCTTCATTATTCCAGGCTGGACCTAGTAACTCAGATACAATGTCTTTTTCTCAATGTTGTTTAGCAGCTGAACTTTTAAGAACTCAATATTTATATAATTTTGGTTCTATTTTTATGTTGCAATTATTTCCAGAATCATGTACAGCAGGACAGCAGCTGTTGGCTCAAAAATTGAGTGACAAGAAAGAAATGAGTGGTCTTTTTTCCTTTTGAGGAAAGGAACTTAAAAATGTATACTGCGCGTATGAACCCTATACTGCGCGTGGCCTGATACGCACTTACATATTACTAGAACTTTTTTCTGCAAATTTTTCAGGACTGCTTTAGGTCATTTGTAGAGTTAGAGAAACAGAAACTGTATTTTTATGTTTATTTCTTAGCTCTATAAATCTGTATTCTGAACTGTTTATAATTGATTGTTTCATTTTCGTTTCGCTGAATTAGTAATTTCATTTCAGTAATAAATTTTAATTAAACAGAAACAGTTTTTCATTTTATTTCGGGTCCGCATTTAAGTCAATAATGTATTAGTAACAAACATCCCCTCATCAACATTGAAATCATAAATACGGATTCGATACTTACCAAAAAAATAATAAAAAGTATTGCTTAGTAGTAACCTCGGTTTCTACCCTGCATATTTTATCGATTTCGATAAAAAGCTATTTGTTAAGCACTATTTGGTTCGTTAGGTTGGTACTCCTGTTGTTTAACATCTTTGAGGTATTGGAATGCAGGTAAACTGATTTTATTGGCTAGTTGGGAGTGCCGTCTCTTAAAAGTAGTGATTATATTATCTCTAGGAAACACGAGACATAAGATGCAAATATTATTTCGTGTCTGAGTGCCTTAAGTGCTCGCCCCCAAGCTCGGGTGAAACTGTTAAAGCCGTTTGAGGCTCCAGGGCCCTTACGGCAAACAGTACCTAATCAGTTCGAAAAAAAAAACATGCATAGATTATTACTTATAGCTGTGCAACTTCGTTTTTATTTTTGAGTTTCGCGCCCGTGCTCACTATCAGAGAGCAGAGAATTTAAATCTCTATTGCTAATTCTACTTTTCTATTGGAATAAATGAATGGAACTAATTGATATTTTTACTCAAGTACAATCAATCGGGGTAACTTTGACCCAATCTGGAAATACTATTTTAAATTGTAGCTTTATTTTGTACCTTATCTATTAGGAAATAAAGGATTTGGTGGGATCAGAACATAATGTTACCATTTTAAAAACATTTATAGTAACAATTGGCTACTTCCAATGAAAAATTGGAGATTTTTGCGTGGGCAAAAGTTATATGGAGTTACCCACTTTGCACCATCTGATTCTGGTTACGGAGTTTCGCTTTAATCTTTAATTTTAAGAGTCCGGGAAACTTTGTCCTCTTTTTATTGGAGCTATGGAATATAAACCTTGAGCCATAGACAGAAACAAGTATTCTATAATTGTTGGGTTACCATAAAATAAAAGACGTTTTGTAGACCGGAGCTGTTTGCTTAGAACCTTTATTATGACGTATTTTTTGGTATTTGGGGATCAAATTATTCTTAAATTAACTTCAATTAATTAGAAATAACAATTCTATTTTTTAAAACAATTAGAAAAACCGCAATTAATAACACAGTTATTTAAATAAGCACATTTTAAAAATGTCATGTAATGGGCATTATTATTTCTACTCCATCCGTCTTCTATTTAATTAGAGCCGCTTTTCTTGATTATTTACCCGTCTCCTAAACACTTTACAATATGTTTACCTATAAAATTTACAATATATGGCTTGGAAGGCCATTTCCATCCTCTTATTATAGGAGGACTTTTGCATAACGGACACTCATGTTTTCACCAACTCTTTTGTAGATTCTACTTTTAAGTAGGCTTTTCTCTTGTAACTATTGCAAGCTTTGAATGAATATTTGTCCGGGCCAATGTTACCCAGATTAGCTTTAGATTTTTCCCATGATAAGAAAATTTGGAATATCTACTTAAATAACAATCAATTTCATGAAAAAATTGTGGTAAATTTTCGTTAACACATTAAATTACAAAGTTCTTGGGGCGGAGTTGTGTCACAAAATTAGTTATTACATGGTTTGCAAATTTTATCTTTGTCTTTTTTTTGGCAAACCCTGCCACATACTTTTTTATTTCAGAAACAAGTTCATTTTCGTCTTTTGGACTCATACTTGCCAAAATTTCACCATCATAGTCCTCTATTTGCTCATCATTCCTTAGAGACTGAGGAGCATTTGTTGCCAGTAGGACATCCAAATTATGGAGCATTTTATTTGAATCCTCTTCACAATTAGTCCCCAAGGAATGATTAGAGCTTAAGTTATTGACGAGTAATGTTTTATAAATACTTTCAAACCGAAGACAAGTAGGGTTTATATTCCTAGCCCCGTGACTTCTCACAGAGGAAAAAGTTTTCCACAAGGTCTTGGTTAAAATTTCTCAATAACAAACTTTTTAATTTATACTCTTTCGATAAATTCCATTAAATGTATCAAAAAGTTGATCAAACAGTAATAATAAATCTGCTGTATCTGTACACTCCTCAGGTTTAGTCGTTTTCCTGAAAAAAATACATATATTGCAAAACTATCAACAGTAGGGGAGAAACGGGTAATGGGGGTCAGCGGGCAATGGTAGTCAGTACAATAATAAGAAAACTAAAAGACGTTGACAATTGAATATCGAGCGAAATGATCGGACATACTACACCCGGTACCCAGATCTAATCACCGTTTTAATTGTAACGTGACGTTTGGACGAAAAAGGTATATTATTGTCCGCCGCGATTTCATTATAATTTTTCCTGTGTATAACATAAGAGATGAGATATTTATTTAAATATTTTTTTAATTATAACTTTTCTTTTTATTTTAGTAAATTACTAAATAATCTTTTTGTGAGACATTTTTAATGAAATATTTAACGATTTATTTTCGTTTAGATTTTTTTAATTTCATTTCTATTTTGGGGTAATGGGAGTCAGTTGACCCCCACGGAATAGAAAAAACCGCAGCAAAGCAAAAAACCTTTAGGCAAGGCCAAGGGACCTGTTCTTCAAGATAAACACTCCTCCTGAGAGTCAGATACAAGTTTCTGTAATATATGTGATGTCGATAAAAATGACGATCCAAAGTAGGTCCTTGATTTGTGATGAGTTTAGTTGCAAGAATGAGTTATGGTAACGCGCTGGTACACTTCGTGTGGTTTATGGGCACACGCTAACTGCTTCCGATGGATTCAGCAAAAGGTTATGCGTACGACAAGTGCTGAAGATGTGTTGACTCTCATTGTCTAATATGATGACTACCATTACCCGCATGTCAGGGCAATGGTGATCAAAATCGTTATTTTTATAAAGTGTAATTATAAGTATATTACTATCCAAAAATTTAAAAAACTGCTTTAAATTGATAAATTATTAGTTATAGTAATAAAATATGTTTTTTTAATTAACCCGAAACAAATAACTTCAGATTTATATCGATTTTTGCTTAAGTGACTCCCATTACCCCATTTTCCCCTAATATTATAAATTTTATTGTATGAGTCTCTGAATCTATTGGCTTTTACCATTAATAGGAAACTACACTGTTATAAAATGTCACAAGCAAAACAATTATAGGCTTTATACAGACTGCCCTAGAAATCGTGCACTTAAGTTGCCCGCAATGATGGCTCTGTGGTAGCTTACATGGACACCACGGCGATAAATGTGTGTTCGTATCTCTGCAATGAGCCTGAACTTTCGGTAAAGGAAAATATCATAGTGAAAGCATAGCATGGTGGTAGGGTACTTTCTAATGCCCACCTGGCTAGCTACCATCCTCAAGTTGAAAATCTGTTGCCAAGCACCTGGATGGTTCAGACATCTACACTTAAGAGCCAAATTTCCCACTAGGTTTTGCGAGTTTCCATCTTGGGCCATATCTTGTGTCCATCTCAGGTGAGAATGTGTTCATAATGTTAAACTTATAAAAGAAAAAAAAAATTGAGAGCCAGAGCATAACAGTGTATTTACTTGAATTGTGTACTACATCTTATACTTTGTCTATACTTATCTACAAGGCCCAGTGTAAGGCGTTGACGCTTTCCTGAATATATAAAAGAAGTCGTTATTAAACAAAAAAGTTTAAATACTTACTGGCACAAAATCTAAAGGCATTTGACACTCTTCATTTTTGGTATCCTTTGAGGCAGCCCATGAGCTTCAGTGAGCTTATTGCACATTCTCAGTTCATCTTCACCATCATCAATAGCTAATAATAATTTTTAAATGTGCCCACTCCGCTGTTTTCACTTTTTCATCCGGTATGAATCTTAATTCCTTCCTTAATAAATTGTTTCCAATGTACTTCAGTAAGTGTGGGGCATCAAAGAAGGTTTATTATGATTATTTATTTCGAAGATATTATACCTCAATTCTTTATCTAATTTTAAATATTCCCCTTTTGTTTCTGTCAGTGAATCTTGAACCACTTTTACATTTATGCTGGATTGGTCACAAACTGTTGCCACAACTATCCATCCTGACTGAAACAGTTCAATAATTACTTTTTGACAAAAAAAATGTAAATCACTGCCTTTGTGGCACTTCTACAAAAGCCATAGAAAATGGGCTGCTTGTAGTTAGCTTTAACCCCTTTAACCATAAGCTGCAATGCATAGTCTGCAATGCTTTCTGTGGTGTCGCCTGGTCCTAATCTTCAAATCCAATAATTTGGTCAACAGGAATATTTAAATGCATTGATGGTTAAAGAGCCATCTCATCACACTGCAACAGACACAAGTTGCTTAGTTTTTCGGAATCATCTTTAATTTGTCCAAAAATGTCAGGGTATACCTGGTTTTAATGATATTCTTTTTAGGACATCTTTCAAGGTTTCAAGGTTCGTGTTGAGAGTAAACTAAATAACTTTCTTAAGAAGTTGTATGATTTTGGACTGTTTTTATACATATATACTAAGTGACAACAGCTTATCTTGTATATTAAAACGTCTCCCAGGGAGTTTTTTATAGTGCTATTTCAATTCACATTTAAGAATGTTTGTGTGTGAACACGTAAAGTTTTCTGAACCTTGCTAAATAATTTAGTCTTAGACATATTTTGTGTTGCCTTTACATAAACCATTTGGTCCTTCAGTTTGTTTCTTAAATTTACAATTTTCTTTAACCATAACTTGGTCTGTTTAGTTTGTTTTCTTTTAATGGCTTTACCTGAAAAAAAAAAACAATATATATTAACAGTAATGGAACAGATCTGCTTAATTCACAGAAATTTGTGTTAGATCTTGTTAGTTGATGAACTATGCCTAATTAAGCTGTTGGTTCTAGTTGTTAGGAGATCATCTAGAATAATTGTTATCTCCATTAATAATTTCCTATGGGTGGCAAGATCAGAGGGCAGTGACTTTTGTAATTCAGCTCACTGCACCATGTTTGACTGCAAGCTGGCAAATGGAAAAAGGCAAATAAATGCTGAAAAAACACTTCACTATTGCAAGCTGGTAAAAGGGATAAGAGTAGGATAAACAGTTTGGGCAAGTTGTTTACTATGTGGATAAAAGAACCGATCTTCAAAGTGATGATTACAAATATGATAGTTGGTATATATATTATCATTGGTCTTGTTCTCCAATTTTTTTCCTACTATCTCTTTCCCGTACAAAACGCCAATTTTTAAGGGGGCGGGGCGTGGGGAAGGGGGTATCCCTAACTCTATGACGCTACTCCTGTTACAAGGTAACTCACTAGACCCAAGTTATAGGGGTCAAAGTTTCAAAGTCAAATTAGAAATTTCGATATTTTCTAATCTCTGGTAAACTTAGAGGCAAGAAATGGATCAGGGATGATAAAGGGGGCAGCCACCTACCCTCTGACCCTCTTCCCATGAAGAAATAACCTTCCTGGCCAGAGATATAGGAGGTGACAGTTTCAAAGTTAAATTTAAGGTTTCGATGGGACTTTACATATAACGATAATGATTAGTGATAAATTAGGAATTAGGACTTTGGTCGCTCCTCGCTACCTGTTTGGACATCTGTTGTACGTGCACTGATCGGTTGGGAAGGCGGCAATCAGTGTCCGTAGAATATACAAAGGTCAGTCGTGAAGGCAGATAATTGATGTCCAGAATACAATAACCCAAGTTCAAAGTACGTAAATCAGTTGTGAGGAAAAATCGGTGCAAACAAAACCAAGTCGAGTAGCCAAGTAACATAAATTATATTGAGTTGCCAACTCATGAAAATTATGGAAATGTAGTATCAAGTTACCAAAATATATTAACAAATTTAATTATTATATTAGCATTTATTATTACTAGCAAACTATTATGAACTTCTTTAATGCGTGTTATTAGTAATTTATTAAACTAAAAAAGGTACAACTTTGTCACAGTTTGTGAACCATTATAGTATTTGTTGATCTGACATCACTAATTATATTCATTTGCATGTTTTGTAAGTTTTGAAGTTATGAGTTTTTATTAATTTTCTCGAAAACGCCTAATTACCCTGTAATTGGAATAGTTACGTTATAATCGGGGACGAATTCTCTATCAATTACAACCACTTTCAACCCCGAATTCGTGCCAAACGATTCTAAATCCAACCCTTAAATTATATTATAAATATAATCATGCTTATATGAACCTGTATTAAATAAATAAAAAGTATAATCTACTATATATTCATAAAATGTGTTTATAGATACTCGATACAGTCAAGAGTAGGCACAACACTACAGCGTCTTGACTAAACTAAACTGTCATGGCAGCGTGGCATGTAACTAATATTTTTTTTTACGCAAAATAATAATCAATCAATACTTACACATGAAAAGAGATACCACTGGATTTTCGGTTTTTCTTTCTGTAATGGTCCTTACAGCTTTTCACTGCACAATTAGACATTTTGCTTCGTAAAAGTATTATTTTGACGGAAACAAGCACTGACCGAAACGCACGAATAGACCATAGATTAATATGAATATACGGAATAGACTGAGCGTAGGTGCGGACGTCAGGGAAGACATACATGAAAAATCCACGTATAAGTGGAAGCTGGGGCGCGACCGTTGTTCTGGTTCTATACTGTATACCTATATATTCATAATTCTATGGTTTTTGGATTGTTCTGTTTTTGCTATCAGACACAATGCGACCATTTAGTCTCGCTACTAAAAAAAATATTTAAAAATACCGATCAAAGTCTATGTACAAGTAAAAGGCAAATAATAATACGAACTGCGGAAAATATATTTATTTATTAGTTGTACCATCCTTTCCATGTCTTTCACTGTGCTTGCTTCTATCGCCGTGGAAACAATCTATACCGTATACAGAATTGATTTTTATAATATCTATTTCTGATAATAGTTCTTCGTTTTGCCCCAAAGACTTCATAACTGAGCCGTCGGGATCCTAAAAAAAATATTGATATATATTTTTCCTTGTACATCAGAATGTATTGGTCAAAGTTTTTCAAATGACACCCTAGGCCGGATACATTTTTACCATGGACTTCAACACGGACAGTATTTTTTAAGAAATATGAGATTTTATAGTTTTACTATGGATTAGTATCAGTATACTAATGCACATTAATACTATAATAAAAAAAATCGTAGTTACCTGAAAAATTGGGAGTTTTTCAAAAACAGTGCTTGTATATTTCTATTGGATTTTCTATGAACTCGAAACCCTTAATTTACGATTCGAACTATGGATATAATTTTTATTTTGTTTTTTTTTTCGTCGTGGTCCCAGAAAAGTTTTCGGGGAATCAAATCGGGATAGATGGCTCTTTTATAGAGTTATTGCCTATTGGAAAAGAGAAAGTCTGCTTTGCCAGCTAGTATACACTAAATTAAAGCTACTCGTTATCCCAAAATATCTCTATACCTACGTTATTTAAGGTGTATTTTTTTGTGGCAACGCCGTTCTTTATCAAAATTAATTAATTATTCAAACATCATTTTAAATGTTCTTCGCTATTGACGACATATAGACAAACAGTTTAAGAGTAATAATTTAGTTAAAAAGAAATTAATTAAGAATGCAATCTGCTGATTTATGGATGAATCAACTATTAGCTAGCCGATCCACCCAACGGACGCGTATCAGCCGCCTAACTCTTGAAGCGTTCGAGTTCTGAATCGAATCGAATAAAATTCGATTTGTTGAGATTTAGCACTCTTGAAATCAACACTAGCGCACGATCATGCTGTGGCTCCAATCACAACTAACTTCGATCGATTTTCAATCTAGCATTTTTTTGTAAAAATGTTAGTATTAAAAGAATGCAAGCAAAGATAATACTTTAAGTATTAAGATAATACTTTATGGTGACTTGTATGAGTACTGTGACCGGATACAGATAACGACGTTGTTATGATTCGATTATAACTCAATCTTGATTTTCGATTCGGTTTGAGTTAAGGGTACACTTGTAGGATCACGTTCGAATCAAAAGTGAACTCGAATCCGAAACAAAATCAAATTCGAATCAGTTTCAAGAGTAACCCTCCCTCATCTGATCAGCGACTTCGCGATACACGCACGGATTTACCGGTCGGACGCGTCACATATGTATATGATCTGCGGCCCGGTCTCGGACATTTGTTAGTTATGGTCCTGATTCCGTTTTATTATAGTTTTCACGTACTTGGTATCTGCTTCGAGATTAATTTCCTTAAATTTTTAGACCAATTTATCTTTGACTTTCCATAAACCTGGTAAAGTCTTATAAAGTTTAATAAAACTTGTCCAAAACAATGTATTACCGCTAAATACCATTTTAAGGAACAATTCGTGTATACTATTCAAGCGTTATCGCGCAACTGGGGCGATTTGACGGAGATATCTGTGCGTGTATGACTAGCTTAATATAGAGAGTTTAAAAAACTTTTTTGATACCTAAATAATTTTTACTTTTCGTTTTTTCTGATCAAAGGCTGAAGCAATGGTGACTCAATGGTAGCGTGTACGGACATTGCGTGAATAAACGTGAGTTCGAATCACTGCAATAAGCCCGAGTTTTCGGTGAAGGAAAACATCGTGATGAAACCATGGCATCGTGGTAGGGCATTTTTCTAATGCACGCCTGGCTGTCTACTACCCTCAAGTTGAAAATTTGTCACCAAGCACCAAAAGACGTGTTCCGGAAGCTGCACTTGAAAACCCGTCTTACACTAAAACTAATGAAACTAACTAAGAAGGGATAAGAAAATGCCCAATATAATATAAATTTTGGACTTATATTGCCAATAAAATCGCGCATTCGTCCAAATGTTTGTACAAATACCTGTTCTTTATAGGTGGCGACTGTAGATATGCCAGTCTTTCCAATCTTCCTCCAGAATTGCCAGGCTGGATGCGTTGCGCTTTTGTAGTCGTATGGCAGGGGTAAAGTGGAATCTTCTCGAATTTTTTCGAAATGATGAAGTTTATCTGTTATCAAAATTAATTGTATCAAACAATTCTATCCAACAATCATTTAAGAAGAACAAATCTATCAGCTACTGATACAAGGGAGGAGGGGGAAACTAGTGAAAATCCCCCACGCATCACTCAAAATACAATACTTTAATTTGATCAATTTCAAATTAGAATGGATGATTCACTGGTCTACATAGGGCTGTCAACTATTTTAATATGAAATATAGTATTTCTGAGGCTATTATCTGATAAAATATAGTATATGGCAAAAAGACAAAAAACTATACAGTAGGCTGTAGGTTTCTAATAAACATTTGATTTTTTTAAAGTAAATTTTTTACTGTTTGATAGATAGATAATGACGATAAATGACAAATAATCAAATTGACAATGACATACCAAATGTCGTTCAAAAATAGATTAAGGCCGCTTTACGTTTAAGCATTTTTGAATAAATAATGTAGCATAACTTATTTATCCAATAAAAATATTGTAATTTCGCATACTATATTATTTTTTAGAAATATACCTACTAGTTTGACCTGATATAGTAGGGTACTATATTATAAGGTAGGGTTGGCAACCCTAGGTCTAAACCATACGGCCACCACGAATTTTATAATAATCAAGTTGAAAATCTGTCGCCAAGCACCAATAGGTGTGTTCCGGCAGCTGCACTTGAGAGTCAGTCTTCAACTAGGTTTAGTTTGTTATCATCTTGGGCTACATCATTACCTAACATCAGGTGAGATGATGACCACTACCCCAAACCTATATCGATAAAAACTTTCTTCTTAGTTAGTGACCACATGTGTTTATGTACAATTCTGCCAACGTTATTTTCAAATAAGGGAGCGTTCAAGTATTACGTAACGAATTTAGGGGTGGTGGGTCTTCTGAAACGTTACGGGGGGTTTTGAACTACTTGTTACGTAACATTGTTTTTACCTTTCAGAACGGTCGCGTAGAGTTTTTTGTGACTTTTTGTGACATTATTGTGATGTCAAAATGTCAAAATAATTTTTTTTTATTACATGCATATGAAAGTATATACGGTATATATAATAAAAAACCCATTTTTTTCTGTCTGTATGTTCCCGCTAATCTCCGCAACGGTTAAACCGATTTTGACGGGACCTAAACTGGCAAATAGCTGTGGTTATGAGGAATAAATTAGGCTACTTTAATTTTAGAAAAAAAAAATTGTGCTTTCGCGAAAATTAAATAATAAGCATTTTTACCTTTAAAAGACCGATAGGCGACCGTCAAGGGTGGAAGTAGTGTCACCACACATCATGACTTAAAATGCCGCCAAAATTACATAATATAGGACAAAATAACGTAAGTTTATGAATTAAAATAAAAACCAGACAGATCAAGATCCCCTCGTTATACAAAATAAATCATACCTGGTCTAATATGTCTGTTGTGAACACGAATATGTCGATCTCTGTCAAGCCTAGACACTTCGAAGTAGAAGCCTAACATGGCCATCACCATCATGGCGGTATGCTGGCGATGCTGCCCGCCGCGAAGAAGCTCGACGCTACCGAAGGTCTGCGTAAAATAAGAAAATGTTAATTAAATAACAATATACTTATAGTTAATGTATAGAATACCGGCATTCTATAGAATGCCTAACCTAGCAGGCAATGTATGAAATATGAATCATATCATACATTGCCTAGGCATTCCATAGAATGCCAAATTTCCGCCAAGTAACCGCGGCCGGCTTGCTAGTACTTGTTCGCAAGACCAACCTAACCAAACCGAGCATCGTCGGTATTTTGTAACGCACATGATCTTCACGGTCTGGCCTAGCGGTGAGACGACCAGACTTGTACGAACCGTTGCATTGAATTATGCACTTCATTGATAAAATTACCTAGGCATTATATGGAATGTACGTTAAAAAATACCGACGATGCTCGGTTAGGTTTGGTCCAGCATTCGTTCGGAACAATGATCTTCATAGACATTTGGAGTTTGCCTCGGTAGAGTACATGTGAAATATCTCACTGGGAGATGTTTCCATAGCGCTTCGAACCATCCAAACCCGGTTAGTAAAAGCCGCCGCGAACTACACCCCATACGTAATCCCCGTTGACAAACGGTATAAACGTCGACCGCGCAATCTCTTTGTCGATGCCGATGACGACTCTTTGTCGAGAAAGCCAACGAATTCTACGCGTCCGTTCCCATAATCCAAGCGTGCTCGCGCCCACGCCCGCGAGTCCACCGTTCCCTCCGTAGCGGACAAACGGGTAACTTCGCTCCCGCACAATCGCCACGACCACCCCCTCCCTCGGCAACTCAAGCCAAGGTCCGATCCATCGGCATGAAGCTCTTAAGCCAAGCAGCCGCTCGCAGGTTCTGTAAAAGACCTTTTTTTGTCTAAATAGTAGACAAAAATTTACAGATTACTAAATATATATAATCTCTCGGGGGAAGAAACGTGTATATATGTATAGTTAGTTTAGATCGAATTTACGGATTGAGAATTAGTCAGAACGCAACTTCATTGCATACGCGCAACAGACCGAGCTGAGGTTCGGCCACTTTGGTACCCTTGGAACTTGTTGCCTCGCAGCTGAATGCCTTAAGCACTCACCGCCAAGCTGAAGCTGTAAAAGCCGTCAGAGGCCCAGGGCCTCTAAGACTAAAATTATAACAGTGAAATCGAAAAAAAAAAGAAAAAAATTGAACGGACGTTTCGAAATTAACAGTTCGGAATCGGTTACAGTACGACTGTATTGTGAACGGCTTGACTTTTATATATTGAAATACAGTCCATATCGAAGAAATCTGAAGGTAGTAACATTGACTGCCACAATATTTTTGAAATGAACTAAAATATCAGAGCGTTGGTAAAACCAATAGACGCATCATAATATATATAACATTTTAAGAATAAATACGGAACAAACAAAGAAAAACAACAACCTATATATAAAAGCACAAACTATTATAATACGAGGATACGACGTATTATGAATGCATAATAAGGAGAGTATTTTTAACATCGCTAAAATAAAATCGATGCCCGATAAATATTGATAGATATGTTATCGAAATAAAAATCGAATATTGATGTCTCCACATTTGTCTGTTGTAAATGTAGTCCGAAAGTGTACTGAAGCAGGGTTCTACATATAGAGTTAATAAATAATATTTTTAGAAAAACTTGTGATTTATTTTGCTTTACTAAAATAAACAACACTACACAACTAAATTTACAAACAGACGAATGTTGTGGAAACATCGATTTTTTATTCATAACATCGATTTATCTATCGTTTTTTTTAAAGGACGACGTTTTTCTCACGGCATCGATATTGCATCGACATTTCGATAACATAAATTAATATCGATCTCCCTAATCGCACATTCCATCCCTGGAATCTAATAAAAAACCAATACAATACTAATAAGAATACTAAAGTATTCTTATAAAATACATTAATATATAATGTATTAATTAATTAATACATAATATATTAATTTATACATACCGAAATCAATATATATAAAATATTCTTAATATAAATAAAAATAAAGTTCACATTTGTCCACAGAATGCATAAATAAATTCGTAGGCTCATAAAAACCCAGCGTCCTGGTAATCCTGAAATGTCTTCGATATATAAAGGTTTACATTTAATGGAAAGGAAGGGTCTTTGAAAAAAAACACCGTATTTCGATATGAAATTCTTTCTAGAGCACTCTAGAAATTTCGACTCTTAAATATTTATTTATTCAAATCTTTACGTTATAAATATAGTTACATACATCGAAATATAGATAATTATAAAAACACTAATCCAAATGGAATAGTAAATAACAAAAAACTAATCTAAAAATGGTACCTAACCTAAAAAAATATATAATTTTAAGACATTTTGCGAAAACATTAACTTTCATTTTAAAGAGGTAACTAGCTCAGAAGCGTGACTGAAGAACTAAGCGTGGATCTCCCAACCCACGGTTAATCTTGTTTGGACTTCAAATGTCTAATTTATCTGCAGCTATAAAATTTTTGCCAAAGAGAAATTTTGTGAGAAATTGCCCTTAAATAAAATTTTAGGTGGTACACGAAATTTTTTCGATAGCATTACATTCCTGTTCGACTTCAGATTCAAAATCATGTCTTCGTCTCTTAGCGCGGTATCTTAAAGGATTCTCATAAAGCTTTCTCATCACCACCGACCATTCCATCATCAGCTCTGTTATCTTCCTCTCAAACTCTTCCCTTAAACAGTCAGGATTTTCATCAAGCCACTCGATTGCCTTCTGACACTCTTTCGTCATGGTTATCTTTTCTTTTTGTGTCAATTTCTCACCGGAATCCTTAACAGTATTCTTTACATTGTAAACGTAAGTTTCTAATTGATTTCTTGATTCTAGTCTTCGTTTATTTTCACTGTCTTCCTCGCGGTACAATTGGGCATCAGCGATCATTTTTGATATATCAATTTGGGTAAGCCTGTGTTCATTCTTGATGGTTATTCCATTTTTATAACCAGTACCTCTGTCCTGTGCTGTGACACTGAGAATCCCATTAGAATCCACGTCAAATGTAACATCTACTTTTGCGACACCCCTTGGAGCTGGAGGAATACCTTTTAACTCAAAAACACCAAGCAAATTATTATCTTTGGTCAGAGTGCGTTCACCTTCGAATACTTCTATTGTCATGCTGTTCTGGTAGTCTTCTAAAGTGGTCAGGTCTTTCGTCTGTCTACAAGGTATTACAGTATTTCTTTCTATAACCTTGTACATGGCTCCTCTGACGGTCTCAACCCCTAGTGATAATGGAACAACATCAACTAATATGAAGTCCTCGATTTCTTCCCGATGTTCACCACTCAATATTGCCGCTTGAAGTGCAGCACCATGCGCGACCGCCTCGTCAGGGTTCAAACACGTAGTAACTTTACCATCGAAGTGTTCGTTCAGCATCTTCTGAATCCTCGGTATCCTGGTACTTCCGCCTACTAAAATCACTTTATGAATATCACTCTCAGTCAGCTCAGCATCACCAATAACTTGCTCGATCGATCTCAACGTATCGTCGAACAAATCTGAACATAAATCTTCAAATAAATTTCTGGATATTTTGCCCGTGTAATCTATACTATCGTACAAAGAGTCTACTCGAACCGTCACTTCTGTAGCGGATGTTAGTATTTTTTTAGCTCTCTCCGCGGCAATCTTCAATCTCCTCTGCGCTTTAGCGTTCGTAGTTATATCAATGTTGAAGCGCTTGCGAAAATCCTCTCTAAAGTAAGCAACAAGGCGATTGTCAAAATCTTCTCCACCAAGACGAGTGTTGCCCGCTGTAGCCTTCACTTCATAGACTGAATTCTCACCAACCCTCAAGACTGACACATCAAAACTGCCTCCACCCAAATCGTACACCAATATATTCGAGTTTTTCAGATGCTTGTTACAACCGTAAGCTAAAGCTGCAGCAGTCGATTCATTAGTTACCCTCATGACGTCTAAACCTGCTATCACTCCTGCTGCCCTGGTAGCTTCACGCTGTGAGATCGTAAAATATGATGGAACTGTTATCACTGCTTTAGTAACCTTATCACCTAAATACTTTTCAGCTATCTCTTTCACATTGAAGAGAATCATACTGCTGATCTCCTCTGGCGCGAAATGTTTTTTCTTCCCTTTATATGTGACAGAAATCATAGGCTTACCGTTTACATTGATAACATCGAATGGCCAATGACGTAAGTCCATCTGTAGACCGACATCGTCATATCGCCTTCCGATTAACCGTTTTGTTCCATAAACCGTGTTTCGCAGGTTTAAAGCAGCTTTATTTAACGCTGACTCACCTATTAGACGCTCCGAGTCCGTGAATGCGACGTAGGAGGGCATGATCCTGTCACCCTGGTCATTTGGTATCATCTCGACACAACCTTGTCTCCAAACAGCAATGCACGTCGTCGTAGTTCCCAAATCAATTCCAACAGCCACCATTTTGACGTGTTCGCGTTTCAAAATTTACTCGGCTGCCGCGTCCGAACCCTTTATATACCGTCGGCCAATCAGTTTCGAGAATTTTCAAGAACTCAAAATGTTGTAGCCAATCAAAACACAAGATTCGTGGATCTTTCTCGATGTGGGTTGCCAGGTGTACGAATATAATATTACCGAAATATTTTTAAAGATTTTCATCAAAACATGATATCCTAAAATATGTTATTATCGTCTTTGAAGGATGCCTTTTATTAAAAATGGATGTAATTGTGATATTCTATTTTTTAGACCTGACTTTTAACATTTCTAAATATTCTCAACTCTACTGCTATCCTTTTATTTATTTTTATCGGGTTTATTGTGTAAAGGATAAAACATGCGATGATGGACTTAAAAGGCTAAGGCAGTGTTAAATGTTTTTACTTTTAAATTATAATTGCAACTTAGTGTATTGGCCACTGACCATACATTTAAGTAAATAATTTAAAAAAGAAAACAAGAGTTATTTATTAATAGCATCAGATAAATTATAATTTACATTATAATAAGAATGGTACGTTCAAAGAATAGTGGTCCAAATCCTGAAGATGAGCCTCTATCGATAGTTTTTGTCGTCTTGCAGGCTATATTATCCAACCATAATTAAATGTAATAAAAAAATAAAAATTTAGAGATTTTGTGTATAAGCTGGCCACCCACACTTGCTCCTCCCTATATGACGTTATTGAAGCACGTGTATCTTCCGTCCTTCGCTCTCACGTGGCCTTGGCAGATATATTTTATCTCGCTCACTCGTAAGGGCTCTTAAGGGGATTGCTCTCATCTGGACCGCAAAGTTCAAATGTGCCCGTTATTAATATTTTAAGTAAGTAGAATATAACGTAGTCTAGACAAGATTAATCCTTTTCGTAATTACGATACAATGCCAGTAAATAAAATGTCTAATTATTTTATAATACAAAATATATTTTGTAATGTAATTAAAAATATATGTTAGTTCAAATATTAAACATTCCATTAAATTCAACTTCACCAACTCGGTGAGAACAATCCCCTTAACAAAAATATAATTATAGTTGATTCGGAAAACATTACTACCTACGTTACGTAATATTTGTTTCATTGTGTTCTCAATATATAATGTTACAAATATACAACAGGTAAGACAGTCAACAACACTTTTATGTAAATATTTACGTCTACACTACTTTACTCTTCGTAAATAATTATGTATTTATTACGGAATCTACACTAATATTATTAAAAAAGCTCAAGCTTTTTTTATTTGTTTGAACGCGCTAATCTCTGGAACTACCAGTCAGATTTGAAAATTTGCATTTTGTTGTAACTTTATTGAGAATAATTTTAGGCTATACTTCACGTTACGACTCAAAGGAGCGGAGCAGTAGCCATGAATTTCAAGCAATTTGACAAGATGTACGCAAGTAAGTCTACGGTAAGTAAGAATGGGATCAATGATAGGCGTTTTTTTTTTCGAACTGACTGTACTGTTAGCCATAGGGACCCTGGAGCCTTTACGGCTTTTACAGCTACACCGGGCTTGGGGCAAGCACTTAAGGCACTCAGCCACGAAAGCGTTGCAACAATTCCGAGGGTGCCAAAGTGGCCGGACCTCGGCTCGGACTGTTGCGCGTATGCAAAGAAGTCGCTATCTGGCTAATTCCCTATCATTCGAACTAAACTAACTATACATATTATATACATGTTTCTTCCCCCTGGGAGGAGAGAAAGTGTGTATGTGTATTTAGTGGTCTGAAATTTTTTGTCTAACTAAGTAGGCAAAAAAAGAAAAAAAAGGTCGCTTACAGAACCCATGTACCTATGTGCGTGCATGTGTCTATAATGCAGTGTCATGTGTGGCTGTGATAGCTAGTGAATGTAGAGTCACTGTATCGCGCGAGCGGCTGGTTGGCTCTAGGACTCCATACCGATGGATTGGACCTAAGTAATAGGCGACGGAGCGGCGGCGCGGTGAAGAGTTGTTAGATTAGATCACGCGTGAAACCGTAGGGCACAGCTAGTTGAAAATATAAAACGGCTCTCCCTCTTATTGAGACACCTAGAATATTATAGTAAATACTATTATCATTTGAATACTTAACCGACTTCAAAAAAAGGAGGTTATCATTAATTCGAATGTATGTTTTTTTTTATGTTTATTACGCGATTACTCCTCCATTTATGAATTAATTTTGATGATTGTTTTTTTGTTTGATAGAGGTAACTTCAGAGGTAGTCCCATATGAATTGTAACTAAAATAATTAAGCGCTTTTTGAAAAAATAAAAAACAAAATAAATATTTTGTATATAGTTATATACGAGCGGCGTTCAGGTTATTCTCGGTATCGGGATAATTAAGTAATGAAGTGTATAATTTAATAACATCATCAAATAATTACACTAACTGAAGATATAAGTAGACAATTTCACATCATTTGTTTTATGGATGTTCAGCCATAACTTCTTTGTTTATGAACCGATTTAAGTGATTCATTTTTCGTTGGAAAAGGGGGTCCTGTTTCAATTACAATTGGCATTGGACCTTCGACTTCGAAGATGTATCAGAAACCTCTTCAAAATAAATGAACTTGGTTTTATTTTTTGTTAAAAAATGTCTTGTTTTTACAATTCGGTATGGTTTCTGTCTATGTAAGCAATTCGCCAATGTCAATTGTGACAAATACACGTTTAAATAAAGTACAATTAATTGTCTATTTTTATAATAGCTCTTCACATTGGCTGTACTCTGTCCCTGATGGTAGGCACAGAACAATCCAAATTAACGGCGACCACCCAGAGATCAAAATCCATCGGCGGTCGCCGCTGTCATGCTGACCTGCATAAATATCTCTTCACGTTACGCTTGAAAGACCCGATGTCATATCCACTCGTTCTAAAACATCAATTCCATAATTTACCGGTAATTTGCTACGATTTTTTTACCAACTTGTAGTAAGAATTTTTATTGTTTTGAGAATCTGTTTGTAAAAGATTTCTACAGATATATAATTTTCAGAAGCGTGAATGAAATCCATTGATATTTTAAATAATAATAATATGAGCCTGTAACGGTCTCACTGCTGGGCAAAGGCTTCTTTCCAAGGCAAGGTACAGACTTAATCAGCACACCAGCCCACGACGCTATAACGATTTCAAACACCGATAAATCAACAGTTCTATATGTATCCCACATACAGTGGTACTAAAAGAACATTTCTCAAGCGCTCAGGTTTCCTCACGATGTTCTCCTTCACCATCAGCCGATAGTTTTACCAAATTGAATTAGTAAATGTACGCGAATACCGAAAAAATCGTTGGTACAAACCAAGGTTCAAACCTGCGAACATCGAATCGATATTAATTAATTTAATACCACCTTCATCCTACTGATGATCGCAGCCAAATAAACTAGTATTGTATGCAGCGGTGAGTAGAGTTTCCAGAGCTCCTTGTGGCGGGTATTTCAAGGTCGGCAACGCGCTAATAATTCCTATTACAAGCGAACCGCTTACTACCAAACAGGCCGTACGCTAGTTTGAATTGCAGTTATATAAAAAAAATTAATAAGGTAAGAGCAGCCTCACCTGTTTACCCCCAACTCTTCCCGTGACGTAATCAGGGCTGGCGTCTATCAGTAAATAGTCTTCGTAATTCTTCGCTTCGTCTTCCGTAACCTCCTGCAGTTTCACGCAAGTCTTCTCCTTAAGAATAGAGTTGACTTCTTCTAAACGTTCTCTCAAGTTTTCGATGTCGTCTAAAATTGTATGAAATATTTTGGGTACCTATATATTTTATTGTTATTGTGTTGTGTTGTATTATTGTTTATGTGTTTATTGTTGTAAATAGGAAGAGATAGTTTACAAAACATTGATGACTGAGCTTGGAAACGTCGATATTTTGTCTTCGATATTATATTCTTTAAAACATCGAACATAGATGGTTGGACATTTATCTGTTGTTTTCTAAAATTAATCTTTTTTCTTTTAATAGTTTAACGCCACAATCTCACCTGATGTTAAATGACGTTGTGGTCCATAATAGGACACGCATATAGGTGCTTGGCGGCAGATTTTAAACTTGATAGTGTTAGCCCGGCATTACGCAATTTGTAAATATGAGCTCATAAGTTGTTCATTCAGAAGTAATACAGGATTACTAACAGACGCAAACAATATTTCTTTATATATAACTATAGCCGTGCACCACGGCTTCAGCCTTGTTTTTTTATCGTTATAGGTTTGGCGTAGTGGCCACAATCTCACCTGATGTTAAGTGACGGTATTGCCTAAGATAGTAATACGCTAAACCTTGTGGTAGACTGGGTCTCAAGTGCAGCAGCCGGAACACCTATTGGTACTTGGCGACAGATTTCCAACTTCAGGGTGGTAGCTAGCCAGGCGAGCATTAGAAAAAGCTCTACCACCATGCTACGGTTTCCTCCCGATGTTTTCCTTCACCGAAAGCTCAGGCTCATTGCAGGGATTCGAACTCACGCCAATCGACGCGAAGTCGAACACGATACTACTGAACCATCATTACATAATTAAATTTATTTGGCAAACTCCACGGCTGCCGCTAAAGCGCATGTGTTAGCATATCGTTGTTCCCCTTCCCGTACTTGCTTATATCTTGCCAGATTGCTTGACGTTAATAATTACTGCTCCGCTCCTTAAGGTCGTAGCGTGAAGTTATATAGCCTGTACTATTCCTCATGAATCTGGCTATGACATGCAAAAATATTTTTTCTAATTCGACTGGTAGTTCCAGAGATTAGTGCGTTTAAACAAACAGTCAGACAAAAGTATCTTCAGCTTTAAATTATTTCACTACATTTTTTTTAATCGCCACCACAAGGTGTAGCTACCACTTTCGAATGCGCAGGGTCATTGTTCTTGTATAATTAAATATTTAATATTTTACGCTAAGTAGTCTTCGTTAATTTTACGTTCACTAAAATCAGTAGCGTGCCGCTACACTAGAACATAACGATAGGTGCTTGTAGCTCACAATTCACGATATAGATATTTATCGCTAACACTTTTTACCGCGTTACGTAGTTCATGATGGGCTGACAGAGAGACTCGATCATTCAGAAATAACAAATCTGTTTATTTATTTATAACTAGTTGTGTCCGCGCCTTCGCTCACGTTAACTACAGTGTGCTGTCGGTCGAGCGCACGCGTGACTCGTGCCGCCCCCGCTCAAAAGACGGAAGATAAAAATTCTTGTTGTAACTTATCCTTAGAAGATAGGAATATGCCTCATTTGTCTTTTTTGTTGGTCTATTTAAGATCTAAAATTATGTAGTACATTAATTTGATATATCTCCTATGCTTTACTCAGCGTAAGTCATTCAATCGCCCCAAATGAGTATTTTTTCCGAATTGATTCACCATTATCGTCATTGCTTATTTCGTATATTACTTTATCTAACAAAATATATCATATAACCTGGCCAGATAATATAGCTATGAGTTAAAATAAAAACCATGTAAATCGGATAAGTGGTTTTCGCGTGAAAAGAACATAAACGAACGGACAATCAGAGAGATGTTGGGCCTTATAATATGTATAGATATAGAAGATATAATTTAGATATTTAGATATAGATTGTTTGCTTTTGAAAGCGCTAAGCTATGTAAGCTACAAAAATTAATTTTGCATTAACCTATTTATTGAGGGAGGTTAGATTAAATAACTTCACGCTACAACCCTAAGGGGCGTGCCCATGAACGTCAAGCAATCTGGCTAACTGTAGGCAAGTACGTGAAGTGGAACAACGATAGGTGAAGCCGTGGGGCACAGCTAGTGTTAAATATAATTATTTTAGTGTTCGTTCCATTCTTATACCAAATTGATATGTGGAACATATGTTTAATTAATGTTTTTAACAATACCATTAAACCCAACGGCCTAATCAGCCGCCTTACTCTTGACGCGTTCGAATTATGAATCGAATCGAATAAAATACGGTATGGTGTGATTAGGCGCTCTTGAAATCAACACTAGCGCACGATCGTGCTGTGGCTCCAATCGGAACTAACTTCGATTGATTTTCAATCTAGCATTTTTTTGTAAAAATGTTAGAATTAGAAGAGTGCAAGCAAAGATTATACTTTAAGTATTAAGATAATACTTTACGGTAACTTGTGTGTGATGATGAATTTCGATTCGGTTTGTTACAAGAGTACCTACACTTGTAGGTTTTTTTAGGACAAAGGGCGCTAGCAGGAGACGGCCCACCTAATGGTAAATGGTTACCGTCACCTATGGACAACTACAACACCAGGGGCATTACAGCCATGTTGCTGACCTTGGAGACTATATTTCAATCCCTAAATAATCTAATCTCGTTCGACTCAAATCAAATCAAATTCGAATCAGTAACAAGAACCCTCTCCCCCCCAAGGAGCGTACTCCTCATCTCTCTAACATGGTGTGGATAAGCTAAATGCTGGGTCACTTGATTCGCAGGCAACACAAATACTCCAGCATTATTTCAATTATGTATCAACACTGTCGGTGGAAATTATAAATGTTGCTTTTTTAACAACATAAAAAGATAAATATTTCTAGACAAGGCAATACAGAAGCGCGAAGTATGCCTAATCGTAGTTTTACATTGCCTATCTATCTGCCCTTCCCTGTAAAAAATCCTGGCTATATCCTTGATTAAAACTATTGGGAAATATATTCCTTTTTTTCAGGTGAATAATGAATATAAAACCTTGACAAAAATTAATATTAAAAACATGATGATGTTCTTACAGGTGTTTTCGTCTTACCTTTTAGTTGGTAAACAAGAATAAACATTGTTATGTTATCTGTGTACATATAAATAAATGTTTCTTTGTATGTTTGTCCTCTATGCGTTCCTAAACTATTGCGTCCGACTGCGATACAGTTTTGTTGAGTTATGCGCACACGCGTGTAGTTTCTGATTAGTACATCATAGATGGCGCGCGAGTCATTTTGAAAACAACGTGAAAAAAACTAGATATCTATACTAATATTATATAACTCAAGAATTTATTTGTTTGAATGAGCTAATTTCTGGAACTACCAGTAAGCATTATATGGCCTATTTATTAAGGATGGTTATCTATCTTCTTCTATAAATATTATAAAACTCAACGTCTCTCCGTCTGTCCGTCCATTTATGTTCTTTTCACGCGAACATCTCTTATCTGATTTACATGTTTTTTATTTCAATTCATCGCTATGTTATCTGGTCAGGATATATTTTGTTACATAAAGTAACTTACGCAATAAGCAGTGACAATAATGGTGAATCAATTATATATTATTATTATTATCAAGCATAGGCTATCTAGGATTAGGTCTCTCATCTAGCCTAAAATATTGATTTTTGTTACGTAAGTCGGAACAAATAGTGCACCCTAACTGCTTTATCCGCGTGCGCTGGCGTAATGGTTAGTGATACGTAAATACAATGTTCTACAAAAATATTGCTCTTTAGTATATCTAAAAAAAGTTCACGATATTATATGCGTATCTCTTATACATAAAACACAATAAGTTATTTTGTGAAAAAGTTTTATTGAAAATTTAAAAGTGATTTATTAGCAATATTTTTAGGCACAGCATATTAATCCTTACGAACGAAAGTTACTTCACCATCAAGACAATTTTATGTAGATAAACTTTGCCCTTTATAGCATGTTATTTGGACGAATAGTTAGGGAGATAATGTAAAATTAAAATATTTCAACACTCGGCTCGGGTCTATGATATAGGTGTAGTGGCGCAAACGAACCGTATGAGTTGTGATGCTAACCCCGGCCGCCCGATAAAAATATTGTCTATACTGAAGTATTATAAATCATCAATCAGTAATTTCTTTTAAATTATACGTGGGTGAAACCGCGGAGCTCAGCTAGTATATATAATAAAAGTGTGTAATAATGTATAAATATTATTTCACCCGTATTATTTCCAAAATGTAGTGTGTTTAAAATGAATTTTTCTAAAAGTGTCAGTCTACTCCCGGATTCCGCCTTTCCTAGGAACAGGTTATAAAACATTCTACTCACAATTCTTTCCCTTATTGATCACGTACACTATGACACCGGTCGGCCATTTTCTTTCGTCATAAAATTCTTTATTTGCCTTTGATAGTTGCACTGTTTTCGGTGTGTAATTTTTACTTCTCTTCTGTTGTTTCAGCTTAATCTTTTCTCTCTTCTCTTGTTTCTTTTTAGGATACCTTTAATTTATATATAATTAAATAACTAATTTCGTTTCTAGAGATTATTATATATTGTTTCCTTTAGCGGTTGTGGATACATTGTGTCAACTATTTGCTCCATTTTCGTACTTATCAAAACTTCAAAAAAGATAATGGCTATCAAAAAGGATTTAACTGCATTAACTAGGATAAAAATGCAATAAATTATTAAAAAGTTCGTAATACATAAAAAATAATTTTATTAAATATGCGCTATTTTTTTTAATTTATGTATGTATTTTTTTTCTTACACTAAATCACAGAAAATCTATAATAGTAGTTGAGACTTCTCGAAGCGAGAATTCCTGGGAAATCTGGCTTTACTCGAGACGAGAAAAAATATAGAAAAGTTGAGAAATCTCGTTCGACTAATCTCATTTTGACTATACTCACATAACAAGAAGCTTAATAGAAAAGGAATGTCAGCCGTCAGAAACAAGCTAATCAGGTAATCAGCTAATCAGGTTTCGAACTGACGGCAATCGACGCGAAGTCGTACACACTACCACTGAGCCATCATTGCTTCAAAAGCCTAAGTTATGCCTTAACACATCAGCTATCTGCCAGTGAAAGTCCAGTCAAAATAGGTCCAACCGTTTCAGAGATTACCCGGAACTAACAGATAGACAGACAAAAAATTAATAATGTGTTTTTTGTTACATGTATCGTGTATACTTTCATATGCATTTAGTAAAAACCCGTTATTTTGACCTTACAAAACAGACACTTCAATTTTATTATTATGTATAGATAAATATTAGCACACGAATACTCGCCTTTCTTCTACGTCTTCTGACTCGACGAGCTTCTTCTTCGGTATTCTCCTCTCTTTTACCGATTTCTTTTTTGTTGGAACTTTATCCAATGAGATGCTCGAGGCATCCCATTCTTCGGTATTTTTCACTCTTATATGTTTTTGTCTGTAAACACAGTTACATTTATTGTAATCAGCACGAACGTAGTTATAAACCCTCGGAACTTGTTGCATTGCTTTCGCGGCTGAATGCCTTAAGCGCTCGCCCCCAAGCCCAGATGAAGCTGTAAAAGCCGCTTGAAGCTTCAGGGCCCTTATGGATAACAATATAGACAGTTTGAAAAAAAAGCGTAGCTATAAGTTTCATTTGAAGGGGGAGTCTGGCTTCCCACAAAGGTAAACTAGTTATCGCTCGTGCCTTCACGCCATAAGAAGGAAGAACAAAGTCCAATCGTCTCAAAAAATTGGAAATTAAAACATTTAATTCATTAAGTTTTTTTTTGTACTGTATACCATTTTTAAGCACGAGTACAAAAACGTGTACGAAAGTATGGGTCCGTGGGGACCGGCAGCGCACAAAATTTATAAGGACTTGTAAATGTATCAACTTGCTGTGGCCTAGAACATTTTGTTAATATATTTAATTTGGTTAAATATATTAAAATAAAAGGTAAGTTTTTTAGATGGTAATTATAATTTGTGCAAGGGCTGATTCTTCAATTTTAGATACCTTTATCGGAGAAATAATTTTTAAATTTTGACAGGTGTTCCATACATTATTTTCAAAACATCAAAATTATTCCTTAAATAAAATAATAGCCGATTAAAAAATTGACCCTTATAATAATAGGTAAGTTTAGAAGGTAATTTTAATTTGCACAAGGCCCGATTTTTTTATCAATACACAACTTTATTAGAGGAATAATTTTTAAATTTTGACAGGTGTCAAAACATCAAAATTATTCCGTAAATAAAGTTATCTGCCAATAAAAAATATCGGCCCTTATAATAATAGGCAAGTTTTTTAGATAGTAATTATAATTTGTGCAAGGACCGTATTTTCTATCTACAGATAAGTTTATTTGAGAAATATTTTTTAAATTTTGACAGGTGTTCCATACATTATTTTCAAAACATCAAAATTATTCCTCAAATAAAGTTATCTGACGATTGAAAAATAGGCCCTTATAATAATTGGTAAGTTTTTTAAATATTAATTATAATTTGTGCAATGAGCGGATTCTATTAAATTAAAGATAATTTCGATAACGTCAATGAAACATAACTTCGAAAGCGTGTATCTACATAAATACACACATATTTTATTAAATATATAATTTTGTCACTTACCTAAATCTGCGTTCATGAAAATTTCGCCTAACAATATTTGAATAATTATTTTCTGTTATAGTCAAATTATTACGCATTCCTAAAACATCATTTGACGTATTCTTTTCACTCTTAACACTATTGTCAGTTTTATTCTGCTTTACGTCTTGGTCTATTTCTGGCTTTATAGATCTCTCCTGGACATCTCTTTTCTTTATTATCTTAGTTCCTATAGTATCTGTATTTCCTCTTCTGTAATTATTTTTTCTTGAGTTTTCCTTCTCTAAATGTCTATTTCTCCTAAGAGTTGGTTTACTTACAGCAATATCTATCATCTTGCCTTTTGTATCCTTCTTTTGATCAGCTGTATTGGGTAATGTAGTATCAGTAGGTTCTGGTTCATTTACATCTGCGTCTTTACCAGTTCGACCGAAAGGTACAAATTGTTTCTTAGTCCTCGGGTACTTGGTTGATTGATAGTAAGTTGGTCTGTGTTGGGTGGAATATTTCACGGCACCTGATTTAGTTGATCGGTATGTTTGTCTACACCGACTAGTACCATCATTGTATGGACAGCTCATACGTAAATACTTTTCGAAACTATCGGAAACTTCACAGAAAGCTGTTAAATTAGTTAGCGCATTATCGACAACACTTTTAGCGTAATCAGCTATGACTTCAACGATTCCTAAAACATCACAACTTTTGTTTAAGCTTTGGAAAACATCAGTTCTTAGAGTACTCTTAGTACTGTTGCAATATTTTTGTCTAGCGTTTTTTAATGCAAGAGAAGACACTTTATAAACACTTTCAATTATTCCTTGTACTTCATTTTCTATGCCCAAATCTTTGAGGTTATCGTTTAAGATTTTTGTGGCGTTGGTGTCTGGCGGAGCAGTGATTTCAGGATTAACTCTCAAACTTCGACGCTCAAGTGGAATGTCTCGTTTTTTCCTAGCGACACCAGGGTAGGACTGGCAAAGTTCTATCTTCTCTTGGCGATCGCGTTTCAGACATTCGGGTCCGTAAACTATTTCAATCTTACGTAAATCCGACTCAGTCAAACCAACTCGGTTTTGTTGGACTTTATGGTCCTAAAATCAAATTCATCTTAGCAACTATAAACTAGTTTATTAAGAAAATTTAAATACAAAGGTATATCCTGCAATATGAATGCCAGGGAGACGCAGAAGGAATTATACACATTTCTTTTGTCTCAGTTTTTCTTTCCACCACGTTTTTCTCTGTTCAGGAATCGGACCCAGAAACCTCTAAGCAAGGAGCATAATTTATGAATCAATAAAGCAAAAAATATTTATAATAGTCCGCGATAACGACTAAAAGTAATCCAATTGCTAAAATGAGTTGCTCCCACAACATAGGTTATGGCGTATAATTAAAAAAGTAAATAATCAGAAGTGGGATGTAAAAAATAATACCTTAAATATGATAGTTCTGTGTCCATTTTTGCTAAAATCCCTGGTGCTGAAGTGCATAACACTGTTCACGTCGTACGGGAGTGCTCGCAGCTCCAAAGGTAACTTAGCTTCTTTTGTGAATAATTGGATAGCACCTGTGTGACATTAGAACTATATGAACATTGACCTTCGCCATGCCTAGTTTACTGACCCATTGGCAATAAGATGAAGACCTACAGGAAACCATTAAAAAATACACTGTGGGAAGAGGCCGTAACGACCTCTTGCATACTTTTTACGCTTGGTAACTTGCCGTTTCGTGTGTCAGTGTGTGTTGCTGCAGTCTTCAAACCGGATCATAATGATGATGGCTTAGTACTAGCGTGTACGGACAGCGCGTTGATCGTCGTAAGTTCCAATCCCTGCAATGAGCTAGAGCTTTCGGTGAAGAAAAATATCCTCCTATAGAACCGTAGCACGGAGGTAGAATATTCTTTAATGCGCGCTGGCTAACTGTCACCCTCGAGTTGAAATTTTGTCACTAAGCACCTATATGTGTATTCTGACAGCTGCCAGTTTCTTCACTAGGCTTACTTGGACCACATCGTCGCATACACAACAGGAGAGATTGAGGTCAGGTAACTTAATAAACAAAGTATTTCATTATTTTAAAATGGCCAAGCAAACAATGTATCGCGGTAATTCAGTATTTTACAATTAATATTAAACTATACTTATAATATGACTAGCTGCGCCCGCGGCTCCGCCTGCGTGGACTCCTAAAAAGGTTTTTTTTTTTCGGAACCCTAATTATTTTACTAAAATAAAAGTAGCCTATGTTTTTTCCCTATAACATCAGCTATCTGCCAGTGAAACTCTTGTCAAAATTGGTCCAACCGTTTTAGAGATTACCAGGAACAAACAAACAAACAGACAGGTAAAAATTAAAAAAATGGGGTTTTTGTTATTGGAACCGTATGTACTTTCATATGCATTTAGTAAAAATGGGTTATTTTGGCATTACAAACAAACACTTCAATTTTATTAAATGTATAGATAGATAAAGCTGACGATGTTTTTGTTTGTTTAAACGCGCTAATCTCTGGTCTACCTGTCGGTTTCCAAAAAATCTTTTTGTATATGATAGCAAGATTCATGAGGAATAGTATAGGCTATATAACTTCACGCTACGATCTTAAGGAGCGGAGCAGTAACTACGAACGTCAAACAATCTGGCTAGCTGTAGGCAGGTACGGGAAGTGGAACAACGATAGGGCTACACGGGCGCGTTAACGGCGTCGCCGCGTAGAGCTTTTCGAATAAATTTAACACGGGTGAAACCATGAGATCGTGATGTATATAGTCTATAGGGGCAGAAAATTATATCATACAGCCTGACTGCAAACACCCGTGGTTCGACCCCGACCAAAGGGTTGACTTAAGAATTAAGGCTTATTTGAAAAACACAAGAGTTGCCATGTTGATTACACACGGTTAGATAACTGTTCAGTATAATGTAATCTTGAATTACATTACGCAAGATTATAATTATTATTATATTACGTAAATGATAAAGGTAGAAATCATATTGTGTAATTTATTGGCTGAAATGCAACACATTAGAACTATTCTAAGTAGAAGCCGTCACACTATGGAATTTAGAATTGAGCGGGAAGTCCTTCGAGTCTCATACACTGTTTAAAATAAAATTTAAATGGTAATTTTACAAAAAAAAAATTTGGAAGACTGATAGTGACTTTGTTATCTGGCTAGGTTATACGATAAATTTTGTTAGATAAAGTAACACATGAAATAAGCAGTGACGATAATGGTGAATCAATTCGGGAAAAAAGACGCATCTGGAGCGCTTAAATGGCTTACGCTGAGTAAACCATACAAGATATATCAAATTAATGTTCTACATAATTGTAGATCTTGAAGAGATCTAAATATATCAGCAATAGCATATTATCTTCTAAGGATCACCCACAATAAGCATTTTTGGGCATCACAATTCACGCGTGCATTCGATCAACAGCATCATTCTGGAAACCATTAAAGCGGAGCTGCGGGAACAGCTAGTATAATATATATTAACGATATTTACTTATTAATAAAAAAAACAATCAATATAAAATATTATTTATTAATTCACATAAAAAAATAACTGGATAGACGCATAACCTAATTTCAAGAACTTAGTAGAGTATAAGAAAAAAGGCTATAAGACCGGATCCCATCGGTACAGAGATCCTTTAGAATAACAGTTAGAAATTAATAAAAATTAATTAATTTCTATAAATTTCAATATTTATACAGTTGGCTAAAATTAATTGCTGAATTCATACTTTCGAGTCAACAAGAATCAGAATCACATAAAGACTTTGTGGACATGACACAAGGACAATATTGGAACAGCGGTCGGCTCCGACGGCGGTGATCCGGCAGCACCAGCAATATCCAAGTGCGTATACTTCACATTCTTGTCTTCCAACCCGCTGACTTTAATCAAAAACCCAGCTGCAAGCTGGTGATGACGGGATTTCGTATCCATATCCACTTGAAGCAAATCATCACCTTTACATTTACCAACGTTAACAGCCAAGTCTTCTTGCCTCACGTAAGAAACTTCGATAGCTTCAGAGATTCTGGAACCGCTGAACTGAAGCTTGCTGGAGTGGTTGGTAGCTTTAGCGCTGTAATTGTCCATAGCTGCGGAGTAGTTACCGTAACACGCACGGGCATGACCAGTCAACGTTGCTATTGTGTACAAATGAGGATTGAGCTCATTCTCAGCCAGTTCCGCCACCTTGAACAAAGCATCAGCCATCGCGAACCTGCCTTCCGCATCTGTGTTAGTAACCCTAACAGTTTTACCACTTTTAGAAACCAGGAGTTCATCAGAGACATAAGATTCTTCTCCTATTGAATTCCTGCAGAGACAGAGCACTCCAATGACCTTCAAGTGTGGAGGTTTTAATATGGAACATGCTTTGAGGAAGCCCGCGACAGCAGCTGCACCGCATTTGTCACGCGACATCCCAGACATTTTGCCAGAGATCTTGATATCAGCTCCACCGGTGTCGTACGTCACTCCTTTACCAACAAGCATTAAAGTTTCGCTCACTCTAGATATATCTGAGGGCTTGTATTCAATCTCGACAACTCTAGGTTTATGCCTGTCTACGCGGCTAGAAGCTCTAGCCACTGCAGCAAGTAAAGGATAATCTTCAGCTATTACTTCTTCATTGTCTATAACGTTTATTGTTATGTTACTATCACCAGCGAAAGACTCCTTGACATATTGAACTATATTCCCGGGAGCCATTCTCTCGGGATCACCACCGCCAATATCTCTTGCAAAAACACGAGCCCTTTCCAGTGCTATAGCGTTACGAATAACTCGCTCAAAAGCTTCCGTTCTTTTTTCCTCCGCATGGAAACCTATCCTTAAGAAATTTCTCGTGTTATCTCTTTCTCTCATCTGCAAAGGTACGTATAACGCTTCTAGGGCACCGAGAATGCACACCAGTTGGCCATCCGGGAACGATACAACATTTTGTACGACCAATAGGGGTTTCTTCGCTCCAGCATCAAGAGCCCTGGTCATTCCTTTAAAAGCAGCTTCTTTCACCACCCTCGCGTCGTGGTACGGCGTAATCTTCCCAGTGGGAGCCAAGATAAGTCTTCCGCCAGAAACATAGTCACAGTTCCAAACCGTAGCTGTTTTGAAGATATGTTTATCAAGTTTTGAGATACCGTCGATAAAACTACCGATGTGACGCGGATGAGGCACTTTTAGATCTTCAGGGTATATGATTAGGATCACCGCATCGTAGTCAGGTGATTGCAAGTTGGTTTCGATGAATAAATTGTCGTATAATTTAAATTCTTTCGCAGACATGTTTACGATAGGAACGGTTAGCGTGGTGTGATACAGTCAGTTGATAAAGTTAATACGGTTGCCAAGTATGTGTAGATTGCGTAGTGCTGTTACAAAAGTGTTTATAAGAAATGACCGAAATTCAGAGAAAAATAAAAACCGAATAAATTAATTATCAAATAAAAACAAAAATGCTTATTCAAAATACATATTCCATTAATTAATATTATAACTTCAAATAATTTATTTTTAATACTAGCTGATTCTATATTCGGTATTTATGTGTAAATTGTGTATTGTGTATTTATTGTATAACTAGCTTCTGCCTGCAAATTCGTCTGCGTGGATTCAAAATCGGGTTTTTCCGAGATAAAGATAGTTAGTTAATCCAGCCTATAAACTACCTATGTGCCAAATTTCTTTCGAATCTGTTCAGCGTGATTAACTAACAAATATACAAACTTTCACAGTCTGATCGTATTCGATCGCGTAGTGTTTTTTTTTTGATAATATACTAGCTGTGTACCGCGGCTTCAACAGCGTTACGATTCTCGGTTCGCTTGCTAAATTGCTTGACAAACGTTTATAGTGACTGCTTCGCCCTCTTATAGAAGGCGAAGTTATATAACGTTATAAGTTATATAACTCAGAACATTTCTGAATAGACGGGCTATGTAATGCAAAAATATTTATTGAAATCGGACTGATTGTTCCTTTAACACAAACTTACCAGCTTTAGTATATGTTAATGATTTTGGTACAGATTTTGTAATTTTCGTAAATTTTTATGAATTACTAGCGTCTTTCGCCTTTCCCGCGGTCTCGCTCGCGTTATAATCGAGCTATACCCCATCTTTTTTACTTTCTACCTGAATTGCTAAATACCAACTTTCACACATCTATCTTCAAATATGACGGATTTTCATGCAAACTTTCATCCCTTTTTTCGCCACCTTAAGGGTTGAATTTCCAAAAATCCTTCTTAATGCTCACCTACAGTATAAGAGGAACCTGCATGCAAATTTTCACGTTCCTAGCCCCAGCGGTTTCAGCTGTGCGTTGACCGATCAGTCAGCCAGTCAGTTACTTTATATATAGATTAATGTGAATAGTATTGATAAGTTAAGCAAATTAAAAACTAATAAAAATAATTTGTGCAGCAGTTCAAACGTGTTCAAAAGTCAAACCTTCAGAAAAAATAAAAAAATATATTTCTCAAATATCCTAAAATCAGCGGGATTCGAACTATCGACCAGTCATGCGTACTGCGTACGAAATCTGGTCGTCTCACACCACTAGGCCAATCCGACGATGATCACAATCAAAAAAATCAGGACTTGCATTAACCGTGCATAATGTAAATGTATTCTATATTATTCACTCGTAGGCTAAATACGTTAATAATAGTCGCGCCTAAAGAAGTTTTACTTCAAAAACAACAAATTATTAAACATGGTAAATGTTTAATAATTCCGAAGTCTCGAACAATTTTTCGTGCACCTTATTTACCGAATTAGAGATAACAACGTCCCATCACTAATTACAATAATAAGTTATTTGTCACGACGCGGGCGCAGCGACCGATTAATACTTTTGTAATCATTTACACCTCGTACCTTTTATATCTATATAATTATAAATACAAATTATCTACATGATTTATTTTATTGTGAACATGATAATTATGTATTATCTGCAGGTTTCTTGTAGTTTGGACGCTAAGCGTTTTTTTTTTAATTTGGCAAAGAAACGTACATCCCGCCGGAGGTATGTCACTAGGCCGTTAAAATCGGTATCTTGCCTCAAGTAGCTCTGGAGACTTCTTACCGCAGGAACACAACTCAAGGTTATTTGACTGCGATCTTCTGTAAGGTGTGAGTTGGGAATATTCCACCATTCGGGCTGACTCAAGTAAAGAGTAAAAACCATGTTGTGTTTAGGTGAATAGAGTTTCTTGGTAAAGGGGGGTTCAAGGTCACAAAGCGCTAGTAATACCTATGGTATTACGAAATCTATTAGCTACGGTAACAATGGTGATAGGATTTTTCAAATCGGTCCATTAGTTTCAGAGCCTATTCAATGCAAACAAACAATCAAATCTTTCCTCTTTATAATATTAGTTTAGACTAGCTGTACCCGCGGCTCCGCTCGCGTGGACTACAGAGAATGTCGTCTATCGAGCGCACACGCGAATCGTACTGCCCTCACTCCCAACCAAAGCGGTCCCTTGCCACCGCGCCCGTTATTTTAAATGCAAAAATGCTTAGTGTGAATAAACCTTACGAGATAGATGTATGCTATCATTGACTTTTTTGTATGTCTTTTTAAGAGCTATAATAGGGATGTTACGGATATGAGGTTTCGGATATGGATATGGATACGGATATCTTAAAAGTATTTAATCGGTTTCGATTACGGATACGGATATGAAATTATTTCATATATCCGATTGGTTCGGATAATTTCGGTTATGGATATTAATTTTTTCAAAGAATTTTATAATAAGTAAAGTCCGATCCGTGAAGGTGTTATTAGGTATCGAGATTCAGTTACATTTATGTAACCATTTTGAGATTAAAAGTTGAAGGTGTCACGTGAACAATAATAAAAAAAAAATATTGTGCGGTTTTATGAAACCACGAGAAAATGAAACATTAAAAATAAAAAATTAATAATAAAATAAAATAATAATCAACTCATTAAATCGTTGTCAACTTAAATTATTTTATGAATAACTTCATCTTCGCCTCGAGTCTCACAGTTCCCTACTCCACGGCCAGCTGTAATGCGACATGCGATAGATGAACGTAACAATTTTGGGGCGATAGAATAAAAGTTTCACTTTAAAAAGTCCCGCTTATCATAGTTCAAATAGTTTGCTTCTCTACACAAAAGTCATTTATATTTTATCGCTTTAAACTTACCCGGTTCAATGTTCTCCATCAGAATGTCGACGTACTTTTCCCTATTGTCCTTGTTATGTTCGAAAGGGAAGCCCAGAGCCTTCATCAGCATCATGTCGATATATGGAGACCGCAGACACTCGTAGCCAAGTACAACCTCCTAAGGCGAAATCCAATTGTTATAATACCAATACTCTTCCCTAGGGCAGTCACGGGCTTAACAAACACACGACGTTTAAGAGATTTCATGTGTCAGGAAATCCACTGTTCTATATTTTCCCCTATAAGAACATTTCTCAAGCGTTCTGGTTTCCTCAAGATCTTCTCCTTCACCGTCAGCCGACAGTGTTAAGAATTAAAAAGGAAACAATATTTTCTTTCACCAAAATTAATATTCGTCACCAATATGTATCCCCTAATTACATCAATCCCAACAAATATTTTACATACATACATAAATCACGCCTTTTCCCAACGGGGTAGGCAGGGACCACGCCCTTCCACTTGCTACGATCCTGACATACATCTTTTGCTTCTTCAACAATCATCACTCTTTTCATGCATGCTCGTCGGTTGAGAGTACTCTTGACCTGACCTTTCTTCAAAACGTCCTCGATTTGTTCGTGGAACGTTCGTCTAGGCCTTCCTCTTCCAACGTTCCCATTCACTCTCTTCTTATAAATCTGTCTAGTGATTTTTCTTTCATTCATCCTCTCTACATGCCCAAACCATCTAAGCATCCCTTTCTCAATCCGTGTCACTATCTTCTTTCACACCACAACGTTCTCTAAGCACACTATTTCAAATATTTTTGCCATAATATTAATGAAAACTGTCTCCAGAAGGAGATGATTTGAGCAAATCTGTAAGCTAGATGATTAATTCACGGACGACTTTATTTTTTTTCGAACTGAATATACTGTTGGCCGGGTGGCCTTAACAGTTTCACCAGACTTGTTGGCGAGCGCTTAAGGCACTCAGGCGAGACTCACGGAAGACGTGGCTGGGTTAGGTTAGGTTGGACTTGTGATAAAAAACAGCGGGAGACGCCGAGCGCCAAATACTAATACTTAATATTGAAGAAGTTTTAGGTAAGGGTTTTGACATTGTTTGGTGATTCGATTCTGGTGAGACATCTTTTATTTTAGGGAGAAATCTTATTAATTAAGTCATTGAACGTGCTTTTATTCAACGAAAGTTAAAATCATACTCAATTCAAAGTAAATACCAATTAATTTTTCAGAATTCGCGTGTATTACTCGAATCTGCGGACAACGAATCGATGTTCCGCCGGTCTAACCACTCGACTTCGACGACATATGACAAATTTCAAAAAAAAATAACTTTCTTAAATTTAAATTAAAGCTAAACTTCATGTTATATATATTTAGATAAATATATAGATTTTATATCAAACGGTATATCTTGTGACAAACGGATTAATCAAATCGAAACTAAGGTATAGCCCAAGCCGTGGTTCGGATACTTTGGCACCCTTCTGTAAAATCCTTCTGAGGCTTCAGGGCCCTAAAAGCAAACAGTATAGTCAGACCGAAAAAAAGCGAGGTGCTGAAGAAATTCATAAGTTTCAACTGAAATTCTAGTAAACTCAACTTTGCACATAATATGTACCTTTAATACTAGTTTATTTATTTAATGATGACGTCACGCGCGGTCACATGAATATAATGCCAAGTTTTTGTAGCATATTTTTTATTAAAATTAAAAAATATGTATTAAAGGTGTAATAATGTATAAATATCAATTCACGGGTATTATTTTAAATATATAAATTGTTTAAAATAACTTTTAAAAGTTGTGTACTCCTGGAGTATTATAAGAACTGAGAGTCTTCTAATATCACCTTATAAGATTTCACAGTTATACGTATTATAACTTTAACGTATTTGTCTCTGTGTCTGTCCGTGGCATCGGAGCTCCCAAACGGATAAAACGATTTTGATCTAGTCTTTTTTGTTTGTTTGAAAGGGGCATAGCTGTTTAGGAAGAAAGATGTTCCAAGAAAATGTGTTCAGCCGTTTGAAGATTATCACCTCTTTTCCAGTTGATAAATTGATATGAGCATCTCCCACAGGTTTGTTCTAGTAAAAATTTGGTGTTCTGTTACTTAAATGATATTGGAAGAACATGGTAGCCTTGCAATTATACTCCAACATCATCTGGATAACTAACTCTTCTTCAAGTTACAGCAGAGATATTGTGTTCGAGCTCATTGAAATGGTTTTTATGAATAGGTTACTTATGTCGAGGGGTTTCTTAAACTTTCATTTTACCTTTTTATCAGACACCTAGTAAACAAATAACATTTTTTAAACTGAAAGACAACATAGAGTTTATACCAGTATGGGTCTAAAAGTAGGAAATTTTGCACGCGAATTCCTGATATAGATGAAGCTAAGCAATAAGTAATAATTTTTGAATCTTCATCCCCTAAGAGGATTAAATAGTTGATTAAAAATAGGATACTTCCTGAGATGTTGTTGGTCCGTACACACGGCTAGAGATATAAAGAAATAAACTTACGTGTGGCGCAAAAATAGAATGTCCGTCAGTGTTCAGGTAACACCGTCTCTTGCCTTCAGGGTTGATGAATACGAGGACATGTTGGGAGTCAGCAGGTGGCGACATCACGGGAGCGAATTTTAGGCAGGTTTTAAATGAGAACATCGAAAGCGCCGTCATTATTGTCAGGGACTGCTCATGATCTGAACAAAAAATAACTTACTACTGAAAAATATCACACACGCTTTAAAACGGAGTTGGTATAGTACGTTTCATACATCACTGTTATTTTTCATGTGAAAGACAAAAAATATTAGTTATATGATATTACAATGCATCACTGTTATTTTCCATATCATATTATGATAACACACTCTAGTGGGCGGCTCCTAATGTATCTAAATAGCTTCTATACATCTATACATATTATAAAACTCAACGTCTCTCTGTCTGTCTGTATGTACGTTTATGTTCTTTTCACGCGAAAACTAGTTACCTATCCGATTTACATGTTTTTTTGTTTTAATTCATAGCTATGTTATCTGGTCAGGTTATAGAATATATTTTGTAACTTAAAGTAAGGTACAAAGTAAACAGTGATGGAAATGGTTAATTAAGTCTAAAAATAGCGTTTAAATGGCTTATGCTGAGTAAACCATAAGGGATGCATCAAATTAATGTACTACATAATTGTAGACCTAAAATTACTTACAAAAAATCTGCGATAGCATGTTATATCTTGCAAAGATAACCCACAATAAGAATTTTTGTCTTTATAACAACCAGCTGGTGAACGCTGCAGCTGAGAGCGAGGGCATCAGGAACCAGGCGAGCGGAACTGTGGTCACAGCTAGTTATATTACAAACTAGCTGTGCCCGCGGCTCCGCTCACGTGAACTACTAAAAAAGCTTTTTATTTTTTGTGCGGAATCCCTAATTACTTTCCTAAAATAAAAGTAACCTAAGTTATTTCTCATAATATCAGCTATTTGCCAGTGAAAGTCCCGTCAAAATTGATCCAACCGTTTCGGATATTACCCGAAGACAGGCAGAAATTAAAAAAAATAGTTTTTTGTTAGAGGTATCGTGTATACTTATATGCATTTAGTAAAAACCTGTTATTTTGATCTTACAAACAGACACTACAATTTTATTACCTATATGTATAGATTCTGATACAAACCAAAATGATCCGTATTGATATGGAACGGTATTGTAGCGTTTGACCAGAAGATAAAACTTTTCACATTCACTCCTGTAACAAACATTATTTTAAAATAATATTTAATATATAATTGTATATATCGATCGCTTTATATTAATTATCAAAGCAGTTATTTTTAGCAACTCCACATTTTCCCTTAATTTTTAATTAAAATTAATGATTCAAACATTACTTTAAAGATTACTTATATTCCCCGTTACTGGCTCAAAATAGACGCAAAGATAAAAAAGATTAAAAACACTTAATATTTTCATTTAGAAAATATATTGAACTATCATGTAGGTGGCGCCATCTATTAACAATCTGTTTAACTAACATGGCAGCTATTAGATTATTTAGATTATATAATGTGCAAAATGTTTTCGCTTGGGAGTTAAGTCGTTATAACAACCACCGTTATAAGTGAAATTAGATAGTGAAGCTCCATAACAGTCTGTTATCAGTGCCATTTATATACTCGTATGTATTGATAGTGATCCATTGTTAATGTAGGTTAAACATTTTTATTAGTTTACTTTCTATGTAATGCTGTTTATAAAGAAATGTAAACACTAATATATAAGTTGATTTAAAATAAAGGAAGTCACAGGTACGTGGGTTCTGTAAGGGACCTTTTTTCTTCTTTTTTTTTTGAATGGTTAATCTAGACAAAATCGATAGATTACTAAATATATATACACTTATCTCTTTCCCTCCTCCCAGAGGATAGAGACAGATATATATGTATAGTTAGTTAGATCGAATTACGGATAGGGAATTAGCTAGATCGCGACTTATTTGCAATCGCTGCAACAGCCCACGCCCTCTCTTTAACTCAGGTCAGGCACTATTTACTATAGTATACTATTGTTACGGCGTACATAATATTCACGACGAGGAGCGAGGTGCAAGCAATCCTCACCCCGAGCACCGGTACGCGCTCAACCACGTGCCCTCACTCCCGACACCTGCACCTTCTTCTCGGACATCTTTGCGAATCACATGTATATTGTATCTCTTTTTTCACATTAAAGATTACCGTTTGTACCATATTTGACTATATGACTCTAATCATAATAAACCAGCCCTGCAACTCCACAAAACCTGAGCATCAATCACTATTTATCACTACATAGTATAAAACAAAGTCGCGTCGCTCTGTCCGTCCCTATGTATGCTTAAATCTTTAAAACTACGCAACGGATTTTGAAGCGGGTTTTTAATAGATAGAGTGATTCAAGAGTATGGTTTATATGTATAATACATGCATAAAATAATTGTAAAGAAACACTGATAAATTTAGAGGTTTCTAATGTGATGTCGTAAGTAAACACATTTTTTGCGCTTACATTGGAAACGCTGGCTCAACCCCACGAGATAAATCAACATAATTTACTACAGTATTGTACACCTTAAAAAGGGCAACAAAAAAGTCCGCGATGGTATGTGGTGGTATATGGTATGTTATCCTTTACATTTTACGGGAAAAATGGCTAATTTACGAAGTGATTTTAAGCTATACAGCATTATTCCTTATCCAATTAAGTACCTTAAATATACTGTCCATTTAATATAGATCAATATGGCCCTACAGCATGTAATTTTAATGAATATTTCCGAAGATATTACAGATTTAAAATGCAGGGACATCGCGGTGCGGCGATACCGGCCCTATATACCAGGGTTCATATGTCGCTCTTTCAAGAGTAACCTCTAAACAAAACATGTTTGTATTGTCTAATGACAAAAAAGCTGTAAACGTTGTTTATAAGGACATTCTGTAGTAGGTAGGTATGTTTAGTATCAGCATTGCACCCGGGCGAAGCCGGGGCGGGTCGCTAGTTAATATTACAAAACTCAACGGTTCTCTGAAACCACCTGTGAGATTTTGAAGAATCCCTTTTGTTTTTTATAGCCTATTTATTGACGAAGGTTATACGATATATAACTTCACGCTACGGCCCTAAGGAGCGGGGCAGTAACCATGAACGTCAAGCAATCTGGCAAGTTGTAGATAAGTACGGGAAGTGAGAACAACTATAGGCGGATAGGCCTCACGGATTCGTCACGTAAGGAGCAAATTTAACTAGGATGAAACCGGGGCCCACATCTAGTATAATATAGATTTTAATTGATGTTAATTTAAAAATTTAATTATCTCTACTGATATTCTATCAGAGTTACAATTTGATATATATAATATAATTTTTTTGATGTTTAACATCTTTCCTCTCGGTTCCTGGATACTTTTTGTGGAAGTGATTTTGGAAATGGGACGGAAATGTCTAAAAAAAAAACTACAGGAAACCGGGGAAGTGCGCGGTATTTGATTTGACCAATGAGAGAGGTGGTGGAAAGATGCCTGTGAGATGGTGCCAACCCATTTTACGTGAGGTTGGTACCACGTCGTACTGTCGGACAATATAGTGTATGCGTGTGTGTGACGAGAAAGAGAAAGGGAAATAGAGAAGGAGAACGCATCAGCTGTGCACTCATCTACACTTATACAGTGTTGTGTATAAAATCTGAAGTTATATTTATATGTGTATACTATATTAATAATTATCTTTACTATTAAGCGTCTGACAAAGTTAATCATTCTTAAAAAAATGCGAGTAAGTAATATGGAATTATTCGAATAAATATTTTAGTGCAGATCGTTTTTTCAGCATATAAATTACTATTGCGTATTTACCACGACTAGAATTAAAATTGCGCGAGCAAGCGCGCGCCTTAATATAGAATTACATATGCTTTATGCTTAATATAGAATTCCATGCTTAGAATATATTCGACCAATAATATGATGAATAAATTGACTCACGCGCCAACTTTTATTGAATGTTTGGAATAGTTCAAAAACTTTCGCGGGCGTGCGCCAAAACTCCTAAAAAATTCATCGCGATTTAACCCGTTTTTTTTTTGCCAAGATTTAGTGCTTGGTCACAATATCGCCTGATCTTAAGAGACGATGTGGCATAAAATGGTAAAATGCTAGGCTTAGCCAATTGCAGCTGGCCGGGACACACCTATAGGTGCTTGGCGACAGATTTTCAACCTGAAGGTTGTTGTTAGCCAAAGTGGGTATTAACAAATTACCTACCACCATGCTATGTTTCACCATGTTTTCTTTCATCGAAAGCTCGGGCTCATTTTGGAATTCGAACCCATGAACACACTTTTAGGCTCAGGTGACCGCTTATCATTAGGCAAACCACATGCTTGTTTGTAAAAAACTTATGACAATCTTAGTGTAGTTTAGAGTGTTATGTCAAACTAAGGTCATGTGTTCACTAGATACTTACATTTAAATAAATATATCAAAAAAGATAATTACCATGTTCATTTATAATATCTTGGATTAAACTACAATCGACAAATAAAATTGTGTTTATCAAAAATAATACATTTAGACCAGTTCCCATTATTATACTTCATAAATAAACAAAGTGTAAAAGAAATATGAAAAAAATGATTGGATTTTTTACAGCTTATATCGAAGCATAAAAGTTATCGGAGTGAAAATTTACACCGTTATCGTAAATAAAGTTGATTTCATTTAAAGGCTACACATGACGTCATGATCAATATGCTTTGTTTTTCAAATTGACCACTCGTATTATTATGTCAAAGAGAGAGAAAGAGACATCAGCTTCACTACGGAATCATAAATCTTGTGGGCGTATCTGGGTTAAATGTAAGCATTGTAGAGATGTACACGGTCCGACAATCCAAGTGAGCATGATGTCTGTTTATTTGGGGTTGCCCCCAGTGGCCTTCAACCTCCCCTATAGCCAACCAATGCCACGCATATATCGTTATCGCTCCCCGTAGATGACCTAGTAATTGCGCCTACGATTCGACAAGCTCCAGCCGGAATAATATTGTCTTCGGGTTTCGACTTAGTAGGTGGTCTCGAACTTACGATCCAATATTAATGGAGGTCTTCACAATACGAGTGCTCGAGCTAGAACCATCCTTCAAGCCCATCGTTGTCTGCTTATGTGGTTGCGTGGATCACAGAGCACACCTGTTACGAGCGCGCGGCGTCATCTCTAGTTTCTTTCCATTTATTTTATATTGCCCGTATTTTGAATACCTGACGGGATCTGTTCTCTGGTTGCTATGAGACATGATTTCGTTTTAAATAGTGATATAGACACGATTCTCTGAGAAATATAATGAATTCAATTGTTTTTTACAGACTTCAAAAAAAGGAGGAGGTTATCAATTTGACTGTGTATTTTTTATGCTTAAAGGCATGATGACTATTTTTTTTAAACATTTCTAAAATGATCTTACGTATTTATTATTCACCAAAATACTTATTTTTGTATAAAATACAGGGTTAACAGTAAAAACTTGTTTTTTTAAAAACAAGTTTTGAATTGACGCCAAAACGCTCCAAAGTGGCATGGCGTCTGCGTGACGTCACGGGACCGTAAGCGCCGCGGCGTTTCAACAATAGTAATGATTGATGTTTCAAGGAATATATACTTGCCGTATATAGTCAACATGCAGTGTTCAAGCAATAATGTAACTATTTTGTGTTTTAAAAATGAATTCTAAAGATTTAAAATGCAGGGCCATAGCGGTGCGGCGGTACCGGCCCTATATACCATGGTCAATTATGTCGCTCTTTCAAGAGTAACCTCTAAACAAAACGTTTGTATTGTCTAATGACAAAAAAACGGTAAACTTTGTTTATAAGAACATTCTGTAGTAGGTAGGTGTATTTAGTATCAGCATTGCATCCGCATTATTATTGCATAATAATTTTATTCTAAGTTATAAGTTTTTACTTTTATCAGCAGTTCCTATGACTGCCAATTTTTTTTTACTTGACTGAAAATTATTGTGTCTATAATCTTTTTTTTTTTTAATTGCAGCGGACAGTCCAGTTTCAGAGGTGTTTTCTTTCGCGAACCCGGCGGTGAGGAATGAGATAATGACTACAGTATGAGATTCATTAAAAAAGGGAGTTAATAGGTTTTTAAAGGGTCAGCATCGCGTATGTTTTGCTTCTGGTGTTGCAAGCGTCCATCGGCTGCGGTAACCGCTTACCATCAGGCGGGTCGTATGACCGTTAGCCAATATCGTATTATAAAAAAAATACTGTGCAGCACCCGATTATTTTTTCAAATAATCAATCACTATTGAAATCCATTGTTATTTTTGAAATTTACTCCATAAGAATTCATTTTCATATATATATATTTTTATTTTTTTTCGAACTGACTATACTGTTAGCCTTAGGGGATTATGATGCTTATTTCTATGTTACTCTATCTAACAAAATATATCCTATAACCTGGTCAGATAACATAGCTATGAATTAAAAAAAAGGAAATCGGATAAGTGGTTTTCGACTGAAAGAACATAAACGGACAGACAGACAAAGAGACATTGTATTTTATTATATGTATGTATAGAAGATATATTCCCAGACAATCATTCTTAAAGAGTAAACTCCAGTCGCGCGTTGGAGCTGATATGCACCATTTTTTAAATAAAGCTGCAATGTACAATCTATTATTTATTAAAGTAATCTTAAGATATTTTCACTATTGGCAGCCCTAACAATTTTCTAACTGCAACTCCGTAATTCTTCACTGTTTCCTCACTTTCACCTTGATTCATTAGTTCTGAAACAGCATTCTTATATTCCTCACCATGAGGTATATCTGATATATCATAAGCTCTGTATTCTTCTTGGCTAAGTATACTTTCCTCATTTTTAACCCTAAAATACCAATTAACCAGATTCTTCTTTGATTGGTTATTATCAAAGTTGTAGTACTCCATATCTTCTTCCCTTTTTTCTTTCTCCCATTCCTCAAAATTCCATGATTCATGATAGGAAGCTGTTAAAAGATAGTTGACATAATCCAAATTTTGGACACGGACAGGACAACGATCGGCAGTTATAGTCACCAAATCAGTTTCTTTGTCATAACGGTCACCGACTAACCGAATAAATTTGTCTTTAGCATGGTCGTCTAATTTTAATGAAGACAGCTTCACACGTAAAGTGACAATTCTTGCTAAAGGGTTACGTATAGAAGGACTAGCATGACAGTAGTCTGAAGTTATAATTTCTACAGGATAATGATTGTCTATGCTCTCTTCTGAATTTAAAAGCTTCGGCCATTCTGTGCAAAACTTCTTTATGCTCTCACATTGGCTTTTTACAACTGGTGGTGTTAGATGTAGGAAGTTAGGGATTTTCATGAGTTCCGCATTAGCTTTCTTGCCCGGTGGAGCTTGGCCTTTTGAGACATAGCCTTGTCGTAGTGGTAACGGTACAGATGATGGATGGAAAGTTCTTGGACCGGGCCATACATTGCCCCAATTCTGCAAAAAATATAATTCTTAAGCATCTTTTGTATCAAGTGTACTTACAAACATTGTCAATAAAAGTGGTTTTAAATCTATACTATTACGAGCCCCGATGCAAAATAGTTCGTCTAGTGTGAAATTTTCTCTATGAGATTTTTTCTAACTTCATTATTTTTGGATATCTATATAAAATATTAAGCTGTTCTATTATCACATGTCGCGTTACTTATGCCCTTTTTAATTATGAACCAATAAACTATTTTAGCTTTTTAAATTTATACATATCCTGTTTTAAATTCGAAGAAGTTATAAGCAAAATAGTTCGTCTAATTGTTAATCGATGCAAAAGAGTTCGTCTATCGGTGAGTTAAATAAGATTATTCCTTCTTTGTAAAATTATGTTGCGTAATTTACATTTGTAAAAGTAATTCTGTGTTATTTATCAAGTGAGACAGTATAAATTCTGAAAATTTCAGTTTTTTTCATTAGTTTTCAAATAACAATGGGTCGTGGCAAACCCGTGTGTGAAGAGCTTCGAAAGCGAATAGTTTGTGGGGTCGATGCTGGCAAATCAAGTTACCAAATATCTAAAGAATTGATACTTACTATACGTCCAATCTATCATTCAGCACTATAAAAAGAATAGAACGACTTCTTGTTTGAAGAAAACTGGTCGACCACGCATCACAAGTGCAGTAGAAAACAGAATCCTGAAGAAAATTATCAAAAATAATCGTCGTGCTTGAGCTGGATAACTCACGGTGCAATGGAAGGACATGATTCACAAAGACGTCTCAGTTGATACTTGCAAAAAAGTCCTAAAAAGAATGGGTTACGGATTTTACACCGCTAAGGAGAAACCACTGTTGACTGCTGTACAAAAGAAAAAGAGGTTTAAGTGTGCTCGTGATCGTTTAAATTGGACTTCCGATCAGTAGCGTAGTAGCATTTGGAGTGACGATTCCAAATTTGAAGTGACAGTCGGCGACGAAAGTAAAAAAGTGATTCGGAACAAAAATGAGGCATTTCATACTGATTGTCTCAAACGCAAAGTGAAGTTTCCGACGTCTCTTATGATATGGGGCTGCATGTCTGCACAAGACGTTGGTGGTATGCAGTTTATGGATGGTTCTATCAATGATGCAAGTTATCAAAACCTTTTGGAAGAGAATTTACTGCCCTCTATTCCGTCACTTAAGCATCAAGAATTCCTTCATTTTTCAACAGAATGGTGCTTCTTCCTGCCATACTGCAAGGACAACAAAGACGTGGCTACTGGCGAAAAACATCCTTACAATCGAATGGCCATCTAACAGCACGGACTTGTCGCCGATCGAAACCCTATGGTGCAAAATGAAAAAAGTTCTACGTAAAAATCCATCAAGATCGAAGAGCGACTTAAAGGCTAAACTCTTGGCTGTCTGGGAGTCAATTACGCCTGAGGAGTGTGCAGCATCGGTTGCAACCATGCCTCTTCACATTAAAGCTGTCATTGAGAGCAAAGGCGACACAACTAAGTGGTAGACGAACTATTTTGCTTGAGTGACAAGGGTAGACGAATACTTTTTCATTATGTTTTTTTAGAATGTTTTTTTTAATTTTTTATGTTATGTAAAGTCGTGAATGTAAATTGTGGTTAACTTTTTATTAAATATTCTTAATTATTTTATCAATATTTACTTTCTATATTTTACGCTTTGCACTACTTTCCATACTAGACGAACTATTTTGCATCGGGGCTCGTATTATAGATGTAAAGTTAGTAGTAGTTAGAAGGTAATCTCTAGGACTACTTATCCGATTCTAAAAAATGTTTCAATAACCTGTCTCTTTAAGGAAAAGAGGCTGATCTAACTTAAACACAAACTGGAGAAATGTCAAAAAGTTTGGAGTTTAGCTTCATGTACCTACAACCCATATTAAATATAATACCTACTATTTTTAATATAGTCAAATATTATAACAAGGACCAACTTCCTGTAACAGTGTCTCATCTAAATAAGGCATTATAATTAATTAATAGTTGGGTGTAAATTATGTACATTTTCATATTTAATTAATTATTTGTTATTTTAAAATATTAGCATGTGGTTTGCATAAGTTATTATTTGACTATGTTGAGACTATGATACACTTCCATTACCAAAACGTTATTTAAATAAGTTATAAGATATATACTATTTTAATTTTTGTGTATTGAAGATAATAGTTCATAAAGTTTGTAATTCATAATGTTTTGTTTTAAGTTGTCATTTGATTATGTTGGCACTCCCGAAAATTGTAAATAAGGGAGATTTATCAGTTTTTGTATTGAGAATGCTACAATAAACATTGTTCTGAAGTGTCTACAAGTTTTCGTTGGACACCATGATTTTGCCGAATCTCTGCTCATTTCAGGATACGCCTTTTCTTCCTGATTCCGAGTTTATATATAAAACTAAATTAGCAAAAGTCTCAATATTCAACATTTTTTTAACAGCAGTAATAGAAAGCTATTTTATATTATCCCTGAGCTATTTTGATTGTTATTAAATATTATACTGTAATTACAGTGAATAAAGTTGAAGGCGGTCGCAAGTTTTCTTATTTGACCCCTACTACTACTATTATTGATTCATCGTAAGAAAACTTGCACAACACATGTCAATTGTTTAATTTAGAGTTGTAGCATAATTTAAATTTTAAGTTGACTTTACGATTATTTATCGATTCTTTTTTAGAATTGATTATACAATTATGCTTTAAATCAATTGAGGGATGTGTAAGCTGTGTAAATGAAATAACAAAAATAGACTATAACAACAATTGAAATTGCAATCTGCAACATTTGAAATATTAAATGCTTGACTCCAAATAACAAGAATAATTCTTCCAGTTAACATTCATTGTTGCGTATTTCTGCAGTAAAAATTACGAAAATATATATTTTTATTCAAAATTTAAAAGAAACTAATAAATTAAATGTACAACAGCGTTTGATCAATTCGATTATATTCGATTTATACGAATAATTTTGAATTCTTTGGTTTTATTATTTTGGTCTATTCTAGTTTGAAGTAACATAAAAAGTAGCTATGTACATAGTAACAAAAAAAATCAAAAAATTCACAAAAATCATTGTATACATCAAATAATTTAGGATTTTATTGTGCAAAATGGTTTTATAAAGTTTATCATTTTTATCTATTTTTATTTATTGTTTTAAATATTTGATAGTTGAAATGCATGTTTTTAGGTTATGTCATAATTCGCATGACGTAACAATTTACGATCTACGGATACTTCATGCAAGTGTTCGTATGATGAATAAAGTATAATAAATATAAATAAAACTAAGTAAAGGCAAAGAAAGTTTTATTGTTCTTGTTTGAGAAATGAGATTCAAATTTCTCTGTGTTCTTTTTTCTATATCATTCAAATAATATCTTACATAAAATAAAAAAGTTATGATACAAATAATAAAAAAACTAAAAAGGAAAGTAGGCATCGTTTTTTATACTAGCTCGGCAAAAATGATTGTTTCACCAGAGGGTAAAAACTTTCAGTTAATTCTTAAGTGATTTTTGTGCCAGCTCTTGGTAAGGTCCTGACTAGCTTCGTCTTTCATTAATTATTTATAATGGTCGGACTTTAGAATTGCTACCCTGTATTTGATGATTTGAAGGGGCAGGAAAGGTGGGGGAGGGTGAAATTAAAAGTATTTCCTTTATCATTCATTAGTTTTTGAGATATTAACTTTCTTCATTTTTGAGGCTAAGTTTACCTACTTAGGACTTGTATATGAATTATCAACAGATAATTATTTTTTCCTTTTTTATTATTATATTCACAGTATAAACCTAACATAATCAATTTTATCACAGCAATGGAAAAATAAATTGTCACTCAAAATTCAAAATGGCACATAATGTTAAAGTAGGTCATATTTGACGTAAACCAAACAATGTTTGTCTAAAAAGTAACAAAAACATGCATAGGAAAAAATTATGATCTTCGAAAATATTACCTAACGCGCAAAAGTGAACTTACAACTACTTCTTCGTCTTTTCATTTATGGCACTGTGTGTACATGATACAATTTAGCCAATGTCCGTAGCTATGGATGTACATTCTCTATGGTAGGTAAAGTTACAAACGAAGGGGACTGATAGATAAATGGTTTAAGTTCACAAAAGTAAAATTTAAGTATGGTTATTATCCAGAGCGAGTTACAAAAATACCCAAATATGACAATTATCAAAAATTAATTTCTCACTATTAACTATTTATTTCAGCAATAAAAAAATTCGAGACGGTAGCAATTCTAAAGTTGAGCCCTTATTACGCCCTAATTTGACGAAAGTATTAAATTACTTAGTGATTATTTATCAGAAGAGCTAACTAGAACCAATTAATTAAAAAATATTTGAAAATATTAACGAGTTACAAAGTATATGATAAATCACCTGATCTGTGGCCATTCTATCGGCTCTATCTGGTTGTACATCCAATTTCCTGGCAGTCCTCCTCTGCTGTTTACCTCTTTTCTTCATAATATCCAGTACACGAAATTCTTCGTCTTCTTCTTTTTTGACCACTGTTTCCGACGATGTAGAATTTAATCTCCATATTTTAGAGTTGTGTACTATGGATATACTACCAGGACGGTAGTGTTTTATGAAAACACTCATATTTTTAATTCTTAGTGAAAAATTTAGCAATAGTGCCCATTTTTAGGTTATAACCAGTGTTGCCAAGGCTTTATTCTCGAAATTTACGTTTCATTTCTTAAACAAGTTATATTCTTCCTGCAAAAGTAACATTTCTTTTTGTTTAACCAAAAATACAGCACGACACCTCATCTTCGTCATTTTTACCAGAATTATCTACTTGAGAACTAATTTTAATAAAAAATAATTGTTTAATAACTACCATCAATGATGATAACGATTTTTGTAAAGTAGAACATCTCAGAAGAAAACATGGTGAGAGAGATTTTTATAGTAGCGTACTCGTACCTCTTTTCGTAAAATAGGCCGTACCTACTTGTTTTCCATTATCTTATAAAGCTATAACTTAAACTTTATTAAAAAAGCAATAGATTATAATATACAGAACTAATAATTTAATAATAAGTCACAATAGAGTTTTGTTTTTATTCATAAATTTGTGTTGTTTGTCTATACATTGTGTAAAACAGGTGGCATTTTCCATAATAATGTTTGATTATTGTGCACAAGTGAAGTGGACTGGAAATAATAACATGGATCATGAATTCTGAGATGCCACCACCTTGTTAGGATACAACAACCGTCCTAACATTGGAAACTATATACACTCGATAATGGCAGTAATGGTCTTCAATAAAGAAGACCGGTTGCCAAATTCGGTAAAAGAAGATCGAAATACAAACAAAATCTATGCTAATATAATAAAGCAATGGAGACAAATTCCGTAGTCTTTTCTTTTTGGCTCTTCATATTTTTTATATGTCGCTCTTTCAGGTCATAGCTGTTAAAGAACAAGACATGTCATAAACTCTTCTTCTTCTTCTTTAATTAATGGCACCGTGTGTACATGACACAATTTTGCCAATGTCCGTATGTATGAATGTACATTCTCTATGGTAGGTAGTGTTATAAACGAAGGAGACTGATAATATTTTTTGTGCTCTCTACAACAAGGAAGGTTTGAGTACATTGAGTTGACAGTGGCAAATGCTTCAGTGGTGTTTCAGTCTGAGAAGAAGTATTAGTCTTTTTTTACAGATTTGTGGGAGTCTTCCTAACTATAAGTTAGATTCATTAATACAGGACCAAGCCCGGTGAAGCTGTAAAAGCCGCAAAGACTTCAAGGCTAAAAGTATAGTCAGTTCGAAAAAAAAAACAATAATACAGGATCTTATTTTTTTTAATATTATATACTTACATACTAAAATAAAGGAAATAATACCTTAATGCTATACTTCAAATATACAAATAAATTCAAATATACTTAGTATATGGATTAATTTTAAATATTTTTAGATTTTCGAACGAAATATAAATTGTGAAAACTACCCAACAAGTTGGTATAACTTTCTACTGTATAACCCTATTAAATAAAAACTTACAATCACAATTGCTTCTATCGCGTTTCTCTGTTCATACAAATGCTTTGAATGAAAGAGATAACAAGTATTACTTCATACTTAATTACGTGCATTTTAAAATCTCTGACTGATTCAACGACAGTCGATTTACTCTTTGTGCATGTTCTCAAAAGTTATTTTGATTATAGTTTTTTTTTTCGTGGTATCTATTAACATGTTTGTTTTTATTTGATTATAAGTAAAAATATTACACTATGGCGGAGCGTAGTAAATTGCAAACTACCCAAAGCAAATTACCAACAAGAGATGGTTTGGATTCGGAGGATAAAAATATTTACGATTTGCAGGTAGACCACCATCTTGTTAAATATTTGTATGTATTTATCGTCTAAATTTTCGATTTATTAGTGTGATGTTAATGAAAAAACAACGTTTATCACTAATATATTACAGATTTCTAAATATATTTATTGAAATAAGTACTACTAAAATTTTGTCACTGAATAATTTGGTCGGTGGGTAGGTACGTAGGTAAGGTATTACGAAACTCGTAATTATAATAATTGTAACTTTTGGATTTCTTTCTGAATTATCATAGTTTTAACGAACTATATTCATGAAAATTTGTTTTTATATTTGTAAACAATATTTTTTATTGTTGACCGTGGTATTTTACGTTGCACAAACTTTCAGTAGGTTCGATTTGGTTGTCATATTTTCGATAGGTATATTGTTGGTAAAAATTTATGTTTGGTGTGTTTGCCTCTTTTTTGTTTTTGAAGCGATAATGGCTCGGTGATAGTGCTTTCGGATACAGCGTCTTTCGACGTGAGTTCGAGTTTTATATAAAGCCTAAGCTTTCAATGAAGAAAAGCTGTGTTGTGAAACCACAACATGGAAGTAAATCATTTTCTGATACATGTCTTTACCACCGTCAAGTTGAAAATCTGTTGCTAATGTATGTTCTGGTACCCACAGTTGAGAGCCAGCTAACATTCTAGGCTTGGTATTTTTTATTTTTGACTATATTTGTGGTCAATCATCTATACATATTATAAAACTTAATATCACTCTGTCTGTCTGTCCGTTTATGTCCTTTTTACGCAAAAACTACTAATCTGATTAACATTCATTTCATTTAATTCATAGATATATTATCTGGCCAGGTTATAGGATATATTTTGTTACATAAAGTAACATACGAAATATACAGCAGTGATGATATATGATGAAATATACAGCAGCATATGTAGCAGTGATGATAATGGTGACCAATTTGTTTTTTTTTAATGTGGCAATTAAATGTAAACCCTGAGTAAACCATAAGACATAAAACAAATTAAACTACTACATAACTGTACATCTCAAAAATACCTACAAAAAAGTCATCGACAACATATGTCTATCTTCTAAGGATCACCCATGATAAGCATTTTTGAGGCAGCACAATTCGCACATGCACTCGACCAACAACATTCTGTAGTCTACGCGAGTGGAGCCGCAGGCACAGCTAGTAATTTTATAAATTAATAGCAATAATAAGTAAAGAGCTTTGCTTATTAGTTTAGCTATATTAAACAAATATATTTATATTACTGAAAAAAAAAATTGTAGACTAATTAGAAGTATACATGGTGGTTACAACCCACTCAGGTACAGGACCTTGGTTACTGGATATACACCAGCTGATTATGAAATGTGACACACCTAAGCATGCCACTATGGTAATTGTTACACCTGGTCTATGATGGTCATGATCCAGTCAATGTTTTACCACCCAACAAAAATGATAAATCATTGTATAATGTTAAAATATTATAATTATAACCATTTCAGAACGACATTGATATGCAGATTAACAATATTAAAATTGAAGTTCTGGACAATGAATATCTAGATGAAGAAGAACTGACTGTCAAATCACCATTACAATTCTCCATCAAAGTGGAAGTCGAGGAATACAATGAAAAATCTTATAATATTAATTTGGAAGATGATAACACTACAATGTTTTTCCCAGTGAAGGAGCTGAGTGTTCCTTGTGAAGACCAGTCTTCTCCAGCTGACTACGTACTAGAGAGATTAAGTGTGACTAATTCAGAAATTAATAGTAAATCCAAATCTAAAAATACATTATACTTATATGAAGGGAACGAAACAGATGTTTGTTTAGAAGCTGATCATATAGCAAGAACGTCAAGAAACATTATAGATAAAATCCTTGCTATAGAAGTGAGAAATTTATGCGGAGTCCTTGCAAAACCGAAGCAGGAATTCACTCTGTTACATTCACAAATATATTCCATATACAAAAAATGGAAAAATTGGTGTAGCACAACGAAAACGTACGAACAACCATTATTTTATAAATGTTACAAATGTGAAAAATCTTGGTGGTACTTAGGACCGTTTGTGGAACACGCGAAAGAACATGTTTCAGAAGTATATACAATATATCTGGAAACAACCAAAACATTTTTGTGTAACATAGTATTGGCTAGTAATGACTCTGAATCAGAAAGGTTCATATACACTGAAGGGGACTGTTGGAGGTGTAATAAACCTTATATGTTCCATGAGAAGACTAATCTATGCTACAAATGTAAGGGTTGTCAGAAATATTTTTTCAAATGTAGCACGTTACAGGATCATGAAAATATTTGCTCAGAGATTACACACAGTAAAAGTAGCGTTGCTTGTGAGATTTGCAAAAATGTATTTGAGTCTTATAGCGATTTGGAAAGACATCGTCTTACAAGTCACATTGTTAGATCAGACTTGTTCATATGGACTACATATAAGAATTGCTTAATCTGTACCAGGAAACATTATATCAATGACAGCGAGGTATGTTCAAAGAAATGTTACAAGTATGTGTGTGAATTGTGCTCCAGGAGATTTACCAGCCAACTCTTAGTTGACAGTCATAAATTATGCTCACAAAGTAATGTAGAATGTACAGTGTGCAACACTATTCTACCGAAACATTGCATGAAGATAAAACACTATACTAGCCATACCAACAAGTTTAAATTGGTTTACAAATGTTCTTTGTGTACGTACGTGTTCTTGTTTTGGGAGCAGAACTCCATGTTAAATCATCAATGTCTATGGCATAAGAGTAAGGATAAACAAGACAGTTATTTTGAATTGGTAAGTAATTTTTAATATTAAGCATATTAGCAAAGTGTAATGTTATACCTGTCTACAGTGAAAATACCCTTAGATTTCTTTTTTTTTTTTTCGATCTGACTATACCCTTAGCCTTAGGGGCCCTGGAGCCTTTACGGCTTTTACAGCTTTACCGGGCTTGACCCTTAGATTTCATGTTAATCATCTATTTATACTCAATATGACAAAAGTGATACATACTATTGAGATGTTTGCTATAGTCTCTATGGTCATCTTGTAGATTTCTTCCTTTTATCGCTTGTTGTTTCTACTTGGTTGTCCAAAACAGAACTGTCCACTCCAGCTGAACACTCAGCTAGGACTGTCCTGGCTTGAAACAAGACTAATTATTATGCTCAAATACTAGTATAAAAATAACTACAATGGCCTTGAACTTCAGGACATCTTTTAAAAGAAGGGGAAGTGTTCTAATATTAGACATTACGTAATTGAGCCGATAAGCTTTTAATGTGTGTGTAAACTACGATGACTTTTTGTATCTGTGAATACATACTCGACGTTTCGAGTAGATTCTAGACGTTTCCTGATATTTCGAGAATAGTTTTTTTCTTTTTTATTCAGTTCGTAACAGTAATAAAAACCTTTGTGGTATCGCGCTTCGCTTATACGTAATACCGCACGGGTTGTTTAATTTTTTTTTACTCAAATTATTGCTCAATTTTTTTTTTAAACTCGAGGGTATGAAAGCGAAAACGAGTAACGCAACGATTTATTTCACAGCGAGTGTCCGCAAAACAGATTACGTTGACTTAAATAATAATTTACAATTCATAATAATTATGTTTTCGATGCGGAGGGTTAACCGCACCGATAGGTGTAATGAGTGACCATCTTAAAATGGGCGTATCTTAACCCTTTGTTATCTAATGACCCGTAATCACTTGAAGGAGCGTTTAGTCGGACTAGCCTACTATCGTATTACTTAGGATAGTAGACTAGCCAGTGTCTCGCTACATCGCTAGTAGATTGTTTATATTCTGTTTTTTGGGAAATATTTGCACGGGTCAGCTAGGTTCATTCAAATCTTATCAAATTTACGGTACAGTTTGTCTCATTAGGTACCAAGAAAAGGTTTTCCGAAAAACTTTTGTAAATTGAATGCAAGTGAGCTCTCGTCAATAGGAAACGAAATACTTACAATAATAAAATGCGTCAACCTGCAGAAGCGTGTCCCAAGCGAGTGTATGTCAACTTGGGCTTTCACCGTCTCGCCCGCACACATCATTAATCCATCTAGACGTGTCTGTCCGCTGACTGTGGTCTGTTACGACTGTGATATTATTTTCTATCAGCAGGTTTACTCACGCGGAATTTTTATATCTCTTCTTCTTACCCTTATCCCTCTTTAATAGGGTCGGCACAACATGTTTTTCAATTCCACTCTACTCTATTAACTATCATCTCAGTATTCGCCCCTTTTATACGTATATCGTATATCATTCTTCACACAGTCTATCCATACCTTCTTCGGTCTTCCTCTACTCATATCCATCCCTCTTCATACTTAACATTATCCTAGTTACATGACATTTATCTCTCTCTAATGACATGTCCATACCACGCTAATCTATAACCTCTCAACTTCTCTGTGACTGGCGCTATTTTAAGACTTCCTCTAATGTACTCATTCCTGATTTTATCCACCACACATCCATCTTAGCATTCGCATCTCTGTCACATGTAATCTTCTTTCATCCGTCTCTTTCGTTGCCCAGCACTCAGATCCATACATCAAAACAGATCTTATATTGGTTTTATACATTTTTCCCTTCAGTTTGGAGGGTATTCATGGATCACATGTGATCCCCGAGACTTGTCGCCATTTCACCCACCCTGCATTTATCCTATTTTTCACGTCCCGGTCAATCTCATCGTTGTTTTGAAGCATTGATGACTCAGTGGTAGCGTGTACGACTTCGCGTCGATTGACTTGAGTTTAAATCCCTGCAAAAGCCTGAGCTTTCGGTGAAGGAAAACATCGTGAGGAAACTATAGAATGGTGGTAGGGCTTTTTCTAACCACCCTCAAGTTGAAAATCTGTCGCCAAGCACCAATAGGTGTGTTCCGGCAGCTGCACTTGAGAGCCAGTCTTTCACTAGGTTTAGCGTGTAAATCTCTCTCTCTGGTAGCGATGTGAGGAATAACTAAAAAAACCCGTGTGGTGTCGTAGGACACCAGATAGGAACGAAGTTCCTTATTATAAAATATTAATTTCAAGTACTATTCGAGGTATAAAGAAAATAATTATTCGGGTATACATTTTTTATTATGTTTTTTTATCGATAAAAAAAACTACTTTACAAAATTATCTTAACACTTTTATTTTATTTATAAAAATATATAATAACTAGCGACCCGCCCCGGCTTCGCACGGGTGCAATGCTAATACTAAATATACCTACCTACTACAGAATGTCCTTAAACAAAGTTTACAGCTTTTTTGGCATTAGACAATACAAACATGTTTTGTTTAGAGGTTACTCTTGAAAGAGCGACATATAATTGACCATGGTATATAGGGCCGGTACCGCCGCACTTCCCTACATTTTAAATCTGTAATATCTTCGGGAATATTCATTTAAATTACATGCTGTAATGGGCTATATTGATCTATATTAAATGGACAATGTATTTAAGGTACTTAATTGGATAAGGATTAATGCTGTATTGCTTAAAATCACTTCGTAAATAAGCCATTTTTTCCCGTAAAATGTAAAGCATAAAAAATGATTATTGTGGGTTACCCTTAAGAGATAGACATATACCATCGTGAACTTTTTTGTTAATCTTTTTAAGGTGTACAATACTGTAGTACATTATTTTGATTTATCTCGTGGGGTTCAGCCAGCGTTTGCAATGTAAGCTCAAAAAATGTGTTTATTTACGACATCACTTAGAAACCTCTAAATTTACCAGTGTTTCTCTACAATATTATGTATGTATTATATGTATATGTATGTATTATATGTATATATGTATGTACTTCCTCTTGAATCACTCTATCTACTACAAAAAACCGCTTCAAAATCCGTTACGTAGTTTTAAAGATTTAAGCATACATAGGGACGGACAGATTATAGCGACTTTGTTTTATACTATGTAATGATAATAACAACAGTCATCACGTAGACATTACATTAGACATTGTATAGCCATCATACATAGACTATATACAAAAAACTTACGCTTTTTTTAACGTTACGGACGTTTTTTGCCGGCTAGGGTACCCCTCCGCAACGCCGCAACTTCGTTCCAAAATGTATAATAAGTACACACAATGAAAGGCATACATTATTATGGCCGAAGCTAAGAAATATTTAAAATATAGTGTATCGATTTACAGGTTTTAATACCAACGAAATGCATGAAAAAACTGAAGATGGTTGATCCTGAGCCTATTGCGTTTTGTAAGTTTCGTTTTTTATTATACTACTAGCTATGTCGCACGGTTTTACACGTTTTACCAGTGTAAAACCGAAGTTATGTAAGTTTATCGAAGTAACTCTACACAGCACCGCTAAAGCATCCATTACTCGTTCCTTAATGCCGCCATGCCGCAATGCGTCGTTGTTTTTTCTTTCGGTCTTGCTACAGCTTGCCAGAATGTTTGACGAGTATGGTTACTGCTCCGCTCCTTAGTGTCATAGCGTGAAGTTATATAGCATATAAGCCTCCTCAACAAATCTGTATAGATTATAAAACTCTGTCTCTCTGTCTGTCTTTCCGTTTATGTTCTTTTCATGCGAAAACCACTAAGGCGATTTTTTTTAATCGTTATAGGTTTGGCGTAGTGGCCACAATCTCACCTGATGTTAAGTGACGATGTGGTCCAAGATGGTAACACGCTAAACCTAGTGGAAGACTGGCTCTCAAGTGCAGCCGCCGGAACACACTTATTGGTGCTTGGCGACAGATTTTCAACTGGAGGGTGGTGCTAATTTTTAGCTATCACGCTAAAATTAAAAATTTGTCGCCAAGCACCAATAGGTATGTTCGCAGCTTCACTTGAGAGTTAGATCCCGCATCATCTTGGACCACATCGGAGATTCCGAGATTTATCTCTACTTGGAGCAGCCCGACTGGTGGAATACCTACACCCTACATAAGATCGCAGCCAAGTAACCTAGTGTTGTGTTCCTGCGGTGAGTTTCCAGAGCTCCTTGGGGTAGGGGGTTTAAGGTCGGGAACGCACTAGCTGATACCTATGGTGTTATAAGCGTCCATAGGCTACAGTAGCAGCTTACCATCAGGCGGGCGGTATTCTTGTTTGCCTCCTTCGTAGTATAAAAAAAGATAAGAAAAAAGTGTAATGTTTTATCAATTGAATCTTTTCTTAATATCAGTTGCGACAGGGTATGATGATGCTGCAGACAAGGTAACGACAGTGAACATGTACGAAGATGAACCTGTCAGTGTGTATGAAATAAAACAAGAAGTTGTTGATAATGAGGAAAGTGATGAAGACGTCGATGAATATATCATCGAGGAATGTAACTCCACGTATGATGATATGATGGCAAATATTTTCCAGGTGAGTTCTGGTTTTATTATGTGGAATGTGAATTTACTCTAAAATACTCTATTTTTTATAAATTTTTTGCGGAACCCTAAATATTGTTCTTAAATAAAAGTAGCCTAAGTTATGCCCTATAACATCAGCTATCTGTCGGTGAATGTCGCATCAAAATCTGTCCAACCGTTTCAGAGATTACCCGGAACAACCAGAGACAAAAATTTAAAAATGTTTTTTTTTTATAGGTACCGTGTATACTTTCATATTTATCTGGTGATAAGTTAAACACAAGCTATCTATAAATATAATAAAATTGAGTTTGTTTCTAATATCAAAATAACAGGTTTTTACTAAATGCATATGAAACATGCTACCTATGACAAAAAACCTATTTTGTCCAAACCAAACATGTCTTTTTGTTCCGGGTAGTCTCCTAAACGATTTGGACGGGACTTTTACTGGCAGATAGCTGATGTTATTATGGGTCTCATAAGTAAGCTCAAAGTAACTTGAAGGGTTATGTAAGGAGTTTCTTTTCTTGATCAAATTAGAAATGTGGAGATTCGTACAAAAACCAAAGTCACCGACATAGCTTTAAGAATAGACTACTTGACTCATATCGATATATATCATATCGATGTCAGATATTAAAAGTGTAAGATGGCTACGTATTTAGAATTCAAAAATTGTTTTTTTTTTGTACTCAATGCTGTCGGCCATTTTGTGACGTCATAGGACTAAGCCAATTTCATGTCGGATCTTATAAGTAACGTGCAAGACGAAAGCTCTGCCACCTGGTAGCGCAAATCCGAATCTTGTACACAAACAATACTTGACACTGACTTCAGGTTATAAAATAAACGCATTAAATATAAACAATAAATAATTCTGTGTGTCAAAGAGAGAGAGAGAGAGAGAGACATCAGAATATACTATCGAAGACACCAGGGTTTTCCTTGATATCATTCTTCATTACGGAATAATAAATCTTGTGGGCGTAATCTGGGTTAAGTGCAAGCATTGTAGAGATGCACATGGTCCGACAATCCAAGTGAGCATGGTGTCTATTTTATTTGGGGTTGCCCCCAGTGGCCTCCAACCTCCCCTATAGCCACCCCATGCCTCGCATATCTGTGTTATCGCTGCCCGTAGGTGACCTAGTAATTCATCTTGAACGTCCTCACGATCCGACAAGCTCCAGCCAGAATAATCTTCTCTTCGCGTTCCAACTTAGTAGGTGTTCTCGAACGATCTTAGGATCCAATATTAATGGAGGTCTGCATGTTACGAGGGCTCGAGCTAGAACCATCCTTCAAGCCCGTCGTTGTCTGCTTATGTGATTGCGTGGATCACAGAGCACACCTGATGCGAGCGCGCGGCGTCATCTCTAGTTTATTTCCATTTATTTTATATACGCCGTATATTTGAATACCTGACAGGTCTGTTATCTCGTTACTGTGAGACATGATTTCCTTTTTAAATAATGCCATAGACACGATTCTCTTACATGTGCATTTTATTATATTCTTTACATTTATTTTAATAATTTTACGTAGGTGGATAGGTAGCTAGCTATACGTATCGTATGTATTAAAAAAGTTTCGGAACAAGACTAACAGATTGGGCCACGTTCAACGTGTTGGCATTTTAATAAAAAATATCGAGCTTTATTACACAATGATGAACGGTTGAAATTTCAAATGTTTGTTTTCGACCCGTATGACGTCACAGCAAAGATAATATGGCTGACAGCGTTTTCGCTTGTTTACGAAAACTAAACTTTTAAAATAAATTTTTGCGGTTTTCTAGGTCCTAAAAAATATGGTAAATTGTTTTTCCTCTAATCGTAAAATAATTAATTGTTTATTAAGACCTACTTTAAAAAAGAGTCAACTAGTCTATTGTTAGACTTAGGGGGCGTCCATTAATTACGTGAGGTTCTGGAGGGGAGAGGTCAAGCTAAATCTTTCCAAATCTCACGGGGGAGGGGGGGTCTTGGCAAATATCACGTAATTATTTTTCTCGTTATAAACGGTCTAAAATTGCGTGAAAAATTATTTCTAGAATAAAATATGGCCAAATCTAAGAACAATTTGTCGTATTCGTCCGAACTTCGCAGAACAGCGAAGTAGCGCTCGATTGTTTAGCTGTATCGACATGTGCGACTCGACAAAAGTCGCGGCGCACAGTGGTTCAGGATTTGAAAAACGGGGAGGGACATAGGCATCCAAGTCGAAATTACGATCTGATTTTTTTTATAGGGTAAAGAAACATAATTCAAACTACTTTGAAAGAGCAGTTGATTTTATTGAAAAAAATTTGGATATGTTGTTGGTTCCACTAGTCACTCTTGAGGCCGTGCACGAGTCTCCATGGACTGAATTAGAATTAATCTTTACTTATTTTTTGTTTGATATTCATTATTTAATTTTATGATTGTGATTTTAAATTACGTTAATATTCACAAATACTAGTCTTTGCTAGTCTTCAATAAAAGTAATAGAACAAGTATTATTTTTTTCTCAATAATCCAACACGTTTACAGTCCAAATAAAAGTTTTGAAGAATCTCGCGTGAGATTAGGAGTGGGGGGAGGGAGTTGAGGAAAATCTTACGATATCTCACCAAGGGGGAGGGGTTTGAAAAATTCTCAAAAACGCCTCACGTAATTAATGGACGCCCCTTAAGTGGCAGTAAGCGGGGCACATTGCTCGTAGAACGGAATGACCTGTTGAAGGTTGCCAGAATCAGCTAGATGTAAGTAGCATCGGCCCATGCGAGGCCTATGTCTAGTAGTGAACCATTCGGCTGAGTTGGTGATAGTGATTTTAATCTAATCGGACAAAAAAAACCTAAACGTGCAGTTGATTATGCCCAGGTGTCAGGAACAAGCAATAATCAAATAGAAACTCAAATCAAAACTGAGGTTACGGACTCGAGCGATGTAGACCTTGCAAACATTTCGAGGGTCACCGACGACGGTGAAGAACCACGGTTGGTGATCGATATTAGGGAGCAGGAGGAAGGCAAGATCGATATGAAGGAGAGAAAGAAGAGGAAGAAAGGTTTCAGAAAACGTGCTCCCAAGATTTACACGTGCAACATATGTGGTTACAAGGCCATACACAAGTAGGATGTTCTTTATTTATTTAAAGCATCTAATTGGGTATTTAAAAAATAAGAAAATCGATTTTTTTAACGTATTTTATAGCTTCATCATAATTATGATAATAGTCAATTGGAAAAACTCTTAAAACAGTTTTTTATTATTAATAAACAATTTTAATTGTAATATTTTAAAAATAATCACATGACTAAGAACGCGCCACGATTGATCGCTAGGTTTATGACGTCATAATGTTAAAGGAATTTCATCGATTAAGAGTGAAAACACTGTATCAGCCGTGTGCTACAATGAGTACAAAATAACATTATGACGTCACATGCGCTCGGGCTTGTTCGGGAGCTGTCGGCGTGTCTTCGGTACTGAATTCAAAAATTATTTTTTAATATGATATAACTTTTGAAATATTGCAAAAAAATAATAGTTTTGTTATAAAACTTACATATGATCTTTCAATTTATCACAAAAAATTATTTTTTTCAAAAACCCAATAGCGCCGTTTGGTAGGCGCTGCGTGCCATCGGTCAGTGTCGCGTCCGTACTAAGAATCTCTGAGCTAAGCCGCGGACCGACAGACGGACATGGCGAAACTATAATGGTTCCTTGTTGACTTCGGAACCCTAAAAATTATATGTACACATATTTCATACTAGCTGTGCCCCACGGTTTCAACAGTTTCAAATGTATCCAACAAACTATACAACCGTGTAGCTTATATCGTTGTTTTGCTTCCCGTACTTGCCTACAGCTTGCCAGATTGCTTGACGCTTATAGTTACTACTCAGCTCCTTAGGGTCGTAGCGTTTTTTTTTTATCGTTATAGGTTTGGCGTTGTGGCCACAATCTCACCTGATGACCAATCGTGTCGATCGACGTGAGTTCGAATCCCTGCAATGAGCCTAAGGTTTCGGTGAAGGAAAACATCGTGAGGAAACCATAGCATGGTGGTAGGGTATTTGCTAATGCCCGCCTGGGTAACTACCACCCTCAAGTTGAAAATCTGTCGCCAAGCACCAATAAGTGTGTTCCGGCGGCTGCACTTAAGAGCCAGTCTTCCACTAGGTTTAGCGTGTTACCATCTTTGGCCACAACGTCACTTAACATCAGGTCAGATTGTGGCCACTACGCCAAACCTATAACCATAAAAAAAATCGAGAAAGGGGTAAATTGGACAGACAGAGAGAGATTTTGAGTTTTATAATATGTATAAAAGATAGATATTATAGATAAATTTCGATCATCCGCAGGGATTATAGGGAGCATATACAGACTGAATGCTTAACGATTCGTAAAACGAAAATATATCTCGAGAGGGCATCAAAATTACATAGACCACATAAGTGCAGATGGTGTAAGGTCTCCTTCATATCACTGAACGGATACCTCTATCACTTCGCGAAAACTCACGGGTACAAGGAATTCACCTGCCCGGTCTGTCTTCTCGATTTCAATGTTGTGCAGAGGAACAAGATGGCGCCTCATTTCATATTGCATGTCAAGCAGATGTTTTTGAAAGTAAAGGTTTGTGGTGTTTTTTTTTTTTTTTTTCATGATAGTGGTGTTCGCATTAGCCCCCCAAGTATTACTTAAGCAGGCCTAAGGGGAAGGGTTCAATTTTTTCCTATTTTTGGTGTAAAAAGTTGAATGGTAAGGGGGTTCAGAGAAATTTCTTTGGAGATGCGTGAGTAGGGTTTTCAGAGCTCCTTGGGGAAGGGGGGATTCAAAGAGAGATACGGCACAGAGAAATTTCTTTGTACTTACGACAGCCCAACTGGTGGAATACCTCCACCCTACAGAAGATCGCAACCAAACAACCTTGTGTTGTGTTTCTGCGGTGAGTAGGGTTCCAGAGCTCCTCAGGGAAGAAGGGTTCAAGGTCGGCAACGCGTTAGTGATACCTATGGTATTACAAACGTCCATAGACTACGGTAGCGGCTTACCATCAGGCGCGCCGTATGCTTGTTTGCCACATTGGTTGTAAAAAAATGAGGAATATAAATCTTACGTATGATGTTTTTTATTTAAAAAAATATACTAAACAAATCTTCATAAATATTTATCTGTGCCGTACCTCTCTTTAAAATAATATAATTTAAATTAATAATGATATTTTTATTATGTTTTAGTGAATTTATTTTCATTTTCCTTATTATAAATAAATGAACGTTTCGAGAGTTGACTTAACTCTACATAAAATAAAATAAAATCTTTTAATAATTAAAATAACTTACCTCTTATTCTAGAGTTCACAATTTTATTATTTTTGCTTATACAAAGGGTCTATAAATAATTGAAAGTCTGCTTAGGGTTGTTCCGAGTCGTATCGATAATGGCGTATGACGTGGGTTTAAGCCGACCGCGGTTCGGCATAGTCTAAATTCACTGTCCCCTTATTTGTATTATATTTAAATCCAGAAAGCTCTAAATTTGACAGAACTTTTGACAATTTGGCAATTTATCTTAAACTTTCTATATTGTGTTTTTTAATTCCACGGAGTACAATGACATTTCATGTCAATTCCATTTTAAAAGTAGTGTCGTCCACCAAACCGAATACCGAAAACTGTACCAGATATTATTCCTATTGTTAAGTTTTTCTCAAATTTTTTTTTCGATTTGACTATTTTTTAGACTTAAGAGTCCTGGAGCCATTAGAGGCTTTGACAGCTTCACCGGGCTTGGTTCAAAAAACATAGAACGCTCTTAAGGTGAAGGCCGAATAAGGTTAACAAAATGGCGTCTATCACGTGACAATACAGTTGTTTTTTGTAGTTTTTTTTTTTGTTAGTTCACCGTATGATAATTTTATAGGTTCCTAAATTATGTATTGATAATAGTAAATTATCGGGTATATTAAATAATACAACATATTTCAATTTATATATAATAAGCTTCAATTCTGAGTACCTAGTTAAAATTTTACAATTCACACGTAAATTACCACGACACTATTTAGGTCCGATCCTCCGGCATGGAGCCCTTGAGTCTAGCAGCCGCTCGCGCGATACAGTGACACCGCATTCACTAGCTACCTACATACATGCATTACACTTTTTACAGACATGCACTACACTCAGGTACATAGGTTCTGTAAGGGACCTTTTTTTCCTTTTTTTGAGGGTAGTTAGTCTAGATCAAAAATTACAGATTACTAAATACATATATACTTGTCTCTTACCCTCCTCCCAGAGGATAGCGACATGTGTATATGTATAGTTAGTTAGATAGTGTGCTAGGGCATTAGTCAGTTAGCGACTTATTTGCATAGCGCGCAACAGTCCGAGCCGAGGTTCGGCCACTTTGGCACCCTCGGATGTTGTTGCAAAACTTTCGTGGCTGAGTGCCCTAAGCGCTCGCCCCCAAGTCCGGTGAAGCTGTAAAAGCCGTTCGAGGCTCCTGGGCACTTATGGCTAACAGAATAGTAAGTTCGAAAAAAAAAATGCCAATTATGTGCATTCTAAATAGTCGATAACATTGTCAACGACCTTTGTTAAAGATAGTCAAAATCAGTACCAAGAAAAAGGACACATAAAAATAGGTTTCAAATTTACTAAATCGCTTTAACTTCAGTAGATATGATTTTAGAACTTTCATGTGAAAAATATACAGATCGAAAAAAAAAAAAACCACGACACTATAAAAATGAACGTGGCAACATTATTTTCAAGTTTGACATTAGTGATTGTCAGTTTTCTCGGTGAAATTAACAAATACACCATAAGGAATTATACAATGTAATCCCATGCGCAAGTGAGCGCCGGAATTATTCTGAATATTTGAGAAATATTATCGAAAAAAAATCCCCAAAAGGGGGGTGCTATCTTTAATATCTTTCAAGTTATTATATTTTTAATTTTTACCTTTTTGACCTAACTCTACATTTTTGGCCATATCTCCGATCTTATTTTCTCAATTTCGATTCTGTTTGTTATTTCTAATAACTTTATGAGTAATTTAATCGGAAAAAAACCGTTTTGAAACAAAATTTGTGAAGTACTAATAAAAAAATCGGAGTTGAACATCTTTTATTCCAAAAAAAATTGTTAGCTATTTTAAAAATACTCCGCTCATTTGGAGCGACAGTGACACAACTGCAAAAAACATTTATTCTTTTCTCATAGATATGGAGCGGGTATTAAAAAATACATGTGTCTATTTTCAAGCCCAGGGTTCAATTTACAATAATAAAATATAGATATAGTCATTACTGTAAGAAATGTTAAGAATCTTCAGTAGTGTTATAAAAAAAATCTTAAAACTGGCGTACTGTAAAAGATACAAATTTGCACTTGTGTCACTGTCGCTCCAAATAAGCGAGGTGTAAATCCATAAAATTTCCGTATATCTCCCCAGGCCTTTTTTATTCATGCTTAATAATCTACTGCATAACATTACATTACATTTCAGGTTATAAATAGAGAGAATGCCGCAACTGTTGCATCGGACATGCGTTACGAATGCAAAGTGTGCAGAGAAGTCGTGGAGAACCCCGACTTCTTTCCTCATTGGGAGAGTCATTTTAAAGTTAAGCATGTGGACAATGAGAAGATAGTTCATTATGGGGATAATATTCCAAATGTGACGCCGTCGAATGTTGATATTGAAGATTTGATAAGTAAATGTTTTATTTTACATGTTTACATACATAAATTAACCAAAATTAATATTCGTCACCAATATGTATCCCCTAATTACATCTATCCCAACAAATATTTTACATACATACATAAATCACGCCTCACGGGGTAGCCAGAGACCACGTCCTTCCACTTGCTACGATCCTGACATACATCTTTCACTTCCTCAAAATTCATCAATCTTTTCATGCATGTTCGTCGGTTTAGAGTACTCTGGACCTGACCTCTCTTCAGAACGTCCTCGATTTGATCTTCTTTCAACGTTCTTTTTCACACTCATCTTATAAATCTGTCTAGTGATTATTTTATCAATTCCCTCTACATACCCAAGCCTAAGCATTCGTTTCTCAATCCGTGTCACTATATCTTCTTTCACACGACATTTAAAGCCTCTGTAAGATGTACGTTGCTGGTCTAAGGTTCTGTTCAGTTAGTGTTGTGCCATCCGTCCCGGTTTTTCCGGATTTCTCCTAGTTTGTCAAAGTCCAGGAAGCGTCCTGACGGGGTTTTTAAAAAGTGTCCGGGTATTATCGCAATAATTGTTTAGTAAACAAATAAAACCATATTTACAAACGTAGGCTAAGGGATATGATTTAAAATGTATGTATATTTTTTTATTCCGTATAGACAATTTTTATTTCTAATCTAGAGTATTGCGAATTATTTTTCTTACATTTACATAATACCTCAGAAAGAGCAAAATCCGGGAGTAGACAGACACCTTTTGAAAAATCGTTTTGAACACTTTATATGTTGAAAATAATATTAATATTCATTCATATTCAGAAGAACATTTGTTTAACTCACGGATTAAAAGAAAATCAGTAAAATTCATTCAAATTATTATCATTGTTGGCTAACTTCATCGTGTTGTTGGGACGCGGGATAACATTTTTCATGTTATTATTATTATTAAGTTTTTTTTTTACGCCATAGTACAAACATATTATTTTCTTTTTTCAGAGAAACTGCTGATAATACGTCCGAACTACACGCACCGCACGTGTACTATATGCGACAGACGTTTCAACAGGATCAATGACAGCAAACGGCATATCATAGAGCACCTTCTGAACGACGCTTACAAGAAAAAAATCCACTACAGGTGTTTGAGGTGAAATTTTTTTTCCTGGTAACGCCATGTCTCTGTTAATTCTTTATCAAAATTAACGATTCCAACATCATTTTAAAGCTTACATTACCCGCTATTGACGAAAATAATATATTAAATATATAAACGAACTAACTGTGCCCGCGGCTTCGCTCATGTGGACTACTAAAAAACCTTTTTATTTTATGCGCGGAACCCTTATAATTATTATAAAATAAGTGTAGTCAGTTATACCTTATAACATGAGCTGTCTGCCAGTGGAAGTCCCATCAAAATCGGTCCAACCGTTACGGAGATTACCCGCTTGACGTCAGCACCGTGGAGAGTTAGTATAATATATTTAAAACGCGTGAAACCGTGGAACACAGCTAGTTACTAAATAATTATTGAAGTGAAACTTCTTATGCGACTTCCAAGCGTTAAACGTTTAACGCACATTATCGGTCTCTCCTCTTTGTGTGAGCCAGAGCGAGAGAGCAAATGTCGGTGTGTATGTATGTTGCACACTGTTTAAATAAAAGAGAAAATGCCTTTTAAAATGAAGTTTCACTTCTATCGTGTGTGAATCGCACACACGCCTTTTTTTATTGTCATTTTATATTACAGATGCCAGATATGCAAAGAGAGGTTCATGAAACCGGATGCTTACAAGAAACATCTCCGGGAGCACGCCTCCCTGCCGATATACAAGTGCGGTTTGTGCAACAAGTGCTTCAGCGACTCGAGTAATTTTGTGAAACATAAAAAAATTCACAATATCAAAGTTCTAGTCTGCGATATATGCAATAACAAATACCAGGCCAAAGCGTCCCTAGAGAAACATATGGAGGTGAGGTCAACATGTTAAGAAATTTATAAACCAGTTTCTGAACCCCCGACGCAAATAGGGCTGTTCTTACGGCACCTCTAACATTGTCAGAGAATGTGTGTCTTCTAAAATAAATATTACACACCCATCCTTCTATGAGGAGTTAGTCCCAATCACTCCATGCCATAATGTTTACAATTTAATTTTATCAAAGACTTCACCTTCTCTTTTCTTACCCTTAAAGTTCCCTTCTCTTTTTATCTACTGTAATCAGTTTGTTGTTTGAAGCAATGATGGCTCAGTGGTAGCGTGTACGACTTCGCGTCGATTGACGTGAGTTCGAATCCTTGCAATGAGCCTGAGCTTTCGATGAAGGAAAACATCGTGAGGAAACCGTAGCATGGTGGTAAAACTTTTTCTAAAGCCCGGCTGGCTAGCTACCACCCTCAGGTTGGATATCTGTCGCCAAGCACCAATAGGTGTGTTCCGGCAGCTGCACTTGAGAGCCAGTCCTCCCATTAGGTTAACGTGTTAACATTTTGAGCCACATCATCACTTAACATCAGGTGAGATTGTGGCCACGCCAAACCTATAACGATAAAAAAATACCTCTTTATCAAATTAATCACGTAAACTGCCGCTAATATTACATAATACAGAGTCGAAATAGCATAAGTCCTATGAATTGAAAAAAAAACCACCAAAATGAGGGATCAAGGTCCCGTCAAAAATTCCATAACATGATTACCGTGGTGATTACAGGTACACAACGCGACGAAACCGATAACTTGCAAGTTATGTTCGAAGATATTCTACATCGAGTCCGCTTACAAGAAACACAACCGGACCGTTCACGAGAGGAACCGAGCTAAGTTCAGTTGCTTGACGTGCGACATCAAGTTCAACGCGCTGAGGGACAAGTGGGACCACATGTGGCTCGTCCACAACGAGCGCAAGTACAACGCGGACTGTCCGGTCTGCGGGAAGAGTTTCAGGAAGTTCCAGGACGTCCGGACCCACGTACGGACGGAACACGTCTCGGTCGACGTTAAGCAGATGAGGCTGTCCGACCTGCGCAGAGGGGATCTCCAGAAGTATTTAAAAGACAGCTGCAGCCTGAAGCTCGGTGCTAAGGAGACTCTGATAGTTTATGATTGAGAATTGTTAACATTGAAACTGAGAAATTTTTGTATGTTGTTGATGGCAACTGGATTTTTGCCCGTCTAAGAAAAATATTCCAACCAACCTAACTGAACTAGAGTTGCCAGCTTTAAAATATACTTTTGTGATAAATTGATTATTCAGATATGGGACCTTGTACGAAGTCAAATATAATAAGTGATATAGGAAATTTAGAGAGATTACAAGTATTCATATAGTTTTCAATTTAAAACGTACCAGCTCTTCGGTATAAATATTTATATTACTAAAAGTGTTTTCCTCTATATTATTTGTTACTTCTATACATTTACCCAAATTTTGTAATAGTTTCAAAGTAGTTAGACAAAATTGATAATCTATTTAAATTTGAAACGTTATAAGTTCGAATAGTTCTCTGAGTTTTGCCTTTTTTTCATATAAAACTAAATTAGCAAAACAGGCTTACGGCCCGCCTGATGGTGAACGGCTATCGTAACCTATGGATGCTTATAATACCATAGATATCACTAGCGCGTTGCCGACCTTGAACCTTTCTCTAAGGGCCTCTGGAAACCCAACAACACAAGTCATTTCAAATAAAAAGAAATTTCTCCGTACCCTACATCTCTTTTCTCTCCTCCCCCTATACCCATTATAATAAGTGGAAAAGCAGATCAATGGCCTCATACATTTAAAAAAAAACAAGCGTCATTGACAGGTTATTGCCACATGTGAAAATAAATTACCCACTCAAATCACAAGTGTTACTTACACATTTATAAAAAAACTTGTAACTACTTTCATTCAATTTGTTTTTATTTCCTCGCGAGGTAATAATTATTAGATATAGTATTTTTTTGTTAATTAAGGATATATCTTGTTGAATGATATAAGCCATCACAAAATATAATCAGTGTTGCCACAAACAGCCGAGGATTGTTTTATGATACGAACGTATGCACTGGCCTCTTCAATTCACTATATTCCAGGCTGGTAAAACTTAACCCCGACTCCACACACATTTGCTCCAATGTTGGTACGAACGTTGGTTGGACTGACCAACGCGATCACGATCACGTTAGTGATTAGTCTAGTTCATTCTGAGCCAATGTGAGGACGTCCTGTATAGAAATTGTTATAGACACTTATATTACTGAGTAGGTTTTCTTTATATCAATGACTGCATAAAACAAGCTAAATTAAGCTAAGCTAAGCCTTAGCTAAGCTAAGGAATTAAAAAAACCCGACTGCAACAAAACACGACTACAAAAAAGCTATTTTTGCTTTTTATTTTATTCCCAGACGTCATACTTAAATACTATATAGCCTATGTCGCCCCAAAAATTAAGACGAATCTAACGATATCTCTAAGCTAAAATCCATCTAACCCGTTTAGTCTACAGAACGTGCCACAAAAATACATACATACGCTCGAAAAAAATAACCATTTTTGCAGCCGGGTAAAAATATAACAGACAATTCTATTGCTTAAATAAATTCAATAACTATACAAAGAATAGTAATTTTGACGTCTGCATATATCATTTGACGACTGAATACACGTACACACCGATTGCGCGTTGTGACAAAGCTTAACCGTCAGCGTATGGATACGTCGCCAATGTTTGTACAAAATTCTTTTGATAAAACCGACACGTGTCGGCCAACTACCAACTTGGTGGGAGCATTGGGGCCAATGCTACTTTGTCGGTCCACATGTAGGAGGGATAGTGTTGTTCCAACGTTCATACTAAAGCTGGAGCCAACGTGTGCGAGTGAAACGTATATAATTAATTATTATACCTTGCCTTCTCTATAGGTAAATTATTTATTTTCTAGTTTAACCATTTATTTAATTCTCATTAGTTATTTATTTTTTGTATTGGGTTTATTTGTATATATTACACATATGTTTTTCTTTGATTAATTCTTTTGTTACATTAATGATATATAATAATAAATATGTATACTTGTTTATTGTTTCGTGTGTTCCTTTGTTTTGAAACTTTATTGAGTTGTTAGGGCACACCCGTGAATGTTTCTAAATTAGTACCAAAATTAAACAGATGGATTTATTTCGAAAAGAATGGCAATGAAGTCGAAGTCGTGGGTAAAACGTAAAAGTTTATGAAAACATGAATTTCTTTAAAATTAATTTAATATTTTCATACTTGTAACATTTTTGTATATATATATTTGTAAATTGTAGCAAAGTAAGGATAAGAAAAATGAATTTAATGTAATAATTCATTACATGAGAGTTTAAAATGTATTCATCTTTAAGCAGAACTTGTAAATTTTACATAATTAAAAGCATGAGCTTCATCACCAAAGCCGTAGGCTGGTGCGTAACAAATTAGAAAACGTATCCGGAAATTCCATGAGATCTATTGGTAAATGCCGAGCCTCGAACCAGCGGTCATCGGATTGTTATTCCACTGGTGTTGAACACGCTATTACTATGAAAAGTTTAAGTGTACCTTTATATAATTTATGTTGACATTATTAAATATTTACCTACTTGTAATAAATATTTGTCTGGTTAAAATTGTTTTCTTTTCAAACTACCCTTTCTTCCATGCCTATTTATCAACTTGTTTTAACAAATTTCCAGACAGACTTTGTCTCAACTCTAAGCATCGTCTTAGAAATTACCGTATATTATGACAGATGAATGGCAGGGCATAGAGAAATGGCTTTGAAAATTTCTTATTACTTTGAGCAGCCCGACTGGTGACCTACACCTACACCTAATTAAAATTTATTCTTCCGCTTAGCAGACGTCTAGCAGTACCCATTAATTAATTTTATTCATCCAAAAATCTGACGAATAATTAAACTTATTCATCCGCTTAGTGGACAACTAGCACTAGTCATTTTGAATACCAGGATCTGTTATCTCGTTGCAATGAGACATGATTTCTTTTTAAATAATGACACAATTCTCTACCAAATATTAAAACGTATTGTCAATTACGTTGTATTACTTATATAGTTTATCTTAAGAACTTAACCCATACTACTATCCCTATACTATGCTATACTAATCCCTATACCCATTTACTAATATTGTAAATGCCAAAGTGAGTTTATTTGTTTGTTACTCAATCACGCAAAAACGGCTAAATGGATTTAGATGAAATTTGGCACACAGACAGCTTTTAATAACCCCGATTAAGTATACTTTCTATCCCGATAGAGAAAGTATACAATAAAATTGAAAAATTTACAACCCAGTTTCGGACATACTACCAGCAACGTACAATAGATGGCATGCAAGTCGTTTCAACGAATGAGCGTGTTCCATACAATTCACTGTACTTTTTAAGACTGAACCCGAGAAAGAGCCTACATATCATAACGCTTTTCCATAGGGGCAAGGCTTCATTTCAAGACGTAGGTAGTTTCTTTGGGACTTTAAAGCCTTTTTCATGAGTGCGAATATAGTACATAGAAAATAAAAACCAATCAAGTTTTATAAAACTTTATTTACTCTTGTATTTATTATATTACTTAGCCGCTGGTTTGGCCTCCTTCGCCTTCGGTTTGGCCTCTTTCACCTTGGGTTTAGCTTCCTTGGGAGCCTTCTTCTTAGGGGGCGGCGGAGGGGTCTTCTTGGTCGCGGGCTTCTTCGGTTTCTTAGCGGCCGCGGCCTTCAGGTCCTTACGTCTCCTCTGGATGAGTTTCTCCGCCCTAACCGCCGGGTGCGAGACGGGCAATTTGATCTGTTAGGTAAAATTTCATTATAAGCAGATCATGGAATCTTTATATAAGTTCAAACTGTTACAACACATCAGTTAGTGTCAACGTGATTGGAGTAATCATATTTCTAATCATAACCCAATGCTCTGATAGAGAATTTTCATCATTTCTATAGGTATAATATGTACCAGGGATGATAGGGATATAAAATTTTTGATCAGGATATATGGATTCATATATGGATTCTTAATGAGTATTTAATCCAGTTTCAGGTTATGAAATTATTTCTGACTAGTTGTGCCCGCGGCTCCGCTCGCATGCTCGCACGCGCCTTTCGTGCTATCGAACTTAACTGTCCGGCAAATCAGTATGTGCTTAAAGGACCATATTATAGAACTTAACACAATTACCTAAAAAACTTTTGTCTAACTAAGTACATTATTATTTCAAAATGTTAAAGAGTGAAAATACTAAGAAGTATCAAATCCATTCTTGGAGATTGACAACGAAATATTCACAGTATAAATATATATAAAGTAAGCAGCTGACTGGCTAACTGATCGATCAACGCACAGCTGAAACCGCTCGGACTAGGAAAGTGAAAATTTGCATGCAGGTTCCTTTTTGGAAATTCTTTAGGATTTTGGAAGGCGGTGGAAAAGGGAATGAAAATTTGTATGAAAATCCGTCATTTTTGAAGATAGATCTATGAAAATTGGTATTTAGCAAATTCAGTTAGAAAGTAAAAAAGATGGGGCATATAGCTTAATTATGCTGCGAGCGAAATCGCGGAAAAAGCGCTAGCTGATGAACCCTAAGCTATAGATACAATAATAGTGACTTACACCACGCTTCTCGGCGAGCGCCAGCGCTCTCTGGTTGTTCCTCTTGATCTGATCGAGAACGGCCTTCTTCCTCAGCACAGCGGCGTAAGGGTTCAGCTTCAACATCGCCTTCGTGTTCGTCAGAGGGTTCAGTTTACGCGTCGCTCTCACAATACGCTTGCTACAAATAAAATACAAACTTACTCTTTGTTCTTATAACATAGAACTATACATGATTAAATTCATTAAATATAATCAGAATATTGTCAACGTGATTTAGAGTAATCATGGCTGTTCATAACCCAATGCTCTGTTAGAGAATTTCATCATAAACGCTTTTCATTTTTTACACTAAACTCAGAAGTGGGACAGAATGCCTCTCAACACACCTGCAGGTGATTGCAAACAGATTTTCTATAGGACGACCACTGTACGCGCTACCTTCCTGATGGTTTGCGGGGCTTGGGGCAGAGGGTGTGCACGGATATACACGGTATTGAGATAATACCCCATATGTTAACATCAATAGTTTATGTATGTTATAGTAACTGGTACAGATAAAATTATGATAAATAATACATTTAATACACATAAGATTGTTCTTTATTAAAATGATAATAAAAAAAAGTACTATATTGAAAGACAATTATGTGAAACTTCTATGAATTTAATCTTATATATTAACAACATAATTGAATAAACACACGTTAAAAATGATTTTGATTAACTGTATATTTTTTTTAAAAGTACCGCCCTTAATCTTGTTAAAATAATCTCATGTGTTTCAGTCACAAAAATAAAACCACGCCGGCAACAGACTGGCTTATTGGTCGGTCTTGTTCCCCTCCCGCGTCCCGCAGACCATGTGGAGGGTTGCGCATACGGCGGTCAAGCTATAGTTGAGGGTGATAGCTAGCCAGAAGGGCAAACTGCATACCATACATATTCCCCATACCTAGGGATGTTATTCGTTCTGGTTTCCACAAACTTGTCCTAGTATGAAAATAGTCTGGAGAGATAATTTAAAAGACACTAAAACGCTTAATTGATTAGCAAACAAATTAAAAATAAAAAGGAAATTCAAAAGCATCTTTTTAAGAAGTTTCGAGAAAAAACTATATTTCACCCAAATGTCTGTGGATTTCCAAGTTATTGTCTGGCATCAGCAATTTCGGTGACGGCAGCCCTACCCATACCCAAACCTACTACATTATATTCAAGTTATCATATATTTATTCAACACATTGCACCAATTAAAAAAAATGTTGATTACATACTTGGGTGCACGCAGGACCTTGCGGATTTCATCAGATTTGAGCAGACGGCTGAGGTCAGTGTTGGCCATCTTCGGCTGGGGCAGGTTGAAGTTCTTCTTCTCCTTTGATGGGGTCTTCCAGGAACCGAATAGACCATCTGTAATGCGATAATTATAAATAATTCATTCTAATTCAAATAATAATTTACAAACAAAATAAGAAACAGAATGACGCTTATATAGCAAAAGAATATGGCTAAAGTTGAATATTGCATTTTCGCCTTAGTTACAACATTTTAATATCACAAACTTATAATTACACTAGAATGAGAATCACTTCTTCACAAAAAGTAAACTTGTCATTTAAAACCCCAGGCAATTTGACGACAGATTCTTAATTTGAGAGTTTATCCAAACAAGGCATCAGGAAATGACATACCGACTCTTGTTAATTGTAGCCATGGAAGGTAGGGTATTATATTCTAATGCTCGTCTGGCTAACGAACATCCTCAAATTGAAAGTCTCTCACCAAGCACCAATAAGTGTGTTCCGGCAGCTGAACTTAGGAGCCAGCCCTTCTACTAAGCTTAGTGTGTTGTTACCCACTTGGACTAAGTCATAATTTAACATTACGCATGATTATCAGGTATCACGTAGGATTGTGGCCAAACGGCCTGTAGAGGATAAAAAAACTTTTTTGTCACAAAACATAATATTAAGCAATATTATGTATTCCTCATGTCGACACACCGAAAATCTTAAAAGGATCGCCGATGTTTCCTTTTGGGAATAAGTTTATTTACCCCACGACTTAGTAACTCAAGCTATATGAAACAGCAAGAGTAAGGCATAGAGGGGAGACAAAAATTAAAAATTTCGAAAGAGAGACTGCTCTAGTTGAAATTTTTTAACACGTTTTTTTTTACTTCCTTTTTTTCGCTAATGTTTGGTACAAATTTGGCTTTTTTTATTTTTTTATAAACTAAACACAAATATGACTCCTACTCCAGTCATTTTATTAATTTATTGTATCGCAGAAAAAATAATTACATGTAGCCGAAATAGCGTAATCTCAATATCGAATAGAAAACGTCGATCGACGTCAGTATCCCCCAATGAGCTTGAGTTTTCTGTGAAGGAAGACATCGTGATGAAACAACAGCATGGTGGCATTACACTTTCTAATACCCATATGGCTAGCTACCATGCTCAAGTTGAAATTCTATCGCAAAGGAAATATACGTGAGTTCCATCAGTTGCACTTGAAAGCCAGTTCCCATACAAGGCTTAGATTAAGCCAGATCCTCCCCTCCTCAAGTGAGATTGTGGCCAAAAGCTAAAACTCACAAAGAATTAAAAAAAAGAACAAAATCCTATATCAATATATAGGGAAGCTAAAGAAAAATATATGTTGACACTCACCAAGCCTATCAAAAGCAGACTGGGTCCAGATGATAAATCTGCCAAGATGACCACCGGGAGCAAGCTTCAGGAGGTTCAGTTTGTTCACATTGAGCATCTCGATGCCTGGGATGTTGCGGAATGCACGAGTTAGACCCTAGAATCCATAACAATGTATTTTAATTTTTTTATAAGAGTTAAACCATCTGAGTAGATTGTATGATAATGATAATTATATTTTACACTAACTATGCCCGCGGCTGCGCTCGAGGTAACCGTGGACTACAGAATTCCGTCGATCGCACACAAGCGCGAATAGCGCTACCCCCCGACAAAAATGCTCATTGTTGGTGATCCTTAGAAGATAAGACATACGAGGGTGCGTTTTTAAGTTCGCGGAATGAGAGGGTTGGGGGGGGGGGGTGATTAGGCCATTAGGATCATAACGTGTTCAGTGACTCATAATTAGTATAAATACGAGGTTTCATCGTCAACCAAGCAACATAATCGGAAAAAAAAGTGAAATATGGAAAAAATCGAATATCGTGCCGTTATAAAGTTCCTTAACAAGCAAGGAAAATCAGTTGCGAGAATAATGAATGAGATGTCATTGTTATAAGGCGACTCTTGTCCAGGAAAAATCATAGTGTACAAGTGGTACAGTTTATTTTTAACAAGGAAGGGAATCCCTTGAAGATGACCCGAGGCCGGGCAGGAGCATCGAGGTGACCACGTCGGAACTTATCCAAAAAGTCGAAAAAATAGTACTCAACGCTGCTCGACTAAAGAAGAAACAACTCGCAGAAATGGTTGGAGTATCCGATACAACCATGGCAACGGTCTTTTGGAACTCTGAAGGAATATTATTGATCGATTATAAAGATAAAGGTGTTTTTATAACCGGAGAATACTACGCATCAATATTAAAGCGACTAAAAGAAGCAATTAAAGAAAAAAGACGGGGAAAATTGACGAAAGGTGCACACAAATTTGGTTGTTTTATTTCCACCACTTATCCCCCATTCCGCGAACATAAAAACGCTCCCTCGTATGTTCTTGTTGAAGATCTTTTGAAGATCTACAAAATGTAGTACATTAATTTTATATATCTCTCACGGTTTACTCAGCGGAAGCCATTTAAGCACTCCAAAAAGCGTAGTTTTTCGGAATTGATTTTTATCTGCGCGGAACCCAAATTATTTTTCTATTTTGTGTAATTACTAAGTGTTAAGTTTGTAGTGATGAACTTGCACCCGTCTTCGTCACAAGACTGAGTCCGGAACGCCACGTCAACACGTTACTGTAGCACTATACCGCAGCGTACACTCAGAGACATAGTGTCTCTCAGTGTGGACATTTAGTGCAGTATTCATTCAAGTTATAAATTTACCTCTTTTAGAACATGTGGCTCGTAGAATGATCATTTATCAACATTTAAATAAAACAAAAAAAATATGCATTTTATCTGTTGTCTAAGATGCAACTTGCATTTTCATTCATTGGTCGATATTTTAGTCAATACACATCATGGGGGAATCCCTTCAGGCGGGATAAGGACTAATGAAATTAGGATGTGGGGATACTCTGCGATCAAGGTATACAGTGAAGTTTATGTTTTAGAGACCCCTCACATATCAAGTTTTCCCTATTAACTAATGAAAATGGTTCTTCGAATTTGACAAATAATATTTTTTTGCAATTAAACTATGCACTATTACATAATTTCTAAACCTGTCCTGTAAAAATATAGTTCAGTCTCTATGATACTAAAGGGCATACAATTCTCATCCATTTGTGTAAAATGACAAACACAGCCATGAACTGAGGATAAAAGAACACTGATCTAAAAATCAGTCCACAAAAGTCCATGTTCCTGATAAACCCACAGATTTTATTTTCAGATCAGTAATAGACAGAATTATTTATGGATGGTCTATATAGAAAGTTAAAATCAAAAACTTAATCTATACAGTTAATCATACAATACGATCAACCGAGGAGTTAGTGTTAAAACGTTTTTCTTAAATCATATCTTGGCTTCCAAGATACAGGCTCTGCCTATTTTGAAAGTTAGTGTCTTAAATGTAATGCAAATATATATTTTTTACTTTGAATTTTCGCATTATCTATACATATAATAAAATTAAAGTGTCTGTTTGTAATTTCAAAATAATAGGTTTTTACTAAATGCATATTATGAAAGTATACACGATAATTATAAAAAACACGATTTTTAAAATGTTTGTCTGTTTGTTCCGGGTAATTTCCAAAAGGTTGGACCCATTTTGACGGGACTTTCACTGGCAGATAGCTGATGTTATAAGACATAACTTAGGCTACTTTTATTTTAGAAAAATAATTAGGGTTCCGCACAAAAAATAAAAAACCTTTTTTTAGTATTCCACGCGAGCGGAGCCGCGGGCACAACTAGTCATTAATATGGTCATTATTAGATGTGAGGTCTTACCTGGTCCCTGTTGTAGATGATGAGGGGTCCTTTACGTTGGACACGACGGCGGTTACGCATCTTCCCTTTACCGGCACGCAGGCGTTGTGACTTGTAAACCTGACCAAGTATAGACATTGCTTTTTTTAAAACTAAAATTATTTATAGTAAATAGTTTATGTATACCATTTTTATTACACATTGTATGTGAATCTGTTATCCTTCATGGAATACAAGTTTGGACCACATATGAAAAAATTAGTGGGCCTTGTGAAACGCAACCGTTTTTAAAGACAGTTTTGCGTTCTGCAACAATGGAACCGTTTTACATGTATTCAAAATAGTCTTCATTGCGGAAACTAGCTTTCGAATTGCGTGATGCAAATTTTTACTTTAAGAGTAAACAAATTCGGTCAAGATCGCTTTGATTCAATTTTCACATTCGCGACGTAACTTCTTCTGGTTTCTCTATAAAATTGAACTTTTTGCAATAGAATACATTCGATAATCTATTATCAGTAAAACTTGTTGTTGTTGAAAGACAGTCAAACTGTGCAACTTTATTACCGTTGATATAAAGTGTAACATTATTCAGTAAGATAGCAACCACTTTTTTATATCCTATAAAGGTGGCAAAGAAGCATACAGCCTGATTTGACTACAATCTTCTGTAGGATGGAGATATTCCACTAGTCAGGCTGCCCCAAGTAGAGAGAAGTCTTCAAAGAAATTCCGTGTCCTCTCTCTCACTAGATATAATAATTTTTCGTTTGGTACATTACATCCTTTGTCCTTTCAGCCATTTTCAAAGCAATTGCAATGATGACTGTTTTTACAACTAGTTTGCGTTCTCGAGAAAACGGCTGCGTTTCGACTTACTAATGTCCACAATGACCTAACTCTAAGAAAGACAGAGAGGGAACAATAAATCATAAAAAATAGAATCAAAATTCACCTTGAGAACATCAGACCACGCTTTGACACGTCTCAGGAAGATGACAGCCTGCTTGGTCTTGCTGATTTCCTGGACCTTGTCAGATACCACTAAGGGCAGCTCAGGAACCTTCTCAACAATGTGACCTTAAAAGAAAAACACATTTTATCATTTAATGTCACTGGCTGGGTAATGTCATCTTTCAAATACAATATAGAATTGGAATAAAATGAAACACATTTTTACACGTCGCCTAATGGTCAGCAGACCATCGAGAGATCTGTAAGCCAATTTGCAAGTCTCTTGGTAGCTGGTTATACACTGGCTAATGCTGAAACGCATTTTGTTACGTTTCCGACAACTATAGTTATTATGATGGGTTTATCACATGTAACTCAAGATGGTCGCGACACAGTCGAATACAACACCCTACCGTCCCGTTTAATTACTGGATATACACCGACTAATCCCAGAACGTAATACTTTTTTTTCCAATCTGACTGTACTGTTAAGCCTTAAGGGCTTAGGGGTGAGCGCTGAAGGCACTCAGTCACGAAAGCGTGGCAACATGCGCAAGGGTGCCAAAGTGGCCAAAACTTCGGCTTGGTATGTTTATCAAATCGAAAAAAGTTGAGTTCCCATTCACACTCATCTCATACATCTGTCTGGCCTTTTTTCATTCATCCTCTCTACATGCCCAAACCATTTAAGCATCCCTCTCTCAATCGTACAACTACATCTCCTTTCACTACACAATATTCTCTTGCCCTATCACCATACAAAATGGTAAATTGTCCACAAAAATAAATAATCCGGAAGCTCGGCAACTTGTGAGCGCGTAAAACAACATAAGTGATTAAAATATTCCTGTGTTCCTCAAGTCGACACACGGCCAGCTAGAGAAGCTTCGGCAATGTTTCCTAAGGGAACTATTCCATATACCCCTTTTAATTGTACCTGGAAGACAATGAGTAGTACAACCAGGAAGAGTTTGGGGAAATCTATATTATAAAATTATTAATGTCGAATAGAATTAACACGGGTGAATCAGTGGGACACAGCTAGTTAATTAAATGTGTAAGTATAGATGAAGATGTACTATAAGTATTGTGTTATAATTTCACAATTTATACAAATAATTTAGCAGACTAAGATCTCGTGGACTATATCCCACTTCTGATTTTTATCTCATTCGAATTGGTTAGGTTGTGGATTGTCAACTGCCTATTATAATCTGAAGGCTACATACAGATGGTAACACACATTGAAACTTTAGGAGTCAATTTTTCTCTCAGAAGATGTCAACCTACCATTAACCGAAATTGGAAAAGTCTTGGATAATACTAGATAATGGGAGGCAAGAAATTGCAGAGAACTCTACAATTAGACTGCAGCTTGGTATTAAATTTTCATTATATAAAAAGCCTTACCTCTAGCTTGGACAAGGGCTGGTACGCCGGAAGCGGCTACGGCAGCGGCGACGGCAGCGCGTCTCTGGCGTAGGTTGACTCGACGGTGCCAACGCCTCCACGGTTTGGTCGGCGCGAACATGCGTCCACCGCGGCACATGTTACCGAAAGCACCCTGCCCAGATCTGAAAACAATGAATTATATTAATGGTTTGAAAAGATTGTATATTGCGACGTGTTCGTTTCAAAAAAGCAGAGAACTCTTATGACGGTAGGCAATGTCTTTTGAATGAAGTAACTTTCGTTCGTAAGGATTAATAATATGCCATGCCTAATAATAATGCTCATAAATCAATTTTCAATAATCGCGGACTTTGTTTTAGATGTAGTAAGAAGCAATATGTTTGTAGAACATTATATTTACATATATTTAAGGCTAGCTGAGAGGTATAGCCTAATGCTAGATAACCTATACTATTGCTCGTGAATCTGGCTATCATATACAAAAATATTTTTTTGAATCCAACTGGTAGTTCCAGATATTAGCTTGTATAAAAAATAAAAAACACTCTTCCGTTTTATTATATCAATAAAATTTGGAACTTAAAATTTTGTAGTGATGAACTTGCACCCGTCTTCGTCACAAGACTGAGTCCGGAACGCCACGTCAACACGTTACTGTAGCACTATACCGCAGCGTACACTCAGAGATATAGTGTCTCTCAGTGTGGACATTTAGTGCCATTTTTTTATACAATTCTCATCCATAGATACAAAACTCTTACCATACCATAATTTTTATGTAATTTCAGTGTTACCGTAACATATTAGCAGAATCCTGCAGTAAGTTCCTATTTTAGCTCTGTGAAGGTGTAAAAGCAGTGCAAGCCTTCAGGGCCCTAATAGTCTTAAAAGTATAGATAAGTTAATGGTTAAGACAGGAAAAGTCTCGTGATGATGTCTTGCTTATGCATATCACATTCAGAGATAAACCATTGTTTGTTCAGTTACCTAGAAAAGCATTATATAAGCAGACTCTAAAATGACAGTAGGGTAAACCGATAGTAAATCATTTAAAAAAAGTATAAACAGTCGTTTTTAAACATGTTATATGTTGAAAATAATACCCGTGAATTAATATTTACTCATTATTATAATAAAAAATATACCACAAAAACGCGGCATTATGTCTATGAGACCGCGCTTGACGTCATCATTTAATAAATAAAAAACTTGAGTGCAAAGTTGAGTTTATAAGTATTGAAGTTGAAACTTATGAAATTTCTTCAGCACCTATATAATTTCTATTTCTACACTTAGTAATAATTTTAAAGTCACTTGTCACAAGATAACCTAATAAGAATCAAATGTGTACATAAATATTGATCTATGAAGTCACGTTTTCTGATTAGCATTTCCTATAATGTGACTCCCAAACAAAAAATCTCAAACTATCTAAAGGAATATTTAATAAATGAACAATTCCCTTTTTCTAGATTTGTATTTTTTAGTCTTTGTTATCAATAAAACCATATTACTAAAAAACTACCTATAATTTTTAAACATATTGTCAACACGCGAATTGCTGATAGATTCTTGATTTTTTGGAAAACCCTGTTGTAGTAAGAAATAAATTAGGTATTTGTATATCTAACCTGTGGGTACCACCACCACGAACACGGGGGATACGGGCTACAGCACGACCGGTTCCCCAGGACTCCGCACTGGTTTGGTGGCCTTGACAAAAAGACACTCAATTGTATACACCACATTAGTTGACATAATTCGTAATAAAAACTAATTTTACAGGGGAGAGATAAAACTTCTTTTTAACGATTCACTAGGGTGCGACATGCAAATCGTAGTGTAATGTTGTTAGTAAAATCTATATAGTGTGATACAAATCATTCTTTAATGTAGATCTAATGTGAAAATAGCTATACAAATAACATTTTGCAATTAATAAATATGAATTTTTTGTTGACATAGGATATTATATTGCAGTATCACTGACATGTACTAAAATGTTACCCATACAAAAATCAAAACAATTTCATTCAATATCCTCAATCAATAGTCAACAAAATCAATACCTCATACAAATCTCATACAGTTTCTCGAATATCATAATACCTTTATTATTATGTTAAACGTTATACATATTATGTTTGTCGCCATTCTCATAAATTGTACTGTACACATGCATCGAAAACTGTAAAGTCAATTTAATAAACTGGTATATAAAAGTTTTGTAGTGATGAGCTTGCACCCGTCTTCGTCATGAGACTGAGTCCGGAACGCCACGTCAACACGTTACTGTAGCACTATACCGCAGCGTACACTCAGAGACATAGTGTCTCTCAGTGTGGACATTTAGTGCAATATTCATTCAATTTATAAATTTACTGTATAACATTTTGTACTGACAAAACCAGACGCTTTTAGATCATCTGGCTTCTAGAATGATGAATTATGAACATTTTAAGAAATGATGAGCGTTTGATATTTTAAAAAGACGACAATGTGCCTGCTCTTTTTAAAAAAATGGCGGCTCAGTCTAAAATCCAAATGATGTGAAGATTAATAATGAATAAGTCTTTGTGGTACAAATGACAAAAACAAAAATTCTATCCAGATTGCACATTTGCTGGTTCATTGACTCACCGGCTTCCTTGCTGACGCAGTAGGGCTGGCGCGCATTCTTCGACATTGAAACGTGGACATCATTGACGAGGTCAGGCCTTATGGGCGCCTTGAACACAAATGGGAGCGGGAGCGAGGCCCCAGCGACAACCTCACTTTTCTCCGAATACACCGACACTAAAGGTCGGGCTACTGATAGACTCTGAAACAAAACAAAATACTTATTTAACAAATAACCCATACCAATAATATTTATTAATCATGTATGGAGGTATGAGAGATTAAGGTATAAGTTTATAGCCAGTTACGTTTCACCAATGCCAAATGAAAAATATCTTTATAAAATGAAGTACCATTCTTTTTATTTTGTTATAGGCAAACTAATGACAACATCATCTGATATCAAATTACCAGTTGGTAGTAGGTGGAACATGTTAAATCTAAAAAGAGATTGAATAACAATCAAGAAAATTTGCCACAGAATGCATATAAAGGTTTTTGATCACAGGACGAGAAGTTGTAAGCATTGGTAGAGTGAATGAAAATGATTATAAAAACTTGTGTTCCTCACGTCGACACACGGCCAGCCAGAGAAGCTTCGGCAATGTTTCCTAAGGGAACAATTCTATATACCCCTTCATTGTACCTGGAAGACTATAAGTAGTACAACCAGGAAGAGTTTGGGGACATGATATAATAAAAATATTTCTTAAACATTATTGACACTAAATTGTGTAAATTTAAAAATTACTTACAGATAAATAAATTATAGAAAAAAAAGGTATGTGTGCGATTCACACACGATAGAAGTGAAACTTCATTCTAAAATATATTTTATTTAAACAGTGTGCAATATACATACACACCGACATTTGCTCTCTCGCTCTGGCTCACACAAAGAGGAGAGACCGATAATATACTGCTCTCTCACTCTGGCTCACACAAAGAGGAGATACCAATAATGTGCGTTAAACGTATAACGTGTTGGAAGTCGCATAAGGAGTTTCACTTCAATAAGAAGACAAAAAGACTGTATTGTAAAAGATGAAATCATAAGATTTTTCATATCAACTCTTTTTTACACTGTTTAACCTAGTAATATCCCCAGTCGCACAATATTACTAAAATGTGTAGTCTTTAGTTAGTTACTACCTTTATTATTAATTTTTGTATATTTCTTCAAATTAATAAAACTTTTACCTAATACATATATTATAGTTGTAATGTAATATTATGTTGTTAGTTTCAGTAAAGTATATGTTGTCTCCTGTTTCAGTTTATTCAACATAGATACAAAATTATATTGGTTAAATTCAGTATAACAAACCAGTTTCCAACCATCCAGTCATTTAACTGCATGGCATTGTCGGAATCTAATACTTCATACATGTCACTATTCTTATAAAAAGTGAACACTTAAATGACTTCACATGCATGACTAGTCACTGTTGTCACAAAAGGAGCAGTATTACAATATATAACCCTGAATTCAAGAATTAGCAAACTAAATTTAAAATTTGTTATTATTTCAGTACTATCACTATACCCAGTATTTAATTTAACAACCCTACAATAAGATGCCTTTTATTTCTTACATGTATGTAACATATCTTACAAATATGTAATGATACTGTCATCTATTTACTTCTGGGAACATATTCAGCTAAACTAAAAAAAAATACTTTGTCAAAACACTATTACCAGTTCAGAAAACATTCCTCTTATTGAGAAGAGCTGACAAGAAAAATAATTAGAATTGAAAACCATAAAAAAAAAATGAACTATAAAAGTAATGTTTACAATTATCGTATATTTTTAGTGGCTGTACAGAGAGTCACCTCCACACAACACTATAATTCATGTAATAATCCACCGTATAATACCCTTTCGACAATAAAACTTTCTGTAATTTAATTATTGTTACAATAAATAACATTTTAGTTGAGAGTATTAATTAAGAACTAAACATTTCTCTAAATTTTATAGAAAAACTATATAATCATACAAGATAGTTTAACTTTTTTGATACTTTTTACATCAAGTTACTGTGTTTTCTTTAGCATGCTAGTTGAAGCCAATGATATTAAAAATTATAAAGTACCAAACCATTTTTAGATTTACATACCTATATAGTGTAAATTTATTTCTTATCCTTTACTGTAACCAAATCTGTGCTATAAATTGCTAAAATAAAGCAACAATGGCATGTGTACAAGCAGAAAAGGAATCAATTTAGAATTCAGGTGGACCATTAAACAAACCGCAATTCGATACGATTGTTATCGTTAGTAATGTTAGTAACAGTAAGCAGAGAAAACTCAATTTTGAAATGCCGACACAGGAATCTAACCTATATATCCGAACCGAGATAAAGATTAAAATTTCGTTTACATATTTGAACGCTTATTAATTCCAACAGAATGTATTTTCAGATAAATATTTAACACATTTCTTACATAGGTAATTATTTTCCAAAGCGTGAAATGTTGGCGTGTTTTTACCACTAACCAACAAAGATTGTAAATATAGCTGTTTAGCCAGGCATCTTGTAGTAGACACTCAAATAAATCTCCGATATTGTTAAAATCACAAAGACTTACATAAATAATCCAAAGTCAGCGTTATTTCTATGCATTTCTAAACAAACACGTGTTCCTTATAATTTGTAATGTCGGTGAAGTAAACATTAGCACTGCATAAAATAATAGGACTTCACGAAATTCTGATTACTAATTACACATTTATCTGCAATAAACTTACCATTTCGCTATTCTAGCGAAGTTATTCCTCCAAAAAACACTATACACGGCGGTAAAGACCATCCGCCATGCCACGGAGGTGTGAAAAGACCGGAAATCAAAATTGTCTTTTGACAGCTGTAACGGGCAGTTGCCATAAATAAAATTTTTATTAATCATTGTTTGTAGAACCAATAAGAATGTCACGAATAAAGATTATTTTAGAACTTCTTATTAAACCAAGTACTATTATAGTGTATTAATATACAAAAGTACCTACTCTGTGGTATTATCTATGTATAGAACATTCTTCTACGTCATCGAGAAATATATGTAGAAATTATATTTAAATATCATTTCATTCATTGTAAAACTTAAACTTAAATAATTAATATCCAAATAAAAAAATCAGTGCTTTTAATATGTACTCCGAGTAACCAAATATACCAAAAATATTGGGTATCAATTTCATTTCTATCTAATCAAACGCAGAATTTGACATACCTGGACATACCTAATCTATATCTACTCTTTAAAATAAAAGTTCATTATCCATTTTGTAATTTATTTATATTGACTTCATCCTACTGCCTGAGAAACTTCTTTATTCTTCAGGTATTGTGTGCACACTTTCTACTCGACTTGATTTCATCCATATAGTGAGATTTTACTTCATATACAGCTTATTTTTACTGCTTGTTTCTTCAGTTGGATAGAAACACAAAAGGATAACCAATGAACTGGATAATTAGAAGCAATGAAATATTTAAGTAATAATAGTTCAGTGGTAAAGAGTACGGAAATGGATTCAGTAGACCTGAGTTCGAATCCCTGCAATGAGCCTGAGCTTTCGGTGAAGCTAGCTACCACTTTCAAGTTAAATCTGTCACTAAGCTCCTATAATAGGTGTGTTCCGGCAGCTACACTTGAGACGCAGTCCCCACACTGGGCTTAGCGTGATAACGTCTTGGGCCACATCGTTACTTAACATCTGGTGATATTGTATCCAAAAGCTAAACCTATAAAGTATAAAAAGACCACCAAGCACGCTCGACTCCGTTATTAATTATAGAACAGATTCTCCCACATTATTCTGTGCTTTAAATAATAATTTTGTTGGCCATTTATTTATGAAACTTTATTTTATCTGTATGTCCATCAAGGCCGAAAACCGTAACAAATAATTCGTACAAAATATGACTTATTATATAGTTAGAAAATATTATTTGAGTAGGTATTGAGTATCCATTTTTATTAAGAAGTAGCTATGCCCGCAGCTCCGCTCGCATGGACTACAGCATGCCGTCTGTCGCATGACCAAAACGCTTATTGTGGATGACCTTTAGAAGATAGATATATGCTATCCATGACTTTTTTGTAGGTCTTACTAAGATCCACAATTACGTAGAATATTAACTTAATATATTATCTCGAATGGCTTACTTAGCGTAAGTCATTTAAGCATCCCAAATTCGTCCTTTTCCGAATTGATTCACCATTATCGTCACTGCTTATTTCGTATGTTACTTTATGTAACAAAATATATCATATAATCTGGCCATATAACATAGCTATGAATAAAAAAATAATCATGTAAATCGAATAACTGGTTATCGCGTGAAAAAAACATAAACGGACAGAGAGACGTATTTTATAATATGTATAGCTTATATAAGAATTTTCTTATATTAAGATTTGGCAGTGACATTTTGAAATACCATGTACAAATTATCTTTTGTATTTCAGAGTATGGAACCAGATAATAATCCTAAATGTAGCCATGATCAGAACAGTGATACAGAATTAAACGTCGAAAACACAAGTAAAAGAGATATACAAAATACTTTATCAGAACATACACGTTGTGACATTATTAGTCCTGTATCTCCAAAATCTTTTCAGCTTGAAACAAACAATAATCTTGTAATATTACACGATACTATAAACAGCATTCCTCAAGATTTACTAAAAATGCATCAATCTGATCCAATCACTTCTAAACAAACGTCAGTCTTGATGACTCCAAGATCAATGGCTTCTAGCCAACCTCAAAGTTTATTTATCCAAGCTTTATCTCAGCTTGACGAGTGTTCTTTCAATTATGCTTTAATTAACCGCTTGAAAACATTTACCACACAACCACAGAATAATACTGGTAAAATTGTCAATGCAGGTTTTAAATCTGGAGAACCTTCGCCTCCAGACTCCCTAACTAGTGCACCACCATCGTATTCATTTGTGTTACGTCAAATGTCAGCTCGTCGTCGACCACGATTAATGGGTACCTTTATTCCATCACCTTCTTTCGTTCAGCACACTCCGCCGCCGAATTATGCAACGGCTTTTGATATCTATGTTGATAATCCTGTCCCTCCACCGCCTCCTAGAGTGTACAACTTTAGTTTTGCGTCAATGCCAGTTGTGTGCCCAGAATGCGGCTATGCGGGTATGACAACAGTTATAAGTAAAATAACTATGTGTACGCATCTTTGCGCGTTTATTTTATGCATATTTTTCTGTTGGATTTGCGTGCCTTTGCCATATGTTCTGCGATCTTGTAAAAACGTGTACCATTATTGTGGTAATTGTAGGAATTTTTTGGGCATGTATTGCCCTACGAGTCCCGACAACAGTTATCGATGACGAAGTAGGTAATGTTAGTTTTTACTAATTCATTAATAATGTTATTATAAAATTAAAAAAACATTTTAATGTGTTTTATTATGTTCCTTATTTATTGAGGCTATTACTTCTTTTCTTCTTCGTTAAGAGAGAGTAAAATTGAAAACTGCGTACATATCATGTGACGGAATTGCGACATAATAAAGTTAAATATCAATGATTTTCGCCAGAGCAATAATGTACGAATTTGCAGAATGCCACATTGCCGCACGCTACATAAATTAAGAATGTCGCACGTTGTAGCAAGAATCTTGCAGCAAAACGGCACCTTGCAGCATGTGGCACAATGTCGCTCATGTATCAAGCCCAATGGATTCTGTGCGACATTTTCATGTGTCAAAATAGTTTTTAGAGGTTATGTTTTGTTTGCCTTTACCAGACATTTTTGTTATCGAGTGGTCTAATGAAAAATATATTGTTTATATTGAAGATTATAGGAAGTATGAAGTATTGTAAGATATCTAAAAATTCGACAATTCTAATTATAAAAACAACAGAATAAAATGTTATGGTTTACTTTACACTTTACGTTACACAATCGCATTACCAATAAAAAAACGGTTCTGAATTTACAAGTAACGTTAACCAATCAAGTAGACAAAAAATATTGAAACACTCGAAACACTGTAGTCACGGTGTTATTTCGGTATAAAATAGATTGCCGCATGCTACATCTGTCGTTCGATGTTGCCGTTTGTAGCATGCCACAATTTGCAGGATGACGCAATGCCACACATGATGTTGGTTTGACGTAAATAAGGCTTTATAATGTAAATACATTTAACACACTTTAACTTTTTATTTTGTAAAAATAATTTACATTTGAATAAACATTATTTAAAAAAAAATATTATCATTCAAGTCTAACTTCATCATGATGTTAGCACGCGGGATAAAATGGTTGGTAAACGCTATATAAGTATATCTTCTTTCGTGCATACATAAGTACACACATATTTTTTTTAAATATAAAGTTATTATATAAATATAATGTAGGTGTATTAAAAAGTTTTCGTCAAGCTAGCTCAGTCAGATAAATAATTTAATCGAAAAATAAAGATATAGGTTTATTGAAACAGAACACTGTGTTACACATTTCAAAAGTTACTATTAATTATGAAATGATTGGAAAACAAAGACAGACATTTATAAAATAGTATCAGCGACGCGACAGCTAGAGCTCTTCCTATTTGTCTCTGTCAAAATTAAGAAAAGAACATCCACAAACGCGTACATCACCAGATTCATATAATAGCTATATACAACCTACATCGCGTATTCGCAGTAACGAGGCGGGAGACGTTTTAACGACGTCGGGAAATACTAGGCCCGGGTTGTCTTGCTATAAAGTATAAATATTTATTTAATACAAATCTATAAATTGATGAGCTTATTACCTCAGATATATTTATCACTAACTATGTTCCGCAGTTTCACCCGCGCTGATTGATGATTTTAATACTTCACTATAGACAACATTTTTATCAAGCGGCCAGGGTTATGCGTCACAACTGACACGGCTCGTTCGTAGTATTTTTATAGAATATTGTATTTACGTATTACTAACCTTTACGCCAGTGCACGCGGATAAAGCAGTTAGGGTGTGCTGTTTCTTCCGACTTACTTAAGAAAAATCAATATTTAAGGCTAGCTGAGAGGTGATGCCTAATGCTTTGTGATTGTGTTCATACCAAAAATCATTAGTGTTTCGGCACCAATTTTGGTGCCACATATTGGTTTGATAATAATTTTCATTTGTCTCTGGTTATTATTACAGTTATCGCGTTCTTCGAATGAGACAAAATATTTTAATTAACTTGTTTTTTTAGGATTCACTATCTCAAATTTAAAAAAATGAAATCATGCTGCCGTAAATAATTATAATTCTAGATAAATAATTAAAATAAATAATTCTAGGTTAACGCATTAAAAGATACGGCACTTCGTAGTTAAAATAACGCTCATGAACCGATTATCAAAACCTATAGAGTACTTCTCGCAGATCTACAGTTTTTAAATTTGGATTTAGAATTTTTATATCCAGTGTGAAATTATATTGTTTTTTTTTCACAAAATGGGCTTAAGATATACAGTTAATTAATACCAAGAGTAATACAAATAGAATAAGATAACATATAACAAATAAAGAATTATGAGATGGTGTTAAAGTTATTCCCCAAAATACATGGAGCGAACAACGGGTTCGCCCGTAGAAAGTAGGGTTTTTCGCGAATAAATGTAAAAGGATAATGAATATAACTAAGAGTTAACATGTAATAGATAGAACATAAAGAGACTTTTGTACTAGGGCACGATTCAGTGGACAGATGTCAATCCACAAGATAGCAGCGATACGAATATAATAAGAAATTGATCGTCCTGTGAACGCTCCAGTAATTGAAGACTTCGACGTTTTATTGAAGAATCATTACCCCTCTTCGGACCCCTCACCTCCACCTCGAGAGGTGGTAAAGGTGGTCGCCGGTATTCAAGTAGGGAAGTCACGAGACGGGCATTCGGTATAACAAAAATTACGTTACTGCGTACGCTGACGTCACTGAAACTCTGTAACAGCTCGTCAAAATGGAGACGTTTAAATCCCCATAATCTCATTACAGTTTTGAAATATTTATTTTGATGTTAAATTTTTATATTTTTATCAGTCTTATTTTTTACGGCTATGTACCAACGTAAATAATTCATTAAAATTTAAAAATATTTCATGCATATTCACTATTAAAGTTAAGGAAAAAATCCGAAAATAAGGAATTTCTAATCCAGTGTGAAATTATAATGCAACAAAATTATATAGTCTTATTTTTTTCTCAAAAATGGCTTAAGTTAGTGTTCTTTTCACGCGAAAACCACTTTACACCCGATTTACATGGATTTTCCTTTAATTCATAGATATGCTATCTGATCAGGTTATAGAATATGTTGTGTTACATAAAATAACATACGAAATAAGCAGTGACAATAATGGTGAATCAATTCGAAAATAATACCCATTTACGCGATTAAATGGCTTACGCTGATTAAACTATAAAAGATATACCAATAAGGATCACATGCAATAAGCATTTTTGTGGCAGTACAATACGCGCGTGGGCTCGACTGACAGTATTCTGTAGTCCACGCGAGCGGAACTGCGGGCACAGCTAGTAGATTATAAGTATGAATATAACATTAATTATAAAGTTGATTTCACTTTTTCACGTTATAACTTATAAGAATGGAGTAATAGTAGAACAATTAATTACAATGAAATTGCGTACTAAATAATCCACTGCCGTTTGGATGTATTAAAGAAGCATTTGAATATTCGCACAATACAAATATACAGTCTATTTTAATAATAATTAAATGCCACCACTGATATAAATAAACATTACTAAACATGTTTAATAAAATAATAATAAAACATTTACATATATGAAATATGGTTGTATAAATATTTTACTTCCTTTATTATTCCACAAGTGCGAGAAGAATCGAGGTCCTAAAATTTGAGTCTGTCTAGCCCGCATTCTTTTATTGTGATGTTTGAACAAAAATGAATGTTATCCTCTAGCAATACAGTTTCAATTACAATGAATACCAAGTGAGCTTTCCAGTTTGTTAATAAATGCATGGTTTTTTGGTATAGTTCTTCTCTTTCTTCGTGAAACGCAAATGCAAAGGTATCTAAGACCATGCAGCCAAGTTAGATATTGTTTTTCATTCAGATTTGAAACATAGCTTTAACAATATGGCATTCCCTTGTTAAAACTTTCAGGAAGTTTTTGTGGCAATCTAAAGTGCATGCTCCCATTTATTATTTATAATTAACTGCACTTATACACGATAACCAAACCGCATCACGTAAAATGCCGCTAAAGTTACATAACTTAATGAATTAAGTAAAACCACATGACAAATCAAGGTCCAGCGAGAAACTTCTTGCATGTTTTATATAAAATCCTTCAAAGATTATGTAGCTCCTCTTGCTTTTTACAAATATTTTTAACCATAGACAAAGATAAAGTTTTGAAGTAATTTGTTTTGTTTTTATATATATTGACATTATATATTATAAAGAAAATAATTAGCAATATAATAATAAAATATATTTTTTATTTATTTCATGAGCATAAAAGTTTCACAATATTTCATAAATAAGCTGCCAACTGAACAGTGATTTTGCAAGCGTTTCGTAATTTTAAAATGTGATATTTATATTGTCGCGTTCAGGTTTTAGTAAAAGTTTTTAAAAATAATGTTTAGGAAACATCTTTCTTTTAAATAGGACTAAGGGCTATTTTAAAAGAAATTGATGCTGAAATGAAATAATTATTTAGAATGCTCAGAGTTTCGTCGAGTGATTTATAAAGTTAAATTAACCTATATATTAATTTGAACGTATTGATAATGACAGCGTTTCAGTGCCCTCTGTTGGTGAAATGTCCTCCGTGTAAATTTAGAAGTCACAGCCTTCCGCAAGTTCCGTGTATGTTGCGGAAAAATACCTTTTTGGGCGTCCGACCACATGTGTGAATTGTGAACAAAATATGGTTTTATTCTGATTTTACGTTATAATTAACAATTTTTGGCTTACACAGCATATACATTCGTTAGACAGTGCACGTGCGGCCCTCTAATTGCCGAATAATAGTCGGAACGAGTCGAAGGAAGTGAATTTTTTCGATGTAAATACGGTGCGGCCAGGTTCGGTGTGGTGTGCTCGTGAATTCGCGCATATTTCAACCTGAATGCGTGATATTGTGTTCTGTTTGTGTTTTTGACCTTCAGACGGTTTTACCGGGACGTTTATTGTCAGTTACGAGTTTAATCGAAATTGTTGGGATAACCCCCAACATGGCTTGTTGAGGCATGGAGGCGCGCTCGTGATCGTCTCACGGCGCGGAGCGCGCGCCCGTTCTTACATAAGTGACGGCGGCGGTGTTATGGCCGCGCGCGTGTCTGCTGAGGGGGCTGGACCCTCATACGCATCAGTACTCAACTTTAAAGGAGGGGAAAGTAATAAAGAAAACATAGAGGCCCCATCGGAGGAGCCCATGGACGCTCCTTCGAGACAGGACGACGAGGAGGAGGAAGGTTTCGTGCCTGTGATCTCGCACGGACGCCGTCCTGGTAAGAGCAGGAGAGATAGAGAGCGCAAAGCGCCACAGAGGTCTCATAAGACTGCATCGGCGCATGCAGACCAGCAGACGAACGCAGAGCAGCAACAGGAATCTACCGAGGAACAGCCAAAGAAGTTTGTAGAAGCACCAATTCCAAAAGTCAATCCTTGGCAGGTTAGTTTCCATCAGTTTTACATTACATTCTGTTTATAATTAAATTTTCCTATTTGAAGTATGTCTATAAAAATACTGTTCTTAATAGAAAAAGCAAATGTTACTGTGTGTGTTGAATGTGCGTGATATTTAGATGTGAATTATATATTACTCATAATATTTACAACTTTGTGAAAATGGACCAGAGTTTCTTCATTTTATAAATAGTAATTCTATTATATGTTTACATATGTCTATATATGCTATGTCTATCTTATTCACTAATAATCATGTTCTAAAAAAAATATGACCTAGAAAAACCTTGAATAACCATTTCTGATATACTCCTTTATTATATTGTTTTAGGTGTTTATGTATAAGCTGTTACTTTTACTAACAACTATGTGTTGATGTTATATTTTATAATGTTACATAATACAACGTAATATAGATCCATGTCTACATAAAGGACTCGCTGTGCCCCAAGGCTTCACTTGTTTTAAAGATATTTAGCTTAGTGGACATTAGGATACTGACATTTCAGTGGGCAGTACAGGACTGGTCATTGTGGCGATCTTTGGGGGAGGTCTATGTCTAAAAGTGGAAGTGTTTCGGCTGAAATGATGATGATGATGACTGACTACGATGCCGCTGCCAACACACTCATGTAGCCTATTACTGTTCTCACTTCCTGTACTTACAGCTTTTCAGATTGCTTGTTTCATGGTTAGTGCTCTGCTCCTTAGAATCATAGTGTTGTTAGATGACCTAAACTTATCTCAAAAAGTATGCTATAAAAAATATAAACAATTTTTCACATCTGACTGGTAGTTACACAGATTTTCTTCCATGTAACCTCACAAAATTCAAAGTCTTTATAATATTTGTATAGACTATTCTAATATGACTGTATTGTTTCTTTGCTATTACTAAAGCATAGAGACATAAAGTAATATTTTTGTTTTTTAATGTGTTATAATTTAGCAATGGACAGCAATCATGTGTGATGCTAAAGGAAAATGTGGTACAAAATGCTTATGTACTATTGCTCTTAATGGAAACTGGCTCTTTTATTATAGCAATGTATTGTTCTTATTAGATTATTATTACTTTTTTTTTCTTTTTGTTTCCATTGTACTACAATCTGTATTCTTTCTTGAACAATAAATAGTAGGTTGGTCAGAGCTTTAATAGGCATGCTTGGTATGCGACCTGTGTCACATCTTACTTTAATGCCTTAGTTTACAAGATCATTAGCATATAACAAAAGAATTTAAGAGTTGATTGTCAGGCGTTTGGTCGTTAGTCAGGCGGTCATTAGAAAAAGACCTAACTACCATGCTATAGTCGCAGAACAATGTTTTCCTTTACCAAAAGGTCAAGCTCATTGCAGGGATTTAAACTCATTAGTATAGTATAGATTGGCAATAGATTTAATAAGATGAGATCATAAACGGATTACACTAGTGTGCATATTATTTTGTTGATTTCTTTTTTATAAGAGTTACAGTTACAGTACACACAATGTGACTACAAACATTAACTTACATTTTAAAACCTTAGTTTTTGCAAAAATAAGCAGGGTTTCTTGTGATCAGGATTTACTTAGGCAAATACAGGCTTATGGCACAAGATATATGCATAATTTCCTTTGTTAATTAATTATTCTCGTTATGATTTTTAGTCGTTTTTTATTTTAACACGGCAAAGTAAGGATTTGTGCCTGATAGTAAGCACAGTACAATCTAAAAGCAACATTGACCACTGAAAGCTTGTCACTGTCAAGCTGGGCTGCATGTTGAGGGGAAGGGCAGGCGGATAGACTATACTGGATGTTCCTGAAACGCAACAAACCAAAATAGTCAGTTATAGGTTTACTTTCCTAAAGGTTACCAGATTGTTTGACGTTCATAGTTACTGCAATGCTCCTTAGCTCCTTAGGGTCGTAGCGTGAAGTTATATACTGTTCCTTATGAATGCAAAATAATTTTTCGGATCCAACTTGTAGTTCCAGAGATTAGCGCATTTAAACAAACAAAAAACTCTTTCTACTATACATATCACGGAAAACCTTTTATTTTAAATAAAAGTAATTCTCTGTAAGAACAGGTTTGGTCTTTATATGTTTTTTTTATTTGTCTTTTTTTTATTATTTTTACTGACCCACTAAGCATAAAATTATGTATACACAGATTTATAATAAAATAAATTATGTAAATTACATTTGGAGACCATTAAAGAAGATTTTATATTTCAATAGCTTCAGTGTACCATAAGACTCATATTTTTCTGGGTCAATTTATTAGATGCTCTTACACAACATAGTTGTAAATGAATGTTTGTGCCTTTGTTTAAAATATTAGCATCAGCATATAAGTTCTCTGTATTTACAAGTTTTATTTCTATCTGTTTTATTGAAATTGCTTTTATTGTAATGTATAGAGGCACTTGGAGAGATTTCAGAACTAAAACTAAATTTTAACACTAGTCTTCTTTTGTGGTATATGTTCATACTAAAACACAGTTTTATATTCACAATATCAACTTTTAAGGGGATGATACTGAATATAAAAGTATGTTTTGATGCCCTGTCAGATATTAGAGACATGAATATTGGTTGGTATATATGCTCTTGGATATAAATAAGTAAATTTGGAAATAATTTATGAAAATAATATAAACAATAATGATATTATAAATAATTTGGTAATCAAGTGGGGTGCACCTTATTCGAGAGAGTTCGGACACAAGTAAAATTGTTAATGTTAATAATATTTTTATATTTTACATTAATTATGGTTGAACTCTGTCATCTGATCTCCCCTGATCACCCCACTGTACAATTACATGTTTTGGACTTTTACATTAATAAAATAATAATAAAGAAAACATGTTATTGTGTGTGTTTGTGCATCAAGTATTGGCACACAAACATTGCAACTTAGTTTTAAGGAGTATGAATTTATTATGGCTGGCCTTAGGACTGTGGTGTGTGACTACTTAACATCAGTTGGACTGTGTGCTTGCTACTTCATAACATAAAAAATACTCTCAATCACAATAAATTGCTATATTGGGAAAATTTAAATCTTATAGTCATCGACCCGAGCCGAGTGTTGAATTATTTTAATTTTACATTATCTTCTAAACTATTCGTCCAAATAACATGCTATAACGGGCTAAGTTTATCTACATAAAATTATCTTGATGATGGAGTAACTTTCGTTCATAAAGATTAATATGCCATGCCTAATAATAATGCTTATAAATCACTTTTCAATTTTCAATAAAACTTTGTCACAAAACACCTTATTATGGCTTATGTATAATACATAATTTATTAAGTGAACAGGCTGTCGTAATACCAGACTATCTAGATCAAACAATTACTGATAATTTTTTACCTCATATAACATCATATTGCACATTTTACAAGTACTTAATGTTTGTGGAATAGTATGACTGAGAAATAATTATTTGCAGTTGGGGTTAGTGTACTTTTCTGTAAAACAATGATAAGAGATCCTTATATAGAGAGGTACACTTCGCGAAAAACTTTATGACCGCTTATCTTTGCCATACCATGGTACTGTGGAACGATTGGCGGCCAGTGTATTCCCTCCTTATGGCAGCTTAAGTTTTTGTTCATTATACCTCTCTCTGTGTGATCGAATCACAAATGAGGAGATGCACAGGAGAACCAAAATCACCGACATAGCCCGAAGAATAGCTAGACTTAAGTGGCAGTGGACGGGACACGTAGCTTGTAGAACGGATGGCCAATGGGGCCAAAGAGTTCTCGAGTGGCAGTCACGTAGCGGAAGGCACAGCGTGGGCAGACCCGCCACAAGGTGGACCGATGAACTGGTAAAGGTTGCGTGCAGCACACCGGTTGTTGTGTCGATCTTTTGGCAGGCCTATGTCCAGCGGTGGACGTCTCTCGGCTGAAATGATGACGATGATGTTTTACCTATACTATATATATATATATAAAGTAAGAAGTTGACTGGCTGACTGATTGGTCAATGCACAGCTGGAACCGCTGGGGCTAAGAATGTGAAAATTTGCATGCAGGTTCCTTTTACACTAGGTGAGCACTAAGAAAGAAACTTTGGAAATTCCCTTAAGTGATGAAAGTTTGCATGAAAATCCGTCAGTTTGAAGATAGTTCTATGAAAATTGGTATTTAGTAATTCAGTTAGTAAAAAAGGTGGGGCATGGCTCAATTATGACGCGTAAGTGATATCCTTGTTATCTATATCCATAATGCTAAATAAGTTTTATGAGAAAAATCAAGGAAATGTGTAAGGTATAATTTTGTAGATTCAGATAAATGTGATATTACTAAGAATTACCGGGTATTACTAGGAATTCAGTTTACTTGTGTAATATTTGTTTAAGCAATTATCACATGTTAGGTGTACAAATAATGTTGCCAAATATAATTCTGTCAATTATATTCTTTAAAAGTTGTTTTCCTATGTATTTACCCTCCTATAAATCTCTTATATTATCTAATTGTATAAGGGCTATATCTGGCCAGGGTGATAAAAAATTTCCCATTTTAAAAGCATTAATAATATAATTGTTTGGGGCTTCGACCTGGTGAATACAATTTAGCTAAAACATGTTACATTGTTAGAGTAGGATTATTAGAGTATCATAGGATTAAAAAAGATGACACTTAATAATCTTCATAATTCACCTTCACCGAAAATTAAAGTTTATCTTAGGATCAATTGTGGATAACCATAGGTAATTTAGTAGAATTTGGGATTCCATTAAGTGAGTATTGGAGTATTTAAATAAAATCACCTAAATAAACAAAATGTATCCCTCAACAACAACCAAACCATGACTACCACAAGCACTACTTTTAACACCAATAGAACTACTACTATTACTAACTTAACCTAACCTAACCTACCCACAAGTGAAGTATCTTTTTTACGTTAATGTTAATCTTGTTGCATCTAGCATTGTTAAGCAATGATGGCTCAGTGGAGGGTGTACAACTTCGCGTCGATTGACATAAGTTCGAATCCCTGCAATGAGCCTGATCTTTCGGTGAAGGAAAACATCGTGAGGAAACCATAGCATGGTGGTAGAGCTTTTTCTAATGCCCGCCTGGGTAGCTAGCACCCTCAAGTTGAAAATCTGTCGCCAAGCATCATTAGGTGTGTTCCGGCAGCTGCACTTGAGAACCAGTCTTCCACTAGGTTTAGCGTGTTATCATCTTGGGCCACATCGTCACATCAGGTGAGATTGTAGCCCCAACGCCAAACTTATAACGATATAAAAAAATGCCATGATTGGTATTTGAGCCAGCTCCCCTTGGCTCTAACTCGTCGTTGCTTTTAATAATTCATAACAATCGATCTCGTGGTTAATCAAACAACTGATTGCCATAAGTTTTTTGTAAACAGTGAAACCTGTATAAGTGGGATCTGAAGGGACCTAAATTTTTTTCACTTATAGAGAGGCTTTTCAATTACCCAGTTTCCCAAATAGGCTGGTTATTATGACGGTTGTCTTATTTATAGAGGGTCCCACAATGAGCCACGATCATAATCCAATAATAACTTTAATTTATCAGCGTCTGTTAAAGAATTACACTTTCGTTTCGGCATAAAAATGTACTTTTATTCACTCGTTAATCGTACAAACTCTTAGATAGTACTGTATTAGACTGTTTGTAAACGAACGCGTCAGTCATAACTTGTTTAAACCTGATAAATTATCCCACTTGTACTGGCTATTGAACTACAAAGTCTGAATTAAAGAGATAAACATCAAAAAATCTAAGAAATCAAGTCTCAGTTACAAAGCCTTGAAAATTTCCAATAACAGAGGTATTTCAATGCAAAACTGCCGGGACCTCATTGTAATTATCAGTTCATGAAGTTTCTCACATATCCAAGGCCCACTTATCCAGGTTTCACTGTATACTATTTTTTCTCTACGACAGGTGTTTTTTGTACCGGTAGTCTTGACGTTCACAAGTGCGCCATCTCAGAGAAAACACTTATGTGTAATTTAAATAATAATAATATTTAATATAATATACCTTTTTTTATTTATATTTTCATCTTGGACGCGGTCGCGTGATTTTATAATTATGATACCGACTTTTTGTTTCAATTCATGGCCGTTTAAAAACTGTTAATAAAATTCGATATGTGTTATGTTAATTTTTTGAATATTTCCTATGTGAATTTAACATGTTTTGTCGTGATGTAACAGTTACATCGACGTCTGAGACGTGCTTGTTTAGTAGAGAGCGTGTTGGTTTGACACGCAAATGTCGCGGCTTCGAATCATTTGCTTGTAGCTTGTAATCAATATTTGTATTTAGTCTTCGGCTAGATTTTCTGAAGGGTAAATATTGTCGGATGTCTCGGCGATGTTGGTTCGCATCTCATAATGAGATTATTGTTAAACGGGCAGTTCGAGCAATTTCTGACATGGGACCTCTCGAATCAACGAACAACAAGTTTTAAGAATTTAGTATTTTAAGTTTGCCCTTCCAATACATACACTACTTGGATAATTTAATGTACGATCAAAAAAATGTAGATACTTTTGAGCTCTTAATTGACAGTCACAATTTTAATACTAGAATATCCATTCCATCTTTTAGACTACAGAATGCTGTTGGCCGAGCGCACGCGTGAATTGTGTGCTGCCACAAAAATGCTTATTGTGGGTGATCCTTAGAAGATAGACATAAGCTATCGCTGACTTTATTGTTGATATTTTTAAGATCTAAAATTATGTTATACATAACTTTGATATGTCTCGTATGAATTACTCAGCGTAAACTATTTAATCGCCACTGCTTATTTCGTTTGTTATGTAACAAAATGTATCATATAACCCGAACATATCATCTGGGTTTTGAAAAAAAAAGTTTTATAAAAAACTATATTTAAAAAGCTATAATTAAAAAGTTATATCAAATTAAAAATAATTTTTTCTATCTCTTATACACGCTCGTCATCTCTTATAACGGTCGCGCCGATCGTTCCCGAACAAACTCGAGCGCATGTTACGTCACAATGTTAATTTCTTCTCATTGTAGCGCACAGCTGATACAGTTTTTTGACTCTTAATCGATTAAATTCCTTTAAAATTATTTCGTCACAAACCTGGCAACCAATCGTGGCGCATTCTTAGTCATGTGATTCTCTTGTATCAATTTTCAACTATTGATATTTACTAAAAAAAAATAAGAGTTTTTCTAATTGACTATTAATATAATTATGATAAAGGTTTAAAATACATACACCAATCATTTAAAATACAAAAACCAATTTGGGAATTACAACGCTACGACATTTAGTAATTTAAGTGTACAAAATTTCATAAAAATCTGTCATGCCGTTTTGGAGTTCGGGCTGACAGACAGATTTTTTTAATTTTTAAACGTCATATTTATGATGAGTGTATGATAATAAATATCCTATACTTTATAATAAATTCCTATGTACAGACAGAACTTCAGTTTTATAAATATAGATTTAAACAAATACGGCCAGTGTGTGTCAACTTGACATTCTATAGACGTTGGCTGCCACGTCGCGGTGATTGTCGAAGCGATTGGCGACACCAGCGACATGACGTCTTGCGATGATTGTAACACGTGATCAACTTTGAGGTTATGTCCGTTCTCATTATCAATGGTCGCTTTATCGCCATTATCGTTTCGGATTTCATAATCGTAACGTGTCTGTTAACGAGATTAGATAATTTCTTATTTATTTTATACGCTGTACGTGTCTTGCTTAATTTAAAAATACAATTAATTTATGCTTCTATTGAAATTTATTTTATACTTTTTCTTTATAATAAATTAAAACAAACTAAAAACACGTTTTAACTACGCAGTAAAAATTATAAAACTTTGTAGTCTTATAATAACATCTCGTTACCAAGCCCAATCTATTTGACTTGTTAAAACGAATCATGTGTCTAAACTCGAGGGGTTTGTTAGTAGCCACTAATGTGTATTCCACTATCTACCTCCTGGCTCTATCATCAGATCAGCTCCAAGATACCAAATTATAATGTTGTCATCCTAACTACATATACATATAAAGTTTTATTTCGATACGATTATTAGAAGTAGGTTAAAATTAACTTCTAAGATATTATCACATTGTTAGTTTACAAGTTAAGCTAATATAAGCGTGTTAAAAAAAACTTTAAATGATAAATGTAAAAATAGTACTTGTAAATTATATGACCACTCGCCTCTGAAATTGAGTGTGTCATTTAATAAAAAGTATCCATCGAAATTATAAACTATCTGTGTGCCAAATTTCATCCAAATCCGTTCAGCTGTTTTGTAAACAAGTATTAGTCAATAGGATGCCCGCGAACTAACAAGGATTCGGAATTATATCCCACCTCTAAAATTAAAGCTTTGACCTAGATCATGAAAATTAAAGAGGTTCTGTTAACGGCATAATATCTTCTTTTTTTTTTATCGTTATAGGTTTGGCTTAGTGGCCACCATCTCACCTGATGTTAAGTGACGATATGGCCCAGGATGGTAAACGCTAAACCTAGTGGAAGACTGGCTCTCAAGTGCAGCTGCCGGAACACACCTATTCGTGCTTGCCGACAGATTTTCAACTTGAGGGTGGTAGCTAGCCAGGTGGGCATCAGAAAAAGCCCTACCACCATGCTATGGTTTCCTCCTTAGACTTACAAAAATTACTTCCGTTTTTTTTTAAGATTCGTACATGCTTTCTCAGAAATCAGCGATTTGTTTTAAATTATATGCGGGTGAAACCGTGGGGCACAGCTAGTACCTTACATCACACTCGGCTTGATTACTGAGTATACACCGGTTAACCTCGGAATGCGATATGCCTAAACGAACCACACGACGGGTGTCTTTACCATACACTTAGTGTATGGTAAAAACAAAACAATCTATCCTAGATAAGCTGCAAATGCCAAAGTATCCGTCGGATCACTCTTAACTTACAATTGAAAGATGGCGTTAGGCGCAACATTCTCGCATTCAAGAAGCAATGATGGCTCAGTGGTAGCGTGTACGATAGCGCGTCGATTGACGTGAGTTCGAATCCCTGCAATGAGCCTGAGCTTTCGGTGAAGGAAAACATCGTGAGGAAACCATAGCATGGTGGTAGGGCTTTTTCTAATGCCTGCCTGACTAGCTACCACACTCAAGTTGAAAATCTGTCGCCAAGCACCAATAGGTGTGTTCCGGCAGCTGCACTTGAGTGCCAGTCTTCCACTAGGTTTAACGTGTTATTATCTTGGGCCACATTGTTACTTAACATCAGGTGAGATTGTGGCCAATACGCCAAAACAATAACGATAAAAAAAAAATCATAAATGTTTTTGTATTGCACAAAGCACCTTGCTGTGCTACTGTAAAAAAAATTTACTTGAGATCAATCTAACAAGTGTACGTTATATTTGGGCACATTTTGAGATACCAAAGACTAGTAACAATCAACGTGTTTCGTAGTTGACGCTGACGATTTAATCTCCATTAACGTTTTAGCTAAGAAATGTTTAAATTGCTACCAGAATCATATTACTACACGTTTATCATATTGTTTCAAATCGTTACGAGATAAGATATATTACTTAATGTGATAGGGAAATACATTTTTAAGCCTTCGAAGGCCTTGACTTTATCTACATCAGCCTGTATCTTTCATAATTTTTTTATTCGCAAGATTCGATGTATTATCTGAATTATTAATTATTTCAGTCGTTTTAGCGAGTATTTGAAGCACTGATAGCTTAGTGGTAGCGTATACGGACACCTCGTCGATTGGTGTGAGTTTCAATACCTTCAATGAGCCTGAGCTTTTCGGTGAAGAAAAACATCGTGACTAAACCACATAGCATGGTGGTAGGGCTTTTTTTAATGTCCGCCTGACTAGCTACCACCCTCAAGTTCAAAATCTTGTGTCAAGCCCCAATACGTGTGTTGCGGCAGCCGCACTTGAAAGCCGGTCTTCCACTAGGTTTAGCGTGTTATCCATCTTGGGCCACATCGTTACTTAACTTCAGGTGAGATTGTGCCAGCTACGCCAAACCTAAAAAGAAAAAAAAAATTGTTACACTGCAATGGCCGGAGTAGTGATGATAATGTTTTATCATATTATAATTTTATTAATCATTACATATTATAAAACAAAGTCCCATCACCGCGTCTGTCTGTCTGAACTCAACAACTACCGAACAGATTTTCATACGGTTTTCATTAAGGGTTGGAGTGATTCATGAAAAAGGTTTAGGAGTATAATAATTAAAGCTTTTGTGTACATTGGCTGAAATATGATGATGATGATTGTTGAAGGTGTCAGAAAAACATTCCAACTGGGAGCTTTACTGGCGTGCGTGTAAACCAATAGAATTATAAGTATTAGTCTACTACGCGTGCGAAGCCGGGGCGGGTTGCTAGTGTAATATATAAATGAATGGAAAACCTTCGATAGTTTTTTTAACCACTGCTTTCGAGTACAGACAGAAAGGCAAGGCGTCGTGTAACTGCCGCTTAAATCCGTTTTCTAAGTTATCAGCAGTCCCAACGTCGTTTTACCATATAACTGCTGTTTAAGATTCCTTCACGATTTAACCTGCAACAAAAAAATCATGTTAGCATAGCTGTGGTTCTGTCTGAAGGTGCCTTGGTCAGTTTAACTGAATCCTTAGAAATTTAACGAATTTTTGATAAGAAAGTATTCTTGATTACAATCTTTATAAAATAAAAAAAACTGCCATTTGCGTGTCGGGCCATGGGCGATGTAGGGTTCCGTAGTTGCCCGTCATAATATTTAGAAGCGCGTTTTAAGTAATTTTCAATGAAATTAATTCTCGCAAGTAGATTACACTATCCAACGACACGAAACACTATAGAATAGTGAAAAAAAATACCAATGTTTTAAGCGTAGGGGAGGTACCCTAAAATTTTTTTTTTCAATCTTTTATTTTTACTACTTTCTAGGCGTGATTAATATGTACCCATGCCAAATTACATATCTATCTAGAATATCTGAACTAAGCAGCGGACAGACTGACAGACATGGCGAAACTATAAGGTTTTCTTGTTAACTCAAACGGTACATCTAGCGTATAATTGGTTCTTTTTGTGTCGTAAGGGCCCTTAAACCAAAAAAAAAGTATGAGGAATTCGATCAAGGTTTGCGTAACGGCAATTTTCGTCGGTTGGTTTTATTATGACAGCGGTAGCAATGTGTGCCGAGGTTCTACACTTTCACTCAATCACTTCGCCGGTATAATGATGTTCATTAATTAATTAACACGTTGGACGATTCATTTTGTGTATAAATAACACGTTAGATGCGCGTGCGCCGCTACACGCTTGGTTGGTTAGATTGATTCGACCAATACGACTTAATCTATATTATATACATACATATTATAAAACTCAACGTCTCTTTGGCTATCTTTCCGTTTAATGTTATTTTCACGCGAAAACCACTTATCCGATTGACATGTTTTATTTTATTTTAATTCATAGTTACATTATCTGGCCACGTTATAGGATATATTTTGTAAGATAAAGTAATATATGAAATAAGCAGTTATGATAATAGTGATTCAATTCGAAAAAAGACGCATTTTTGCGCTTAAATGCTGAGTGAACCATTCGAGATATACCAAATTAATATTCTATACATATAATTGTAGATCTTAAAAAGACGTACAAAAATGCCGCAATTAGCATATTTCCATCTCCTAAGGATCACCCACAATATGCATTTTTGGGGCAGTATAATACGCGCGTGCACTCGACCGACAGCATTATGTTGTTCACGCGAGCAAAGCCGCGCATACAGTTAGTATAATGTAAATTTTTAAGACATACATATTACATATTTCTTTAAGTGCTTCATGAAAGATGAGAGTGATTTTTGCGATATGCGCGCACTTTATATCAAAAGACTACCATGAAGTTGCTCGCTAAGCCTCCTGTGTTATTTTGTTGAAAATAGTCATAATTGATGTTATACATCATGGAATATGACGAGTGATGACTGTTTATCAGTAAGGTTAAATAAAATACGTCTTTGTTGTAACGTAAATTCGTATGGACAAAGCTCCTGTCCTACGCACCTTACCAAAATAAACATTGATTACCATCAAAGACCTTCAAAACGCCACGAAGACGTTGACATTACGTGACGCCCGCACTTGGAGATCGGCCAGACCTCATATTGTGTTAATACTTCATTTAAGATTTCTGGATTATCCGGTCAAACAAACTGCCTACGTCTAACGAGCGGTTAATTGATCTTTAAGCGCTTTACACACTGAACCAGTGGACCCGCCGATACATGTTGGCGTGTTAGTCGGTGACTTTACATCATTTCATCAAGTCGGAAAACTTTGTCGTTGATACTATATGAGCAACTTTGTCTCAGCTGTTAGTCACTCCTCGTGTTGAGACAGTTGTGTCTTTTGATTCTTTCAACATTTAAACATCTGTCTATATATAAATAAAATGACTTGACTGAATTGACGTTAGTAGATCTTACAAAGACCTACAAAAAAGCCAGCGATAGCATATATCTATGTTCTAGGGATCACCCACAATACGCATATTTGTCTTCCATCTTGTGAGCGGGGGCAGCACGATTCGCGCGTGCGCTCGACCGAGGGCATTCTGTTTCCACGAGAGCGGACCCGCGGGCATAGTTAGTTTTAAATATTTACTGAATATTGTTGGACACAGAATAGTTAAAAAAATATATACAAATTACAGAAATGCAGCTTCACCAACAAACAGTTTGCAATTTATTTGTCAGGTTTATTAAAGTGAAAGTTGTTTGAATATTCCACTCCATATTTCAAAAAAAAAAGCCACGCCACTACACTTCGAATGTTGCTGATCAACTGAGTGTGTATACAAGCCGCCGACACGCGACATGTCGCCGGATAGCCCACGTATGTTTCAAAAAAATAATGTCGCTAACACTATGCTGTGTAAGTCGACGAGTCAGCGAGTCAGTGTGTAGAGAGCATTGCAGATATAATCGCATCCGTTTTCAAGTGTATATGTTTTTATATTTATTAAATTTAGTTATGCCAATAAGTAACCATGAACTTGCCTAATGTCAAGTGACGATGTGGTCAAAGTCAGTGTTATACAGGGCTGGATTATTGAGATGCGATTTCAGGGTCAAATCAGAAATGAAATTAGTAGTAGGGCAAAATGACTGCACTGGACCTAATGATAAGATCTGTAATGGATCAGTAATCCATCGAAGGGTAGCCGCTATCAAGCCTGCAAAAATCTCAGAGGGTCAATCACGAACTACTATCGTTAATGTAATCGTATCGAGTGCTGAAGAAATTTGTATAGCACTCGATACGATTTCATTGTCGATTGCAGTTCGTGATTGCCTCTCAGTAGCTACATACAGTGGCCGTTCCCAAACGCGACAATCCAAAAGACGGTTATTTTCACGACCCAATCGTTTACAGATATATACTGAATATATATCGGCTGATTTCGTAACGCGACACGCCTAATGCTCGCCACATACGGTAACGACATATCGTAGCGATTCGACTGTGCACAGTCATATCGGACGGTCCTGTACTGTTCCACACGTCACCGATATCTGCGTCGATCGTCAGTTCTCGCCTGAAGCTCACGCGTGAAACATGTCTTCGGGAATAACGGGAGATAAATCACTTGCATTTTTAGGACTGTTTTCTAAAGCGGAAGTCATACTCACATATCAGTTTATTAAATGAGTTATAATTCGCTCCAAAAGATTGGCATAACTATTTAAGGATGAACGAAGAGACGTAAACTAATCGTTGTAGGCGTTATTTTTTAAATTACGATCATGGTTATCTTTGGATTATGTCATCCAAAGGCAAGTTTCGCTTTCGTAAATTTGGATAAACTCCTTCAATTGTTCACGGTGTCCACTTTATCTTCTTCCGGCATGATACGACGCGCCCAAAGCAAGCCCACCCATTTTCTAAGACTTTAACTCGACACTTCCGCGAGTCTTCGTCGCAACTTAGTTGCAAAAAATCTCCTCCACTTGACGTCACTCGATATTTTTACTCACTCGATGTGAAGAAACAACTGTCAAACTCAAGGTACATCGGGATCTACCTTAAGGAATACTCAAGGAAGGTTTACGTCATTATTTATTTTAGTCTTTCGCTCATGCTTAGACACAAGCTGATTATAGTAATATTTTAATTTTTTTCCAGTAATGTTTTCAATGGATTTCCTACGTTTTCTTTCTGTATGATAATCCGTACGATAATGCTGAACGCGTTGTTTATGAGATGCAGAAAACCTTGTAGAATTTTATGCTATATTATTTATATATATTTTACAATTAATTATTGCAGACACAACTTTTCCGACTCACTGAGTATTTGTGTTCCAGACATATTTTATAAAACAGTGTCTATATGCGATACAAAAACGGAGTTAAAACTTTAGAATAACAAAACAAAGAACGAAGCATTGACTTATTATGTACTACGTAGACAACTCAATGGAACGATGAAATAAACAACACAGAATCGACAGCCGAGGCGACGCGACACAGATAAAAAAAATACAGCTCTATCTCAACTTTAGAATGATCATAGAAAAGGAAATCAAAATTTATGCTGAAATCTATGATTCAGTGACGATTTTCCTCGACTCATTCGAGGATCCTTCAAATTTCCTCAATAGAACGCCGAGCTATAACTAAGAATACCGATTTCGAGGATTCCTTGAGGTGATCCTTAAGGTATCCTCAGTTGACTCGAGGTCGAGGCAGTTTCTAGGAAACGTCTTAGAAAATTGGTGCATGAGTTGATAGATCAACATCGTCTTCCACACCCTACGATAAAACCGTGTAAACGCAAACGACAACGTTTCATCGAATAGGGAATGTAACTGCCACCGATGAACTTTTCGAACGAAATATCATGTATACATGTCAAATTAAACTCTGCAAACTGACCGGACAAATCTGCACAGATATCTGTTGCCGTGTGTGACGGGCATAAGAGTGCCACTAAGACGGGTGCATACTGGCTGCGATTCATTCGAACACATTTCTTCTGTCTAAGTATGCGGGCATTAGAAAAAGCCATACCACTATGCTATGCTATGGTTTCATCACGATGTTTTCCTTCACTGAAAGCTCAGGCTCATTGCAGGGATTCGAACTACGTAGGTATGGGTGATAGGTATGTTACTATTTTCCAACTAAACACTCTGCGGTTAATCGGGCTGGACCCAGTCCAAATGTTATTATTAACAGCTCGTTCAGGTCGACGAGCAACGTGTTTCAATACTCGATTGTGTTGACAACGCTTCTCACTCATTCTGATTGTACGGTACCGTCCGTACATTTGTTTTGATTTAAACGTACCGATACTCGAGATCGTGGATGTCATTACTTGTCCGGTAAGGTTGTATTTCTACAAACTACTTTTATTTATCTGTATAGATAGTAGAGTATATGAGCCTAAACTTCGAGGAAGAAAGCATCGTATAGAGGATATCTTTAAAATTTCCCCTTAAGCGAAATTTGGCGCTGCTCGCAGCTTGTCACGCGGGGCCATTGTCCCTATGGCTTCTGAGAGTAAATACGTTCATGGTAGCTTGATATCGATGTTAAGAAATGGACTACATTCCTCCGTTATTCATAAGTAAAATATTATTGAGCTAATCCATTTGACCAGCGTGCTGGTTCTTCTTTAATTGATATTTTCGGAACCGTTGGAAAAATATTCCCGGATTATATTCAAAGCTTATTATTAGCTAGCCACCTCTGCAAGCGTCGTCAGACCTTACATTAGGTCAATTTGGTTAAAAACTTCACCATATCAAACAAAAAAGTTTCTTGAAGTCGGAAAAAATGAATGGCGTATTTTTAAAGCCCATTTGATATTCAGATTTCTAAAGAAAATAAAATTTTCGTTATTAGACAATTAACTGCTAAAAAGGTAATGATTGTTCGCGCTTTTTCAATTTTTACCCTCCGCATTTGTTATATTTTTCAACGACCATCTTTGTCGCTCCTTTTCCGTGGATGTATAAAAAATTGCTTGTCTTTACGAGCAGTATATGTGCGCCCCGAATGGAGCTTGGACTTTTTTTATTTATTATGGCCGCTGGATACAGATCCTTTAAGCCAGCCTTCGTAGTCTTTTCTAATCTTCAAAGTCCGTTCAAACAAGATGGTGGCTCCCTTGTTAGAACTATCTATAAGGGAGTTTTTGTGACAACTCAAAGTGCACGTTTCCAGTTATTTATAATCCAGTTCACGTATGTACAGTAACTAAACTATATCACGCGAAATGCCACCAATATTACATAATATAGGATCAAAGAACCTAAGTTAATCAATTAAAATAAAAACCACAACATAGCAGTACAAGATCCCGCTAAAAACTCCCGGCGCATGGATTTTGTACGTGCTATTACCACCCCGCTAATGGTTAGCGAAGACCCTCGTCGTCGAACTTGAATTGATATATTCTTTAAGGATTAATTTATTTCGTTTCCATTGTGATAAAATCAAAAATAGGTAACCAATAAGTACCAAAAATAATTACTAATCCGATAAATAAGTATTTTAAGAACATGAGTTGAACTTGAACATGAGTTTTATATTATCAATTTCGTGTACAAGAAAGTTGATTATATTCTCATAAAAACGCGTTAAATAAAAGGTCCGCGGAGGAGCAACACATCGACTAGACTTTTTGTTAATATTTGATTTTACTCCCCATCTATTCACATACCGCGGGCTACGTATGAAACTCGATTCTTAAGGACTAAACTCCAAAAAATAGTCTAGTTTTCATGTATCTTCGTGTATGAATTTCGATTCTGTTATGCTTATCAGTCGGTTAATTATGTGTAGTGATTCAATTTTAGGCGTTTTACGTACGCTCCAAAATTAACGTAGAGTATAATGTGTGACGTGTTAAATCAAGGTCACTGTCGCTGACATAACACATTGTAACGTCTTTACAAAGTCACTTATTAATGGTCAAGGATAGACGCGACGCGACGGTCTGGAATTTCTGTATAACGTAATAAATCTCACGACTGTATCCATAAGCTTGTGCGTACGAAGGAATACATTTTGGAGTTTACCTCCTTAAGAATCGATTTTTCATATATTGCCCGCGGTACGTAAATTAGATGGGGAGCAAAATCGAATATTAAGAAAAAGTGAAGTCGTTATGTCGCTCCTCCGCTCGTCTTATACTGATGTGGTGTATATTAATATGCTCAACTTTCTTGTATGAGTATTCTATATAGATATAATACAATTGAAGTTTCTGTTTGTAGTGTTAGAATAACAGCCTTTTATGCTTATTTTTTTTTTATAAGTTTGGCGTAGTGTCCACAATCTCACCTGATGTTAAGTGACGATGTGGCCCAATATGATAACACGCTAAACCTAGTGGAAGACTGGCACTCAAGTGCAGCTGCCGGGCAATAGGTGTGCTATTGGTGCTTGGCGACAGATTTTTAACTTGAGGGTGGTAGCTAGCTAGCTAGCATTAGAAAATGCCCTACCACCATGCTATGGTTTCCCCGTGATGGTTATATACAGTACCTATAACAAAATACCATTATTTTCTATTTGTCTATTATTCTGTTCATTCCTGGTACTCTTCGAAAAGGTTCGTCTATTTTGGCGGGGCTTTCAGTGAAGTTATAAGGAGTAACATAGGTTATTTCATTTTAGAGAAAGAATCAAGGTTTCGTGCAAATAAAAATAATACGGAAAAAACGAGGACTATTCGCGCGTGTGCCCGATCGACGGCATTCTGTAGTGCACGCGAACACATCCGCGGACACAGCTAGTAGATAATATTTTTGCGGAACATTGTATTTACGTATCACTAACCATTACACCAGCGCACGCCGATAAATCAATTAAGGTTCGCTATTTCTTTCGACATACTTAACAAAAAATCAATATTTAAGGCTCGCTAAGAGGTGTAGCCTAATGCTAGTTAGCCTATACTATTCCTCATGAATCTAGCTATCATACACAAAAATAATTTTTCGTATCCAACTGATACTTCCAAGGATTACCGCGTTTATACAAATAAATGAAAATGTCTTCCGATTAATTATAATAGTATATAGATATAGGGGGTTTGAAATAATCTCGAAACAATTGTGTACTATCTGGTTTAATTTCAAATAACAATTAATGGAAATATTTAAATTTCAATATTCGATCAGTCACACATTTCAGCTAGCATTTCAGTGACCTCATTGCCCACTATAAACCGACATTTTTTTTAATGTTCGGAATCGAATGCAACAATTTTCCATTATCAATCCATCATAGATATACCAATACAATCGTTCCTAAAGTGTCAACTTCAGTCGCGCGTCAGACCTGAAACGCCTATTACATGTTCAGTCATTCATAGCCAAATATAAAATAGGTAATGAATACGCCAAGTTGCAAGCCTTGTAATATTTAACCAAAGAATACCCATTGGCTTAGTGACACATATGTTTTTGTGAATTTTTTATCTATATTAACATTGAGTCTTATTTGAACAGATGATCCATACACAGTTAGTTGCGTTTTACGTCAAAGGTAATCGGATTGTTTCTTTGTCAATTTTTGAAAGCGTTGCTAATTTTATTGAATAAAAAATTATAATGGAACACCAATAAATCTTGCGATGAAAATGAAATGAAACTTTAAAAAATATCTACAACTACGTTGGCAAACAAGCATAGGGCCCACCTGATGGTAAGTGGCTACCGTTGCCTATGGACGCATATAATACCATAGGTATCACTAGCGGGTTGCCGGCCTTGAACGCCCCCTACCCACAAAGAGCTCTGGAAACTATTCATCGCAGGAATAGAACACAAGATTATTTTGCTGCGATCTTCTGTAAGGGTGGAGGTATTCCATCAGTCGGGCTGCCCCAAGTAGAGAGAAATCTACAAATAAATTTCTCTGTGCTCTACCTCTCTTAAAAACTACGCTAGACTACGTGTAGCGACCTCTATTAGAATGTGTAAATAATGTATAGGTTATACAACTACGAGTGATAGAAGGGCGTTACACAATATAATTATTGTTAATTATAAAGTATTGTTACCTTTTTTATGGTGTAAATTGAATTTGGTTCATAATAACAATATTACTCAATTAAGCATTATTAATTCCACTATTGTTAGGCGTTCTATGTACCTATACTTGTATAAATGTATTTGAGATGTATATACAATATAATTTTGATATATTTTATAGTTATATTCTAATATCTGGGCAACCGAGCATCGCTCGGTATCCTGCAAAAAACCTATCTAGATAACCTGAAGAGTATAAGATTATCTAAATAAAGAATTTCAGGCAAATCATTATAACAGTTTCCGAGAAATCATATTATGTGTATACAAGAATTGCTCACTTAACAGTATTACATTTAAAAAAAAATAGTATTATTATTCGCCAATGGATGTCCGGAAGAGTCATATTTTTTTGGTTATTGTTTAAGTTTATTATTGAAAACACGAATTTATTTTCTGAAAATGAATCCTAGCTAGATCGATTTATCGTCCCCGGAACCCCATGTATAACCCCCCTAAATTTCGTGAAAATCGATGGAGCCGTTTCCGAGATTCAGATTATATATATATATATATACAAGAATTGCTCGTTTAAGGGTATAAGATATATCTTTATTTTATACTAGCTGTACTAGGCCACGCGTTACTGTGGCTTAAAACTAACTACAACGGCGCAGCGACCCAGAGTGGATCTTGGCCTCCGACACTAAAAACGCCATCTCTGTCTACATTGCGCCATCTTGCGCCACTCATCCGCTTGGAGTTCTCTTAGGTCCTTTTGTCGTTAGGTCCGAACCATCTGTACCTGGGACGTCCGACGGGTCTTCGTCCAATTATTTGGCCTAAAAACGCTTTGGTCGCTCGATTCCCACATATGACCAATTCTTCATCTCGCATTCTCTCAATATGACCAAGCCACCAAAGACGGTGCGATTTAATCTCGCCGATAATGTTTGGCTCATCTATCATATCTTCGATTTCGAAGTTTTCGATCCTCCATGCCCCATCTTCTCTCTTCGTTGGTGGTCCCAAGATTTTTCTAAATATATCTTTTTATGCCATCTTTTTCAGTCGAAGTCATTGTTTGAATTGTTTTGTACTTAATAGCCAACGTATTGTATTTATCAAAAGAGTTTTAAATTGACTTTTTGTCTACCTGACAACTGTTTATTGGAACTCAGAGTCTCTCTGTCTGTCTGTTTATGTTCTTCATGCGAAAACCACTTATACGATTTACATGTTTTATTTTTTTTATTTTAATTCATAACTATGTTATCTGGCCGATCTTAGGCTATATTTTGTGAGATAAAGTAACATACGAAATAAACAGTGACGATAATGGTGAATCAATTCGGAAAAAAGATGCTTTTGCGGAGCTTAAATGGCTTACGCTGAGTAAACCATACGACATATATGAAATTAATGTTCTACATAATTGTAGATCTTTAAAATACCTACAAAAAAAAAAAACAGCGATAGCATATATATTTATTCTAAGGACCTCCTCAAAAAGCATTTTTGGCTTCCGTTTTTTAAGCGAGGGCATCAGTGTCATTGAAAGTAAAATGGGGCCACCCTTGAGTTATCCACTTTCCAACTAACAAAAGAATCAACTAAATCGGTTCATAAACATATAAGTTATGCTTAAACACCCATAAAAAAAACAATCTAATATAATACCTTCTTCTTTTTTGAAGTCTGTTAAAAAAGTGTGTTGCTTGTGCTCAAGGGTCGAAACTTGCAAAGTTTGTAAACTTCTCAAATTTTACAATCGCTATTTACTGAATTAAAACAAGTACGCTTTAGCTGAAATTAAGTTTTCTTAGATATACTATTGAATACTGCGTACATTACCCCCAATGCATTATTCAGTTATGTAAATCACTTTATCAGTAACATTTCGTACAAGCGCGATGCGGTAATTGTTAGACTCGGTTGTATCAGTTCGTCGAATAATAGAACCGGTTTTACAAAATCGGGTTAATACTAAAATGTATAGAAAGTTAAAAAAAAAACTTTTTGTTTAATAGCAACGACTGTTTTTCGACAATTCTGCCAACGTCACACGAACAGAATATTTTTCTACAAAAACAACATGGCGGCTCCCTTGTTGAAACTTTCTAGGGAGTTTTTGTTGCAACTTATAATTTGTGTTTCTGGTTGTTATTTTATAATCAATTTTTCTTATGCACAATAAACAAAAAGGTAAAATGCCGCCATAATTACATAATTGAAGGCCATATAACATAAGTTAATAAAGAATTACGTAAAAAAAACCACCAAAAACTTCAAACGTACTAGTTCTTTATATTTCCCGTTTAATTATAAGGGAAAATACATACGTGAAACATTTTACGAGATTATTATTTATAGACTTGGAATCAATAAATTTAAACGAATTCAGAAAAAAATACAATACAAATTGCGGACATCGACAGTTAAGGTCAAAACGTACTTTAGCGGCGTATCCTAAAAAGATATACAAAAAAGTTAGCTATGTCATTTATCTTCTAAGCATCACTCACAATAAGCATTTTTGTCTTCCGTCTCTTGAGCGCTCGACTGAAGGCGTCTTGAAGTACACGCGAGCGAAGCCGCGGGCACAGCGACTAGTTTATAATTGGAATGTAGGAAGCGCCATCTATTAACAATTTGTTTAATTAATAAGACAGCCGTTGGATAGTCTACAATATATAAGCGAAATATTTGCACGGGTCAGCTAAGTACTATGCAATAAATAATATAATTAATGTTCGTTATTAAGACAACATGAGTTCTCGCGAATCACTAAAGAACAAGTTTTAGTAATTTAATATCTTATCTTATTATATTTAATAACTTTGACAAACTAGATTTTGTCAAAAGCAAAGTTTTAATTTTAGAAATAAACATAAATAAGTCGTCCCGTGTTTTAGACTTTGTAAGACTAATAAAACTTTTAATAAATGGTATTGGGTTCTATAATAAGATTCCAAAGCACATTACTGATTTGCCGGACAATGAGTTCAAGATGTCAAGCAGGTTATTGAAATGGAAGTACCTCCCTTTCTATGCGTCTACTAAAATGATTATATGAACTGTAAATATTATTTCTACAGTTTAAAAAGATAAAACCGATCGATTTTTTTTTCTTACTAATTAAATAAACTGACCATATAACGAAAAACTATGTAAACCGGATAGGTGGTTTCGCGTAAAAAAACAAAAAACGGACAGATATACAGAGAGACCTTGAGTTTTATAATATGTATAGATATTAGAGATGGGCGGAATGTGGTTTATACCGAGGCCGAAGTTCGCCCGAACGTTGTGTCAGTTTTGGCACTAAGAACGTATTCAATCCAATTACGCTGCACTTGCCATTTCTCTTACGCGCCTCTCGTTCACTTCTCCCCTCTGCCTTTTACTTCTTCAGACCCAAACACACTCGAGTTAATGTTTTCTCGTGGTGGTAATGGTAGCACTGGATCTACTTCTACATTATCGAACCATCTCAGAAGTAAACATAAAAAGAGTTCAATCAGCAAAAATATTTAATTCACATGATGGACTCAAGTCGAAATACATTGTTGGTGTTGAGCGATATTGTATCTACACCGGCTTCTTGTTAACCAACAACAACTATTATTACTTGCATATACTGTTTTTCTGCAAGTGGAAAATTGATGACCTATATTCTAGGCAAATTAGTGAAGCCTTAGCAGAAACTATAGCGTAGAATGACCAACCATTTTCAATTTTGGAAGACCATGGATGTGGTTTATGTGTCTGGAGAAGTGTACATACCAAGTAATTACTAAAAAAAAATCATGAGTCAAGTAGTTATAACAAATATTTTCGGAAAATTAGAAGCTGTATTTGACAAGGTTAAAATTAAAGGTTAAGGTATATAATGTTAAAATTATATCTATGACGAACGACATGCGAATGATGTGAACCTACTTATATGAAAAATTTGTTGTGTTCTTGAGTTTTACTGTTGGTGAAGATTTATCTGTATATCATCGTCATTTGATTGGGCATTGTAATAAAGTATTATTTTCTTTAATCCCGAGGTTTGTTCAACTAATTCATCACTTTATTTGTTCTACATTACAAACTATTTTACCATTTTGATTTTAACGTCTGCACTAACTAGATACTAAAGTTTTGAACTTCGGTTCATTTAAACAAAAAATTAAACCGAATGTTTACCGAACTTTGGCCCATCCCTAATAAGTACAAATGTTATGGTGCATGTAATGGAACGCAACGCATAAGAAAATGTCTATTGCGTAGTAAAAAATATATTACTTTTTAAACTCTAAAGAATATCGCTACATAGAAAAACAAATTCAGTAGAAAAAGTTTCATAAAAATACCTTAATATATGAGCAGTTGAAAATTTGGTACCACTAATGGGCATTCTCCTTTGCCAGAGTATAGACAGAAGGTGAAAATACCGTAAGGCGTATCTTATAGAGCGCTGATTGAGACGGTCCTTGGTCTGATAACACTGCCATTGTGATTCGAGATAACTCTGTAACAAAACAGCTCATCGATCATATTGCTTTATTTAAAACTGTTAAATTTTACAGTTGCGAGCGGATTCTAATTTGTTCCGGTGTTGGGTGGTATCGCTAAATAAGTTTTGCTTAGCTATTATACATTTAGGAACAGTCTATACTGATCTATATTACGGGAGTTATTGGCGAGATTTTCAACTCTCATGTCGTGGGTTTTATTTTAATTCGTAAACTTACGGTATTTGGCCTTATAGTCTATACTAGAATATAATGAAGCGGAAGAGTTTTGTTTGTTGGTTGTTTCAGGCACTACCAGCCTTAAAAAAATACATTTTTGTATGTGATAGCCAGATTCATGAAGACTAGTATAGGCTAACTAGTATAACATAACGCTAAGACTCTATGGAGCGGAGCAGTAACTATGGACATCAAGCCGTATGGCAAGCTGCACGCAAGTACGGCAAGTGGAACAACGATAGGGCTCTACACGAGCGCGTTGGCGGTGGCATCATGGAGAGTTTGTTGAATAATGTTATCATGGGTGTAACCGTAGGGCACATCTAGTAATACATAATATAGGGTCAAATAACGAAAGTTTATGGCGAAAAAGAAAAACCACAATATGACAGATCAAGATCCCGCCAAAAACTCCAATAAGCAAGATATCGATATCCACAACAGACAGACAGACAGTCATGCAGCCAGTTGCATTCTAATGTGGTGAATTCTCTATATACAGAAAATAGTGGCCGCCAAAAACTGTAATAAACAAGGTATCGACATCCAAAACAGACTTCAGTCATGCAGCGAGTTGCATGGTATTCGCGTTACGCTGCGCTGCGTCGCACTCTTCGGGAACCCTTTTGTAGGGACACATTTTATGTACTCGAATGCAATTTTGCAGAATTGCTTTCGCGCTAACTGACTCTACCCACGGTTCTTCGGGGAATCTAGTTGTCTCTACGATAGGTCTGTGACCACACGCGTGTGTACTTTATGCAATAAATCAAGTTATTATTTCAGAATATTTCTGATTTCAAACCATCCCAAATATTAAGTAAGCGCTGATAACCCAAGAGTCTATTTCTAGTTTATTTCTAATTCTAGATTTTTCCACGTACAAAATCATCAGACTCTATGACGACAGTGACCAAACACAATATTGTATTGTAAAAAACTGTCCGTCATATTGAAGTTTAGAGTTAAATTGCTGTGGTGGTCGGGCCACGGATTAAGCGTTTTAATCGATTCAAAATAAACCGGGAGCACTGTTTGTACATTTTGTGATACTGTAACGAACGGTAATGTGAATGAATTATATAGTTAGGAATTAAACACATCAGATGTATTAGTTTTTATTTAAAAACAATCAACAACGTATCAATATTAATTAAATTTTTTGTCTGTTAGTATTTTCGGATTTAACTCGAAGACGGTTCGACTGATTTTTATGAAAGTTTGTAGAAGGGAAATATTTTAGAAATGATAGGCTATCAGAATTGTTAATAATCTATACATATTATAAAACTTAACGTCTCTCCGTCTGTCTGTTCGGTTATGTTCTTTTCACGCGAAAACCACTTATCCGATGTACATGTTTTATTTTAATTCGTAGCTATGTTATCTGGCTAGGTTGAAGGATAAAGTAACATGCGAAATAAGCAGTAGCGATAATGGTGAATCAATTTTGAACAAAAAAAGACGCATTTGGAGCGCTTAAATGGCTTACGCTGAGTATACCATACGATATATATGAAATTAATGTTTAACATAATTGTAGATCTTAAAAGACCTACAAAAAAGTCTGCTATAGCATATATCTATCTTCTAAGGAACACCCACATTAAGCATTTTTAGGGCAGCATAATTCGCGCGTGCGCTGTACAGCCAGCATTCTGTAGTCCACGCGAAGGGAGCGTAGGGTACGGCTAGTACTTTTATAAATCGTAAAAAAAATGAATTCTCATCCAATTTTAATGAAATTTTGTACACGGGTAGTGTATGTCTTTCCATAATTGACAAGCTATAAGAATCGTCAATAATAGTTTGAAAAAAAATGTAATTGTCAATCGAATTTTATGAAATTTTGTACATGTGAAGTTGATAGGCTATATGAGTTATCAATAATATGATGATGAAACTGATTACTGCTTAACAAACGCGTGTGGTGTGGCGAGTTTTGTTATAAATTAAGTTCACTGATGGAATGAAAACTGACAGTACCCAGTTATAGGAGGAATTTTACCAGTTTTTTTTTTAATCGCCGAATCATCTCCGACTGTAGATTTTTTGCCAGCACATAGCAATGTTGAAATTAATAGGGTGAGGGCCCGTTCGAAGGCAAGGTCAAAGGGGTTGGACAACTGATGTAATAATATTATATACGCTATTGGAGAGGGCTGATATCGTGTTAGAGTTTTCTGCGTATTGGATTATACGCAGTTAGATTAACGCCTTCCATCCTGCGTGAAGGTTGACCTATATCAATGCGTGTCTGTATATGTGAATTTGAGGTTATTTGACATTTATGTATATAAATGTGATATTAAATCGTTTTATCAATTCCTATTATATTTATTATATTGTTACGACAGTGCGAACTAAAATGCCGTGTATTGCGATGAATTAAATGAATGAATGTACACAATTTTTTTTAAACAACTATTAGTTGTCGCTCCCTTTTCGCTCCGATTAGAAGTGAATTGTCAGTGACCGAACTGTGGTTTGTATTTATATACACGAACTGGTGGGTTTGTCTTGTTTTAATGAAAGTTGGAGAGGTGCCTAATTGCTTTGTTTATCTAATTTCAATTGTTTTATTACTTTGTTTATATAGTCTAGTTCATTACGCACCTTTCGGCCGTCGATACCGTTGATGAATTTTATAGTATATCAATTGCGAAATGAGGTATACTTCCTGTATACGACAATTCATAAAAATCAGTCAAGCCGTTTTTAAGTTAAATCCAGACATACAGGCAAAAACTATGTCTATATCAATGAGTGGCTTATAGAATAGCTATCTATCACAAAATTTAGAAGAATAATAATTACATGTATAAGTCGAACTTCAGGTTTATTAGACTTATTTATTATAACTCGCACCAAACTATATGGCCGGTCTGAAGTCTGAACATAGCGACGAGTTCGAACTTGCGTATTGTACAGTCGTATAAATAATACTAAAGCAATGATGGTTCAGTGGTAGCGTGTACGGACATCGCATCTATAGACGTGAGTTCGAATCCCTGGAATGAGCCCGAGCTTTCAGTAAAGAAAAATATCGTGTTAAAACCATGGCATGGTGGTAGGGCCTACAGCCTGCCTGGCTAGCTACCACCCTTAAGTAGTTGATAATCTGTCGCCAAGCACCATCGTCACTTAAGATTAAACCCATAACAATAGAAAAATTTCAAACCCCATAATAAAAAGTTATCTTGCTTTTAGATAAATCATTAACTTTAAGTGTTATTAAATATAATCTGTGATAATATTGTAGTAATTGTACCTAAATTTGTGTTCTGCGCAAACTAACGTTACCCTATGTTCACAGCGGTGATAAAGTTTGGTGCGAGGTGTGTAAAAACGCTATCGCTATAGAAATCTCTCGTTCAGCGGCTTCACCGTATAAACCGACAAAAACTGAAGAGTGCCCGATCGTTTTTCCTCGTAATCATCGCAGACGGGCGCTATTTGAAAAAAAAAAATCTGGTATTATTCATTAATGTTTCCGTCTCGCTCGCACACCGCCACGCCGTTTATCTTCCCTCGCTCAGTGATCCGTGAAGTTTTTCATTTCAATACAATATTAATATGATTCGATTCGATACATTTCGTAATCGGAATTTGCATATGCAATTTAGTTGTTTTTAAAAGTATTTATTATAATGAAATTATTTCAGTCCAGCAAAAGCAAGTAGTAGAACCCTACGATCCCTATTCGGATATATATACTAATATTATGAAACTCAAGAGATTGTTTTTTTGTTTGTTTATTTGTTTGAACCGAAAACTACCGGATATCCAAAAATAAAAAGTGTCTGTAATCGTAACCGTGTCCGATATAAATGTTTCAGATAATTTCGGGTCGGGTAAGTCGAATGTGCCATTGTCAAAAACCAACACACATGCACAATCAAAGTTTCGGACGACTGTAATCAAACAATTTTGACGATTATAAGCGGAACATTTTTTATTCTCGAGATACTTGTTTAACATTTAATCTTAAAATGATTACATAAATATAACTGAATCTCGATACCTAATAACTCCTTTAGGGATCGGACAGGTTTTTATTACATATTGTAGAATTCTTAGAAAAATTTAATATCCATAACCTAAATTATCCGAAACAATCGGATATCTGAAACAATTCCATATCCGTAACCGAAACCGATTCAATACTCTTACCATATCCGTATCCATATCCAAATCCGAAACCTCATATCCTTAACATCCCTAGTTTGAACGCGCTAATAACGCGCTAATCTATGTAACTACTACCAATCGGATTTGAAAAGTTCCTTTTACAGATAGTTTACTAGTTATTCCCTTAGTTAATGAGTCGATCAAAAAAATCACTGAAACTTCACGTATTTTACCGCCTTGAGGGATGATTTTTCAAAACGCGGTACACTATTTCTTATCAAAAGCATTATTAACATGAAGAACTCCAAGATCCAATCTATCTCTGTACCAAAATTCATTAAAATTGTTTCAGCTGTTTGGGCGTGAATTCGTCACAAACAAACAGACAGAATTACTTTCACATATATAATTTTAGTTTGGATTTAGTGAGGAAGGTTATAAGCTATCAATCATCACGCTACGACCCTTAGGAGCGGAGTAATTACCATAAAAAGTGTAGTTTAGAGCGAGAAAGAAGTAACGGAAGTTGGTCGTGTTGTTTGCCCGATGAAAACCGTATAAATTAAACTCGAGTGACATCTCGGACCAATAACTAGATATAAACAGGAGATGTAGAAATTCAATGCGTCAATATAAAGAAAAACATGCAATTTCATAATATAACGTTAATATTAATACTAGTGATGAGCGAAAGCGAATGATTCATTCGAATGATCATTCGAAAGGGCAGTCATTCGAATTATTCGATTGTAGAAAACAGCTATTCGAATGAAAAAAGTATTCAATGGAAAATCTTACTAATATTATAAATGCGCAAGTTGTGTGAGTGTGTGTGAATGTTTGTTCACACGTATATCCTAGTATTAAAAACTTATATGCTGTCAATCAATCGTCAAATATATTTTCATTGCAATTAATAATTATTATATATTAAAAGTGAAATAATTATTGGCACAACTACTACCAATAATAAATAAATGAAACATTTATACAAAACAATAACATTTGAAAACTATTAATTGAATTCCAGTTAAGAACCCGTTAAAAACTTAAGGAAATACTTGGTTTAACAATATTTATTATAATCAGATATTTTCTATAGTTACTCACAACCATAAATCACTTAAAATTTTATAACATCACTGCTAACATAACCAATTAAAGTAAAATAACTTTAATAGCACAACTAGTACCAATGATAAATAAAATAAAACAATAACTTTTGAAAACTATTCATAAAATCACAACTTAAAACTACGTTCATGTTAAAAGAATATATTATTAATCAAAGTAGCGCAAATAGCAATATTATTTTGTAATATCTACTCCGACAAAAGATACATGAAAATCCGATCATCGTTGACCAAAAAGAATGCAAAAATTTTAGGACGTGTTATTTTTACTGCAACTCATGCATAAAAGCAGTGCCGCAGTTGCTATATAAACCTAATATCATCTGAATGATTCATTCGAATGAATAATTTCTTTCAAAAAACATTCGAATAGCGAATGATCATTTGAATGAAAAAAAAAACATTCGAATGACGAATGATTATTCGAATAGTGCTTACTCAATCATTCGAATAATTCGATTTTTTATTTTTGAAACAAAAAGATTTTCGCCCATCACTAATTAATACTACGTACTATTAGACTTTACTGTCTTCTGCTCGGGTGTGGTTACCTGAACTAAACCGTAATTAAATTCTCTCTTAAGTGTTCACCGACTTCGACGCGGAACTAATTTTATTAAAAATAAAATATTTATTAGCATAAGTGATTTTAAATTTGAATAATAGCTCTTTTTGGTAACTAACAAAAGACATTATACCTCATTAAATTGAATATTAAAATGTAATAACTTGAAAATAATTTTAAAGTAAACCTTTTTATTCATTTTATCATCTACCTCATATCTTTTTCCGTGGTTAAATTGTATTCGTTGGAAAGACGCAGCCGTGCGGAGAAGAGCGTGCCAATATTGACAATGCTGCTAGCGAACTTAACCGTGGCGGTAAGACCATTTTATTTTAATACGCTTCATCATTCATCATTTCAGCCGAAAGACGTCCACTGCTGGACACAGGCCTCCCCCAAAGATCGCCACAACGACCGGTCTAACATGATTAGGGGGATTTGCCATAATCGCCACGCTTGGCAGGCGGGTTGGCGATCGCAGTATGGTCGTGGATATATACTCGAAGGACGCTGCTGCCCGTTCTTCGGTTTATCCTTTAGTCGCCTTTTACGACACCCACAGGATGAGATGGGGTGGTGCGATTCTAAGCCGGCACACACACGGATGATTACGACACAAAGATTATTAGTGATGGGTACGTGTTACTTGCCACGAGAATCGGTTAAAACAATAGATGTACGGCTACACAACATGGGTGTACGGCTCCAATAAGACATGGAAATCGCAGCTATTTTAATATAGTTTTATCACAATGAAATTACATTTTTTAATTACTGTTATTTCACAGGTGATAAATGAACACATTTGTAACATTTTATGTGTGACGATTATTGTCATCGTGTCTGCATTTATTTCTGGCTACTTTTTTAAGTACATTAAATTATTACTAAAGCCTCTCCCTCTAGTAATTCATGTATGTGTGAAATCATATGCTCGTGTTATATATGTCGAAAAAGATATTAACTAGACAGTTATAAAAGTAGCAAGTCATCATACATTACGTTATTTTTATTAACAATCGTTTGGGTCGATCAAGGTCACCCTAATTGAATAATACAATTTTAATATTAATAACTTACCTAGCAGTAGTTACAGTAATATAAATCTGATTATAATTACGTAATAAAATACTAATGAAAATACTTTGAAAGATTTTACTAGTTATAAACACATTGACAGTATGAAAAACATTTAATAACAAACTGATCACAGAAATATAAATTAACAACACTTCCGCCCTCTATTAAATTCTATAATGAAGTGTGTGGCAGCGCTTTTTTGTTTGAACTGACTATACTGTTAGCCATAAGGGCCCTGAAGCCTCAAACAGCTTTTACAGCTTCACCAGCGTGGCATCGCGCCACTCATCAGTTTATATAGCTCGAGCAACGAGAGGCGCTTTCATGTCTCAGCAACGGGACCTCATAGGCAGCGATAGCGGCGGTATATTTAAAACATGTTATTATCAGACTGCCTTCGAAGCCCATTCACCAACATATATAAAAGGCGTATAAATTGTAATTATATGAAAAATAGTTGTCATGCTAATTCACTATATTATATGACAAATAATTTTTATCGCATATGAAAAATAGCAGTGATGCATGATATTAATAGATATGCCTAAGTCTGACGAACATGGGGATGGTGATGTGTGTTCGGCTTGTAATATTCAAGCAAAATAATTTGCGATAATAATGTTCATAATCGGTGATGAATTGAAACAAATATGTATCGCCTAATAAACTTTTATTCTATCACTCCAGATTTTTTTCGTTCATCCATCTCATGTGACATTACATTACATTGTCGCAAATAAAATTGGAATTTTATGCCGTGCAGTCAAGGATTATAATCGTAAATTCGGAACATTGTACGTGTTAATGTGTGTTATTATCTTCAATAATTTGTATTTTATTTTTAAAGATTCACTTGCATCGTGCTTTCATAAAAACACAAATATGGCTGCGTTAAAAACATTATCTTTTAATCGTCTATAGATAATTGTTTGACAAAATACGGCCGTAGTTCTCGAAGCTCTGTGCGGGGTGGTAGGGTTGTACGGCTCAGCTAGATAGCAAAAGGTGAATAGCCCGTCATAGCGTTTCGCTTACGCGTGTCACGTTTCTGGATCAGTCGGTGCATATAGTCAGTTTCTGTTTACGCAGGCATAGAGCTTATTTCTATAGTATATGGACTCTTATTGCCTAATAGGTATTTAGCTCCATGCCGGCACGAACTATTCAGTATACCGGCATGTCGCACTGTAGCACATTACAATTCACCTATCATCCTAGTATAATACTTAGACAGTTTAATAAAGTCCTTGTACAGTTTCCATTTATCGACTTGTTTGCTGATGAATGGAAAGATTTATGTGCTACATTGAAATTTAGTATACCGGCATGTCGCACTGTAGCACATTACAATTCACCTATCATCCTTGTATAATACTTTGACAGTTTAATAAAGTCCTTGTACAGTTTCCATTTATCGACTTGTTTGCTGATGAATGGAAAGATTTATGTGCTACATTGAAATTTAGTATACCGGCATGTCGCACTGTAGCACATTACAATTAACCTATCATCCTAGTATAATACTTCGACAGTTTAATAAAGTCCTTGTACAGTTTCCATTTATCGACTTGTTTGCTGATGAATGGAAAGATTTATGTGCTACATTGAAATTTAGTATACCGGCATGTCGCACTGTAGCACATTACAATTCACCTATCATCCTAGTATAATCCTTCGACAGTTTAATAAAGTTCTTGTACAGTTTCCATTTATCGACTTGTTTGCTGATGAATGGAAAGATTTATGTGCTACATTGAAATTTAGTATACCGGCATGTCGCACTGTAGCACATTACAATTCACCTATCATCCTAGTATAATACTTCGACAGTTTAATAAAGTCCTTGTACAGTTTCCATTTATCGACTTGTTTGCTGATGAATGGAAAGATTTATGTGCTACATTGAAATTTAGTATACCGGCATGTCGCACTGTAGCACATTACAATTCACCTATCATCCTAGTATAATACTTCGACAGTTTAATAAAGTCCTTGTACAGTTTCCATTTATCGACTTGTTTGCTGATGAATGGAAAGATTTATGTGCTACATTGAAATTTAGTATACCGGCATGTCGCACTGTAGCACATTACAATTCACCTATCATCCTAGTATAATACTTCGACAGTTTAATAAAGTCCTTGTACAGTTTCCATTTATCGACTTGTTTGCTGATGAATGGAAAGATTTATGTGCTACATTGAAATTTAGTATACCGGCATGTCGCACTGTAGCACATTATAATTCACCTATCATCCTAGTATAATACTTTGACAGTTTAACAAAGTTCTTGTACAGTTTCCACTTATCAACTTGTTTGCTGATGAATGGGAAGATTTATGTGCTACATTGAAATTATTTAGTCAAGGATGGAATTAGTAGGAGTGATTCATTCAGTAAGTAGATATTGAAATATCTAATGTTTGTAGTTTCTTATGTTACAAATTTTGTTTTACATGGTTATAGATGTGTCTGTTATACTGTATAATAATAAATAAATAAATGACAGCGGCGACTGGTGCTGGGATTGTCGATTGTACTTGTACTGTTCGGGCACGGTTCCGTCATTTCGCCGTACTGGTGACACGCCTGTTGTATTTTCCGAGACTCTGACGTTAGTTTTGGAATATCTTCAAAAGAGCGTAATATTTGTTTTAGTTTATTTGATTCATCACTCATCAAGTGTTGCTACAAGGGCCTATAAGAAATCTCGTAAAATAACGTTAAGTTGTTGAGATTGCCCGAGTATCCCGCATACAAATTTTTGATTTTAATGACTGAGTATGTACATATATAGACAGTAGAACGCTATAGTCACATACTTTTGAATGTAAGCATTCGCTTTAGGGCCGCGTACAACTCAGCAAAGTTTAATCGCAATCAGATGAATGGTTTAGGAATGTATAGAATACAAAAAATAAGAAAAAAGAATAGATGTGCCTGCGACTTCGTCCTCGTGGAATTTCGTATATGAAAAACACTGATAAAAAATTGTTATGTAGGTATGAAATTCAACATCGGTGGTTTAACCGTGTTTCGTGCTTTCTCCGATGTCTCGAAAACTTGGGACGCAATTTGGTACTCACTGCTAGCAGTCGGCCTTGCCTCACATTCACTACTTTCGATCGATCTATAGAAAACTACCAAACCCTATCTATGAATATTCGCAAAAAATACATACGTCTGTGTTTATTTCCATTGAAAATGTAAAGATAAAATAATTTGGGTTAATTTCGTATAATTTCACTTTATATCTAAAATAGATTACAGTATTACATATACCTTCCTTTTTCATATGTACATAACTTAAACGCAATTTATATACCATACAAATGACCATACGTGTGTATATACATACTAAATGTAGTATAATCCTCATCAAATTCGGTTTAGTAGTTTTTGCGTGATTGGCGTATAAACTAACAGACAGACAACATGTCAAAATGTCTCAATTCTCGTCCAACTTACCTAATCACCGCCTAAGAAGTTTCACTAAACAAAAATAATAAATAAATAAATAATATCAGTGTCTCACTGCTAGGCAAAGGCCTCTTCCTAAGGGAAAGTACAGACTTAATCACCACGTCAGCCCACGACGTTATGACGATTTCAAACACCAAGAAATCAACAGTTCTATAATTTCCCACATACAGTGGTACCTACTACAAGAGATTTCTAGGTTTCCTCACGATCTTTTTCTTCAACGTCAGCCAATAGTGTTACCTATTTGAATTAGTAAATGACTTTGATAGTAATTGACTATTTGTTACCTATTGTAGTTTATTAATGCTAAATATGCACATGCTATAGACCCATTCGATGCATCTAGAAAAATGTTTACAAACAAAAGGTTCATTTGAGGGTTAAGCCATTAAGCGACTATAAGTCATCGTTCGATTCACGTAGTGTGGGTAATTCCCGAGTCGTTTTCCTCAGACGGTTCAAATTATTCATCGTGTACAAAGTATGACATGAGTGTCGTATAGAATATTTCTAATGAAATGGAACTGTTTTATCGAAATTATTTAATCCATAATATGTGTAAATATTAAAAAATAAATAAAACCACGCTTTAATTACGCACTAAAATATAAAACTCTTTAGTCTTACTTGTCAAAACGAATGATATAAGCCTAAACTCGAGCCTAAACTTGCTAGTAAACACTTAAGAGTTCCATTATCCACTTCCTGGCTCCATCACCATACCCTCGTTAACAAGCCCAATCTAATGGACTTTTAAAAAAAAATCATATGAGCCCAAACTCGACGGGCTTACTAGTAGCCACTGAAGTGTTCCACCATCCATCTCCTGGCTTCATCATCAGATCAGCTCTAAGATACAAAATTATAGTGTTGTCATCCGAACTACATATACATACAAAGTTTCATTTTGATACGACAACTACTCTAAATTGACTTCTAAGATTTTATTACATTGTTTTTTAGTTAATTACACGTGAAGCTAATAAAACCGTGTTAATAAAAAAGAAAGTTAACCTTTTATTTGATATCACCTGTCGCGGTGCATGTCTGTAATCAAATCTTGCAAGTCGAATTTGATCCACTTCCACATATCCTACGAAATGAATTTTTACACGTCCATTCAGTTCCGATGACAATGGAATTTTATGTTAAACGTGACCTGATTCCACACCCAGGATTCGTTCCAGACGAAAGAACTCCTTAACGGTCAAAAACTTGGACAAAATTTTGTACACACATTTATTTTTGATTGCCCGCTTTAAATTGCACCATAGCCTGGCTGCTGCACCCAGGGTTGGCTTTCGACGAGGGAACTCCTCAATGGTCAGCAGCACAGACGAAATTTTAAATGTACATATAAACATAGTAGCCCGTTTTAACGATAAAAGTTTACTTTTATTGAAAAATTACGTTTCATATGAACTCTTGTTTTTAAGTGAAATTCTTGTATTCATTTGGGTTAATTTTCTGGCGTAATGGTTAGTGATACGTAAATACAATGTTCTACAAAAATATTGCTCCTTAGTACATCTAAAAAAAGTCAATTACTAATTTCTTTTAAATTATGCGCAGGTGAAACCGCAGGGTACAGCTAGTTTTTTAATATATTACAATTATCCTTATTATTTATTAGAGAATATCACGTGATTCATTTAAAAATGTTAGTTTCTCTATTTCCGGGTTATAATATCCGTCTACGAGCAAACAAAGTGAAAAGAAAAATACTATTTGGTGAATAAATATCTAGCCGCTGCTTTGACCGAATCGAGGCACTCACGGTCACGGAGAGAGAAATAAGCTGTAGAACGCTCGACCTGAAGAAATATTAATGAATGATATATTTTATTGTACAGTACCGTTTTGTACACTGGCGAGCGTAATACCACAACTTTCAATAAACCAGCGACATTGTCGGAGCAGTGATCTTGAGTGACTTTACTAAACCTTTCAAAAGCGACATCAATAAAGTTTCTGACGTCTCGTAAGCTGATTCTCTCTTTATCTATATCTACTTCTTCTATACTTACATATATACTACAAATATATTAAAAAACTCAAAGTCTCTCTGTCCATTAATGTTCTTTTCACGCGAAAACGACTTATCCAATTTAATTGTTTTTATTTTAATTCGTAGCAATGTTATCTGTCCAGATTATAGGAAATATTCTAGGAAATATTCCAGATTATAGGAAAAAAAAGACGCATTTGGGGCGCTTAAATGGCTTACGCTGAGTAAACCATAGGAGATGTACCAAAATAATGTGCTACATAATTGTAAATCTTAAAAATATTTACAGAAAGTTAGCGATAGAATACATCTACTAAGGATAACCCCCAATATGCATTTTGTCTTCCATCTTTCAAATGGGACAGCACGATTCACGCATGCGATTGACTGACGACATTCTGTAGTCCACGCGAGCGGTGCCACGAGCACAGCTTACACACACAGCACAGTTTGTGTGTGTAAAATTTTTTTTTACTTGATTACGTTGGACCGGTAAGGTATATATCAATGTGTGCGTGTTCCGCGCGACCGCGATTCCTTGTCGTACTTCCTTTAAACTCGGATGTTCGTAGCGAATTCTATATTTTTCACGAAACTTCTTAATTTTTGTGAATATTGAAGTTTTCATGCAGGATATAACATTATAAGTATCTATTTTTTTGTTGTAAAGGTGAGAGGTGGCAGTACCGGTGTTCCGCCCCCGTCGGCTCCCGCCGTCATAGAGCAAGAGAAGCGGTCTCCACTACAGCCGCAGCAACAGGGCAGGGTTCAACCACCGCCAGGTGAGACCTACTCATTTGTCAATAGTACATTTCATGTTCAGAATAGGGAACATTAGGAATTTTTCAGTGATAAACGATGATGGCTTCTTGGTAGGTAGCTTGTCTAGATCGACGTAGGTACCAGTAATGATATTAATTTAATTATCTTGAGCTTTTGGTGAAGAAAAACGTGATAGCATTCTGGCAGGGTATTTTACCTAGCTACCACCCTCAATTTAGTTATTTGTCTGTAAAACCTATATCACTCTCCAGGCTCCAACTTCTGAGTTCATCGTGTTACCATTATTAGCCACGTCTTCACTTAGCATCGGGTCAGATTTAGATTTAACGCTGAAAATTATATAGTAGTGTAAAAAATATATCACGTTAGCGGGATTCGAAGCAAAAGCAAAAGCATAATTTTAAACAGGTGGTTTAACCGCTAGACCACGATGGAGTTCAGTGACCCGATAAAGTTTTTGATCGACTGTATCCATAAAACGACATTAAAAGCGATAGAAGATTTAGTTGGAGCGTGTTCAGACGCAATTTAAAGAGATTTCGGTTTTAGGAAAGGAAATGTCATGAAACTATGATACAGTCGGTAAGGCATTTTCTATTGCTTTTGTGACCAATGCTGCTTTGCGGTAGAAATAAACGAGGTTGTGATGGCTCTGCAGTCGAACTTTACACAGAGAGAGAGACTGAAACACTCTTTACAAATCATGTCAAAATAACAGCTTTTTTTACTAAATGCGTATGAAAAAGTACCTATAACAAAAACCCTTTTTTAATTTTTGTTTGTCAATCTGTTTGTTCCGGGTAATCTCCGTAACGGTTGGACCGATTTTGACAGGACTTTACTGGCAGATAGCAGATGTTATAAGGAATAGCTTAGGCTACTTTTATTTTAGAAAAAATAATAGAGTTCCGTACATAAATAAAAAAAGGTTTTTTCGTAGTCAAGCGTTAAGTCCAGGCGCGCATCGGAGCTGATACGCATTTTTATTGTTCACAAAATTTTAGAGACATTGAAATTTAAAGATTAGTTTTTCATTATACAATTATAATTATAATGAAGTTGGTGAATGTTTGTCAACAGAGCCGGTAGCCGTGCCAGCGCCAGCGCCGAAGCCTGCACCCGTGAAACCTCCGAAGAATGTCAAGATCAACCACAAGGTAGACTTCTTTCGCTTTTATCACCCGGGTTACTTTTACTACGGAGACCTTGGGTGATTCCAATGTTTTTAATTAGCTCTAGATAGTGGTTTGGTTGCAAGTTTCGTGTTTTGTCATTTTAATCTAGAATTTTCGACAGTAGTCTATAAAAAAATATACGTTTATTAGATTAAACGAAGTCTGTTTTCGGTTTGTTTTACTTGACAGCGATTTACAAAATAAAATGTAGGTTCCACTGGAATCTATTAAAAATGAAGTTTCAGTAAGATTAAACAGAGTCTGTTTTCGTTTTGAGTGGCCGGAGATAACAGATATAAAATATGGAATGGTCCAGTGGAATCTATTAAAAATCAAGTACATAAGAAAAATCCAATTCTGTCTTCGCTTTGTTTTAGTGGATTGAGATTTATAAAATCTAGAATGATCTATATGAATCTGTCAAAAATGAAGTACATAAGAAAAACCAGTTTTCAGTTTATTTTAGTGGAAAGAGATTTACAAATATAAAATTTAGAATATTCGACTGGAATCTATTAAAAATGATGTACGTAAGAATAAGCCAAGTCTGTTTTCGATTTGTTTTAGTTGACGGAGATTTACATATTATGTACACAAGTGTCGACTCGTATTCTTATTGATTTTAATATATTATTTAAGTCAAAGACATGTTTCTGCCTCAAGGCAGAATATATATATATATATATATATATATATATATATATATATAATAGATAGCGTCAACGTTATCGATATAAGCTTGCGAACAGTTGACATTTGGCAATTTGAAATTGTTTGAGGTTTGACTAATCAATCAGTCCAGAGTGGTTGAACATCTATAAATCTAGACATGTCATTTGGCTCACCATCACGCCTGATCCTTATCTAGATCGGTATGAAATCTATAAATTAATTGATTTAAAAAATTCTGAATGACCGTGACGTAAGATCGAATTTGAAATTTAAGTGATTGAAAATGTGTTCATAAACTATATGATGGTGATTGCAGCTCACTTAAATTAAGCCCAAGTTAGGCATCAGTCAAAGATTATACACACCAGTGAGTTGTGGTAGCCGCAATAAAATCCCTTTAAATAAATAAAGCTTAGAGAATACAGGTCCTTTAAGTGTAATTTCATTAAAAAAATCTAATGTTTAAACATGGCTCTAACAAGATGTTGGCTTCCTTGTTAAAACTGTCCATGGTATTTTTATGGCAACTCTAGGTCCGATCCTCTGGCATGGAGCCCTTGAGTCTAGCAGCCGCTCGCGCTATACAGTGACACCGCATTCACTAGCTACCAACACAATAATTAAACTGCATTATACACACATGCACTACATTCAGGTACATAGGTTCTGTAAGGAACCTTTTTTTTCTTTATTTGGCTGGTTAGTCTAGACAAAATTGACAGATTACTAAATACATATATACTTACACTTGTCTCATCCCCTCCTCCCAGAGAAGAGAGACAGGTATATATGTATAGTTAGTTAGATCGAATTATGTACGGATAGGGAATTAGTTAGACCGCGACTTATTTGCAAGCGCTGCAACAGTCCAAGCCGAGGTTCGGCCACTTTGGCACCCTCGGAATTGGTTGCATTTCTTTCGTGGCTGAGCGCCTTAAGCGCTCGCCCCCAAGCCAGGGTGAAGCTGTAAAAGCCGTTTGAGGCTTCCGGGCCCTTATGGATAACAGTATATTTGGATTGATATAAAAAAAAATAACTGTGGCAACGCGAAATTTATTTTTCTAGATATAACTTATAATCCATTAGACTTGTGCACTATAACTTGAAGCAGTGATGGCTCAGCGGTAGCGTGTACGGACATCGCGTCGATCGACGTGAGTTCGAATCCCTGCAATGAGCCGTGGGTTTCGGTGAAGGAAAACATCGTGATGAAACCATAGCATGGTGATAGGATATTTTTTAATGCCGGCCTGGCTAGCTCCACCCTCAAGTTGAAATTAAAGCACCTATAGGTGTGTTCCTGCAGCTGCACTTGAGACCCAGTTAACGCACTAGGCTTAGCGTGTAATCAATTTGGACCACATCGTCACTTAAAATCAGGTGAGATTGTGGCCTAACGCTATATGGCTATAAACGATTAAAAACTAAACCTTATTACATAAAATGTCACTAATATTACATAACATAGGAACTAAATAACGTAAGTTTATAAATGAAAATAAAAATCTACTATTTGCTCTGACCTATTCTGATCTGATCTATTTGACCTCTATAAACTTCCAAATTGAACGAACGCATTGTCGTGTTTTTAGTTTTAATTATTGGTAATTTTTGATCTCTAGAATATCGTTTTTCTTACTGTCAGTTTTAGCACCAACAACGCTCCCTCTAGGGGCACTGATAGGAGAACTATGGAAGACAAACGAAACGTATTTGTAAATTATAAAAACGAGAGAGTGCGTCAATCATCGTGAATACATATCGTGCAAACAATACTGGTGTAATGTTTTACAGCAGCACCGTTGCTAATGGTCAATTCATTCATTGTTAGATATGCAAATTGAAGAAAAAGATGCAACGTGCTATGTTTTGCTGTGTGGGGTAGAATAGGATAATATACTAGTTGACTTTTTCTTAAAGTAGGTCTTAAATATTCAATTATTGTTCGATTAGAGGAAAAAGAATGTTACCATATTTTTTTAGGACCTATGAAACCGCATAACTTTTTTTTGTAAAGTTTACTTTTCGTAAACAGGCGAAAACGCTGTCAGCCATATTATTTATGATGTGACGTCATACGGGTCGAAAACAAACATTTGAAATTTCAAACGTTCATCATTGTGTAAAGCTCGATATTTTTTATTAAAATGCCAACATGTTGAACGTGGCGCAATCTGTTAGTCTTGTTCCGAAACTTTTTTAATACATATTACGATACGTATAGCTAGCTACCTATCTACCTACGTAAAACAAGGAAAATAAATGTAAAGAATATAATCAAATGCACAGAATTATTTATTGTTTATGATTAATGTGATTATTTTATAACGTGAAGTCAATGTCAAGTATTGTTTGCGTAAAAGATTCTGATTTGCGCCACCAGGCGGCAGAGCTTTCGTCGTGCACATAACTTTTACATTTACTAAAGAGTAATATTTATGTAAAACGTTGTATTTACGTAATACTAACCATTACGCCAGCGCACGTGGGTAGAACAGTTCGGGTGCACAGTGTCTTCCGACTTACTTGACAATATTATTCCACGTGAATCTGGCTATTATATACAATATCAGTTTTTCGAATCCGACTGGTAGTTTCAGAGATTAGATCGTCTAAACAAACAAAAAAATCTCTTCCGCTTTATTATACTAGTATAGATTCATGACCAATGAAGTGTAAATAACTAAATTATGCGGATCGTTTCGAAACTGATTTATTTTGCTGTTTACGCTTCTTTAAATAGACCCCAGTCCCTAACAACGGCGAGAGCCGAGCTCCTTACCGCCTAGAAACCTTTATGCACAGGGTCGTAGTAAGGATTTTGCTTTTTGGAAATTATAGAGTAGAATACAAGGTTGTGAATATTAAAAGCGGGCAGTTCGAGCAATATACAACATAAGACCTCACGAATCACTAAAGAACAGGTTCCAGGAGTTTAACATATTGACATTGCCTCCCAATTTATTCTTGATAGTTTGATGTAAATTCGTAAAAACTTTGACAAGCTTGATTTTGACAAAGACCACCACTGTTTTAATATCAGACATAAATAAAAATAGACATAAATTAGTCGTACCGTGTTTTAGACTTAGTAAGACTCATAAAAGGTGTTTAGGTAATAGTGTTAGGTTCTATAATAAGTACTCGTACAAGGGTCATGTCAAGCAAGTTTTTACTGTCGAAAGGTTAGTAGGTAGGGGGATCATTGTGTGAATGATATTGCATGGTGGTAGGGCTTTTTCTGATGCCCGCCTGGCTAGCTACCACCCTCAAGTTGAAAATCTGTCGCCAAGCATCAATAGGTGTGTTCCGACAGCTGCACTTGAGAGCCAGTCTTCCACTAAAAAAAGAAAAAATGATAGTGATATCTGGAAGTGATTCTCTCTCTGTGCATCAACTAAATTATAAATATAATTATTGACAGTAAATATTATTTATACAGTTGGAAAAAATAAATTGAAGAAATGATCAACCCGATCGAGTTTCTTACCGGTTCTTCTCGATGACTGGGATGTTTTCCGAATCGGTATTAATGTTTGAATTTTATAAGTGCCTTCTTAGGGCCTAAATTGAATAAATTATTTTTTATTTTTGAAAGATTAATTTTCGTGCCGTGATGGAGATTACTGTAAAACTGCGACTCCAAAGCCTAGCGCGTGTAAATATCATTGACAAGAGAATAGACAAATTTCGACTCTATCAGACATGTGGAAGAGCTCACATCCATTTGTCAATTAGAAAAGAGCTTGTTACCTTCAAATGGCTGGACAGAGCTGAAAGTCGGTTCAGCCGCTCGGAATCTACGATGCCACAGACTGATGCACAAATACAGACGTTAAACTTGTCAGAGTGAACAATAAATCTGTGTAGATAGTTTAGAGCACTATCGTGCCGTGTCCGCGACTGGACAACTTCAGATCTGTAGAGATTTTTTTTTTTCGAACTGACTATCCTGTTGTGGGCGACCGCTTAAGACACTCAACCGAGAAAAAAGGGCAACAAGCGAGCGCAAGGGTGCCAAAGTGGTCGACCTCGGCTTGGGCTGTTGCCGTATATGCAACCTTCGCGATCTAGCTAATTACTATCCGAATTCGATCTAACTAACTATACATATATGCATGTCCATTGCCTTCTGGGAGGAAGGAAGAAACACGCGTACGGGTAGTAATCTGTCGTTTGTTAGAAACCGTCCAGCCGTTTGAGCGTGATTGATGGATAAATATTCAATCAAACATAATTTATACCCGACTACGGCAAAACCAAAAGGAAGAGTTATGTTTTTAGCCCTCTATGTAGGTTTATGTATTTAACTATGTTCCACCATAGCGCCTAAACTACTCATCCGATTTTGTTGAATGAGGTGTCAATCGATTTGTTTTTATGGACCGGCTACATTTTCGAATAAAACGAATATGAAGGTATTACATCCAAAAAGTGTTTTTTTTTTGCTATCGTATCGAGTGGGATGTGAAATGAAAGACGAGAAATTTCAGAGTTTATAAATAATAGGTCTTTTCCGATTTTTAATACTGACTAGTGTGAAGACGAAATCTTTCATTCTACTTCAAATTCTAAAGTCATATTATTTTTATAATATAGGTAGGTACGCCAGTTCTTTTTAAAACTCGGTTGTTCATTTGTTTTTCCGCCTTTCGATTTTTACGGCAAGTGAACGCACGACACATTTTTGGTTAAATCGCTTCCATTTTGGAAATGTTGATCTGAACAATGAGTCCCGTGGCGAACTGGCGACGAAAGTCGATAACGATGAATTGAAAACCTTAGTTGCAGCAGATTCATATCAGACAACGTTGGAATCAGCAGCAGCCTTCATCGTAGGTAATAAAATGATACTGGTTCATTTACGTCAAATTAGAAGGTTAAAAAAGCTCGGATAGTGGGTACCATATGAAATCATTGAAGAACAACAACAAAATCTCGTCGAAGCTTGGTTTAACTTGTTGAATAGGCACACAAATAAGGGTGACTGAATGAGATTATCACTTTATATGAAAAGTTGATCCTGTATGATAATCGAAAATGTTCGTCGCACTGATTCGACAAAGGGGAGGCAGCCAAACCGTATCCAAAACGCAAATTGTGTGAATGAAGCTGCTTCTGACTATAAGGTAGACCTCTGTCGGCATTTTTTATTACAGCATCTTGAGAACTGGCACAATAATTACTGCAGAGATGTCGTGTGAAGTATTGCAAATGATGATGGACAAATTCGCTGTCAAACAACCAATACTTGTAAATTATTCAAGTCAACTCCTTCACGATAAAGCTCAAACAACAGACAGTCTCAAAACTACAGGAGTTACAACTGGAGGCTCTCCCTCATCCACCATATTTGCTAGACCTTGCTCCAAATGATTTCCATTTTCTCTAAATTTGAATAGTTTGTTACAGGGTAAAATTTGTAATCCGATGACGCTGTTAAAAACGCCTTTAAAGAGTAAATCGTTTCCCGTGTCAAGGATTCTTATAGCAGAGGCGTCAGTGAACTTCCAATAAAATGGCATAAGTGCATTGACAATAATGGCCAGTATTATTACTGAGGAAATGTATACTTTTCATTTAAAAACACAATTTGATTTTTTTCTATAAAAAACGGCAATTTCATAGTTAAAGACCTAATATAAATTCAATGACGTAAATATAATATACAAAGCGACAGAAAAACAATTTTATACTATAACTCATTACCGTAGTCTCGTTACAGTTTTTTTTTCTTTTATTTTTAATTATATTAAGTAAGAAATTCTTGCGTATATATGTAAGCATATATAGGCGTGTAATCGGTTTCTCGGCAACGGATCCAACGATTTGGATGAGATTTTGTACTTTTTTTTTGTAAGATGACTTGAGAAGCTTCAGCACAGATATTATATAACTGTAAATTTACCTTAGGTTAAGTTTGAGTCGGTATAATTTTTTTTTCATAGTCTGGGGAGTTCGTACCCTTCTCTAAATAACCCTCGTTTATGGCTCTGCCCTTGTTAGAGTACCAACCCTCACTCGCAAACTGATCGGCTTACGGATCGTTCACCCACATTCCAATAATGATCGTACCTGTATGTGTCTTATAAAGAAGATGAAAAGAATGACTAAAGTGGGAGTAGAATTTTCTCGACTCGTGTGATTATATTCAATGTGTGGTTTGATTTTCTTTTAGAATTTTATTGTGGGGAGAAAAATAAATAAATAGAACTGAGTCCTATAAAAAATGAAGCGTGTTTTACAAATACTATATATATATATATATATATATATATATATATATATATATATATATATATATATATATTATTATGAGTAGTAGTAGTATATTTTGAAATATGACTGAGTATGATGGCACAGTGGCAGTGTGTACGAACACTGCGTCGATGTACGTAAATAGGTTCGAATCCCTGCAATGAGCCTGAGCTATCGGTGAAAGAAAACATCGTGATGAAACCATAGCATGGTGGTTGGCAAGTTATTTTCCATCACCTCAACCGCAATGTCATCTATCGCGGTCAGAGATGGCATAAAAACCTTCTTCAAAAACATTTAGTTCTACCAACTTTCATGGTAATCAGTCGAACGGTGTTCCAGTTTATCAATCTCATGTATATATACTAGCGTTGCCCTCGGCTCCGCTCGCATGGACTACAGAATGCTGTCGGTCGAGAGCACGCGTGAATGGTGCTGCCTCCGCTCAAAAGACGGAAGACAAAAATTATTATTGTGGGTGATCCTTAGAAGATAGATATATACTATCGTTTACTTTTTTGTAGGTATTTTTACGATGTACAGTACTTAATTTGATATATCTCTAACGGTTTACGCAGCGTGAGCCATTTATTCGCTCCCAAAAGCATCTTTTATCCGAATTGATGCACCAATATCATCACTACTTCTTTCGTATGTTACTTTAACTTCCAAAATATATCCTAGAACCTAACCAGATAACATAGCTATGAATTAAAAGAAAACTATATAAATCGGATTCGTGGTTAGACAGAAAGACTTTGAGTTTTATAATAAGTATGGAAGATATGAAAATGATAGAAGCGTTTAGTACATTATGTTTATAATGATACGACACAGTTTACCAGTCGTAGCCGATTTACCCGGTATTCGACTGCGCAGAAACACTGTTCTCAATCGGCAATCACCCTACCAACGTAAATAACTTACGTGTCTTTATTATTCTAAAGCGCGCTCTAGTGTTGCGGTTTGTCGATAAAGTAATCGATTATAGTCGACTGTTCTCGGGGAGTAACTTCAAGAAAATAGACGTTATTTTCTTGAATATATTATATACTAGCTGCACCCGCGACTCCGCTCGCGTGGACTACACAATGCTGAACGGTCAAGCGCACGCGCGAATTGTACTGCCCCAATTGCTTATTGTGGGTGAACTTTAGAAGATAGATATATGCTATCACTGACTTTTGGTAGGTCTTTTTAAGGTCTACAACTATATAGAAAATTAACTCGATATATCTCTTATGGTTTACTCAGTGTAAGCCACTTAATCACCCCAAAAGCGTCTTTCTTCAGAATTGATTCATCATTACCGTCACTGCTTATTTCGTATGTTACTTTATATAACAAAATAAAAGCTGACAAGATAATATATCTATGAATTAAAGAAAACCTATGTAAAGCGGATTAGTGGTTTTCGCGTGGACCTTGAGTTTTATAATATGTATAGATTAGTCTTATTAAATAAAATAGGAAGTATTTTGCCTTTTGCGAATATGACTGTTTTCCAGTAATTTCGTAATTTGCTATGGTTATAAATCAGTCGGCCACTCTGTGATGTACTAAGGAAAACTAAGTAAAGTTATGAATGTAAACAAAATGTAGTGTACTGATGTATAAAAAAACATGTTTGTTTTCTATGAATTCGCACGTCATTAATCGCATTGAGTTGAAACTTTGTACAGTTTATTGTTTGCACTTGCCTGAAGGTTTGGCTTGCGAATAGTTTCAACAAATGAATGTTTCATATTATTTTTAATGTAGTTTTCTGAACTGAACACGAGGAGGTATTTTGGCTATATATCATTACGCTTTTCTGTCAAAGAGGTAATAAAAAAATAAAATTAAAGGCAATAAGCTACTGACCACAATTAATCCAGATAAGTCACTCAAAGAGCAATGGAGAGGGCTATGCTCGGAGTTTCTCTGCGTGATCGAATCAGAAATGAGGAGATCCGCTTGAGTACCAAAGTCACCGACATATCCCTAAGAATAGCTAGACTTAAGTGGCAGTGGGCGGGCCACGTAGCTCGTAGAATGGATGGCCGATGAGGGCCAAGGATTCTCGAGTAGCGGCCACGTACTGGAAGACGCAGCGTGGGCAGACCCGCCACAAGGTGGTCCGACGATTTGGTAAAGTTTGCGGGAAGCCGCTGGATGCGGGCAGCACAGGACTGACCAGTGGCGATCTTTGGGGGAGGCCTATATCCAGCAGTGGACGTCTTTCGGCTAAAATGATGATGATGAAGTCACGCAATTCCCGTCACGTAAATGACAGTAGCTATTGTTTAACAAAATTAGCTTTTCTAGAAGAATTAGAGAGATATGGTTAAATTGAAGTGATAGATCTCGAAGCGCTGATTTTAAATATTTTATTAACTTGGTTTCGATAAACATCGCTGTAGTTATCTTTACCACGACGGATTAGTCCCCAATATTTCTTGTTCTTAGTATGATAAAGAAAATGAACCAGCTATTATCGCATTATTATAATACCAAGAGAGTACTAAAGTGGAATATAAAAATAGGAAATCTAATGAATCGTTTATGATATACATCCGGTCAATGTATTAGATTGAGTAAGTGAATAATTGAAGTCTACTAATTAGGTAATTGCAACGAAAGGACACTTCGATTGGCGCCGCATCTACAATGTTGACTAACAAGCTCATGTAGTTTGAACGAATTACTGAATAGTCATTAGTAGATTATTAATTTGATTATTTAAAATTTAATAATTATATTATATTATTTTCTCATTATTATTGATATATCGTTCATCATCTCATTATTGTTTTCCTCTTCCACTTTACTCTTTACGCTGTCATCTTCATCCATATTTTGTTCGGTTTTTCTCTACTCCTATAGTCGTCCACCTTCATACTTAACATTCTTCTAGATATAAAACTGTTATACCTCCTCATGACACGCCCATACTACGCTAACCTATTACTCCTCAACTTCTCTGGTACTGGTGCTATTTTCATACTTCCTTTGATATATTAATTCCTGATCTTATCTATTCTAGTTATAACACACATCTATCTTAACATTCGCATCTCTGGCACATGCTATCTTCTTCCATCCGTCTCTTTCGTTGCCCAACACTCTAATCTATACATCACGACATGTCTTATAATGGTTTTATACACTTTTCTACGCTTAGACGATTATGTCTGATCTATAAGCAATGTACTCGGTTCAGTGACGTCTATGTAAGAATGTATAAAAGGAGAGCTTTCTCATGCCATATCGTACAGATTACTAAATACATATATGCTTGTCTCTTACCCTCCTCCCAGAGCATAGCGACATGTATATATGTATAGTTAGTTAGTTCGAGTGCTAGGGCATTAGACAGATCGCGATATGATTGCAATCTCTGCAACAGCCCAAGCCGAGGTTCGGCCATTTTGGCACCCTCGAAGCTTGTTGCATGCTTTCGTGGCTGAGTGCCTTAAGCGCTCGCCCCCAAGCCCGGGTGAAGCTGTAAAAGCCGTTCGAGGCTCCTGAGCCCTTATGGCTAACAGTATAGTCAGTTCGAAAAAAATGCCAATTATGTGCATTCTAAATAGTCGATAACATTGTCAACGACCTTTGTTAAAGATAGTCAAAATCAGTACCAAGAAAAACGACACATAAAAATAGGTTTAAAATTTACTAAATCGCTTTAACTTCAGTAGATATGATTTTAGAACTTTCATGTGAAACTGTTTGTCTATAGGTAACTTTCTAATACATCGCAGGAGGAACTTAGAAATAGTTATCAATTAGAAATAGTTACCACGTTCCAGTTGCAGTTTTAAACTACAGTTTGTTATGTTAACATTTTCTGTATCGTTTTTATTTTCTTTAGTTTCTAATATAAATAACTTTCAAAATAATATCGACTTTTTCCGACGTGTGTCTCACAACACAGTACATAGTGTAATGCGTTTGTATGAATATCTCTATTCATTCCAGAAGAAATACAACGATATTAAATTATTTATTATAATTACGCTATTTAAATTCGAGACGCTCAGTCGCTAAGCTAGCCCCATCACTACTCCCTCCCCCAGTCGTTAGCAAAGCGGCGTCGCAGACGGACGCGCGTCGCTCCGCGCCGATTTCGATAGCGAGGCCATTTTGAAAATACGCGTTCTATTTTCAAATTTTTTCTTTATCTGTTGTATTTTGTTTGGATAATATAAGTGTACATAAACAAAACAAGGTTTAATAGCGAGTTTTTGATATAAATTAAACTGTGGGGGTTTGTGTATTTTATTAATGGTGCTCATTTTATCGGAATGTATGTAGCTATATAATAACATTAAATTTGTACTGGTGATATAATTCCGTGTTATTCAATATTGTTGTTTTTCTTTTTTATCGTCGACGCAGTCGGTCGCATGTAGGCGGAAAATTATTTCGTGCCAGTGTTGAAGTTTAAAATATTTTTATATAACCTGTTTTTTTTGTGATTGATTTGCGGAGGTTGCTTGTGGTTTTGTATTTTATTGTAAAACGCATTATGAAAAGACTTTTTAAAATGAAGTTTTTTTTTCATATCACGATGATTTACTTCGACAGCGGATTGGCTGTTAAATAATAATATAGCTTGATTGATCAAGGTTGTTCTGTCGACTTTTCGTACAAATCCGGTCGTGTAAACAGGTAGAGAAATATGTCACAATATTTAAAAAAAATGTCGAGCATATAAATGACTAATTATAGTGTGGAACGTATATCCTCGGCTGTGATTTATATGTAATTAGTAGTAAACGCTCGCGAAGGCATACGCTTAAATCTATCTATACATATAATAAAATTGTAGTGTCTGTTTGTAATGTCAAAATAACAGGTTATTACTAAATGTATATGAAAGTATACACGACACCTATAACAAATACTAATAAGCAAATCATTGATTTTTTATAAACACTGCATTGAATATTTACCATAGCAAGCTATGTTTTTTTTATTACTTCCATTATTAGCGTTGTAATTGAATTTGTTATGCAATTATAGTAATTTATGTACACAGTATTGTAGATGTATAGTGTAATGATTGTTTTCTCAAATGAAGTTTTCTACAATGAATCCCTACAATGAGCCTGAGCTTTCGGTGAAGGAAAACATCGTGAGGAAACCATAGCATGATGGTATGGCTTTTTCTAATGCCCACCTGGCTAGCTACCACCCTCGAGTTGAAAATCTGCCGCCAAGCACCAATAGGTGTGTTCCGGCAGCTGCACTTGAGAGCCAGTCTTCCACTAGGTTTAGCGTGTTACCATCTTGGGCCGCATCGTCACTTAACATCAGGTGAGATTGTGGCCACTACGCCAAACCTACAACGATAAAAAAAAGTAATATATTTCCATTAAACGGAAAGGAAAGCCCGAGATTTATTCGGTAATTATTAGTAGCAAACGTTTAATATTTATTAGTAGCAACAGTTATTTTAACTTTATTCAGTAACGATACGTACGACGTATATGACATGGGTTGGCAACCCTAACTACGACCTTGAGACTGACCGGTGTTTTACGGTTTGTATTGTTATGACGTGTTGTTGTCTGTAGGGCTATCTATAAACGGTGCACCGGACGTTCTTGTTTAATAAATTTTGCGCGTAATAACGGCGCCATTGGAAAGACATTAACTACGTTGGATAACAGAATATTGTAAAGTGAGCAATTGTTATGTATATAATTATACTACCTTTGCCCAGCAGTTTCACCCGTGTGTAATTTAAAAGAAATCGCTGATTGATGATTTATAATACTTCGGTGTAGACAATATTTTATATGCGTCACAACTCACACGGCTCGTTCGCGCCTCTACACCTATAGTCATAGACCCGGGCCGCGTGTTGAATTATTTTAATTTTGCATTATCTCCCAAGTTATTCGTCCAAATAACATTCTATAAAGAGCAAAGTTTATCTTCAAAAAATTGTCTTGATGATGAAGTAACTTTCGTTCGTAAGGATTAATATGACATGCCTAATAATAATGCTCATAAATCACTTTTCAATTTTCAATAAAACTATGTCACAAAATACCTTATTGTGGCTTATGTGTAAGAGATAGGCGTATGGTATCGCGGACTTTTTTTAGATGTACTAAGGAGTAATGTTTTTGTAAAACATATTTACGTATCACTAACCACACTAAGACAATTTAAAATATCTATCATAGCAAAATTATAGATTATAATTAAATAAAAAACAGAACTAAAAATAAGAAGGAATACAAATTAACAAAAATAAGTTCAAAATATACATTGTCGTATCAATTTTTTAAATGCACTTATAGAAGAACGTAATAAAATTAAAGTGTCTGTTTGTTTGTAATGTCAAAATAACAGGTTTTTACTAAATGCATATGAAAGTATACAAGGAAACATTAACGGAAAACACATTTTTTTAATTTTTGTCTGTTTGTTTCGGGTAATCTCCGAAACGGTTGGACCGATTTTGACGTGATTTTCACTCGGAGATAGATGATGTTTTAAGGAGTAACTTAGGCTAATTTTATTTTCGATTATGTTATCAACGCGAGTGGAGCCGCGGGCACAGCTAGTCGTACATGTAACATGATTAGTATACGTAATATCAAATAATATTTGTCACAGTTTAGAAAATATGACGACGTGCGTATTTGAGCTTAAATAAACTCATAACAATTTATATTTTTTCTATGTTATTTTATTATACTTATTTGAATATTGGTAAATTTTGAAATAGAGTATGAATTCTAATGAAGCATTGTAGGTACAAACGCTGTGTCTCTTCTGCTATGTCAAATCTATAGAAATAACCGCCATGTTGTTTATCAGTGTTTGAACAAAAAAAATTCATTAGCGTTTTTGTCTATCGGTAAAATATATGTCAATGGATTATTTCGATTGCTATATGCGTAATTACATAGTGGATTAAAATCGTTCGATCCCGACGATAGAGTTGGCTGCCAGTCAAAGTCGCTTCGGTACCGATTTACACAAACAAGCCGTTGTAGCGGTTTCACGGTGCGATATTACCTACAGTTGATTGGTTACTCGTAACGAGCTTCTTATCGCTTGCGTCTCAATAAAAATACAATTATATTTATATTAAGATAAAAGTGTTACATTATGTAAGTGAAATTCTTGTACATAAAATTCACCGAGACTCTGTTTTAATAATTCTACAATTACTTGTAATTCTCTTCCCGTGACAGCCGCTTCACGTGATTGGTCAATTTTTACATCATTGACTCCTATTTGCTCACAAACCGTTTGTAGTTTATTTGTGTTGCCAATTTGTGTATTAGTAATTTACCCTAACGAAAATTTATTTTTTATAGATGTTACGAAATTTTAAGAAATAATTCTATAAAGACGTATTAAGGTTAATTTTAATTATAAATTTGTGTTTTTTTGACCTATATTATGTAATACAGGTGGCATTTTGCATAACATAGCTTGGTTATAGTGCATAGGTGATGTGTGTGGAATTGAAATATTAACATTGACCATGAATTCTAAAACGTCACAAAGACTCCCTGTATCTAGAATGTTCTAATAAGGAGGCTACCATTTTGTTAGAAATATAACATCATCACAAGAAATTTACATACATATAGTCACGCCTCTTTCCCAACAGGGTAGGCAGAGACCACGTCTTTCCACTTGCTACGATCCTGGCATACATTATCGCTTCTTCGACATTCATCGATCCTTTGATGCATGCTCGTCACTTTCGAGTACTCTGGATCTGACCTTTCTTCAGAAAGTCATCAATTTGATCGTGGAACTTGCATCTACTTTCCTCTTCCAAAGTTCCCATTCACACTCGTCTTATAAATCTGTCTAGTCATTCTTCTTCATTTATCCTCTCTAATCATCTAAGCATCCCTTCCTCAATCCTGTGACAGTTTTTCTAAAAGTATTATTGACAATTCTTATAGTCATCAATTTAATATTGACATAAGCTTCCCGTGTACAAGCAGTTTTTGAGATAAATCATGACATACAAACGGACAGACAGACAGTAATTTTTATTAATGTCATATGCGTGTTCCTATATATAGGACTTGTAAAAGAAAATTAAAAAAAATAAAGACAGAACTATAGATTTATTATTATATGTATATACTAGCTGTGCCCGCGGCTCCGCTCCCGTGGACTATAGAATCCCGTCGGTCGAACGCGTGAATCGTGCTGCCCCCGATCAAAAGACGGAAGACAAAAGTGATAAGATAGAGATACGCTATAACTAACTTTTTTGCAGATCTTTTTGAGATCTACAATTATATAGTACATTAATTTGATATGTCTCTTATGGTTTACTCAGCGTAGGCTATTTAAGCGTCTAAAAAGCGTCTATTTTCCGAATTGATTCACCAATATCTTTACTACTTATTTTGTATGTTATTTTATCTAATAAAACATACCCTATAACCTGGTCAGATATGAATTAAAAAAAAAACATCTAAATCGGATAATTTGTTTTTGTTTGAAGAGAACAAACGGACAGACAGATGGAGACACGTTGAGTTTTATAATATGTATAAAACATTCGTTCGTACAATTCGTTTTCTTATATTACAAATATTTAACTTAGTATTGTTTCTAGTAATTCGCTGTGTCCTTGTATGACAAATGCAAAGTATTTTTAGTTAATTTTGTTCTAAAATTATATATCCATGTTGTTCAAACATCCCTCGAATTTCAAGGTTTTATTATGGCAACAAATTTGATTGATACGACATATTATGAATATCCGGAATTGAAAGAGAGAGTATGACAACATCGTTACTGATAAGCACGTCCGATGTTCACACAAACAGTTTGTGCTTGTGTTTCTCGGTAAATTTCTACAGCTAATTTTTTTTTTTTAATTATGTGTTCAGCAGTTCTCACATGTCAGAAGTGACACCTTAAAATATGTTCTTTAAAAACATTTTTTATTAATTTTATACAACTTTATTTTTAAATATCCTAAATCAGCGAGATTTGAACTATCGACCACTCGTGCGTACTGCGTATGAAGTCTGGTCGTCTCACACCACTAGGCCAATCCGACGACGACCACAATCATGAAAATCAGGACTTGCCTTAACCGTGCATAATGTAAATGTATTCTATCTCGTTCTCTCGTAGGCTAAATCCTATAGTTGTATGTGTTTGTCTCTTTTACTGTCGCTTTTTCGTTTCAAATCACAACGGTACTAAAGAAGTATTCACTTTAAAAAGAAAAAGAAATGTGGTGAGTTTAGTTATGGATGGTCCATGGTCTGGTCACACCACTCACATCTGTTTCTGTCACAAAACAAGTATCAAGGCATTGTTTGGCAACGCACTCGTGATACACGAGTCATTCTAATTAGGCTCACATGAGTAGCAACCTATTGTGACTGGTCTGATTATGACTCTGGGACTATTTACCTTAACTTCCGGTGGATTGCGTGATTCCTCTTAGCAAGAAAACTTTAGGGATGGTTGGTCTGTGTATGATAAAGAAGAAAAAAGACATACAATTCACCTCATGTTAAGTGTTCACTACAGCCTACAGCTCCAAGCTGCAGAGTTCGGTCGATAAAAATCATAATTTGAAAAAAAGATGAGTTTATTTGTTTTTTTTTTTATCTTTCGATCTTTTTAGTTGTTAATCAGTTATTTTATTGTTAAGAAAACACATGATATAATATTTCTTTATTTTATTATTATTAACAATAAAATTTAGAAATATCGACATAACTCTAATAAAAAGTTAATAATTCTATTAAAAACAATAAAAAACGTGCACGGTTGCGAGGGAAATCCCCGAACTGTGGAAATAAACGTAGCACTGCGCACACTTGTATGCGCGCCGTAGTCTATGTCGGAGGAACTCACTTGACACATTTCGGCTGAATTAGTTGCAATAAAAAAAGTATTGATTTCAATCATTTATTTCAATAAAAACACTTTGTTTCAATCGCGATTTAATTAAGATTATTTGGGTTGCGATCTTCTGTTTTAATCACGCAAAAAACTACCAACATTGCCTATTTATGTGGTCCTTATGAGGCCCATAGTTAGCGACGTTTCAGTGCCACGATTAACCAAGTGTTTATATTGTCACAACCTATTTGGCTGCGATCTTCTGTTTTAATCACGCAAAAAACTACGAACATTGCCTATTTATGTGGTCTTTATGAGGCCCATAGTTAGCGACTACGTTTCAGTGCCACGATTAACCAAGTGTTTATATTGTCACAACCTATTTGGCTGCGATCTTCTCTTTTAATCACAGAAAGAAACATGCTATAAATGGCAAAGTTTAACTACATAAAATTGTCTTGATGATGAAGTAACTTTCGTTCGTAATTTTTAGTAAAACTTTGTCACAAAATACTTTATTGTGGCTTATGGGTAAGAGATTGGTAAATGGTATCGGGGACTTTCCTTTAGATTGTACTAAGGAGCTATATTTTTGTAGAACATTGTAATTGTAAAGTAGTTATTAGTTAGTTAGGCTGCGCTATTTATTAATTTAATATTTATTATTAATGTTAAATTATTAATATCTATTTATTAATGCGCTACTTAATAAAAAAATATTTACGGCTAGCTGAGAGGTCTAGCCTAATGCTAGATAGCCAATTCCTCATGAATCTGGCTATCATATACAAATTTTTCGAATCCGACTGGTAGTTTCAGAGAGAGTAAACAAACAAACAAACAAAAAAATCTTCCGCTTTATTATATTAGTATAGATAACAAGTTAATTATTTACTATTCACACGATGCCACAGGCAGAAACTAGTGTTCTGTTTATTTAAATAACTTAATATGTATAAAAATATATGATGAATTTTACTTTATATTAACATTACTAAAATACCTTATTTTTAATGGCTGCATGTTCAAAGAATTCTTTAAATAAAAAGCAGTTTAGTTAGTAAATTACGCTATCGGCTCCGTTTGTAATTTGCTTTATAAACATATTTATATGTTACATATTACTCTCACGGTTCAGTTACAAATATCATTTTGTTTAAAAATGGAGTTTGAAAGGACGAAGAGCGAGACAGAATGATTCGCTTCGGAAACTCGACTGCAACCGGCCGCGGCACGGCGATATCCAACAAAATAGCAAGTCTAATTAACTCCGAACAGGTCTTTCAAGTATATAGAACTTGATCGAAAATAATGAGTATCGGTTATTCGCGTGATATTTACGTCTCGTTTGCAATCGACAACTGTTATGCACAATGTTCTTTGGTTCGTTCGGTCAAATGTTTGATCGTATTACATAATTTTTTGCCAGTTTGACGCGCGTGACTCTATAACGCTTATAAAGTCCTCGAGTTAACTCAAACAACATTTTGACACCATTCCTCAAACTGATGCCGCTTTTTTTGATTTACCTTAAAAGCGATTTTACTTACTCACGGTTGATCGATTTTCCGAACTTGAACTAATACGTTCTTGAAGCCTCAAGTTTAATTTATTTCGTTTGTCATATTTATTTCCCTTATAATAAAACATAAAATATAGTAAACCGATAATTATCAAAAATAATCATTAATTATGGCTTTGAGTAGTAAGACATATTTTTACTAGCTGTGCCCTCGGCTGCGCTTGCTACAGAATGTCGGCGTCCATCGGGGACACGCGCGAATCTTGCTCGTTTTTCCGAATTATTTTAATTTGCATGTAAACCTAGTTCTATTTCTAAAATAAAAGTAGTAGTTACTAGTTACCTAAGTTACTCCTTATAACGTCAGCTACCTGCCAGTGAAAGTCCCATTAAAATCGGTCCAACCGTTTCGGTGATTACCCGGAACAAACAGACAGACAAAAAATGTTTTTGTTAAGTTCCGTTTATACGTTCATATGCATTGAGTAATAAGCTGTTATTTTGACATTAGAAACAGACACTTCAATTTTATTAATTTGTATATAAATGCAGTTTAAAGTTATTGAAACTTGGATTTTGTATGGAAACATATGACAAGAAAGAGGTTTCGAGTTACATGCCGTAAGTACGTGGACTGCCTGTAGCTATAATATATTTAAAAAAAAACTACAATGAATACTCATTACTTTCGATTTGTCCATACGTTGAAATTAGTTTTAAAATATTGTATTTAGGTAGAATAAGGGAAGAAGTAGATCCCAACAAAAGGGGCAAAGTTCGGTAGAAACGACGTTCGCGATAGTCGGTTGTCACTGATAAAACGAGCTGAGATTAACGGGTTCAAAGTTCCATAGCTGTTCCTTTAATTATAGCTGTAGGAATGTACGTTCATTAGTTCATTTACAAAACAATTCTTTCGTTTCTTTGATATGGGATTTCTAACTTGGAATGTTCTAGATAGACAGACTAATCGCGAATTTAGTTAGACAGACAGTAATTGTAATCACTTGAAAAACGTTTAATTACGTTCTAATTTTAAATACAGTCGCCATGCGCACTCGTTTCGCAGTGTTGCCATTATATAAAAACGTGTTTTTAAAGGTAAAAGGTATGGTTTCGAAGGTGCGCTTATTATAAAATTATATCGTTATGTTATTCGTACCTATGCATATTTATGATGTCTCGACGAGAAATATTTATCTTTTGCATTGTAAATATTAATAAACTTATATATAATTGTTTCAATTGATTTTTAAACAGATTTTTTAAAGTTTTTGGCGCTTTTAGCTAAGGGGCTAAAATTTAATAATGTATATTCATTTTACTTGTATTTTTTTGGTGTAAAAATAATATAATGTTATTTTTTTATAAAATACCATTATAACGAGTTTATATTATTTTTAACTAGTTGTGCACGCGGCTCCGCTCACTTGGACTGAATGCTATTGTACAAGTGCACGCGCAAATCGTGCTGCTCAAAAGACTGAAGACAAAAATGCTTATTATATTGAACATTAATTTGAAATATATCGTATGGTTTACTCAGCGTCAGCCCTTTAAGCGCCCCAAATGAGTATTTTTTCTAAATTGATTCACCATTATCGTCACTGCTATTTTCGTATGTTACTTTGACTTAAACAATATATCCTATAACCTAGTCAGATAAGATAGCTATGAATTAAAGTTGTGTTTAATGCATCGTTCTTCGAATTATATAAGTATATAACTTGTAGCAGCATGACGCCAATTGTTCCATTGCCACGATTTCAGAGCTGAAATAAAAATAAAAAAAAAACGCACCCAGCGTCCTCCTCCTGCAAGCCATCTATCTATACCTGCATTTTATTTCTTTAATGAACCCAAAAAGTAATCCGAATAACGATGCAAATCACACAATTACAATCGAACTTCAAGTACAAGGTAAGTTCGTCTGATAATTAATAAAAAACTTAATCAGATAAGTGGTTTTTCGTGAAAAGAACATAAACGGACAGACAGACAGAAAGACGTTTAGTTTTATAATATTTTTAGATAGATGATGGCTAACTTCATCATTTTGTTGGCACGCGAACATAAACGGACAGTCAGACAGAAAGACGTTTAGTTTTATAATATGTATAGATAGATGATGGCTAACTTTATCATTTTGTTGGCACGCGGTTTAAGTTTTATTTATCGTTTTTAATAGGTTTTTAGTTTTATCCAAACAGGTTGTTAATTAATTTCAAAAAAAACTATAAATGTATGTTAAAATTAAAAGTAATATCTCAGAAGTGTCTCATCTCAGACAACCAAACCAGTTCACACCTTGTTACGTACAAAACCTTATTATTGAGACGGCAGACGAGGCGTTTTTGTACGGGATTTTAGTCCGTCATGCTATGGCTTTTGTTTTTATTCATCAACTTACGTTATTCTATTCTATATTAAATTATAATATTTTAAAATTATTAAAATAAACATTTATTCTTTACGCTATGTGAGCAAGAATAACGTTACCCGTCTCTTTCTGTCACGAGGCCATCCTACACGTGTTAATGTGAATCGGGAAATAACCAAAAGCGGACTATTCCAATTGACACTTCGCTCCACCCGCGCAGGCACACCTGTATAGCTGGATCTCTCCGGTAGACTGTAACGTGTATGCCGGCCAATTACATTTATTTTAATGGCTGTGTAATACTAATAAGGTATGCACAGACTCCAGTGGCACACGTTATAGTGATAATGAAATTCAATGCATACTCTAAACCGAATCGTATTATGAATATTTAATAGGAAAAAAAATAAATTTTAGCACACTAACTTCACGGAAGCGTTCGACTTCGTAGCTCGCGGGCGGGAAAGTTTTTTTTTCCTCTCTTGTGTTTTGCATATTGTCACATGCCGGTGACGAAATCGGTCCGCGGAATTACGCGTGTGGGGTCACGTGTCGCATGCACGCGTTACGTTTTTATGATTTGCATAATTCGATGTGGTCGGAAAATGTGTTTTAGACTAATATTTGTGGTCCACTAACGTGAGAATGTCCAGGAACCATATTGTTATCGCCCATAGATTGCGTTCCGGGCACATGGCCCTGAATAAATTCTTTTATCTGATGAATAAACGTTCTTCGCCTAATTGTGAAAACTGCGATAAAGTTCAAGATATGCATCACGTTTTGATGGAATGTGTCCGGAACAAATCAGAGAGAGAAAGTCTGGTAGGGCTCCTTGGTCTCAATATGTGGGATCAGGGTGCCTTTCATGCTATATTATCTAAACCTGGTAGTTCTGATGCCTTTTCGGTATACAACTTCATTGTTTGTTATTTTAATTAAAGCTAGTTTATTCACTAGGCCGACATAACCCCAAGGGTTCAAGGCCTTAAACAAGAATGAAAAAAAAAAAAAAGACTAATATTTATTCTATAATAGGCTTAATGTTACGTAGTAAAATTAATGAATACTAATTACTATTTACACAGAGCAACTGTGGAGTTTGGAGACAGAATTTTTCGGGATCGGGTTAAAATAGGATATCGCTCGTTAGAATGGACAATATTTTTCAATGACTAGTAAGTATATAAAATATAATACTAGCTGTACCCGCGGTTCCGTTCGCATGGCCTACAGAATGCCGTCGATCGAGCGCACGGACGACTAGTGCTGTCTCCGCGGTTTTTTAAAGATAAAAATACTTATTGCGGGTACTCCTTAGAAGATAGATATATGCATTCGCTGACTTTTTTTGGTCTTTTTAAGATGTACAATTATGTAGTAGATTAATTTGATATACTATCTCTTATTGTTTACTCAGCGTAAGCCTTTTAACAGGATAGTTTGTCCCAGGTAAACATCCAGTTTAGGTAGATCCAAATCTTCGAATGCAACTCGGCTGGGCAACGTTTGGGAAGCTAAGTAACATCTTCTCGTCCAAGATACCGCAGTGTCTCAAGACGAAAGTCTTTGACCAGTGTGTGTTGCCAGTGATTACATATGGAGCTGAGACGTGGTCGCTAACTATGGGCCTTATAAGAAAGCTCAAAGTCACTTAAAGAGCAATGGAGAAAGAAGGCTATGCTCGGAGTTTCTCTGCGTGATCGAATCAGAAATGAGGAGATCTGCAAGAGAACCAAAGTCACCGACATATCCCAAAGAGTAGCTAGACTTAAGTGCCAGTTGGCGGGCAGCGGCCACAGTGCCAGTTGGCGGGCCGCGGCCACTTGTTGTGGGCAGACCCGCTACAAGGTGGTCCGACGACTTGGCAAAGGTTGCTGGTGGATGCGGGTTGCACAGAACCGATCGTTATGGCGTGTACGACTTTGTGTTGATTGACGTGAATTCGAATCCCTGCAATGAGCGTAAGCTTTCGGTGAAACATCGTGAGGACACCATAGCATGGGGGTAGCGTAAGCTTTCGGTGAAACATCGTGAGAAAACCATAGCATGGGGGTAGGGCTTCTTCTAATGCCCGCCTGGCTAGCTACGTTGCTGGCAAGTTGAAAATCTGTCGCCAAGTACCAATGCGTGTGTTCCGGCAGCTGAACTTGAGAGCCAGTCGTCCACTAGGTTTAGCCTGTTATCATCTTGGGCCACATCGTCACTTAACATCAGGGGACATTACGCCAAACCTATAACGATAAAAAAGTGTGTACTACCACCCAGCAGCGAGTGAAGTCGCGCGCAGCTGCTAGTCAAATTAATTGAGTTGTTAAATTATATTTATTTAAAATCATAAATATGATAATAAAATCGCACAAGATAAAAGCACCACTGACATATATTAACATAATACGATCCGAGTCCAGTGACCTTGACCTTTAGCGAAACAGTCGCGAACGTCTCGTTGATATTTTCGTAACAGTATAAAGATAATAATGTAATATAACGTTACGCGAAACGGAACGCGTATCTAAGGCGTGGCTTTTATTTGTTTTTTTTTCTTTTATTTGTCTTGATACATTTTTAATGTAAAACTTCTTGGGGCACGGTAAGGAAAAAATTGTGTAACGTCACTTTAAAAAAAACTGTTGATGCATATCTCAAAAAATTACGGAAACTCTCCTCAGAAAGTTTTCCTGTAGCTACCCTACACCCTACCCTTTAGGTACCTACCCTTACTACCCCATCTCAAAAATCCACTCTGTATAAATAATTAAATTTATTTGATATTTTCATATGTTTTGTTTCGTACTACTAAATATCTGTAATAAACGTTAATACTGATATCTTCTATGGGAATCCCCGGGCAAAGACAATATTTCAAAATCGAAAATGATCTGCATCTATATAATACCGTACTATTATCTAAAGTAGAAAGTTTGTGTGTAATTTTATTTACCCTTTAAATGAGATTTGGTGTGATTTTGCCGGACTCCTCCCCCCATTTTGAACTCACGTAATTAATGATCGCACCCCTTACCATCCTCGCCAATGTTATGCGTCCAATCGGGCGTGAATGTATTCAAATGTTAGCCGTGTAACACGATAAAAAAGCAATAACCCAACCATATTAATTTTTATGCAAGCGTCAAGGCAAACGCTCACAATCAACATTCTAGCAACAAGAATAACGCAATTATGTTTTATGATGTATTATAAACGAGTTTGAAAATAATATTATAATCTAACCGTCAGCCTATTATCTTAGTTATGTTGTGTAGCGATGAATGGTTTCATTTTTTTTTCATTTTGGTCCTTCGAGCCGAATGCAGGTGTGTCCCCGTACGTCATAGTTTCATACGTCATCCGAGTTGAGCTCTCACATTTTACATAAGGAGTAAGGCGTTATTATCAGAATAGTTTACAAGAACAGAGGCACATAACAGTCAAACAATACAACAACAGTCACATAGAACAAATAGCAGTGTGGATCTGTAATGTGTAAGATGAAAAAAAAAACTTACTAAATACTATATACCTGTTCCATATACTGGTGTCTGACACAAAAATAAAATGTTTCAGTTTGAAGCATGCTGTTCTCTATTCAAGCTTAAGGATCATTACTTTGTTAGAGGGAGATACAAAATAATATCACTTGGAAAAAGTCCTTTACTCTTTTCAATTATAGTAATAGAAAGGTGTGGCATTATGTAACAGGCTGTTATTTCGGAATAGGTTTTTCGAAATGTTATTTTTCTGGAACAGGAACGAATGGAACAGGTTTCTTATTTTATCTGTTATAGCTGGACCCCGACCCTATCTTACATTTGCGTATTTTAATAACCACCGACGCAAATATCCCCCCTGTTTATAAGTTTAACGTGTGCATATGTCTATTTGTCTGTGGCATCGTAGCTCATAAACGGATGAATCAGTTTTTTTTTGTTTCTTTGATAGTATGCGATAAAGGCTGTGGCGATCTTTGGGGGAGGCCTATGTTCAACAGTGAACGTCTGTCGGTTGAAATGATGGACGAGAAGTTAGCTAACCTAACCTAGCACTCAATTTTGCTCCCTATTTAAATTAATGTATACGAAGAGATAACATTCTACAAACACGCTCACAAACTTTTTACTATAATGTTAGTATAAAATCACCTCTATGTATTTGAATTAATGTTCAGAGCAGATTATGAACCAAAATTTTTTCAATGTTCTCGTAGTTTCGTAATATGTGAACGAACCTCGGTTTGGTCGATGCAATCCTGTAAATGCCAACCGTACGGAATTATAATTATCGTTGGTTAAGACAACTATTTCTACACGTTCATTTTTTATATTGCATTCCTTCCTAGTCGAAAATTTTAACGAGAGATATTAAAAATAGAGTCTGTGTAGGAAGAGATTATGGTTCAGTGGTAGCGTGTTCGGACACCGATTCGTTGGACGTGGGTACGAATCTTACAATGACCTTGTACTTTCCGGTGAAAGGAAGCAATTACGGTGGTAGGACATACCCCAATGCCCACCTGTTGAGCTACCACAGTCAAGTTGAACATCTGTCGCAGAGTACGGTCTATAGGTGTGTTCCGGCAGCTGCACTTCAGTTCGAGTTCCTTAGCGTTAGTTTAGCGGCCACATCGTCACTTAATATTAGAAGAGATTGTACTTAAGGGCTCAACCTATCTATATAATAAAATGATTGTCGTTTGTTGTTGTGGAAAGATACTCGATAGATTTTGATAATATTTTTTTTCGGTTACTCATTAGACACTTGGTTCTTATAAAAAAACAATATCTTTATAAGCAATAATTCTGGAACTCAGAACAACGATAGGCTCTACACGGGGGTGCGTAGACGGCGCGGCTGCTCGTATATTTGTAATAATTTTTCACACCTAATCTACCTATGTATATCTATACATATTATAAAACTCAACGTCTCTCTGTCTCTTTCCGTTAATATTCTTTTCCTGCGAAAACCACTTGTTCGATTTACATGTTTTTATTTTAATTCATAGCTATGTCATCTGACCAGGTTGTAGAATATATTTTGTTACATAAAGTAACATACGAAATAAGCAGTGACGATAATGGTGATTCAATCCGGAAAAAATACGCATTTGGGGCGGTTAAATGACTTAAGCTGAGTAAATCAAACGAGATGTATCATATTAATGTTCTACATAATTGTAGATCTTAAAAAGACGTACAAAAAAGTCAGCGATAGCATATATCTATATTGTAAAGATCTCCCAAAATAAGCACTTTGTCTTCCGTCTTTTGAGCGGGGGCAGCACGATTCGAGTGTGCGTTTTTTTTTTTTTTTTTTTTTTTTTTTCGATCTGACTATACTGTTAGCCATAAGGGCCCAGGAGCCTCGAACGGCTTTTACAGCTTCACCGGACTTAGGGGCGAGCGCTTAAGGCACTCAGCCACGAACGAGTGTGCGTTTGACCGACGGCATTCTATAGTCTACGCGAGCGGAGCCGTGGGCACAGCTAGTACAGTATATATTAAAAATTATGAGCGTACATATTACGACATACTCTTATTTACAAGACACAAGGCAATTAAGAGTGGTATAGAACATGTGTAAGATTTGACTGAGGAAGCTTCACCGCTATCTACATTTATTTCTCCCGCGCCGAAGGGTGTTGTTGTGTTACAACAAGCCGTTATAACTCACACCCCTGTCAGCCTTGCTGACCTCAGTGTACGGGGCGAAAACAACGCCTAAGAGATGAGGATCGAGAGATGGTGGCACTTTAAAGAAAGGTATAATAAACCGTCCAATAATAACAGAGTATAAATTACGATAGACAATTCAAAATGAATGTGCAACTTGACTCACCAAGGTCGTCTCGTTGCGTAACTGGACTGTATATTTTTGCAAATATGTGGTTTATAAAAGTCTTGGTGTGCTCCACAGTTTCACTCGTGTTAAATTTATGCGTGTTTAGCCTATTATTATTCTCACTGCTTACAGCTTGCCAGATTGCTTGACGTTAATGGTTACTGCTCCGCTCCTTAGAGTTGTGGTATGAAGTTATATAGTCTTTAACCTTCTTCGCTAAGTAGGCTATAATATACTAAAAGAAGTTTTTAAATCTGACGGGTAGTTCCATGGATTAGCGCGTTCATAATTATAGTATAGACTAGCAACCCGCCTCGGCTTCGTACGGAGTAGCAGAGTAATATATATAACTGTATTAATTCACGCAAACTTACGCCAGTAAAGCTCCCATTAGGCATGATGTTTTCCGGCATTTTCAACAATCATCGTCAGGTTTCAACTAATTTACACAAAACTTTAATGAATTATACACGTAAACCTTCCTCATGAATCACTCTGACCATAGATGAAAATCCGGACAGACGCGCCGGGGGACTTTGTTTTATGATTGTAAGAAATTTTAATAGGGTTACCTTATGTGAAAAGAAAAACCCGGACATGCGGAGTATTTTATATGTATTCGTGCGAGGTTTTAATTTTGCCAAATACTCGTAACGTAATTGGTGGGCACTGACTAGTAGCAATAAAACAATAACAAATATGTATATGAAATGTATTTATGTATATGCAAGAATACAAATGGCAAAGTGTAATTTTGATATGGCATTGACATAACTCGACTTTGTTGCAATCAATCAATCAGTGCAAGTTGGGATCAAGAAATGTTTTAAGTACATAGAAGCATTTGCTATATTTTTTTGGAGTTTTTTTGAATTTTACTCCTTAAGAAACGATATAAGGCGCACGATATGAAAAAATATGAGGAGTGAAATTGAAAGTGCAACATCAGGTAAACAATTTTTAACCTTAGTGCTATTCAAGTAAGGTAAAGATTTATTCAACTTTTACGTTTGCTGCGTAGTCCGTCAGACGCGAATCGACCGTTGAAATGAGCGGGAACGTCGCGCGATTACATGCACTCTATATCCTAAGAGATGCCTTTATTTATTCTTCTTGCCAATTGTATATATTCTAAATTCCAAGACGGTTCTTGAGGAGTAAACTCCAGTCGCGCGTTGGAGCTGTCACACACACATTTTTTGTAAGGTATAAATGGTAAGCAGAGTAGAGAATCAGAAAACAACGTCGACAACCGCGAGAGTTACAATCCATCGCTAGTCATCACTATGCCATAGATTTTGAATAAGACGATACCAAAAACGGAATATACTAGTGTCCGTATGATTTTCTTTGTTATACGAATTACGTCCAGCTATAGTATGTATACGTACAGCACAATTAAACACGTCTACTGAACATTAACATTACAGTTTAAAATCTTAGACTTTGTAAAAATAAACGGGGTTTATTTGATAACGGCTGATACAGACCGATAGCACAAACGAAAATGGTCTCGTATTCTTATTTCGTTCTAACACATAAGTTTACTATGCTCTTTCTCTTTCGAGTTGCCGATCTATATAATTTATTCAGTCTACTGTTTAAACTATGCGTTTTCTGTCAGGTCAGTATTGAGAATTTTATTAGATATATATCGGATTAAAACATGAAATTATGTTTTGTTTTTTAATAAAAAGTCGCCTTTTTATTAATTATTACTTGTAACACTGTAATTGTGTGGCTATGTTGTTTGTCACATATAATGTGTTTCACCTTGGCTTGCCGTTGAACTGTGCCCGTTCGATTTGAAACACTTGCATGATATGTGATAATAATAGGGCCGTTCACGATTTTATAGATCCGATTGCTAATAATGTTTAACCTACCGAGCCTAGATACAAGGAGAACGATCTACATAGACGATTGTACAGTAAATACGTCAAGAAAAAGGACGGATACATTGTTTTCCTAAATTTGCCAAAAGTATAGCGCTGCGCTCACATTTTGTCAAGTTTATGAAGTCTGTTTATTATACCTATAGTAATCGTGCACGAAATATAGGGCAAGGATGTTTTGGAAGTCCGCATCCGTAACCCAAAGTATCGGATATCCGAAATAAAATTATATCCGTAAACGTATCCGACATAGATGTTTCGAATCTATACTAATATAATAAAGCGGAAGAGTATTTTTTTTTTGTTTGTTAGTTTAAACACGCTTATCTTTAGAAGTACCAGTCGGATTCAAAAATTATTTTTGTATATGATAGCCAGATTCGCGAGGAATAGTATAGCATTAGCTATACACCTCTCAGATAGCCCTTAATATTGATTTTTATTAGTAAGTCGGACTTGAACATCGCACCTGAACTGCTTTATCCGCATGCGCTGGCGTAATGGTTAGTGATATGTAAATACAATCTTCTAAATAAATATTGCTCCTTAGTACATCTAAAAAAAGTCCGGGATACTATACGCCTATCTCTTACACATAAGCCACAATAAGGTATTCTGTGACTTTTTTAAAATTGAATATTTAAAAGTGATTATTGAGCATTATTATTAGGCATGGCATATCAATCCTTACGAACGAAAGTTACTTCATCATCAAGACAATTTTATGTAGATATATGTACTTTGTAGCATGTTATTTGGACGAATAGTTTTGGAGATAATATAAAATTAAAAATTCAACACTCGGCTCGGGTCTATGACTATAGGTGTATTGACGCGAACGAGCCGTGTGAGTTGTGACGTATAACCCTGACCGCCTAATAAAAGTATAGTCTATACTGAAGTAAATATACATCATCAATCAGCGATTTCTTTTAAATTATACGCGGGTGAAACCGCGGGGCACAGCTAGTAATTTCATATAGAGACGAAGTCAAAAAAAACATAATGTTGACATTATTATCTTTAATAGTTAATTTCATCATATCGCACTTCCGTCACATGATGCGCGCGCAGCTAACAATTTTACCCTCTACTAAACGCGTAATAAGAATCATATCTTCAAAATTAATATGGCACAGAGTAATTTTATTTATCTCCTGTCATCTAAATGGTATATAGGTAGTGTAGTTCTAATCCCGTATTTTAGGCCTCGTGTATTCTCCACGTAGATACATCGGGTTACGCAATACGGGAATATTAAATATTCTTTTAAAAATAAGTATCAAGATTTATTTTTATTAATTTCTTGATTACTTTTAAAGGAAAACATTTCTGTATTACCCACAATGACACTTGACGTTCAGTGACGTAATGGTTAAATAATATGGCGGCTTATTAAAACTGCGGTCGTCGGACCGTGTTTGGAAATGTTTGGTTTTTTTTTTAATACATACACTTACGTACGTTATTTGGACCAATATTATGTGATATTAATGACATTTTGCATGATACAGTTTGTTATTGTCAACAATTGACTTAGATTACAAATTACTTATAAGAAATGTGATATTATAAGTTGTCAGAAAAAGTCTCTGTAAATTTCTAGTAAGGGGCTGCTGTCATTGTATTGGAACGCTGTTTAAAATTAGAGAAACATTACAAAGTTAAGGACCTGTATTCAGTGGCAGTAATTTGTACTTATTATAAAATAAAGTCCTCCACTGCGTCTGTCCTATATAAACGCGATAAACTCAAAAATACTGAACGAATTTGCATACAGTTTTCATCAATGATCGGAGTGATTCATGAGGAATGTTTAGGTGTATAATTTATTAAGGTTTTTATAAATTGGCTGAAATATGATGACGATTGTTGAAGATTTCGGAAAAACTTTACTGGCGTACGCCCCGTAAACAAAGACATGTGTATATGTTAATGCTATGTAATACAAAGCTTTGGTTGCTAGTAAAACAAGGTCCACATTTTTTAATCTTAAAATATCACTCTAAAAAGATGGCGAGTCTCTAGTTAGAACTGTCCAAGTAGTTTTTGTAGCAACTTAAAATTTATACATCTAGTTTTCAATAAAATGACCTGATTTCATGTTTTCTGTAGTGCGCGCACCACGCAAAAACTTTTCGATAGATTTTGATTTGTTTAACTCAATGATATTATATATAGACAAGAAGATTTTACTCCTTAGATATGTGGTCCTTATCATAAAAAAAACAACGATATTTTTATAAACAATCATACTGTTGTCCTCGCGAGTGGAGCCGCGGGGCACAGCTAGTTATTTATAAATCACTTCACTTCAGTACAATAACCAAACAATATTACGCAAAATACTACATCATATAAGTCCATATATGTAACGTATAGTGAATAAAAATAAAAATTACGAAATGACAGATCAGGATATCGCCAAAAAATCATAAGATTGATGATCGTTTCGTGTATACTTAAAACCCGATATTCTCAAATATTATGTAATTGTGTAAAGAAGATAACCGTAATAAATTAAAAACTCTCACTACGCGAAAACATACCTATGTAATAACAAATAAAATGATAAATTCTGCCTAATTATCATTTGGCCTTGGCGCTCGTGTAGTGAGGGGTATTGGTAACAGATGCAAGATAAACGAGCGAGACGGATTATGGTGACGCGCTAGTAAAAAAGAGACGGCAGTACCGGCGCGGAGCGACGGCACACGATTCTCGAGCGCAACGTGGACAGAACACGCGGTCGTAATTTTCCAACGTTTTTGAGGTTATGTTTTATGAAAGTTGATTTTGTGTAGTACCTATGTATAAAAATGTGTTCGTATTGTGAAAGTATAGCCGTGAAAATGATAAACTATATATTACGTTATTTATACGTTGAACCAAATTGTATTATACAAGAATGTTTATGAGAATAACGCATGATTATCATTACGTGAGCGATCGACCAATATCAAGTAACTATGGCTTACTTCAAGGTCACACTTTTAATTCTTTGATGTTGTTCTAGCCATCTATATTTTATAAATATACATATTATAAAACTCAATGTCTCTCTCTCTCTGTCTTTCTGTCCGTATATTCGTATATGTTCTTTTCACACGAAAAGCTCTTATCCATATGCACATGTTTTTTTAAATATAATTCTTAGTTATGTTTTAGGATATATTTTGTAAGATAAAATAACATACGAAATAAGCATTGACGATAATGGTGAATCAATTCGGAAATAAGGCGCATTTAGGACGCTTAAATAGCTTACGTTGAGTAAAGTTAGATATTAAAAATACCTACAAAAAAGTCAGCGACAGCAATATCTATCTTCTAAGGATCACCCACAATAAGCTTTTTTGTCTTCATTCTTTTAAGCGAGGCAGTACGATTCGCGCGTGCGCATAACCGACGGTATTCTGTATTCCACGCTAGCGGAGCCGCGGGTACAACTAGTCGATTTAGATGGAGCCGACTAGTTATTGAGTTTCAATATTAATTTTCTTACGGTTTTATATAAGATACTCGAGTCTAGGGTTGGTTGCCAATATGTATAAATACTGTATTTCACATAGTTTGAAATCCTAAGATTCGTTTTATGTAAATCATTTTAACACTAAGCCTACTTACTCTTTACTTTAGAGACAGAAATATTTACGACGTAGGTACTTTATTTTGATTCTTTATATTATTTTGATTTTTGAATCAATCACGGAACACTCGTAAATCTTTTAAACATGTCAATGTACTAATTTTATGGTTCTGTTTCCTTAATTAACGAAATGTCAAATGTCAGTATTCATTAATATTAAGATGAATTCAATAGACCCGTGAAATAGTCATGATTCCGAAACTATTTTGTAATCATGGATGATCTAGTGGACAACCTTTGGAAAGTTGATAGATGAAAAGACGGTTTATTTTATACATATATCAAGTGTTAATATTAAAGGTATTTGAATCGAAAACGAGATTGTAATTGAGAAACAAGATATTTAATTTTGGAATCAATCTAGTTTTACAAATTTTCATCAGTGAGCCTGTTTTGATAGTTTGATTTATTAGTTTTCATCATAGAAAACGACTGTTCACTTAAGACTTGCCAAGTTAGAAATCCGACTACGATCCGTGTACGACTTCGTGTCGATTGACGTGAGTTCGAATCTCTGCAATGAGCGTAAGCTTTCGGTGAAACATCGTGAGGAAACCATAGCATGGTGGTAGGGCTTTTTCTAATGCCCGCCTGGCTAGCTACCACCCTCAAGTTGAAAATCTGTCGCCAAACACCAATGCGTGTATTCCGGCACCTCCTCTTGAGAGCCAGTCTTCCACTAGGTTTGGCGTGTTTGTGGACACTGCGCCAAACCTATAATGATAAAAAACCTCTATCAAATAAAGTATCGAATTGTTTTGTAAATAATTTTAAGGACGTACATTCCTACGGCTATAATTAAAGGAACTGCTATGGAACTTGGCACTCTTTGGATCTCAGCTCTTTTATCGATGACAACGACTACCCCGAATGTCGTTTTTAACAAACTTGGCCCATTTTTCACATTTATGTTTTTATTGGGATTAATGTTTCCTAGTTTGTACGAAATGATTTCCTAATTAGTGCAACTATTTTACAATAGGTGGCACGTGAAGTTTTTTATTTAGAAGATAACGCGAACGAAGTCACATTACAAAAGAAACGACAGCTAGTTACAAAACATCTACATATATTTCTGAATGAAATGGCAAAGAGATAAAATGAGAACCTTACAATACTGACAAACGATCATAGAATTTTCGAGAGCTACGTTTAAATAATACGAAGTGGAATTTAAAAAAAAAGTGTGTAGTGTGTGTGATGTCGCTATAAGTGATTATAAGTGTCTCAAGTGTCAGACACTAGTATGACAGCCGGTGTCACGACCCGGAGGAAGTCGAGAGCGAGGCGCAGCTGGGCAAAGGTCGAAAATGATGCACAGGTAATGAACTACATAAAAATGGGAAGCAAGTGACATGTGCAAGTTTATCTTAGACCTTTTATATAAGAAATTTCCTCCTCTTTTCCTTCAAAATTTCCTAAATGTTTTAGTTTTCGAGTTATTAACGAAAAACTAAATGCTGTTTTTTCCATCTTATTTTGTTAATAACAATCGCAATTTTTTATGTTCTAATACATCCTCGAGATACATTTTTCTAAATGTAATTGCGAATCGAATGAGCTATCGCTCATATTTTTAGGAGCTTTATCTAAAAGAGCGGTCTTTAATGTGAGTTATCTAAAGGAACAGCACAACAACATAGTTTTAGATAACATTGTATCGACATCAGAATAAATCAGTGTATTTAAACTTGGAAAGAGTTGATGTAACAATGATGCCCAGTGCGGTTAATTAAAATGGAATTCTGTCTTCTTGTCTACAGGCTTCAGATTTCACCGACATAGGGGATTGGCCGACGTTGGGCGCCGCGGTGGCGGCGTCACGGTGCCACTCGACGCCTCCTCATGATGGAGACTCCTCGCATCATAATGGAAATGCGGTAAGGATGCATTTCCCTATTTAGTGAGAATATTAAGATATTCATTTTTAAAAGCGGTTTAAATTTGGGATCGTGTTTAAAATTGTAAAATTGTGTGTAAAATTTATTTTATTAACTCTGCAGCGCATCGCCGCGCCGCCAATGCGCCCATATTCTCGCTTAGTTGCTAGTCAGATTGCTTGACGAAATTAGTTACTGCTCCGCTCCTTATGGTCTTAGCGTGAAGTTAAATATTTCTGTCTAATCTTTGAAGCTATTAAACTATATTGCGGATCACTATGATGATTCTTAATTACTCTTAAAATTATTTTTGCAACGAAGTTACTTATGGCGGCGTGGGAGCTAAACGGAAAAAATAACCGACTTAACCGACAATAAAAAAAAACAACCTATATGATTTTGAAAAATATGACAGTCATGGAAGTGACTAAGCTGCTGTGTTATGAACAGATTTCTACGCGCTGTTGTATTTACAGTACGAGTGGTCGATGGTTCGCGTCCCGCTGATTTGCGAATTCTTATATGATTTAAGTGACGATGTGGTCCAAGATGATAACACGCTGAACCTAGTGGAAGACTGTCTCTCAAGTTCAGCTGCCGGAACAACACGTATTGGTGCTTGGCGACAGATTTTCAACTTGAGGGTGGTAGCTAGCCAAGCGGGCATTAGAAAATGCTCTACCACCATGCTATGGTTTCATCACGATGTTTACCTTCACCGAAAGCTCAGGGTTATTGCTGAATTCTTTTCCATTGTTAGAATAAGTGCTCTCTTTCTGGATGAAGCAATAATGGCTCAGTGGTAGCGTGTACGGACGCCGCGTCGAGCGACGTGAGTTCCAATCCCTGCAATAAGCAGAGTTTGCGGTGAAGGAAAACATCGTGATGAAATCGTAACATAGTAATATGGTTTTTGTAATGCTCTCCTGACTAGCTAGATACCGCCTTCCTGTCGTCAATCACGACAAGCATATATAAGTGTATTTCGGCAGCTCCACTTCGTGTTACGATCATCTTAACTTACTTAACATCAAGTTTCATTAATTATAAAAATGAATTTTAATGTATTTTCGTAAGCACTTAGATAGATTTCGTAAACGACCGGCATACAGTTCCAATACTAGAAATAAATACAAATTACTTATCCTGTTTTTTAACCGACTTCAAAAAAAGGAGGAGGTTATCAATTCGATTGTATGTTTGTTACGCGATTACTCCGCCAATTATGAATTGATTTTGACGATTATTTTTGGTCCCATTTTTGGTGGTCCCAATAAATTTTATCGAAATTGATGCAGCGCTTTTTAAAAAATATTATATAAAATATACTATACCTATACGAGCCGCGTTCAGCGTGTTCTCGGTATCGGGATAATTAAGTAATTAATTGAATAATTTAACAACATCATCAAATAATTACACTAACTGAAGATATAAATAGAAAATTTCACATTATTTGTTTTATGGATGTTCAGCCATAACTTCTTTGAAGTTCTATGAACCGATATAGGAGATTATTTTTTTGTTGGAAAAGGGATACTCCAAGGGTGTCCCATTTTCATTTCTTTGGCATTGTATTTCATTCCTTCGACTTCGAAGACACACCAGGTACCTCCTCATTATAATTGAAGTTGGCTTTTTTGTTAATAATTGTCTTGTTTAGTAAAACTAATAAAAGATTTTTAGGTACTTGATAGTATCTATATTAACATACTTAATCCACGCGGAATGATGACGAAATAAAAAAAAAAACATTTTGACTCAAAATTCGGCATTTATACCGAATAAGATCGCGGACGGGTTAAGCACTAATATCGATTTGCCTAAGGTTCATTCCAAGTAAGTTTTACTGTCAAGAGGTTAAGGTTAAATGGTGGATCATTACGTGAATGATAGTGATATCTGGAAATGACTGCCTCTTTGTACACACACTAAATACAATTATTAATTGTAAACAATAATGACACAGTTTCAAAAAATTGATAAGCCCGATCGAGTTTCATGCTGGTACTTCTCGATCACTGGAATGTTTGTGCGAACCTGTGGCAGTGTTGTAACGATCATATTAAGTGCCTTCTTAGGGCCTAAATTGAATAAAGTATTTTATGATTTTGAAATGCTAAATGTATATCGTTCAACGTCAACTTGAAAATCTGTCGCCAAGCACCAATAGGTGTGTTCCGGCAGCTGCACTTGCGAGCCAGTCTTCTACTAGTTTTAGCGTGTTATCATCTTTGGCCAAATCGTCACTTAACATCAGGTGAGATAATGGCCAAACATTAACGATAAAAAAAAAGTATAAAAATTACTTTCATAAAGATGATGACGTCGGGTTCAACCATATGGGGTAAGGAATGTCTGCCTTGATGTTTCCAGGAGCAGGAGCGTAGACCGCTCGAAGAGCAGCATGTCCAAGCTCAGCTTAACCAGCCAAGGATCGAGAAGATAGAACCGATGCAGAACCACCACGGTCATAACGACAGGCACCAGGACAAAAACAAGAATGCAGGTCAGTTAGCTCGTAGCAACAGATGAAATTGTGGTCCAAACAGCATAGTGTTAGCATAGGCATAATATAGGTATAGCATAGGCATGCATGGGCATATCATAGGCATAGCATAGGGAAAAAAGTAAACCATGCTCAGTAGTAAAACGTTGCTTCCTCTTGTCTTTTCCAGGCCTGTTTTACGAAATTTTACGAAAACCAGATATCCTGAGGTTGGTAGATAGTCGTCGTTAAAAAATTGAAATATTGAATACTTAATGACCCCGAAGGACTGATGTTGTTTGAAGTTAAAATCCTAAACAATTAAAAAAACCACTTGAACCATTGTTACCTACCATATCAATCAATAAGTTTTTTTTTCAATTCTCAATTTTTGTTCTTTTTCAACTTGATACTGGCTAATTTAAATAGAAATAGCATTAATCAATGTGCGTCTATATTGAAAATATCTCAATAAACATTTCAGGTGCGGGCAAAGGAGGCGGCAGCAAGTCCGGGAAACACAAATGGGTGCCCCTGGATATCGACGTGAAGGCAGCCCGCCCTGGGAAGCACGGTCCTCAGCACGCAGCGAGATCTGAGAACGGTACCTATATAAATAACTTCTATTTTTTTATTTTTTGCAACCGTGTTCATCCACAAGTCAGCCAACGTTACGTGAACAGAGTATTTTCGTAATAATTATTGTTATATTACAAGATGACGGCTCCTTTGTTAAAACTGTTCAGGGAGTTTTTGTGGGGACTTGAAATACATATAACCAAAGTGCAGAGTTAAAATAAAAAAAACATCACATGATTCACCATGATCCCGCCAAAAAAAAAAAAAAAAATATATATATATAAGTGAAAAAAAGATTGTGTGTGCACGCATGTTAGAAGTGAAACTTTCAGAATTTTTTTTCTATTAGAAATTGTTTTTTAAATATCCTAAAACAGCAGGATTCGCTCTATCGAACGTACTGCGTATGAAGTCTGCTCGTCTCACACCACTAGCTAAGCCAATCATCACAATCATGAAAATCAGGTCTAGCATTAACCGTGTATAATGTAAATGTATTCTATCTCATTCTCTCGTTGGCAAAATCCTATAGATGTATATGGTTATCTTTTTTTATTCTTGCTTTTTCATTTCATCGAGTTCCAGATCACAATGGTGCTAAAAAAGTTCGCACTTCAAAAAGAAGCATATCTTCAAAATTAATATGGCACAGTATAGTTTTATTTATCTCTTTTCATCTAAATGGTATATAGGTAGTGTAGTTGTAATCCCGTATTTTAGGCCTCGTGTATTCTCCACATAGATACATCGGGTTACGCAATACGGGAATATTAAATATTCTTTTAAAACCAAGTATCAAGATTTCTTTTTATTAATGTCTTGATTACTGTTAAAGGAAAACATTTTAACTTTAATAGTTTTATTGGATTTTACCGACGACTTCGGTCCTGCTCTCTCTGAAATGAAACGTCCCGTTCGTATTATGTGTGTACAGTATCTACATTACTTCGTGTAATTCGAGCCATCTACTACAATATGATACCTCGCGAGTCACTGAAGAACAAAGTACATGAATTTAATATCTTAACTTTGCCCTCCCAATACGTCCTTGATAATAAAATTTAATTTTAATCCGTAAAAACTTTGATAAGTTAGATTTTGTCAAAGGCCGGCACAGATTTAATACTAGAAATACACATAAATTAGTCGTACCGTGTTTTAGACTTAGTAAGACTAATAAGTGTTTTAGGGAATAGTGTTAGGTTCTGTAATAAGATCCCGACGCACATTACTGATTTGCCGGACAATGAGTGGAACAAGGATAGGCGAAGCCGCGGGTACAGCTAGTATAAAATAGATACGAAATCACCGGCAGTTGGTAGGATGAAATAAAATAAGAAAACCTTGATCCACTTGATAAACCCGTTATTTTTTTAGTTTTTAATAAACAGTAATGATTAAATAATTATATTTAAAAATCATGTTTTTTTTTTTAAATTTAAAGTGAATTATTTTAATAAAATGAATTACCATCTTTTATTGTTCACGGACTTCAATATCCAAGTATTTATGACAAATAATTAAATTGATAATTATATCATAATTAAAACTTTTATTATTATACTAGCTGTGTCCCAAGGTTACACCCGTTTTAAATTTATTCGACAAAGACTCCACGGCGCCGCCGCCATGCGCTAGTGTAGCCCTATCGCTGTTCCACTTTCACAACTTGCTAGATTGCTTAACGTTCATAGTTACTGTTCGGCACCTAAAGGTTGTAGCGTGAAATTTTATAGCCTATACTATTCCTCGTGAATCTGGCTATCACATACAAAAATATTTTTTCGAATCCGACTAGTAGCGTTTAAACTATCTATTTTAAATATTTGTTTGTCTTACATATAATGTACGGTATCTCTCTCACTCCCTTTATTACGAAATTAATATTTTTATATACAACTAAAGTGGCAAACAATTATACGGCCTGCCTAAGGACGCTCGTAATACCACAGATTTAACTAGCGTGTTGTCAACCTTGAACCCCCCTACCACAAGGAACTGCTATTTACCTGCGATCTTCTGTAGGGTGGAGGCATTTTACGAGTCGGGCTGCCCCAAGTAGAGAGAAATCTCTAAAGAAACTTCTCTTTGCCCTATCTCTCTTGACAATATTAAACTCCTGATCCTTAGGCCTGTTTATGTGTAAAACTTGAATGTCCCCATACTGACAACTTCTTGTTCCTCTATCAGCTGTCATATCAATATTCACGCCTTTTATACATAGATACCTTCTTCGGTCTCCCTCTACTCTTATATCCGTCCACCTTCATACTTAAAATTCTTCTAGCTATGACTTTTATCCCTTCTCATGACATGTCCATACCACGCTAACATTTTACTTCTGAATTTCTCTGTGACTAGTGCTATTCCTCTGATATACACAATTTCTTAATTTTATCCATTCCAACAGCAATTGAAATAAGAATGTTATTTTGTATAAATAGGTAAAGTTTGTATGTTTGGAGGTAATCTCTGAAACTACTGATCCAATGCAGAACGACCAGTGACCTAAACTGCGCTTTAAAAATAGTGTGAGGACGAGACACGCTCACGTTCAATATTGACCCGAATTGTTGGGAGAGGGAGGCCGATAGTCGCGATGCCTGGCGGTAAAGGATTGCCGATGGCGTTGTGGATGCGAGCTAATCTCATAGGCGTGAGCTTCGTCATCAATGAGCTATGACCATTCCCCTATAAAACTCTCCAAAAATTCAGTTCGTCTGTGGCTGGTTGCGGGCGTAACTGTCGCTTTCGTATCGGATTGATTAGTCACGTGCGTAAGTTCCGCATTCAATATATTTATTATTATTAAGTTTTATATTGTGTTGTGTTTAAAAGAGCGTGAAATTATTAAATATTCATAGGACGAAATGAAAAATTCATGACATTAAATATTCTTCAGTAGTTAATTATTTAAATTAACAGTAAAAACTCCGCTTATGGTCTTGAACGAATATCAATTCTTATAGATAATTATATTTATGTGTATATAAACTCATTAATTGTCTAACTCAAGCGTATATAATTGCATGATTTTTTTGGTAATAAATAAATAAGTTTGAATAAACATGAACATATTTTTATATTTAAATTTAACCAGGAAATTAATAAATATGCTAATTATATATTTACGAATAGTTAATTGACAAATATTAAATTACTAAAACGTTTGAAGCGTAAAATAAAACTGAAGGTGAAAATTTATCTTGTACGTTTCTGTTAACGGCAAAAGATGGCGCTACAACGATTTGAAACAGACTAGCGTCGTGTCGATCTCCATATGGTAGGGTTGCAGTAGTACCTGTGTTCATCAAATCGGTTCAGTAGTTTTTGATATTTTTGACAGCGCTAGCTGGGTCTTTTAATGATTCAGACTTTGCGTTCATAATCTTGTGCAGTCTTAGTCCCGTTAGGGATAGGGAAAATTTATGTTCAGATACGGATATAAGAGATATTAAGGTGGTAATATTAGTTTAGATATTCCTATTATATTATATATGTATCTTCACGCGGGTATCGCCGATACACGGTACAAATACCAGGTATCAATATACCTCTAAGTATTGTATGGATGTGGTCTTCTCGCTAGGTAACTTCATCGATGCTTAAGGATGTGCTTCAAATTTGAGATACAGCGAGCGACGTTTGATATTAAAACATTTCTTCTTGACATTCTTTTATTACTTTATTACTTTTGAGGTTCAGTGGAAAATAGATGCCGCTGTAAAAACATATATTCAGGTTTGGTAACAACGCTTTCCGCGTGAATATAACATAAACGGGCAGAGATTTTATAATATGTGTAGACTAGCTGTGCTCCGCGGTTTAATCCGTGTATAATTTAAAAGAAATCGCTTATTGATGATTTAGAATACTGCAGTATAGACAAGGCACGCTCGCAAGGCTCGTTGCGTCACTACACATATTATAGTCATAGGCCCGAGCCGAGTGTTGAATTATTTTAATTGTACAATATCTCCCAAACTATTCGTCCAAATAACATGCTATAAAGGGCAAAGCCTATCTACATCAAATTGTCTTGATGATGAAGTAACTTTTGTTTAGATGCACTAAGGAGCAATATTTTTATAAAACATTGTATATACATATCACTAACTGTTACGCCAGCGCACGCGGATAAAGCAGATCGGTCACGTTGTGTCTTCCAACTTAACAGAAATCAATATTTATGGCTTTTTATTTCGAACTGACTATACTGTTAGCCTTGGGACTCTGGAGCCTTTGCGGCTTTTACAGCTTCACCGGGTTTGTGGGTGAGCGCTTAAGACACTCAACCACGAAAGCGAGGCAACAAGTTCCGAGGGTGCCAAAGTGGCCGGACCTTGGCTCGGACTGTTGCCGCGTATGCGAAGTTGCGATCTGTTTAATTCCCTATCATTCGATCTAAATTGTGTATTTAATGATCTGATTTTTTTTGTCTAATCTAACTAGTTGTCGCAGGAGGGGCGGTCGTGGCGGGTTATTGAAGGCTAGCTGGGAGATGTGGCCAAATGCTAGATAGCCTATACTATTCCTCGTGAATCTGTCAATCGTATATAAAAAGAATTTCTAGAATCCGACTGGTAGTTCCAGAGTTTAAACAAACAAACCCTTCCGCTTTATTATGTTAGAATAGATAATAGACGACTTGAACAAGGATGAAATCCTGTGAGGTTGATAACTGTGAGCCTCTGTTTGAGTTGAGGGTTAAAAAATACATTAAATTGTTGTACGTTTGTCAACTAGACACTGTGTCGCTGAACGGTGAGGAACGCAGCCGCGCTAGCCGTGCTGGCCGGGGCGGCGGGGGCGGCGGTCGCGGCGGCGGCCGGGGGGGCAGGCGCACCGCACCGCGCCCCGCCTCCGCGCTACCCTCCCTGCCGGCGCCGGCGCACCATCACCACGTGTTCCACCACCCGCACGACTTCGCGCACCACGCCGCTGAACTACAGCAGGTATGATTTTGCACATCCATGACCTCCCCCCCCATTGCGTATTCCGCAAGAGGAAAGCGATGGTAGACATCGAAATTTGTACATTATAGCTTATGGCTGATACATAATACAAATTTTACATTTTGTAGCTGATATTTTGTGATTTTTGCAGTATCTTTTCTCTTGCGAAATATGCAATTCAATTATTCAATTTAACACCGCGGTTACCAATCTTTGAGGCACGAACTATTGCTAAGGGAGGCGCGCACTGTTGCTCGGGAACGACGAACTATTGCCAAATGAGTACTAATATTTTTATTAACAAAATTAATATTAAAATATTGTTTGTTTTTTTTTTTGCATTTTTAAACATTCCGTAAATAAATAAACTTTATAACGTAACAAAGCACTAGTAAAAATTTTTATTTGTAATATAATTATTACTATTATATAAATCATGTCTATAAATCTGTAGGCAGCCGTAGGCATGAAAATTGGAAACCGCAGACTTAACAGAAATGTGAACAGACTCTAATTTCTGTACACTAGTTAGGTGACTTTGAAAGAAAAATTCAAATATTATTCGGAGACCATGTCTGTTCACATTTTTTAAATTTTTAAAATGAACTGACAAACAGTGTAACATAGATGCATGTATATTTAAAGACTTAAATGTTGCTTGCGCTTATGTGAATCTGTTTATATAGTTTTATTTGGAAGTGGCTTTATATTGTTGTTAAAATGAATCATTTTAACAGATTTATTTTTGTGTGATTGTATCTTTTCTATGCTTTTTACCCTTGGTATGCATATTTCACTTCTTTTTTTTACCACTACTTTTTGTCTGGGACTTAGTTCCTGTTATTTTCAAAAAGAAACGACTTGCACGCCATCTATTGTATAATGTTTGTACTAATTCAGAAACAAACGCAGGCGTGCGTTTGAACGACTCCGCGTAAATTCATCCCAACCTGATGAATGGCTTAGGAACGCGTAGGAAACAAACAGACAGAGGAACATTGTATTTACATATCACTAACTATTACGCCAGCGCACGCGGATAAAGCAGATCGGTCCGACTTAACAGAAATCAATATTTATGGCTTTTTTCTCGAACTGACTATACTGTTAGCCTTGGGACCCTGGAGCCTTTGAGGCTTTTACAGCTTCATCGGGTTATATATATAGATAGGGGAGAGTGGGTCAAAGTGGATCTTTTGTATAACTCCTTTAGTTCTAAAATTTATCGCTAAATCATTATTCTCTTATATTAAATCTTGTTGATATCTCCCGACTGTTTATATTAAATACAAGCAGCGATCCACTAGTTTCGTCCGTGTTAAATTTATTTGACAAACTCTTCACGGTGCCGGTGCCAACACGCCCGTGTAGCCCTAACGTTGTTCAGTTTCCCGTACTTGCCTACACCTACAGCTTGACAGATTGCTTGACTTTCATAAATACTGCTCCGCTCCTTAGAGTCGTAGCGTGAAGTTATATAGCTTATACAATTTTCCTCGTGAATCTGGCTATCGCATACAAAAATAATTATTCGAATCCGTCTAGTAGTTCCAGAGATTAGCGTGTATAAACAAATCCCTTCAGCTTTATTATATTACTATAGATTTACTTTAAAAAGCAATTAAATGATAACTAATAAATATGATATATCATAATGATTTTAATGTGGGATCTAAATTGAAATGTGCACACCAAATCTCCTCCCTAGTCCTTGTCACCTTTCATTTGTTGATTCTTAATATAATTTTGGGTACGGCCGCTTTTAATTTAAGTATGACGCTTTTTTTATATATCTATACGTTATAATAAATAATATTTTATTTCTGTAATCGTTTGTCGTGACATGTTAGTTATAAAGATCTAAATTAGATTATGAAAAAATTAAGAAATTTTTAATTATTAGTGGCAGTAATGCTACTGCTGTCGCCAAACTCTGGCAATGTCTGTATTTTCAGAGACATGAATATACAAGCTGTGGCGTTAATTATAATATTTTAATTATATATGTACTATATACATATGTGGTTTTATTATAAAAACTGTCTGTGCCCGCGGCTCCGCTCGCGTGAACTTCAGAATTATTGTTCCTAAAGATATATTGATAAAGAAAAATATATGGGCCATATATGTAAGAAGTAAGACAAATAGTTTTTATTAAAATCTTGGATAGATTTGGAACCATAAGAGATATATCAAATTAATGTTCAAGATAATTGTAGATCTTAAAAAGACCTACAAAAAGTCAGTAATGCTCATAAACCATATATCAATTTTCAATAAAAAAAAAAACTTGAAATAACTTATTGTGGCTCATGTATTAAGAGATGGCATATAGTATCGCGGACTTTTTTTTAGATTTACTAAGGAGCAATATTTTTGTAGAACATTATTTACAAAGGTATCACTAAACATTACGCCAGTGCACGCGGATAAAGCAGTTCGGGTGCGCGGTTTCTTCCGATTTACTTAACAAAAATCAATATTTAAGGCTAGCAGAGAGGTGTAGCCTAATTCTAGATAGCCTATACTATTCCACGTGAATCTGACAATCAAATACAAAAATAATTTTTCGATTCTGACTGGTAGTTCCAAAGATTAGCGTGTTTAAACAAACAAACAAACAAAAAAAGCTCTTCCGCTTTATTATATTATAGTATAGATTAGTAAAATACTATTTTTATATTTCACTTTCATGCAATAACAATCGCCCATATCATTGCATTTTAACACGGGTCTCATCTGGTTTGTGTTTCCATTCCTCCCTCACCCCCCCCCCCCCCCCCTCCATCTCCCCCATCCTGTTCCGCCTATACCGGGATCGTGCTGGTCGGACGGAGTACAGCTGCGAGTGGCACAGGCGGGCGCTGCGGCCGGGCTGGTGGTGCCGTACCCCGGGCTGGCGCTGGGCGGAGGCCTGGGCGCGGCCGGCCTCGCGCAGGCGTACTACTACGGAGCGGCGGCGGCTACCGCGACGCCCTACGGCATCGGGCTCGACCACGCCACGCTGAAGGACTTGATCAAGAAACAGATGTAAGTGACTTTTAATAAGAAATTAGTGGGAATGTTGATTCAATGATGGCTCAGTGGTAGCGTGTAAGGGCACCCGAGTTGACTAGGTCCGTTCCTCCGGTATGGAGCAGCTGCTCGCGCTATACAGTGACTCTACACTACTCAGGTTCTGTAAGGGACCTTTTTTTGGCTAGTTAATTTAAGACCAAATTTGCTTATTATTAAAATAATATACGCATGTTTCTTCCCTCCTACCAGAAGTTAGAAAAATGTATAAATGTTTAGTTAGTTAGCTCGGATTTTCTCCGGATAGAGAATTAGCCAGTTCGCGACTTATTTTCAACTACGGTAACAGTCCATGCCGGGGCTCAGACACTTTGGCAGCCTTGCGCTTCTGTCCTCACTTTCGTGGCTGAGTGCCTCCATCGCTCGCCCCCAAGCCCGGTGAAGCTGTAAAAGCGTTCACAGGCTTCAGGGCTCTTAAGGCTGTCAGTATAAAAAAAAAACAAGTCAATGGACGTGAGTTCCAAAGTTACAATGAGCCTATCTTTGTGAATGAAAAATATCGTAATGAAACCATAGCATGGTGTTAGGCATTTCCTAATGCTCGCCTGTCTAGCTACCGTCCTCAAGTATCCCCTGTTGGGAGTATTCCCGATACTAGGTTTAGGGTTTTGGGCCACAACGTCACTTAACATCATATTGTGGACAAATGTTTAAAACCTAAATTATTATTTAATAATTCAGTGGACTGCCGACATAAGTGAAAACTTAAAAGAATGAAATAACAGTTTTTTTGCATATTCAATTCGATTGTAGTAAGTATAGCAAATTACAATTTCATAATTTGTATCATAAAATCTTTAACATCAGCCTACATTTATATACATAGTTCAGTTGAGTAATCTTGAGTAGATTATGATATGATAGATATGCTGTCTCGCTCTGTTATACTGAAATAATGTTCTGTTTCATTTAGACTTTGGCTATCTGCTCTCTGAACGATTTTATGAGTTCTTTAATTTTCATCGTACATCACTCGTTTTTTTTTATATGGCAAATAAGCATTCGGCCCGTCTGGTGGTAAGCGGCCACCGTAGCGTACGGATGGCTTTTTTATTTCGATTTTGACCGCAAGAACATGCCACAAGGTTATTTGTCTGCGATCTTTTGTAGGGTGGAGGATTTTCACCAGTCGGGCTGCCCCAAGTAGAGATAAATCTCCAAAGAAATTTGTCTATACCCTGCCTCTCTTAGAAACAGAATTAACTTTGAACTTGCAAGTAAAAAAGTAATGTATAATTTAACAATCAATTCAAAAAGTCGCGATGGCGCGAACTCATGTAAGATTTTACCCAAAATTTCTCAAAAATCGCTCAGTGTCAATAAAAATTTTCGCTACAAAAAAAAAAACAGTCACCGCGACGTTGACAGCACATGTTTTTTTGTTCTAGTGAGTACTACTTCAGCCCTGATAACTTGGCCCGTGACTTCTTCCTACGGCGCAAGATGGCCGCCGACGGCACGATACCGGTGACGTTGATCGCGTCGTTCCATCGCGTGCGCGCGCTCACTCCGGACGTGCAGCTCGTGCTCGACGCTATCCGGGACTCGGACAAGCTGGAACTCATCGACAGGTTCAAGGTATATTGTTTTATTTTAACGTTTACTTGTTTTAACGCATTTAGTAGAGTGTGAAATTGAGATCTCATGGGAGGGAAGCGTGACATGATGAAGTTAGTTATTATCAATGATAATAATGTGAATTCAATTAATATTTTTTTTTATTATTTCAATTAGCCAATTTTCGGGATTTTTTGAAGCATTCGCTACGTAAAACTACTTGGAGCAGTTGAATATCTACTAGAATTTGTTTACTAACCATTATGCACACCTTACATATACCTGTCTCTTGCACCCCTGGAATACCAGTAGATAATGTTTTTTACCAGACTGCGCGACGTATGGGAGGGTAATGTATATATCAGTCTATGTATGTTTGTTCCTTTGTGAAGCTCTAGAGACAAAACGCGTTGGCAGATTTTTATGATTCTTCCATCAATCCAATTGTATTAATCTTGCGAGTGTCACTATAGACATTACAGTAATCAAATTTTAATATGGCGACAGCCACACGCCATATTGTGAAAAGTTATAACAGCATATAGTTTAGGTATACATCAGGAATTGCTTATTATATTATAATCCGAACTAAAACGTGTCAAATAAAAAAATTATACTTAAAAAATCAATATGCGTATAAAGTAAAAAACAAGTAATTTTAGTTAACATAAAATATTACAAAGTAATTCAACTAACAAATTAATGATTTTCTAAAATAAATAAATGTTGACACACTCCCAGGTCCGCACAGCATTCGAGCCAACGAAATGGCCTATATTGGATCTCGCGTCGACGGTCAACGCCGAGGATAGCGAAAAGACAAAAGCGCACGAAGCCGAGAAACCGAAAACGCACGACGCTGAAAAGCCGAAACCGGACGAGGCCGAGAAGCCGAAACCTGAGGCTACACCGAAAGAAGACAAAAAGATTCAAGATGACGCTGCAAAAGATAAAGTTGACGAAAATATCGTTACCGATACAAACGAGTCGAAGGTCGAAGCGCCCAGTATAGAACGCAACGAGAAGCTACCTGATAAAGAGACGATAAAAGAGGAGAAAAATGAAGTTGTTCCGAGAATGGAGAAACAAGAGACGGTAGAGAAAAAGGAGAGCAAAGATGAAAGGAAACGTGGATCGAACGACGCGGCAGCTAACTCTATTGAAAAAGTCGAGGTAGGTTTTGTTTTTGTCTCCTTTCAAGTACTTTGCGTTCAGAACTAAACATAGGCTTTTTCTCTCGAGAAATATGTAAAAACTGATCCGTGTGCGAAGAAATACTTCGCATATTACCTCTACAATATATGATATCTCTCATATCAAATTTGGCGCAATAAATAAATATTTTTTGTAGTATTTGACTTAAGAACCAATATTTATCGATTTCAGATTTTAAAAACCTTTTTTTTTTAATTTAGAACTCGGAAAACGCTGTTAGCCATATTAGTCTATATATTATGTTTGCTGTGACGTCATCCGCGTCGTAAACAAACATTATCGAGTTTATATAGTTTCCAGTGTTGGCAATTTCAGTATCCTAACAAGATGGTGGCTCCATTGTTGGAACTTTCTAGGGAGTTTTTGTGGCATCTCAAAATTCATGTTTTATGTTATTATTTTAATTGCACTTCACTTGTGTACAACAAACAAGCTTTATTATGCAAAATGCCACCTGTATTACAACACAACATAGGGTCCAAAAACACTAATTTATGAATAAACCGCCAAAAACTCCACACATTATCGCTATTAATGACACAATATCTCTATTAATGAAATAGTCAAGGTAGTGCCGTATGTCCCATACAGTTTCATATAAAGAATTAATGACCGTAAGTTCCGCCTGCTGCGGTCTAACCTTTTCTATTAATAATTACATTACTGTCCTTTTATATTATACTTTAAAGGCTTTAGTATTTACCCACAATCTCATCTGATGTTAAGTGGCGATGTGGCCCAAGATGGTAACACGCTAAACCCTATTGGGGGACTTAGTCTCAAGTGCAGCTGCCGGAACACACCTACAGGTGCTTGGCGATAGATTTTCAACTTAAAGGTACTACCATCATGCCATGGTTTCATCACGATATTTTCCCCCACCGAAAGCTTCTAGCCTCATTGCAGGGATTCGAACTCGCGTTGATCGATGCGGTGTCCGTGCATGTTATTCACCAGATTCACTTCAGAACGCGTATCTATCGTTTACAGACGCAGAAAGTAGGTAACGGAGAAGAGAACGGAATGGGGAAGGAAGAGGTGCCAGAAGTAAAAGTGGCAGATTCGAATGAGGATCCCCCGTTGCAGACAGAGGCTAGCGAAGAGAAACCGAGCGAGAAGCGGTAAATTTTCAAGTTATAATTTCTTCAGGCGCTTTATGAAAAAAATATGGGAGTGAATTATAAATTTATATTATAATTAATTAACACTCTATTTTTAATCTTCTATATATATAAAAGTGAAATACCACTCATCACGTGATCTCCGAAACTATAGTCCTCTAGTCCGATTGACTAGAAATTTAGTATAGTTACTCCTTTCACGATGTAGATGCTCACTAAGAAAGGATTTCGGAAAATTAAACCTATAAGAATGTAAAATAAGGGTTGAAAGCTTGTAAAGTGTGAAAAAAATATTATTTTTTCTAAACATTCATTTAATATTAATTCAATTAGAAATTCTAGCGGGCACATTTTAATATGCAACCCAGTCAAAACATATTGCTCCTTACATAACTGAATTAAAAAAACTGATTTTGATTTTATACTCGATGTACGTAGGAATTTTGCAGCCGGATCTTAAACTATTATGCCTTAGTCGCGCCTAATCACAAAAAAATCCTGTAATTTTTTTTTTGTATAAACTGTTTAGTTAATCTATATAAATAAAATGATTGAGGTTACCGGTTGTGCGCGCATCACGCAAAAACTACATGATAGATTTTTATATTTTTGATTGTTTTGCTTTTGATGCTTACCAAATATATAACGATATCTTCATAAACAATAATTTATGTCCACACGAACGGAGCCGCGGGCACAGCTAGTTACCTATAGAAATGATGATGTTTAAATGTTGTCCACAGGCGCAAGAAACAAATGGTGGGAATATTCCCGCTGGCTACTATGGGAGGGCCCCTGGTCGCGCCCGTCTCTAGTCTCCTGAGGGCGGTGCCCCCTCCGCCCTTGCCCAGGTATATATATCGTTATTGTTACAGCCTTAACAGTGTGTATGTTTTGTTTACAATAACACAAGGTGGGCAATTACAAAAAAAAAACCGACACAATGATGGATCAGGTCAAGGATCTTGTCCATCTTATAATATAATTATTGAATTAGTCTTTGTGCATGTGTTTCCGATCACGTGACTCACTGGCAAAAAATGTGTGTCCGGAAGCATAAATTAAATAAGTAAAACTTTTTTTTCCTTATTCACAAACAAAAATCGTCACATGACACTTTGAGGTTCTGTCAAAAACTCGCGCGTGATATTCGAAATGAATCGGAGATGTATTTCATACTTTTCCTAAATAGCATTTGGCATTTTATGGAATGTATAGGCGAAGTATGTAATAATTCTATAACATATGGTATCTATAACACATGTACGAATTAGTGTGATATGTTTTCGTTGATTCCAGAATGTTCCGCACGCGAGGCGCCGCGCCCGGTCCGCCGGCGGGCGAGTCCGCGCCCGCAAACGATCCGCTCAACTTGAACCCGGACGTGCCGGAGTTCGTACCGCAGGCTAAGAGAAACGGTAACACTCATTCAATTTACTATATTCATATGTTTTCTAGCTGTTACAAACAGAAATCAATATTCAAGGCTAGCTGAGAAGTGTTGCCAATTCTAGATAGCCTATATACTATTCCACGTGAATTTGGCAATCATATACAATTGCAATCAAATAAAATAAAATAATATTTATTTCAAATGAGCAACATCCATATTTAGTTAGTAATACAAAAGAAAAATCTTATACCTATGTTAGTAGACGCTAATATTTATTAACAAGTTCGCTTCCTGTGATACATCTAATAAGATGATCAATAATAGAGGAATCGATTAGCGTGCAACAAACAAACAAACACACTGTTCCACTTTATTATATTAGTATAGATTTATCTATTTATAATCAAATTTATTGTGCAGCCCCTTGCGTGAAATCGTTGCGACTTATTGTCGATCGAGGGTCACGTGTGGGGACACACGGACACGGCACAACCGAGCTGCTCGCGTCTCTCTACGCGACGTAGATCATATCTGTCGTGACAGTTATCCTATCAGATACGTGATATCTGTAACACCGTACATATTATATTCAAATTCAGTACAGGACTTGCTCTATTCATTGTGACCTCAACCGCTGTTATCGCATTATTACTTTCACAGTTATTAAATAGCGATTAAAATCTGACGGTATCTCACTTTACTTAAACTTAACTTCAGAATAGTCGTTTTCACGTCAACATATGTAATATAATAAATACACTGTAATTCTAAACCGAGGTTGACTATCACCTATTATGTTTTGTGACATGTCATTCGAATAATAATAATGTTTATTCAATATAAGTTACAGTACAGACATATGGGTTCTTTGGAACCGGATAAAAAAAAATGTGTCTCGGATTCCAGTGCCCGTCTTATTACATACATAAAATCCATATGAAATACACTCTAAATCAAGTCAAACATGTATAAGGAAAAGTGATTATATTCCAGAGGAACCAGGAGGTGAGACGACGGAATCGGGCGATCAAAAGACAGGTTCCGGTGCGAACAGTCCCACTTCTGAGAAAGGCCCCGACCCCGATGTTTGGACTGAGGTGACTGATATTCACTAATAATTAATTCATATTCATGTTGCAGTATCTATCTATTTCGTTTTATTCGTTAAGTGGTAGGATATGAAGATTGTGTCTGACTGCAACCACCATACACCAGTTGTATTACCCGCTATAGTGGCACGCTTCGGCGGTAAACAAGCTGGGTGGTGAAAGATCTTTACTCAATTGGGTCGCGATAAACCAGTCACAAGGACTCTTTTGGTTTGTTGCGTTTCGGGATAAGCCATGATATATTGTATTTGTAATTGTTGTATCAGGTGAAACGCCGCACGAAAGCGGGTTCACGTGAGCGGGTTCCAGTGGCGGTGGTCCACCACGCGCCCGCCGGTGCAGCCGGTTCTTCGGACGTTGGTGAGGAGGAACCGCGCGAAGAGTTGCATTTCCAGCTCGACGAGGAACTCGACCTGCCTCCGCCCAGGCACAATACGTTCACGGATCCCTGGTTAGAATATAGTGTTTTTCTTTTTTTTAATGAAAATTTCTTTAGCGCCGTTGTGTTTTGAAACTCGATGAAACGAAAAAGCGTCAGTAAATAGAGACACCCATATACATCTATAGGATTTAGCCTACGAGAGAATGAGATAGAATACATTTACATTATACACGGTTAATGCTAGTCCTCATTTTAATAATTGTGATCGTCGCGTCGTCGGATTGGCCTAGTGGTGTGAGACGAGCAGACTTCATACGCAGTACGCAAGAGTGGTCGATAGTTCGAATCCCGCTGATTTAGGATATTTAAAAAAAAATTAAGGTTTTACTTCTGACGCGTGTTTTGCCTATGCACTTACAGGCTGATATTATCATTATTTTTAAAAGCTTGTTTCGTTTGGGATTATAAGCTATTCTTAGTTTGGAAGTAAATGGCCGTGTGTGTAATTGTGTCCTCATATTAAGCCTATAAACAGGCAAAAAAGAGTTAACCTCGTTGATATTTACGAATAACGTTTAAGGTTAGCATGACTAGTGACCAGTGTATGTAGTAGAAAGAAAAGCGTTCAGTATCAGAGGGGAGCGCTGAGTCGAAAAGGGCCGACCAAACGCGACGCCGCCCGAATGGCACGTAGCGACGTCCCATCAAAACACACAAATCACATTTCTAAATGTTGATTTAACAAGAGCGTTCGCTTGTTATGTCTGTCCAGGTCCGACGACGAGTCGGACGCGGAGTTCACGGACCGTGACGTCGGCCGGCTGCTGATAGTGACGCAGACGGTCGCCCGCGCGCCCAAGCACGACGGGCACGACCGCCAGGGCGACTGGACGACGCGCACCAAGATCACGCAGGATCTCGAGCAGGTAACTAAACGGCATTACACTCTGATACCTTTATTCTATGTACAATTCTACATACTTATAGGTAATTTAACAGTTTAAAAATAGTATCATACTGGTTGACCCGTGCGACTATTTCGCACATTATAATAATTGGAATGTACGAATTGTACCAACAGTCATGTTAATTAACATATTCGGCAATTTGGCATAATGTGGCAAGAGTAAAATATTTTTGTTGTTAGTAATCATTCATTAAATAAGTCGCGCTTAAGCAACGTTTATAAGTACAAAAAATGTAATAATTCTTTGAATCTTTAAGTAATACTTAGTTAATTGGTTGCTAAGCAGATGGTTAGTTGGTTTTTATAATTAAGACCGATTGTCAATAGATGGCACCTCGAATATATTTTCATTAGTATCAACAGATGTCACTCCTTGTGGAAAATGTTTTTTAACGAAAACCATTAGCGGAGAATGTATGCTTTAAAATGTATGTGATATCATGTGTGTGATATCATGTGTAAATGTGAGAATCATTAATTTTGGTAAAGAATTAACGGAGATATGACGTTGCCAGGATAAACGCCGTTCCCGAAGTAATCGTGTATATTTTCACAGGTGATAACCGACGGTCTGACACGTTACGAAGAGGACTTATGGAACGACAACGACTACCCGTCGGTTCGTATTCACGCTATTATATCTAGATATTCTGTACATATTATAAAACTCAACGTGTCTCTGTCATGTGTATATGATGTACACGTTTTTCATTTTAATTCATAGCTATGTTATCTGGCCAGGTTATACGATAAATTTTATTAGATAAAGTAACGTACGAAATAGTTAATGGCGATAACGGTAAATCAATTCGGGAAAAAAGACGCGTTTGGGGAGATTAAATGGCTTAAGCTGAGTAAACCGTACGAGATATATGAAATTAATGTAGTACATAATTGTAGATCTTAAGAAGACCTACAAAAAGTCAGTGTTAGCATATATCTGTCTTCTAAGGATCACCCACAATAAGCATTTTTGTCTTCTGTATTATGAGCGGAATCTGAAGAGCGTCTTCATCTCCTGTAATTGCCTGACGCTCAGCTTCTTGAGTTGTTTAAGGCACCTGGAGAATACTTTTACAGTCTCACCGGGCTTGGAAACGAGGTGACGTCTCGCCGCTAAAACAATATAAGCCAGTATTGGAATAATTTCGTGTTCTATCGTTTAAACATTTTTACCGTGTGGAAGCTCCGCGCATTTCTGTGTTCGTTTCGATATTAAAATATTTTATAAGGCCAGTTGCTTCGAAATAGTTAATTCATTTCTAACAATATATTAAATTAAAGACTTCAGATGGTTTTTTTATCGGTATGGATTTAGCGTTGTGGTCACAATCTCACCTGATGTTAAGTGACGATGTGGCCCAAGATGATAACACGCTAAACCTAGTGGAAGACTGGCTCGCAAGTGCAGCTGCCGGAACACACATGTTGGTGCTTGGCGGCAGATTTTCAACTTGAGGGTGGTAGCTAGCCAGACGGGCATTAGAAAAAGCTCTACCACCATGCTATGGTTTCCTCAAGATGAAGAAGGCAGCTCGGGCTCATTGCGGGGATTCGAATTCACGTCAATCGACGCGATATCCCTACACGCCACTATTGAGCCATCATTGCACATTGCTTACTTCTTTTCTTACATTAATAGCAATAATTCACCACTATTTACATTCGATACAATAATGAATTATACCATTATAAAATCTACTTGAAACCGACTTTATTTTAAAATTATTGATCACTTATGTTTTCATACACTTTTTTGTATACCCAAGATAATTAGTTTTCCAGAAAAAAATTTTTTTTGCAAATTTTTCACAGAAAAAGTAATTAGTTTTTTTTTTCTAGTCATACTATTTACTGCCTATCTATCGGCATATTTATTGTACAATAAAAAACAACAAAAGACCGATGGAATTCAGTCACTTGTGGTCGTAGCTTAAGTTTGTAGTATCTATTTAAAAAAAAAAAATATCTTTGGAAATACTTAGGATATATTTTGTTTTGTATTTTTTTACTGATTCGCCATAATAAGTTCTGCTATAGGCCATTTCAAGATATCCATTCACAACCGGACACCCTGCTTATGTGAATAGGTGTAGAAGTTGAGAATGAATGTGTTTCTGTGCAGTCGTACGGCAGCGGAACGCAGTACCGGACGGTGAGCGTGATCAGCCGCGAGCAGTTCGAGGCGGCCGTGCCCCCCGAGCGGCACGCCAACCCCGCGGAGCCGCCGCCGCCGCCCCCGCCCTCGCACTCGCACCCCCACCACCGGCCGCACAGGGTAACGCACACAGCAAAACACATACACAACCTCATACACCACTTGCCATATTCAGCAACTTTAAATGTGCTTTGACACCAGATGTAGTACTACTCATTTTGAAGATTCTTTATTAACTTTCGTTTACATTTATGTTTTAAAAGTTTTACTTGATATGTTATTATTATTTTTTGTATGGAACCCTAATTATTTTTCTCAATAAATAAATTCAAAGTAGCCTAAGTTATTCCCTATAACATCAGCTACCTATCACCCTATAGCTAGCCAGGCGGACATCAGAAAAAACCCTACCACCACGCTATGGGTTCATCATGATGTTTTCCTTCACCGAAAGCTCAGGGGTTCATTGTACAGATTCAAACTCCGACGCGATGACGCGGTGTCCGTACAAGCCTGCGAACGAATGTTAGAATCCTTTAGCAATACGCTCTTAAAGACAATGAACCATTTTCCTGTTAGTGTTCTTATGTAATGAAAACCAATGAAAGCATTGTTTTATTCGAATTCAGACACTGTAAGGTTGCTTCTTAGGCTTGAGGACTGGAACTGCTTCTGTGTTTTCAACAACATTCTTCAAAAACCGGGTCACTGCTGTATTGTGTCTGGAATACATGCAGCGGTAACATTGTATCTTGTACTTCCTGAGTTTTTTTAAGTAGGGTTCGCGAACCACCCAGTTGATGGAGAGGGGTTCGCGATAAATATGAAGTTATTACGTTGATCGTCTGATCACTTGTTTGTGTTTTATCTTTTATTCAAATAAAATACCTTATTCCCTTTTATGGCGAGATTTTTTAAAGGGGGTTCGTAGTCGTTTGGAAAATTTTATAGAAGTAAGTGGGGGGCTATAAGTATGTGAAAGCCTGCTCTAAGCTCCGGTAGCTTATGCTTTCATCGGATGTCTAATGATCCCCATATCAGTAGATTTATAGAAAGATTTTCCTTAGAGGATTTAAAATAACGTGATATATAAAGATAATTGAATATAATTATAATATATATTTAAAGCCATGTTCACTTTTTGAAGGCAGTAACATACAGTACATATTAATTTTTAATGAGCCTAATATTATGTGGTGTGTTATGTTTTGTGAACCATATAAAAAAAAAATAAGATTAAGGAAAATTTTACCAATTTATTATAGGATACTCTTTTGCGTCATTCGATTTAGACGTGGAATGAAATATGTCTGAATTCAGGTGGACCAGCAATCGGAGCAGCAGCCCGGTGGGAAGATGAAGAGGCCCAGGCGCACGGCGAGGTTCTACGCGGCCAACAAGGACCCACACGCCACTGATGTTATGTAAGTTGTGTGTATACGCCAAAAACTCTACGTGTACTTGACTGGAAATCTGCCCAAGGTAGAGAGATATGTATTTTCGAACATCAGTCCAACTGTATATCTTGTATAAGGTGACAGATAGTCCGTATGGTAAAAATGTTATCACTTCAGTGTTGTTCGTTAATCCTTAGCTCTTTGTTGACAGAAGCAGCAGGAAGCACAAGACCCGGCACAGCCTGAACCCGCCCGTCGAGAACCACGTCGGTTGGATCATGGACGTGCGCGAACACCGGCCCCGCACCCACAGCACCGGGTAATATACTTTTTTCTTTTTTTCTAATAGCTCGGCACTTTGAATGTACTGTCCGTGATGGTAAGCACAGTATTATCCAAATACAACGGCGACCACCGAGTGATCGAAATCCATCGGCGGTCGCCGCTGTCATACCGGCCTGCATAAATATCTCTTCACGTTACGTTTGAAGGACCCGATGTTATGAGAAGGAGGGAACACATTGGCCGGGAGACGGTTCCACAGTTTCACGACACGACATACATAAGACATATAGAGAACATTTTATTTCGTGCCGAGATGGAGGTTACCGTAAAACTGTGATCCCGAAGCCCAGCGCGTGTTGTTTCTTCATTTCACAGAAATTTGTATCGGCAACATTGGCACGCTTTTTTGTATCGATTAATTAATCGGAGTGGTAGGAGGACGTCTGTACGAGACTGACTGGGTCGCGGTGCATTTGGTTGTGTTAAACCCCCGTCAGAGTTGGAGCAGAGTTGCGCTCTTTTGGTTCATCGCGTTTCGGAATCAGTCGGTGTAGATCCAGCCGCCTGGAGGTTTGCATGACAGCGACGGATTACCGGACTTCGGATTTTATTCTGCCTCCATCAACCATAGTGAAGAACGAAAAAAATATTATTGTGTGGTTTTATGAAACCATCGTGGTTTCAAGCGAGATATGCCAGTGAGATTTTCTATTAAATTTGAGAAATTACAGTTTTTTCATTTAATCACTCAAAAACTGGATTAATCGCAGTTTCTTTCAACTCTCCTTGATAGATATAAGAAATAATATAATGTATTATTCCTAAGCAAAAAATACAAATTATTTATGACATGTGACTTACACATTCTTTAATAACGCATATTAACATATACAATGTTCCGAATTTACGATTATAATGCTTGACTGCACGGCATAAAATTCAATTTTATTTGCTACAATGTAATGTAATGCGACATGCAATAGATTAACGAAAATTTTTGGGGCTATAGAATAAAAGTTAGAAATCTAGCCGAGGCATGATTGGATGTTGATAATCTGAGGAAGTTGTTTACGGGCTGATATAAAGTTTTTATTGTGACCAAATAAGATAAGTTTGTCTGAGAATTATATTGCCATCATTTAGACCGGGACAGGTGAGGATAGCTACTCCGCAAGTGGAATATTGTGAGTGTTTTTGATCCAGGTCTTCGCTGGGCACGTCGCCGACGCTGGGCTCCTCGTGCGGCTCCATGCCGCAGTCGCTGCCCACGTTCCACCACCCTAGCCACGGGCTGCTGCGCGAGAACCACTTCACGCAGCAGGCGTACCACAAATATTACTCCAGGTGCCTTAAAGGTAATCAACGCGATATTGTTTTGTGCAGTATTTATGGCTCAACGGTAGTGTATACGAATATCGTATTGTTTCTTCAATGAGTCTGAGCGCCCGGTGAAGGAAAACATCGTGAGGAAACCATAGCATGGTGATAGGGCATTTACTAATGCCTGTCTGACTAGCTACCACCTTTAGGTTGAAAATCCTTCGAGGTGTTATCACCTTGGGCCACTGTAGTAGCGATAAAGGTATTCTAAAGAATACGGCCGCTATATGACGGCGACACAAATGGTACGCGGGGTAGGCAGCAAGCTACCGGTAGCCTTGAGGCTTAAACCGCTGGGTACTCTTTCACCAATATCAAGAAACTGTCTCACTCACCTGGTGGTGGTCTAAGGTTCCAGACCATGAAGCTCGAGCGATGATATCCATCGCAGCGCCGTCCACAATACACGTTACTAACACCATATATATAGTACATAAAACACGAGCCGCGCGGGGAACACAAATGTACTTTTTTTTCATAATTTTTCAAAAGGATCCAATATAATCAGAACGTCCTTTTCCAAAGGTGCAGTAACGAACTCGTTTGTACTATCAACATACAATGGTAGATATGTCCCGAGGCAATTGCTTGCGGCACAAAAATTGGTTTTTAGATGTTGGCATTCAAACTTGCTTGCCCCCAATGATTGGTGGTGAGACCCCGTATCCCCGTGATTGGCGGTAAAGTCACAACACACAGTCAACAGCCACTTTAGGCCAATATTACAAAAATCTATTATCCTAAATCCTTTCTTGATGTAATTAGCGGTCTAATCAATAATCAGTTTTCAAAGCGTGCTTGCAATTCCACCTCTAAGCTGATGAATGATAAAACCCTTTTTTGCAGAACGCAAGAAGCTGGGCGTCGGCCAATCTCAGGAGATGAACACGCTCTTCAGATTCTGGTCGTTCTTCCTGAGGGATCATTTCAATCGGACGATGTACAACGAATTTAGGTGAGCTGGCGTTTGCTGTTCTTACTTGAGATATAAGGAATACAAATAAAACTCAACGTCTGTCTGTCGGTCTGTCTATTTATGTTATTTTCACGCGATTACCACTTATTCGATCAACATGCTTTTAATGTTAATGCTTTTATTTCATAGTTACGTTATCTGGCCAGGTTATAAGATATATTTTGTAAGATAAAGTAACATACGAAATAAGCATCAACGATAATGGTGATACAATTCAGAAAAAAAAAACATTTGGTGTGCTTAAATAGCTTACGCTGAGTAAACCATATGAGATATATCAAATTAATGGTCTACATATTTGTAGATCTTTAAAAGACCTACAAAAAAGTCAGCGATAGCATATGTCTATCTTGTAAGGATTCGACTCGGTGACCGATTAAAACTACAATAGAAGGACGAAATTGAAGGGAAGACGAAACGAGGAAGACCAAGAATGTATTCAACTTGTGAAGAAAAATAGGCGTCATTTCGTATCAAAATGTCAAGAGGAAAGCAGGATGTAGGAAGAGCTGGAGATTATTCCACCGACAAGAGGAGCCATGTTCTTAAAGCTGAAGAGTTTCTTGTTTGATTGTTTATTTGTTTAAACGCGCTAATATCTGTAACCATCAATCAGATTCGGATAAAATATGATAGCCAGATTCACGAGGGATAATATAGGCTATATAATTTCACGCTACGACCCTAAGGAGCTGAGCAGTAACTATGAACGTCAAGCAATCTGGTAACACCGTGGAGGGTTTCGAGTTTTAACTCTGATGAAACCGTGGGCACAGTTAGTTTACAAATATATTGGCATTACTACGCTCTTTTGAAATCCCACTTCTGATTTATACCGACGACGACGCGTTTTTTGGATATAATTATACTCGTATATTACCGTGACGTGAACGTAAAAGTGTGTTTGTAATGACAGATCGTTGGCGAACGAGGACGCCGCCGAGGGGTTCCGGTACGGGCTCGAGTGCTTGTTCCGGTTCTACTCGTACGGGCTGGAGAGGAAGTTCCGCCCTGAGCTCTACCAGCACTTCCAGATCGAGACCATGGCCGACTACGAGAAAGGTGAGTGTCATCCGCTTCAACGTCTCCGACTATCTGAAACAAGACTTCGATTCGTTTTAATTTGATTTGAACGAGCTGTATTATTTATTATAATTCAAAATTCAATGTAGGAAAATAACTAATTTTATTTAAGTTGTTTTTCGTCTTGTCTTGGCGCCCCAGAAGCTCTTTCCAGTGTCAATATTTTCAAGCCTTCCTATTATTTTTTATAAAGTGGGCTCTCACGAAATGGTGGCTCCCTTGTTAGAACTATCTATAAGGGAGTGATGATATCGCCATAGTACACATTTTCAATTTATATTTATAATCCACTTCCCGTATGTACAATAAACAAACTATATCACGCAAAATGCTACCAATATTACATAATATAGGGTCCAAGAATCTAAGTTAATTGTAATAAAAATCACAACGTGGAAGTTCAAGATCCCGTCAAAAACTCCATTAGAGATGTTAAAAAAAAAATATTTATATATTTTTTGACATATCAAACAGTGTTCAATCATAAGAAATAAATGCTTTGCTAAAAATGTATTACCTACATATTGTCTTTTTAGGGTTCCGAATTAAACAAGGAATGGTATGTCCCTCTGTTTATCTGCGGTATAGCTCAGAGATTCTTAGTACTAGAAAGCTGTAATTTGGTATGGGTACATATTAATTACGATGACAAATTAGTAACATTTTTAGGGTAACTCCCTTCCACATTAAGTGGGTATGTTTTTTTTCTCGTCTATGCCATGGTGTGGGTTGTCGTTGGATACGTCGTTCAAAAATATTGCGGGTGTATAAAAAAAACACTTTTTCGATTCAGAGATTCGTTTGCGAAACATTAAGCTTTGAAATGCTAATTTGTGTTAAAGTCAAGTGGCCCCATAACTTACCAGCTAAATGGTTCTTTTTAAAATGTGAAAAAATTCACGACAGTAGTATATATAACGAAGTTAAAAGGAAAGCTATCACAGCTAAGTAGGCTTACAAGATGACGAATAACAGTCGACCAACTTATAAAATGTACCTGGAGAAATAAATTCGTATAAATTCTATTGAAAATTACTTAAAGGCCCCTCTCTCTAAATCTGCATATTGTGACGGGCAACTACGGAACCCTACACTGTGCGTAGCCCGACATGCACTTGGCAATTTTTTTACTTATAAATTACTTCACAACTATGTTTAAAAAATATATCAAAACTTAGAAATGATTTTTTCTTTAAAAATAAACCCACTGATTCTCTTCCCATGCAGGAAATATAGCAGACTCTTAAATTCCCTTTCTCAAAATTTATACACCGCCATTCACACAAACGCCCTCATTCATACACATATACATCCAAACACATACATTCACCCCCAAACACATACATTCACCCCAAACACATACACCTCTCACACACATATATTTACATACACCGCTCTCACACACACACATATACATACACCTCTCACACACATACATATACATACACCGCTACCACACACATACATATACATACACCGCCACACACACGCATACGCACGTAAACACGCACTTTTCTATTACACTCGGATCTCGACATGCATAAAAAAATGTATGAATGTTAACGATGCATTTGCGTGTTTGTCTCCTCAGGTCAGCTGTACGGCTTGGAGAAGTTCTGGGCATTCCTCAAATACTATAAGCATGCGAGCGCCCTGCAGGTAGACCCGAAACTCCAGGGCTACGTCACCAAGTTTAAGAGCATCGAAGACTTCCGCGTTTTAGAGGTATATATTAATTAAATTACAGGAAAATGTGAACTTCAACATTCCTACCGTACATGACCGACGTGGGCTATGACGTCACCGAATTCATTCAATTGATAAACTGTATTTCCAAAGAGCTTTACAATGATGGCTCAGTGGCAGACTGTACGGACATCACGTCGATCGATGTGAGTTCGAATCCCGAAAAATAAGCCTGAGCTTTCGGTGAAGGAAAACAACGTGATGTAACCATTGCATGATGGTAGGGTATTTTCTAATGCCCGTCTGGATTTTATAATACACATGTTTTTAGGTCCTCAGAACTAGTGACACTAATGAGATATTGGTTAGTTTTATGGATAAAGGTTACACGCACAATTTTTTTTCCAATGTAGTAGTTTTTTAGAATTTGAAAACACAACAATATCATGTGTATTAAATGAACTATTTATTATTAGATATCTGGCCCAGTTGCAAATAACATACATAAACTATTGATCTTAAGATATAGGGTATTATCTCAATACCGTGTATATCCGTGCACACTCGCCGCCCCGCGTCCCGTAGTCTATCATGATGGTCGCGCTTACAGCTGTCGGCCTATACGCGTCTCATAGAAGTTTTTGATTAAAAGTGGTTTGTGTTTCGTTAACATCTACTTCAAGAACATTAAATCGTATATAATATTGTTGGCCCAAAGTTTGAAAACGACCCATTCAATAAATTAAAATAAATACATACAAAAGCAAGATATCATATATAAATATCATAAAATACATATCATGATCACTTATTTGTCTTATAATACAAATATCACGATGTTTTCCTTCATCTTCATCATAGGATTCAAAGCTAAGTCGATCAACAACACTACTGTTGGGCCTGATAATGTACACTCCACTTTCTTAATATAATTTAGGCAATATATTTATGAACACGGAGAGGAGTCTATGTTACAAGCCGCGTATGAAGAGCCGTAACGATAGAGGATTTAATTTCGGGATCCTTTAATTCTTTAATTTACATTTATTCTAATCATGTTCTAGTACATAGGGAATAAAATAAGAAAATACACACAATTATTACCGTATTAAGTAGGTTCTAAGTTCGCTTAACAGCTGCTGTTAAGCCCTTCAGAACTACGAGACTGATGTATGTCATTTTTCTTATTTGTATGTGTTGTTACAGCCACAGCTGAACGAGCTGTTAGCGTCGCAAGGGCCACTGGCCCCGGGGCGCGGGCCCCACGCGCGCCCCTACGACCGGCACCGCTCCGTCTCGGAGAGCGAGCGACTGCCTCACCGGCACAGGAATAACTTCACGTGAGTACCGCTTACCACTTCTCTGAAGTGCCTCCGCGGGTCGCGATACCCGATTCAACTTCACTCACTGGTGAAGTTCCTGAATTGAACGCATTCGAGTCAACAAAAAAAAAAAAAAACAATCTCAATTTTATAGCATTGAAGTAAATTCATGAGTGGGTAATTTTTAACACTAAAGGTGTAAATTTGATTATTAATAAATATATTTGTACTAAAGTAATAAAGCTGAAGAGTTTTTTGTTTGTTTGTTTACACACGTTAATCTGTGAAAGTACCAGTCGGATTCGGAACATTATTTTTGTATATGATGGCCAGATTCATGAGCAATAGGGATCTGCTATCTAGCGTTAGGCACTTAGGCTACACTTCTCACTTTTTGTTAAGTCGGAAGACATAGCGCACCCGAACTGGTTTATCCGCGTGCGACGGCGTAATGGTTAGTGATACGTAAATACAATTACATAAATATTGCTTCTTAGTATATCCAAAAAAAAAGTCGGCGATACCATGTGTCTATCTCTTACACATAAGCCACAATAAGGTATTTTGTGCTTTTTTATTAAAATATGATTTATGAGCCTTATTATTAGGCATGGCATATTAATCCTTACGAAGGAAAGTTACTTCATCGTTAAGACAATTTTATGTAGATAAACTTAGCCCTTTATAGCATATTATTTTAACGAATAGCTTGAGAGATAATGTGAAATCAACACTCGGTTCAGGTCTATGACTATAGGTTTTTTTTTTTTTTTTTGAACTGACTATACTGTTAGCCTTAGGGGCCCTGGAGCCTTTACGGCTTTTACAGCTTTACCGGGCTTGGGGGCGAGCGCTTAGGGCACTCAGCCACGAAAGCTAAGCAACAACATCCGAGGGTGCCAAAGTGGCCGAACCTCGGCTCGGACTGTTGCGCGTATGCAATTAAGTCGCGATCTGACTAAATCCCTATCATTCGATATAAACTAACTATACATATATACATGTTTCTGCCCCCTGGGAGGAGGGAAGGAACATGTGTATGTGTATTTAGTGGTCTGAAAATATTTGTCTAATCTAACCAGGCAAAAAAAAAAAAAAAAGGTCCCTTACAGAACCTATGTACCTATGTGTGTTGTGCATGTGTGTATAATGCAGTGTCATGTATGGCTGTGAAAGCTAGTGATTGTAGAGTCACTTGTATCGCGCGAGCGGCTGCTTGGCTCAAGGGCTCCATGCCGATGGATCGGACCTAGGCTTGAGTTGCCGCAGAGGAGGGCGGTCGTGGCGGGTGTGCGGGAGCGAAGTTAACCGTACGTCCCCTGCGGAGCGAACGGTGGTTTCGCGGGCGTGGGCGCGAGCACGCATATGTTGCGGGAGCGGACGTGTAGAAATTGTTAGCGTTCTCGATGTCGTCATCGGGATCAACAAAGAGATTTCGCGGACGGCGTTTATAACGTTTGGCAACGGGGATCGAGTTGTCTGGGACGTAGTTCACGGTGGATTTTACGAGCGGGTTGGGATGATTCGAAGCGCTATCGAAGTATCTCCTGGTGAGAAATTTCACATAAGCTTCTATCGAGGGAAGCCTCATGTCCCTGTGCAGGTCCATGTTCCTAACGAAGGCTGGAGGGTCAAGCAGGCGACGGAGAAACCGATTTTGGACTCTTTGCATGCGGGCAAAGTTATGTTTGGACATATGTGCGAACGCGGCGCAGCTATATGTCAAGATCGGACGGACGCACATCTTGTACAGTGTGAGCTTATGTCTTAAGGACATTTTGCTTACCGAACTGAGCAAGGGTCGCAAGCGGGAAAGGATCCAGATGGCCCTATTCCTGACTATAGTAACGTGTGCGTTGAAGTTAAGCTTCGAGTCGAGGGTGTGACTATAGGTGTAGTGGCGCGAACGAGCCGTGTGAGTTGTGATGCATAACTCCGAGCGCCCGATAAAAATATTGTCTGTACTGAAGTATTATAAATCAACAGTCAGCTATTTCTTTTAAATTAAACGCGGATGAAACCGCAGGGCACAGCTAGTAAATAAATATTAATATAATTTGTACCCACAGACGTGGACAGGGTAACGCCGCCGCAAGCAGTACCGGAGCGGGTGGCGCCAACGCGACCTCGAACCGCGAGCGCGCCGGCAGTTGTGGAGCGAGAAGCGTCGTCGCCGACACCAGGACACGTCACGGTCAGTATGCCATACTACGCTAAAACAGACACTTTTCTAACTGGTCGAACATATCCACGCATATACGGTAAAGATTAGTAGGATCAAACACGTACTATAGCCCGACTGCTATAAGCGCGACCATCCCTAATGTTGGCGGGACGCGGTGCGGCTGGTGTGCACGGATATACATGGTATTAGATTGATCCCTATATCTTCAGATAATTTTACGTATTTTATCACTAACTAGTGTGAATAAATAAAATAATTTAATATAAGTTATATTGTTGTCTTGTTTAAATGGCAAAATAATCCTACATCAATCTTGGTAATGCGTTCTCTCTTTTTCATTAGCGATTTTATGACATCTGTAATATCATCCGCACGACTTTGAGACAATAACTTTTTGATTATTCTTAACGACACGCTGGTAGCCGCTGCAATAGCCTTATTTACATTAAAATCTTCATCTACAACATCATAAATAACAATATAATTTAAACTTTTTTGGAACGACGTTCCTTATCGCGGGATTAGAGCTATACGGGAAAAGTATTCGACAGACACTAAAAAAAGAAATACATATATCTATAGGATTTAGCATGCGAGAAAATGAGATAGAATATACGCGGCTAAAGCAACTCCTGATTTTCATCACTGTGATTGTTGTTGATTTGGCCTAGCGGTGTGACGACCAGACTTGTACGCATTGTTGTATGTACAGTACGAGTGGTTCTTCCGAATTCCGCTAATTGAGGATGTTTTATATTATAAAGTGACTATATATATTTCAAGTATTTATTCTTAAATACAATTTTATCACTTGATTTAAACTTCTAAAATAATAATAAAATGTTTATTTTCATACCTTTATTAACAGAAATTTATTTATTACTTACAATTTTAGCATTTTACCATTCATTCATTGTTCCTGTTATTTAATAATACATAATATATAGGGAATGGAACTTCATTGCTACCGGGTGTCTCACGACACCTCTCGAGTTTTAATCCTTAAATAGAACATTCTCAAAAATTCACCCGGAAACGCTAAGTCAATGTTTCTTTTTTTTATAGTTTGCTATATTATGAAGAATCATTACTTGTAATTGACTATTTAAACGTGGCATCGGTAATTCCATCTTGGTAAAATTATCGCATGTGTAGCTGTCACAAAGACAAAATCTCGCCAAACGTCTATTACAGCCGGCGACCGGCAATAGACTAGCTTATTGGTCGGTCTTATTCCTGTCCCGCATCCCGCAGAACATGTGGTTGGTTGCGCGGCGGTCAAGCTATAAGGTCCAATTACAACGACTTTCCAAACTACCAACACTTAGTCAAAATAAAAACTATTATCAGAAAGCAGATTTAATAAACAATTTGGAAATGTTAATAATAAAGACCAAAAATTTTGAAGTAATATTGTAATCATCTGCTCAATAGATACAACAAAAATTTCGGCCATTGGCAGTATCATTTTGTTTACAAATTTTCAAACAGCTTTATCAATGTTAACTTATTTGTAGTCATTATCTTACAATATTAAGACAAAGTCCACATAATTAAGATTATTTTGTTATATAATTATCGTATGTTTATATACTTACGACATGACAATTGCGATGTAATGTAATGTAATGCGACATGCGACAGATGAACGAAAAAAAAACTGGTGCGATAGAATAAAAGTGTCACTTTAAAAATGAAATGTAATACTAATGTATTGTTTTTATACGATTCACAGTGAGCCTGAAGCAGAAAGCCGAAGGTCCGTCCGAACTGAAAGCGCCGGTCGCAGCCAAAACACAATAACTCGTGCACCTCCCGACACACGTAAACACCGCGTACCAGCTTATCTGTATATATACATTATGTTAATTTAAAAATAAAAATAAATAAAATGAAAAAATACAAAAATAAAATTACAAAAAAATATAAACGTTAGTTACAACTGAAGTGTGCTACTTAAAAAGTGTAGTTTATGACAAGTGCATTTTATGTAAAGAAATAGATATAGTGATAATAAGTGATTGTGTTGAGACGTTCATGTGTCGAGACTCGGGGTGATAGAAGAACTTTATACGGACGTGTGTACGTGAAGGTGTTTTGTTTTCTACTTCAACGGATCCGTTTAGTGTTTTATGGCTGGCGATTGGGTATGCTGGCTGCGTGTCGTACGGAGCCTAGGTGAGTCACTTCTATACATATTATAAAACTCAACGTCTGTCCGTTTATGTTCTTATCACGCGAAAACCACTTATCCGATTTACTTGTTTTATCTGACCAGGTAATTTTAAATTAAAGGTATATTTATAAGACAAAGTAACATATGAAATAAGCAGTAATGATAATGGTGAATCAGTTCGGAAAAAAGACGCATTTGGTGCGCTTAAATGGCTTACGCTGAGTAAACTATACGACAAATATCAAATTAATGTACTACATCATTGTAGAAATTAAAAATACCGATAAAAAAGGCGACGAAAGTATATATCTATCTTCTAAGGATCACTCGCCCACAATAAGCATTTTTGGCTTCCGTCTTTTGAGCGGGGCAAGCAAGAATCGCGCGTGCGCTCGACCGACGCCATTGTGTAGTCCACACGAGTGAAGCCGTGGGCACAGCGTTTATAATATACTAGCCGTGTGTCTGAATGGGATTTTCCATTGACAACATCTCATGAATCATTAAATTTTTAACCCTCTGTATTTAACCCACTTAGCAGATAAATTTTCAAAGATCATCCAAGTCACAGTAGTCTCCATCTCGACACGAACGAATAAGTTCTATGTCTTATCTTTTTCGTACCGTGAAACTGTGGAACCATCTCCCGGCCAATGTGTTCCCTCCTTCTCATAACATCGGATCCTTCAAAGCGTAACGCGAAGAGATATTTATGCAGGCCGGCATGACTGCGGCGACCGCCGATGGATTTCGATCTCTCGGTAGTCGCCGTTGTATTTGGATAAAACTGTGCTTACCATCAGGGACAGTATCAATAATTACCCGAGCCACTATAAAAAAATAAATCCCTATATATTATTTTTCAAAGATGGCAACACCATATCTACCTTAAATCTACATCGAAAAAAGTTTATGTTTCCGGCTATTGACATAAACATAAAGACAATTAGTTATATGAAAAAAAAAGGTGTGTGTGAGATTCACACAGATAGAAGTGAAACTTCATTTTAAAAGAAATTTTATATTTTATTTAAACAATGTGCGATATACATACACACTGACATTTGCTCTCTCGCTCTGGCTCACACAAAGAGGAGAGACCGATAATGTGTGTTAAACGTTTAACGCTTGGAAGTCGCATAAGAAGTTTCACTTCAAAAATCATTTATAATGTCATCTGTGGGTGGCATTTCTAATGAAAATATATTCAAAAAACATGTAGGTGCCATCTTTTAACAATCTCTAGCTTAATTGGCAGTTGTTGTATTATATTCTATAACGTGCGAAATATTCATGCAGGTCATCTAGTCACTTCTTACCTTTGTTTAAGTAACATATCAGTTGTATCAGCTGCAGTTGAACTTAACTTTTATCTTTTTGATATGAAGTAGAGACATTCAGTTCACCGTATATTAAGTAATCACTGCAGACAATAATAGCTATCTATAATCAATCTCAAAAGACCACAATCCTGATGCCAGTTATGACTACTGCAACTTTGGTACTTTTGAGAACTACCACAACGCTTGTTTCCAACCACACCATTTGTACCAAATCATAGTTGTGCGAGTGCAGGATAATTAATTGTAGCAGTGATGCTCTCACAGTCAAATCTTGCACAAGTTCTATACTACTGTTGGTTCTCTAGTATATTCCTCTAGACATTTACATCCCAACAATTAGTTTGAGTTATCGGTGAAGGAAAACAACGTGATTAAACCATAGAATAGCGGTAGGTCATTTTCTAATGCCCCCCCCCCTAGTTAGCCTCAAGTTGAAAATCTGTTGCCAAGCACCTATAGTTGTGTTCCGACAGCTGACACGCTTAACATGCAGTAACACGCTTCTTAGACCACATTGTCACTTGACGTACATAATGATTGTGGTCAAAAACTATAAAATAAACGATACAAATACAAATAATACTAAATTCTGTTTTGTATTTTGTTCCAGCTTCTGTACATCGACAATAAGGAACGCGGCGCTATGACGTCACCAGGCATACATTTACACGTATTTTTGTAATAAGCAATTAAACAGAAACTATATTAGATATTTAAATAATAATGTTGGCCGAAGGTTGATAATTGTCGATAACTATTGGTCCACGATTGAATACCAACGAAATATTGAAAGGGCTGTGTAACAAATCGACTCTGGATATCGATAACTTTGTAATCCACATCGAGAATTACCCATGTATTTTATGGCAATATATAAAATAAAATCATTTTTGCCTCGATCAAATTGTAATATTTATCTATACCGCTTTTATATTTAACTGAGTTCTGTAGTCGATAAACTTGTTTGGATTTGTACATCTAATGAGCATACTAAGGTTACGTTCGGTAATCGACTTGTTATCCGACATATAAACTTTCGATACGCATTATATTTAGATATCGGCTTATCACGATAACAACAGTTGATATCGATAAAATAACCTGCATTAATCAATTTAATATATGACAGAGGTTTTTGACATTTACCTAGTGATTCAATAGACATGAATATTAAATTACTTACGATTTATTTTATCGATATCAAGATATGTACATTATTATAGGGTTGTCCTCGTGTACTAATACGTTTGCATAATTTGCCGATCTCTCCTCAGATTGAATATATTATAAATGTTATATATACTAGGTTTTTACATGTGGTTTCGTTCGAGTTTAATTCGATTTTATTTACATAGGAAACAAAGATTTATTGAACTTACTTACTCTTATTTGGAATCGACGTGATTGGTTGACGAGGAAAGCATGTCTTATGTTCAATGTAGGACTAATACAATTTTTTAATATTAACCGGTATTGTATGGCAATTTGATTAGTTGAGAGGTCGCCGAAGTATGACAACGTTAATTTATAATATCTACGAGTATTTTTGACATTGTAAATTAATCTAAAATGGTTTTTTAACGATATGAAAATAATTAAAAAAATATATGTATGTTTTCTCCTTATAATAATGTTAGTGTTTATAATCGGGGGGTAAAGTACGATGCTAAAGATTATATATATATATACGCTTTTAGAAGATTGAAAACCGATTTGTCCTTATATCGATTGGAATTTTCAAAATTTATTATAACAATTTTAAATAAAAGCATGTTTAATATGCAATGTTTATAATTTAATTTTAAATTAAATGCATTCATTATGCAGAAAACGGTTCTTTTAGTTGCTACACTCCGTATTTTAATCACGTGGAGTAAATTGACGTTTTTATTTTATTACTTAATATGGCTTCTGCCTGCCTATGTAGGTAATTTCGCCAATGTCAAGTGTGACAATTAAACGTTTTAAGTATACTTGCCAAATTTTCGGTGTACCGTAGAACAAACTAAAAATAAAACTCACAGTGAAACAAATTTATAAATAATATTTTATTATGAGATCTGCAGGGATATTATGAAATGATATGTTAAACATATAAATAAAAAAACATAACTATATAGACAAGAACAAAAGACACACTACTTTAAGGAGTAATTAACAATCACTAATGTCAAAACTTGAGAATAATGTTGCCACATTATTATTTTTGTAGTGTTGTGCTATCGATAATTTTACGTACCAAATTATTTGAATCGTAAGAGTTTAAATGTGCGTGTTTAATTGATTTAACTTATTAATTTCAATATTTCATGATTATCATTACATATAATTTAGGAAATTGTAAAATGTACATACTTCAAAAAGTACGCCTCTGTTGGCCCATCACAGTCGCGCTTTCACTATTACCATTGGAGCATAGGTTTTTTGTTTTTTTTTTCAGAAAAACAGCATTTGGGAAAATATCTCGTACGGTTATACGATAGGTTTGAATTGGTGGACATAACTATTTTTAAAATCCAATTACCTAGCAACACATGGAATATCGTTTTATTCCACGGAATTTAAAAACGAACTTTTTACTTTAGATAATATTTTTTTGGAAAGGTATCAACGATATGATGAAGAGTAATATTGATAAAACCTTATTTTGTTTTTGATAATATTATCAAAGACATATTATATAACATTCTAGGCAAATATGATGTGACCGGTTAGACACCCTTGTCTAACCTATCTCGAAGTTATAGTTTTTAGCATCAAACTTTATCATTCCCATAGTACGTAAACAAAATAAATTCTAATACAATAATTAAAATAATGTTACAAGCTTTTTTATATTAATAAGATTTTCTTCGGTAGCAACACTGGATTTTTTTTATACGCGTGGTGCTCCCGGTCTTTTTAGTGCGTTATTATGAGCATTTTCAAATGTCTGGCACTTTCGTTTACATTATTATAGGTCGATGGTCGGTTGGTTGCTTGTTAGTTTAGAACAATACATTTTTAATTTGGTTTTGATTAGTTTAGTGTTGGGTGTAGTCGATTTAAACAGTTACATTGTCATGTCGATAAGTTCGAGGGTGTATTCACAGCGGACAAATAATATTTGTGGGGCGGGAAAAGTCTACTTCGTTTCTCGTTCGTCTCTGCTATTTATATCACAGTTTACGGTTTTATTTGGGACTATTTTAAACAGTTGTAATTATGCTATGATACCAATTGACACAATTAGAGATGAACCAGGTACTCGTTTATTACGGAAATTTTTGGATTACTCATACTCGGCGAAATAACTCGTTTGAAAGGCCGAGTATGAGATTAGTATTACTAATAATCTATACATATTATAAAAATCAATGTGTCTCTTTCTGCTTGTGTCTGTTTATATTGTTTTCACACGAAAATTTTGTTATATAAAGTAACATACGAAATAAGCAGTGACGATAATGCTGAATCAAGTCGGAAAAAGACGCTTTTGGAGCTTACGCTGTGCAAACCATAAAAGATGTATCAAAATAATGTAACACATAATTTTTGTCCGTAAAAGACCTACAAAAAAGCCAGCGATAGCATATGTCTATCTCCTAAAGATCACCTACGATAAGCATTTTTGTCTTTAAAATAACTGGTGGGTGATCTCCGTGTGTGGTAGCAAGGGCAGCACAATCGTGCATGTGCTCAACCGACGGCAACGTCTTGAATTTAGGTAACTGAATAAACGATTTTAATTTAAAAATTGTAGGACACATAAAAAAAATTTGCTAAATACAAATGACATAAGACCGGTTTAATTCCAGGTTATAGGGTTTAGGATCTTCTACCTCTGCTGGCTTCGTACGATTTTCTTCCTAATATCAACTTCAAAAAGACACATGACCTAATTACAAATGATTTGTTAAGTTTTGTAGAGGTCTTGATCCATAAGAATTAGACACATTATCACTACTGCTATAACTCTCTGTAGTGTGGCATTTTTAAATAGCTACTTAAAATAACACCCGTCTACATTTATTTGATTCAAAAAATCTCATTCTGAATTTATGATCCAGAGATAATCAAAGAGTTTCGTATTATAAATTTTGAATGCCGGGAGGTTTTGTTTTATATCTGTTATGTTAGGGCTTACTTGAAGGACAAAATCGAGTAACTTGGCCGAGTACCCGACTCGGTAAAAACAACACCGAGTAAATCTCGGTATTCGTTTACTCGACACAACCTGAACTCGGTATATCTCTAGTCACAATCTTGGCAGTAGTTTTACATTTAATTTTTGATGTATATTTGCTAAAAAAAACTTTAATACAGTTTTTTTTTTGTGAGAAACTGTAAGTAAAGGCGTTTAACATAATTCTAACAAGTACCGCCCTCCTATCGACCTTGTGGCTTAATAATAAAATCATTGAAGAATTTATCTGTATAGTATATATTATATCGGATAGTAGGATGATATTAATACGTTGAAAGAAGTTCTAATGACGAACGTGACGGTTTAGGACAGAGGAAAAATAATCGAAAATGTACAAACAGTCCTTATTATGTAATTAAATGTCATTACCGAGTAGACAAATGACCTTGATTTGACATAAACATGTTTCCTATGTCACATCTATATAATTATGATATGCAATCTATGTCACGTTAAGGTCATATGTCATTCTTAGATACTGACTCAGTTTAATAATGTTCATATATAAGTGATATGTCCATTTTTTGATTATTTTCCTTCCCACCGTCGGGAAAGACTGGATATCTAAAAAATGTGTATAAAATTTATAGTAAATATGTAAAATTGTTTCTTTGATTATACTCTCTTGTATTTCTAATATAATTGTATGACATTGTTTTCTGCGGACCTGGAAAGGTACTTTAGATTAATCTAAAATAAATTTGACTTATGAATATTAACGAGGACATATAATTTGATATCTTCTAAAGGAAAGAAAACTGTTCGCGACATAACAGACTCGGGTAATTGATTCCTGGACTACGAGAATTCATTTTTGTATCGATATTTTATTACTGTATGATGTAACTTAATCGATTAATTGTAAAATGGACGCTGATATAAGTTGCAATATATTATTTTTTTGTTAATCTTTTTGGGTCTGCCTTTGTATACTGCCATGAATAAATATTATGACACGATTGAGCACACACACACACACAAACACATGTATAGTTTATTGTAACGTGTCATAGTTTGTTTGAATTTAAAATTGTAACAAGATGATGAAATTCAAAAACAAGAATTTTCTATAAGACATTGAATTGTTTTAATAATAATGGATAGTAGTTTGGCATTAAAACTGTTCTATATCATCGAAATCGTGTTCTAAATCTTTTATTCGATACTAATGTTGTATAATAAATTATAAATAAATAATATAATCTATTAATGTTTAGATACATTGAAAATTTACTTGACACTGGCCAAAATGCATGAAGCTTTTAACTTGGTACAATTTTAAATTTATATCAATAATGATACAATCAGCGCCGGCGTCTGCAAGCTTCGACAGTAAATAATATCGAAACGTGTAGACGCGGCCTATATCCGTGTGACGTCACTAACTTGCTCAATGTTGGATTTTGTTTTATTTGTACTTGTGTATAGGTTACGGCTCGGCGATCCGGTAATACGGATTGCCTACGACTGCTCCCTTTATACCGAAATATTTAACCCTCTTAGATCTGAGTAAAGTAATTATGTGCTAATAATTTTGACTTAAAAACTGGCTAGCTACCACTCGAAGCAAAAATCTATCCTCAGAAACTTATATGTGTGTTCCGGCAGCTACACTTGAGAGTCAGTTCCTCCAACTAGGCTTAGCGTGTTACCATCTTGGGCTACAACATCACTTAACATCAGGTGAGATTGTGGTCAAACGCTAAACCTATAAAAGAATATAAAAAAGACATTGTTATAACAATATTCTTAACGCCATCTGTTATCACTTTTAAAAAAAAACGTCTACTTATATAAGCAAAATTATTTAATCTGGTCTGAAAGGGATAAATATAGAAATCTATTGAATTTCTCGTGAAATTAAAGACATCTTTCCAATATTATAAATCGGCCTAGCAACGGATTTATATCGAAATTCTTTTACCGAATAAAACGGTTTCTAAGAGCGATGTTCCTACAGTTTGTCATTAGGGCTTATCGACATGAGTTGCTAATTCGATATTCCGGTTTCATTTCAGCGGTCGCAGTCAATCCGTGTGACATAGTCGCCGTTACGTTTTATATTAATACTGTATATTGCACTAAAATTATAAACGAAATGAATGTCTTAAGGCGTGAGTCGATTATTATAATTTTTTTTTAGTATGTAAGTGTGCGCTTTTTTTTTGTTACGACTTATCTGCGGTACTGTAGTCGCTTCTGGCAAATGATTTAATAATATACCTATTTATGTGGGTCGATTTATCGAATAGTGGAACGCATTATCGATATGATATATATTATCGATAATGGAATGCGATGTCTATCTGAATCTTATCGCTGTTTAGGTAAATTCAAGTCGGCTACGCGCACCGCAGCTAAAGAGTTCATCCTATTTCGTAACTATTAGATTTAACTGAAATATTATAAATAAAATTATCTGTAACGTTTAGTTGATGCCTAGATCGCTTCTATATGTGTTGTAATACTTACGAGAAAAAAATAGTTCCTATACGTTATGAGTGGGTTGGGTTTTGTGCTAAAGGTGAACTCGACACAGAAATCATGAATATCACGACCGTTCCGCTTCCCATTTTATTTTAAATCTCACTACACTGTTAGCCATAAGCGCCCTGAAGCCTCAAACGGCTTTTACAGCTTCACTGGGGTTTCAGGGACAAGCACTCGAGGCACTTAGCCCGAAATCATGGCAATAAGCTCCAAGGGTGAGAAGTGGTCGAACCACGGCTTGGACTGTTGCCGTAGTTCCGCATAAGTCGCGAACTGGCTAAACTCTTCCCAATGAACTCGGCCGTCGTTTAACACATTCGCCTTCTCCACAGTTTTCGTAAAGGTGATATGCCACGCCGCTATATATTTTACTCTTGAACCCGTATGTAGTCTTGCTAAACGCAGTATTCCTGAGGGCCTAGTAAAGTCCCTTTCTACAATCGTTAAAGATAAAAGGACACGAAAAAATTTTATGTACTTGATATGTCAAGTATGATCGGAATGTCTGATCACGTGATTTTAACGTTGAGATATATCAAATCCGAACATTTTTTTCGTTTCCTATTAGCGATAATGATTATTGTAAGGCAACTCAGCTATGGAGCCGAGAAAAAAGTCGGAGCATTTCTCAAAGGGAAGATATGACACAACCGATTGGAATCGATTTCTGTGTCGATAGTTTCCAAACTGTTTTTGAGTTAACCGTCCCTAGTAACTAGATTCAATTCTTGGTAACCCTTCGTAAGTTAAACGTAACTCGAAGTATAATTTAAAAACATAAAATTATTTTTAATTACACAATTATTTTGTAACGAAGCGATCGAGAGCTTGTATTGTATCGCGGTGTCGTATTCCTTTATCCCGAATACATGTAAAATCGATTTCATTGGGTAAAAAAATGTATTTTATTGACGATTTATTAATTTTTTTACTAAAAATACCAATAAATACTGACTTCTTTTTTATAGAAGTTTTATAGAATGCTGCGATGCATTTTTGTTTATACTTTATTACTGTGTGCTGTATAAGTTACTCAGTAAATATATATGACCTCAATTTGATATCACAGACATGTAATAATTAATATGTGTCACGTTTGCATGACACATTTCTGATGTGTATGTGATGTCTAATGAAAGGGCATGTGTTTACTGCGTATAGTGCGTCAAATCAGCGTGATGATACCCGATAACTTTATGCGCCTTGATTTCGCAGCAATTAGCTTAAAACAGAGAACAAAATTATGAGCTAAAAAATAAAGCTTGTTCTGCACTTCTTGTAAATTATGGAATGAACTTGTGAGCTAGTACATTACAAGGCGTATTTTATGCGTAATATTTATATAGGAGAGTGACCACATGTTTCTTAGTTTGGAGTTACTGAGTTTTGATATTTAATAAATAACATATATTGAATGAGTTAAACCCAATTCCAAAGTTAAGTTTAAAAACATGGACTAATAATAAATATTATGAAATGGGATTAAATTGTGCGATAGAAGAAGTACGGCACCGCGATCTGACGTCACGCGACGACAAATTTATTGTTAAGTTTTTTTTTATTAATTACATGCGTCGATTGTTGCAATTTTTTAAATAGTAAGTACGCCAAAGGTGAGTACGACGTGCTGAAAAGAATATTAAAAAAAACTATAGGGTTATTGTATAAATGAAAAATATACAAAAAAAAAGTCTTGCTACGTAGTATGTAAGTGATGTATATTTAAGATTCTGTTTTTTTTTTCTTTCGTCATAATAAATAATGAGAACACGATTATGTTTCCATTGGATTTGAATTGCGTTTGGTTGTCGTTTATTTTCGAAATTGTTTACATCAAAAGATAAAAGAAATTGGTTGTTGTAATATATATAAAAAAATAATTGCTTAGTTTGTTTGGTAATTTAGTCAGTCAGTAAATAATTATGTTAGGTATGCGCTGGTATAATTAAGTTTTTCTAGGATGCTTGCTTGCGTCGGTCGCGGCTGAGGGTTACGTACATCTCTCGATTGTGGAATGAAGGTGTATTTTTTTTTCAAATTTTCACAATTTAACTTTGGTAAATATGAAATTACAGCATTTTATCTCTCACGCCGTCGACTCTGACGCTCCCTAAGGCTGTAAGTTATACATTATATACATATTATTATATTGATAAATAAATTAATAATAAAAAAACATTCGTATTATATTTCATTTAATATCCTTAGTTAAGATCCCGTTGTAAATAAAACGTTATCGAATCAAACATTTTACACATTCATGGACGAGTTGTAGAAGTATGCAGAGGCCCAAGTCTGCTATTTCACATTTTAAGAATATACCATTGTCATTATATCCACATTACTGATATTATATCGAAATTGTAACAAATCTGGTATTCTGCTAAAATTTCATTACCGTCTCGATAGAATCTCTATAGCACAGACTACTAAGAAGATACTACGTATCAGACGGGAAATTACAAGAGGGTACAAATGATTTTGACATTTAGTTTTTTTGAAACGAAGTTCCTTATGTGGAGGTGTTCTAGCCGGCAAAAAACGTCCGTAACGTTGAAAAAAAGCGTAATAATTTTATGTGTAGTCTATGTATGATAGCTATACAGTGTATCGACGTGTTGAATACATGTATAATTTCCTTAGCCAGAAACTCTGAACAATTAGTTTTTGAAGTAAAACTTCTTTCCAACCGTCGGGATGGTGGTAACCATTGAAGTTTTACTTCAATCGCGTGTGACGGTTACACGCTTTTAATTTTGTTTGTTTTTATAATTAATTGTTTATATATATATATATATATATATATATATATATATTGTTTTAATTAATTTACGCTTTCAGTTTGCTATTATTTTATATCATTTTATAAATAATTGTAAATAAAATAAAGGCGTTCAGATAATTTTGTAAAGTAGTATTTTAATCGATAAAAAAATCATAATCAAAATGTATACATACCCGAATAATTATTTTCTTAATACCTCGAATAGAACTTGAAATTTATATTTTATAATAAGGGACTACGTTCCTATTTGGTGTCCCACGACACCACACGTTTTTTTTTATTTTGCACATCTAATTTTGACCAAGGACCAAGAAAAGCTGTAACAGAATTTTATTAGGAGTGGCGATATAGCGTTATAGATAGTTACGAAAACGGTTATACGCTACGTAATGTATACGTAACTATTATAATACATAAAAGCGTGTGAGCACTCGTGCAGTGTTAAATATTATTCGACCATTGTGACCATTGTGTGTGGTGGTGACCGTCGGGATAGTGTTGACCATCGGGATGGTGGTAATCGTTGGGACGGTGGCGAACGTCGGTACAGTTGTAATCATCGGGATGGTGGTGACCTTTTTTTTTTCGAACTGACTATACTGTTAGCCTTAGGGGCCCTGGAGCCTTTACGGCTTTTACAGCTTTACCGGGCTTGGGGGCGAGCGCTTAAGGCACTCTGCCACGAAAGCTTTGCAACAACATCCGAGGGAGGGAGGGAACCTCGGCTCGGACTGTTGCGCGTATGCAAATAAGTCGCGATCTCACTAATTCCCTATTATTTGATCTAAACTAACTATACATATATATATACATGTTTCTTCCCCCTGGGAGGAGGGAAAGAACATGTGTATGTGTATTTAGTAATCTGAAAATTTTTGTGTAACTAACTATTATACAATTATAATAGTGTGTCAGTGGGACGGTAATATCTATACGTCGTTGGTGTTGCCTGTCAAAATCTACCATGGATTCAGTGTTGCCATTAGTTATCAATACTTGTTGGTGCTATTCTTGACTATTGCCATTTCGACTGTCGCCATCTCGACCGTCGCCACCTCGATTGTCGCCGTCTCGATTGTCACCATCTCGACTGTCACAATATCGACTGTAGCCCTCTCGATTGTCTTCGCTTCAAATGATCTACATTTTATAGATTTGATGACTTTTATGACGAAATTTTATATTACTTTTATGAAACGTGTAAGCAATCGTATTAGAAAAACTGTTGTTCAATGGCTACTCACTAGTCAAAACACCATAGAAATACGATTGATAAAGCTGTCAAATATTTAAGAGAATACCATTTTACCAACTATCGAGTTGCTATCGAAATATAATTGAGATGCGATTGTAGAGCAGAATACCAAATGAGTCAGGGGTTTTCAAATAGAATGGTAAACAAACAGGAGAATACCAAATGGTGACCAAATGTCTATTGAGATACTATCGATACACTATTAAAACACTATTTTGTTAGCAGACTTGGGCCCCAGGAATAGTTAACGCCCGCAACAGTCGCAGGTGTCTACAATTTGTAGGCATTAAAAGGCTCTATATAATTTGCTGTGAGGCGATATCTACTCATCTGTCCTCAACAATAAGATTATATTAAATGGAGAAAAATAAAGTTTAAATTCTTTTTGGTATCTAGGTTTCATGAGTTCCGGCAGCAGGGTGCAATGGGGTTCACTTGCAACTAACTCCCTGTCGGGAAAGTACATAGAGACGCCATCTCACCAGCCACCAAGCTCACCTCTACTGCAGCGCAGTAGTGCTATTCTGTAAAACACCAACTCAATGTGGAGTCTCACTCATATGACACATTTGACTTCGTCAATAACCTTATAGATGAGCCACTCGCTATAAAACACACGTCAATAAGCTTATAGATGTGCCACTCGGGATAAAACACACCTCCAGTTAACTCGAGGCGATAACATTAAAGAACTGGAACAGATTCGTAATAAAATTGTATTGAGACAATTCTAGTTAATAAAAATAAGTACAATTTATTAAAATTGTTTTTTTTTTTAAACTAACGTATTGCCGATCTTGAACCCTCCTACCCGAAAGAGCTCAGGAAACCCACCTCACCGCAGCACCCAACGTAATTTGGCTCCGATCTTTTGCAGAGTGAAGGTATTCAACCAGTCGGGCTTTCCCAAGTAGAGAGAAAACTCCAAAGAAATTTATGTGTGTATGCATGTGTTATTATCGCTGGTTCTATGAGGCTGACTTTCTGTTATTATACTGAGTCCATAACATCCCTTGTAATAATAACTAAGCTATAATCGTTTGACAGATCACGACGGACATAGCCGACAGGGCGAGCGAGATGTGCCTCGAGGCTGCCTCAAGTTCGCCGCTCTCCTCCCACCACCGGGTGACGGTCAACAGTTAGAGCGGGACGGACGGCATTATGTAAATTATCGAATTCAGTTTTAAGTATTCATCAGTGGGAGAAAATGTTTTAAAGCCAAACGGAATCACGATTAGGCATGACAGTTCTCTTAGGTTTTTCTAGGTGGAAAATTCTCCCGAAATTTTTGAATATTCTATGAAAGTCATCGAGTGTCCTAATCACCCGTCGCTACCCACCATCACACACATACACACGAGGGGGGAAAGGGTAAGATACCATATACTTAACTACTGTATACGTAGAGTGGCCTTACTGCATTCGAGTATCGGTGGTTGGGTGTTACACAAAATACATTGCTACAAAATGTTCCCCACTTACGGCAAGTGTCTCTGTCGAGTCAGTTATAATAACCTGCAAAAAATAATTCTACTAGAGCTCTTCATCCAGTTAACAAGTATCTGAAACGCTATTTTAAACTTTAAACTGTAATTAATCGATAAAATTGTAATGAGCGAATGAAACGAGTAGCTTTTCAAAAGAGCGAATGATTGAAGTATTTAGTTTTTAAAGTTATTACGTTTACAAATATAATGTATATAAATACTGTATGATATAAATATATGAAATGTAATGTAATTTAAGATTTCCGAACACGACCGCCAGCGGGAACGGACGTGTTTGCGAACGCTCTCTGCCGCCTTCGTTTTTTTTTTTTTTCGAACTTACTATGCTGTTGGCCTTAACAGTTAACTTAATTTGCGGGGGCCTTAACAGTTTCACCGGACTTGTTGGTGAGCCCTTAAGGCACTCAGCCGAGAAGTTTTGGGCAACATGCGCAAGGGTGCCAAAGTGGCCGAACCTCGGCTTGAGCTGTTGCCGTTTTTGCAACATACGCGACCTAGCTAAATTCCTACGCGAATTCGAGCTAACTAACTATACATGTATGCATGTCTCTTGCCTCCTGGGAGCGAGGAAGAGACACGCGTTCATGTATTTAGTGATCTGAAAAAGCCGCCTTCGTGACCTCGAACGCCCGTTTAGCTGCGCGCCAGTATCGCCGTACTCGTCGCACACTATCCCCGTCTCGCTCGCACATTTCATGGCACGTACTTATCAGTACGTTACACGAACACCAACCGTACTTTCAGTGCGATTTGTTTCTATTCAACGAAGTCCACGCTTAGTGGTCGCTTGCCGGAAACCTCACGGTGCGAACGAAGGCAAACGGAGCGTGCCCCGAGCGCCCGCCGGTTACCTCCTTTAGAGGTAAACGATAAACTCGGACGGGCTTGGGAATCTTGGCCTTTGATAGAGTCATAGTCAAGCCCCAAGTGTCTACATGGCGTTCCTTAGGGATAGGAACCTCCTTACGGAGTTTGAAAAAGTGTGTGCGGCCCCGCATCCCGCACCCGCGTCCGTACAGGCCCCCGGGACCTCCCGCGACCCCGACGCCGCGAAGAAAACCGGCTCGCGGTCCCGCTCGACGGCACCGCGAGTACACGATAGGACGCCGTACAATCGTCCGCCATCGCACGTACCGGCTAAACAAGCCGCGATTCCCGCGCCCTCTGCGCTACATACGACTATCTCTTTCGCGCAGTTAGTTCCCGAAGCGGACACGCCGACGCTAGTAGCTACCAACAATAGTTACTCACCCGCTAGCCCGAACCCTGAACCCGAGTCCAACGAAATGGACACGGCGATAGCTTCAGATAACGATGGCTTCACCATCGTTAGTAAGAACAAGCCCGCCAAACGGGCCTCGCGATCGCGCCCCGAGTCTCCAGAGACTCAGTCGAGACCCGAAAAAGCGCAGCGAACCGGGCTGGATATCCACGCCCCCCGCTCCGCAGCGCCCTCTGCGCCTGCCGGTACTTTTGCCGGCAGAAAGGCGCGTCGCCCACCTCCCGTAATAGTCCAAGACAAGTCGGTTTGGACTAATTTATCTAAAAAATTAAAAGACATGCGAATCAATTATACCACGGCTAGTAACACGGCCAACGGAATTAGAGTTCAACTAACCACATCTGACGAACACCGTGAATTTACAAACTTGCTCCGAGCAAGCAACTTGCACTACTACTCCTACACCCTTGACGAGGAGCGTCATCTCCGGGTTGTAATCCGCAGCATCCCGGTGGAAACCACACCCGAGGAGGTTAAAACTGACCTCTTATCCAAAGCCCTCCCTGTCCACGAAGTACATAGAATGCACGGCGGACATTCCAAAAACAGACCACTGAATATGGTCGTAGTCATATTGGATCTGACATAGTTTAAGCTGAAAAAAACTATCGGACACGTATATAAGCCGCGACTTACTGCCGCGATCGATAAGTGTGCACAGACGCCTAACATCCAGTACGCAAGATTTCTGTCGGACGTCCGATCGCTCGTGGACTGCCCAAGGTTACGTCCGCGACTTCCGTCCGATAGTTTGCACAGTTCATTATATATTCATTATCCAGATATCTATCAGACGTCATATAGTATGTTCCCGCTTTACCAGTCGCGGCTATAAGTCCCGTTCCCGTTAGGCATGGAAATGATTACTATTTAAAAATAATTGTCATTGCTATGAAATTATATTTTTTATCACTGCTATTTCACCTATGATAAATGAATTTCGTATCTGCAAGAAATTATGACATTGTTCCTTGGCCTGCCACTCAGCAACGTTATGGATCGATGAATGCTTACTTTTAGTTATCTTACATAGGGGTAGGTATTTCACTCTATTTAACTCAAACAATCAAAAACCTTTTTTATTATTTAAACAGCATTTTATTTAATTTTCGTCTTTTTTATTTATATAGTAGCTATATATATATATATATATTCATTATTTACATATTATTTGTCTAATATATTTAAAAGAGAACTATTGTTTTGAAAAAAAAATACTAATTCTGCTGTGTTTTCTGCTAAAGCCTAAAGAAAACTCTTTCGCATTCACCCGATGTGACAACAATATGACAATACTCCATAAAAATCTCTGCCAGGTTCGGATATAGGAATGTATGACTATTCTACCAAGATAAGGGACTCTTGTTCTTATCTCTTTGTACAACTCCTTTATTCAAAAACATCTCCAGTTCGTTTTTCGCTTTGGTGGAGACGTGGTTAAAATTGCTGCTATTTCCTCCACAGTTAAATTTGATGCGTGTGCCATGTTTGGAATAACTCCAACAGCGTTTCTCATTACTTGATGTCTTTCTCGTATTTTAATTATAAGGAGTTCTAAAACGTGTTCTGTCATTAAATAATCACGTCTTGAGCGCTGACATGTTTATTTAGAACGTTAATTAAACGTACATACTCCCAGAAGCATATTATCATCGATTTCTGTATTCGGAAAATAAGTTTTTAAACCAGTGTCTAGTTTCTCAAAAATATAATTTTGCCACGCCAAATAAAACTTTTTTAACTTAAAGGTTTTTTATTATTTAATTATTTTGTTGTAAGGCAGATCTTTTATGGAACTTCTATTGTATATATATTTGTCCATATACTTAAATAAAGGAGTTTTGTAAAGTAGCATTCATCGCAATTCACCAACCAACACATGGAGTCTTTGAACTCTTTGATCAACCGTACTTAAAGTAGTGATGTTTAAACGACAGAATATAAGTATTTTGTGTGGAAACGCTGCGATGTCCTACGGTTTACATTATATTGTAAACGAATCAATATTGCAAATCAAATTATAATTTTTATGATTAGAACTCATCAATTACAATGTTACATATATTTACAATCGAGTTATCTATACTATTTTGTGTTCACTGAAAGTGATTCATAAATGGTTATTACTATTTATAAAAGTAATCCAAAGGCCTCTCGATATTGAAGGTAGGGTATTTAGTAATCAAATATGTGGTAAAGTTATTACATGTCTCAAAATACTAGGTACTGAAATAAAGTTTCTTTTTGTGTCTAACCAAGTCGGCTATACTCTTTTATAAGAAGTAATTATTTAATGTAAAGTACTTAAACTAGTATACTTTATCTTTTGTCTAAAAATTAAATGTTACAATAACGATCTCTATAACCAAAATAATATTGATTATCAAATCCTGAACAACTATACGAAGTCAATTGTTTCTAAAAAAGCGCCTTTGTCCTAAAGGCTGTTTTCTGATATATATTTTTTAAATGAAACTTTTATACTATCGCCCCAATTTTTTTTGTTAATCTATCGCATGTCGCATTACATTACATTGTCGCAAATAAAATTGAATTTTATGGCGTGCAGTCAAGAATTATAATCGTAATTTGGAACATAATATATGTTAATGTGTGTTATTAAAGAATGTATCTCACATGTCTTCAATAATTTCAATTTTTTTTTTTATTTCACTTGTATCGTGGTTTCATAAAACCACACATATATTTTTTATTTACAGATTGACAGTCGCTAACTCGTTATATATAAATTAATTTTAATAGTTATACTGAACCACGGCGAGACACAACATCAAATTAACCTTCGCAGTTATTGTCGAAACACTACAAATAAATCAAAGACAGAGTAGTGAGAATAAGATTCAATCATCAATGTCTTAGCTATAATTTCACTCGACAAATTTACTCTTTTTTTCTATAGCACGTATATCAGCAATTTTTGTCTCTTTCACACCCGTAGCTTTGTCATCACACGATGCAAAGATCAAAGAAGTCAAGTGATTGAATGAAAAAAGTGATAAAACTGCTATATTGCGATTTCTGCGATTTGCTATGAAGTAAATTGAATTCATATGATGGTGCGATATATTGCAGACTTATGAATTTTGCTATTTGTAATTCTGTGTAGTGGTTTTATATGATTGTGTGATATATGCTAGGAGTATGAAATTTGAGATTTATATTTAAGTTAAGTATTTTATTATAATCGTGTGGTATATGCGAGGAGTATGAATTTTGCAGTGTGTAATTCAGTGAAATGAATTTGTATTATCCTAGGAATTCTGCGAATTGTATTTAAGGTAAGTGAAAACATACTTTATCATATATAGCAGGTATTTTGCATTAAATATACCAGATGATGAATTATTTTTGTTTTCATATGAAAAATAGCAGTGATGCTTTAAATTTTGCATGCCTAGTTCCCGTATTAATATTGTAGTCTCAGTTTGTTTTAGTTGTTAATATTTTATTTTCAGGTTTAGCTTTTAGACTTGGGTAACTCAACAAAATTCGTTTCGCCAACTCAATTATTCAAGCGCAGCTTTCTGAGCTGCGCGCCGCTTAAGCTAACTCAAATAAGCATTATGGTGCCAAAAAAAGGTAAGCGCCAAAGTGAGTCACTAAAAGCACGCCATTCGCACCCTGCACCAATACAATTGTTATGCATATGCATATTATGTTATTTAAAATTCATTTGGAATGAGTGAGTTGACACATTCTGCGTAGTAAGATTGCGACGTAGCTCAGTGTTACCATGTCTATAAGCTTTTATTGAATGAAAATAAAGTGATGATATTACAGCGTAGTTGTAGGATATTTAAGTATAGTAGAGCAATTTAAGTAATTGTAGGTGAGATTGTGGTTAAATACTAAATACAACCCTAAAAATGTTCTAATAAATGTAAATATATGTAAAAAAGGGTTGCCGCTTTTTCATATCCCAGTAAAGCTAGAGAGCATATCGAGATTTACCATAGCAAAAAATTGAAATTTATTTATAAAGTTTACTATCAAGCGTAGCTGAAAAATAATGATCGTATAACTGCATTTCAATGCAAAGCTTACTATTATAATACCTACGTACTATTTTAAATTGAAAGTAAGTTAATATTATTTCAATTTATTTTATTCGTGTAGTGATTTGTGTGTCAAGATGTAATACTTTCATTTTTATGCAATATTTGTATAATATGTTTATAATATATTATAAAATTTATTATTTCTTTCAGATATAAAATTTTAAATATTCTTATTTAAATCGATACTATAATAATTTTTATTGGTATCAAGAATGTTGCCAGATAAAACTTACCGCGCTAAACAGAATTACATCATCCATGTCATGGCAGACATTTGACGGCGTTTGCTAAAATTTTCGACTTTTCGTGACATCTACGTCATTTCGACGTTTGATTGATAAATTTCCAAAGGATCCATCAAAATTAGTTTGTTTGAAAGTTAGTTTACGCGCTAAGTGTATTTATTTTTATAATTTTTAATATGCTATAAGGATGTGAACGATTGGTATCCATTTTTGGTGACGCGTTTCTAGAGCTCCAAAATGAGCTCGCAAAAGTGCGTTGTTGAAGGCTGTTCTTTAGAATACGATGTTATCTGCAGCTTCTCATTTTACAAGTGAGTGTTATGTTATATTTGGGAGAAAATAATCATTTGTAAGCCTTCGCTAAGTTTTTATTATGTGTAGTCTATGGAAGCCTCGTGACCTCCAGAGAGGTTGCTACAAATATATATGGTGTAAACATATTGTATAATTTTTATTGTATTTGAAAAACTTTGAATTATTTATCTTTTTTGTTAGCGAAGGTGCATTTGCCCGCAAAAAGGTGATTTTTTCAAATTTATTATCTTACCTACAAGCTGTAAAGTGAGAATATAATCTTTTTGGAATAACTACAAACATTAAGTTAGGCCTAAATAAATAGTAGTGTTAGTTATACTCTAAATCAGGTATCAAGTAATTATAGGATTATTTTCTTGCATTTGATATCTAATTCTTAATGGATACGAAAAAGGTTAACTTTATATTGGCCACCGTTGAATTCAGACTACAAATTTTTCTCACAGTTATATTACTTTATAATTATGCATAATATGAACTTTAACACTCTGAAAACTAATTTTTTTTGAGAACTTCAATGTTAAAACTCATATTTATATTCACTCTTGTGGGTAATATCATCTTACTAATTTAATAACAAAATCACTAAATTAAAAAAATATATATCTCAAAAACTATGTTTCCTTCACAGAGGTATTAACCCTTCTGTTTCTCACACCTTAACATCATCAAATTCAGCATAGGTAACATAGTTTGCTTGCTAAAAAAAAGGAATTTCTCAAATAATGTTTCCTCGCTTTTTCCATCACAGGAGCATCATCATTACCTCTACCCCCTCCCCCAATCCTTCCATCATCAAATTCAGAGGTATATAATATAAAGTCCAACCTAAAAATAATAGGTTAGTTATTATCACCTATAACTAAGCTAAAACACAAAACTCATTATAACGATATGCTGTATTTAAAGTGCAGAGTATTTTTATGCTCTAATATTCATAATGGTGAGTGATAATGTGTTGTAACTCGCATCCCGGTTCGGCCAAAATAATCTATAATATGATAAAACATCAACTTAACTCTATACATTATTTTAAACACCAACAACCGCACAAAAACCACCTATTAACTCTTTGAACTGCAAACAATAAAATACAGTTCAGAATTTTTCTGAACTTTTTGATTCTCTATATATTTCTGCTAGCTTGCTAGAATCATCAGTCTCAAAAATGTACATTTTACTTTCACTGTTATTTCTATAACATACAGTTGATTTTATTTGTCCCTGCAACTCAATGACATCTCTTGACTTTTTCAGGAACTAAGTAGATCTGTGTCACAGTGTAGTTGATATTCAACTGAATTTTCTTAAATTATTGGGTCTCTATAGTGTACCTTGACTTTCACTGTTATTTCTGTAACATAAAGTTGATTTTATCGGTCCCTGCAACACAATAACATCTCTTGACTTCTTGTGAAACTAAATAGATCTGTGTCACAGTGCAAAGGATGTTCATCTGAATTTTCTTCCTTGCACAATAGATGGTGTTACAGTAACAAGTTCGAGCTGCAATAATAATTATACAGTACATGCTATAGTTACCACACAAAATAGGCACATGTAGATGTTGAGTTGCAGAAAATAAGCCCATGATAATTTGTAAGGCTTATACATAATGCATGCATACATACTAGCCATGTGGTCTCATATGGGTATCAAGTTTACATGAACTAAGTTTCCAGAACTCAACGTTTATGTTCACCTATTTTGGGTGATGATAGTTGACTTTAGCCATGCCAGCTCAGTTCTGCCAGGAAGACCACCAGTTGTATTGTTAAAGACTTTCAGAAGATTCCTTGTTGTACCAAGGTGTTTAACATGATATTCGGCTAGCTCTTTGCACTCTAAGAGGATGCATCTTGCTGTCTCTCCCTTTTCAATGCACACTCAGCTTAAAGGGTTTTGACGAGATAGTTAAAGACATGTTTTTTATAATGTCCATATGCAGTTAAAGCTCTGGTGACCAATTGTGCTTGGTTACTTTATAAATTAAGAAAATGTGCTACAAATTCTAAATGCTAACACTTCCTAAAGCACAATTTGACTCTCTTTAATAATATATTTTTTACAAAATATTAGTTAATTTTTTATTTGAAATGCCTATTAGAAAGCCAACAGCTTATAAGACTGTCTCCAATTATCATCTTTCTACAACTAAGCTGTTGAAAAAGCTTACGGCCCGCCGGACGGTAAGCGGCTACCATAGCCTATAGACACTAGTATACCATAGGTATCACTAGCGAGTTGCCAACCTTGAACCTCCTACCCCAAGGAATTCTGGACACCCTACTCACCGCAAAGTCTACAAGCAATCTTCTATAGGGTGGAGGTAGAAAGACATCTCCAAATCTAATTTCTCTATGCCTGATCTTTCTTATTATTCTATTAATATTTATCTAGATTAAATAAAACTTCTAATGCAGTGCTATCAATATAATTTTAATATGAAACAATTATAATTGTTCTTCTTAGTCACAGGCCCTCAATAACCTTCTTTATCTTGGACATGTAGCATTTACAATATCAATCTGGTTGAAAATGGATTTCACATTTATGCAAAAAGTTAACAAAAATAGTCCAAAGTATGGTCACTTTGCACATTATCTAATATGCAAATGCTTTTATTTCATAGTGCAAACATATCTTCAGAAGATGAAGTTGCAAGGCAAGAATGGATCGAGGGGGCAATGCATGAGCAAAGTGAGTGCCTTTGGAGACATGTCAGCTTGCAGTTGTGTGGGTAAGAATAACTGATAATAGTTACATAATCATCAGTGATACGGCAATATGTTGTATGTCAAAAGACTGTCTTAATATTATTCATTGCAAAATGTTACATTTGTAGTTATTTTCTTATTAGATCAATATTCAGAACTGATTTGCATAAAATTATACAGATTTTATGTAACTAAATATATCCTACTAGATGTATCCCATGGTTTCACCTGTGTTAAATTTATTCGACACAGGTGTGCGCGTTTTCTACCAAAAAATCCCCATTTTCTTCTATTATAAATCTTTGCTTGGATTATTTTTATTCTAACATTTTTACGCGTGCGCAATTCGTGCGCTAGTGTGGATTTCAAGAGTGCCAAATGGCACCAAATCGAATTTTAGTCGATTCGATTCAGAACTTGAACGCGTCAAGAGTAGGGCGGCAGATAATATTGTCGGCAGCGACATATTAAACGGACGTTCGGCCACGATTTAACGGCCGAGTGAGATATTATTGGCATACAGCTTTGTGTTGCACCGTTACAAAAGTCAGGCGGTACCAAAGCGTTCAAATTGACGTTCCAAAATTCCTTACTTTAAAACGCTCGGCAATTATTGGATGGCTGGAAATAAGGAAGATATGGCATTGTCACAAAAAAAAAACAAGTTAAAATAAAATAATAATAAAACAATCATTTTTTTATACGATAAGGCATACAAATTAAAACTGGTTTTTATAATCCACAGCTACCATTTCGAATTGGACAACCAAGGGTTATGGGTCGATTCGCCAATGTTACCTGAACTGCTCACAGTCCAGGAGAAGGCTGCCGCGGTCACACAGACTCCGGATGATAAAAGGGGTAAGTAACTATATTATTTTTTACTATAGCTTTTGCCCGAGGTTTCGTTCCCGTTATCTTCTAAATATAGCGACTTGCGCGCCACTTATTGTAAACTGTTTGTACTGAATCGTCGATCGAGAAATCGATAGGAAAGGCTAGTCCAAATTATTTTATCCGCACGTAATTTTCAATAGAAATAAACACAAACACATGTACTTTTCATGGATACTTATAGATGGCACTATACGAATCGTTTTAAATTCTCTAAGACATTACAGAGGAAGAACGTTGTTAACTTGTATTTTTTGTATGTTATTAATTTTGTTTTTAAAGTACAATTATTAATAATTCCTCTGTTATTTAATAATTATTTAAATTATCTAAAATGCTCCGAAATATGTCGTTTGGAGTGTGTTTTTTGCTCTGTCAAAATTGATATAAAATTGTACTGAAATAAACTTACTGAAATTCGACATTATGCACTCGATAGTAACGTTTAATGAATTTCAAAGTTAAATTAGGTAAACTTAGCTTAAAACATATTGAACTACTCAGCTTTTACTCTAACGGTTTTTTGATGATAACGGCAATTAATTAAATTTTTTTTTTTGGGTATTCTCAAAGGCCTGTTGATTCATTTCGTTACGAAGTGTATTTGAATGGAATGGCGATTCAACTACCGGCTTTATAACCTTCGGACTGTATTGTATGGGAATGTTTTATTTATGTAAAATGCTTAGTTGAAAGTGAACGGGTATAACTGAGTATTCTATTGCTCGAAAAAGAGTACCGCTTGCTCACAGAAAACCGGGGAATACCGTTAGGTGAGACACAATGCTGAAAGAGATACTCAAGAAAATTTAGCCGCCTTCGCATGCGTAATAAACACGGTGGACGAAAGTACAGGGTCTTGTGGAACTCCTGCATCAACTGATACAAGCTGTGAACTGTGTCCATTAACAAGGATTCATATTATGCATTCATGCAGAAAGCTAATAGATTCACGTACACAAGTTGTCTGGGAGACCATATGTCTGAAGTTTCGACAGAATAACACGGTGCCAGGCTCTGTCAAACGCTTTCGCTATGTGGAAAGCATAGCAGCAGGTGCATAGATCTAGGTCCATCAAGGTCTATCAAGTTGTGCCATTTCCACCTTTAATGTTGCTTTGAAATCTCTTTATCGATCATGAATTTGAAGGTTAAAAGATTCAACTTATTAAGGGAAATTGATAAATCTAGCCACAAACGTATCTTTTCATCGTTTTTTTTTAACTTTTTTTAGATGCACTAAGGAGCAATATTTTTGTAGTACAATGTATTTACGTATCACTAACCATTACGCCAGCGCACGCCGATAAAACAGTTAGGGTGAGCTATTTAAGGCTATGTAATATTTAAGGCTAGCTGATAGGTGTAGGTAGCGTAATGCTAGATGGCCTATACTATTCATCGTGAAACTACAAAGGTGCAAAACAAGTTATACGGCCCGCCTTAAGGGAAACGGCTACCGTGGCCTATGAACGCCTGCAATACCATAGGTATCACAAGCGCGTTGCCGACCTAAACCCCCCTACACCAAGGAGCTCTGGAAACCCTACTCACAGCAGAAACACAACACTAGGTCATTTGGCTGCGATCTTCTGTAGGGTGGAGGTATTCCACCAGTCGAGCTGCCTCAAGTAGAGAGAAATCTCCAAAGAAATTTCTCTGTGCCCTACCTTTTTATTATATTATTTTTCTCTTTATATTAGTCTTAGCATAGGTAGTATATATTAACGAAAAATATTTATAAAGAATATATTTCTGGTTGCCACTTCTTCAGTATATTTTGTATTAGCACTTAGAAGTAATCAACCAATTGTTTTTTATGTTTTGCTGCCAAATTAATTAGCATTTGCCCGTAATTAATGTCCTAAAATAAAATTTGCTCTGATATAACATTTGGAAAATCTATTTATTCCCTGGTATGAGTCTAATATTTGAAAAACTAAAATTTGCAACACAAACACCTCTATATTAATATCTATCTTCTATACATATTATAAAACTCAACGTCTCTCTGTTTATCTGTTCGTTTATGTTCTTTGACTCGAAAACCACCTATCCGATTTACATGTTTTATATTTTATTTCATAGATATGCTATCTGGCCAGGTTATAATAGGCTATGTTTTATATGTTAAAGTAACTTACGAAATAAGCAGTGACGATAATGATAAAACGATTAGGAAAAAAAGACGCATTTGGGGCGCTTAAATGGCTTACGCTGAGTAAACCGTATTAGATATATCAAATTAATGTTCTACATAATAGTAGATCTAAAAAATATCTACAAAAAAGTTAGCGATCGTATATGTCTATCTTCTAATAAACTTTTTCAATTATTACTAAATTGCTTACAAAGCTCTCCGGATGTTCGACTCTCTCAATAAATTTTCGCTAATGTATGGTTCTTCTCGACTGCGCCATGTAGTGTTTATGACTTATTACAATTAAACACTACGTATGGGAGCACACTTATTTATTAGAGTAATAAATTATGTATATCACTTGGACACACGTAGTTTTTTTTTTTTCGAACTGACTATACTGTTGGCCAGGAGGCCTTAACAGTTTCACCGGGCGAGCGCTTAAGGCACTCAGCCGAGAAAGACACGTAGTACAGAATGACTTGCTATTATATTGACAGGAAACCGTGACCACCGATGTCGCCCACTCTAATACAATAACTAAGGTGGCAAGGCAAACAAGGATATGGCCCGCCTGATGGTAAACGGTTACCGCCTATGGACGCTTGTGACACCATAACTATCACCGTTGCCGACGTAGAACCCCAATTCCCTAAGGAGTTTTGGAAATACTACTCACTGCAGGAACATAATACAAGCTTACTTCACTGCGATTTTCTGATCTCCAGATAGGTATGCTAGCTCCATTATCGAATCGCCGAAATCAATCTACATTTAATATTTTAAAAAATGAAGGTAGTTTAGAGATCTGACAATCCAAAAATGGTTGCAGGTTACCGTGGACCGTCACGAGGAAGCTATCAAGGTCTATTCGAAAAATTCATAGAATTCACCCCAAAAGGTACCGTTCTTTATGTACCTAATTATTTTTATGGAATTACATTTGAAATCCATCATTCCTTACTTGTTTTAAGTTAACGAGTAATAATAGTCAATCAACATATAAAATATATGTCTTTGGAGATGTAATTTTGTACAAATGCCATTGAAAACAACTTCAAGAATCCTTTCTTAAGGATGATTCATGTTACATCAAACTGAGTGTTGGCCGGGATAAAAACCTAATATCTATATAATTAATAGAAATGAAATAATTTTACCAAAGTAGTAAATATTAAGAACAAAGCAAAGATCTCTTTGGAGATTTCTCTGCTCGGGGCAGCCTTACTGGTGAAATACCTCCATCCTACGGAAGTTCGCAGCCAAATGACCTTGTGTTGTGTTTTTGCGATGAGTAGGGGATCAAAGGGGGATCAAAGTTCTTCGGGGAAAAGTGGTTCATGGTCGGCAACGTGCTAATGATACTTATGGTGTGCAAGCGTCCACGGGCTACGGAACCCGTTTACCATCAGACGGTCATACAATTGTTTGCCGACCTACTTGTATGAGCATAGTTTTTTATTTGTACTTATATTATTGACAATCTTATATATAGCCCAACAATTAAGGAATAACATATACTTCCCGTGTACAAAATTTCATGAAAATCGGTTAAGCTTTGTTATTTTTTCCAACCATTATCTTTTTACCTTTACTAAACATATTATTTACTTTTCTTTAGCTTATAATTTAGTGAATGACGTATGATTTCCGTCTACAATATTCATTAACATCGGCGGCGAATTAATTAAAAAAAACTATTTTAATTTAGTTATACTATTTTTAAAAGTATAATTGACAATTCATGTAGCCTCTCAATTAAACAAAATGACATATGCTTCACATGTTCATAATTTCATAAAAAACGACTAAAGCTGTTTTTGAGTTAAATCCGGACAGACAAAAAAGTCATATTTTTGATCAGTTCATAATAGACGTCTATATGGAAATTTGAAAAAAAAAAAGAAATCATTACGCGTGTTGCACTGTACACGTGATAGAAATGAAACTTCTTAGGCCGTGCGGCATCGTGTCGCTTTATTTTTTCTCCTCACCCTCGACACGGCCTTCTTGTCGTCGTAGGGAAGAAGGCACGTTGCATGTACGGGACGCGAGTTATAGTTTTTTTTTGGAGATTTGGCAGTCCGACTGGTGGAATACCTCCACCATACAGAAGGTCGCAGCCAAATGACCTAGTGTTGTGTTTCTGCGGTAAATAGGGTTTCCAGAGCTCCTTGGGTTAGGGGGGTTCGGGTCGGCAACGCGCTTGTGATACCTATGGTATTGCAGGGTTCATAGGCTACGGTAGCCGCTTACCATCTAGCGGGCCGTATGTCTGTTTGCCATCTTTGTAGTATTAAAAAAAGTTTTATTTCTTCTTCTCTCTACGTCTCCTCGTTTCATCATTTTCCTATAATGAAATGTGTCTAAACCTGAGTCGTCCTTGAAATTTAACCCTGAAGCTGAATTATCGAATCGCCGTCTAAGAAGTTTCAATTCAAAAACATACATCAGACAGACAGAACTAGAGGCTTATTAATGCAGAAGGTGTAGATTCAATTTATATATTTTTGTTACCAGCCGCTGAGATAATAAAATTGGATCACAACTACTGCGTGGAGCCGCCCCCTAAAGAGCCGCCTGAGAGCGTCTCGAGACTCAACGTGAGGCAACTGGTGGACACCCTCGGCTACTTGTAAATATTATTTTTTATAATATTTATTTGAATATGCCCCTGTATGAATTAAGACCGCCCCAGCTCAGCATATCAATTTACTTCACACACTAGTGTATATACACTCTTATGCAGATAGAATCTGACGACAAGTGAAACGTGTCAAAGGAAAATTAATTTTGAGAACATTAGGAAGTAGTGATTTCAGTTCATTTTCAGTTCAATTTTCATTTAATGTCTTATATTATTTGTTAAATAATTCTTGAAACTAAATTCTCTAAAGATAAAATGTCTAGTAAATTACTATTTAATCTACTTAATAAAATTCTTGAGACTGGTAATACATAGGTTTAATAGATCAATCTAGAAGGATGAAATTTTTGGACAGGAATTCCTCATAATTATAACGTAGGTAAGCACTAAGAAAAGAATTTTGAAAATTCATCCCATAATTGGATACAAATAAAACAATTTCTGACATGTTGAACCCACAACTGGTTTGTCGCAAAATAATTTTCTAAACCTGTGTCTTATACTGTAGCAGGACAGTTCTGGGCAGTACCGTCGCCGGTGGTTGGTTACCCAGACATTGTTTCATATCCATCATAAACTCTGTAATTTGTAGGTCTATGAAGAATCTCCAGCGGAAACAGCTGTGGGTAGTCAAAGTCGAGACGGATAAGGCTGAAGCATCTATCACCCAGTCGGAGCAGGTCATCACAAAGATGTCCGACCCGAAACAGATTATCGAGGTATATATTATTATTATTATTAAACAATAATCACTTAGGGATGAGCTATATTAGAAAAACATTGATATATTAGTGCAATCCAAGTTAGTGGCAATTTTGTGAGCTCTTCTAAATTTGATGACCTTTTTGTTCTAGGAAACCTTGTAGTTCTGTTTATATTTTGCTTAGTATGGTCCTCGAACTCCATTTTAGAAAACACAAATGTGAAAATATCGATGTACAATATTTTTCTTCCTAACATCGATTTTTTAGGGAACATTTTATCGATGTCATAACGTCGATATTTTGAATTGCAATATCGATGATTACTATATTCACTAAAATTCAGTACCTTGTGATACTAGGGTATTCCGCACAATCAGGCAGACAGGCAGGGTTTTCAGCAACTTGCTCCAGGTCATTGGTCTATAATGTATCAGGTCTTACACGTTACGTCTTCGGTTACGAGGCCGCCACTCGAGAACACTTCGGCCCCATCGGCCATCCACCACCCGCTCTACGAACAATGTGCCCGCTCTCTTACACTTAAGTCTAGCAATGCTTACAGCTATGCCATCTTGTGCGGATGATACGATCACGCAAAGAAGCTCATAACATAGTCCTTTGAGTGATCTTCAACTTTCTTATGAGACCCATAATTAGCGACCACATGATATTTTGATATTATCATATTTGCAGATTCTCCCACAAACGTCATCGTCGACGGAGCAACCGGCTACCGAAGTCATCCAGATCATGGAAGATTCAACAATAGCGGACAACTTTATATACGAAATAGCAGAGGAACAAGAGATATCCATGGAAGATGTGAAAGAGATACCAGCCGAGGATAACAGGGAATGGATCGTCAATATATTGCCAGACGAGACGAAGCCTAAGTACGCGTATATCAAACATTGTAACACGGGTGAGTTTTTTTATTTATTTATTATTTAAAATATACTATGTCCTGTCCAATACATATAAAAAAACGCGCGAACAGTACCGTATACGTGATGGAAGTGAAAATTCTTAAAAAGGGAGACGCCAAAACTCCTAAAATTGAGTGATAGCCTAAACTGTGTATTAGATATATAATGTATAGCTGTCTTTCTCTATTCCTCTGCGTTATATCGTTCTTCTCTCTCATGTAACGAGGTGTGTGTAAACGTGATGCGCATTTGAAATTTGACTCTGAGTGACTCTGACTCTGAGACTCTGAGTCTAGTCAAATTACCGAATGGCCGCCTTTTAAAAATTGATTTCAAAATTCTTTATTACTATTTCACTATTTTCCGTCAATAGCGATGGATCATCGGGTTTTAAATGATGTTTGAATCATTAATTATGGTAAAGAATTGGCGAAGATGTGGTGTTTCCAAAAAAACACCTCATTTGATAAATAATATAGTGAAATCACCTTTTGTTGTTGTTTGTTAAATTACGGAACACTATCGTTCTTAATTTTATAAAGGGCTAACTGTTGAAATGTACCTGTACCTGTTGATATTAACCCGTGAAATGTACAGGGAAAAAGAAGAGACACTTCACGGCGGAGATGAGCGAGATCACGTTACACACGCAGGGCGACTTCGAGAACTACTACATACTGCCCGACGTGGACCCCTCCGTCGGCGTCGAGGTCACCACCTCCTACGAACCGGACAACTACATAGTCGAGGAGTACCAGCACCTGGTGCTCGATGAGCGTCCCAAGAAGAGGTCCAAGGACGACCACGGCAAGAGGAAGAACAAGAGGCATTCATCGAGCAGGGAGCCGGAGGAGGACGGCCAGGACTGGGTCATCCAGAACAACATGAGTTTCGACGAGAGCGAAGACTACGACGACAAGAAGGCCGTGTCGAGGGTGAGGAGAAAAAATAAGAAATACCTAGGTTATGATTTTGTTACTTAAAACTTGTTCTTGCTTAGTCGATATTTGATTTACATATAGTTTGTATAGTCGATTTTTAATGTTACTTAGGGACTTGCAAGTGAGATATGGTTATGGCCGGGAGGGTTTTGAAAAAGGGAACGTATGTGGGGAGTGCTCATGCGCGTGCGCAGATGCCATATATTAGATTCATCTGACAGATGGAGCCGATCTTCTTAGATGGAACTGTGCTTACCATCAGGTATGGTAATTACTTTGCCGTGATAAGAGAAAAATAATAATAAGATAGCAGTTATGCGCGTGCGCAGGTACGATACTTTAGTTTCATCTGACGGTGGCCATTTTAAATGTATTCAAGTGGTTTAATTTTTCTGCGAAGTGTCCAATCAAGAATGAAAATGTTAGTTCCTTATTATAAAATGCTTGGTGGGAAAGAACGCACGAAGGAAAGTGACATGTCCTATTTTAAAATTAATATAATATATGTAAAATGCCTAAATACATGTTTTCGCAATATAACTATATTTAATTGTTACATATTAACCAGTTATGTATATTTTTTTATTTCAAATAAAATCGAATATCGACATTGCAACATTAGTGGTTAGTTTCTATTATGTTTGTAAAAAAATAAAGTTATAAATAAATATTTTATTTTTAGTGCTTATTCGCGAGCGTGTTCAATGTGAAAAGGCGCTGGTTTTTTTTGTGTTTTATATCGAACGTAAGCTGTCGGGTGCTGTTCCATGTATTGTTTGAACAGAATATAAAAAAAGTTATAATTCATTAGCTTTCAGAGATAAAAAAATATAGTATTGTTATATCTAAGAGGTCCGTTGTATCCATACTGAGTGAAAGAAAATTCAAATAAACTCACTAAACTGGTTGTTCTTACAGTATCTCTTGTTTTCACTACTCTGTGGTCCTCTTGCATATTTCTTCCTTTTATCGCTTGTTTTTTCCACTTGGTTGTCCAAAACAGAACTGTCCTGGCTCGGAACACGGCTTGCTTATATACCCAAATAAAACGAATGTCGAAATCACTAGAAAGGCTAAGAACTTTACGACATCGTTTAAAAGGGGAAGTGTTCTATTTTTAGACCATTGTTTGTTATATTACGCAATCGGGCTGGTAAGCTTTGAATGTGTGTAGTCGTACCTAAGAAAACATGCTCGATGTTTCGAGTAGATTCTAGACTATTTTTAACAGTATCATGGCACAGGAGTGTGCTCGTTTCGCTAACTATTAAAAAAAATTGTGAATTTAGCATTTCAGCACAGTTTTGCTTGATTTTAATTGAAATTATAATCTAAGATGGTAACACGGCTAAGCCTAGAGGAATTATCAATCATTCATTAGTTGAAAACCAATCAATGACGTATGGGTGTTAGTCAGGTTTTAGAAGCTATATTTCCTTAAGTGCGTTATGATAAAATGATGAGAGTGTATTTTTACGATGCGGTCGAAAATCGCTAACAAAAAGTCACCAATTTTTTGAAGTGAAACTTCTTATGCGACTTCCAAGCGTTAAACGTTAAATGTTAAACGTTTAACGCACATTATCGGTTTCTCCTCTTTGTGTGAGCCAGAGCGAGAGAGTAAATGTCGGTGTGTATTTATATTGCACACTGTTTAAATAAAATAGAAATTGTCTTTTAAAAAGAAGTTTCATTTCTATCGTGTGTGCATCGCACACACACCTTTTTTATTTTATTATTCTCATTTTTTTCGGCTTTGGGTTGTTTTAACTGATAATGATTTTATTCGAATTGATCAACTTAAAACATTGTTATATATTATATCGGTAGACAAGAACGTTCATTGATAACCATTTATTCAAATGCAAAAGCTAACTTTTCCGAAATTGAAGTTCGCTGCAGCGCTAAAATAATTATGTCATCTATCCGAACCATTAAAACATACAGCGCTAGATCGCTAGATTTCATGACCCTTCTTTCAATATAGTGTCAACATGGCGTCTTTACAGATTGTACATCGCAGAAGAGACACTTCTTTTGTACCTTCAATACTACACTACAAGTCATACTATGTTTTAAATTTCATTAATAAACAAATAAAATTAGAGAAAGTTAGTAGAAAGAAGGAATTGTTATGAATTTATTTAAACTCAAGTACGTTAACATTAAAATCAAATAAATTAGTACTCCATGTATACAAGTTTTAAAGAATTAAGAGTCCAAGAGTGCCACTTACCATATTACCAAAGCACTATTACATAGTTTTACCACATACATAGTTTAACACCGAGCATACAAGGAAACGGAATGTCCGTTCGAAGACAGTATTACCAGTCTGCGACCAACAGGTTAGAGTTGCCTATTAAAAAAAAATTATGATGATTAGTTACATAATGTACTTTTTATGTTCAGATGTTTCTGATAATATCAGAAACTGAGTGATTCTATTTTTGGGTAGTTCAAAATTTGAAATCTATATGAAATAAAGTGACTAATATTACGATTAATGGCGTTTAGACTGCTTAGTATATAGGCGACCTATATTTCATAGTAAATACCATGTGTATTTGTATATATATTGAATTATTCTGTATCGAAAAGCCGTGCAGGCCAAACGAGTCCTTATACTATTAATAGCCTCACATAGGTTGAGTGCTTATGATGGTATGTTGTGATATGGCGTATAGGCTAAGTGTTATAACTGCCTGGGCCAACAATATAAGCATAATCATGAACTATTTATTACTTGCTTACTATATTGCTATAGCACCGGACAGTTCACGTTGGATAGGGCAATTATTTAAATCTGGGAGACAGTAGGAAATAATCCGGTTATTCAGTTCTCAAATATATGTTATTATTATCCTTGCAGAATTCTTTTTATCTTGAATAGTGAAAACCTTTTGAATATTTCTGAATTAGGTGTAATGTTTTCTATCATTATGGAATCAAGAAAACCATTTCTTTCAAAAATTGTTCTGTGGTCAGCAATCAAATTAATGACACTTTGAAAAAGTAGGTTTTCAGTATATAAAACCAAAGAACGATTCGACTTAAATATCACCATTAGGCAAAAATGCTTATTTTTTTGTAATGACTTGGAATTTCATCATTCGTGGTCATAGAGCAGAAATATTGACACCAGACTCAGACATCAATATTTATTTTCGCTGTCAACACTTGCCTTTTTAATATGCGTCATTTAAATGTTTTATTTATTATCTGTATTATAATTTTTAATATCACAAATGAAATATTCCATAGTTTCAAGTGGTGTGGGTCCAATAATGGAAATTAAAATATTCCAATCATGAAATTTTTTTGTATATTAATATTTCAGTAAAAAGTATTCCACTATTCTGAATAATAATATAGGCTAGTATATAAAGCCTATTTTACACACGTCTTTTTGGTTTTAAATTATTATCTACGGTGATCGAGGATCGATTCTGATGATACCTCAAGCGAAGAGTCATTTATCGTATTAAATAATAGATCATTAAGGTTAGAGAACGATTCAACTTATGATCCATTTGAAAATATCTCATTGTCTGCGATTCTATTCATTGCTTAAAACATTTCGGAATTGCTCATCTCTACTAATATTATTAAGAGGTAGAGTTTGTGAATAATTTTGTGGGAAGTAATATTGTCAAATATCGATTTTTCGGACAATTGATAAATCGATGGACAATCATTGTTTTTCAGTACGGAATAAAAGTCATGTTAGCCAGCCGTTAAGAACTTTACGATAAACCAAAAAGATCGTTCGTGCAGGATTATGTATTGGATATCAACAGACGATTGTTCGATTGTCTTAAAAATTATCAATTAATCAATTGGTAATCTATTTATCAACACTAGTGGGAAGTAATCTCTAGAACTACTGATTCGATTCTGAATATTATTATCAATTGTTGGAACCCTACATCATTATCCCTGAATGCTATAATAGTCCACAATGTCTATATTGTTATCAAGTTTTATAATTAACATAGATTTAGTAAAGTATAAATCGGCAACAGGTTGAATAAAACGAGACCAAAAACGGTATACACCAGTGTGCGTGTTGTTTTGTTGATTTTCTCTGTTATACGAGTTACATCCAGATACAGTACAAGTAACTTCAATTACACACGTCTACTAAACATTAAAATTACAGTTTAAAACCTCAGATTTGGCAAAATTAAACGGGATTTATTTCGATAACAATTTACTTAGGCCGATGACACGTACGAAAATGATCTCGTATCCCCCTATCTCGTAACACGAACGCGTTGCACTGTGCCCATTCTCTTTCGAGTTGCCGATCCATATATTATGTTAAACCTATTGTAATTAAACGCGTACGAAGTCGCGGGCGGATACTAGTGTTGAATTAATTTGAATTTACTATTATATCTTTAATTTAAATCGTGACCAATGTATTTAAACTGTACGAAAATTAGTTTTGAATAATAAAACGGTATACTGACGAAAAAAAAAAACATTATTTTTTTATCTTGTAAATACTGTCTCCTTGTTACTGCATTGTATAAGATTAATAAATAATATTTTGACATTTAAATACATTTTAAAGCCCAAACTTGTTTTTTTTTCATAAATAAATACTCTAAACTGTAGGAAAACATGGTGATAACGTTATCTAGAACTTTCTAAAGGCTCCTGCAATACCAGCGGGTATGCTGCAAAAATTTGTAGTAAGTCGCGAGTATCATTCAGTTGTAAAAGTTGGCAGCGCGGTGCAGCGGTTCATTGTTTCCGGCATGCCCGCCGGGTTAGACAACCAGCGGGCATGCCGCCGGCATAGTGTGTAGGCTTAAGCAACTATTGGGTAACAACTACCTTAGAGCTCCTTTTTTGTTTTATAATTAAATACCGGCCTTTTAAGGCCAAACCTTGTCCTTTTTTTTTAATCTTCATACAACGTTCTAACATAATGGTAGCTGGTACTAGCGCCTAGTATTCGGGACAAAAGAATACAATCGCACTTATGTCGGACGAGTCGCAACTTGCACCGGATACATATTTCTATGATAATTATTCTGAGGATCATGGGATCGTGTGAGTACATATGGACGCTCGAATTTTGTTGATAAAGTTCTATATAAGCCGTAGAACGGTTGCGTTGTCCTTACGCATTTCGAGGCGAGTCGCGGGCGCTTATAGACTCAGTGTTGCCATGTTGAACCTTATTATCATATAACATCGTATATAAAGTTGGTATATGCATACAGATTCTCAAATTAAAATAAAATTTCAAAATCTGTAAAAATAAAATGTTATTTCTTAATCTTTGCACATAAATATATGATGCTGAATCATGTTGTATAATTATTTGTTAAATAATTTTCATGAATAAAATGTGTTTTATTTTGAATAAAGCTTGTTTCATTTATTATCCAGATTTATTTGTTTCATGAAATATAAAAAAATGGTCGCTTGCATAGTTTGCAGAACCGAGTATGTAGGTACTTTTGCTATCAGATAAAACGTTTTGCGGTTAATAAAATTATCTTTATTTCACAATTTCGCGATCAGTGGTGTAGATTGAATTAATTCGTAGTTTTGGTTCAAGTTCAATTTCGAATTATGTAAATTTTATTGCATTCATACTTAACCTTTTCTATACATTTATCAGCTTACCCGTTTTTCTATAGCTTGGCAGTTTAAGTACTTATAAGTAGGTATTTTATATTCTACGCTACGTATCTTGATTACGTGAAGTAACTTACCACCAGAGGTTATACATAAATCTTCAACCCGTGCAACCCGATAGAGTATATAGTATGCACTTGTGTTAGAACGAGACCATTTTCGTAAGTGCTATCGGCCTAAGTAAATCGTTATCAAAACAATTCTGGTTTATTTTTGGTAAATCTAAGATTTAAACTGTAATGTTAACGAGACCATTTTCGTAAGTGCTGTCGGCCTAAGTAAATCGTTATCAAAACAATTCTGGTTTATTTTTGGTAAATCTAAGATTTAAACTGTAATGTTAACGAGACCATTTTCGTAAGTGCTGTCGGCCTAAGTAAATCATTATCAAAACAATTCTGGTTTATTTTTGGTAAATCTAAGATTTAAACTGTAATGTTAACGAGACCATTTTCGTAAGTGCTATCGGCCTAAGTAAATCGTTATCAAAACAATTCTGGTTTATTTTTGGTAAATCTAAGATTTAAACTGTAATGTTAACGAGACCATTTTCGTAAGTGCTGTCGGCCTAAGTAAATCGTTATCAAAACAATTCTGGTTTATTTTTGGTAAATCTAAGATTTAAACTGTAATGTTAACGAGACCATTTTCGTAAGTGCTATCGGCCTAAGTTAATCGTTATCAAAACAATTCTGGTTTATTTTTGGTAAATCTAAGATTTAAACTGTAATGTTAACGAGACCATTTTCGTAAGTGCTATCGGCCTAAGTAAATCGTTATCAAAACAATTCTGGTTTATTTTTGGTAAATCTAAGATTTAAACTGTAATGTTAACGAAACCATTTTCGTAAGTGCTATCGGCCTAAGTAAATCGTTATCAAAACAATTCTGGTTTATTTTTGGTAAATCTAAGATTTAAACTGTAATGTTAACGAGACCATTTTCGTAAGTGCTATCGGCCTAAGTAAATCGTTATCAAAACAATTCTGGTTTATTTTTGGTAAATCTAAGATTTAAACTGTAATTTTAACGAGACCATTTTCGTACGTGCTATCGGCCTAAGTAAATCGTTATCAAAACAATTCTGGTTTATTTTTGGTAAATCTAAGATTTAAACTGTAATGTTAACGAGACCATTTTCGTAAGTGCTATCGGCCTAAGTCAATCGTTATCAAAACAATTCTGGTTTATTTTTGGTAAATCTAAGATTTAAACTGTAATTTTAACGAGACCATTTTCGTACGTGCTATCGGCCTAAGTAAATCGTTATCAAAACAATTCTGGTTTATTTTTGGTAAATCTAAGATTTAAACTGTAATGTTAACGAGACCATTTTCGTAAGTGCTATCGGCCTAAGTAAATCGTTATCAATTCTGGTTTATTTTGGGTAAATCTAAGATTTAAACTGTAATGTTAACGAGACCATTTTCGTAAGTGCTATCGGCCTAAGTAAATCGTTATCAAAAAAAAAAAACTGTCTATAATAAGCGAGTTTTATTTTTACAACTAAAACATCTACTGTAATGTTAATGTTCATGACGTGTTAACTGTGATTACGTGTACTGCACCTTGATATAACAGAAAGGAAATAAAAATAATACGCACACTGGTGTATTCCGTTTTTGGCCTAGTCTTATTCAATCTATTGCCGGTCTATACTATACTAAATCTATGCTTACAACACAACTTATAAATGAAACAATATTTCCTGTTAATAATTTATTTACAAATATACAAAATACCATATTTTAATATTAGTTAACCTATAAATTAAATGACAATGAACAATGTTTTTTTAGGACTTTATCACTCTGACGTATAATAAGTCCACGGCGTCAAATCTTAAAATACGCCACTGATTTCGCTCTGAAGTTCAGCTAAAGAGGACTTAATATTCGATTCAACATAAGGTCATCACGTACAAAGTCGCGGGCAACAGTGAAGCTACAACGAGCTCTTTAGTAATCAGCCGCGGTGTTAGCCAAGTAATCTCTCCGGCCGATGTTCGACGCTTGTTTGTTTTGAACCGCTTCCAGCTTCGGGCATTCTGCGAGAATAAACTCAATTAAGATGCGTTTAAGGTTCAAGGTCGGCAACACGCTATTGATGACTATGGTATTTACAAGCGTCCATAGGGTACGGCAGCCGCTTACCATCAGCTCCGATGTGCGATTGGAGTTTACTCCTCAAGAACCGTCTTGGAATTTAGAATATATACAATTGGCAAGAAGAATAAATAAAGGCATCTTTTAGTATACAGAATGAATGTAACCGCGCGACGTACCCGCTCATTTCAACGATCGATTCGCGTCTGGCGGCAAACTAAAATCAGTTGGATAAATCTCAACCTTATTTGAATACCGCTAAGGTTAAAAATTGTTTGTGTGTTAGTGCGTCATGTTGCACTATCAATTTCACTCATCAAATTTTTCATACCGTGCGCCTTATGTCGTTTCTTAAGGAGTAAACTCCAATAAACATGCAATCTTCTTTCATTGCCCAGAACTCAGGTGCATTCATCACAAGTCTTATAATAGTTTTATATACCTTGTGTTGTTCTGGATCGCGACCACCATACACCAGGTGTAACACCCAACACAATGGCATGTACAGACGTGAGCGTTATGGTCACAATCTCACCTGTTCTTAAGTATCGATGTGGCCCAAGATGGTAACACTCTAAGCCCAGTGGAAGGACTGGCTCTCAAGTGCAGCTGCCGGGACACACCTAGTGGTGCTTGCCGACAGATTTTCAACTTGAGGGTGGTAGCTAGCCAGGCGGGCATTAGAAAACATCCTACCACCATGCTATGGTTTTTATCACGATGTTATCCCTCCCGAAAGCTCAGGCTCATTGCAGGGATTCGAACTGACGTCCATCGACGCGATGCCCGTACACGCTACCACTGAGCCATCATTGCTTCAAAAACGGGATCAACCGGTGTATAACCAGTAAAAATGTGGTTAAGATCTGTTTTGCTGGTTTGCGACCTCCATGTATATACCATGAGAATCCAAAGGATTGCTTACCCGTGATTCTGTGTCCGAGGCCGCCACAGTAAGAGCAGCCCTGTCCGTCCGGCGCCGGGACCGCCGGCTCCCCTATCATATCCAGCAGGAACGACGGAACCTGGGGAGGAAGTCGGAAACGATGATGGTACCAGTAGGGTGGCTCGCTGGGGCTATGCGTCGAATTGTAAACCACTAGCTGACCCCCCCCCGCACAACAGACGGAAGACAAAAATGCTTTTTGTGGGTGATCCTTAGAAGACAGATGTATGCTAACACTGACTTTTTTGCAGGTCTTTTTAAGATTGATATACATAGATATATAATATATGCATATTACAAAACTCAACATCTCCCTGTCTGTCCGTTAATGTACTTTTCACACGAAAATCACTTAGCCGATTTAGTTATAGGATATATTTTGAAAAATAATGTTGAATCAATTCGGAAAAAGACGCATATGGTGCGCTTAAATTGCTTACGTTGAGTAAACCATAAGAGATATATCAAATTAATGTTCTACATAATTGTAGGTCTTGAAAAGACCTACAAAAAAGTCTGCAATAGCATATGCCTCTCTTCTAAGGATCACCCGCAATAAGCATTTTTGAGGCAGCACAGTCTACGTGAGCGGAGCCGAGGACACGGCTAGTAAGAGGTATCACCTTCTGTCCAGCCTCAGTGAGGAGGTGCGCAAGGTCCCTGAGGACGCTCTCGTCGACCGCCCGCCCGAGGAGCGTGGTGGCGACCCCCTCACCACCAGCCCGACCGGTCCTGCCTATCCTGTGCACGTAGTTCTCGATGTCCTCCGGCATGTCGTAGTTGATCACGTGCTGGATGTTCGCGAAGTCTAAACCTGAATCGAACAATATTTCGAAACGATTATATCTCAGTGGAAGGGACAGAGCTTCATTGGGAGTATTGATATGATCGATAACGGCGCACGCACACATAAAGGCGGATTTACGAAAATTTTATGATGTGTCAAGCGACCGAGCGTCGTGAGTGTCGGTCGCGCTTTAGCGATATACGAAATAATTTTTGTTTGTGAAACTAGATTCCGAATTGACAATGAAGAAACTATCTTATAAAAATTGTTGCGAATTTAATTTTTTTAAATACTACATTAAACTTTTATGAATCGCAAAAAAAAACATACAAAAAATAACATTTGTTCATAATTCTCAATCGATTTAGATGACACTTTGTACACGGGGAGTACATGTTATTCCTTAAACTGTCCTGGATGATGACGTAATAAAAAAATAATATTGCCTCCAAATTCGGCATATATATCGAATGAGATCGCGGACGGGTTAATTGACGGGTTATATGATATATAATATATAGTATTTTATTTATCAGAAGCAAACACTTTTAAATAATATATAACAAATAATTGTTATTGAAAGGGTATTATCATATAATATTGTAGATGGCAGCCCTAGCACTATAATCGAGTGTAGGTAACTAAATTCAAAGTCGTCTCAAACGTAGGGAAACCGCGTCGATCGACGTGGGTTCGAATCTTTACAAAATGCCTGAGCTTTCGGTGGAAGGGAACGTTGTGATGAAACTAGTTGTAGTCTGATGGTAGGGCATTTACTAATGCCCGTCTGACTAGCTACCACCTTCAAACTATAAACTTTCGTCAAGTATCAATACGTATATTCCGACAGTTGCACTCGATAACTGATCCCACTTCTGATTTTCGCCAACTCACACTTATAAATTGATTTTAAATATTCTGGAATAAACTGTGCGTTAGACATATATGATAATTAACTTCGTACGTACCTTTACTAGCGACATCTGTGGCGACGAGCACGTCTTTCTCCCCTCGACGGAAAGCTTCGACAGCGCGAGACCTCTCCTCCTGGTCTTTGCCACCGTGTATTGCTACCGCCTCCACACCTGACAAGAAAAAAAGTTGATGTGTTTTTTTTTCGATCTGACTACACTGTTAGCCATAAGGTCCCTGAAGCCTCAGTTCGTTTTTACAGCTCCACCCGGGCTTCGGGGTGATAGCGGAAGGCACCCCCAGCCGTGAAAGCCTGGCAACAAGCGTAAGAGGCCAAAGTGGCCGTTGCCGAGTATGCAACATTGCGTTATGACTAAAAATACATCTTGTCTTTTCTTCTATATAACTTTGAGAATAATCTAGACTCTTATCAAACATCTTGTGATACAAACTACTGATGAAGACATGATTCACATTATTTTTGTTCGTCTCGTTTTGGCGCCGCAAAGGCACTTGCTAGTGTCAATGTATTTAAGCCTCCGTAGTGTTTGCTAATTTTCAAAGTGGGTACAACAAGATGGTGGCTCCCTTGTTAAAACTATCTAGGTTAGTCCAACCGAGCGAAGCCGCGGGCACAGCTAGTAGGAACTAAATTGAATAAAGTTTTTTTTTTATTTTGACTTATCAGTCAATACCAAACCATTCTTATCTTACGTTTATTTCATTATTTTTTGAAGTTTTACGTCTTTAGGCGTATTTAGATACAATCATGAGAGTAAATTATTACGATGATTACATTGCAACAAAAAGTCTAAACTTAATCTAAATGAACATATTTAAAAAAAAAAACCGAGTGGTTGACAATACCTTTGAGGAGAAGATATTCGTGTATAGCGTCTACGTCTTGCTTCCTCTCAGCGAAGACGAGCGCCGGGGGTGGAGTCTTCTGGAGACAGTGCAGCAGGTGCACGGTCCGCGCCTCCGCCTGGACCGCTTCCAGCTCCTGGCGCACGTTCAGCGAGGCCGCGCCGGCGCGACCGACGTTCACCGTCACTGGAGCGACCAGTGCTGACCTATATAACCACCCTTCTTAAGCGGATTTTCGATAATTTTTTGTGCAATATTTTACAAGAGAAATTTGACGGACACATTTCGTTACCATGAAACGTAGAGAGAAGGAGAGAGACAGCTATACATTGTATATGTAATACACAGTTTAGGCTATCCTCGTCTCCCTTATTAAGAAGTTTCACTTATATTATATCTATAATTTATAAGTTTAACGTTTGACCACAGTCCCAACTCATTTTAAGTGAAAATGTAGCCTAAGGTAAGTAACAACACACGAAACTCAGAAATGGGATCAGTTATCAAGTGCCAGAACACACCGACAGATGCTTGGTGAATGATTTTCAAATTGAGGGTCGTAGCTAGTTTTATTTATAGTATTTGTATCGTTTATTTTATAGTATTTGACCACAATCATTATGTACGTTAAGTGACAATGTGGTCTAAGAAGCGTGTTACTGCATGTTAAGCGTGTCAGCTGTCGGAACACAACTATAGGTGCTTGGCAACAGATTTTCAACTTGAGGGTGGTAGCTAACTAGGGGGGTAGGCATTAGAAAATGCTCTACCACCATGCTAAGATTTTATCACGATGTTTTCTTTCATTGAGAACCTGGGATCACTGCATCTAACTCACATCGATCGACGCGGTGTTCGTACACGATACCACTGAGCCATCATTACTTCATTGATGCATTACTCTGTCAAAAATACTAGCCACGCTCGCGTCGACTACAAAATTATTGTTTATGAAGATAGCGTGTTTTTTTTATAAGGACCAAGTATCTACCGAGTAAAACAAAAGAAAAAATTGACCAAAATGTATCGAGTAGTTTTTGCATGATGTGCACACACCGGCAAACCTCAATCATTTTATTCATATAGAAAATAGACAAATAACTGTATTTTATGACTTCATTATTAAGAGTTGACTAACCTGGCAAAGTTTTGTATTTTCTTAGGCATGGTAGCGCTGAACAGCAAAGTCTGGCGTTGTCCGGCGAAATATGAGAAAATGGTTCTGACGTCTTCCTCGAAGCCCATGTCGATCATACGATCTGCTTCATCCATGCAGAGGTAGCGGCACACGTTCAATCTCACCTACGTTCAAATATTAACTACCTTGTAGCTCCTTCCTACAATATGGAGTCCTTCAAACATAACGTGAAGATATATTTGAGCAGGCCGGCATGACAGCGACGACTATCGAAGGTTTGTAAATTTTTCGGTAGTCACAGATGTCATTGGATTGCACTGTGCTCACAATCAGGTCCAGTGTAGTCACTATGATGTGTTACGATAAAAAAAAAAGAAAAAAAAGCTCATTAAACTGCACTTCCCCCATGCACTCAGGTACATGGTTTATGTAAGGGACCTCTTTTTTGGCTAGTTAGTGTACACCAAAATTTGCAGGTTTATAGAGCTAGACCGCTATAAACGCGACCTTCAATAATGTTGGCGGGACGCGGGGCGGCGAGTGTGCATTCACGTATACACGTATACACGGTATTAGATTAAGCCATCTTCAGATAATTTTACGTATTTTATCACTAGTGTGAATAAATAAAATAATTTAATATAAATTATATTGTTGTCTTGTTTAAATGGTAAGCAAAATAATCCTACATCAATCTTGGTAATGCGTTTTCTCTTTTTCAATGGCGATTTTATGACATCTCTAATATCATCCAAACTACTTTGAGACAAAATCTTTTTGATTATTCTTAACGACACCCTGGTATTACTTAATTTAAACTTGGAAAAAAAATGATTTATTTATTAAATACAATTTTAGTACCATTCCTTCATTATAATTGTTATTTAATCATTCATAATATGTAGCAAAAGGAACTACGTTCCTACCGGTTTTATCCTTAATAGAACAGTTCAATTCAATACAATAAAAATTCAGCCGAAAACGCTAATTGTGTCCTATCGTCGTTATTCGAAGCCTCATAAACATTTTGAGATAGCAGCCTTCCATTTCCGTTCACATCGATTTATCCTATTAGGCAAATTCCCTCGGCCTACATCATGTGCAGTCATTTCCTTTTCACCTTGGTGCGAAGCTACCATACCCCAGCTCATTGTAGTCTCAAAATATTTTATCTGATATGCTAAATGAAATCTTATCACCGGGCAGAAATTAAAAGATGAGCCTTCGAATAAGGCTCTGGACACAATATGCGTTTTATTGGTAGGTAACGTTCCTGGACATTTCCGCTATTTAACTCCTTTTTCTTTGGTTTTAATTTATCCTGTTTATCTATCTTGTACGTATTTATTATATTATAAAATATATGTACTTATAAATATATACAACTGATATTCTATTATTATTTAATTATGTACACAATACTTTTAATACATATCTTACTTCTTGTAAACCCACTTGGCCGCAACTGAAAATCAGCGCTGGTGTCACTTAGAACGGTGGCATCCAGCTTATGCTGAGTTGTGTGCCCTTTGTAGTGGTACTACGGCACATGGGTTTATATGATAACATTGTCTTTTTTATTTTTTCTTATTTAGTTTTTAATTTTATGTTCATTGTCTGTTAATTTTGTCTTCAATAAAGTGTGGCCGTATGTTATCTACAATAAATGTATTTTCTTTCTTTCTTTCTATTATGTCATATTGCAGTTATTCGAAGCCTCAAAAATATTTTGAGATCGTGCTTGCTATCGTCGGGTGAATAAGACGCCAATGGAATTAACCAATAAACATTATAAATATTATTATGTAATAACTAGAAAATTTGGTAATTGAAATTATAGTTACTACATTATAACTTGAAATATTTTGAACAAAACTAAGCAAATAGGTAATTAATAGAAAAGGTAGAAGTTGTCACCCGTGGCACAATATTATCAACTAAGAGTTCATAAAATAATGACGAAAATATATAAAATCAATTACTACCACCCTATGTTAAGTGGCCATCATATAAATGAATAATTCAAATTATTTATTCAAGGAAATTTATTGGTTCTAGATTATGGCTATCTAGTCTGCTACTGTATATGAAAAAAAAATGTATATGAAAAAATACCTTCTATATATATGAAAAAGGCCCCAACGCCGCCTAATTGTCAGTTACACAGCATTATGCAATAATTATTAATAGTAAGTTTCAATTTGAAATTATTACAGGTAAAAAATATTACAGGCTTTGGGGTAGGCCTATGTCCAGCAGTGGACGTCTTTCGGCTGAAATGATGATGACAGGTAAAAACGGAGACTTTGAAATGTAACTGAACCATGAAATGTTCAAAACAAAGTGTGTATCTATTACGGGCTCCTGTAGAAAAACATAAATTTACGATAATTTGTGATATATGTGTAGACTAAATAACTCTGAAAATTAAACAGCTCTGCAAAAAGTCATATAATACATGGAGAACAAAACGTTACCTGTTTTTTTAGTTTCTGTTTTAATACTACCAATTCCTCTCGGCTGGCTTAACAGCTAGGATAGACTGCCCCCAAGCTACTCGCAGTAATAGCTTTGTTCTGGTGTCTCGAAAAACACAAAAATTTTTAATTTTTTAACGCCCAGGACTCACTCGACTGTGGTCAGCCCGTGCATAGATCGACCAATATTTTCTGTAGTCACAGAAATTAACTACGGTGCAAGCGCGCATTCTTCAGTCGCCTAAAGTTCTCGGTTAGAACTAGACGACTATTAGAACCGATTTACATACATTAGTACCCTGAAAATACGAAAACGAAAACCTCCAGTTCAACCGAAGCTTCCAATAGAGTAAGCACGAAAACGATGTGGTTTTTTCAAAACTTAGTTGATCGAATCAATTACACATTACATACATTGGGTCGCACAAAACACAAAGAAGTTCCACATTAGAATACTTAATTCTCTGACAACTAATTCACGTAAAAAACTAAAAGTATTAGATATGCGATTGAATCTTAAAATTATAGGCCGAAGTTTCCAGTATACTAAGCACGAAAGCGCCTTAACGGCTTCCGATTACGTCGATACCGCATTACATTAATTGAATCACTCAAAACAAGAAGCTGACCTCCAGAATACACAATTCTCTGAAAACTGAAAAATACTGATAGATACAATGTATCAATTATACTATTAAATCTTAAATTTCAGTAGAGTAAGCACGATTAGTTTGCGAAATTTGCTTGCTATTACCGACCCATTAGGGAACTGTAACAAAAACCCCCTTATCGAAATGTATAGAGTTGCAGACTCCGATCGGGAGCGTAATCTGAAATTAATCTCAGAAGTTTAAGGATCTCTCCAATCATTTGACCATCGTCCAGTTCAGTACTGTCTTGGTATTTGCAGCTTATCTTATTTAGGTACGGCAGCTGTAACCTGCTCTTGTCAACAATGATGACAACTATAGGCGTGTTGACATTGGTGAGAGAAAGGCTTCTAAAAGAGAACTGTGCCTTTTGTTTTAACAGCTGAATAGACTACAAACGGTGTGCTAGGCTAGCTAATTACTAACAGGTAATTCAATATAGTATTGTCTTCCCATATAGTATGTCCGTTATTCAATTCAACAGCGACAAAGTTTTGGGAACCATAGCCAGGTTCAAAGTAATTTGAATTACACCAAGGCCCGAGAGTTGCTCAGTGAATTTCAAACCGACAACATTCTACTCACTAAGGCCTGAAAGGCGCTCAGTGATTTTCAAACATCACTTGCGAATACAGCATTATTCAAACCGAAAACATTATACTCATTAAGGCCCGAGAGGCGTTCAGTAAATTTCAAACCGAAAACATTCTACTCATTAAGGCCTGAAAGGCGCTCAGTGATTTTCAAACATCACTTGCGAATACAGCATTATTCAAACCGAAAACATTATACTCATTAAGGCCCGAGAGGCGTTCAGTAAATTTCAAACCGACAACATTCTACTCACTAAGGCCTGAAAGGCGCTCAGTGATTTTCAAACATCACTTGCGAATACAGCATTATTCAAACCGAAAACATTATACTCATTAAGGCCCGAGAGGCGTTCAGTAAATTTCAAACCGACAACATTCTACTCACTAAGGCCTGAAAGGCGCTCAGTGATTTTCAAACATCACTTGCGAATACAGCATTATTCAAACCGAAAACATTATACTCATTAAGGCCCGAGAGGCGTTCAGTAAATTTCAAACCGAAAACATTCTACTCACTAAGGCCTGAAAGGCGCTCAATGATTTTCAAACATCACTTGCGAATATAGCATTATTCAAACCGAAAACATTATACTCATTAAGGCCCGAGAGGCGTTCAGTAAATTTCAAACCGAAAACATTCTACTCACTAAGGCCTGAAAGGCGCTCAGTGATTTTCAAACATCACTTGCGAAGACAGCATTATTCAAACCGAAAACATTATACTCATTAAGGCCCGAGAGGCGTTCAGTAAATTTCAAACCGAAAACATTCTACTCATTAAGGCCTGAAAGGCGCTCAGTGATTTTCAAACATCACTTGCGAATACAGCATTATTCAAACCGAAAACATTATACTCATTAAGGCCCGAGAGGCGTTCAGTAAATTTCAAACCGACAACATTCTACTCACTAAGGCCTGAAAGGCGCTCAGTGATTTTCAAACATCACTTGCGAATACAGCATTATTCAAACCGAAAACATTATACTCATTAAGGCCCGAGAGGCGTTCAGTAAATTTCAAACCGAAAACATTCTACTCACTAAGGCCTGAAAGGCGCTCAATGATTTTCAAACATCACTTGCGAATATAGCATTATTCAAACCGAAAACATTATACTCATTAAGGCCCGAGAGGCGTTCAGTAAATTTCAAACCGAAAACATTCTACTCACTAAGGCCTGAAAGGCGCTCAGTGATTTTCAAACATCACTTGCGAAGACAGCATTATTCAAACCGAAAACATTATACTCATTAAGGCCCGAGAGGCGTTCAGTAAATTTCAAACCGAAAACATTCTACTCATTAAGGCCCGAAAGGCGCTCACGTGATTTCCCAAACCGAAAATAATTCTATTAACTAAGGCCCGCGGGGTGCTTAGTGATTTTAAAATATCGCTAGCGACGACAGCATTATTTTGAGTAATAGGATTTTTCTATGGAATATCTAAATACTGCACCCGAAAGCATTATTTCCGTAAGGCCCGTGGGGCGCTTATTGATTCTCAAACTGCAACAAAGTACTCATTAGCATCGCTGACGAAGGGCACAAGCATTATTTTGAATCATGAACTGAACTAGAGAGTAAAACTAAAGTCCGTGGGACGCTAAATCAAGGCCGGCAGGCGAAGGGCAGAGCATTATTCAGAGTCCAAGGTCTTGATATGCCTTAGCCTGGGTATATTGTTACAAGAACTTGGTAACCAAGACCTGTTGCAGCACTATCGTCCGGTATCTTCAGTATACCAAACTGTTCACCACCTTACAGCAGAACCGTCGCGTTTAGGTCCTTTGAAATGTTCTCAGTGAATAAAGTTAATGATATAAATATAACTATACCATTTTCTTGTCCAACATATCCATGAGTCGTCCCGGAGTGGCGACCATTATGTGAACACCTCGTTGTATCACCTCCATAGATTCAGATACAGGAACGCCTGTGAAAATTAAACTTTTTTTTTATAAGCATCCATTTGAGCAACCACGAACACACCACGTAGAATATGTCACAGTGACTCTTATAGTTGTCGCGTTTCATTATCAGGCATTGTAAACATCCAGCTGCAGATAGACAGAGACGACTGACGATGGAATTCCGATCTCTCGGAGGTCGTCTTTGTTTTCAGATTGTACTGTACTATCACCCACGGTACTGTAAATGTGCCTTGCTACTATTTAAAAACATTTTAATAAAGCAAGATAATTCACCAGTTTTGATGAGGGCTAGTATCAGGATATTTGTATATCAGAAGAATACGCTAGTTGACTCTTTTTTAAAGTAGGCCTTTCTTAAATTATTAATTATTGCCCGATTAGAGGAAAACAAATATTACCATATTTTTTAGGACCTAGAAGACCACGAAACTATTTTAAAAATTTACTTTTCGTAAACAGGCGAAAACGATGACAGCCATATTAGTCTGTAAGACAATCGTGTCTATGTCATTATTTAAAAAGGAATCATGTCTCATAGTAAAGAGATAACAGACCCTGTCAGGTATTCAAAAATACGGCGTACATAAAATAAATGGAAATAGAGAAGACGCCGCGCGCTCGCAACAGGTGTGCTCTGTGATCTACGCAACCACATAAACAGACAACGACGGGCTTGAAGGATGGTTCTAGCTCGAGCCCTCGTAATGTGCAGATCTCCATTAATATTGGATCCTAAGATTGTTCGAGAACACCTACTAAGTTGGAACCCGAAGAGAAGATTATTCTGGCTGGAGCTTGTCGGATCGTGAGGACGTTCAAGATGAATTACTAGGTCACCTACGGGCAACGATAACACAGATGTGCGAGGCATGGGGTGGCTATAGGGGAGGTTGGAGGCCACTGGGGGCAACCCCAAATAAAACAGACATCACGTTCACTTGGATTGTCGGACCATGTGCATCTCTACAATGCTTGCACTTAACCCAGATTACGCCCACAAGATTTATTATTCCGTAATGAAGAATGATATCAAGGAAAACCCTGGTGTCGTCGATAGTATATTCTGATGTCCCTCTCTCTGTCTCTTTGACAAGTCTATATATTATGTTTGCTGTGACGTCGTACGGGTTGTAAACAAACATTTGACATTTAGCAAACGTTGTCATTTTAATAGAAAGTATCGATCTTTTTAAAATTATGAACGTTTGCTAAATGTCAAATGTTTGTTTTCGACCTGTATGACGTCACAGCAAAGATAATATATAGACTAATATGGCTGACAGCGATTTCAGAGTTGAAAATTAAAAATGAGAAAAACGTTTTTTGAATTGAAAATATATAAAACCATCTTACACTTTTAATATCTGAAATCGATAAATATTGGTTTCTTAAATCAGATACTACAGAAAATATTTATTTATTGCGCCAAATTTGATATGCGGCAAGTAACCTATTAATTATCTTTATCAGAAGTATCAAGAAGAATTCAGAGGAAAGAAAAAGTGAAGTGACGTACGACGCTTGAATCGACATCGATTCTTATTGGAAGTAAATAGGGAGTATAATAAAACTATACGAGTTGCCTCGGTCGAATTTTTCTCACATTACAGAATGTAAACAGTCTAATGGCTGTCATCTTAGTTAAACAGATTGTTAATAGATGGCGCCGCCTACATGTCAGTTGAATATATTATTTTATTAGAAATAGTTGATTTTTTTTTAACGAAATCATTAATTTTATAATTATTTGTCTATAGTGGGGAACATAATCTTTAAAATGATGTATGAATCATTAATATTTTGTAAATAATATTTAGGTTATTGAATATATTAATATTATAAAGACCTTTGTTAAATATTAGAGTTGAAAAAAATATAACAAAGATTTAACATAACAAAATGTAGTTCAAAGAATTGATGATGAGACATTGTAAAAGTTTGTCCAAATTGATTTTACCACCAGTCGCGCCATTAAATATTTTTCATTCAAAGGAAATATAGATTAATTTATATTAATTTGTAATTAAAAATACCTCCAATAGCCAAACAGCTCCTGATCTCTGGATTGCCAGTCATTTTCAGGTGTTTAATGAAATGCTGGATAATGTCGTGGGTTTGTTTCGCCAGTTCCCGTGAGGGACAGATGATCAGGCCGTAAGGACCCTCGTTCCTGTCAAATTGTCCAGTTTTTTTTTTCATTATATTTTTAACCACTCTTATGTATGACGCTGCGTTCAATACTTAGACAACCAAATTATAATAAGAATGAAGAAGAGTGTTTATTAAGAGAAGATAGGCACAAAAAATGTCTTTTGAGTTTTCTCTCTACTTGGAGCAATCCGACTGGTGGAATACCTTCACCCTGCAGAAGATCACAGCCAAATAACCTTGTGTTGTGTTCCTGTGGTGAGTAGGGTTTCCAGGACTACTTGAGTAGGGGGGTTCAAGGTCGGTAACGCGCTAGTGATATCTATGGTATTACAAAGGTCCATAGGCTACGGTAGCTGCTTACCATCAAGCTAGCTATATCAAGAATACAGCTACCATTGCAGTATTAAAAAAATTACCGAACCACGGGAGGTATATTACTAGACCTCTCTTTATCATCTTCATTCATTGACATTTAACATCAGACAAAATTCTAGTTAAATTGTAGTCTATAACACCTTTAAAAAATACAGAGTCCTTAAGAGAAAAGTAGATGATAAACTTTTAATAACAATCATTACAATAAAAAAAAACTATGATACAGATATAGCTATAAAATTTATTTGTAAATGTAACAAAAATATATGGCTCCCCGAGTTATTTATCATAATTAAAGAATTACAATTTTAAAAGAAATATTACATTATTGACAACCATATAAATTGAAATTTTCTTATAATAAATAAAAATGATACTAATATCTATTAATAATTAAAAAAATGGCAAGCGAATCACTTCATTTCGAAAACAAAAGCAACATAGTCACAGATCTGTAGTATCGGATTCAAATTAAGAAATATTACACAAACCATAGAGAAGTAACTCACCTGATAAAAGGCATCTTAATCTCCTGCTCCAAACAGAACATAATGATGGGCAATGTAAACACTAGAGTCTTCCCGGAGCCCGTGAAAGCGATGCCAATCATGTCTCTACCGCTGAGAACTGCCGGTATACCTTGGACTTGAATAGGCGTTGGTTTATTTATACCTTTGGCTTCAAGCCCTCGGAGTATACCTGTAAGTTACAAATGTACCCTATTAGCTCGTAGTTGGAAGAACAATTAAAATAGTTAAGTGCTACATTTCACACACAATATGGAATTCAACTTGGACTAAAAAAATAATTGGCAGTCATAGAGATTGCCGATAGAAATGAAAACTCATAACTTGGAATTATTTTTAAACACCAATATAAATACGGAAATTTAAAATAATAAAAAAAAAGTTTTACAAAAAAAAGTCTACAATCGTCTACAATATTTGATGAAAATATCGTTTTGGGATTTTCAATAACAAAACGTTGTTATAACATGTTGTAAAATCAATGCCGCAAACTTCGTATTCAAATAAGAAAACATCATTGTTAAAATATCGATTATAATGAAGATATATCAATGATCTAAAGACAACAAACAAATAGTCGCCGGCGATATTCACCTTTAAAAGTAATATATATAAAAAAATCTTGATAACATATATATCACAAAGTCACGTCATCGTACAATAAATAAATCTAAGGTTTAAGTTATTATGTGCAAAGTTGATTTTACTAGTATTTCATTTATGAAATAACTTCATCACATACAATTTTAAAGCATCTATCTTCAACCCTTTGTAATAATTTGAACACTTTAACGGTCTACAGAATGCTATCATCGACAGAGCGCACGAGCGAATTGTGCTGCCTCAATAATGCTTATTGTGGGTGATCCTTACAAGATTGACATATGGTATCGCAGACTTTTTTGTCGGTCTTTTTAAGATCTACAATTGTGTAGTACATTAATTTCATATAATTATCTCTTAGTGTAAGCCATTTAATCGCCCCAAAGTGACTTTCTTCCGAATTGATTCACCATTATTGTCACGGCTTAATTCGTATGTAACTTAATGTAACATAAAATATCTTACTAGCTGTGCCCCGCGGTTTCACCCGCGTATAATTTTAAAGAAATCGCTGATTGACGATTTATAATGCTTCAGTATAGACTATATTTTTACAGGGCGGCCAGGGTTATGCGTCACAACCCTACCCTGCGTCAGAACCGAGCCGAGTTTTGAATTATTTTAATTTTACATTATCTTCTTAACTACTCGTCCAAATAACATGCTATAAAGGGCAAAGTTTATCTTCATAAAATTGTCTTGATAAAGAGATAACTTTCGTTCGTAAGGATAAATATGCCATTCCTATTCAATAATGCTCATAAATCACAAAAAAATCACAAAATTCCATATTTTGGCTATGTATAAGAGAAAGATATATGGTATCGCGGACTTTTTTTAGATATACTAAGGAGCGATGTTTTTGTAGAACAGATAGACAGAGAGACGTTGAGTTTTATAATATTATAGATAACAACCAACTGTGGAGATTAATTAAAAGATGAAGTCACGTTTTTTTCTGTATGGCGCGGGCGTTTCCAATCACATGACTTTTCAGAAGGAAAAATTAATATCATCATCATCATTTCAGTCGAAAGACGCCCACTGCTGGGTATAGTCTGTCAACGCAGCATCTTCCAGTACGCGGTCTCACTCGAAAACTCTTTGGCCTCTTCGGCCATACGTTCTAGGAGCTAAGTGGCCCACCCACTGCCACTTAAGTCTAGCTATTATTCTATGTAAATTAAATATACATATAAACAATTATGTTCTTTCCGGATTTGTATTGTTTTGGCTATTTATCATTAGGCCAATATTATAAAATAATTAACTTTAATTTTTAAACATACTGTCAACTCGCGGTTTGTTGATAATGCTACATACAGTAAAAAATAAATTTACTTGTATTTTATTGTTTAAAAACATATACCTTTAGGAAACTTCATATGCTGGAATGTCCGTACTGGTGGTGGAACATTTTCACCTTCAACAAGAACACGCAGTTCTCTACGTATCCGTTCATGCCGCTCTTCCGGCAGGTTGAGGATGCAGCGTGGTGGCGTCCAAGATGTTTTGATTGGTTCTTCGTACTGGATTCCTGGGAAGGACAAAACAAGATTTTTGTAAAAAGATCACATCATACATAAGCAGAATTGCTTCTGTTTTTGAAGATGAATATCTGAACTTTATTATGAAGTATCTTTTGCCTGCGACTTCATCTGCGTGGAACATTAAGCGGCATTTTTTAATTTATTAGGATACTTATTTTGCAAATAATACACATACAAACTGATGTGGTTTACTGCAAATAGCTTATTTTAATACATATATATATATAAACTATGTTGTTTTCCATCCTTTGCTAAAACATAATGATTTTGCGGGTTTGATACTCGTGAGCACGCCACATAGAATTGCCCATGGGAAAAACAGTTTTTTCTAAATGTACAACTGCAACTTTAAGTGGCATTTATCCCCACGCAGGTCGAAATTTCAAAAACGCTACAACAAATATTTATTTATTTATTACTTATAAAGTGCCTAAATACAAAGTTTCATGGTTTTATCTAACAATGACGCACTTCCGTACAAACTTTCATCCCCTATTTCCATCCCTTTCAGTTTTTTTTAGGATAAAAGGTGGCATATGTCCTTTCCCAAGGTCTATTCTATCTCTGTAAAAAATTTCATCAAAATCGATTCAATGATTTAGGCGTGAAAGCGTAATAGACAGACAGTTACTTTCGCATCTATAATATTAGTAGGGATAGTATTAGACATGAAGTATTTTTATTTAAACCAATACTATAATGCTAATTACGAAGGTCAGAACCGGAGGATCCAAGTTAAACCAAAATTACTTTAATCTTAATTTATTTTAAATTACAAACTAGACTAAAACTAATAAGATGTTACTACTGCCGATGTTAGGCTCACAGTAACGTTTAATAATTAATACATAATACAAACTTAAATATAGTATCCTTACATTAGGAGTCGGGTTGCCAAACGTTTCTTCTACCGAAATTGCTGACTCGATCTCAGATGCACAGTGGGACTGTGAAAGGAACTCGGTTCCATGTTTACTCTCGGTTAGCAATTGTGATTCGTTGCGATAGCCTAACATGCTCAAGAGATTGATTGTTTTTTTTTTGTTTATTAGAACGCTCTAATATCTTTCAACCAGTCAGATAGGAAGAAATATTTTTACATTTTACACTATTCTAGCTGTGCCCGCAACTTAGTCTGCATGGGTTTCAGAATTGGGCCTTTACCAGGATAAAGTATCCTATATCTTAATCCGGGTTATAAGCTGTCTATGTGCCAAATTTCATCCAAATCTGTTTTCCAGTGATTGAGTAACAAACAATCAAACTCATTTTCGCCTTTATAATATTAGTTAGGATATATTATATTTATTGAGCAAGGTTTATAGAATTTAGAACTACATGCTATGGCTCTAAGGAGTGGTGAAGTAACCAACGTCAAGTAAGCTGACCAGCTGTAGGCAAGTACGGGAAGTGGGAACATCAATAGGCTATAGGAATGCGTTGTTGTTGAATTGTCGAATAAATTTAACACGGATGGAACCATAGGGCACAGCTAGTTTAGTATATGTTTACATTTTGTTTTAACCTTTTTTTGGATATGCTCCAATGGTATTACCACATACAAAGGATTAGAGAAAATTGGCCATATTGAAAAAAACCATAATTAAAATTATAATGGGAGTTCAAAGTACAGGAGACAACTTACCTTTAGCTAACTCAGCGACTCCCATAAGAGCTTTGCTCTGTGCAACACTTTCTAGAATATGTTCTTCTTCACGTGCCTGCTTTTCAGCTGCAGAGAGAGCTCTTGCTTCAGCTAATCTCTTCAATTCACTGTGTTGGTCCAGCAGTGATATATTGTAGCGTCGTCCCCATTCCTCTTGGGAATCTGAGACAATATAGAATTTATCATCTGTACAGCTTCTGGTAATCATTTTCAAAAAAAAAACATTTGTTATTTGGAATTTATCATATTGCTAGGGTTGCCACAATTACTTTATAATATTGTACATTAAGGTAGTTATTATACTCTATGTGAACAATAAGATATATTAAACAACTTTCACAATTAAAATACCAAAACGTTGATAGTAATTTTAGACATGACCTACTTTTCTGTCTCCAATGATATCTTACAATATACTTTATTTTGTACAATGACTTTTTTTTCTCAACCCTCAACAACTGTGCTTTTTTATTTGCTATAATAAAAGGAGACAACCTTACTTTTTGCATATATATATTGAGATATGTGAGTATTGTAACTTTGAGAACAGTTTGAAAAACAAGATTACATAAAAGTTGTTTAGCTACCACAGAATTTAAAGAATAATTTCTGTATTTTTTTTATTTTAAAATAATTATCTTGCAATTTTATAATTAAAAAAAAGTATATTATAATTTTATATAGCAAATACAGATTTATGTAATATAGACTTGTCTCTACACACGCTAGTATACTAATGTACACTATTATAATCATAAATAAGTACAATTTGTATGTTTGTAGCAGGTAATCGCCGAAACAGGTTATGAAAGGGTCAGCAACTCGCATGTGATATCCATAGGCTGCAGTAACCGCTTACCATCAGACTGCCCTCATGCCTGTTTGCCACCAAACAGGAATACGAAAAAAAAACCGATCTGATTCTGAAAATTCTTACACTATTAAGAAGCTACATTACTACTACTACTATATGCTAGATTTTATTGTTGTAATTCGCAGGTTGTTACTAGTAAATAATAAATGAATGTTTATTTATATATATAATTTAAAGTGGATTTGAAACTTCTTACTTTCATCATCTGGATCGTTGTCGCTGGAGCTTTTAGTCTCAGCTGCAGCCTCAGCTGCGACCTGACCAAGTCTACCTAACTTCAATAGCTGCTGTTTCTTTCGCTCTTTCACAGGGATATATGGTTCGTATGCGTCAATATCTTCCTCTGATTCCGAAGATTTCTCTTCACGTCTGTATCGTTTTATAGGTGGTGGCGGTTCGTCTTGTTTGTCAGTCATCTTTTAGTTTATTACACGAAATGATTTATGAAACAGATTTTCTTTGAACAAATACAATCAAAAGAAATTTCAAATTTGCTACTTTTGACAATTTGACATTGACACTGATTGACACCTTTGCTATGATACATCTATTGAAAATATTTAAATGCACAACAGATTACAGATAATTTAAAGCGACTCAAATCACACAAAATGTTTTGTTTCCGTTGATAGTGAGTTGAATACCTAACTAATTACCTATACCTCACTTTTTGTATTACACAAAATATTGCATAAACGTTGAAATACCTATTGTCATATTCTAAATTGATAATATCCTTAACTACCTGTTAAAATAACATAATTTATTATATATATTCATTGATTCCACAAGAGATTACAGAAAATTAAGTGCGTTTGCTAAGATTGTTAACGAAAAGTTCTTCTCAGTTTAGTAAACGTTATGTATTATAATTATTCAGCTTCTTTTCCAATAAAATAAATGTATATGTACATACATATTTAATTGTTATTATTGGCTTATACATATCTTTTTTTAATTTTTTTTTGTTTGATATTTCTTTCAAAAACATACTAAAAGTAGAGTCATATTTAATTATAAATCCAAACTCATTTGTCTATATTTTACATAATATTAAGACACATTTTATACAAACTTTTGATTGAAATATTTTTTTTTGTAATTCAGCTCAAAGCCAACTTCATAGATTTGCTACATCATGTGTCGTTTGTCAAATTGTCAAAATATGCGAGTGACACGTTACTTTTGTAATTAAATTATCAATTTACGACCTCCAAATGTGCGAAATAGTGAAAATTAACTATAAAACCAGCAAATAATATCGTGGCATTATGTCTGACAAGAGTTTCGGTGATCACACAAACAGGGGTGTTGTGAAAAATCCGCTTTTATCCAACGTTGTGACGGGCCTTTCATTGGACGATCTTACGCAAAATGCCGTTTTGCTACCCGTTTCACCAACATTAGGAGTGATTGCGGGATCAGGTGAGTACTATGGTTTATTTATAATATATATGTTCACACAAATAGCCAATTCAGTGACGTAATATTTAATACGGGCCAAAAATCCGACCGTGATTTCTCATTGCGGAACTGTCACTTCCTTTTTTTAATGTTTATTCTACATCATGAGTGTTTTAAGCTTATTCATGTGATGTTGTATTCTACATCTCGGTTTTAAACAATTGAAAACAGTAAATAGAAATTATAAATAATCGGTAAAGATGTTAAAAAAGTGTAGTGTTTGTGTACCTATATTTACTTGTTTTGATATTAAAAGTGACTGAAATGGCGCCGTTTTTATATAAATCTTATAGGAACGCGCCGTTTGCGAATGGATTCACACCTGATTTATGTTTCTTTAATTTCAAACAGGTTCAAAAGTATTTAGATTTCATGCTTGTAAGTTGTTACTTTGTTTTAAATTTTCTTTTGTAATTCATATTATTGGTCTTTTATTAATTATATTCTATAAATTTTATTTGCTTTCCTTGATGTTTTTTATGGATATTATTACTACAGTAAATTTATTATTAATAACCTTTAAGACAAAGAAAACTTTGTGATAAAACTATCCTATTTCTAGGCTTAACATCTTAAAGGGCACCCATTAATTATAAGAGCTCAAAATGAGGTCTGGCAAAACACAAAATCTAATTTAAAGGGAGGGGTGGTTAATAATAATCTTAGATATTATACTTTTTTTTTACGTAATAAATTTTTCTTCCCTGATTTTATTTATTATACAAATTTCGAATAATGAAAAAAAACTATAGCTTATCTTTTTAAACAACTTTTTAATCTATGGAATATACATTATTATAGAAATACTTTAATGAAATATTGTATATAACCAGATACCCATAACTATATAATAGTAATGCTTAGGTAATTAGCAAAACACATGAAGAAATCAAATAAATTTAATTATTTAAATACTACAATGAAAATCTCATTATAGATTAAATTAAAATACAAACAAATATCAGGTAATTACTTACATGCAAGTAAGAGAGGTCAAGGATAGAAAAAATTCTTTGTACATTTCCCTCTACTTAGGGCAGCCCGAGAAGATGTCAAAAAAATATCCTTGTGTTGTGTTCCTGTTGTAAGTAGGGCTTCCAGAGCTCTTTGGGGAAGAGGGGTTCAAGGTTGGCAACTCGCTAGTGATACCTATGGTATTATAACCATCCATCTGCTACAGTAGTGGCTTACCATAAGGTGGACCATACATCCACTTTACCACTTTACTTTACTTGTTTACCACCTTTGGAGTATAAAAAAAACTGAACCAGGGGTAGTCAATTACTGGACATCTTATAATCTTCAATTTTTGCCATTTAACATCAGGCTAGATTTTAGTTAAATTATAAGTCTATAACAACAACCCTTAAAAAATACAGTCTTAATAAATACCAAGCGAAAGTAGTTGTCTTTTAATAATACTCATTATAATAAAATAAAAAACTTTGATACAGAAAAATGTATTAAATTTATTCATAAATGTTACAAAAATATGGCTCCATGATTGATTTATGTATAAATTAATTTAAAAAATACATAATTAAAGTATTACCCGTATATTTCAAATAATATAAAATTTTTGACAACCATATACATTGAAACTTGCTTATAATAAATAACTCTGATTATAATGTCTAATAATAGGAAATATGCATGTAGTTTAAATATAGGTAAAATATTTTCATTTGGAATATTTATTACTATAGAATTACACCTATAACTTTTATATAAACGCTTTTTGTTTATACTTTGATTTTCATTACTAAAAATTGTTAAAAATGTGAGCAAATTTTACAATCACAAAACTCACCGCTATTTATTAGTGTCGAATTGTGACGTCAAAGTACGCATTCATTTTGGTCACAAAAGCAAAGTTACTGGGTATATTTATAGATCAACAGAATACCTCATATTAATAAACTTGTTAAAATATTTTATTGTGCAGATCTGAAGGTCTCTAAGAATATTCTCCGTTATGTTCTATAATGGAACATCTATGAATTATAAAAATATGATATACTATTTTTTAGTTCTTTTTCAACGGGTCAGTATTTCTAAAGTCTAAATTGATTTTGCGGTACATACAAATACACTTTATCGTATTTTTACACATAGATACACTACAGTACTTATAAAATGGTTTTCCACTTCCATCTATATAATATTTAGTTGTAAAACAACAATTCACAATCTATAGTATACAATATATTTATTTCATTGATTGCGTACGCTGACGTCACTGAAACTCGATGACAGCGTGCCAAAATGGAGGCTTTTTATCGCCCTAATCTCATTGCAGTTTTCAAATATTTATTTTCATGTTAAATTTTAATATTTTTATCAGTTTTCTATTTTTATAGCTATGTACCAAGTAAATAATTGATTAAAAATAGAAAAATAATTCATGCATAATCCTTCATTAATAGTAATTTATAGTACTCTTTATAAAGTCCACTCATTATAATCCAATCTTCATTGCCCTCCAATGTGATGTATAAACTGTACTATATTTGGAATGAACATTGTATGCCAATGAAAAAAAGCTATTATTAAATATAGTATGATATTAACATACATTGTGAAGACCTTGTTGATATTAATACCTGTTGTTTATCAACTAGTACAACTAATAATGCTATTGTTTAAAATAAGTTAGAAACATTTTTATTATTTCAATTGTTAATTGCCATATTCAGGATCCTTCAGTATGAATAATAATTATTAATAATTTTCTTTCAATTTGAAATATATAAAAAAAGATACCATTTATGCAGAAAGACCTGAACAAGAAATGTTAACATATTTATGTATATTATAAAGTCAATCCTCTGTATGTTTGTTTATGTTTTTTTCACACAAAAGCCGCTGATTCGATTTACATGGTTCTTCTTTTAATTTATGGATATGTTGTCTGGTCAGCTTATAGAATATATTTTGTAAGCTAAAGTAACATACGAAATAACCAATGACAATAATGGTGAATCATTTTGGAAAAAAAGACGCATTTGGGGCGATTAAATGGATTTATAAGATGGCATGAAAATGGCAATAAGATATTAAATAATTGTATACCTTAAAAATACCTAGAAAAACTTGGCGATAGCATATGTCAATCTCGTAAGGATCACCGACAATAAGCATTTTTGAGGCAGCACAAATTGTGCTCTCAATGTTCTCAATTAACTATATATGATAGGCAGGGATGATTATTGCGTGCTTTCTCTTGGGAAAATATCCTTTTCGGACTTAGTACAGTCAAACATGGATAAGTGGGGTTTGAAGGGACCTATATTTTTTATCACTTAACAGGTTAACATGACAGTAGTCTTGTTATAGGGGGTCCCACTATGAGCCACGATCATAATCTAATATTATCTTTAATTTATCAGTGGCTGTTAAAAAATTACACTTTCGTTTATTCACTCGTTTATCGTACAAACTCTTAGATAGTACTGACAAACAAAGCAAGTGTGGAAGGGATTAGACTGTTTGTAAACAAACACATCATAACTTGTCTAAACCTGATAAAATGTCCCACTTATACGGGCTATTGAGCTACAATTTCCCAGTCACAGAGGTTTCTCACATATCCAGGGCCCACTTATCCAGGTTTCACTGTAGTAAAAGATATAATCAATAAATGTCTACTATATATTTTTTTAAATCAAATTTGGCTAGCAACTTTTTTTTTTAATTCAAAATGCAGGGTAACATCATACTATATTGAAATTATGTTGATAGGATATCATTTCCAAAATAAATCCGTTTGAGCTTGGCTACAAAAATCAATCAACAAATCTAATTTTTGTTTTATCTGATTTTGATCAGCAGATTGCAGATTGTCTTTTTTTTTGCGTCAAATCGTCATGATTGTAATTTTCTGGGCTAAATATTTCGACATTTCTACAAAATATCATTTTTAGTTTCATAATTGGTTATTCTTATATACATTATATCTGTATGTCCTTAAATCTAAACATAACTTATAAAATATGCATTTTTATAATTATTTTTCATAGAAATACAAAATGTAACGTAAATTTTGTCATATTTATAAATCTTGAAGTGCTTAGCACATAAATACTTAATTATCACTGTTTACCCAGACACGCGTTGCGATGATGCCTTTTGAAGCAATTCCATTACACATTTTTTGTGACTGTTCATTGATCTAGTGTTTTAATCTTTATCTACTACTTGGAAGTTGGTCCCTATCTAGGTTGGGCCTAGGCTAGGTTGGTAAGGTTGGGCCTTTTGAGGGTTTCGAAGCTAAGAGTGGCAGGGCACAGAGAAATTTCTTGGGGCAGCCCGACTGGTGGAATACCTCTATTTTACAGAAGATCGCAGCCAAATGACATAGTGTGGTATTCCTGCGGTGAGTAGCGTTTCCAGAGCTCCTTGGAGTAGAGGAGTTCAAGGTCGGCAACGCGCTAGTGATGCCTGTGGTATTACAAGCGTCCATAGGCTACGGTAGCCACTTACCATCAGGCGGACCGTATGCTTATTTGCCACCTTTGGAGAAGTAAAACAAAAAACCAAAACAAGGAACCTTTGTCCGTCGTATCTGTCCGCGAATTAGGTCAGAGATTCTTAGTACTAAGTAATGTATCACGCCGACAAAGTGGTAAAATAAAATGTGGGAAAAACATGTTTTTACGGTACCTTCCCTGCATCTAAATTGGGATGAATTTTTTTTCTCGTTAAAATACAAAATAACTCAATAATATTGCGGGCGTGTATATCATTTTACCATTCAGGGATTCGTTTGAGAAATATTAAACTTTAAAATGCTAATATTTGTTAGAGTAAAGTTTCCCCTCTACCATTCAAATGGTTGTTATTTGATATGTGAAAAAAATCACGGCAGTAGTACATACAATGAAGTTAAAAGGAAAACTATCACAGCTAAGTTGACTTTACAAGTTAACGAGTAATAATCGACCGACTTATAAAATGTACTTGAATAACTAATTTCGTACAAGTTCAATTGAATGTTACTTAAAGCTCCCTTCTGAGTCTTTATATTGTGACGGACAATTAAGGAACCCTAAACTGCGCAATTTGGCACTTGATAATTTTTTCATAGTAAACTTTACTACACTTGTGTATTAATTCAAATTTGAAAATACGGAGTAAAAAAGAAAGTATTTTAATTTTAAAATGTATTTACTATATAAATAATTATGCTCCGCAAAAATAACTTTATAATCTGTACAAATTTTACGTACATTATGAATAACATTTATAATTCATTTGTTAGCGGGATCTTAATCTGTAATGTGGTTTTGATTTAAAATTCATAAACGTATATTATTTCACCAAGTATCATGTAATAGGCATTCTATCCATGTGACGCTAGCTTAACACACCTTGCAATTAAATAAGAATTTATATAAGCGAAAAAGTCAATATCAGATCAGCTGGACGAATAAACTGAACCATACCAACTCAAAATGTGTTAAGTACACCTCCGTCAATCTTACAAGTGTTTTTTTAAGGTATATTATTTTGTACATTCGGCAGTATCGCCATCGCACCGCGTGTATTGGTACAAAGCCTTAACTTAGTTTAAAGGTAACTTATAGCTTATGTTTTAATTAAAAATAAAATATTTCAATCACAATAATTTATAGTACTGATGAAAGACGAAGCACGATGGGCAAGCTGCGCTGCGAGATTACGAAATAAATGTTTTGTATTTTAATATTGGATTAATGGTGTTATTACATTTTGCTTGCCTTGCTTGGTAGAATTTTAAGAAGTTAGAGGATAATAAACAACTGTTTTAACATATATTTTTATGGTTGACGTTAAGTGTTAAATTACTGGAGCGGTAAAATTAACGCTTTCATGAACATGATCGTAATTAAAGTTTTTACAAGGTCATAATAATAAAATGTTTAAGAAAATTTTCTGCAAATCATGTCACGAATAAACATAATTCTTGTTTTAATATCCATTTAGACAGTGATAGATGCAATACGACATGTTTACAGTATACAGAAACAAAACATGACAAATATAATTGTTTCTGATTTTTTTGTTAACATGAGAATTTTCATTTAGCAGTCTTTATAACCACAATCACGAATAAACTCGGTAACGATTTAAAAAAATCATACTGAAACTGTGTCGGACAATTTTATTAATTTATGGAATCTTCTGCTTTCTTGCTAAGGTTTATCTCATTCATCAATTTTGGTGATAACCCTACTCACACCATGTCGATTATTATATAGATGTGCTTAGCGAATTAGGAGATTTTAGAGGACTATTGAAGAGTGAAGTTGCAAAGCTATATTATGGTATTTTAAGACTTTTTAGCATAGACTGCTTGAAAATATAAATACTTCGGAGAAGTTATTTTCGACGAAATTTTATCTCGCTTTCATAGTTCTCTATAAACCTATTAAGGTTAAAAGGGCTAAAGAACATCCTCACAGCTGAATTGCTTCGCCATCAATACTTCTACTCCAAAACTTCTGACATCCTAACTAATGTTTCTCGATGAGGTGCTATATGGTAACTCTCTGGATTCCCGTCGTTTCTTCACGCAGCAATAGATTAGGGAGATCACGACAACGATAAGAGCTATTGCAAGGATAACGCCGAGGACTATCGCGGCGATGCCGGCTCCTGTGATGTAATCTGGAAAAAAAAGTTGCGGTGCAGTAATTGATAAGTTATTAAGTTTTCTATCACCGTTTCAACCTTTCGATAGAATCTTAGAATTGAACTATTTTTACGTGTTTAGTTATGAATATATAGTAGCGTCTGGCGCTCAGGGAGTAGTTCAATAAAGGAACTGATTTGATATAAAAATATATAGAAAGAAGTAGATGTTTACCGGGGATGTTTTCATTATTTATTTCCAAGGTTTTTATTAATAGATAAAAAAAATCAAATAAATGCGGTTGTCCTCAAGGTTTCAACCGTTGACAGAATGGCTTTTAATTATTGCAGTCCTATTAATCTTTGCCTTGATTCAAACACTGATGCAATTTAATATTATCTACCTCGATGAACTGCTGAACATTGACGTCTCCAAATTTCATTGTGAATTTTGATTAAAAGTAATATATGGATCAACGAATTCATATGAGTTTTTCAATTATAGTTAGTGCAGTAGTTCCGTAAAATCATGATAAACGTCAGTCGATAAGCCTTGGTGGAGAGAAATTGGAGTATTAAAATGGCGTCGATATATACGGTTTTGTCGTTGGCATCATGAGGCTCGAAATAGTAGTAAATCAATCCTATATTGGATGTTGTAAGATTAGCGATGACTATAAATTCTGTCGTCAATTCTTGCACTAATTTGAACTCATAATGAGTAAACTAGTCGATGTATTTTTTCTGGTATAAAATAATGAAAATGTGTGGCCTGCAAGTTTGTGTAACTTACATGATATGTCAACAATATAGCTGTTTGTGTTTCCGAAAGTGTCGACAGCGTTGACGAGCATTCTCGGAGCACAGCAAGTTGCCCTGTATGTTGCTGTCACTTCGTCCCTGGTGCCGGAGATAAAATTGCTATCGTAAACAAGGCCTGAAGGCGATGAAGAGAGCCGCAGCAGACCTGTTCAGAAAGATATGTCTGTAAAAGAATCTAGAAGGATCAGGGGTGAAGTTCGACTTACTTTACTACTACTGAATTGACAGAGCTTATTTTTACAGATAATTTACAGAGAGATATGTCTTAGTGGTATAAGTATAAAATTTATTGAAGAAGTAAGTTTTGCCAAGATCCTAAGTACGGAAGATAAACCGAGCAATAATGGTTTATATACTTGTTAGAACACGCCCAAAATGAATGGTCCAGAACGGGATACTTTATCCACATATTCCTAGTGAAATGAGATATTTTGGAAATACATCCGAGAAATATAAGTATTGTTCATACCTCCGGTAGTATCTTTGGCAATGATAGATGCGGACCATGAGTATTGGGCGCAGTCGGAGCCCATCTTTCCGATGCAGGTTCCTTGGAAGTTGTGACTAAGTTCGGGAGCCCACACGTCAGACACGGTTAGCCCTGACGCAACCACGTAGACGTACGCGGAAATCGAAACTTGCTCTAATCCTGGAACAGATTATTTCTGTAAGCTATCCTCCATGTTAACTTTTGATACACATTATTGAAGAAAATTTATTGAAATGTACTATCACAATGAAAGTTGATTATTTATTTTTTATTCACATCTTGCAAATGTCGCTTTACAAATTATACAGCATTTAAAAAAAACTTAGTATCATCTATAAAAAAAAAACTGCGTAAAATGTGTCCAAACAGACAGATCTTTATTAGTATGAAATACAAATTAAGACAAAGTTGAAACTCACCATAAGCCGTGAAGGTAATAAAATCTCGGGCGCCTGGTTGCGCTGTTGATGAGATAGTCACCCTGACGATGACATTAGTAGTTTGTCCCGGTGAAAGCACTTGTCTGGAAAAAATAAACCCAGATTTTCTTGTTGTCTCAAATGATATTAGCTTTTAATATATTTTAATATCGGATTAAGATAGGATAGAGCTACACAGTACTGTACGCCCTGGTCAGGCGATAGTATCCCTAAGAGTTAAATTTTTCCATAACTAGGGTTGACAGCAAAGTTATAATAAAAGGTTCGGTTCTTTCCGCCACATAAATCTTACAGTCTGTGAGTAGAGTATAGAATCTATCCTAAGCAGCTAATCCCAATGAATTTATAGTGAAAACGTGAATAACATTGGATTACTTACGAAGCAGGGCTGATGCCCGTTAAAAATCTGAGTTCCCCCACGGCTCCGAATGAGAAACGTACAGACTGGTCTCTGTAGTTTGTCACTTCGAAATAGAGCTGATGGTAGAAAAATTAGTCATTAATATATTGAAAGTAAAAGTGTTAAAAGAAATCAAGTTTACTTGGATATTATATTGAAGTCATTTAAGTTTCACTAAACTTTTGGATTGGGCAGTTTTTGTTTTTACAGATTTTGTCTGTCCTAATGTGAAATGCTGGAAAGTCTAAGGCATGTTTTTATGTTTTTTATTAAATAGTCTAATTTATAAGATGCGTAGTTTTGGTCTTGAAGCGATGTAAATCTATTTGTGTGTGTTTTATTTTTAAGTTGTTTTAAGTTCATCTATTTACCTGTAATTCGTCACCTGGTGATCCATACAGTCTGGTACTTAAGCCGATTTGAACTTCTGTTAGCAACGTCCCTTGTTGACTCACGACCTGTGTCAATAATCCTTTTTATGGTTTCTCTTATAATTAATCGGACTTTTATTTCTGATTATATTTCATGAATATTGTGGATCCATAATTTTTATCCTGAAATTTCTCCGGTATTTCTGTAGATCGGAGACTCTATGACAGTCTGTGACATATAAATTCATAGAATTTTACAGAAGAAATGATTATGAGAAAGGACATGGTGAGTTATTGAAGTAGATTGAGTAAAGAAAAATCTACTTCTCATAGAGAGAAAGAAAAAAGAGTTTCATAAACATTTAGGCTAGTATACCTGGGATGAAGGTCTAAGAGTGGAGTCATTTCTATTACTATATCTTAATCGACTGTATGCTCTTGAATTTTCGTCCTCTACGCGCTCCAGATCGTTTAGTGAGTCGGGGAAGGTGATTGTCGCTGATCTACCCAAGCGGACCTCTGCCTTGTTCAAAGGCCCAGCGAGACGAACAAATGCTTCTCCTAGAAGTAGGATTGATTGTGAATAAAATATCGTCGTGTTATTTTCTTGATCTTATATCTAATTTGGGAATTTGTATGTAATTTATAACTTTTACTTCTTCACCAGAGTGAAAACTTGGTCAATTCAAGTTTCATTTCATATGACTATTTTTAAATCTTCAAGAGATATATATATATATATATATATATATATATATATATATATATATTATGTATATATGTTAATCCTGTTTAGAATATCCTCAAGTACTTTTTAGCGTCGTATTGAATCAACATTGTAATTTTTTATTTTGTATTTATGGTGTAATGTCATAAGTATGTTTACCTTTTAAGTCTCTGCCAACGATTTTGACATAGACTTTTGAACCTCTCATGCTTGGTAAATTCACTTCAGCCTCCAACTCGTCGGACAGTTCTATGGATTCTGCGGGACCGTTACTCGTCATTGGTTGGTAGCTGGAAGATAAATTGCTCAAATAAATACGGAATCCAGAGTAAAGTTCAGAAACCGAGTTGGTGTATGGTGGGTAGTAAATAAACAATTTGTTGTTTTAAGTTTTTATGATTACAAATGAATTTTGGTCTATTAAATAAAAGGTATTCCAAATTTTTGCTTTAAGTAATCTATACATATATAATTAATTACTTGTCCTGATTGACTGACTGATTCATCAAAGCACAGAACAAACTAATTGGGCTATGCATCTGAAAATTTTCATATGGGTTCCCTTTACACTATTGATGAGCTTTAAGGAAGGATTTTTGGAAATTAAACCCTTAAAGTGGTGAAAAAGGAATAAAAGTGTTCATGGAAAATCCGTCATTTTTAAAGTAATAAGTTAAAATGTTTTAAAAAGCTAAAAACACGCTTTAAGTGCGTAAGTGCGTGCGCTTTAAGTTAAGTGCGTAGCTTAACAAAACTTTTTGGTCTTATAATTACATCTCGATACCAAGCCCAATCAATTTAACTTGTCAAAACAAATCACATGAACCTTAACTCGAGGGGTTTGCTCGTAACCTCTGAAGAGATTCACTGTCCTTGGTCTTGTCGAAACAAATCATGTCAGCCCAAACTCGAGGGGTTTACTAGTAGCCACTGATGTGTTTCACTATCCGCCTCCTGGCGATATCATCAGATCAGCTCCAAGATACCCAATTAAAGTGTTATCATCCGAATTACATATACATAGGAAGTTTTATTTCGATACGACAATTAGAAGTAGGTTAAAATTAACTTCTAATATTTTATCACATTGTTAGTTAAGTTACAAGTTAAGCTAATATAAGCGTGTTAATAATGAATGTTACTCCCACTGTTCCTGATGACTTGCTACTGCTCTTATTCCAGTTTCAGCTTTTTGCTATCGTTTGCATTATAAAAGGAAGCTTAGGACGTTTATCTTTAATTATGTGAAATACCTGAAAGGTAGTTTTGAAAGTTCCGTGCCGTATTCATCGATGAGAAACGATTCCCTTATGGTCGATACAGGTCCTGTCACCCGCAGTTTTAGTTTATCTGCAAACAAATCTGTACTTATAATAAAATTGAAGTGTCTGTTTGTAATGTCAAAATAACAGCTTTTTACTAAATGCATATGAAAATATACACGATAACTTAAATACATATGAAAATATACACGATAACTATAACAAAAAACCCATTTTTAAAATTTTGGTTACTCTGTCTGTTCCGGATAATCTCCGAAACGGTTGGACCGATTTTGACGGGACTTTCACTGGCAGATAGCTGATGTTATAAGACATAACTTAGGCTACTTTTATTTTAGAAAAGTAATTAGGGGAACCAAACCACAACCAAATAAAAAAGGTTTTTTATTAGTCCAAACACAGCTAGCTGACAATAAATCTATCAATATCCCAAATGTTGCGCATTTGTTTACAAATGACATTGGAAGTTTGCTGAGTGGTGGTATGACATGACAAATGTGTTCGACCGGATCTCGAAAACTATACACCAAGTATAACATGCGCTATATTGACACGCTTAGGGTTATTGCTTTCTGGGATCTGCAGTGTAAACCTTTTAAACGAGTGATGTGGTAAGGATCTGTATTTGACTTGGTCGCGACCACAAAGCACATGGCGATAAAGCCGTCACAGTGACTTTCTTTTCGTTTCACGAGTTTCGGAATCAGCTAGTGTATGCCCAATTACCGAGATACTGCGGGCCGGCATGAAAACGGCGACCGTCTATAGATTGCCGACCTCTCGATGGTCGCCGTTGTTTTTGTATTGTACTTTGTTTACCATCACGGACAGTGACGTCACTTGCACCGTGTTAATCTATATTATTATAATATAAAAAGCAGAAAAGTTTTTTTGTTTGATTGTTTGTTTAAACACGCTAATCTCTGTAACTACCGGTCGGATTCGAAAAAATCATTTTGTAGTATATATCCAGATTCACGAGGAATAGTATAGGCTATCTAGCATTAGGCTACACCTCTCAGCTAGCCTTAAATATTTATTTTTGTTAAGAAATTGGGAACAAACTGCTTTATCAGCGTGCGCTGGCGTATTGGTTAGTGACACGTAAATACAATGTTCTACAAAAATATTCCTCCTTAGTACATCTAAAAAAAAGGCCGCATTACCATATGCCTATCTCTTATACATGAGCCACAATAAGGTATTTGGCATATTATTCCTTTCGAACGAAAGTTAATTCATCATCAAGAGAATTTTATGTAGATAAACTTTGCCCTTTATAGCATTTTATTTGGACGAATAGTTTAGGAGATAATAGAAAATTAAAATAATTCAACACTCGGCTCGGGTCTATGACTATAGGTGTAGTGGCGCGAACGAGCCGTTTGAGTTGTGACGCATAACTCTGGCCGACAGATAAAAATATTGTTTATGCTATCATCATTCGGCGATTTCTTTTGAATTATACACGGGTGAAATCGCGGGGCACAGCTAGTAAATATATATATTTGTGAATTCCCGTCACGACCACCCTCTCCAGCGGCAACTCAAGTCTAGGTCTGTTGTTCCGGCATGGGGCCGTTGAGCCAGCAGCCGCTCGCAAAATACAGTGACACTGCGTTCACTAGATAATGAACATACATACATTATACTGCACTTCATACATGCACATCAGGTAAATAGATTCTGTAAGGGACCTTTTATTTGGCTAGTTAATTTTAGACCAAATTGCCTTATTACGAAATGGATATACGCATGTTTCTCTCTTCCTCCCAGAAGGTAGAAATATGTTTATATTTCTACTTCGACTTAATTGCAACTAAGGCAACACGTAGAAAGCCTAGGCATTTGGCATCCTGATCCGGCTGAGTGTCTTCAGCGCTGTAAAGGCCTTACGAGGCTTCATGGCCTTTAAGGCTAAAAGAATAGTCGGATCGAAACCCAAAAAATAGTTTGTATTTACGCATCACGCGCCTTATTTTTCCGTTTATGTTGCTCTCCTGTGACATTGCTATTCACAAAAATCTAACTTTGTCTTTCACTATCGTTGATAATTAGTACTTGAAAAAATTGCCAATTGCGTGTCGGGCCACACGCAGTGTAGGGTTCCGTAGTTGCCCGTCATAATATGCAGATTTAGAACGAGGCTTTAAGTAATTTTCAATGGAATTTGTACGAAAATACTTCTCTAAGTACATTTTGTAAGTTGGTCTACAATTACTCGCAGACGGATCCCTGAACCGAAAAATGGTATTCATACACCCGCAGTATTTTTGAACAACCGATCCAACGACACTCCACACTCTGGAATAGACAAGAAAAAAAAATCGCCACTCAACGTGTAGGGGAAGTACCCAATTCACTTCACTTGTGCACAATAACCAAACTTTATTATGCATAACGCCATCTGTATTACACAATATGGGTTCAAATAACACACATTTTTGAATAAAAAATAAAAATCACTACATGACAGTTTAAGATCCCGCCAAAAACTCATATTTAATTTTTTGACAAACTTGTATTTCTTATTCTATTTTGCTTACGTAGGTATTTAACCTATTATCGAGGTCAAGTTAAATCGATGTTTTGATAACATCAATCATTCCTGCCATAACCTCAAAGAGGACGTTCGATTCGTCGCAACTGGCAAGCTAGCTTCGAGCTAATTATTTGTCGTTTCCATGTATTATCTATTACATATGATTAAAACTCAAAGATTCTCTGTCTGTCTGTCCGTTTATGTTCTTATCCGATTTACATGGTTTTTCCTTTAATTCATAGATGTGTTATCTGGCCAGGTTATAGGATATATTTTTGTTACATAATGTAATATATGAAATAAGCAGTGACGGTAATGGTGAATCAATTCGGAAGAAAGAAGCTTTTGGAGCGATTAAAAGCTTTACGCTGAGTGTACCATACGGGATATATCAAATTAATGTTCTACATAATCGTAGATCTTAAAATGACCTACAAAAAAGTCAGCGATAGCAAATGCCTATCTTCTAAGGATCACCCACAATAAGCATTTATGAGGCAGCACATTTCGCGCATGCGCTTGTCCGACAGCATTCTGTAGTTTACGCAAGCGGAGCCGCAGGCACAGCTAGTATATATTATAATGACAATTTACTTTGCTCTGTTAATTAATGACGGGAGCATGCAAGAGATATCATAATTAATTAATTTATAATTAACTAATGAATGAACATAATATTGTCATCTATAGTTATGTTAATTGGCGTTTATTATTTGACTAGCTGAGCTCTACGGTTTTACTCGTATTAGATAGCATTTCTATCGGGAAGTTTAGAAAAAAAGAAATTACATGTTCAGAAAGTACTACAGATTTATTAATGTAGATATTGATGATTATTAATTAATACCTAAGTGAAATATTATTTTACATTTAATTATGATTTTTGTGAAAGTTAGTAATTTCTCGAAAACTCGAGAATTCTCGGAAATGACAAGACGAGAATTCTCGAGGCTCGAGAAAAAAAATAGCTGAGAAATAAGAAACCCCAGTGGACGTTGATGAGGACAGTAAAGTATTATCAACATTATATAAGTTTCAGTTCGGTTGAATCTGGTTCCTAAAAACATTTCCGTGAGTACATTCCATTAAGATGTGATAAATGTCCTCTAATACACCACAAGCGGTACAATTGGGAGATTGGGCTACAAGAAGGCAAATTTGTTTGTTGGTAAATGCCTTGAACGTAACCGAAAGGCTGTATTAATATTTTCTCTGCTTAAAGAACAATTGCCGATCGAAGATATAGTACTACTTTAGGTTGAGTAGTTTTGTACTATATTATAATACGTAGCGAGACGGCACTTACGAATAGCTATCCAAGATCTCGAGCGAGATTGTCTTCAAGTGTTTTTTTTTCGTACTGACTATACTATTAGCCATAAGGGCCCTGCAGTCTCAAACGGCTTTTACAGCATCACTCGGGTTTCGGGGCCGACCGCTTAAGCTACGAGCTATATCAAATTAATGATCATTGTGAAATGAAAAATATCTACAAAAAAGTCAGCCATAGCATATATCTATCTTCTAAGAATCACCTACAATAAGCATTTTTGTCTTCTGTCTTTGGAGCGGGGGCAGCACGATTCGCGCGTCTGTTCGACTGATGGCTTTCTGTAGGCCACGCGAGCGGAGCCGCGGGCACAGCTAGTATAATATAATATAATATTACATACTTGTTAATTCAGCTTCGCACATTTCTTTTGTTTACGTACAAATCCTTGATAAACTTTGATCTTTGCTACTGTCATCGTATTTCCTTATTTACGTCTATGACGAAGTGTTAGTTGCTTTACTAGCGGTAAACGGCGTGTTTGCTTGCATTTAAATAAAATGTTATGATGTCATCTCGTTTAAAAGTTTTTTTTATATACCACAATGGTGGCAAACAAGCATACGGCTCGCATGATGGTAAGCGGTAACCGCCGCCTATGAACGCTTGTAATGCCATAGGTATCACTAGTGCGTTGCCGACCTTGAACCTCCTATGTACCTAACACCTCAATGTGTTATGGAAACCCTACTCACCGCAGGAACACAACCTAGAAGAAAGAACTGTCCAAAGAAATTTCTCTTCAACCTAACTCTCTTTGAACCAGATTTGTAGCGTTTCGGCATCAGTCAGTGTATATTAAGCTGTTGTGATGTGTGCAAGCCGTCATCACAGTGGCGATCGTTGATTGATTGACAATCCTTTGATGGTCGCCGTTTTTATGGATTGTACTGGACTTACTACCATCAAGTGACGTCACTTTGTCGTGCAACATGAACAATATCTTCTACTAAAAACTACTCGATGGAATTTTTTTTTGTTTTATTCCTTAGATACTTTTTGTCATTATCAAAATGAAAAATTATCACGATATTCTCATTCGATCGATTAAAGTATTAAGAAATAACGATTTCTTCTGTCGTGCGTTCTTGAATCTTGATCGTATTCATTAAAGTAATTCAATGGTCAAAAGTGATTTATCAATTACGATATTAAATTTATCATATTAGATTTAATATTACAAACAAATTAATACGCGACATGTTGTTGTAGTTTATAAAATGAGATAATTATTGTGTAAATAACTAACGTTTAGTGATTAGACGATTTGCGTCAATGGCGTACGTTTCGTAATTTTCCCGCGTATGAGTTGTGTAAAGAGTGTTTTTTTTTTAAATTATTCGGTGCCAATGTTACCTATAACTAAGCAGTTTTATTAATCAGTGATTATTGTCTATGCTTTTTAAATATCATTATTATTGAAACTTTTTTGCGTTTTCATTGTAATTATTTGGTAAATCTATGTTTCGCAGTTACTTGTCTTAATCTATCTACACATACATATTATAAAATTCAACGTCTCTATGTCTGTCTGTCGGTTTATGTTCTTTTCCGCGAGAACCGCTTATCCGAATTACATGTTATCTATTTTAATTCATAGCTATTTTATCTAGTCAGGTTAAAGGATATATTTTGTAAGATAAAGTAACATACGAAATAAACAGTGAAATTAATGGTGACATAATTAGAATAAAAGAAGCGTTTGAGGCGCTTAAATGGCTTACGCTGAGTAAACCATATGAGATATATCAAATTAAAGTTCTACATTATTGTAGATCTCAAAAAGACTGAAAGACAAAAAGACAAAAATGTTTGCGATAGCACATATATCTATCTTTTAAGGATCACCCACAATAAGAGTTTTTGTCTTTAAAATACTAGCGGGTGATCGCCGTGTGTGGTAGGGTAGACATTGGTATTGCGATGAAAATTCCTTACTGAAATCGTCATCTAAACTTACTGTTTTCTTTTTGTTTGTTTGATGAACGGTCTTATTTTTAAAGGTGTATGAATGTCAACCTCTTTGGTGGGAACTTTTTTTATTTATTTACGGTTTATTATGACGTTGTTTTGTAGAGTATATTGGTCGTACGATTGTTTTCATTGCAGTAACTATGCCTAAGTTCGACTTGTTTGTTGTACGGTTTACAAATGCAATATTTTGTTTTACTGTTAACTGCAATTATTTAAAAAATGGTTGCATATTATCTTCTATTTTTAAAAAACTGTGCTTATTTTTATAACTATTAAAAAAAACACCAATCGAGAGACGTTGTAATAAACAGAGATAATAGTTTCGTCTGATCTATTTATTTTTATAACGTTTGCATATATATCATAAAACCTCATTTAGTCGATTTGAGTATAAACTTGTTTGACATTACGGAAACTGGCATAAATGAAAAATTGCCGTTATAATAAAAAAAAGGTAACCACACATTACGCCTAGATAAGCTATTAAATTCATAGGAATATATTTGTTTATGACATTTGTTTTTTTTTGTTACATATTACGGAGCTTAGATTTTATTTGACCATAAAATATAATTTATTATCTGTGCTATTTTATAATTTGAAAATACTGTTAAACAGTTTTATTGCATATAAACTATTAGGATCAAAATAAAGTTTTTTGCTGCTGTAAATAGCATTAATTGGAAGTCGAATTGGAAGTTTTTATAGTCTACGTTAACGGTATGCTATGACCATAGACACAACTAGAACGGAGGGTTTGTGTTACCACATTGATAGTAATAAAAACGTGTATGATTTAAACATTTTCTTCCGATTCGAACGTAAAATGGTATAAATTATTTATTTAAATTGGTACAACCTTCAAATATAATAATGCAATTATTGTTATTGTGAACTGTATAAGATCGTGTCATGTGTCAGCGAGTAGTGTTCGCTTTCCGGTATCTATTTCCTGTATTATTCAATGCTATGTTCACACCTCTTCACTACCTAGGTAAGCTGAAATTGTAAAGATCGACGAATCTTTATTGTATCCGAATCGTGATTTGATACGATACGTTTCTAGACACACTATTTATTGACAATTAAAACTTGCCAAGTTAGAAATCCCATATCAAAGAATGTAACAAATAGTTCTGTAAATGAATTACGTGTTAAACGTGCATATCAGAAACTAGTATCAAATTGCTAGCTCAAATGAGATAAATTTTGCGAATTCATTGAACATTTAAAAATAATAATCCTTACTCAGGTTCTTTAACCAACGTGCTCATATTTTAATTTTTAAAACAACGGGAACAAAGCCAAGGCAAACACTAGTCGTATATAAAATATATAAGAATGGGAATTAGATTATTTATCAAAAATCATGTCGTATGTATTGTTAGAGGCAAAGATTTCTTTTCGCGTATACTTTGGATGTGGAATCAGGTCCCTACTGAGGTTTTACCAGGGACACTACACTATGGGGTTCTTTATAAAGTGAGTGAATAGGTTATTGAAAGGTCGGTTACGCGCTTCTGGTACTTCTGGTGTTGCCAAGCGTCTATAGGCGGAACGCATGTCTGTTTCCCACTATCGTGGTATAAAAAAAGTCTGAAAGTTTCAGTTTTTAATACTAAGAGGTGCATCCATCGTAAATTTTTCATTTCTCATATAAATATATATGAGAATATATTTTTTTTACTTTGTAATATTGTTATAGTTCATCAACATACGTTCAGTTTACAAAAGAGACTAGTACGTATTCTTTTAGGAACGCTCTATAAATAAGGTCTCGTAAGATACGATAAAAGTCTTTCAAAAGTTATTCAAGGTCAAAGTTCAATTCGTGATAAAAATTTATTTATTAGTATTTATCGGTTTTACCAAACAAACATCTATTTTTAAAAGCAACGTACTTTATCGTTCGGTATACAAATATATATCTTTCAAAATCAATTACCATGTAGCAAGGTGTTAAAAAACCAGTTATCGTCAACTATTCGACATTTAAAGAACCAGTCTAAATAAATTTGTGTATTATGAATACGGTGCAATAATGCCCTTGACCCAGATCAAGTACGTCGCCATTTTGGGAAGATCGGACGGGCTGTCAACGTTAAGTTTTGAGGTTAGTATTTATTTTCTTAATTATTTATTAGTTTTTAGAACAGTCTAATCATTGGACTCTAATGCATGTATTTTATTAGCAGTTTTTATTTATGGGTTAAATCTTGAAAACAGTTATCCCTAACCGATTATGCTGAGATTTTGCATACACGTTTAGGTTGGACTAGCCGTGTCCGCGACTCCGCTCGCGTGGACTACAGAATGTCGAAAGACGAACGCACGTGCGAATCGCGCTGCCCCTATCAAAAGACGGAAGAAAAAAATGCTTATTGTGGGTGACCCTTAGAAGATAGATATATGCTATCGCCAACTTTTTCTAGGTCTTTTTAAGATCTACAATTATGTAGTACATTAATTTGATATATCTCGTATGGTTTACTTAGCGTAAGCCATGTAAGCGCCCCAAATGAGTTTTTTTTTCCGAATTGATTTACCATTCTCTTCACTGCTTATTTCGTATGTTACTTTATTTTACAAAATATATAAACATAAAAATGGCCAGATAACATATCTATGAATTAAACGAAAAACCATGTAAATCAGATAAGTGGTTTCTGCATGAAAAAAATATAAACGGACAGACAGACAGAGAGACATTGAATTTTATAATATGTATAGATATAGTTGATAATGCATGGTTAGCTAAGAGACATCATTATTAATCTAATATGGTGGATTCCCAAAGATAATTTTATGTACCCCTGATATGGGTATCAAATTAAAGGATTTACTAAGAAAAACACGAAAATAAAAAACATTGTTTATAAAAAAAAGCAATAACGTTATTTGTATCGTATTTTATTGTTGATTTTTTTTATCGTTATAAGTTTGGCGTAATGCTCACAATCTCACCTGATGTTAAGTGACGATTTGGCCCCAGATGATAACACGCTAAACCTAGTGGTAGACTGGCTCTCAAGTCCAGCTGTCGGAACACACCTATTGGTGTTTGGCGACAGATTTTCAACTTGAGGGTGGTAGCTAGCCAGGCGGGCATTAGAAAAGTCCCTACCACCATGCTATGGTTTCCTCACGATGTTTTCCTTCACTGAAAGCTCAGGCTCATTGCAGGGATTCGAACTCACGTCAATCGAAACGAAGTCGTACACGCTACCACTGAGCCATCATTGCTTCAGTCATAGTCTTCCATTGAGCTCCATGATAAGAATGAGCAATGAGAATTGTAAATAATATGAGGAAACTAAGATTTCAAGTGGACACTAATTATGCGTAATAAAAGCATTCGGAGCTGCGAGGTATCGATAGATAGAACTATTAAAAAAAATATATATAAGAAACTATTTATAAATGATACATATCAAACACATTTACAGAATTCTTTAACTCTAAAAAATGATATCATACACTCAAAATCGACCAATTGTCACTTTAGTCACCTGCCGGCTGATTTCTCGTTTTCGACCTGTGCGTTGTTATTTTTTTTAATTAACCTTGTAAGGTTTGTCGACTTGAGAGATAAAAGTTCTCATTGCCGGCTGGTATGTTTTTACATTTGAGAACTGGTCTGCATCTGCCTTTGTGTGAATCATTTCGAGAATAAAATACGGAAAGGGATTGTTTTTTTCTTTTCTTTTTGCAAAGTGGTGTGTTTTTGTCCTTCGTTTTATTTCCCGCCGAAATTTTGGCGATTAAAGAAATCTTGATTTTTTTCTGTTTGCGATAGCCCTGGAGTTTTTTTTAATTAATTAGTAGCGTAATAACACATACTAGTGATGAGGTAACACAGTGTACAAAATAGTTCCGAGTAGTACATTCTAGACACATAAAATGTTTTTAATATCTCTGTGTTATGGCAATAAACAGGGCCATTAATCTATACATATTATAAAAGTCAACGTATCTCTCTCTGTCTGTTCGGTTATGTTCTTTTCACGTGAAAACCACTTATCCGATTTATATATTTTCTGAACAGGTTATTAAATATATTTTGTAAGATAAAATAATATAGGAAATAAGCAGTGACGATAATGGTGAATCAATTCCGACAAAATACGCATTTAGGGCACTTAAATGACTTACGCTGAGTAAACCATACGAGATAATATCAAATTAATGGTTTACATTATTGTATATCTTACAAAGACCGCCAAAAAAGTCAGCGATAGCATATATCTATCTTCTAAGGATAACTCTCAATAAGCATTTTTGTTTTCCGTCTTTTGAGTGATAGCAGCACGATTCGCGCGTGCTCGCGACCGACGGCATTCTGTATTCGAGCTTAGCCACGGGCACAACTAGTATATAATAATTATCAAAGGTGTTTTTTTTCTGCCAACGCTATACATCCGTGAATTCTTCATCAAAGACTAACGTCATTTTGAAGATTAGGTTCACCGCTATTGACAAGATGATTAAAAAACTTGTTCAATATGAATGCCTGATCTCTACATGTTAATGAATTTTTTATATTACAAAGATGGAAAAGAAGCATACAGTAATTGTAAGCGCCCGCCTAATGGTAAGCGGCGCTTGAAACCAACTTTTTTTTTTTTAATGTGGAGGAACCCTTCATTGGTACACACCCGTCCCGGGGGGAACGGGTGGTTATGTGAGACTCCTACTGACTAAACCTCCACGGTGTACCATCCGCCGCCTTAACGGGGCGACGCGGGCTTCGCACTTGGCATTCGTTGCCGCGTCGCCCCAGCGGCAGGCCCAGCAGCTTGCTGAGCCCCCGGCATTAATGGGAGACAGTTCGGTACACCCTAACTGTCTCCCCCCATCCGCCGGAAACCACCCTACCCCAAAGAGCTCTGGAAACCCTGCTCACCGCAGGAACAACACAAAGTTATTTGGCTGCGATCTTCTGCAAGTTGGAGGTATTTAATCAGTCGGTCTGCCCCAAGTAGAGAGAAATCTACAAAGAAATTTCTATACACGCCTTTCGCACACATAGGCCCGTGCACACAAATAAGTTGAACTGCCTACACATACCTCAATATGAGATTAAAAAAAATTCTAAGCATTTAAAAACACGCGTCAACCAGTCTAACGGTCAAGGTTCAATTCCGAAGAGGTCAATTTAAAAAAGTCGTCCGTATAAACAACAACCTTCGTTGCGCTTACGCAGGTGATATATATATACTCACCCGCATTGGGGTCAAATTCCGAACAGCGCGATGTAAAATGTGATATTTGCAACGAGCGCTCCACAAAATGATAGACAGGAGTGCATTTTTTTTTTATATAACTTATGCGGAAATAAAACTTCCTTCCAGTCTGAAAGTAAACGGTTACTGTAGCTTATGGACGCTTTGTTTTTTTTTTTATACTACAAAAGTGGCAAACAGGTATACGGCCCGCCTGATGGTAAGCGGCTACCGTAGCCTGTGAACGTCTGCAATACCGCGATATCACAAGCGCGTTACCGACCTTGAAACCCCCTACCCGAAGAAGCCCTGGAAACCCTACTCACCGCAGAAACACAACACTAGGTCATTTGGCTGCGATCTTGTAGGGTGGAGGTATTCCATCCCCGAGTAGAGAGAAATCTCCAGAGAAATTTCTCTGTGCCCTGCCTCTCTTTGTATACGCTATAGGTATCATTAGCGTTTATCACCATGTGCTTCGTTGTCCAGTCGTGTATAGAATTAATATACCTTTCCAATTGATTACTCGATATATTCGGAACGAGACACGTCTTCTATGCTACTACGGTGGATGTTGTATGGTGGTCTCGTTATAGTCGGACACACCTATCATGATGTACCACTCAGAAAACGAAACAATTGTTTCTTAGTGCTCAGCTAAGTTAAAGAAACCCGTGTACATAAATTTTATGCGTGTAGACCTATCGGTTTAAACTGTGCGTTGTCTGCCTGTCAGTGTTAAGAATAGGCTAGTTGCTTTTTTTAAAGTAAGTCGTTAATTATTAATTATTGTCCGATTAGAGGAACAAAATTCTACCATATTTATTAGGAACTACAAATCCGCAAACCTTTATTTCAAATTTTACTTTTCGTAAACAGGCGAAAACGCTGTCAGCCATATTAGTCTATATATTATCTTTGCTGCGACGTCATACGGGTTATAAACAAACATTTGACATTTAGCAAACGTTGTCATTTTAATAAAAAGTATCGAGCTTTTTACAATGATGAACGTTTGATAAATGTCTAATGTTTGTTTACAACCCGTATGACATCACAGCAAAGATAATATATGCACTAATATGGCTGACAGCGTTTTCAAAGTTCAAAATTAAAAAAGTAAAAAAACAATATTTAATTTGAAAATATGTAGCCATCTTACACTTTTAATATCTGAAATCGATAAATATTAGTTTCTTAAGTCAAATCCTACAGAAAATGTTAATTAATCGCGCCAAATTTGATATGAGACAAATAGACTATTTTTATTAGGTATATATTATTGGAATCATGTTGGCTCTGTGGTAACAACACAATTAGACGCCTCGTCGATCAACGTGATTTCGAATCTCACAATCAGCCGAAGACTTTGGATAAAGGAAAACATCGCGATGAAGCTGGTGGTAAAGAATTTTATGTTTCCTAGGTTAGGAAATAAAGTTAAAAATCCTTAAACGTATCTCATTTATATATTTGTGAATATGCTTTTAGGATGTAATCCTGGGAACAACTGATGTCATTCAAAAAAATGTTTCACTGATAGGAAGCTACAGTATGCCTGAGTGCTATAGGCTATATTTAATTGATTAAGTTATGTATTGTTACTAGTTGTGCCCAGCTAGTTCACTCGTGGTCGCGCCACAGGACCCGTCTGTCCTGTTACTATACGTTATCGCTTAGCATACATAGATTTTGTATTGTAATTGCTGTACTCCTAAAGGCCGTAGAGTGATGTTTGACTGTCTATAACCTGTCTCAATAAATCTATATATATAAAAGCGAAATACCACTCCTCACGAGATCTCCGAAACTATAAGGTCCGATTGACTAGAAATTTAGCATTGTTACTGCTTTCGCGATATAGACGATTTTGGGAAATTCAACCTCTAAGGGTAAAAAAAGGGGTTTGAAAGTTTGCTGTGCAAACAGTCTTTTGACTAGAAGTTGTGTACTTAGACCTTTTAATAAAAATAATGAAACACGTGTATCAGCGTTTATAAAAAAACAAGGGTGTAAAATAAGGGTTGAAACTTTGTATGGTGTTTTTTTTTGTTTATAGATTTCATGATAATTATTAACCACACATGAACCGCATTTACACACACTACACTCCAATTGAAAAACCCAGTTTTTTTTTATTCTTGACCTATATTAAATTAAGGGATTAATTTTGAGTTGCGTGATTGTATAGAGGTAGTCGTAAGAAACCTTGTTTATTAAAATCGGACTGGTGATTCCACAGATTAGCGCGTTTAGCGAAACAACCTCTTTAGCTTCATAAGTAAAAGTGTAGAGTCAATATGGAGATATCTTCATACGAGTATATCTATCTCGCCTACTCATTAGTAGAATTGTGTTAGTGCGAGTAGTTCCGTCAACACTTACGATTCCTTATATGTGACGAGATTTTTTTATACTCTTTTTATTAGCTTCAGACGTATGTATGTTAGTATGTAACAGAATCTTTGAACATGATTTTGACCCCCTTCAAAACGTCGGATTAACTCGAAATTTGGCATACTTATTAAGGACCGATGAAAATTCAATATTAAATAAACAAAAAAAAAAAAATTAAAAATTACAATTAAACATCAACATGTCGATAAAAATAACAGTTTAAAAAAACTAAAAAAGTACGCTTTTATATTTTATTTTTTTCTTATATATAAACTATTCATAATTCAAATTAAAAAAAAAATGTTTTTATTTTTTAGTTGGATTTTATATAAAAGCGTATTTTTTTTAGTTTTTTTGAACTATTATTTTTTTGTTCTAAAATAAAAGTCACTGTTTTCAACATGTGTGCATTATTCCACGGCCAATAAATATTGACACAGTTAAAATAATATTGGCTTGGTACATCCACTACGAGTATAATGTTGTTTTAGGTCGTCGGGTAAAATCAATTCTCGCATATATTTTTTTCAATGCTGTGAATCATTTATTCTTTTATTGATACGTATGGATCATGGACTCCGGGTGTTCTGATCGATCTATTCTAACTATTACTTTAATACACGAGACACCCAGAGCAGGAAAAATATCTGCAGGCCGGCATGACAGCGGCGACCGCCGATGGATTTCGATCTCTCGGTGGTTGCCATTGTATTTGAATTGTACTGTGCTTACCATCAGGGACAGTACAGACAATGTACCAAGCTATTATTAAAAAAAAAATATAGCATACTGATTCACTAATGTCCTCCTGGCTATACCATTTTCAAGTTGAAAATCATAAATATAGGTACCTAAAATTTTATTTAGATTAAAAAATATTTGTCTATTACTTTTAAAGGTGTAATTTATATATATTATAAATCTCAACGTCTCTTTCTGTCTGTTTTTTTTTATCTTTATAGGTTTGGCTTAGTGGCTACAATCTCACCTGATGTTAAGTGACGATATGGCCCAGGATGGTAAGCGCTAAACCTAGTGGAAGATTGGCTCTCAAGTGCAGCTGCCGGAACACGCTTATTGATGCTTGGCGACAGATTTTCAACTTGAGGGTGGTAGCTAGCCAGGCGGGCATCAGAAAAAGCCCTACCACCATGCTATGGTTTCCTCGCGATGTTTTCCTTCACCGAAAGCTCAGGCTCATTGTAGGGATTCGAGCTCACGTCATTCGACGCGAAGTCGTACACGCTACCACTGCGCCGTCATCGCTTCAAAAATCGAAAATTATATTCTTCAAAAGGGAATACCACTTATACGATTTACATGATTTTTATTTATAGCTATGTTATCTGGCCAGGTTATAGAATATATTTTGTAAGATAAAGTAATATAGGAAATAAGCAGTGATGATAATGGTGTATAATTTCGGAAAAAGTATACATTTCGGGCGCTTAAATGGTTTACGCCGAGTAAACCGTACGAGATATACCAAATTAATGTTCGACATAATTGTAGATCTTAAAAAGACCTACAAAAACGTCTGCGATAGCATGTATCTGTTTTCTAAGGATCATCCACATTAAGCATTATGTCTACCGTTTTTTGTGCGGGGGTAGCATGATTCGCGTGTGCTTTCGAGCCGCGGGTACAGCTTGTAATTAATAAATATTAATTGATTGGTATTATTTTCAACATACAAAGTATTTAAAACAAAATTTCAAAAAGTGGTCCACTCCTGGACTGATGTATAAACACACATTGGCATTTATTGAGAAGAAAACTTACCGGTGCCATAAGTTTCAGCATCAAAATGTATATGCCCTCTGCCGGTGACGCAGAGTCTGTAGTCGCAAGTGTCGCAACGCACGCTGAAATACCAAACACCAGCCAGACCGGGGCTGTAGTCTTGGTTAGGGTGTACCGGGAGAACTGTCAGCCTGTGAAAGTGATCATATTTATACTTTTCCTTAACGTGAATTTAGTAAAAACTGATACACGGACACTGACGTATGATTCAGCTGCACCAATTATAATTTTAAGAAAATGTAAGACATCATGGAACTTAGGTAAGGCACAGAGCTATTTCTTTGGGAATTTCTTTAACTTGGGACAGCTCCGATTGGTAAAATATCTGAGCCAAATAACCTTGTGTTGTGTTCCTGCGGTGAGTAGGGTTTCCAGAGCTCCTTGAGGAAGGGAGCTCAAGGTCTCTAACGCGATTGTGATACCGATGGTATCACAAACGTCCATAGGCTACAGTAATTGCTTATTATCAGGTTGGCCGTAAACTTATTTAGCACAATAGCTTTACAAAAAAAAAAAAAAAAACGAAATTACTATTATTTTGTTGATTGATGTGTTGTGCATTGTCACAACATAGAGAAACCGAGCCGGGTTGAAATGACTACCTATTCGGCTATGTTGGAATCTTAGAATACATTGTCTTTTTTCTCCATCTATATATACATACATACGTATTATAAAACTCAACGTCTCTGTCTGTCTGTCCGTTTATGTTCTTTTCACGCTAACACCACTTATCCGATTTAGATGATTTTTATTATATTTATAGCTATGTTATCTGGCCAGGTTATAGAATATATTTTGTAAGATAAAGTAACATACAAAATAAGCAATGACGATAATCGTGAATCATTTCGGAAAAAATACATCGGGCGATTAAATGGTTTACGTTGAGTAAATCATACGAGATAAATCAAACTAAAGTTCTACATGACTGTAGACCTTAAAAATCTATAATATATATCTACAAAAAGTTAGCGATAGCATATATCTATCTTCTAAGAATCACCCAAAATAAGCATTTTTGTCTTTAAAATAACAGGTGAGCGACCGCCTTAATTTGGAGCGGAGGCAGCACGATTCGCGCGTACCTTTCACCGAAGGCATTCTGTAGTACACGCGAGCGGAGCCGCGGGCACAGCTAGTACATAATTATTCTTAATCTCTTAAATATCTAAAACACTATTTCAATCTCTCGTAGATACGCACAATAGACTACTAAGATCTTCAGATTCTTTATCTCTCCAGTAAACCAAGTCATTATTATGGTGACTCGCGACCGATCTTTCGCCGTAACAGCAGGACGACTGTGGAATTAACTTCCTATCAACTTCCAATTAGCCAATTCTCGGGATTCCTTCAAGCATTCGCTACTTAGGTTCTACTAGAACCTACTAGTTTCAACTACACCTTGCCTTTCTCTTGCACCCCTGGAATACTGGTACATAGAGTTTTTAAGTCCTCCAATTGTGTATTTATGAGCAATAAAGAATTTAAAAAACTTCTTGTAGAGTGATTATTGAAAATTTATAAAGTTGTATGTTACTTTTTCCACACTTTTTCAAATACGAAACGGCGCTAGTAAAAATTAGTTCCATGGCTTACTTACATATCCTCTGTCAGCTCGGCTCCGGGGAAAATTAAGTAGACGTCCCTCGGAGACAGGTTCTCAGTTCTGGACGCTGGAGAGAACGACGACACTGACGTCACGTTGTAAAGGTCTATTTGAGGAGCTGGAAAAAGTTTGTATGTAATGACCGCTGAAATAAGTTAAGCATGACCATGTCAAAGTTGTACCTCCAATAAATGATTGAATAAATGAACAAAACAACGAATTTATTATGCGTTTCAAATAAGAAGATAATTGTGAAACCGCCATCTTGCGTTGCATTTCGTATGGAACTACTGGGGCTAAGATCGTGAAAATTTGCATGCGGGTTCCTTTGACATTGTAGGTGAGCATTAAAGAAAGAGTTGTGGAAATTCAAGCCCTAAGGTGGTGAAAAGGGGGATGAAAGTTTGATGGAAAGGGTACCAGTTAATAATCGGACATTTATCTTGATTATGACGCGAGCGAAGCCGCGGGCAATGTACTAGTAAATTTATAAAATACAAAGTCTTATATTTATATGTAACATAAACATCTATTTTGCCAAAAAAATCATCAACAAAGAGAAATAAGTTGCGCGGTACGAAGCGTTGAAAATTATTCATTGATTTTTTTTTTTATTTATTATTGCCATATTGTGGATTTGCATTCTGTCAAATCTAAATCTCCGTGGTACTTAAAATAGAAACATTATTGATACCTAATGTAATTTGTTGCTGGCAGTACAATTTTGACAAGTATTAAGTGAAGTTAGCACGGATGTAGGGTCGGCACAAACTATTTTCCTCTTTCACTCTTTCCTGTCAACTGTCATCTTACAATTAATCCATACCTTCTCAGATGTCCTCTACTCCTATGAACGCACACTAAACATAAGAGATATATCAAATTGATGTTCTACATAATTGTAGAACTATATAAGACCTAAAAAGAAGTCTGTGATAGCATATGTCTATCTTCTAAGGATCACCCATAATAAGCATTTTTGTCATTAAAATAACTGGCGGGCAACAGCCGTTAGAACGCAGGCAGTACGATTCGCGCGTGCGCTCGCCCGACGGCATTTTCTTGTCCACGCGAGTGGAGTGGCGGACATAACTACTATATTTATTTTTCTGGGAAGAAACCAGAAAGAACCCAGTAGAATATCTACGGATTAGTATTATAGACAACGAGTGCTAAGATAATTGCCTACCATCATACTATAGATAGATGCATCCACGGTTAACCGAGTTCCCACGATTATGGCGCAACATCCGATTTCGTCATCGTTATTTCAAATTTAAATCTATCATCATGCACACAATCAGATTCAAAGGCTGTCTAACCAGTGACAGTAATAGCGTGATGGTAAGTGGACATTAAAATCATATCCAACAAAGAACACAACACTTCGTCCATTATATTAGATTGTTATTATTGTCATTATAAAGTTATTTGCCAGTTCCGGTGTGTCTAAATGTCCTCGACACACAGCGTCGTCTCGTGCGTCGTTTACTGTTCACTCCGTTTTTGCCATACATTCTATGCTATAAACCAAAATCAAAATCAAAAATACTTCATGCAATTTAGGTCCCTAAGAAGGTACTTATGAAAGTCACAACGCTACAACCAGTTGGACAAACATATAATATATCAGTTATTGAGGAGAGCCGGCAAGAAATTCGATTGTGATTATCAATTTTTTAATCGACTTCATAAAAAGGTTCTCAATTTGAATGTTTTTTTTGGATGGTCAGCCATAACTTCTTTGTTTATGCATCGATTCTTTTTTCGTTGGAGAGGGAATACCTCAAGAATGGTTCCATTTTAATGTCATTGGCATTGGACTTTCGACTTCGTAGATACGCCATTTAACTCCTCAATATAATTGAAGTTGTATTTCTTTTTTAAAACATGTCTTGTTTACTGCGTAAATAATGTCTAATAATTATGTAATAATCACATTATTCTAATGAATGTACAGAGAGGGATTCGCTTCCAGATATCATTATCATTCATGTAATGATCAACCCTGTTGACAGTAAAACCTGTTTGACATTGTCCTTGAACTTATCATCTACCAAATCAGTAACGTGCTCAGGGATTTTATTGTACATCCTAACTCTACGAGGGAGCGTTTTTATGTTCGCGGAATGGAGGGATTAGGGGTGGAAATAAAACAACCAAATTATATTTCCTGTTCAATATATTCACCTGCAAGACGGATACATGTTTCAGATCGTTTAATTAATTTATTTATAGCCTCATAAAAAATGTTTTCAAAATACGCCGAAACTGCCTCCTTGACTTCATCATCGGTAGTAATTTTTTTACCCCGCAGCTCTTTTTTCATTTTTGGAAATAGGTAATAATCACTCGGGGCCAGGTCTGGGCTGTAGGGTGGGTGATTCAAAATATCGAAGCCCACCTTATGCAGGGCAGCCAACGCAACGAGGCTCTTGTGGACGGGCGCATTGTCGTGCAAAAGCAGCACACCTTTCGTCAATTTTTCCCGTCTTCTTTCTTTAATTGCTTCTTTTAGTCGCTTTAATATTAAAGCGTAGTATTCTCCGGTTACAGAAACACCTTTATCTCTATAATCGATCAATAATATTCCTTCAGAATCTCAAAAGACCGTTGCCATGAGTTTCCCAGCTGACTGTGACACCTTAAACTTCTTGGGAGGTGCTGTGCCCTTTTTAGGCCACTGCATGGAGTTTTGTTTGGACTCGGGTTCATAATGATGAACCCAAATTTCGTCTTCAGTAACAATTCGACTCAATACACCATCCTTGTCTTCATTACAGAGGTCCAAAAATGCACGTGAACACTCTACGCGCTGTTGCTTTTGGGGCGGCGTGAGCATTCTCGGCACCCATCTTGCGCTGACCTTAGTCATGCCAAGATGATGTTGCAGGATTTTAAAAATGGTTGTATCGGATACTCCAACCATTTCTGCGAGTTGTTTCTTCTTTAGTCGAGCATCGTCGAGTACAATTTTTTCGACTTTTTGAATAATTTCAGGCGTGGTCACCTCGATGCTCCTGCCCGGGCTCGGGTCATCTTCAAGGGATTCCCTTCCTTGTTTAAATAAACTGTGCCACTTGTACACCATGGTTTTTCCTAGACAAGAGTCGCCGTATACCAATGACATCTCATTTATTATTGTCGCCACTGATTTTCCTTGCTTGGTAAGGAACTTTATAACGGCACGATATTCGATTTTTTCCATATTTCACTTTTTTTTCCCGATTATGTTGCTTGGTTGACGATAGCTCAAAGACTAATTGTCTAATAACAATGAAACTTCGTATTTATACTAATTATGAGTCACTGAACACGTTATGATCCTAATGAGCCTAATCACCCCCCTCCAACCCTCTCATTCCGCGAATTTAAAAACGCACCCTCGTATTACTTACAAATCTTTTATTTGTCTTAGTGAGTCTAAAACGCGGAATGACTAATTTATGTTTATTTCTAGTAATAAAACCAAGCCGGTCATTTACAAAATCTAGTCTGTCAAAGTTTTTGCTAACACACATTAAATTGTAAAGATGTAATGAGGGCTAAGTTAAGATATTAAATTTCATTAAATAAATGTCTATTGTTCAATGTCCGCTCCTAAATATTTACTCATAAAATGCGTGTCAAAACTGTAGTATAATGTAAATGTAAATATTTGTCATAGATTTTTTTAATTTGCTAAAGCGTTTGTGGTGGCTACTGTCATATTAGTTACAGTTTATGGATCATAAGCATCCGCAAACGCATTGTTCATGTATTTATCGTCGCGTGAAGTGCAATCCTTTTGCTGGTCTTAAGAATTTTTAGTATCAGCGATGTACGAATTAAAAATATGCTTCGCTTATTATGAAATAGCAGTTGGACGTGTACCAAGCGACCGCACCTTCCACTACCGAGTGGAAGGAGTACTCTCCACCGCACGTCCCATTCGTTCAGGCGTCCCGCAAGGCTCCATTCTGGCACCTTGCTTATTCAATTTGTACGTCAGCGACCTCCCGAAGCCCCCCGGGGTCGAGGTAGGGCTTTACGCTGACGACACAGTCATATACGCGTCAAACAGACACAGAAAGAATCTCGCCTGCGCAGTCCAACGTGCCGTAACCACTCTCGGGGAGTGGTTTCGAACGTGGCGAATAGCTATTAATCCGGTAAAGAGCGCCGCGATTATGTTCGAACCGCATACATGTAAACTACCACGCACGGTAGGACCCCTCTCATTATTCGGTAGGAATATCCCTTGGGCCACCAAGACTAAATATCTGGGTGTCACCCTCGACTCGAAGCTTAACTTCAACGCACACGTTACTATAGTCCGGAATAGGGCCATCTGGATCCTTTCCCGCTTGCGACCCTTGCTCAGTTCGGTAAGCAAAATGTCCTTAAGACATAAGCTTACACTATACAAGATGTGTGTCCGTCCGATCTTGACATATAGCTGCGCAGCGTTCGCACATATGTCCAAACATAACTTTGTCCGCATGCAAAGAGTCCAAAATCGGTTTCTCCGTCGCCTGCTTGACCCTCCAGCCTTCGTTAGGAACATGGACCTCCATAGGGACATGAGGCTTCCCTCGATAGAAGCCTATGTGAAATATCTCACCAGGAGATACTTCGATAGCGCTTCGAATCACCCCAACCCGCTCGTAAAATCCACCGTGAACTACGTCCCAGACAACTCGATCCCCGTTGCCAAACGTTATAAACGCCGTCCGCGAAATCTCTTTGTCGATCCCGACGACGACATTGAGAAGGCTAATAATTACTATGCGTCCGCTCCCGCAACATATGCGTGCTCGCGCCCACGCCCGCGAAACCACCGTTCCCTCCGCAGGGGACGAACGGTTAACTTCGCGCCCGCACACCCGCCACGACCACCCTCCTCTGCGGCAACTCAAGCCTAGGTCCGATCCATCGGCATGGAGCCCTTGAGCCAAGCAGCCGCTCGCGCGATACAAGTGACTGTACAATCACTAGCTTTCACAGCCATACATGACACTGCATTATACACACATGCACAACACACATAGGTACATAGGTTCTGTAAGGGACCTTTTTTTTTTCTTTTTTTGCCTAGTTAGAATAGACAAAAATTTCAGACCACTAAATACACATACACATGTTCCTTCCCTCATCCCAGGGGGCAGAAACATGTATATATGTATAGTTAGTTTAGATCGAATTACGGATAGGGAATTAGTCAGATCGCGACTTAATTGCATACGCGCAACAGTCCGAGCCGAGGTCCGGCCACTTTGGCACCCTCGGATGTTGTTGCTTAGCTTTCGTGGCTGAGTGCCCTAAGCGCTCGCCCCCAAGCCCGGTAAAGCTGTAAAAGCCGTAAAGGCTCCAGGGCCCCTCAGGCTAACAGTGTAGTCAGTTCGAAAAAAAAAAAAAAAAAAAAAAAAAAAAAAAAAAAAAAAAAAAAAAAAAAAAAAAAAAAGACGTGTACCATTTACGATTTAAGAACTCATTGGAGATCTTTCCTATAACAATCGGTTATTCAAATGCAAATCAAAAACATTCTTTATTCAGTTTAGACTCCCAGAAGGCATTTATGATCGTCAAACGGTTCTGAAAACATCCCACTCATCGAGAAGAAATGGCAAGAAAAATTATCGGGCTTATCTCTTACCGTTAATAATCATATTAATAATTGAATGAATGCACAGAGAGGGAGTCACTTCCAGACATCACTATCATTAAAATTACACCCTATTATAACTTTTTGGCAGTAAACCCGCGCTGGTATCAAAACTGTGCTGGTCTTTGACAAAATCTGGCTTGTCAAAGTTTTTACGAACATACATTTTTTCATCAAGAAATCCAAACAAGACTGTTGTCTTATCTAAGATTAGTTGGTTAGGGCCTTTGTAGTAGAACTTTGCGCAGTTCATCCACCATCAAATTGTTGCCTTTTCATCGGTTGTGAGTCAACATACATCTACTCACCATCATTAGGAGGGTACAGCACAGCATGTTCGACGGAGCCTTCGATGAGTATTCTAAGCGCCGTAACCCCGTTCTCCACCGGTAGTCCCAGGGATATGACCTTACCACCGCCACGCCTCACCAACAGCGTCTACAGAGAATAATCAAACTAAACAATTTTGAACTTTAAGGCTTTCTACGTTGAAACGGCTTTTATGTTGCAATGGTATCGTTGACGAGGGACATTATGTCCACAGTTAATTAGGTCCTGAATACAAAGTCAAGCAAGTATCTTTATTTATATTATTAAATATTCCATGTTAAATATACACGTTCTATTATCAGTCGGTTTATATCCAGTAATCATTGAACCATCTAGCTAGGTGTTAGGGATCTGTACCTGACTGAATCTCAACCACAATACAAATGCTGATAACCCCGTCACAGTAACCAGTATATTCAGCTGCGATAGGCTTACATGCTGGCATGACAGCCCCGCGTCGATGAATTGCCGATCGTTTAGGGGTCGCAGTTTTTTTTGGAGTGTACTGTGCTTACCATGTGGTAAAGTGTAGTCATGTTGCTTTGCTACAATAAAAAAAACAACTACATACGTCAAATCTTTCTATTTCCACTTTGGAGTTGACTCGACCTTTTCTGCCTTGTTTAAGTTCAATCGGCTTCCATGGTTGAAGGTCGGCGTCTGATGCGAAATTGCTCGCTCCTTCCATATCCTAGAAAAACACGTGATTACTTGATGGCTTTATCGTAATGTTAAATGTTAAAAGGTTCTTTGACTTGACCGTTTCAGGATAAAGCAAGATTTATGAAATCAAGTAGAATCCTAGCTCGAAGCCTACTGAACATGGTACCTTAGTCTGACATCACAGGCACATCATATGTGACATATTTACATACATTTTATACATGTGATGTCAAATATAGGTAATGTGTTCATTGGGCCATGATAAAGTTAGGTAGAAGTAGGGCGAACAGGTTTACAATGTTGGAATATACAATGTTTTCTAGTTATTATTAGAAATTCGATGGATCTGCTATGAGTTCTGAATTGGACCATCCTTCGCGGACTGAAGTTAGGCGAAATATGGAAGAAAGAGTAAGAGGAGACTCATTACTTCATACACACATATGCGCGTGTAGAAACCTCATCGTGATAATGTAGTAGTGTGTACGGAAATTCTCTGCTTCGTGTAACATATAATACTAGCGCTATTCCCGCGGCTTCGCTTGCGTAATAGTTGTGTTATGTCCCTTTATATTTTTATGTACCATTCTTACTGAATTGCTTGATACAAATTTTTCATAGATCTATCTTCAAAAATGATGGATTTTCATACAAACTTTCATCCCCTTTCTCACCACCTTAGGGGATGAATTTCTAAAAATCCTTAGTGCTCACCTGCGGTGTAAAAGGAATACGCATGTAAATTTTCACGGTCCTAGCCCCAGTAGTTTGATTGTGTGTTGATCGATTATATCGATCGATAATAGTATAAGTTCTCTAATAGTATAATAACTCTTTAAATTAGTATAAATTTATATAACATTTTCATACATTTTTAATTCGATTATTATAAGGTCCCAAATGAAGCCAAAAGTCTAGCCTAAGTGTATTATTGATCACTTGCTATCTATTTTAATAAATAACTAAATTACGGAATTCATTATGGTTAAAAGATCAGTCGGTAGTTGACTTACAACTAAAACTACAACTAAGCTAAAATTTTGGGATATACTTACAATTACTTGCAGTGAGTAATGCAGGACATCTCCTTCAGTGTGTTGCGATATATTTCTCAATTCCTGAAGAGCATTTTCAGATTCCGTTGATGGATGATTAGGATCGGTCCATATAGTGTAAACCTGTGAATGAAGTACACAACACGACATTTTAAGATAGAATTACGGACGTTGCGTTATAAAAAAATATGCAGTTAATCAAAAGTAATGTTAAACGCGTTTTTATACAATTATATTTTTAAGAAATATTACTGAATTCAAAGAAGTTTCCCTTCAACTGCGTGTAAAGGTTACAGGCATTTTTTTTCTATATAGAAATTGAATATGTGTATTAAATATATTATTAACATGCATAAACTATTGATCTTAAGATATAGGTATCATCTCAATACCGTATATATCTGTGCACACCCGCCGCCCCGCGTCCAACCATCAAGAGGGTCGCGCTTACAGCGATCAGCCTATAATACGTTAAGTTTTTTTTCTTTTCAGTAGTCTAGTAAACTTATTTAATTGCTGTTTACAACTTCTAATTATGCATGCATTCTCTATTCTTTGCCAATTACAAAAACGTACCTTTAATCTCTTCTCGACCAAGGTCCTTAATGCCAGTGGGAGTCTCTGAGGATCGCCTGCCCCTTTATCGGTGACAACGAAGAGTGCGCTGTCGTAAGGCACCAGTTTTGCAGCCGAAGCTAAAGCTCTCATGGTACCATCGCTCGCTTCGTCTATATGAACTCCCTGTAAAAAATCTATTTTATCCAACATTCACAAATTCACCGTTATCTTTAGTTAACGCATCTCTGGCTGCTGGAGATTGTCAATCAGCTCCTTTTATAACGTACTCATTACTATTAATGTTTGTATTGCTGACCCATCACCCATTAAGCAAATGTGGTTAACATTTGCATATTTGCATTAGATCACAATCAGGCGTTTGGTTGAGCAGTGATGAACTTGGTATTTAAAACACATTGAATATTATTAGGGGAATGCTTTTAAAGTCCAGCTGCCGCATTTAATTGATACATATCGACAGATTTTCAACACGATAGTGGCAGCAAGCCCAATGAGCTCTAGAAAATGTCCTACTACCATGCATTACGTGACAATTATATTTATTGATTTATAATACATGGCTAATTCTAGCGAACAACAATGACTATATGATTCACTGCTCGCTTTGTTACAGAAACAAAAGGAAACCGCAGTAAATACAGTGATATGAATATTTAATGTGTTTTTTATATCGACAATCCAAACGGTGGGACCTTTTTTGTCATTAAATTACCAATCTTTCTGATCAAGTAGTGCGACCATAACTATGCAGGTAGGGGACGCGTATTTAAATTCAAATGTATCCTTATCTATCTACGGAGAGAAAAATCGCGTGGAGAGCGTATGGTAGTTGGGACATTTTCTAATTCATAGTCTAGTTGAAAATCTTGTGCTAAGTAATTTTATGTTTAAGCTTCGCTAATTACATCACTTAATATCAACTGCAATTATGTTCAAAGGATAATCAATTTTACATATAGAAAGTAAATATCTTGATGGCCATTTTAAATAGCGTCTAGGTTAGGTACTTCATTGGGCCTGATCTCAAACACGATTGTGTAAAATTTTGACATTCATAATTAGAATTGAAGGTCAGGGGCAGGTAGACGTTTATATTTATTTTCGTTACTTTACTAGTATATATTTGGAGAAGTTCATCCTGGCGTGATCCAGGGACTTCCTTCCTTTAATCTTCTGAGTAAAAAAAAACATGTTTATTTATTGACTCACTTGGTACTTTAGTAGCAGCTTAGACAAAGCCTCTGTGACGTCTTTAGGACTTGAGTTCATAGGTTGTATGCTATGACGAGATCTCCAATTAATTCCTGAGAATGAGAAATACGTGTATCGAGTGATTGAAAAGTTACGTTTAGTAATCTTTTTCAATGGAGCATACCAAAAACAGGATGAGTAGTTTGTTTTTAAATTGTCATATTAAAGATATTGTTTGATTTAGTATTGCTAACTCGTCAGTGACTCTTGGTTTGATCCTAAGAATGATAAGTTGTAATGAAGCTGATACGAGTATATTCTGATAGGCTTATATAGTCTACGATGGAGCACTCGTGACTTGATATCCAGGTTGTAATTATAGGGAATACAACCTCTGATAAGCAAAACGATTCGTACGCACTGGTGGACTATCAACCATTTATCATAGACAATTCGCCGTGTCTCTTGTCGTCCGGAAAGGGCATGGGAGAATTTAATTGTGCAATTCCAACGCACACTCGCCGAAATGAATCCGGTAAAGAACTGATAAAACATTTACTAAACTAATAAACTTAAACATAAACTTAACATAAACATAAACTTTACATCGATGTTCAAGGCTCTGAGGCTTTGGGGATTTCTCCCTAATTGGGGCTGTCCGACTGGTGGAATACCTCCACCTTACAAAAGATCGCAGCCAAGTAACCTTGTGTTGTGTTCCTGCGGTGAGTAGGGTTTCCAGAGCTCCTTGGAGAAGGGGAGGTTCAAAGAGAGGTAGGGGTCCATAGGCTACGATAGCCGCTTACCATCAGGTGCACCGTATTCTTGTTAAACTACCAGTTAGATTGGAAAAACAAAACATTTTATAAACTGAAAAATATTTTTGAAACTTTATTGAATTAGGTGAACTATATAATTTCACGCTGCGACGTTAAGTTGTAGAGTAGTTGCCATGAACATCAAGCCATCTGGCAAGCACGAGAAGTGAAAACAATGAGTGCATAGCGCGGTAGAGAATTGGTCGAAGAATTTTAACACGGGTGAAACCGTGAATACTGTCTATAGAAGTCCATAAAAAAGTCGAATTCGTATTTATACACAGCAGCCGACACCGACTGTGTTCTGAGTTGGTGGCTGATACAACTGTAGGAGAATAACTTTTCGCTGTTAACTTTTTGCCGTTCGATCGGGCGACTGTACAACGTTAATTGGAGCGTTAAGTTTTACATAATCTCCCTGTCACATTCTCTCTGCAAGGTCATGTCGCGTTTGATTCGTGTATATTTATTGACTACGATATAGTCTGTTCTATATTGTATTAGTAAAAGCAATGAATGCAGTGATCAATTATAGTAACGTTGGTTGTATGACACGACAGCTGTGTCTAATGGATCGTGATAACCTTAAACAAGTAATGATGGCTCAATGGTAGCGTGTACGGATATCGCGTCGATCAACGTGAGTTCGGACTCCTGCAATGAGCCTGAACTTTCGGTGACGGAAAATAGCGTGATGAAACCATAGCATGGTGGTAGGGTATTGTCTAATGTCTGCCTGGCTAGCTATCATCACAAGCACCAATAGGTGTGTTCCGGCAGCAGCACTTGAGAGCCTGTCTTCCATTAGGCTTAGCGTGGACTACATCGTCACTTAAGTTCAGGTAATTGTGGCCATATCGCTAAACCTATAACGATAACTAAAAATATCTGTGAAGTAGTTCACACATGTCAGAAGTGAAACCTATAGAAGAAAAATTGTTTTTTTTTTTAATTCTTTTTAATATCCTAAATCCGTTGAATAAGAGAGTAGCGGTCATTTATTGGTTTATTATTAAAAACCGTATATGAATCGTCATTTAACGGTCTCTTGTAAAATATTGCACGGAGAATCGTGTCTTTAACATATTATATTGTTTGTACCGTAGATATCCATAACTAATTATCGTAACATACGTCAATTATTTTTCCTTTATGTTTATTTTATTTTTATTTTAGCAAGGTAAAGTCGCAGCTCTTTGTCTGATTATAAGCAGAATACAATAAAAAAAATGTATGACTGATTGACTGTGAATTATACTTCCAACTAGCTGTGCCACGCGGCATAAATAATAATTAAAAAAATAGCTGATTGATGATTTATAATACTTCAGTATAGACAATATTTTCATCGGGCGGCCAGGGTTATGCATCACAACTCACACGGCTCGTTCGCGCCGCTACTACACCTATATTCATTGGCCCGAGCAGAGTGTTGAATTATTTTAATTTTCCAATATATCCCAAACTATATGTCTACATAACATGCAATAAATGGCAAAGTTTATCTAAATAAAATTGTCATGATGATGAAGTAACTTTCGTTCGTAAGGATTAATTTACCATGCCTAATAATAATGCTCATAAATAACTTTTTAATTTTAGTTACAAAATATTTACCTTATTTTGGCTTATGTATAAGAGATAGGCATATGGTATTACGGACTTTTTTTAATGTACTAAGGAGTAACATTTTTGTAGAACATTGTATTTACGTATCACTATCCATTACGCCAGCGCACGCGGAAAAGCAGTTCGGAAGCCCTGTTTCTTCCGACTTACTTAACAAAAATCAATATCCAAGGCTTGCTGAAAGGTGTTCACGTACCCTAATTCTAGATAGTCTATACAAAAATATTTTTTCGATTTCAACTTGTATTAGTATATAATATAAATAAATACTTCTAAATTGTAACATATCTTATTTATTTTTTAATATTACGTAATATCTGCTACAAGGTCAAAAAGTTTTACTTCAAACGCACGTAAAGGTTACACACACTTTATTATTATTATGTTTCTTTTATTAAAAATAGAATAAAATAAAAATAGAAATAAAGACTATATAGACTTTGCTGAAAGTTATCTATATCCCAAAAAAGATTTCAGTACTCTCAAATTGCGCTTAGTTAAGAACTTTAAGACATGATGGCTCAATGGTAATGTGTACGACTTCTTGTCGATTGACGTGAGTTCGCATCCCTGCAATGAGCCTGAGCTTTCAGTGAAGGAAAACATCGTGATGTAACCATAGCATGGATGTAGGGCATTTTCTAATGCCCGCCTGGCTAGCTACCACCCACAAGTTGAAAATTTGTCGCCAAGCACCAATAGGTGCGTTCCGGCAGCTGCACTTGAGAGCCTTCCACTAGGTTTAGCGTGTTATCTTCTTGGGCCACATCGTCACTTAACATCAGGTGAGATTGTGGCCACTACGCCGAACCTATAACGATAAAAAAAAGAACAAAAATACGTATTGCAGAATTAATTAAAACTTAATAAAAACGGACGGAACCGTAATCACAAGCAAATTATGAATGTGATGAATATTCAATAAATAAAACGAAGCCTGTAATTTATTAACGCTTAATGCGTTGGAAAAATATGTTTGTTGTTTTGATGTTATGTTGTCCGTTGTCACATTTCATTAACGTGTATTCCCACAGCAAAGCGAAATGAGCTCACTCACTGTTGAAATACAAAATTAATTTTGAGATTCAACATGCTCATTGCAATCATCAGTTTCGTCCCTCCAAATCTAGTTATGTTAGGACCTAACGGTTAGGTTAGTTCAGTCAGATCAGTTTTATAGCCGGTCGAGACCGGGGTAGGATATAATTTTCCTTAATTTTTTGTATACTACATAGGTGTCAAACAAGCATACGGCCTGTCTGATGGTAACCTATGGACGCTTGTAATATCATAGGTATCTCTACTCTACCTTGAATCCGCCTATTACAAGGAGCTCTGGTAACTCTACTCAAATCAGGAACACAACACAAGGTTATTTGAGTGCGATCTTCTGTAGGGTGGAGGTATTCCACCAGTCGGGCTGCCCCAAGTAGAGAGAAATCTCCAAAGAAATTGCTGATATATATAAAAATAACTGATTATGTAAGTACATGTGTACGCACGTAAGAAGTTATACTTATTTGGCGTAACAAAAAAAAAAATAACTCCAAAAATTATATCCCGCATGCCAACAACACAATTAAGATAGACCTCAATGATAATTAAGTAAATTAATTTTACCCTAACCGCACCCTAACTGTTTTATTCGCGTGCGTTGGCGTAATGCTTAGTGATATCTAAATACAATGTTCTACAAAAATATTGCTCATTAGTACATCTAAAAAAAAGGCCGCGATACTATATGCCTATCTCTTATACATAAGCCATAATAATGTATTTTGTGAAAAAGTTTTATTGAAAATTGAAAAGTTATTTTTTGTGAGCATTATTATCGGGCATGGCATATTATTCCTTACAAACGAAAATTACTTCATTATCAAGACAATTTTATGTAGATAAACTTTTCTCTCTTTACATTGTGTTATTTTGACAAATAGTTTGGGAGATAATGTAAATAAAATAATTCAACACTCTGCTCGGGTCTACTATTAAAGGTGTAGTGGCACGAATGAGCCGCGTGAGTTGTGACGCGTAACCCTGGCCACCCGATAGAAATATTGTTTATACCAAAGTCTTATGAATCATCAATCAGTGATTTTTTTTTTAATTATACGCGGGTGAAATCGCGGTGCACAGCTGGTGTATAGATATCGTATTTCTGTCACATGATGCGCGCACGTTATGAAAGTGAAACTTCTTAAAAAGGGAAGACTTGAATAGCCTAAACTGTGTATTAGTTATACAATGTATAGCTGCCTTTCTCCTTCTCTCTCTTGTAACGTAATGTGCGTAAAAGTGACGCGTCCTTGAAACTTCACTATCGATTCTCGTCCAATTATCGAATAGCCATCTAAGAGGGTTTACTTAAAAATAAAAAATATTGTTTGGGATGTCGTTCAAACATGTTATCGACATTAAATACATCAGCTGTTCTATTTTAATTATGTATTGAGCAATTAAGCTTATATTTACTAATTTAGGTGTGTTCAAAACCATAGCTTTTAAAATGAAGATGTTTTTTTTTTTGTTTCAGGTAAGTGAAGAATCTATTGGTTGTTTTCGTGACTCAGCAAATTGACTGTTACGGAACTATTGGTGAGTGCATTACAAACAAAAGGCTGTGATACTATGTTCATTGTATAAAAGGATACAAGAAGTATCCATAAAATGTGATATGTAAATTTTACGTCGTGAAAATTTCGACATAGAAAACGCTATAAAACATTTAGCACGTTAAAGTCCTCAATAACTTCCTGAATACAATGTTTTTTTTTTTATTACTACGTGCAACGTTACATTCTATGGTCCATAAAATTAGAGTAGACCGACAAAAAGAACAATAATAAATGGAATGAATTAGAAATTTATCGAATGCCGTTGTACCTACATTTAATTTTCGTAAACAAGTGTAAAATATTTTAATTTTGATAAAATTTTGTACACAGGAGGTATACCACATCTGTCAATTCTTTTGAAGCATAATCAATATAACCGATTATATTTTGCTTAAAACAACATCGATAATCATAAAATCAACTTTCAGTTTAAGTTAAGCAACACCTTTAAAATAAAAATTAGGCATCTGTCATGCAATCTTTCTTATGATGATCATAGAATAAATTGATTTTAATATCGATTTGGTATTTCATGATATTGTTTTGACTTTGCGGATGATAACCGTAGTAGAAGTCAGCCAGGATTTCTACAAATAATCTCAATTTCATACATTTTTGTAGACAGACACATACTGACTGGGTCGTGATCACTATACACAAGTTACAATACTCGTCATAGTGACACGTTTAGGCATGACGCGTTCCGGGATCAGACGGTGTATCTAGGAAGCAATGATGGCTCAGTGGTAGCGTGTACGACTTCGCGTCGAGTGACGTGAGTTCGAATCCCTGCAATGCGTCTGAGTTTTCGGTGAAGGAAAACATCATGAGGAAACCATAGCATGGTGGTAGGACTTTTTCTAACGCCCGCCTGGCTAGCTACCGCCCTCAAGTTGAAAATCTGTCGCCAAATACCAATAGGTGTTCCAGCAGCTACACTTGAGAGCCAGTCTTCCACTAGGTTTAGCATGTTACCATCTTGGGCCACATCGTCACTTAACATGAGGTGAGATTGTGGCCACTACGCAAAACCTATAACGATAAAAAACGCTAGTATATAAGTACATTTTTGTATCTTACTGTTAAAGCGTACGTCTCGATCTTTGAGAAACACATACCTAAGCTACACTCGACGTGTGATAAAAAAAAGCTACACTCGACGTGTGATAAAAAACCCAATCTCGAATTCGATTTTGTTGTTCTTTGTTGTTAAGTGTTATAGAAGAACTTATGTGGTACATGATTCGCCTCGATAGGTTTTTTGCTTAGAAATATGCTTCACTTGCTAATCGATGTTAGGTTAATTACTGGTAGTTTATCCTCTAATTTGTATAGGAGCTTAAACAAAAAAAGAATTTCTCAATCAACTGTTGTCTATAACGGAATATATTTCTATAAATTTGATCGTTATAGCCATAATTTCACCTGTTGTTAAGTTATGCCTAGTGGGAGAACTGGATCTCAAGAGTAACTGCCAGAACACACGTATAGGCTTAGCGATAGATTTTCAACTTGGGGGTGTTAGAGAAAGCCCTACCACCATTCTATGGTTTATTTCCTTCACCGAAAGCTCGAGCTCATTGCAGGGATTCAAACTCACATCGGGTGTTCGTACACGCTACCACCTAGCCATCATTGCTTCAAATCGTCGGTGTAAATTGTTTTCATTTTTATAAGTCGGATCAGTTTATTTTATTGCAATCTGTTTTTTAACACGCTTATATACTACCTTCACTTCTAACTAATTAGAAATCAATTTTAACCTACTTCTAATTATTGTCGTATCGAAATTTAACTTCGACAACATTATAATTTGGTATCTTGGAACAGATCTGATGATGGATCCAGAAAGTGGATAGTGGAACACATCAGTGGCTACTAGTAAATCCCTGAAGTTTGAGCTCATACTATGATTTGTTTTGACCAGACCATTAGATTGGGCTTGGTAAAGAGGATCTTGTGATGGGGCCAGTAAGTGGATAGTGGAACTCTTCTGTGGTCACTAGCAAACCCCACGAGTTTAGTCTCATATGATTCGTTTTGATAAGTCGAATAGATTGGGCTTGGTAACGAGATGTTATAATAAGACTAAAAACTTTTATAGGTTTTATTGCGTAGTTAAAGCTTGTTTTTAAACTATTTAAATTATTTTACGTAGCGCAGCAGTGACTCTCTGTACTTGTTGGTTAGCAATATAATCCAAAATCAACAGTGACCTATGAGGTAACGACAGTTCATCGTCGGTCGACGCTGTTACTCCGACCGGCATGCCTATCCCTATGCCGATCCCGGAACGCGACACGCCTAAACGTGCCAATATGACACCAGGTGTAAAGTGACCGCGACCCTTTCAGGCACAATTCTTTTGTCCTACCACTTAGCAACATGCTTAAGTATCCAGTAACTTAGATGTGATTTGACAAGACTTAGAACAAATATATTAAAAAAAAAAAAACGAAACTGTATAATTTAATCGCTGACAAGGAATTGACTGACTTCGTAATCTAAGACAAACCGTTGTCGAGATGACACTATAAGAAACTCGACCGGGTTTCCCTTTAATTATTTTTATATTTGGGTATTTATTTATTAACCGGTTTCGGTTTTATTATATTATATTGTTATATCACCGGTTTGATATAATTGACAGGCAAGCGATAAATTGTAGCAAAAAAGCTGTGAAACACGATCCATGGCAGAATGAATAAGCAAAAAAATGTTAGGTAGTAGTATATAATGCCATCAATCTTTTTTAGGTTTGTTCATACATTACGAACAATTAAGCTCATAAATTTATATACACTTATATATTTGCCGTACCAAACTCTGTTCAAGACAGTCTCTTGCCTGATTTAGTTTAGGCAGACTATATAATATGTTTTTCTAAAAATAAATAACGTCTAGCTGAACTGTACATATATTTCGCTCATTATTGAATATAAACAATCTTAACTAACAGCTGTCATATTAGTTCCACATATTGTTAATAGATGACGCATTTAATATATTTTCATTAGCATCAATCAACAGATGAAATTTGTAATGAAAAAGTTTTTAATTATTATTTAACGAAAGCATTAATTTTAAACTATTTGTCTATTTTTCGTCAATAGCGGGGAAAATAAGGTTTGAAATTATGTTTGAAGAATTAATTTTGATAAAGAATTAAAGGTGATATGACGCTGCCAGGAAAAAACACCTTTAAGAAATAATCGGTAAAAAGTTAGATACACCTAAAATAAAGATTTATGTTTTTCTATTATCATTCAAAATACTAGCTTAATCTATGCTTAATTAAAATTGTTATATTTTGAAGTTTGACAACACTTTTTTAAATACGAGCAAGAGTTTGAACTTGTTATAGGAGCATGAAAGCTGTGACTCTCCACCGACTACCATTGTCCTCCTTCTCCTTTTTATCTGATATCGAATTTTTCTTGATTACACTTTATTTTATGCTCACAAAATAGTAGAATTTAAAATTTAACACTTTAAGCACATATAATTTAGTTCTTATATCATGCAAAAGTCTTCACGTATGAACTGACCTAAAAACATAAAAAGTTTAGTACGATCAAACAGTAGACTAACTTTTTTTGCGGTTGTCTATAAATTAATAGCACGCGATATATATCATGCTCGATTTAGTAAACTTGTATTTGTTGCCTCATCGTTTGATATACGTAATATTAAATATGCGAGATTTGTCTTTCTTTGACAAATTTTCGTTACTTGGCTGCGTCCTTTCAGAACTGATCAAACCTTTTCCAATAATAAGTAACTTGAGAGTATTACATGTGAAAAACCAGCAGTTTTTGTCAGCTTATCAGTCAAAAGAAAAGAAATAGAATTTGCAATAAAGACTGAAGAAATAACAGTCTTACCATTAGAATCGTAGCCGACTATGACGATGTCGGGAACATTTAAATTTTCTACTGTAACATCTTTCCAAACTGCCAAAGCTCTGTTCAGTGCCATTGGTCGTAACGGTACCAGTACAGCAGCGGGTGGACGAAGCCACGAGTCCTCCAGCCAGCCTCTAAGGGTCGATGACTTGCTTGTTGGGGGAAGATTTGAAGGTTCGTAGTTTCTCTGGTCCGTATCAATGTCACTTTGGTCAGCTGAAAAGAATGTCTTGTTTTTTAGAAGCCTGGTACTGGGGGTTATGAATTTCAATATTTTCATAGATTTTCTAATGATGATACGCCTTGGTCAAGATGCAACTGCGAAAGTCCCAAAAGCTCACTTTTTTGTATCACATATTTGATGAAATACGTTTAAAAGACGGTTGATATAACTATATCTTAAAACTGGTCTTCATGCTAGTGTTCTGTTGATTCCTTCTAGAAAGTTTTATGTAAATAAAAATACCTACATATTTCAACTGTAGGGTTCCGTTGTTCATTTGACTCCTGTTCTTCTTCCAACTCTGGCGTTTTTTCAACGATCGAATCTTCATCTTCTGCTTGTCTTGTTGTTGGTAGTATTGAAGTTGTTTCTGTCTGAAATGTTACTTATTTATCTCTATGTATTGCATTGCTAACCGTTTAAAATTATTTCATTCTGAAAAACAGGCGTAGCTCCAAAAACTTGTTTTAGATAGGTAATTAAAATAATATATATTTTCTAATGGAATCTTAATAAGGTTCTTATGAACGTTGTGTCAGTTCAATATATTGATCTACTGAGAACATGGACGTATCATACGAATCCCTGCAATGAGCCTGAGCTTTCGGTGAAGGAAAATACCGTGAGGAAACCATAGCATGGTGGTGGGGCTTTTTCTAATGCCCGCCTGGCTAGCTACCACCCTCAAGTTGAAAATCTTTGGCCACATCATCACTTAAAATCAGGTGAGAATGTGGCCACTATGCCAAATTCTATAACGATAAAAAAAATACAAAAATGTACATGGTAAGAAGCGCTAATAAGCAGAATAGGCATTCTAACCAAATAGCAAGTAAAATGCAACACCATAGCAAAACTATTTACAGAATCGTATATAATATTCTAGGAAAATTAATTCCCTTTGTTTAATTTTAATGGTACAGTTTAGTTTCTAGTTTACAAACTCACCTTCCCGTCATAGTAATTTGTGTTACTTATATTGTAAATATCGTCATCGGCTTTGTCAACACTATTGTCTTGGTTCGACACGGTGTGATCATTGCTCTCTGTGACGTCAGCCGTCTCATTCCCAGCCTTGATTTCATCGTATTCTTCATCTGTTTCTTTAGTTTTCAGACCTAAAGCTTCAGGGATATCTGTTACGTTGAAACCTTCTGTTGTATTGACCATGTCTAACTCTGATGTATAATTTATGTCGTCGTTGTATAACCTGTGATCATCTTGCTCCAGTGTTTTTATGTCTACATCATTGATAGCTACATCATTGTCGCTCCTGTTTGGCACGATTAAATTTGTGACCATAAAAATTAGGACGATTCTACTGGTTTCCGTGAATGTGGACATTTTGTTTATGGTGAATTTAATCTGTTATCATTTTTATTATATTTGCTCAGGTAATCTGTGAACAAAATAGAAAAGGTTAATAAAAATCGAATAACATAGATTGTTGCGAAGTCGTGATATCATGTTTATGTTATATGTATCCCTTGTCTTTTGGTTCGAGTCTACTTATGATTTGAAACATGATCAATAAGACAAATCATCAATCGCCCTTCTTGTAAGATTATTGTAAAGAAAAATAAAACTATAGATTTATTGATTTTTGAATTTGACTGGGGTTTTGTTAGAATTGGTGCTTTCTCAGGCAACATTGTGTCTTGTAGGAAGTATAGTTTAGAGCAAATTGCCGGGTTGTGAGAATTGTCGTCGATGTGATGCTAGAGTGTTTTTATTGTGTAGTTCTGAAATTCTACTCTAAAGCATAGACTTAATATGAGATCATTGCTGGCAATACATCGCCTAGCATGTGAATACTGAAGCTTGAACAACTAATGGTAGCCGGTTTTGTGGAGTCGTCATAATCCGCTCATAAACTGATCGGGCTTTTTCCATTACATCTAACATAGTATGTTTTATTATTTATACGTAATAAACTAGCTGCTGCCAGTGGATACGCTCGCGGATATACGATATATTGTCTATCAGTTCGATTTTGCGGTAGCGTATTAGAAGGTAATTACGTCCAAGGATATGCGTAAATAAAGAAATACGAATCCTAAATTTTAAGAGCTTCTGAGGCTTCTTTTAAGGGCGTTGCCACGCTATATAATAGTATAAAACATGTATTTCTTGAAATAAATCGGAATATTTTATTTTTCATTATGCCATATTTATTTTCTTTCATAAACTATCGTTTTATGCATATTATCTGTACGAGTACAAAATAATTTCGATGTGTCACATCTGCCAGGCGTCCCGCGACGCCTTTTTTATTATAATGTAGCTTTGGTTTTATCTTTCATGAAGGAGAAAATATGGAATGTATAGCAGTATGGTTGGATATTTTTAGTGCCTTTATGCATAAGTTCATATGTTTTTTTTTGTATGAAGAAACATCTGATATTGAGCTATTACTGTTGCTTATAGCTATGTCCAACCAACCTCAAAAGGAACGCAATCCTGTAGTAATAGGTTGCTACTCCTGGAGGCTGAGTCGGAAACCTTCGTTTACAAGTGCACGTTATTCAGAGTAAAAGTCTATATTCCTATGTCTATAACGGTATGTTTCGACAGCTGTACTTGACGACCGGTCCCCTCTCTTATAAACAATTCAAGGACATCGCCACATAACTTCAGATTTGACTGTGATTAATACGCAAGCATTATAACTCGTTAAAAAAGGGGACTTAAATTTCTTAAATTATTGCATCGTGTTCGGTTGCATATTTATACAGAGATGATGTCATTTTTACCGGTGTAGTCGTATTGTTCAGACATATTGGAGTCTAAACGATTTATTATTCCTTGTACATATATATATATATATATGTCAGATTTACATGTTTTTTTATTTTACTTCATAGCTATGTTATCTGGCCAGGTTATAGGGTATATTTTATTAGATAAAGTAACGTACAAAATAAGCAGTGACGATAATTGTGAATCAGTTCGGGAAATAGACACTAGTGCTTACGCTTGTGACTTATGCTGAGTAAACCATAAGAGATATATCAAATTAATGCTCTACACAATTGTAGATCTAAAAAAGACCTACAAAAATTCAGCAACAGCATATGTGTATCTTTTAAGGATCAAGCATTTTTGTCTTTAAAATAACATGAAAGCGACCGTCGTGGCCGGGAGCGAGGGCGGCACGATCCACGTGAGCGGAACCGCGGGCACAGCTAGTTATATATATATGACTACCGTTAATATTATAATGTTTATAAAAGTTAAAACAGTGCAGTAATTTATGCATAACCGGTCCAATAGTTGTAAAGTTATATGCAGATCAAAGTATGTTTGCAAGTTTTAACGATGTTGTCGACGAGGTGCATTTGTAATTATGTCTCAGTTATTACTAACTAGCTGTGCCCCACGGTGTCACCCGTGTTAAATTTGTTTGACTAATTTTACAACGCGCTGCGACGTCTACGCACCCCGTGTAGTTTACCGTTTTTCTCATTTTACGCACTTGCGTACAGCTTGCCAGATTGCTTAACGTTCATAGTTACCGCTCCGCTCTTTAGGGTCTTAGCATGAAGTTATATAACCTATAACCTTTCTCGTTAAAATAGGCTATGAATTTCAAAATGATTTCTCATTTCCGACTTGGTAGTTCCAGAGATAAGCGCGTTCAAATAAACGAACATAAAAGCCATGCCTAATAATAATGCTCATAAATCCCTCTTCAATGAAACTTTGTCACAAAATACCTTATTGTGGCTTATGTATAAGAGATAGGTATATGGTATCGCGGACATTTTTTTAGATGTACTAAAGAGCAACATTTTTGTAGAATATTGTATTTACGTATCACTAACCATTACGCCAGTGCACGCGGATAAAGCAGTTAAGGTGCGCTATTTAAAGCAACTTATTTAACAAAAATCAATATTTAAGGCTAGCTGAGAGATGTAACCTAATGCTAGATAGTCTATACATACTATTCCTCGTGAATGTGGCTATCATTCGAATTGTTCGAATCATTTCGAATCCGACGGGTAGTTCTTGATATTAGCGTGTTTAAACAAACAATCAATCAAAGAAAAAACTCTTCCGCTTTATTATTTTAATAGTATATATTAGTGTATAAGTATTTATGGTCTGCGGATTATTCATAAACTTTTTAGATGGAGGTAGTAAATTCGATAAATTATTTTATTTTTTAAGATTACCATTACATACATACTGGCCATGTAAAGAATTTGAGACTGGATCGTAATGGGTTCACGAGGTTTGCGAAAACAGGTTTAGTCCAGAATGCGTGTTTACGCAATGCCCGTGGAGTGGCACACCTTAGATTTGTGGACGTTTGTCCAGTGCTTTTTTTTAATACTTTATATGTTACTAGCGACCCGCCCCGGCTTCGCACGGGTGCAATGCTGATACTAAATATTTGACCAGGTATATAGGGCCGGTACAGCCGCACCCTTATGTCCCTGCATTTTAAATCTGTAATATCTTCGGAAATATTCATTTAAATTACATGGTGGGCCTTATTGATCTATATTAAATTGACAATTTATTTAAGGTACTTAATTGGATAAGCTTAATGCTGTATTGCTTAAAATCACTTCGTAAATAAGCCATTTTTCCCCGTAAAATGTAAAGGATAAAAATGGTTATTGTGGGTTATCCTTAAGAGATAGACATATACCATCGCGGACTTTTTTGTTGACCTTTTTAAGGTGTACAATACTGTAGTACATTATTTTGATTTATCTCGTGGGGTTCAGCCAGCGTTTGCAATGTAATCGCAAAAATGTGTTTATTTACGACATCACATTAGAAACCTCTAAATTTATCAATATTTTTCTACAATATTATGGATGTATTATACATATAAACCTTCCTGTTGAATCACTCTATCTATTAAACCGCTTCAAAATCCGTTGCGTAGTTTTAAAGATTTAAGCATACATAGGGACGGACAGAGCGACGCGACTTTGTTTTATACTATGTAGTAAAGCGTTTGGCCGCAATCTCATCTTATGTTAAGTGATGATGTGACCGAATGATTTAGTACGCGTAGGTAAAAACGCGCATGTCGGACTACACTATTATGAAGTACTAGCTGTGCCCGCGGCTCCGCTCACGTGGACTACAGAATGCCGTCGGTCGAGCTCACGCGCGAATTTGCTGCCCCACATAAATGCTTATTGTGGGTGATCCTTAGTAGAAGATAGATATATGCTATCACTGCCATTTTTGTAAATATTTTTAAAAGATCTACAATTATGTAGTACATTAATTTGATATATCTCTTATAGTTTACTCAGCGTAAGCAGTTTAAGCGTCGTTTTTCCGTATTGATTCACCATTATCGTCACTGCTTATGTCGTATGCCACTTTATTTAATAAAATATATTCTATAACCTGACCAGATAACATAGCTATGAATTAAAATAAAAAACATGCATATCGGATATGTAAGTTGTTTTCGCATGAAAAGAACATAAACGGATAGACAAACAGAGAGACGTTGAGGTGTACAATATGTATATAGATAGATGGTATGGTGTATTTTTATAAATTATTGTTATAGGTTTGGCATAGTGGCCACAATCTCACCTGATGTTAAGTGACGATGTGGCCCAAGATGATAACACGCTAAACCTAGTGGAAGACTGGCTCTCAAGTGCAGCTGCCGGAACACACGTATTTGTGCTTGACGACAGATTTCCAACCTGAGGGTGGTAGCTAGCCAGGCGGGCATTAGAAAAAGCCCTACCACCATGCTATGGTTTCCTCACGATGTTTTCCTTCGCCGAAATCTCAGGCTCATTGCAGGGATTCGAACTCATGTCAATCGACGTAAAGCCGTACACTCTACCACTGAGCCATCATTGCCTTATTATTTTATGTTACTATTAGTAAAGGTAACGTCGAAGGACACGTCACGATCTACCGGAGGGATTTACCTGTGCTACCGCATGTCGTAGTGTGTATGAGCGGTGTCACTGAAAATAATTGATTTTCTATATTGCACCGGTCGCTTGCCCCCGGTATAAAAAACTCTACTGGTCTATTCCAATTCACACTCCGGTCACTTGCACATGTAGACCTGTCCTATAGATCGTAGCATGTGTGGCGGGCTTTACGCTCTTATATAACATTAGGGTTCTGAAGACAAACCCAGGTAACCCAAGTTTCGCGATGTCCCTCTGTCTGTCCGCTGCTTAACTAAGAAATTCTAAGTACTAGAAAGCTGTAATTTGACATGGATGTACATATTAATGAAGCCGACAAAGAGGATAATTAAAGTATTGAAAAAATAAAACCTTAAGTATTGATGATTTATTTATGGCATGGCATGTCTTTAGATAGGTCGTTAAAAATATTGCGGTTCTGTGAAAACCATTTTCCATTTCAGGGATCCGTTTACGTGATAGTAAACTTTATTGTGTTAATTCTTGTTAGAGTCAAGCCCCCCCCCCCTCCCGCCAGCGAAATGTCTGTTTTTAGATATGCAAAAAAGTCATGGTAGTACTTTATATAATGAAATTAAAAGTAAAACTATTAGAGGTAAGTAGGCTTTACAAGTTAACGAGGAATATTCATATAATATGTATTTGGATAAGTAATTTCGTAAAAAATCCATTGAAAATTACATGAAGCCCCTCTCTAAGTCTGCATATTGTGACGGGCAACTACGGAACCATACACTGCGCGTGGCCCGAAACGCACTTGCTACTTTTTTATGTGATGACGTGTGCTGGTTTAGAAGTATGTATACATGTATGTACGCTTGTTTCTATTACCGTAAATGCTGTGCTTTTAATATGGGCATTTATTAGAGTTTCTCAAAGTGAAACTGACAAGAATCGGAATATAAAGACTTCTCGCCACTGCTACCTAGTGATTTCTCCAGCGGTAGATTTATTTTCAGGTATATACGATGGCGATAGTACGTCCTCGGCGCCAACAACCCGCACTATTGAAATACGTAGGTATCAATAACGCGAGACGGCACTTACGAACAGTGTTTACTGAAAGTCGACCGTAAACAATAAGTCAATAAAATACGTAGCCTCGAACAATACTAACGATACGATAGCTCGAGCGGGAATAATCCTTCCCTCGTCGTCGCACGCCTTTTAGCTTATCCAGTCAATAGTAACAGCAATAGTAGCTATCGCTTAGTAAATAGTACAAACACTGGGTCATTACTACAGTTTGAATAATCACACCAACATCTATACATATTATAAAACTCTACGTCTCTCTGTCTGTCTGTCCGTTTATATTCCTTTCACGCGAAAACCACGCGTCCGATATGCATGTTTTTTATATTAATTCATAGCTATGTTATCTGGTCAGGTTATAGGATATGTTTTGTTAGATAAAGTGACATACGAAATAAGCAGTGACGATATTGGTGAATCGATTCGGAAAAATTACGCTTAAACGGCTTACGCTGAGTAAACCATATAAGATATATCAAAATAATGTTGTACTACATTATTATGAAGATCTTAAAAAGACCTACAAAAAAGTCAGCGATAGCATATGTCTATCTTCCAAGGATCATCCACAGTAAGCATTAATAAGAAATAAGCGGGCGACAACCGCGCTGTGGTTGGGAGCGGAGGCAGTAGGATTCGTACGTCTCAACTTACATTATTCTGTAGTCCACGCGAGCGCAGCCGCGTGCACAGCTAGTGTAATATTAAGTAACATCGTATTTGAATGACCTGTTGATAGAGGAAGTCGGCCTTGTAACACTATAGCTAAATCCATTGAATTAATGACATAATTTTTGTTTCAAACTGCAAGGCTAGAAGAATTCGGTATATGCACTTGAGAACTAATTGCCATTCTAAGTTTATCGTTATTACCACGGTCTTCGTCGACATTGTCACCGAAAATTATTTGTGATTTTGTTAAAAATATATATCTCAGCGATATACTGTAACTTGTATTGTACTGGAAAGTTCTAGAATTGTTATTTTTCGGTTATCTAATATATCTATACTAGTATTTTAAGGGGGTAAAGTTTCTAGGAGGTAATGAGGTTGCTCTAGATTATGTTTTTCTTATAGAATTGTATATTCTTTATGTACGAAAATGTATATCGTAAATGTTTATTCGGCTAACTCCTCGGTGCACCGCCACTTGACTCTATTAAAAATTAGCACTAAGCACTATTTACTTATCTGAAAAAATTTATGGTAGTAGTATATACAATGAAGTTAAAAGGAAAACTATCACATATAAGTACGTTTTACAAGTTAACAAGCAATAACTGAACAACTTATAAAATGTACTTGGAGAAATAAGTTCGTATAAATTCCATTGGTAATTACTTAAAGCCCCCTTCTAAGCCTGCATATTGTGACGTTCAACTACGAAACTACACTGCGCGTGGTTCGACCTTTTTAATAATATACATTTATATCTAAGTATATATGTAAGTTATTATTACTATATCTGTATTAAAGTATTAATACTGTGTGCCGGGTATTATGCAAATAATATTTGTGGAAACGTAATTAGTGTACCAGTTTGTTTGTTTAAGATTACTTATTAGGAAAATAATCTGTATGCTTCCCTTGAGATAAGTAAATGAATAAACAAAACCGATAGCGAGATATTATTACATATTACAAATACATTGATATTTCTTATATGTATTTACATATCGTATATCCGTATACAATTTTATATGCAAAAACGTATCTAAATAATACACATATAAAAACAATCATAAATTCCATAAAAAATAAACTTTTAAAACTACCTCTACCTTTGTTCGGGTCAAAAAACCGAATCCGCTCGCAGCATCGTTTTTAAACAGATAATGTCAATAAAACAAAAGTAAAAAAACATAAAAAAAACATATTTTTACATTTAAAGGGAAAGTTTTGTTTGTAAGCACTCCTTGCCAGATAAGTTGGGTAATAAAAATTCCTTTATTTTTACGTTAATGTTTGTATATACAGGTTGGTCTTTAAAAAGGTGAGTCGATTGATATCTATACATATAAAGTCTCCCGCTGCCTCCGTCTGTTTGTGTGATCGCGATAAACTAAAAAACTACCGAACATATTTTCATACGGTTTTCATCAATGGACAGAGTGATTCATGAGAAAGGTTTAGGTGTATAGTTCATTCATGTTTTGTGTTAAGTGGTTGAAATATGACGATAATTGTTGAAGATGTCGGGAAAAATCATGCCGATTGGGAGCTTTACTGATGTGCGTCGCGTAAACCGATGGAGTTATATCTATTACTCTGCTATCCTGTGCGAAGCCGGGTTGCTAGTATAAAATAAACAAACTTCGAAAACAAGTTTTTTTAAGCTTAGGTGCGTTAAACCTTCTTCTTGAAGTGGTTATAGCGTGTTGATATAGTTTGTTATTACTCGATTGTGATCTCCAAAGTCTTGACAAATGATTCCCTTCTATGTGTCGTCTACACTTTTGCTATATAACGTTCAGATAGTACCGCTACGGTTTTCCACCACGAGTATCAATATATTAGTTACTGGTTTCATTTAGGTTTGTTTCGTCTGCATGTCTTTTAGCTGTTTGTGTTACGTAAAGCAAACACTAGACTCTTGATTACCTTGTTAGGTGTTATAAAATTTTAGATTGCAAATATTTATATTTAGATTACTATACTATAAGCTGACTGCTGAAAGCGCTACCCACCTGATGGTTTGCGGGACGCGGGGCGGTGGGTGTGCACAGATATTGTATACAGTATTGAGACGATACGCTATATCTTAAGATCAATAGTTTATGCATGTTATTGCAACAGGGAAATATATGGTTTTATGAAACCACGATGCTAGTGAAACTTAAAAAAAAACAAATTATGAAGACATGTGACTTACATTCTTTAATAACACACATAACACACATTAACATATACAATGTTCCGAATTTACAATTATAATCTTTGAGTGCACGGCATAAAATTCAATTTTATTTGCGACAATGTAATGCAATGCGACATGCGATAGATGAACGAAAAATTCTGGGGCTTTAGAATAAAAGTTTCACTTATATATTTTTTCATATCTGACTGTTAATTCCATAGATTAGTGCGTTCAGACAAGCATACAAACATTCTCTTAAGATTTATAATATTAGTTTAGAAGTTATATATTACTATACTAAATACTAACTTCTATTTGCACCACAAACAGTGATATTTTCTTACTATATCGCTGATAAACTGAAAGAAAATGTATTTTAGCCTCAAACCAATGTATACACCAAAACCTCCAATAAAGTATTCATTAAATATTTAAAAAGAAACAGCCTGTATATTCTAGAGTTGTATCAGAAAAACCATTTTATCTTTGTTGTAATAAGGTTGTCAATTTAGCGGCATGTAATTTTATTAAGCATTAACTTTGCACGGACGATTGTTGACACGGATTACGTAATGCGCACTTTTCCGGCCGTTGCATTACCGAGAAAGGTTAAAAATCGATATCACAACGTGGCATATAAAATGTTGTACGTCTTTATCGTTCTAAGTCTTTTGCACATTTGTCATTTGTACCTTCTTTAAGTGAGCATGAAACCAGAGCATGGTGATAGGCCATTTTCTAATGCCATAATCTAGAAATTGTAAGTTCAGTCTTGAAGCAATGATGGGTCAGTGGTAGCGTGTACGGACATCGCGTCCATGGATGTGAGTTCGAATCCCTGCAATGAGTCTGAGCTTTCGGTGAAGCAACACATCGTGTTGAAACCATAGCATGTTGGTAGGACATTTTCTAATGCCCGCCTGGCTAGCCACCACCCTCAAGTTGAAAATCTGTTCCCAAGCACCAATAGGTGTGTTCCGGCAGCGTCAATTGAGAGCCAGTCTTCCACTAGGTTTAGCGTGTTATCATCTTGGGCCACATCGTCGCTTAACATCAGGTGAGATTGTGGCCACTAGGTCAAACCTACAACGATAAAAAAAACCTTAAATTTTAAATTAATCATTTTTTACATACCATGAGACTGTGGTATCGTTTTCGGGCATATATATCATTTATAAATGATTTTAACGACATTCGCGTGCTTGTGTTTCGTTTGTGTAATACTTTGACCCAGATGTGAAGGGAATCATCGTATTTTAACTTAGAAAAGTTTTCTCGTAGTATGTTCGAAAAGTACATAGTTCTAAATGTATGCCAAAAAGCTTTATCTGAGTAGAAAAGAAGAAAAACGGAAAGAAATAATAGTCAATAGTTAACTAAAGATTAGTTAGTAGAATAGTAAAGACGCATGCGAAGCCTAGTTTAAAATAAAGGAGAATTTAAAATCATGACTCTGTGTATTTTTTGTAACTTTCTTTTTATATTAAATTGGTGTAATTGGAATTCAATGGAATGGAATCTTGTCTACGCCATTTTTGTTAGCGAGGTGTGATTCAACCTAATGATGATGGTTTCGAATTGTAATATGTTTAGTTATACGCTATTGTAATTACACCGTAGTAGCGGCAAGCTATGATGGCCATTTTGACGTTTGTCCGCTCATGAAGTTTCGTATAAATTAATGACTACGTTTGAAGGTGCAAATTGCTGTTCTTTATTGTCAATAGTGACGTGCAGTTAGTCATAAAATTTAACGAATGTCTAATCTTAACACAAAATTAATTTATTACACTGATTTCTAAACTATATATATTATGGTCTAACTATATAATGTGGTCCCTAGAACTAAATTAATTCACGTTTTTACTAACAAAAAAAACAACGCCATTTAACAGAATCCTTAATGGATTATAACTATTAGTGTACTTATTTACGACACAACTCGGCATTTATGTTTTTCAAAATTCGAAATTTTAAATGAATGCGCGCATGGTCATCGCGTCGATTGACGTGATTTCGAATCCCTGCAATTAGCCTGAGCTTTCGGTGAAGTAAAACATCGTGAGGAAACCATAGAATGGTGGTAGGACTTTTTCTAATACCCGCCTGGCTAGCTACCACTCTCAATTTGAAAATATGTCGCCAAGCACATGTAGGTGTGTTCTGGAAACTGCACTTGAGAGGCAGTCTTCCACTTGGCTCAGCGTTGTATCATCTTGGGCCACATCGTCGCTTAAGATCAGGTGAGATTGTAGCCATAACGATAAAAAAGTGACGATAATTAAGTTTAATTGACGATTAATTAAGTTGAAGTAAAGCGCATTGGCTGCTCGTTCGCTTGCAGTTATGCCTAAATTGTTCAAAATAAAAAATATCTTATTCAATTGAGGCCTCAAGAGGACACTTACGAGTATGTATTGTTAAAATACAGCCATTGGATCAGAAAACATCCCAGTAATTGAGTAGAGCAGGAAAGAAATTCGATTGGGTATATCCAATATTTTATTTATTTACTATTTGTGCCCGCGACTCTGCTCGCGTTGACTACTAAAAAAGGTTTTTTTTTGTGCGGAACACTAATTATTTTTCTAAAATCAAAGTAGCCTAAGTTATGCCCTATAACATCAGCTATCTGCCAGTCAAAATCGCTTCAAATCGGTCCAACTGTTTCGGAGATTACCCGGAACAAACACACAGACAAAAATTTAAAAAATGGGTGTTTTTTATAGGTGTCGTGTATACTTTCATATGCATTTAGTAAAAACTTGTTATTTGATATTACAAACAGACACTTCAATTTTATTATATGTATAGATTTGATTAACCAAGGCGTTGCTTTGCGGAAATCTTATCGTAAACAATTTATCCGAAATATCTTTGCTACTTCCGTCTGAAATAGATTAACAGCTATTACGTCCAAAAAACGTTTATTATTAATTGTCAGTGTAAACCTAAAAATGTTAAACCTCAAAAACTAAACGTAGATAAAAGAAAAATTCAGGCGGAAGTAGCAAAAAAATTTCGGGTTAATTAATCAACGTAAATAATTTATCGGAAATTCCTTTGTTACTACCGCCTGAAATAAATTAACAGCTTTTACGTCTTTCCGCAACACCATTTGTTATTAATTATTAATGTGAACCTGATAATGTGAAATCTGAAAACTAATTGTGGGAAAAAGAAAAAGTCAGGCGGTCAGGCAGGAAAAAGCAGTCAAAGTATTTTTCGGACAATATTTTTTTTTTTTTTTTTTTTTATTGTTATTATAATTTTTATTGTGGGTGTACAGAGAGGAAGTCACATCCTGACATTACCATCATTCACGTAACGATCCACCCTCTAATCATAAATAAAAGATACTATCGCTGACTTTTTTGTAAGTTTTTGTTAGATCTACAATTTTGTAGAACATTATTTTGATATATCTCTTATGGCTTACTCAGTGTAAGTCCCAAAAGTGTGTTTATTCCGAATTGATTCATCATTATCATCACTGCTTATTTCCTAGATAACTTTATCTAACAAAATATATCCTATAACCTGGCCAGATACCATAGCTATGAATTAAAGGTAAACTATGTAAATCGGATTAGTGGTTTTCTCGTGAAAAGAACATAAACGGACAGACAGACAGAGAGACGTTGAGCTTTATAATATGTATAGATACAATGGATATAATAATTTTTTAATTACACGCGAGCTTGCGTTACCTAAGTTAGCTATTTGGGTATCTATGATATTTGAGTAACTTATTCCATTTTGTACCTAATCCTAATCTTACGTTGTCGAACAAGTGAATACCGTCCGTCAGCCTCGTGCATTGTTCAAGGATTTTTCCCGGGCCTTCGTGCAGAGGTCACGGTGCCTAGAAAATCCCAACTAAAGACCAGATTTACAACGTAATTTACGTCATTTAGAACGGTGGTGAATCGCGTACAGCATACCAATCATGCGAATGTGGATAAAGTCGGTACGCTGAAGGACGTGTTTTTGTATTCACGGTGACGCTTTCCGCTTTTACGACTATATCTATGCTATATATGTATATAATAAATCTGTAATTCTGTCCGTACATAATTGTTTTTCTAATTTTTTCCTATATATATCCTATATAAAGCTCTGATTAGGAATATAACGTAAATTTTTGTCTGTCTGTCTGTATGTCCGTATTTAATTTAAAAACGGCTTGAACTATTTTTTGTATAAGGGATGCTTGTGTCGTTAGTCAATTGATAAATTATTTGTTACAATAATATAAAAAAAATTAACGAAAAAATTGTAACAAATTTTAATGATTTTTCTACACGGGAAACATGGTATTCCTTAATTAATTGAATAATATGAGTTAAATTAAAATCATGGGATAAAAATTATTACTACGTAAAATAACGCGTGCGGAGCTGTATGACACTGCTAGTTAATATTATAAAACAAAGCTCAAGAGGTAATTTTTTGTATGTTTGTTTGTACGTGTTAATCTAATTGTAATGATGGGCCAGCGTGACGTCACTGAGGAACAGTGTTTATTGTAGTTGACTTAATAACTGGGTCTTTCACGATCCGAAAGGTCGAACGAGAATGTTTCTATTACACGGCTGAATCGAGAATGCCCTTAAGTTTTTAAAGCCTCTGACGGCCTTTACAGCTTCACCGGTCTTGGGGGCGAGCGCTAAAGGCGCTAAAGGCTAAACTGCGAATGCAACAAGTGCCGTGGGTACTAAAGTGGCCGAACCTCGGTTCGGATTGTTGCGCGTATGCAATGAAGTCGCAATCTGACTACTTCCGTATCAGTAATTCGATCTAAACTACCTATACATATATACATGTTCCTTTCCTCTGGGAGAAGGAAAGAAATATGCGTATATGTATTTAGTAATCTGTCAATATTTGTCTAAAGTAACTAGCCAAAAATAGAAAAAAGTTCCCTTACAGACCTATGTACCTGTGTGGAGTACATGTGTGTACAATGCAGTGTAGTGAATGTATGTTGATAGATAGTGAATCTAAGTCACTGTATCGCGCGAGTGGCTGCTTGGCTCAAGGGCTCCATACCGATCGATCGGATCTGGCGGGTGTGCGAGAGCGAAGTTAACCGTTCGTTCCCTGCGGAGGGAACGGTGGTATAGCGGGCGTGGACGTGAGCACGCTTGGTTAGCAGGGACGGATGCGTAATATTCGTTAGCTTCCTCAATATCGTCGTCGGGATCGATAAAGATGTTTTGCGGTCGGCATTTGTACTGGAGTTTAGCGGCGGCTTTTACTAACGGGTTTTGCTGGTTCGAAGCGCTATCGAAATATCGCCTAGTGAGATATATCACATAAGACTCTATCGAGGGAAGCCCCATATCTCTATGGAGGATATTGTTCCGAACGAATGCTGGAGGATCGAGTAGGTGGCGGAGGAACCGATTTTGGACTCTTTGCAAACTGGCAAAGTTGTTTTTAGACATATCTGCGAACGCGGCGCATGTAAAAATCAGACGCACACACATCTTGTAAAGTGTAAGCTTATGTCTTCTGGACATTTTGATTACCGAGCTGAACAAGGGCCGCAAGCGGGAAAGGACGGCCCTATTCCGGACTTTTGTGACATGTGAATTGAAATTGAGCTTAAAGTGGAGGGTGACACCCAGATATTTAATCTGGATGGCCCATGGAATATTCCTACCGAATAGTGAGAGGGGTTGTAACGAGCGTGGTAACTGGTCCTTACGCGAGTTGAACATAATCGCGGCTACCTTTTCCGTATTAATAACAGTTGGCCACGTTCAAATTCACTTCCCCAGAGTGGTTACGGCGCGTTGAACAGCTTATGTGAGATGAGATCTGTGTCGTTAGCGCAGAGCCCTACCTCGACCCCGGGGTTTTAGGGAGGTCGCTGATGTATAGATTGAAAAAGCAAGGCACCAAAATGTAGCCTTGCGGGACGCCTGAGCGTATAGGGTGAGCGGTAGAGAGTTCGCCTTCCTCTTGGTTAGACTGGTTGGACCGATTTTGACGGGACTTTGACTGCAGGTAGCTGATGTTATAAGAAGTAACCTAGGCTATTTTATATTAGAAAAAGAATAAGGTTCCGCGCAAATAAAAATTAATTCGAAATAATAATAAGAGATATATCTAATTTATGTAGATTTATTTTAGATGTTATAAAGATCTACAAAAAAGTCAGCGAGAAAATATGTCGATCTTCTAAGGATCACCGAGAGCGGGGGTAGCACGATTCTGTAGTCCACGCGATCGCAGCCACGGACAAAGCTAGTAATAAGTAATTATCCGCACACAAATAATGAATGCTACAACACTTCAAATATTTTCGTTGTTTATATTAGGTTCATTCGGTTATAAAATTTCATTATGTACAAGTTTCGCTCTGGAAATAAAAAACGGTCACATTTTTTTTCCAATATCTTAAGCAATAAAATTAATGCGGACTTGATTAAAATTTGATATTGATTTTAAATTGGTGTTTTTGTGTTGCGACATTCATTGTGCTAGCGCATACCGAGCGATGCGATGCTAAAGCTAGCAAACGAGAAGCGATGTTTTAACTTAGTTCATCATAAAAAGGCTTGCGTGACATACGTCAAATTTTCATTTTAGAGATGTAGTATAACTTAAATTGGAAGTTGATTTTGCGATTATCGATTGTTTTTAGACATAATCGATAATTGCTTTAAATCAATTTACGGATTTATAAGCTGTATAAATAAAATAACAAAAATAAAATTCACAAAAATCATTGTACTTGGATTGGATACATTGGATTATGTCGTGAAAGATGTTTTTATTATGTTTATCAGTAGCAAATTTTTTAAAACGGTAATTTGATGGTTGAAATTCATGTTTTTATGGTTATGTCGTAATTTGGACGGCCTAACAATTCACGTTCTACAGACACTTCACGCGGGACTTGTTATGATGGACAACGTATAGATTATGTGCGCTGGGGAAAAAGTTGAAGATTATTTAATGTTGATTGGATTACAAGATTTTATTTGTAGAACTACGAATGCCACAAGGGTTTCTACCTGTTTTTATTGTTTTACTTTGTTCAACGTTCGGCGATAATCTCACCAGATGTTAAGTCACGATGTGGCCCAAGATGGTAACATTCTAAGCCTAGTTGGGGCTTGACAACAGATTTTCAATTTGAGGGCATAAGAGAATGTCCTACCAACATGCTTGTTTTCCTTCACCGAAAGCTCAGGCTCATTGTAGGGATTAGAACTAACGTCGACCGACGCTGTGTCCGTACACGTTACCATTGTGCCAGCATTGCTTGACTCATTCATTCATCATTTTTTTTTTTTTTTTTTTTTTTCGAACTGACTACACTGTTAGCCTGAGGGGCCCTGGAGCCTTTACGGCTTTTACAGCTTTACCGGGCTTGGGGGCGAGCGCTTAGGGCACTCAGCCACGAAAGCTAAGCAACAACATCCGAGGGTGCCAAAGTGGCCGGACCTCGGCTCGGACTGTTGCGCGTATGCAATTAAGTCGCGATCTGACTAATTCCCTATCCGTAATTCGATCTAAACTAACTATACATATATACATGTTTCTGCCCCCTGGGAGGAGGGAAGGAACATGTGTATGTGTATTTAGTGGTCTGAAAATTTTTGTCTATTCTAACTAGGCAAAAAAAGAAAAAAAAAGGTCCCTTACAGAACCTATGTACCTATGTGTGTTGTGCATGTGTGTATAATGCAGTGTCATGTATGGCTGTGAAAGCTAGTGATTGTGCAGTCACTTGTATCGCGCGAGCGGCTGCTTGGCTCAAGGGCTCCATGCCGATGGATCGGACCTAGGCTTGAGTTGCCGCAGAGGAGAGCGGTCGTGGCGGGTGTGCGGGAGCGAAGTTAACCGTACGTCCCCTGCGGAGGGAACAGTGGTTTCGCGGGCGTGGGCGCGAGCACGCATATGTTGCGGGAGCGGACGCGTAGTAATTATTAGCTTTCTCAATGTCGTCGTCGGGATCGACAAAGAGATTTCGCGGACGGCGTTTATAACGTTTGGCAACGGGGATCGAGTTGTCTGGGACGTAGTTCACGGTGGATTTTACGAGCGGGTTGGGGTGATTCGAAGCGCTATCGAAGTATCTCCTGGTGAGATATTTCACATAGGCTTCTATCGAGGGAAGCCTCATGTCCCTGTGGAGGTCCATGTTCCTAACGAAGGCTGGAGGGTCAAGCAGGCGACGGAGAAACCGATTTTGGACTCTTTGCATGCGTCATTCATCATTAGAATTATATTGCGTAGATAGCCACGGGTTGCACCAATAGCTTCGCATTTGATGGACTGTGTGTACGATTACTAGATACTTGACACACACAAAAAACAAGCTGACAATGAATCCCTATATATTAAGTTGACAGCTTTCGAGATGTGGGATAGTATGTCACTTATTTTCAATGGATTTTGCTATAAAAATAAATTGTGTATTGTCTGGCTACACCGAAACATTCGCGCCGTGAATTTCGCAACCGAACATGAATTACACGGGTAACCGTGTCAAGGCCACCATCGCACGTGGTCTATTAAAGTACCTCTGTATTGTCAAAAAATCAACCTGTGAAAAAGTCGTTTGAAAAACTTTACATTCTAGAGATATTACGATACTATAGTTCGTTTTTAAATCCCACGGAGCAAATTGACAATCACTAATGTCAAACTTGAAAATAATGTTGCCACGTTCATTTTTGTAGTATTGTGCTACCGTATATTTTACCGTTACAATTTTTGGAATCCTAAGATTTTAAATACTGAATTGAGGGTGTTTATTTAGTGATTGAAATATTCTGTGTTATATAAAATATCGGGTATTTACTGTTATCATAAAGAATATAATGTCTATATGGCAAATTCTTACAAAAACAAACTACAAAAAAAAATAACACTTCGGTTGGCTCATGACAAACGCGATTTTGTCCTCCACCTTTGGAGGGTTCAATGTTTTTTTTTTTGAGTAAAACTTTACAATAGGAATAATATCTAGTATGGTTTCACGATTATTTAGGAATGTATATTGTTGTTTTTTTTATTGTCGCTTTTTCGTTTCATCGAGTTTCATATCACAAAGGTTTCGTACCTTTGAAGTTTTCACTTCAAAAATTATTTTATCCGCTTTTCCAGTGATGCCTAAGTGATTGATTAATAATGTACAATCCCAGGTTCAATTCTTACCAGTAAATCATTAGAATAACTATATAGCTTAGTACAGCTACTTTGCTTGTTACTTAACATTTTAACTATATGTATTTCAATCCGCTATTCAGATCGTTTATATGTTGCTATTTGTAAGGGAGAACTCCTACATATCAATTATCTCTATCTATCTTTAAGACATATAGTCTGAGAGTCACAAATTTTATTACAAACCGAATGGTCTTAACATTGTCAACCACACTTTAGTGACGAGTAAACCGAAGATGTTGTTAACCCTAAACTTTGAAACGTGTCTGAGTCACAATCGTGTCGTAAAAACCGGTATTAGTTTATAGGTTTTACTGTTTGTACGTATCTCACCCGTTGTTGAGTGACGATGTGGCCTTAGATGGTAACACGCTAAGTGTAGTTTGACGGCTGGCTAACAAGTGTAGCTGCCGGACACACCTGTAGGTGTTTGACAACAGATTTTCATTTTGAGGATGGTAGCTAGCCAGATGGGCATTTAGAAAGTACAGAGTCATTCTAGGATTTGAGACTTCGTCAATCAACGCTTTGTCCGAACCCGCTACTAAGGTGCCATCATTGCTTTAAAGATGAAGTGTGTATTGAGACTGAGTCAAGGAAGGTATATTTAAGCAATGTTAGCTGAATTGTTGCATGTACGGACATCGCGTTGATCGAAATGGTTCAAATCCCACAGTGAGCCTGAGCTTTTGGTGAAGGGAAATATTGTGATGAAGTTGAAAATCTGTCGCCAAGCATCTATAGGTGTGTTTCGGCATTTGCTCTTGAAAGCTAATCTCTTAGTGGTGTCTACTACTTATAACATACTATGAGGGCCGTCCGGCCAGCGTGTTGCGGGTGTGTAAGCCGCGAGCGTCATTTTAGTTGTCACAACTGCTGTCGCGGCGCGGTGTACATTTTATTTGCATCAGGCCCGCCGGGTTACACAACCAGCGGGCATGCCGCCGGCATAGTGGATGTAGTAGCCTTTAATGTGTTAACATCTTGGGCCACATAGTCACAAAAAGTTCTTATCTATTCCCTTAATACCCGTAACTTAAAACAAAAAACTATAAAATTGTTTGTCAGATCTAAACTACCTGGATACTGAAATTTTACTCGATATTGTTAAATAAAATTAATTTTATGTACGAATATTTTGCTAAGCACTATTTGTAACTTTCATTGTTAATATTCTGGATCAGATCCTTTTTATGTTATTTCGAAGCACTCTATGAGTTGTCACTCACACTTCCTTTTACATGTTGTACTATGTAATTGTTTTTTATACCTATTTGATAATAATCTCTGATTTTCAGAGGAAGGGCACAGGGCAATCCAGGACACAAAATTATTTTTAACTGGATCCAATGAACCCGCATAAATGTAATTATATTTAATAATAAATAAGTTACGTTAACATCATATGAAATTGTAGCTAACATCTAAACCTATTAAGAATATTAAAAAGGAAACTACTGAGGCAAACATGCTTTCCACCATACTATAGTGTCGTCAGGATGTTTTCCTTCATCGAAAACTAATTTGAGGCGCCGACCACTATCACTGAATCATCATCGCTTCAAGCATTCCTATTTAATAACGAAATCTGCTTGTACGGTATGTGTGGGCTATTTTTTGCCCGATCCGATTGTAACGATGCCCGGGGACATTTTTTTGCCTGCCCCATAACTGGTCCGTTCGGACCGTCTGTTATTATTAATGGTGTGTTTGAAAGACGGAGCATGGTCGCGTGTGGAGAGGCGACTGGGTTTAGAGAAAAAATTGAGGTACATTGACTTCAGTGCATATGTTGGAAGACTTAACAAATTGATTATAATTGACTATTTTATTTTAACATGTACATTTGTCTATGATTCTTCTATATTAATAACTTTCATATCACATAAAGAATGGATGTTATGTTTTTATTTTTGTAATAATGTTGTTATTCTATTTAGCTGGTAAGCAAAAACAACAGTTAATATCGTTTGAAGACGTATTACAAAACAAAATAATAAATTCGAGCGCGTTGATGTCTAATGTATGGGTAATTTGAAAATATTTTTTCGTAGTTTGTTTAATAGATCTTTATAGCCTCAATCAATATGAATAAGATTATAGTTCGAGAAAAGCTCATGCAAAAGGTCTAGTGTTAGTCTCAGTCACTACTTTCAGAGTTAAAGTAATTTGGTTGAAAAATATATGAGCGTAGAGTGTAAATTTTAATACTGGTTACATAAATAACGATACAGATTTATACGATTAAGCCTTCAAACTAAGAATTGATTATTAATAAGACGGGGTTAATAACACTCCCAAAAGACATGGCAAAACCATAACAACTTCCTTCTACAACAATAGAATGAGTAGAAGTGATAAAAAATTGTAAGATTTCCTTCATAGTATAGACAGGTATTAAATTAATAGACGAAAAATATATCAAACATATTGGACGTCGTATACTGTTGACTTAAAATAACCTATTCATATTTTATTTTATTTATTTATTTAAAGAAATCTACAGCTCTTACACTCATATACCATACATACTAAATTAACATATTAGTTTAACCAAAATTATTTCAGTTGTTTTACATAAAAATAATTATAATAATCTTATACCCTAACGATGCTATTAATTGCATCGAAAACAACTTAACTAGTTCGAGTGGGTGTGTGTGTGCGCGCGTGTGTGTCATTTATCTACTAATTACATATATTCAACGAAGTCTGAATAATATCAATCGCTTTTCTTTTAAACGCTACATTACTATAAAAGAATACGTAAATATTTGGGTTGAGTAGCGTTTCCAGAGCTCCATGGGGAAAGAAAGGTAGGGCACAGCGAAATTCTTTGGAGATTTCTCTCTATCTGGGGCAGCCTGACTCATAGAATACCTCCTTCTCTACAGGAGATCGCAGCCAAATAATCTTGTGTTCCTGCCGTGAGCAAGGTTTCCATTGGGGTAGGTTGGTTCATGGTCGGCAACGCGCTGTTTGATACCGATGGTATTTATTACAGGCGTCCGTAGGCTACAGTAGCCGCTTACCATCAGGTGAGCCGAACGCTTTACCACCTTAGTTGTATAAAAAAGAAGGGATTTTATAGGGTGTAACAAAGGTTGCACGTACAGTATTTATCGTTTCTGATTAATTTGAATCTTAATCATAATACTCTTAGACACACTCGTGTCTTACCAAGATACGTACTTTGATCTTTTTCAAAATTCAACCACTAAGGGTGTGAAACGTAGTGGCAAAGTTTCTAAGATAAATAATACTTTTCGGTCAAATTTATTCTGTGTGGCCTGTTTTAGTGTGAGTTCTAAGAACGGCCTGGTAATTTTAGTACTAGATTATGACACCACCGTAGTCGTGGTGGTGGTGGTACACAAAAAAGTGTAATTTAATGAACTATGTCATTCTGTCGACGTCATTGTTCGCTTAAACTAAGTACACAGTAAAATAAAAATAAAACTGTACAAGTTTTAATTTACGTGAGCGAAGCCGCGGACGGAAGCTAGTATTTAATAAAACGTGTACTTTAAATCCGCTCGGAAGGTCGTATCGAATATATTTTCGTTTATTTTTATCGTTCGATTCTTATTAAAATTGTCAGCATATTAGTTTGAATTATGAACGTGATATCGTTTTCTGTTATAAGTACTGCTTGTTTATATTCAAGGTTTAAATGGTATTTGTCATTCATTTAGTTTTTTTTTTAATTTAATTCTGTTTTATATCCGTTAAAATTGTTTGTGTTCATTTTGGCTTGATTTGTTTTTGTTGTACTCATCAAATCTTGCGTTATTTAGTAATTGTAAACAATTGTAAGCTACACGATATTTGACAGTATGACGAAACTTAACTAATTAAAAATAAAATATCTTATTTTGATTTTTATTAAATTTTTATGAAGTTGCAAACGGTTGTCCATCTGATGTTAAATTACTTTTTTTTTTAAAGAAATTAGTAAATGTTATCTAATATTTACTGACACTTAACAGTAGTTTGGTTAAGTAAATGCATTTGTACCTTATGGGGAGCACAGTACCATAAAAAATAAAGGTGACCTACGAGAAACGGTCGTCATTTATCCCTTGCCGGCCAGTGTAAATGTCTCTTCAAGCTACGGAAAGTATACAATGGCTGGGAGATGGAAATACTTTGAAAATTAGTGTGTATTAGGGAAATTGGAAGAGGGGATTCCAAAGTATTGTTTTAATATGAAATTGTAAAATTTCGCAGTTTTGTCTTTGTATGTACTCCCTCGTTCGTTAAGATACTTAGCTTCATCTTTTTATACCTACGTAAGCATGCAAGGAAAAAAAATAAACATACGGTAGAAATACCGAAAGGAAAAATGCTTGTGTCAACAGGATCTTCGGCTTTAAGTAAAATTGATACTAAAAGTCTTTGAGGCAGATGTAACAACGATGTGAAAATGGTTAGCTTCTAGAGTGGTGCGTTTTAATTGTTTTATAAAGTTTTCGGTGAAGGAAAACTATGTTATGAAATCATGGCTTGATTTTTATTTGAAACTCATTCTTCTTGTATAAAAATGAAGTAAATAATATTGATGGAAACACGGGTAAAACGTTTGGTTGAATATAATTTCGTTTTATTTTACCTTCTATATTTATACTTAACATTTCTTTTGTTTTTCAGTATTGTTTTGGTTACGACTGGGGTGTTATAGACCGATTTTTTATAGTTATAATTTTCACTACTAATGTCTTTACAATAGGAAATAGAAAAAGTAATTTAGTTGATTATGTTTCACGCTAAAGCTAGTAATGTTTTATCCGGCCGCTTGTTTGAATGATTTATTGGGGGCTCCAAAGTGATATAAACGAATATGTAATAACGCTCAATCCCCATAGGAGCTAAAGGTGAGAAATGTATAGTAAATAAAAAAGTTTTAATCTATTTCCAAAAATAGATTGAGGCCTGGGTCGAATCGATGGCAAAACTTTATATATGTATTATAGATATAATTAAAAATTATCTGATGTCATGAATATAAAATACTTGTGACAATTTGGAATGCATGTCCTTAAAATACTTAAGAAAGCGTTCGAGCTCCGTACAACTTAATAATAACTTACATAAATCAAATATTCCAAGCAGTTCACAGATAAAAAAAATTAAAATTATAAAAAAAACAATCACCAGCACCGATTATAAAAAAGTACACACAAATATATATATTTTTTACAATATTCCCTTGAATAGATCACACGATAAAAAATATAATTGAATTGAAAATGAAATTCGCGAACGTGTTCGAACGTTGTTCGTTGCAGACAGACTGGGGTCAGCGCGCGCGCAGGTGTCTTTATGAGATAGATCAATGGCGGATGGTTTTATGCCAAATGTGTTAAATTTTTTTTTACCTTATCTGATTATATTCCGAGATTACAGCTTTCAAGAACTTGGATGGTTTCATACATAACTGAATTTGTGCGAAGGTATTTCCGTTCCAGTTTTGTTGGTTATCTTTATAGCCTTCGTCCTTATATGGTGTCGTGTCGACGATTCGTCATTTGTGATATTAAATTTCCAAATCCCATTTCCGTTCCAAATTTTCTTTATCTTGTTTGTTTTATTTGTCAGCTCTAGTTTTCTGTCCAATTTCGTTTTGGGCTTGGAAATAGGTAGGTCGTGTTTTTTTATCGTTATAGGTTTGGCGTAGTGGCCACAATCTCACCTGATGTTAAGTAACGATATGGCCCAAGATAATGACACGCTAAACCTAGTGGAAGACTGGCTGTCAAGTGCAGCTGCCGGAACACACCTATTGGTGCTTGGCGACAGATTTTCAACTTGAGCGTGGTAGCTAGCCAGGCAGGCATTAGAAAAAGCCCTACCACCACACTATGGTTTCCTCACGATGTTTTTCTTCACCGAAAGCTCAGGCTCATTGCAGGGATTCCAACTCACGTCAATCGATGCGAAGTCGTACAAGCTGCCATCATTGCTTCATCATTGCGTTGTATACACAGTATGGGTCAGATTTTTTGAATTTCATATAAAAGCCAGTATAGTGTCTTTAAATGAACTATGTATTTCGTGATACCTCAGTTTTTTTTAATATATTTTTCGATCTGAATAAAAAAACAAAAAAAACACTATTCTTGAAATATCTCGAAACGTCTAGAATGTACTCGAATGATCGAGTATATATTCAAAGGTTCAGGTTAGCCCATATAGACATTTTAAATTTGTAATTAATTTGATGCCATAAAAGTAGAAGAGCATTACTAATTATTTTTCTTGCTACATTACCTCAGAAAGATCAGAAACTTTATTTCAGCCAAATGTCCGGGGCTTTTCAAGTTATTTTCCGGCGTCAACAATTTAACTGATGGCAGCCGCCCTACCTTTATCCCAATTAATTAGGGTCGGCACAACATGATTTTGTCTCCCACTCTTTTCTATCGGTAGTGATTTGAATATTTACACTTTTTATACACATATCATTCCTCACACAATCCATCCAGATCTTCTTCGGTTTCTCTCTATTGCTATATCCCTCCGCCTTCATTTAACACTTTTTAATAATATGACTTTCATCCCTCCTCATAACATGTTCATACCATGCTAAACTATTTCTTAATCTTATCCGCTCTAGTTACACCACACACCATCTAACATTTGCATCTCTGCTACATATAATCTTCTTTCAGACGTCTCTTTCGTTGTCCAGCACACAAATTAATATATCATGACAGGTCTCATAATGGTTTTATACACATTGCCCTTAAGTTTCAGGGGCATTCGTGGTTCACATCTCATCCCCAAAAAATGTAGGAATTTAGGAAAATTATTTGATTAAAAAATTGTCGAGGTGTGAGGATCTTTAGTATGCTCAGAAAGCACGATTAACGTAACGTAATAGCTGGATATACATAGTCTATTGTCGTTGTATTGATTGATGTTATAAATTCAATTGGAAATATGGTAAATACCCATTAATAATACATCTGCTCGTACGCTTTGTTTGCTCAGATGGTATTTAAATACATTATGTTTTTGTTTTCGTTTTTAGTCGACATAGGTTTGTTAGTACCAGCTATTTACTTATATTATTTATACAAAACCAGTGCTTTTCCTGCGGTTTCGCTCGCGTCATAACTAACGCCCCATTTTTTTACTTTCCAACTGAATTGCTAAATACAAAATTTCTGCAAAAATTACGGATTTTCATACAAATTTTCATCCCCTTTTTCACCATCTTAGGGGTTGAATTTCCAAAAATCCTTCCTTAGTGCTCATCTACAGTGTAAATGGTACCCGCATGAATTTTCATGGTTCTAGTAGCCCCAGTAGTTTAAGCTGTGCGTTGATTAATCAGTCAATCAGCCAGTCAGTTTCTTTCTTTATATATAAAGATTAATTGATTGTTCAGAGCAAGATTCTTATGGGATATTTATTTATTCATGTTCTCATATTGTTGTCGATATTCTGATAACATTGGGGCGATAAGGTGACTTTTGTTATATTAAAAGTCATGTTTAGAATTTAAAATATTATTATGTTTATTGCATATGCAGTCCAAAGTTTTTGTGTTTATCATTAAACGTGAATGTTAACGACTGTGGCGATCTGTTTTATTATTAGTTGAGGTATGCAGTAGAATTTGTGACTTTTCATTTCTAAATGGAGTCAGAATAACTTTTATTTTTATTTATGTATTTGAGTTCACTTTTGTTTTTTGTTGTCACAAAAAAGTGACGACCATTAAATCTGTTATTAACGATTTGGATGAAATTATGTATTTAGATAATGTTTCTTTCCGGCAAAATGACTACAGCTTCTGATGATAAGTACGGTACAGTCCAATAAGAACGGCGACCGCCGGTGATACAAATATCATCGACATTGGTCGATATCATGCCGGGATGCTGAAATGTTTCTTCATGCCTCGTTTAAAGGACGCGATATCATAGGAATGAGGGAACACGTATGCTGGGAGGCTATTCTACGTCTACATGGTATATCAAAAGTAGCAATAAGCTCTGTTCGTACCATGATGGGTATTACCGTGTGCTGTGGCTCTATAAACCAGACTGCGTGGTTCAGAGGTGGAATGGAGGTGATGGGATAAGGTCAAACAATTCTTCAGAATAGTCACCATGATACAGAGAATGAAACACGCTCAGCGAGGCAATGTCTCTTCACAGCAGAAGCTATTTTAAATACTTAGTGACGTCTGTATTATACACAATGCGGACAGTACGTCGCTGCAACATGTCCATGGCATAGAGAAAGTATTTAATATCCAAGTTTAGCTAATTATTTTTATTTTCATGGCCCTAAGCAAGACACAGTCGTCCAGATATTAACAATTCAAAACATTACAAAACGATTCCCGAAAAATAATTATTTATGTCTAAAATGATGTACGTACAAACAGTCACAAATAGGCGTAATTTGTAGATTGAACAGGCTATGGCAAATAAGAATGCATCATCGGGCGTGCCTGATAAGAAATATTAGAATTTACTAGATAAATACTTGAAGTACGTGATTGTTTGAAACGTTGCCAAACAAAGGTACGACGCAAAGTTACTTCACTATTCTTAGAAATTATGCAAGTATCCTTCAAACGTAATGTGAATAGATATTTATGCAGGCCGGCATGACAGCGGCGACCGCCGATGGATTTCGATCTCTCGGTGGTCGCCGTTGTAATTGGATTGTACTGTGCTTACTATTAGGGATAATAAGTACAGTCAATTTTCCGAGCTATTATAAAAATAGTAGTTAGCTTTCAACGTAATTTATACTAATCATATATTTATGAACATAGAAATGACTGTTTATTGTGATAAATCGACTTGTTTGCTTTACGCACGCACGTAAGAAGTAATATTTAAAATAAAAACATAATAATTATAATTATCCCGCGTGTCAACAAAATTATGAAGTTACATAACTTCATGAACTGATTTTATTCACTTCATTTTATTGATTTTAGTATTTTTTTGTTAAAATAAAATATTTATTGTAATCAAACTAATAATGTTTATTTATTTTTGAAGTGAAACTTCTTATGCGACTTCCAAGCGTTAAACGTTTAACGCACATTATCGGTCTCTCCTCTTTGTGTGAGCCAGAGCGAGAGAGTAAATGTCGGTGTGTATGTATATTGCACACATATTTAAATAAAATAGAAAATGTCTTTTAAAATGAAGTTTCACTTCTATCGTGTGTGAATCGCACACACACCTTTTTTATTTTTACACAGTCTAAAAAGGATTATCAGTATAATGAATTCACATTATTATCATTGATGGCTAATTTCATAATATCGGACTTCCGTCATATGACCTCTCAGTTTTACCTTCCAAGTCTTCTAAGTAGGTAAGGTAAGTGCTGGCCAAATTGACTTATACGCTACGAAAAACTCCAGCATTATAGGTAAACCTCTGCTTGGAAAAAATATGTGTTGTTTTTATAACAAACAAATTTATTACTTGTTATATAATATGCTATAGTAACCACTAGCTAAACTAGTCATACGTGTTGTTAAGCCAGTTTACAAAATAATGTTAGCAATATTTTTGTAAAGAAATATTATAAACATACTAGCTGTGCCCACAGCTCCGCTCGCGTGTACTACAGAATGCCATTGGTCGAGCACACGTGTGAATCGTGCTGCCCCCGCTCAAAAGACTGAAGACAAAAATGCTTATTGTGGATGATCCTTATAAGATTTAGATAAACTTTGCCCTTCATAGATTTCTTTTAAATTATACGCGGGTGAAACCGCGGGTCACAGCTAGTATAAAAATAAATGGAAACAAATTTGACTACAGATTTTACTAAACGTTAATTCCGTTCGAATTACTCTAAAACGCGCCTAGAAAAGTTTTACTTCAGGAATTTGTTTACAGTGTTGGATAATTTTGCCCATGTTTTGATATAAATCTAAAAAAAGAAAATGTTGCTACTTGATTCCTTATTGCTTGAGCACATCCGCGCGTACTACAATGCAGCCCGTTTGCGATCTCTCTCGCACACAGTCCCATCCCTTTCTAATGTTTACCGATCATGTAATAGTAAACAAAGTTTAGCGAACGCCTTTCGATAATGATTATGTGGTGTTTCATTGCGTACCCAACCCACTTTGCTAGTTTTAGGCAATTGAGTAAATATTAAGTTGAGAGGTTATTTTTGAAATATTATTTATACTACATTCCCACTGTTGGGAAAATGTCATTCTTTCTAAACCGCAACTGTTGATAAACTTTTCACGTCGGAGAAACCAATTCAAAACAATACAATCTTGGGCCGTTAAAATTATGTATGTTGCCCTGAGGTAATTAATTTGTCGTTGGTGTGAATTGAATTTGTAGATCGGCACCGTTTTTCAATATTTTTTGAAGTGAAAACTTCTTTAACTCGATCAAACGAAATAGCGACAATAAAAAGAGACAACCATATACATCTATAAGATTTAGCCTACGAGAGAATGAGATAGAATACATTTACATTATACACGGATAATGCAAGTCCTGATCATGATTGAGATCGTCATCGGATTGGCCTAATGGTTTGAGACGACCAGACTTCATACGCAGTACGCGCAAGTAGTCGATAGTTCGAATCCCACTGATTTAAGATATTTAAAAAAATTTTTTAAAGAACATTTTTGTTTCTGAAGGTTTCACTTTTGCACGTATGAAATACTCCACACATTTTTTTTTATACTTGCCCGGCAAAGTGACTGCGCTTTGTCAGATGGTAAGCAATGTGGAATTCAAAAACATCTGTGACCATCAGGAGATCGGCAATCCATCATCGGTCGGCAGTTCTTCTCGGTTATGTATAAAGGCTGATCCCGAAACGGCACTAAATAAGTGTGAATCATACACCGTGACAGAATTATCACCATGTGGTTGCTAGCCAGTCGGGTACAGACGACATTGTACTACCCCTCTTGATTTCTACTGAATATGCACGTGTAACTGTAGCGGGTGTTACGCATGGCGTATGGGGCTCGCGACACAGTCGAACACCATTATCGTATCCTATCACTCATTTCATTGATCTTGCTTTTATATTGGGTTTATTTAAATTAATGTTTGCTTTCAACAAGAATCACCTAGTGATATTCATTGACTTTTATATAAGACTAGCTGTGCCCGTGGCTCCGCTCGCGTGGATAACAGAATACCGTCGAGCAGAATCGTGCCATGTGGCCTCCGCTTAAAAGTGCTTATTGTGAATGATCCTTAGAAGATAGACATACGCATTTGGTGACATTTTTGTAGGTTTTTATAAGATTTACAATTACATAGTATATTAATTTGACATATCACTTTTGGTTTACTCAGCGTAAGCCATTTAATCGCCCCAAAAGCGTCTTTTTTCCGAATTTATTTACCATTATCGTCACTGCTTATTTAGTATGTTACTTTTTGTAACAAAATATATCGTATAACCTGGCCAGATAACATAACTATGAATTAAAGGAAAAACCATGTAAACCAGATAAGTGGTTTCGTTCTTGTTCTCGTGTGAAAAGAACATAAACATATAAGCAGCCAGAGAGACGTTGAGTTTTATAATATGTATAGATGGTGTTTAGAATGTCCGGAGCTTCCACCCCATTTTAGTCTAAACTGAAACGCTAATTTTCCAACTCACCGAAAATGTCAAATATCTAACTTTTGTATTTATGACTCACAAAACGAGTTTAGCTTATTGTGCTTTTAGAAATTCCCAACAGACTGTGTTAAGACTCATCTTTGCGTAATGGTCTGCCATTATCTACTCTCATGGCTAGCTACTGCCATTTTAGTGTTCATTAATCATCTGATTTTTACAAAACAATCGATATTATCGGTATTTCAGACAATCTATATTTATCTACCGCCGTCATATTGATGATAATATCTCAAGCCTAGGTCCGATCCATCGGCATGGAGCCCTTGAGTAAAGCAGCCCGCTCGCGCGATACAGTGACACTGCATTCATGCACGCTCTCAGGTAGATAGGTTCTGTAAGGGACCTTTTTTTTCTGGATACTTTAGACAAAAATTGTCAGATTACTAAATACATATAACACATGTCTTTTCCCTCCTCTACGGAATTTACGGATAGGGAATTAGGCAGACCGTGACTTTATTGCATACGCGCGACAATCCGAGCCGAGGTTCGGCCACTTTGGCACCATTGGAACTTACTGCCTTGATCTCGCGGCTGAGTGCCTTAAGCGCTCGCCCTCAAGCCTGGAGAAGCTATCAGGGGATACAGGGCCCCCAAGTCTAAAAATGTAGAAAGATCGAAAAAAAAATAATAGAAAATCTGTCACCAAGCACAGGTGTGTTCTGGCATTGAGAGCCAGGTGCTCTCTAGGCTGAGCGTGTTATCGTCTTAAGCCACATCTTCGTTTAATATCAAGAGATTGTGGTTTAACGGTAAAACAGCATGACAGTAATGACTGCCAATTTAATTTGACACTGGCGGTCACTGTTATTTCTAGCCTACACTGTACTTTCCATTCGGTACTGTGCAATCATTTTGCTGAGCTAGTGTATAATAAATATTTAAAAAAAAAACTAAAAACACGCTTTAATTACGCACTAAAAATTATAAAACTTCATAAAATCTCATTACCAAGCCCAAACTATTTGACTTGTTAAAACGAATCATATGAGTCTAAACTCGAGGGGTTTGCTAATAACCACTAAAGTGTTCCACTATCCGTCTCCTGGCGCTATCATCAGATCAGCTCCAAGATACCAAATTATAGTGTTGTCATCCGAACTACATATACATACAAATTTTCGTTTCGATACGACAATTAGAAGTAGGCTAAAATTGACTTCTAAGACTTTATTACATTGTTTGTTAGTTACAAGTGAAGCTGATATAAACGTGTTAAAAAGTACTACCACAACTTATAAATTATCCAGCCTGTTACCTTATATTTTGCATGGATGAGTCATTTAATCAAGAAGCTTTGAATGCTATCGCTTTCAAACAACTGTTCTCAAACTGCACTTATTTCAACTTGAGAATGTTTTAGATGCTTCAACAAAATATTATATACTAGCTGTACCCACGGCCCCGCCCGCGTAGATTACAGAATACTGTCGGTCGAGCGCACGCGCGAATTGTGTTTCCTCAAAAATACTTATTGTTAGTGATCCTTAGAAGATAGACATATGCTTAGTAGATAGACACATGACTATTTGTAGATTTTTTTAAGATATAAAATTATTAGTACATTAATTTGATATACCTTTTATGGTTTACTCAGCGTTAGCCATTTAAACGCCCCAAAAGCGCCTTTTTCCGAATTGAATCACCATTATCGTCGCTGCTTATTTCGTAATTTACATCATGTAAGAAAATATACCATACTAGCGCTTTTCCCTCGGCTTCGATCGCTTCAAAATTGCGCTATGCTCCATCTTTTTTTCTTTCTAACTGAATTGCTAATTACCAATCTTCAAAGATTTATCTTCAAAAATGACTGATTTTCATACAATCTTTCCTCCCCTTTTTCACCACCTTAAGGGTTGAATTTCCAAAAATCCTTCTTTAATGCTCACCTACAGTGTAAATGGAACCTTGTTGTGCCAACCCTACGTAGGTATAAGGGTAAGAAGAAGGGGATTAAATCTCCAATATATTAATCAATAGAAGAATAAAAGTACCTATTGGAAAACAATCTTGCAAAGTGAAAGAAATAATAAAGGAGCTCGCGGCTATAGCTTGAGAATCAGTGTTTCTTCGGTCATTAGTCATTGCTGCAAGTCTTTTGATCCATCGACAAGTACAGTAACTCGTTCAAGTTATACTTGAGGCCGCTCAAACGTTACTTGACGCCCGTGACCAACTGAGCTCGAGTCCTGATCAATGGATTCGAGTATTGTACTTTTTTTTCTTCACTTTTCCAGCGATTGTGGGTGCGTTACCACGATACGAAATATTCACATCTTAGGCCAGTTAACCTATACTAATTTTATATAGTTCATGAAATTGTTTGTTTGTTTATTTGAAAGCGCTAATCTCTGAAACACCCAGTCAGATTTCTGAGCTGAGTATCAGTGTATCTGTCTATGACATCGTAGCTCCCAAACGGCTGAACCGTATTTGATTTAGTTTTTTTTAAAGAAGACTTCATCGAGATTATTCTTATCTATGATTCAAGAAAACATTTTCAGCCGTTTGAAGATCATCAGCTCTTTTGTAGTTGACAAATGTGTGGGAGCATCTTCTACAGGTCAGATCGAGTCATAAATTGGTATACTGTTATTTTGGCGCTAGCCAAAATTCAAATACTTTAGAAATATTTCAAGTTATATATCACAATTCTCACAACACTGTTCCGTTATTTATTTAGTTTCATAATTTGTATCGTTGCCTTAATTATAAGACGTGTGTCCTCTTTGCCGGTCGCTTAACGAATGCCACTCAATCGTTCGCAGTTGTTCACTTACGTCGTGGCGGAACTGCATTTTATCCAAACCGGAAGCAGATATTAGAAATACATACATTTTAAATATTTGGAAACTGATTTATAAATTAACACGCTATTTCTATTTTAATCTATCGATAATAATTATAATGCTTAATTGTATTAAAACCAAAACAGCAACTTTTAATATTCCAAATCATTAATATGTGTGAATAAAACATCTACATTATATGTTTAGATATATAATATATTTAAATACCATTAACAGTTATTTCAATAATATAAGAAGATCATGATCACCTTGACCCGATGTTGCGATGATCTGATATCTCCCTAACTCCTCACCAACTTACAGTAGTGCCTAGACGTATCGGCTATAGAGCTCTTGGGTATGGTCTCAATGAAAAGGTTATTTGTGACGGGGTCTAAAAAAAATCGCGTTTCTGGAAGAGCCAGAGGTTGCAGACCCATAGGTTTGAAAATTGGCGTGACAGTGGCGGCCGTCGATGGATTGCAGAATTCTCGACGGTCGCCGTTTTTTTTAAATTGTACTCTGCTTACCATATGGCAAAGTGCATTTTATCTTTCCGTGTTGATGATTGTTTTAAATTTAGTCTGACCCGCATACCACCTTCGGAACGTTTAAATAGATTACTGATAGGTCAGCGGATGTGCAGGAATAGGGACGCAGATGGCAGGATGGGAGATTTTTTTATCGTTATAGGTTGGCGTAGAGGCCACAATCTCACCTGATGTTAAGTGACTTTGTGGCCCAAGATGATAACACACTAAACCTAGTGGAATACTGGAATAATTTACAAATTGAGGTTGGTAGCTAGCCAGACGGGCACTAGAAAAAGCCTTACCACCATGCTATGGTTTCCTCACGAAGTTTTCCTTCACCGAAAACTCAGGCTCATTGCAGGGATTCGAACTTACGTCAATTGACGCGAAATCGTACACACTACCACTCAGCCATCATTGCTTCATGGTTTGGGTGTCACCATAGTCGTATAGGGCTTCGTTTTGATAATTAATGTCCCATTTAACAATATTTTGCTTGCAGCGAGCCATCTGAGTTCGAAATCGGTTTAATGATTTCCAAATGGGGCATGACAGTTTAGGTAACTCCTCTGCGAGTTCTGCATAACATCCTGGTGGTGGTGCTAGGTTTTCCAGCCACAGTCTCCTTCATGCCTCTATTGGGAGAGCGTCTAGAGCATGTGTGTGTTTTATAAAACTCTTTCGGCTTTTTCGTCTTCTTCTATGAGACTGATAACCATAGAGAAGGGTTTAGGTAGTTTGCTTCTAGTTTCCTCTTTTCCAGACCACATGCCACACTCCTTCATATTTCCTGTGGTGCAATACCAGTGAGAGGGAACAATTTGTTGAGAGGAGTGAGCTTTAGGCAACCTGTAATTATTCGACAGGTGTCATTAAGGGAAACATCAACCTCTTTCGCATGTGCTGAGTTATTCCATACTCTGCATACGTATTCACCTACTGAGTAGCAGAGCTCTAGCCCTGTTCTACGGGGGAAATGTAGAACGGCACGACAGGTACAGGAGGTTAACATATAGCAAGCCTATAAATGGATATATTTAGAGTAGGGACGGTAGGGTCCGGTAGACAATTCCATAACGTTCAGATTCTCTCAAAATTGAGTTTTGTAACAAAACTATTTTTAGTTGTTTTTTTTTCGTTATAGTTAAAAAGTTACGTCGCGCGTGTTACGTCATAATGTTAATTTTTACTCATTGTAGCACATATCTGATACACTGTTTTGACTCTAATTCCTTTAACATTATGACGTCACAAACCTGGCGACCAATCAGTGGCGCGTTCGTAGCCATGTGATTCTTTTAAAAAATTATCTATTTTTCAATTTTTTTTATAATTAATAATAAATATTTTAAGAGTTTTTCCCATTGACTATTGATTATGATAAAGCTTAAAATACAGCTTAAAATCGATATTTTATTTTTCAAAAATCAGTTCTTTATACTTAAAATTCCAATTTGAGCATATAAAGGAATGTGAGTTTAACAATTCTTCCACGAGGGAGTGAGATAGCATCGCCGATGTTAGTATTATATAGACTGTGATTATCAGCCAAAGCTTGTACCCAACTAAATGTAGACAGTTTGCCGTCGTGAAAGTGTTAGGGTCTACGACCCTAGGGTACCGTGCGTAATGATGCTTGCGTGCACTCGTTTATGTCGCAGTAAGTATATACATTTTGACTTTTACTGTAACTTCTTTTTTTAACTTTATATGTTAAGCGATTGACGACAATCTCGTCCAATGGTGAGTGACGATAAGACACGGGTAGTAGGAAATCATATTTGGGTTTTAGAAAAAAAGAAATCGTTTTTTTATGTATTTTAAAACTTTATCATAATTATATTAATAGTCAATTGGAAGAACTCTTAAATATTTTTTTATTAAATTACAAAAATTTCAAAATAGAGAATATTTTAAAAATAATCATTTGAATACGAACGCGCCACGATTTGTCGTCTGGTTTGTGACGATATAATGTTAAAGGAATTTCAAAGATTTAAGACTCAAAACAGTGTATCAGCTGTGTGCTACAATGAGTAGAAATTTACATTGTGACGTCACAGGCGCTCGAGTTTGTTCGGGAACGATCGGCGCGTTTTCAGTACTGGTTTGAAAAAAATATTTTTCTTTTTAATTATAGCGATATAAAAACTATAAATAGTTTTGTTATAAAACTTATATATAATCTTTCCAAATATTACATTTTTTTATTTTCAATAACCCATTTGTGTTCGACTTGATTGCAACCACTATACACCAGATGTAACGCCCGCCGTATTCGCTCATTTAAGCGTGTCAAAATGTCAGGACAAACCGATGTATATACTAACCGAGCTGGGTGGTCAGGATCTGTCATGCGCATGACGATAAACCCGTCACAGTGACTCTTTTTCAGTTTGTCGCTCTTCAAGAACTATATATCCAGCTGGCTAATATGTATAATTGTATACTCATGTCAAATTTAGTACTAAGAATCTCTGAGCGAAGCTGCGGACTGGCAGACGGACAGGATGGCGAAACTATAAGGGTTCCTCGTTGACTTCGGAATCCTAAAAAAATTTTAATATATTAAAAACAGTCTTATAATTACATCTCGTTACCAAGCCCAATCTATTTGACTTGCCAAAACGAATCATATGAGACTAAAGTCAACGGGTTTGCTAGTAACCGCTGAAGAGTTCCACTATGCACCTCCTGGCTCCATCACCAGACCCTCGTTACCAAGCCCAATCTATTGGACTTGTCAAAATAAATCATATGAGTCCAAACTCGAGGGGTTTACTAGTAGCCACTGAAGTGTTCCACTATTCACCTCCTGATTCCATCATCAGATCAGCTCCAAGATACCAAATTATAGTGTAGTCTTCCGAACTACATATACATACAAAGTTTCATTTCGATACAACAATTAGAAGTAGGTTAAAATTGACTTTTAAGGTTTTATTACATTGTTAGTTAGTTAGTTACAGGTGAAGCTAATAAACGCGTGTTAAAAAGAAGTTCTACCAGTCTAGAATTAAATCTATAGAGCTTACTCAGCCTTATCTCAACCTTAGCTTAGCTCAGACTAAGTATTAACTCGGCACAATCTTAGATTTTGAATTATAGTCACTACTGCATCACTGCTATTCTTTTTTTTTTCATGTAATAGATAAGTTTTATGTAAGTCGTCGAATTCGATGACTTTTTTTTTCGAACTAACTATACTGTTAGTCATAAGGGCCCTGAAGCCTCAGACGGCTCAACCCGGGCTTGGGGGCGAGCGCTTAAGGCATTCAGCCGCGAAAGCGTGGCAACAAGCTCAACGGTGCCGAAGTCGCCGAACCTCGGTTTGGACTGTAGCCAGATATACAACTTTCGATGACCTAAACTTGCTCAGGTAAAGCTAAGCAAATACTAAGCTAGCGACTATAAATTTTAATTCTCGACTTAATGTTGAGATAAGTATAAGTATAAGTGCGCTCTATAGATTTCAAAATTATACTATCCGATGTTTTATTTGTTTACTGGGTTAGCATATTCGCGACACTTACATATGTTTATCTATTAGTCATTTCCCGCGTGATTACATACTAAAATACGGTTGATGTCAATAAAATATGCATTTTAATTAATTAATTGGGCTATATAGAGCTCGTGCTGAAAATGAGTTCCGTTTAAGTTAAGCAATTAACATATCGCAGTGCTTAGTCACTTAAATTGCTTTAAGATTTAAAAAAATGTTCTCACAGTTGTTGCGGGGAACCACTGTTGACGGTATCGGGCTATGAGATAAGCGATTTTATAAGCTAACGCGTTTATAGTGTACCCGTTGAATTTTATTGAGATTTTGCACGGCCGAATATTGAAAACAAAATTTATGTGAAGCGCTCAAGTAACGCGTCGATCGACGGTGGTTTGAATCACATAATGAGAATGAACTTAAAGAAGCAAAGCTACCACAGTCTAATTGTTATTATGAGTATACTCAATAGCAAGAAGTGATGTCTCAAAAGCGTGTACGGACATCGCGCCGATCGACGACATTACAAATCCCTTCAATGAGCCCTTCACTAAAAGCTGAAGGAAAATATCTTGCTGAAAGCATAGCATAATATGTTAGAGTATTTTCCAATTCTCGCCTGGCTATCTACCACCCTCAAGTTGAAAATTAGTCGCCTTATACCTAAAGGTGTGTTCCGGCAGCTGCGCTTGAGAGCCAGTCCTCCCACTAGGCTTAACGAGTCACGATCTTTGGCCACATCATCAAAAATCAGTGGTTGTAGCTATAACGATAAACCTATAAAGGTTAATAAAAAATATAGGATACTACAGTTATATATATTTAACCACAAGGTCACACAATTTTCGTTTCTTAAAGGAACTAGTTGTGCACCGCGGTTTCATTCGCGTATAATTTAAAAGAAATCGCTGATTGATGGTTTATAATACTTCAGTATAGACAATATTTTTATTGGGCAGCCAGGGTTATGCGTCACAACTCACATGGCTCGTTCGCGCCACTACACCTATATTCATAGACCCGAACCTAGTGATGAATTATTTTAATTTTACATTATCTCCTAAAGTATTAGTCCAAATAACATGCTATAAAGAGCAAAGTTTATCTACATAAAATTGTCTTGATGATGTGAAGTAACTTTCGTTCGTAAGAATTAATATGCCATGCCTTATAATAATGCTCATAAATCACTTTTCAATAAAAAGTTCGGATTAGAGTTAAGCTACGATGAGGTTGGCATATGCGAATTGCTTAAAAGCCTCTAAAAAATTAAGAATTAAAAAAAATCGTTTCAAATTACCTTATTGTGGTTTATATATAAGAAATAGACATATGGTATCGTGGACTTTTTTTTAGATGTACTAAGAAGCAATATTTTTGTAGAATATTGTATCACTAATCATTACGCCAGCGCACGCGGATAAAGCAGTTAGGATGCGCCATTTATTCCCACTTACTTAAGAAAAATAAATATTTAAGGCTAGCTAAAAGGTGTAGCCTCATGCTAGATAGCTTATACTATTCTGGCTATCATATTCAAAAATAATTTTTCGAATCTGACTGGTAGTGTCGGAGATCAGCATGTTTAAACAAACAAACAATAAACTCTTCCACTTTATTATATTATTATAGTATAGATTAGGCATAGAGGATTTAAGAAGAAAGTTGTAAGGGGAGTCAAAAAACATCCAAATTCAAGCCAACATGCCGAGTAACGACCGGGAAATGGCGATAGCGGGGTTATTGAGTTTCGGGATGAACCAGTGGATATCCAGTTTGCATCCACGTAGGACGGCATGAGAGCGGTGACTGCCAATGAATTGCCTATCTTTCGGTAGGCAAAAATTCAGTGACTACCGTGATACTATAAAAAATAACTGAAATTGAAGTATTTCGTGGCCTCGGTATGAAAGGGTAACACTGAAGGATAAGGAAAGTCCCTGTTACTTGTATAGATTTGTGTTTATTTTGTTTTTTATTGGGTTTTTATCATGGTAAGGAAAATAGGTACTATAGGACGTTTGCTAACACTGTGACTTTGGATTTTACGCCACACTTATAATTGACTTGTGTTCTTTAAGTACAAAATCTTTTTATATAATTACTAGCTGTGTCATCGGCGTTGCTCACGTGAATATATTGATAATTGAAAAAAAAAACGTTTTTAAAAATTACATGGTTTTTTGTCTGCCTAAATGTTAATTGCAGGACCTCTTTGTGCGTAATACTTATTTCCTAAACAATGAGACCTAATTGGATGCCGTTAAGGACTATTATTATATTTAATAACAATGAAGAAAATATAAAATTTGATTACGATTAATGATTTGCATGTCATGTACAATAAATAATCAGCTTTATTACTTAAAAGTGGTCAATTTGATTTAAATATCATGATAGATTTAAGGTACTGCCCATTTTTTGTAGTTATTTGATTAAGTCCTGATTTTCATGATTGTGATCGTCGTCGGATTGCCCTAGTGGTGTGAGACGACCAGACTTCATGCGCGGTACGCACGACTGGTTGATAGTTCGAATCTAGCTGATTTAGGATATTTAAAAAGTAAACTGTTTTTTTTTCTGAAGGTTTCATTTCTGACACCTGTGAACTGCTGCACAAATATTTTTCTTACTTTTTGTGCGGAACACTAATTATTTTTCTAAAATAAAAGTAGCCTAAATTATTTCTTATAACATCAGCTATCTGCCAGTGAAAATTGCGTCAAAATCGGTCCAACCGTTTCGGAGATTACCCGGAACAAACAGACATACAAAATAAAAATTCCAAAAATGGATTTATTGTTATATGTACCGTGTATACTTTCATATGCATTTAAGTAAAAAGCTGTTTTATTGACATAACAAACGGACACCTCATTTTTATTATATGTATAGAGATGCATGTTTGTTCCCCATGGACTCCAAAACGGTTAGAGCGAATTTCAGACTTTGTTCATATTAGCCCAGCGGGGGTGATCTTGCAAAATTTGGTAGAGATCTGATAGAAAAAAAAATCTAAACCACAGTAACGCATGGCCATCTTTGCTAGTTATTTATAATAATTATGAACTTGAGTAGAACTGCATAGGAAACACGATGGACACAACGATAGGTCCCCATGCGTGTCCATTTTTAATTGAGCGGATCCTAGGCCTATTTTTCCGTTAATGATGTGGGCTTTTGTTTGGTATGTGTTTAGACGAACTACTAGACTACTATCTCATTACTAGGGACAGTAGACTAGCCAGCTGCTCGCTACAACGCTGGTAGGATAGTAGATATGTCATCATCATCATCATGTCAGCCGAAAGACGTCCACTGTTGGACATAGGCCTCCCCCAAAGATCGCCACAACGACCGGTCCTGTGCTGTCCGCATCCAGCGGCTTCCCGCAACCTTTACCAGGTCGTCGGTCCACCTTGTGGCGGGTCTGCCCACGCTGCGTCTTCCGGTACGTGGCCGCCACTCGAGAACTCTTTGACCCCATCGGCCATCTGTTCTACGAGCTACGTGGCCAGCCCACTGCCACTTAAGTGTAGCTATTCTTCGGGCTATGTCGGTGACTTTGGTTCTCCTGCGGATCTCCTCATTTCTGATTCGATCACGCAGAGAAACTCCGAGCATAGCCATTTCCATTGCCCTTTGAGTGACTTTGAGCTTTCTTATGAGGCCCATAGTTAGCGACCACGTCTCAGCTCCATATGTAATCACTGGCAACTACACTGGTCAAAGACTTTCGTCTTGAGACACTGCGGTATCTTGGACGAGAATATGTTACGTAGCTTCCCGAACGCTGCCCAGCCGAGTTGGATTCGACGATTGACCTCTTTCTCGAGAAAATTCTATGGACAGTTATACACATCAACACAGAAACCCGTTACGGATCTAGCTAAAGACCCAAGAGCTAGATTGACTCGACACTACACAGAAGACATCCCGGACGTCAGCTTGTACGAGATTAGTATGGCTCTCAAACAGCTTAAAAACAACAAAGCTCCCGGAGATGACGGAATCACAGCCGAACTATTGAAGGCGGGTGGTAAACCAGTACTGAGGGCCCTTCAGACATTGTTCAATTCCGTCATCCACGAAGGTAAAACGCCGCAGGCATGGAACAAAAGTGTGGTGGTACTCTTCTTCAAAAACTGAAACCCATCTCATTTTTGAGCCATGTTTATAAGCTGTTTTCGAGAGTTATTACGAACCGTCTCGCTCGCAAGTTCGACTACTTCCAGCCTCCCGAACAAGCCGGTTTCCGAAAAGGCTATAGTACCGTAGACCACATACACGCATTACGGCAGGTTATACAGAAGACCGAAGAGTATAACCTACCTCTTTGTTTAGCGTTTGTGGACTACGAGAAAGCCTTCGATTCGATTGAGACCTGGGCTGTACTACAGTCTCTTCAGCGGTGCCAAGTAGACTACCGGTACATCGAAGTGTTGAAGTGTTTGTATGAAAACGCCACTATGTCAGTTCGACTGCAGGATCAGAACTCGAAACCTATCCTGTTGCGGCGGGGAGTCAGACAAGGAGATGTTATCTCTCCTAAACTGTTCACCGCTGCACTGGAAGATGTTTTCAAGGTTCTGGACTGGGAAGGACTAGGCATCAACATAAACGGCGAGTACATCACCCACCTTCGGTTTGCCGACGATATAGTAGTCTTGGCTGAGACCATGGAGGACCTCCGTGTGATGCTCGATGACCTCAGTAAAGCCTCTGAACGAGTTGGTCTTAGAATGAACATGGACAAGACGAAGATTATGTCGAACGTCCATGTAGTGCCAACTCCCGTGAAGATTAGAGACTATACGCTTGAAATTGTTGAAGATTATGTTTACCTGGGACACACAATCCAGTTAGGTAGATCCAATTTCGAGAAAGAGGTAGATATGTAATTAAAACCAATTATAGATTAGTTCATTAGTAAGAGATCGTTGGATCAAAATCCTTTACACAAGACAGAACTTTTATGTGATTAACATTATGAACGTTGATACTGTTTGGTTGGTTATATACAAATCTTGTGGGAGGTTATCTGATTGATATTGTTATACCTGTGGAAAATAAAATGCCGTTTGTTTTCATGATATAATTTATTTGTACTTAACAAGACAAAAGCGGAACAAACTTTCTCACTATTCAGATATTCAAAATCGCAGTGTTCAGAAAAATCTGACTCTGTGGTTCACTATTCTGTGGTTGTGGTTATAGACTCTGTGGTTTACACTACTCTGTGGTGTCAGATTTCTTTCTTTTATCGCCGCTTTTATTCACTTGGTAGTCGTAAAACGGAACTGTCCTCCGTTGAAATATGGCTCGATTATGTATCCAAATAAAACAAGGTTCTAAAATTTCTAGAGTGACCTTGATCTATTTTAGCGTACCGACATCAGAAGTGTGCTATTTTTAGAAATTGTTCGCTAACGTAATTGGAATACATGCTTGATGTTTGTTTTGGACTCTAGATTTTCCCAGATATTTCGAGAATAATATTTTTTTTTTAATTTTAATCTTAAAAATATGAATGTTGGAGATGTTGTTATATTATGTTGATGTGGGAAATACAATTGATATCAATATCTAGAAACAATATTGAAGCACTCCAAAAGCCCTCCTTACTTATATCTTTTCGTCTTTATTAGTTTTTGTTAGATTTTTAACCGCAAGTCAATTATTATATACCCATGGTCACTATGGTCAGGTATATTTGCTTTGGGTTTTTTCGTCGTATTGTTCATAACTGATATGTTGAATTAATTGAATTTTATCATATTTATTATGTACAAGATCAGGCGCTAGGTTTCGTTTACGAGAAAATGTATAATTTATCTGTACAATAAATAGGCTCTATTAGTAGAAGTTATCCTGCTAAAATTGAAAAGTGCTAGTTCTATATTTTATGATAAAAATATATGAGATTGAATTTTTCCGATGTGCGCGCAAATTTTTTTTATCGTTACAGGTTTGGCGTAATGATAACAATCTCACCTGATGTTAAGTGACGATGTGGCCCCCAAGATGATAACACGCTAAACCTAGTGGAAGACTGGCTCTTAATTGCAGCTGCCGGAACACAACTATTGGTGCTTGGCGACAGATTTTCAACTTGAGGGTCAAGTTGAAGTCAGGCGGGCCTTAGAAAATACCCTACCACCATGCTATGGTTTCCTCACGATGTTTTCCTTCACCGAAAGCTCAGGCTCATTGCAGAGATTCGAACTCACGTCAATCGACGCGAAGTCGTACACGCTACCACTGAGCCATCATTGCTTCAACATTGCAACAAAAAGTCAACACTATGAAGTCGTCATATAACATCGAGTTTGACTTTTCAAGGATCCGCATGCAAAGAGTCCAAAATCGGTTTCTCCGTCGCCTGCTTGACCCTCCAGCCTTCGTTAGGAACATGGACCTCCACAGGGACATGAGGCTTCCCTCGATAGAAGCCTATGTGAAATATCTCACCAGGAGATACTTCGATAGCGCTTCGAATCACCCCAACCCGCTCGTAAAATCCACCGTGAACTACGTCCCAGACAACTCGATCCCCGTTGCCAAACGTTATAAACGCCGTCCGCGAAATCTCTTTGTCGATCCCGACGACGACATCGAGAAAGCTAATAATTACTACGCGTCCGCTCCCGCAACATATGCGTGCTCGCGCCCACGCCCGCGAAACCACCGTTCCCTCCGCAGGGGACGAACGGTTAACTTCGCGCCCGCACACCCGCCACGACCACCTTCCTCTGCGGAAACTCAACCGTAGGTCCGATCCATCGGCATGGAGCCCTTGAGACAAGCAGCCGCTCGCGCGATACAAGTGACTGTACAATCACTAGCTTTCACAGCCATACATGACACTGCATTATACACACATGCACAACACACATAGGTACATAGGTTCTGTAAGGGACCTTTTTTTTTCTTTTTTTGCCTAGTTAGAGTAGACAAAAATTTCAGACCACTAAATACACATACACATGTTCCTTCCCTCCTCCCAGGGGGCAGAAACATGTATATATGTATAGTTAGTTTAGATCGAATTACGGATAGGGAATTAGTCAGATCGCGACTTAATTGCATACGCGTAACAGTCCGAGCCGAGGTTCGGCCACTTTGGCACCCTCGGATGTTGTTGCTTAGCTTTCGTGGCTGAGTGCCCTAAGCGCTCGCCCCCAAGCCCGGTAAAGCTGTAAAAGCCGTAAAGGCTCCAGGGCCGCTCAGGCTAACAGTGTAGTCAGTTCGAAAAAGAAAAAAAAAAAAATTTTTTCAAGGATGTATAATTTGTAACGTCATTCTGCCCGTCTCGGCCACGTATATTATTACACTACGGGACCCTACACTGCGCGTGGCCCGACACGCACTTGGACCAATTTTTTAATTGTTTTTATACTTGATTCTTAATGCCTTTGTAAGTAAACTAGCGGTGCGCCCGAACCTTCGCGCGCGTTTATTTCACAGTAATTATTTTCATCTCGTAGTTTGATTTTTACTCATATTATTGACAATATAGACTATATTGAGAGATGACATTTTATACTTCTCATCTACAAAATTTCATAAGAATCGGTCAAGGCGTTTTGAGTTAAATGCGGACATACAAACAGACAAACAATATATTTTTTTAAATTTTTTAATGTCCTTTATATAGCATGTCTATCGGAATACATGGAAAAAAAGTTTCCTCGTACAAAGTTTTAACCCTTTTTTTTTTTTTTTTTTTTTTTTTTTTTTTTTTTCGAACTGACTACACTGTTAGCCTGAGGGGCCCTGGAGCCTTTACGGCTTTTACAGCTTTACCGGGCTTGGGGGCGAGCGCTTAGGGCACTCAGCCACGAAAGCTAAGCAACAACATCCGAGGGTGCCAAAGTGGCCGGACCTCGGCTCGGACTGTTGCGCGTATGCAATTAAGTCGCGATCTGACTAATTCCCTATCCGTAATTCGATCTAAACTATCTATACATATATACATGTTTCTGCCCCCTGGGAGGAGGGAAGGAACATGTGTATGTGTATTTAGTGGTCTGAAAATTTTTGTCTATTCTAACTAGGCAAAAAAAGAAAAAAAAAAAGGTCCCTTACAGAACCTATGTACCTATGTGTGTTGTGCATGTGTGTATAATGCAGTGTCATGTATGGCTGTGAAAGCTAGTGATTGTGCAGTCACTTGTATCGCGCGAGCGGCTGCTTGGCTCAAGGGCTCCATGCCGATGGATCGGACCTAGGCTTGAGTTGCCGCAGAGGAGGGCGGTCGTGGCGGGTGTGCGGGAGCGAAGTTAACCGTACGTCCCCTGCGGAGGGAACGGTGGTTTCGCGGGCGTGGGCGCGAGCACGCATATGTTGCGGGAGCGGACGCGTAGTAATTATTAGCTTTCTCGATGTCGTCGTCGGGATCGACAAAGAGATTTCGCGGACGGCGTTTATAACGTTTGGCAACGGGGATCGAGTTGTCTGGGACGTAGTTCACGGTGGATTTTACGAGCGGGTTGGGGTGATTCGAAGCGCTATCGAAGTATCTCCTGGTGAGATATTTCACATAGGCTTCTATCGAGGGAAGCCTCATGTCCCTGTGGAGGTCCATGTTCCTAACGAAGGCTGGAGGGTCAAGCAGGCGACGGAGAAACCGATTTTGGACTCTTTGCATGCGGACAAAGTTATGTTTGGACATATGTGCGAACGCTGCGCAGCTATATGTCAAGATCGGACGGACGCACATCTTGTATAGTGTAAGCTTATGTCTTAAGGACATTTTGCTTACCGAACTGAGCAGGGGTCGCAAGCGGGAAAGGACCCAGACGGCCCTATTCCGGACTATAGTAACGTGTGCGTTGAAGTTAAGCTTCGAGTCGAGGGTGACACCCAGATATTTTGTCTTGGTGGCCCAAGGGATATTACTACCGAATAAAGTTAGAGGTCCTACCGTGCGTGGTAGTTTACATGTATGCGGTTCGAACATAATCGCGGCGCTCTTTACCGGATTAATAGCTATTCGCCACGTTCGAAACCACTCCCCGAGAGTGGTTACGGCACGTTGGACTGCGCAGGCGAGATTTTTTCTGTGTCTGTTTGACGCGTATATGACTGTGTCGTCAGCGTAGAGCCCTACCTCGACCCCGGGGGGCTTCGGGAGGTCGCTGACGTACAGATTGAAAAGGCAAGGCGCCAGAATGGAACCTTGCGGGACGCCTGAGCGTATAGGGTGGGCGGTAGATAGTACTCCTTCCACTCGGTAGTGAAAGGTGCGGTCGCGTAGAAAATCATGAACTAGGTGAACTAACCTATCCGGGACTTCTAAATGGTGAAGCTTGTGGACCAGTCCGGCGTGCCAGACCTTATCGAAGGCCTTGGCTACGTCGAAAAAGACCGCAAGCGTGCGGGCGGGAGCGATATTGCTCTTGGCGAAGTTACTCGTGATGTGCTCCGTGAGGCGGTGCACTTGATGTGTACACGAGTGACGGGCGCGAAAACCGAACTGTTCGGGCGGGTATAAATTCTTGTCGTCTATAACGACCTTGAGACGGTTCAGAAGGATCCGCTCATAGAGTTTCCCTAGAGTGTTTAGGAGACTGATCGGGCGATAGCTATCGGGAAGCGAAGCTTTTTTGCCGGGCTTGCGAATACCTACAACTATAGCTTTTTTCCAGACGGCTGGAAAATAGCAGTGGGCTATGGCTGCATTGAAGATGCAGACCAAAAGAGCTATGAGGTGATCAGGAAGAAGTTTGAGTACTTCATTCCTGATACCATCAGGACCGGGAGATTTCCTAGGCTTAAGGCCTTTAATGATAGAACAGACCTCACCTGGCGTGACCGGGGTTAACGTTTCCGCGGGGGGAATCAGCGTGAGTTCCTGAACGGCGGTCTCGATAGTTTCGATGTGGGCAGTGTCTACGTTGTCGCAGTTTGGGGAGCACTGGCTCTCCAAGCTTGCGGCAAGGCATTCTGCCTTATCGTCGCTGTCAAACGCGAGTGGGAGATCGGGGCCCCTTTCGAGGGGCGGCATCTGGGTGGAAGCTTCTAACTTCAGAGAGCGGGCGAGGTTCCAGTAAGCCAGATGGGACGGCTTGAGACCCTCTAAGAGGTTATCCCACCGGTGACCTCTGTACTCTCCGATGCGAGTTCTAACCTCTCTCTGAAGTTGTCGTAATCTACGGGTGTTATCCCTCGTCGGATAAGAGTCATGTGCACGTGTCGCGGCGTTCTTTTCCGTGATTAACGCTCGTAAGCCGGGGGGGAGTATAAAACGGCGTTCGTTCGCCGTTTTAACCCTTGTATTACACCCTTAAGTGATATTTTTTTGTATTAATTTGAAATTACGCGTGTTAAATATCAGGTCAATAGCCATATTATGTGTGCATAATTATAAGACAATTCTTTTAACAAACAAACTTTCATCCCCTATTTTACATTCTTAGCTGATGAAATTTGATAAATGCTGATACACGTGTTTCATTATTTTTATTAAAGAGTCTTATTAGGTACTAAATTTCAAGTCAAAAGACTATGTTTTTTCACCCATCCCATACAAACTTTCATCCCCTATTTTACACCCTTAGAGGTTGAATTTCTCATAATCCGTTCTTATTGGGCGTCTATACCGCGAAAGGAGTAACTATGCTAATTTTCAAGTCAATCGGACCTATAGTTTCGGAGATCTCGTGATGAGTGGTATTTCGCTTTTAAGATTAAAAAATAAGCTGCCAAGTCTATGTGCTAATTAATTAGCATATGTTCCCACGTACGTACTGCCTAGTTATAACAAGCATTGACGTAGCAATTGCAAGAAGAATTTTGAAGCAATGATTGCGGCTCAGTGATAGTCAGTGAGGACACCGCGTCGATCGACAAGAGTTCAAATCCCTAGTGTGTTAATCTTGGTCCACATCGTCACTTCATATCAGGTGACATTGTGGTCTTTAAGCTAAATCTATAAACTACCACGGTATGCATACGTGGGAATATATGCTGCCTTCAATATTAGATAATCTACCAAATACAGTGAAACCTGGATTAATAGGATCTGAAGTAACCTATATTTTGTTATCACTTATTATCATTTACTTTCATTTACCCAGTTTCCCAAATAGGTAGGTTAACATGACAGTTGTCTTATTTATAGAGGGTCCCCCTATTAGTCACGATCATAATTCAATAATAACTTTAATTTATCAGCGGCTGTTAAAGAATTACACTTTGGTTTCGGCATTATATAGTGATATAGTTCCGTCACTGTATAATAGGTGGCGTGCGAGTCATTTCATATTGTTGAATGTGTGTATTTTATATTTTCATTTCGGCAAAGTGTCGTCATTGTTTCTGAATGTAAGCATAAATGATGACGTTTGTCGATCGTTGCTATCATTCCAGCTGCCATTCTTCTCGGCTGTAGGATATATAGTAACATAGGTAATAAAAATATACCATAGATCATATTATACTTTTATACATACATATATTACTTTTAAAATATTTTGTTAAATCGCATTTTGGCTTCAAAGATACAGGCTCTGCCTAGTTTGGAAGTCACTGTATAATTTGTAATGAAAACCTGAAATGCGTAATAAATAAATTTTGATTTTTTTAAAGGTATAACGTTGTCGTGACGGGCTCCGTGACGTCACTCAGGAACAGTGTTTATTGTAGTTGACTTAATAACTCCAACTCCAATCCAACAACTCGAATTAAATTGACTTAACAGTCGGTCGTTGCTTAGTATCGCGCCCCAAGCCAATAGTGATGAAGTCAATAGTACGGATACTAAGTCATTAGTACGGTTTCCATAATTATATCGAGGATTCTCCGACATGTTATTTATTATTTTATTTTACTTGGAAGTCGCTCCTTGTAACAATATACCGGTTGAACATGAAACGCGACAAAACAAAAGAGAGTCACTGACTGACTGACTAATTTTGTCAAAGACCAGCACAGTTTTAATACTAGAAATAGATATCAATTAGTCATACCGTGTTTTAGACTTAGTAAGACTAATAAACGTTTATTTAGGTAATAGTGTTAGGTTCTATAATAAGATCCCGAAGTACATAACTGATTTGACGAGCAATGATTTCAAGGACCATTTCAAGCCGGTTTTACTCTCAATAGGTTATTATAGGGTGGATCATTATGTGAATGATAGTAATGTCTGGATTGACGCCCTCTCTGTGCATCCACTTAATCTATACATATTATAAAAGTCAACGTCTCTCTGTCTGTCTGTCCGTTTATCTTCTTTTCACGCGAAAACCACATCCTATTTACATGTTTTTTATTTTTATTCATAGCGGAGCTATCTGGCTAGGTTGTAGGATATATTTTGTAAGTTAAAATGACATAAGAAATAAGCAGTGACGATAATGGTGAATCAATTTGGAAAAAAGACGCTTTTGGGGATTACGCTGAGTAAACCATACGAGATATACCAAATGAATGTTCTACATAATTGTATATATTAAAAGGCCTACAAAAAAGTCAGCAAGAGCACATATATATCTTCTAATAAGGATCATTTACAATAAGCATTTTTGTCTTCAGTCTTTTGAGCGGGCGCAGTCCGATTCGCACGTTAGCTTGACTGACGGCATTCTGTAGCCCACGCGAGCGGAGCCGCGGGCACAGCTAGTTATAAATATGATTATTGCCTGTAATAAATATTTATACAGTTGGAAAAAATAAGAAAAAGGATAAGCCAGTTCTTCTCAATGACTGGAATGTTTGTCCGAACCGGTAGTATTATAGTAGTGTTTAACGTTCATAGTGCCTTCTTAGAGCCTAATTGAATAAAGAATTTATTGATTTTCATTTTGGAGGTATCATATCATTATATGCATGACGGTCGCGACCCTGTCTATCTTATACGTATTTATTATATATTAAAATATATTTACTTATAAATACATACAACTAATATTCTATTATTATTCATATTTATTTATTATCCAGCTTATGCTGAGTTGTGCGCTCTTTGCAGTGGTACTACGGCACCTAGGTTTATATGAAAACGTTATTGACTTTTTTAATTTTTCTTATTCAGTGTTTAACATTTATGTGATTTAAAATTTGGTACTACGGCACATAGGTTTATATGAAAACGTTATTGACTTTTTTAATTTTTCTTATTCAGTGTTTAACGTTTATGTGATTTAAAATTTGTCTTTAAAAACTGTGTGCCCGTATGTTCTCTGCAATAAATGTACTTTCTTTCTTTTTTTTTTCTTTCTTTTAGGTTGGTGCAAATACCACCCTGCTTGATAACTGATTATACACAAGCTGATCCCACTATAACGGGTGTTATACACCTAGTGTAAGTCGCGATCCAGTCGGTAACCGATTTTATGCTTCAATCTAGTATAGTCGCTGGGCATAAGAACGGAAACGAAAGTGAAACCTTTCCTTAGTTTATCCATTACACAAAAAGTTTAGTTCGGATTATTGACTGCGACTCGCATTACTGTATAGGAATGTCGCTTTAATTTTAACCACTTTAATATACACACCTAAGTTCTCGAGAGTGAGTCCCCGTGCTTGGAAAACGGTTTGGTTGTAATATGTAATGCCAGTGTTGTTAGGGAGTTTCATAACATGTATTTGGATAGGTTAATGTGCTTCAATTTTTTTTTTATTCCAGGTAGGGTGTCTTTTTAGTTTGACTCACACGGCGTGGGCTGTCGTGGGTTCGATTCCCTGCAACGAACCTAAGCTTTCGGTGAAGGATAACATCGTAATGAAACCATAACATGATGGTAGGCCACTTTGTAATGTCTGACTAGCTAGGTACCGCCCAAAAATTTAAAGTCTGTCGACAAGCAAGTAAGTATAGGTGTGTTCCAGCAGCTTCACTTGAGAGGCAGTTCCCCCGTTACACTTAGCGTGTCACCATCTTGTACCACATCGTTATTAATCATCAGATGAGATTCTGTTCAAGCGCTAAAGTTATCTATACATATTATAAAACTCAAAGTCTCTCTGTCGGTCTGTCCGATTTACATATTTTAATTCATAGCTATGTTATCTGACCAGGTTATAGGATATATTTTGTAAGACAAAGTAATATACGAAATAAGCAGTGACGATAATGGTGAATCATTTCGGAAAAAAAAACATTTGGGGTGCTTAAATACGCGCTTACGCTTACGCTTACGCTGAGTAAACCATATGAGATATATCATATTAATGTTATATATAATTGTAAATCTTATAAAGACCTACAAAAAAGTCACAGTTTGCATTTGTTTATCTTTTAAGAATCACCCACAATAAGCATTTTTTCCGTCTTTTGAGCGGGGACAGCACGATTCGCGCGTGCGCTCGACCGACGGCATTCTGTATACCATGCGAGCGGAGCCGCGGGCACAGCTAATAAAGAATAAAGAAAAGATATTCGTATTTGAATTTTATTAATAAATTTAACTATAGATTAAACTCTATGTTAATTTCGTCTGAAAAAGATTAGAACTACTCTTGCGAGTAGCGCATTAAGTAGTTTTACTTGAAAAAAAAAAACACCTACCAGTTATGGTGTCATTGTATCCAACGCTAGCCTTACGTCACATTAAAAAAAACCATGTCCATAGTACAAGTAAAGAGTTAAGCGGAACATTGCAAAGTGAAACCAGTGTGTTTGTTAACCGCTTGCAACTTTTGCTCATTATGACCGAGTGTACAGCTTTCTACTGCAATTTATAATGTTATATCAAACAAGTTTAAACGTTTTGGTTTCGTCCTTTAAGAGCTAACTTGGATCTCTAATGTAACTAATATACTGGCGAATATAAGGCGAAAGTAAGTGGGTCAATTAATTAATATGCCCACTCTTTGGAGAGGTATAATCTTTCGATTATTCGAAAAAAAAAAGAAAAATGTTATCAGAGGTCTCCGTCTTTTTTTTTTGCGAACTGACTATACTGTTAGCCTCAGGGGCCCTGGAGCCTACAGATGTCTCCGTCGCGCACTTGCGATTGAAGGAAAACACAATAGAATAAGCTTCTACCTTACCTAAAAACTTCTACTTTACTTAAAAAAACCCATTTAAGATGTGTTTTCTGACATAACCCCAGTTTTTTTACCCTTATAGGTTTCACGTTGTGGCTCAATCTCACTGATCTTAAGTGACGATGTGGCCCAAGATGGTAGCACACTAAACCTAGTGGAAGACTGTTTATAAAGTGCAACTGCCGGAACACACCTATTGGTGCTTAGCGACAGATTTTCAACATGAGAGTGGTAGCTAGCCAAGAGTGCATTAGAAAAAGTCCCTACCACCATGCTATGGTTTCATCACGATGTTTTCCTTCACCGAAAGCTCAGGCTCATTGCAAGGATTCGAACTCACGTCGCTCGACGCGATATCCATACACGCTACCACTGAGCCATCATTGCGTCAAAACTACTGTACAATATAACACGTAATATGGACAATAATCTTAAACTTTTGAAGGAGTAAATTTATTGTAAAAATATTAGAATCCTTTTCTATACAGCGTTCAATATCCTACAAGAATACGTTTACCAGTATTTTTTGTGAACTGATCTGTTGATGAGCTATAGAGTTCAAAAGTGAAAAAAAAATCCCATACAATTTAAATGGGAAATAACAAATTGCGATGATGCTTCTGTTAATCTGATTATTAAGAGCACAAACTTTCACAGATTTTTTGTTGACATTCTGACCATTATTTTATAGTAAATAAGTATATAAAGTAAAACGAGTTTTTGACACGGTTGAATTGAATATATTATGAGATTATGTGTGCCCCACGGTTTCACTCGTGTTAAGTTTATTCGGCCGAATCTCCACCGCGCCCGTCTAGCCTATTGTCGTTTTAACTTCCCGTACTTTTTTAACTAGCAGATTATGCGACGTATAATGGCTGGCAGTTATTAGATTATCGCGTTGAAACAAGGCTCTTTGATAAACTCTAATACCATTTTTGACCGAATACATTGAAAGTCGTTAGATCTAAGTGGTTTTGTTTTTGTTAAGGGGATTTGTTCTACATAATTGTTGAACTTAAAATGTCCTACAAAAGAGTCCGTTATAACATCTATCTATCTTCTAAGGGTCGTCCACAATCTATACATATAGTAAAATTGAAGTGTCTGTTTGTAATGTCAAAATAACAAATTTTTACTTAATGCATATGAAAGTATACACGCTACCTATTACAAAAAACCGAATTTTAAAATTTTTGTCTGTCTGTTCCGGGTAATCTCCGAAACGGTTGGACCGATTTTGACGGGACTTTCACTGGCAGATAGCTGATTTTATAAGGCATAACTTAGGTTACGTTATAATAGGTGTGTTCCGGCAGGTGCACTTGAGAGCCAGTCTTTTAGGTTTACGTGTTATCATTTTGGGCCACATCGTCACTTAACGTCAGGTGAGATTGTGACCACTACGCCAAGCCTACAAATATAAAAAAAAGCCGCGGGCACAGCTCGTATTTAATATGACCTGTCGGTAGGGGAAGCGGGTCCTTGTAAACAATATATCGTAATCCTGTTTGTCTGCAGTGTAGTCTCGCATCCTAATTCTTAAACATTTAAAAGTCGTTAACGAGTTAGTAAAACTAAGTTCTTACCACACACACTAATGTTTTTAAAGAACTCCGTAATTACTACGAGACACATTAACCTGTTTTTTAAAAGTTGATTTATAGTTTTTCTTTTAAAAATAAATTGTCTAGCTCATGCATATGAAAACTTCCAAAATAAACTTATATATTCAAAGGACAAAAGTTTTTTTTTTTAATACTACAATGGTGGCTCACGAGTATATGGCCCGCCTGGTGGTAAGCGGCTACCGTAGTTCTGGACGCTTGTAATACCATAGGTATCACTAGCGCGATGCCGACCTTGATCCCCCTACCACAGGGAGCTCTGGAAACCCTACTCACCGCAGGAATACAACACTAGGTTATTTGTCTCTGATCTTCTGCAGGGTGGAGGTATTCCACCAGTCGGACTGCCCGAAGTAGAGAGAAATCTCCAAATAAATTTCTCTGTGCCCTATTTAGGACTATTGGTGGCCTGCGGCTTCACACGGTTTTAATAAGCAGTAATCAGTTTCTTCTCGTTATTTTACTTATATTATTTACAATTGAGGAAAGACATACGAAAGTTTTCTGTGTAAAAAATTAGATAAAAATCAGTCAAGTTGGTTTTCAGTTAAATCTGAACATACAGCAAGAAAAACATTTTATGTCATATTCGTAATCGGTGCCCTTTATAAATAAATTTATATCAGGAAATATATATATGAACTAGAGATTTATTAATATAGATACTGTCAAGACATTGCAGTGTTATCAATCACGCAAAAATGCAGATTTTCGCTTATTAAAATGTACTTAAAACATATTTTCTAGAATTTGTAAAATTTTTATAAACGCAGTCATATTTTGGTCCAGCGTCATAATAAAAATAACAAAGTTACCTTTTCACTCATAAAATATAAATCATCGAGGAAGTAAACAAGATAATATACGTAAAAGTAATAGTGTCTACGTTACACAGAAATACAAACATAATTTTGCACTTGTGAAAGTTAAAATGCTATAGTACGACGAAGGGGTACTTGATGTTAATAGAGGTAAATGTAATTCTGTCGACACAGAAACCGCACCTTGTCGGTGAGTAAGGCAGTGTGGCACCGGTTTGCCTTAATCACATAAAACTATGCACAGGTCGGGCTTGGTTCTTGCTTTACAAACAATTTATCCGTTGACCCTATATCAAGGGCATTTTTTAAAGCAAAATTAAATCCTTCTTTTATAGGTATACATTTTAAAGAATATGAAAAATAGATGAACTTGTAATCGCTTAATTAACTTTGAACACAGATTTTAAAGAACAGGTTTACTGCGTATCCTTGAATACAATTTTCATATTCGTGAATATATCTGCTTACATTTCTACATCCATTTGCCCCAAAAGTTGTCTTTACGTTTCAATCGTTTTTATCAGTTCTAGTTTTTTATGTTTATTAATTTTAGGTTTCAGCGTTTGGTCACAATCTCACCTGATTTTAAGTGAAGATGTGGCTCAAGATGGTAACACGCTAAGCTTAATAGGGGAATTGGTAATGAAGTGCAGCTGCCGGAACACACTTATACGGGTGCTTGGCGACAGATTTTCAACATAAGGGTGGTAGCTAGCCAGGGGCGCATTAGAAGTAAACCTATCACCATGGTATGGTTTCATCGCGATGTTTTCCGTCATAAAAAGGTAACGCTCATTCGAACTCCCGTCGAATTGGCGTCGTATACGCTACCACTGGGATATCATTGCTTTAGTTGCATCAGCTTCTAAATCTTTAATATATTTTAAAGATTTTTTTTTGTCTCTAACATATGGTACGTGGGTAAAACAATAAAACATAAATTTGTACATTTTTTATATTTTGCGAATAATAATAACTACTTACCTGTTCTATTATTTTTAAATAAAAAAAAAACATTAGCCATTTACAAGTTTGGTTGCCTTTGATAAAGTTTCAACTTACGATACTGTCTCGCCGCAAAAAACGCTTAGACTATTGAAATAATTGCATAACTAATTTTTTTTAATATAATTGTTTCAGAACATACTAAGCCAACATTGCATACTCAGGCGCACACCCAACATGACCAACCGATCTTCTCATCCGGCGACGCTGATAAAAATGTTCCCTCTCTCAATCCACCTAATGACGATAATGCAAACATGCCAGACGCCAAAAAAATAGTAAAACAACATGAAATTACTGACACAACTAGACCAAAAGATTCGGTTAAATCCGATGATGATTTCGACGTAAACGAATACTTTGCAAGACTTCAAGGTACGAGATACGTGAGTGCGCCAATACACACTCACATAAAAGACGATCAGAGCGCTAATGTTGAAGAGAATTTAGAAGAAATTAATTTAAACGAACCAGAGAAACCTCAGGTTGACGTTCAGCAAAGTTTGACCGCCGATATAGCTCAAAATTTCTCACAGCTACCGACGGTTTTGCCTCATGTCGCCAGCGCAGTTTTTAGCTCCTTCTCGAATATGTTAAGTTTGAAGAGCCGCGAGCAAACTCCTGATAATACGAAGCCGACATCTGGATATCAAGAGGTGGAAATGCGAAATTCCGAGAGTACAACAGTGCCCCTGATGAGCGTTGATGAGCCCGTAAGGAATATAGGGCCCCCTCCAAAGGAACCTCCAATCGGTGGTAAGTCAACATTTTTGTAACTTGAACCTTATGTTCATGTGTAGATGTGCCTATGAGTAGATGGCGTCGCGGGTACACCGCGGACGCGCCGCCATCGCACCGCCATCGTGCCGCCGCCGCTTAATTTGCCATATCACTTTACATTTTTAATAATACAATGCTAGCCACGAACATCATACGTGTTTGTTTTATAGGGTAAAATATCAAAATTCAACATTAATCAAGCGGAGTGGTAGGAATCGCTAGCACAAACTCAACTTCTTCATTAATGCCTACATGAATAATGTTCGTGGCTAGCAGTATTTTACTAAAAATGTAAACTGATATTGCAAATATGCGGCGGCGCGGTATCGGCGCGGTGGCGGTGTGACGGCGGAAGGAAGGCGGCGTGTAAGCGGCGCCGCCTACAGAAACACTAACATTATGATAACGTAGGGTATGGTTTGTATGACGCCTTTTCCTAGATTTGAGATACGATATACTAAATGTTATCATTAAAAAAAAAACAGTTTATTTAAATACTAAAATATTAATGGTGCTATTATTTAAACTTTAAAAGGAACTTTTTGTTAAATTAAGCAGTTATTAGACACGTTTCAGATATTTGAAGGGACTTATTATTGTTGAAATAGAGAGGGAAGAATAAAATCTTCACTATTTCCATATACCACATAGCTTTGATACAACTTGAAGATAAATTGTAGATATATAATTTTCCATCTTAGAATGGATGTACTAAAGTTAAAATCGATTTTATGCAAGTTTTAAAATGAAACTTTATTCTATTGCCCCAAAATTTTTTGTACATCAATCGCATGTCGCATTACATTACATTGTCGCAAATAAAATTGAATTTTATAATGTGCAGTCAAGGATTATAATCGTAAATTCGGAATATTGTATATGTTAATGTGTGTTATTAAAGAATGTATGTCACATGTCTTCAATAACTTGTATTTGTCATTAAACCACACAATATTTTATTTAAATTCATATTTTACAAGATCTTGTCAATACGAAGAGACGTGACGAATGGTTATATGCAGCTACTTAACAATACGTTTAATAAAGTACACGGAAGCGTCATTATTTATTAATTCTCGGATAATTGTATTTATGTCTGTATAATGTAATGATTTACCATTGACCTCATGGCGTTTAAAGGTCATTTGACCTCGTGTGCCGTGGGAAATTCTATCCTTACGCAACCTACATACTAAGATCACGATGTAGTCCCAGATTATAAATCTTCGTAATGCTAGTGAACGTGACAATTTTAAATTTTTGTACAGTTGTGACAGTTGCTCTTAATAAATTTTTTCCTCCCGAGTTTAGTACAAGCTTGTTTGAATTCATAACGATATTTTTTTTAAGGAACGCGATACGTTTAATCTTTTCTCACGCGTATTAGAGAAAGATCTTTTGTAACTGGTTACTTAAATTCATGAGTGTGCATAAACAATTAAAAAAAAACTCGGCCTGATGTCTTCTATTTGTATGCATTTTCTATACATGTTATAAAACTCAACGTCTATTTGCTCTGTCTATATATTTATATTCTTTTTATGCGAAAACCGCTTATCCGGTTTACATGGTTCTTGTTCTAATTCATAGCTTATATTTAGCATATTTAGCCAGGTTATATTTTGTAAGATAAAGTAACATACGAAATAAGCAGTGACGATAATAGTGTATAAATTCGGAGAGAAGACGCATTTGGTGCGCTTACGCTCTCTAAACCATACGAGATATATTAAACTAATATACATAATCGTAGACCTAAAAAACAACTAACAAAAAATCGTCAAGCGGAAGATCTGCAGATGTAGAATGATCTGCATTCTTTTTTAATAGTGGCGGGGCAAAGTGATGAAACAATGTCCGACGGTAAAAGCACAGTACAATACAAAAACAATGGCGACCACCAAGAGATCGATAATCAATCGAAGGTCGCCGTTGTTAAGCCGGTTTTAAAACTTCTCACTAGCTGGATATAAACTGACAAGAGATTCACTGTGACGGGCTTATCATCATGTAAATTTTATTGTGGTTGCAACTCAGTCGGATGCAAATCGCTACCACCTCGCTTTTGTCTTAAACTAGCCGTGCCCGCGGCTTCGCTCGGTTGCACTATAAAATACAGTCGATCGAGCGCACGCGGAAATGGTGCTGCCCTCGTTCCCACACAAAGGCGGTCGCTCGCCGGTTATTTTATAAACAAAAATCTTTATTCTGGGTGATTATTAGAAGATAGACATATGCTATGACTTTTTGTAGGTCTTTTTCAGATCTACAATTATGTAGTTGATACATTAATTTCACATATCTCTTATGGTTTACTCAGCGTAAGCCATTTAAGCGTCCCAAACGCGTCTTTTTTCGAATTGATTCATCATTATCGTCACTGCATATTTCGCATGTTAGTTTATCTTTCAAAATATATGTTATAAGCTAGCCAGATAACATTGTTAAAATGGTAATGGTTCCACGGTAAAAATACATGTAAATCGGATAAGTGGTTTTCGGGTGTAATTAACATAAACGGACAGACAGACAGAAAGACGTTAAGTTTCATAACATGTATGGAGGATATAAAACGGCTCATCCCCAAACGCGACACCTAAGCATACCTTAACACATTCAGATACTATTACCATACAGTTTATTACAGCAAATTATTTTGTATGTTTAAGTTTATAAAAAGTATCACAGCGAAAGCGGCTGCTGTATGTTTAAGGGAAATTACAATGTTTTCTTCGCTGTTGTTATACTTGTCAACAGAGACTCCTGCTCAAATTAATAAGTTTTACTGCAGACGAATGTAGTGCGTGCGGCAGCGTTTTGAAAATTTACAGATCTAAGCACCACCAACATTTAAAAACAAGTCTGCGTCTGGTTCTATATCTAGTAATTACGTTAAAACGTTATCAAGTCGATCAGGAAACATTGAAATATCTCAGATTTCTAGGAAACTAGTTTATAAAATTTAATAATGATTGTAATAACCTATGTATTTATCTGTTACAGGTAGCGGAAACTATCGCATAACAACAAAAAAGAAATACGCACAAATACCAGGCCTCACATGCGGGGGGGATACAGTACCAAATATGTACAGCGCTCCTTTAAATCCAATTACACCTGTCTCTTTTACTCCCACACATATCGAGAGAGACAAAACTCTTCAAACGGAACATGAAAAAGTAGAAGAACAACACTTCATAGCATTAAATGCTGCATATACAGTATCTGGTTTTGGCCACTTCGATAATAATCCTAATATTATTAAACAAACAGGACATTGCAACCCCGTAGGGACAAATTTAAAGGATATGATTGATGAAAGAAAAGAGGATACGTATAATGTTTTTAATCCAGCAGAAGATTATATTCGAAATGCTTCGAATATACCACAGAGTCAAGCAGCAGCCGATAACCAACCGAAATTTTTTGACATTACCAACAAAAACGAAATAGATTGCGATAGAAACTTGACTAATACATCTACACAGGATATAAATGCATCACTGGGTTTTGTTCCAGTTGTACCACCACCACCGATGTTCTCTAATATTTCTAGAGATAGATCTTCTGTTGGAAAGTCAATTTTACCGCCATCTGTCGCAAGACGTATTTCAGCGAATCAGCCAATTATAAAACCGCAGTCTTTGACCCCGATAGTAGTTGAGAATATTTTTAAACCTCTTGTTCATGACACTTATAATCAATCCTCTACAGCAGCAGGTTTTCAAAATACTCCCGCATTAACGCAATCATCGAATCCAATGTATTTGCCATCAACAAACAATTTACCTCAGCCACCATCACAATTTGCAACAGCAAGTGTTCCCGTCTCTTCAGATTTTTATACTCATAATCCTGATTTACAAAATCCATTAGGTCAAGAGCTTCCTGCCAGCAATATTTCTATAAATAAACCAACAGAACCATCGATATTCATACCGGCTTTAGATATGCCGCAAACTAAACCATCAACGGTTGCAACTTCTTTATCTAAAATTGATGAGATTTCAAATAATGAGTCATTCATTGCGTCTAAACAGGAACCTCAAAAGTCATGTTTACCACTTTCAGTATATGCACCAGATCAATCAAACTTTGGACTTTCTTCACCGATACCATCAACTAATTTACCTTCTTTACCTTCAGTGCTTACATCCAACCTAACAATTTCAAACAAATCCAATATTGAAGAAGCATCATCAATTTTACCTCCTAGTAAAGCACCAGGAACGTCAACACTTTCAATGTTTGATCTAATTCAACCAACATTCGGCGTTCCTTTATGTACAACAAACACTGCTACAAACATGTTCCCACCAGTAATCTCACAACCCCAAGCGTCTTCACCATCAGTATTATATGATCATTCTAAAATACAAAATGAAAGTGAAGAAGTCCAGCAAGCAGATCAAACTCAATGCGCTATTAAATTCTTCGATCCTATTACCTTATCTTCTGAACCGTCCTTACCAATCACAGAACCACCTAAAGCCAGCAGTACTTTCAATTACAGAATGACAAAGAAAAAACCTCAGTATTATTCTGGGCCAATAGATGGTGTTGGTTCTATAAGCAATAACGTTAGGCCTGTGATTTCTATGGTAGAATCAGATTCTTTTAGTGGAGCTTTATTTACGCCGGAAGAACAGCCACTAGATAGCAATAACATGGAAAAACTTTCAATGCCGTTTGATATAAGTAAGCCTACACAGCTAGATACTGCGCCGTTCGATATTAGCGAAGTCCAAGTACAACCAGAATATAACACAAGTTTTGACTTAAGTAGACAAACCACAGACATGGAAATCCCAAAACAAGAATCCAAAAGATTTGGCATAATCGGATCTCTTAAATCAAAACTCAGTTCAATCGACATCAATAAGATTCAAAGTAGTGTAACAACCTTTTTCGATCCTGGTTATAATGAAGTTAAAAGTAATACTGCAATTAAGGAAGAAAATGTTCCCTATTACCAGCAAAATACAAACGAACAAAATTTACAAAACAGAAAGTCCAGCTTCGAAGTATTCGTCCCTAATGTTCAGCATAATTCAGAGTCTCGTGGCGTGCAAATATTCGATGATATTCCACATAGTTACTATAACACAAATGAAAATCCTTATAATTATTATCAAAACCAAGAAAAAAATACTTTATCGGAATCTAGTTATTTAACTTATCCAAATAATAGCGTAACAATTCAACCAACTCATACTAGAATGCCGGCTAGTATAGATCCAGTCTCTTATTTTAGTTATACTGATATGTCTAAAGACGATGCCACTAAAGGAAATGATAAAAATGTTCCGAAGACAGGCTCAATTGTAAAAATTATTTCACTTCCGGGTACTGATTATTCTGATACAGAAACTGACAATTACATTAATAAACAACAGAGTTATGATGAACCTTCATCTGTACCAAAAATGTATAAAGATAAAGAACTTGAATGTGAAAACATTCTACAACCGACTCTGGAATTTACTCAGGGTGTGATCAAAACTTCAAGCGATTTATCAACTGTAAGTTTCTTTGATACGCCGCTACCTGAGAATCAAACTTTTGGCACACCAGTAGTGTTGCAATCTAATTCGTCGAAAATAATAACGGTAGATGATTCAAATATGTCTAAAACCATAGACAATACTAAAACTAATGTGTTTAAACCCCAAATCGAAACAATGCCAGTACCCTCTTTGGACATGGCAAAACAAGATAACTTATTGAAAAAAGTTTTTGATACAGAAGAAAAGAATATGCAAGCACTTTCTGGAAGTAAATTAGATTTTATTCCATTATATCAAAATGCTTCAACTAGTACCGATGATCCATTTGTATATATTAAGCCTGAAAATTATGAATTAGGTCCAGAGATACAAATAAGAGAAACAAATTTACTTGAGAGTTTATCTACGGATGAAATACCCATTGTGGCTGTTTCTTCGGTCCCTCTGTTTGGGTTGTCAACAATAATTGCTGAAAAACCCAAAGAAATCGTAACTTCTGAATGTAAAAAACCTGAATGCTCTTTACCTAAAGCTCAACGGCCGTATGACAAAAAAGCAATCGCGAGATTTTTTGAAAACATACCACCACGAGAAATTATCACATCGCAAGAAATTAAAGTACCAAGAGAAATTAAGAAACCAAAAGACTTTATTAACATACCAAGAGTTCAAGAAGCTGAAATAGAATCAGACTTAAACATTTGTGAGACATGTAGAGAAGTGAACAAACATGAAGAAAGAGAGACAGAGGATTTGACTACACAGTTAATAGAAAATATTACAGCACCTATACAACTCTCGAACCCTGTCGAAGCTCCATTTACTGAAGGAGAAACAACACAAACTAGAATTGAATTTGATAGAGAAGAGTTTGAAAAAATATCACATATCACTGAAGACACAATCGGATCGATCCACATACATTCTGCTACTGAGCTCTTAGATAATGTGCCCGTTGTAAAACCGAGGGGAAGGACCAACTTTGTTTGGCACGTTGATAACTCTTCTGAAGATGATGATGATTTCAAATTCAGACCAAAACCACCACCCAATGTTTTTTTCGGAAATAATTCGCAATTCTTCGATAAAGTACTAAATAACGTAATTGAAGATATCAAAACGGAGTTTAATATTACCAATGAAGACAAACAGGTGAGTGCAGCAGCAGACGCTGTCGCTCCTATTGCTGCTCCACCTCCTGAAAACGATTTAAGATCTGAAGCAGCGGGTAATATAGACGTACATTCGATAGAACTAGACGCAAATAGGGACTTCCCTTTATATGTAATTGAACCATCAACCTCTGAAGATAGTACAGACATGAAAGAGATCATAAAATTCGAAGACACTGGTATCAAGATGGAGTCGTTTACAAATAGGATCGAGAGGTTCAAAAAACGGGAGGAAACGAAAGTAGATAACCCTGAAATTTATGGAACAAAATTGTCGAGTGTGAACAGTCCTTCTATACCTATAGCATCGTACTTCGATACGGGGAACTATGCTGCTGAAACGCATTATAAAAATTCATTATATTCACCGTTATCTAGTAATTATATGGGTTCACCCAGTCAACCTATGCGAATTCCACCTGGTTTCGAAGACGAATATCAGAGACGAATGAGCAATGTATCTAGTAGTCAAGTGACATCATTTTTAGAATCAGACAGCAAATCGGATGAACCAATCGTACCGGAAACATCTACACAAACTTCGACCACTGTAACAACTACATATGTGGCAGCAGATACGAGAGATATTGATGACGCTTTCGATGTTCAGTCACATTTAACGAATTTCGTAGATGATACCGAATTACCATCTCCGCCCAAAAATAAGCCTCATCATAAACCAGTTCTGGCAATGATGTTTGGAGCTCACAGTGATGATGAAGACACGGAATCCGATTTTAAAGACACAATGGCAATGAAAGGATCTGATGATATGACACCAACGGAACCACCAGATATATTTGGCGATATCGAAGTAGAATTAGTTGAAAGTCGCGGTGATAGTGAAAACTTCAATCGTCTCGCAAGTTATTTCGGCTCCCCTCCCAAAACTGAACATTCCAAATCTTTTTTTGAGTTAAGCCAAAGTGAAAACCATTACAGGCATAATTCGAATGAAAACCAATATAGGCATGATAACACATCTTTTAATAGTGAACATGAAATAAGAAATATACAGAACGATAATTACGTTGCAAATTTTAATTTAATGAAAGATTTAACTTCGGTAGATAATTTACAAATACCTAAAGATCAAACCGATAAAACCGTACATTACTTTACGTTTGAATACGATCGCGACGTTAAAATGTTTCTAGACGAAAGAAAGAATAAATTCTATAACACAAATGATAAAGTAAAAACCAACGAATCGAAGGAAATAGAACGAGATGAGAATACCGATAATATTACTAATATCTTTGCATTTAAAACCGATAGTAACTGCGAAACATTTATAAATGAAACAAAATTTGAGAATAAAAATACATTTGATAATATAAAAGATATATTGCAATCGAATGCACCGGACGAAAACGATAATGTTACATTTTATACAGCTGTAAATAAATGCCTAATTTGTTGTAACTATTTAAATATTAATGACGGTAGCTATAAAATTAGGAAATTAGTGAACGATAGTGCGGATAGTAATAAACTTGCTGATACCAGTATGACGCAAACTAACGAAGATCCTCGGAGATCAGTAACAGTTAATTTCGATACTTATTCACTTCAAGACGATAACAATGATGGCGTCACCGTGTTGAACGAGGTACTTATATTCATTATATTTATTTACTCCTTTTCGCTTGGTACTTGTTATCACTATGTATTTGTTTATTTATTTTAAGCAACCAACAAGGCATCCACTTCACCAAAATTGAAAAAAAAAATACAAAACATGCTTAACTTAGAATCCAAGTGTTGCCTTAATTAAAGGTAGCTCTGACTTGCAAAAATAAGTAGTGTGAATGAGTTTAAATGTTCTTGAAATCAAGGGAATACAAACAAATAAGTACTACACAAATGTTTTAAAACATGGTTTCTGTAGCATTTGTAACTCTGGCCAAATATGTCTATGTTGGGATCTTTGCTTATGCTGTTGTATTGTTTTTGGATTCTATTCACGCAGAAGACGTGCCCCAAATTACTTTTAAAGGTTGTAGGTTTAAATAGTACATATGGTGTTCTTCTGGGTAATTTATAAGGAGTGGTTTATTTGATTTAACAAATGAGGACATTCTAGCATTCCATTTACTAGCTTGTATAAGAATGTATGGTCTAACAATATTCTACGGTCCTCTAAGAAATTTATTTCAAAGTGCTTAAGACGGTCCTGATAAGATTTCAGTTTTGGCCATGTTACATTGGTAGACTGCATTTCATAAAAACCTTTTTTGTACACGGATTACCTGCTGGTAAGCACAGTAGAATCCAAAAAACAGTGGCGATCAACGAGAGTTCAATAATCCATCATCGCCAGTCATCGCTGTGATGCCGGTTTGCGTAAATAGAAAGTACGAGAAATCGATATGTACCGGTCGATCCCGCAACGCGACGCTTATAAGCAAAATACTATGATGCGCTTTTGACTTCTTTTTTTTCCATATCGACTGACTGACTTAGGGGTCCTTGAGCCATCAGATGCTTTGACAGCTTTACTGCCACGAAAGCGAAGCAATAAGCTCAAGGGTGCCATAGTGGCTGAACCTCGGTTGGGGCTGTTGCTGTACTTGCAAATAAGTCGCAATCTGAGCGTTTTTCACCATTTTCATTGTGTGCGACTCAGTCAGGTTGTACAGTCTTACGTTCTACCACCACGCTATCGCCATTTCTTTGTTCGACACTATACAGAATGTACCACGTGCGGATTAGGTTGGCATACACTTCAAATGCAGTATGCATATAATTACAGTTTTTTTTTACCAAGGTTGCACAGAAGCGACGTATAAAAAAATCTACCTTACCTATATTGTTATCATAAAATTAAAAATCAATCGAGTAATAAAATATTAGTGGTCGATTATTTTTACCAGTTTTATGTTATTCTCGTGTCATACATCGACTTTAGATATAAAGAACGTTAGGATACGAGTATTACAATTCTGTCCAAAACGAATTTCTAAACCTACTGGTACCTTCTTTCAAGTTCTCTAAGAGCTAGTAAGAAATTTCAGAAGTGGGCTTTTTTGTTTTTTAATTCCACCCGTTAGTGTTGATGTTTAAAGTTAATAAATGTGTTAATCAGCTAAAATTTTATTAGGAGTATCCTGATATTGTTTATGCAGTGAAATCTATGCATATATTTAAGATAATTATAGAGATGTTAAATCATTAACAAAAAAAGAGTAATAAAGAATGATATATTACCATTATAGAATCGTACTACATCGGAGTACACACCGGTGAAGCATCATTGGTTCTACCGAGTTGATATAGACGACAAGTCGATTTGGAGGGGATTCTCGGTTGCCGATTCAACGGCTTTGGAAGACGTATACCTTAGTCGTGAGTAAAATTTCAGTAGTTCTGCTTTTTTTGATTGGCGGATTCTAATCAAACAAGAATTTCTTTACAGAGAACCTTACTGAGGAGACCGTGGTACCGACAGACGGTGGGAGATACGACGTGAACCTCGTTGGAAGGATAAGAAGTCCGGTCTATTGGAACGATAAACCGACCAATGTGAGAAGGTATGATGTTCAACAATTTTTTAAATAATATTGACATGGTTTTAGCGTGAAGTGAAACGGGTTCAAAACCCAAGTAAAATATTTGCCGAGCCTCTTTAGGTAAAAAAAAAAAGTTATGTATTCTTACCACTGTGTTAAGGCGTTAACTAGTGCTGGACTGGCTAGCTACCACCAGCAATTGAAGGGATTATGGTGGTAGCGTTTTCGGACACCGCATCAATCGGAGATTCGTTGATTTTTTGTAATCCTAATATGACAAAGTGAAGGCACTACCTGATGGTAAGCACAATATAATTCAAAAATGAAGGCCACCACCAAGAGATCTACAAACCACTGCTACTCGTTACTTTCATGCCGGTCTGCTCAAATGTTTCTTCACGTTATGTTTAGAGGACTCCCATGTTATAGGAAGGAGAGAACGCATTGGCCGGGAGATAGTTCCACTGCTTCACAATGCGACAAAGACGTAAAGATACTAGCTGTGCCTGCGAATCCGCTCGCGTGGATTTCAGAATGCCTTCGGTCGAGCACACACGCGAATCGTACTGCCTTTGCTCTCAACTCACGACGGTCGCACGTCGGTTATTTAAACACAACATTGCTTATTGTATGTGATGCTTAGAAGATAGACATATACTGTCCCTGACTTCTTTGTAGGTTTTTTTTAAGATCTACAATTATGTAGTACATTAATTTGATATATCTCTTACGGTTTACTCAGCATAAGCCATTTAAGCTCCCCAAAAGCGTATTTTTTTTTCTAATTGATTAAACATTATCGTTACTGCTTATTTCGTGTGTTACTTTATATATCTAATTATAACGTGGGCAGATAATATAGCTATGGATTATAAAAAAAAACATTTTAATCAGCTAAGTGGTTGCTGTTTAATCTTATTCCCTCTTCTCCCTTTCATAATAGAACCACACGCGCTGGTCTCCGGAGCCACAGCTTTACGGTAACATCCATCTCGGCTTGAACAAATAAATTTGCTACGTCGTATCTTCGCCGTACTGTGAGACTGTGGAACTGTCTCTCGGCCAGTGTGTTCCCTCCTTCCTACAGCATGAAGTCCTTCAAACATAACGTGAAGGGACATTTGAACACGTCGGCATGACAGCGACGACTATCGATGGATTATAAATCTCTCGGTAGTTGCCGATGTTATTGGATTGCACTGTGCTCACCATCAGGTACAGTGTAGTCACTATGCCGTGCTACGATAAAAAGAAAAAAAACAGAAAGTAAAAAAATTGCCAAGTGCATATCGTGCCACGCGCACTGTAGGGTACCGTAGTTGCCGGTCATTATATGTAGACTTAGAGAGGGAGCTTTAAGTTATTTTAGACCAGCGGAATATGAATTCGATGTCAGCAGGTTAGAAGCCCGGTATCTACCACGAATTTGTCGGAGTTCGCGTACATTTACTAACTTGAATTGACAATAATACTGTCAGCTGACGATGAATCAAACATCGTGAGGGAACTTAAAAGTTTGAAATATTCTTGTAGTACCACTGTATGTGGGAAAGAATATCGAACTATTGATTTGTCAACGTTTGCAATTGCCAATACATCGTGGGCTGGCGTAGTAGTTGGCCAGTACCTTCTCTTGGGAAGAGGTCTTTGCCCAGCAGAAGGGTATTAACATGCTGGTATTATTATATTAATAAACTTTCGTTTTTTATTATTTTAGATGCAGCTGGTTTTACAAAGGTACAACGGACGCGAGGTACGTCCCTTACACGGAAAACGTTGCGGAGAAACTTGAGGTAATACTGAATGATATTTATTATCAAATGACTGTAATCAACCTTTTTGTGCCGAAGGAATCTATACTTATTAATAAATATAATGAAACTGAAGAGTATTCTATATTTTTGTTTGTTTAAACGCGCTGATCTCTGGAACTACGAGTCGGATTCGAGAAATTATTTTTTATGTGTAACATCTTTCCTCTCGGTTGCTCTATATTTTTTTTATGAGAGTGATTTTGGTAAAGGGACGTAAATGTGTTACAGGAAACCGGGGAAGCGCACGCTATTTGATCTGACCATTGAGCGTATCTCTGTTAATTCTTAATTAAAATTAACGAGTCAAACGTAATTTTAAAGCTTATATTCCCCGCTAATGACATAACATAGACAATTAGTTAATGTTTGAATGTCGAATTAATGGTGTTGTTTATTAATGGTTTGCAACAACGCCATCTGTTGGTGCTAATGAAAATATATTCAAGGCGCCATCTAGTAACAATATGTATAACTAGCAAGCCGCTCCGGCTTCGCTCGGGTTGCAGAGTAATACACATATGTAATTGTATTGGTTTACGCGGCGCAAGCCAGTTAAGCTCCCATTCGGCATGATTTTTACCAACATCTTCAACTAATTAAACAAAATCTTAATTAATTATACACCTAAACCTTCATCGTGAATCGCTCCATCCATTTATGAAAGCCGTATGAAAATCCGTTAAGTAGTTTTTCAATTTAACGCATTCAGACAGACAGACGCGGCGGGGGAGGGGGTACTTTGTTTTATAATATAGTATAAGATAATGTAACTTTCTCAATGTAATATCACACAGGACGAGTATCGTCACGGCATGACGACAGGGGCGTGGCACAGGCAGTTAATTCTCCCGAATAACGAGCTGGTCGTGATGCACGGGCCCAGTGTCATGGTGCATTTTCTAAACAGCGGTGCCGCTGACCCTTTCAGCTCGTCGCCCGTGAGTACCAATACATTTTTTTCCTAACTGACTATACTGTTAGCCTTAAGGGCCCTGGAACCATTAGAGGCTTTGACAGCGTAACTGGGCTTGGGGGCGAGCGCGGAAGGCACTGGGCCACGAAAGCTAGGCATCAAGCTCCAAGGGTGCCAAAGTGGCCGAACCTCTGCTTCGGCTATTGCCGATCATGCGAAAAAGTCGCGATCTGACTAAATGCTTATCCATAGAAATTCGAGCTAACTAACTATACATATATACATGTTCTTGCCTTCTGAGAGGAAGGAAGGAACATGTGTGTATGTAGTTAGTGATTTGGAAATTTTTGTCTAAACTGATTTCTATACTCCATCTACATCTGATTTAGGAGCTTAATTCCTATCTGATATCTGTCGTAGACATCTTGACATCTGATAACAATACTTTTACCATATTGTACTGTTTATAATAATAATACATTGTGGGGTAAGAGAGTTGTGTCCGGCTGGTTCGCTACCAACATACGCCAGGTGTAACGCCCACCATGGAAACACGTTCCGGGATATTCCGGTGACGGCTAATATGACAGCGATAACCGGGCATGGATTGACAATATCTCGTTTCCGCCGTTATTTTTGAATGGTATTGTGCAGTGATCGCTTAACATCAAGTGAACTCCGTGCTTGTTTGATACTTTATTCTGTAAAAATACGTAATCCAAAACATATCCTGACATAATTATAATAAAAAAAAAACTTGGTTACTGAAAGTTCATCCCAACCTTTTTTTCCCTGGGAAATCCTGCATGTATCCAGCCTCTCGTTCGGGGGATCAAGAGGGGTATCAGACTCTTAATAACTAAAACCCAGCGGGGTACCATCGGCCGCCAAAGTGGGGCGAAACGGGGTCGCGATAGCATTCACCGCGTCGCCCCGGCGGCCGGCCCATGTTCATCCCAACCTAACATAATTTTACAACCCATCCTAACCTATCCCGATATAATCCGTCGTCTAGTTGTTCACCTTTGGCAAGCGCGTATACAGAAACCCTCCTAAGATTCGAGTGGCAGGAGACCAACCCGAGAACATCGACCATCTGATCTTACTGGTCCACGGGGCGGGAGAATATAGGAGTCAGAAGGAGAAGATTGTTAGTTAATTGCAATGTGTAGTAATTAATCTTGATACTTAGCAAAAGAAGTAGTAGAAGTTACATATATAAAAGGAGAAATTTAGTCTCATTTTCTAATAAAATAAATATATAGTGTAATATTATGTGTGTCTTGTAGTTTTTATTTAGTCATTATATACAGTTTATCCAAATCGTTAGAGCAGTTTCTGAGAAACATTTGTTCGGTCATAACAGTACAAATGAGTAGTACTTTGTTTGAAAGTAATTCATTTACTCATAGTGTTGTTTTTACTATACGTATTACACACGTAAAAATTATTATGTTTGTAGCTGGTTGTCTTATAGTTTTCATTATATATTTTCTTCTCATTTTATCGATATACGTTGGTGTAGGACAGGTTAAAAAAGTTATGCTTATACTTACAGTTTTATTTGTAGGTAATACAGTTGATACTAGCTGTATCCGCGGCTCTGTTCGTGTGGACTACAGAAAGTCGTCGGTCGAGCGCGCGCGTGAACCGTTCTGCCCCCGCTCAAAAAAAGGCAAACAAAAATGCTTATTGTGGATGATTCTAGAAGTTAGGCATATACTATCGCTGACTTTTTGTAGGTATTTTTAAGATCTACAATTCTGTGGAACATTAATTTTATATATCTTGTATGGTTTACTCAGCGTAAGCCATTTAAGCGCTCCAAATGCATCTTTTTTCCGAATTGATACACCATTATCGTCACCGCTTATTTTTTATGTTAGTTTATCTTACAAAATATATCTTATAAACTGGTCAGATAACATGTAAATCGGATAAGCGGGTCTACGGCCCGGTGTAATATGAATCATTCTTTAAGCATACATTTTTGATTTTATAATAAGAATGGAGGAAGAAACGATAGTAATGATTTAAATGCATGGAGTAATAAAATGGCGACATTGCATAACCTAACCTGAATCAATTTTTGACAGGCCTCATGGCGCAGTTGTAGTAAGCCCTACTATTGAGCCGAGAGGTCGCGGGTTCGATCCCCGCCCATGACTGACTTTTGTGTGATGAGCATAATTGTCAGTTGTGTGTCTGGGTGTTATATATATATATATATATATATATATATATATATATATATATATATAGTTATCAGCTGTTTAATTACCATAATACAAGCTATGCTTAGTATGGAATTAAATGGCCGTGTGTGAAATTGTGTCCACATAAAAATAAAAATTAAGAACTGAACTAAATAAGAAAGTACAGAATAACTAAGAGGTATGTATAACCCACAGCAGTCGAGTTCGAGGCCGCGTGTGGTGCGACGCGGTCATGACGAGTCCGAAATCGAGGACACGGAGCCGTCCAGCATTGACCATCTCCTGCTGTTATGTCATGGCGTAGGTTCGGCTTGCGACATGCGTTTCAGGAACGTCGAAGAAGTTGGTGAGTTCATCTTGAATATATTTTTTATGCAACTATGCTTGCAAACAAGCTTACGGCGCGTCTGATGGTAAGCGCTTATGGACGCTTATAAGACCAGAGGAAACTCTACTCACCACAGGAACACAACACAGGATTATTTGGCTGCGTTCTTCTGTAAGGTGGAGGTATTCCAGCAGTCGGGCTGCCAGAAGTAGGGAGAAATCTCCAAAGAAACTTCTCTGTGACCTACATCTCTTTACTAAGTAAATTATAAGTTATTTGATTAACGAAGATGTTACTTTTGCAGAAATCCATCGTAAATAATTATCCGAAACTTATTTGTTACTTCCGCTTGCAATAGATGAATCATAGTTACAGCTACCTACAATATAAAATGTTTGAATTTAAATAAACGTGTATATGAATGTCTTAAATAAATTAAAATAATAATAATAAAGTTCAATATTTTCATTGATTCGAAAGTATTATGTTCTGTTGCAGGCGTAAAAAGCCAATAAATTTCGGATAATTATATTAAATTTCAAGTTTTGTATAATAATATATATATATAGATAAGGATTGTGTGTGGAATAAAATATTCTTAACGGTTTTATAATGGTTTACGTAGCGATTACTTAGATACAAAAAATTATCAAAAAATCACCTCAATCATCGTCACACAACCCCTGTCGTCTCTTCCTATTCCTAATTCTTTCCTTCATATCATCTTATTCACTCATATTCTTGGCTCATTCATACCGTCATCTCTTTCACACCGTCATTCGCTCTATAATAACCAACAAACACACAATTCAGATATTTCAACTTTTAAAAGCAAAGGTCACTCTATCATACATCCTACATATATACAGGATACCAAGAGTTTTTGGCGCGATCTTGAACTTGCCATATTGTGGTTTTTATTCTAATTCATTAACTTAGGCTCTTTGATCCTATATTATGCAACATTGGTGGTATTTTGCGTTATATACTTTGATTATTATGCATTTGTGAAGTGGATTTTAAATATTAAATGGAAACATGCATTTTGACACATGCATACAGAGATGTCACAAAAAGTTCTAACAAGAGAACCATCATCTTGTTGGACTAACTTTGTATATAAAGAATACTACGAAGACAAACACATTGACACTGGCAAGTGCTTTTTGCGGCGCTAAAACAAGAAGACGAAGAAGAATACCAAAGTTGATTAAAAAATGTAAACCGAAGATATCTATGATTCCAGTGGACGACTTCAGAGCGACAAGCTTGCAGCTTGTTCAGTCTCATTACCGGAACTCTTACGAGAACGGCGTTGTCAGCAGAGTCGAAGTGAGTTGTTTCTCCTTTATTTTGCCAATCAATCCTTTTTATTAATTACTAGCTGTGCCCTACGGTATCACCCATGTTAAGTTTAATAGACCAACTCTCCACCACGTCGCTGCGCCGTCAACACACCCTTTGTTCTCAATTGCCGTACTCGCCTATACCGGATTGCTTGACCTTCATGGTTACTACTCCGCTCCTTAGGGTGGTAGCGTGAAGTTATATTGCTTACTAGCTGTGCCCGTGGCTCCGCACACGTGGACTACTAAAAAAGTTTTTTTATTTTTGTGTAGAACCCCAATATTTTTTCTAAAATAAAAATAGTCTAAGTTATTCCTTATAACATGAGCTATCTACCAGTGAAAGTTCCTTCAAAATCAATCCGACCATTTCAGAGATTACTCGGAAGAAATAGACAGACAAAATTTTAAAAATGGGTTTATGTTGTATTTACCGTGTATACTTTCTTATGCATTTAGTAAAACTTGTTATTTTGATATTACAAACAGACACTTCAATATTATTATATGTATAGATAACCTTCCTTAATAAACAGTCGAAAACACATGCGAAACAGGCGAGTGTATATAAAATGTGTTATAAATGTGAGATTAGGGGAAATTGATGTATATACCTATATATTTTGTTACGTTAGGTACCTTTAGGAATAAGCAGTAATGTAAAATAGAAATTCTAGTCAAAAAATAAAAGTTTTACTTCTATTAAGCGCATTACTCACGGTGATGATGCTATAATATTGAATGAACACACACGACGAAGATAATATATATATCGAACATAACGATCGATATAATCGATATGTATCGATATAACCATATCGAGTGATATGGTTGTTTCATCTTATAATGTAACGTGTTCTCGGTGCGGGGCGAGGGGTGTCGATGACGCTACTCCCACTTCACTCAGCTGCATTGCAGTCTTTTTTGATGCGAAAGCTTCGTTACGATTAAATTCTCCGCTGTCTTTTCTGTGTTTTATATGATTTTCTAAGTTTCTAATGCCATTTGCATAACAAATTCAAAATCAGAATCAGAAACCCCATATGATGAGCTTTCTAATAAATAGAATTGTAAAGCTCTGTTACTCATACTTAATCACCTGTAAATAGAAATCTGATAAAAAAAACGAGTATGTGCGATACATAAGGAGACTTTCAAGAGACTGAAATGATTACATATATTAACGTATCTTACCTGTTTGTGAAATCTTAAGATGCTATGATATTTTAATTTAACAAATCATAATATATAATACTAGCTGTACCCGCGGCTCCGCTCGCGTGGACTACAGAGTGCCGTCGGTTGAGCACATGCGCGATTATGTTGCCCCCGCTATCACACACGGAGATCGGCCGCCAGTTATTATAAAGGCAAAAAAGTTTATTGTGGTTGACCCTTAGAAGATAAATATATGCTATCGCTGACTTTTTTGTAGGTCTTTTTAAAATCTACAATTATGTAGTACATTATTTTGATACATCTCTTATGGTTTGCACAGCGTATGTCCCAAAAGTCTTTTTGTCCGACTTGATTCACCATTATCATCACTACCTATTTATTTTACTTTATCTAACAAAATATATCCTATAACCTGACCAGATAAACATATTTATGAATTAAAGGAAAAACCATGTAAATCGGATAAGTGGTTTTCTCGTGAATACAACGTAAACGGACAGACAGACAGAGAGACGTTGAGTTTTATAATATGTATAGAAATAGTATTTTTATCTTGTTTGACGAAATAAAGGGAACTTTTCGAATGTTGTCTGGAAATATTTCTAGGTACTTCCGATATCGTGGCACTCGACTCTCCATTCAGGAGAGAACGGCGTGGACCGGCGCCTCGCCCAGATAACCCTGGACAGCATCCCACGTCTCCGAAGCTTCACCAACGATACGGTCCTCGATGTTTTGTTCTACACAAGCCCGGTCTATTGTCAGGTAAGCTATTTTTGGTGGCAAGCAACAGTATATTCATCCCAGAGTAGTTTTAGTGTTTCGTAAAACTAGAGTGGATCAAAATAAAATATCAATTAACATAGTGACAACAATTAGCAAAGTGTATTGACTGTTTGAATGAACGTGCCGCCATCTTGTTGTTTGACGTCAGGCACTCGATACGTGTGCGCGTATACCGAGAACATCAAGTGTTCCAGATTGCGATCTCAATTGTAATTTAAATAAACTTTATTATTTTTATTTCATCTATACACTCTTCCATTGATTTATAGCGTAATTAAAATTATATACATAAAATAATTGGAATCTAAAAAAAATATACTATTTAAATAATGCTGCATGTCTAAAATAAACATTTGACATCTTTTATAATGAATCTCTTGAAGCAGTGATCTCGGACATGGAGTCGATAGAATTGAGTTCGAATCCCTGCAATGGGCCTGAGCTTTCGGTGAAGGAAAACATCGTGATGAAACCATAGCATGGTGGTAGGGTGTTTTCTGTGCCCATCTGAGCTACCACCCTCAAGTTGAAAATCTGTTGCCAACCACCTGTATGTGTTCTGGCAGCTGTACTTGAGAGCGAGATACCATCAAGGGCCAAATCGCCACTTGACATCAGGTGAGATTGTGGCCATAACGGTAAATCTTACATAATATTGATTAATTCTAATTGAATTAATTTACATTTTGTTTTTGTAAAATTAATAATTAAAATAATCTTATACGCTTTCCAGACGATATTAGACACGGTATGCAAAGAGTTGAATCGGATATACAGCTTGTTTCTGCAGCGCAATCCCAGATTCACAGGCGAAGTGTCGCTGGGCGGTCACTCTTTAGGTAGTGTCATACTGTATGACCTGCTCTGCCACCAGGAATCAGAGGTGAGCTTTAACCGTTGATTCTGTTTTGATATTACCGTGATAATTTATTAACGTCTATAACCTGACCGACATAAGCGCGACCCTCCTAACGGTCTGCGGGACGCGGGAGGGGGAACGAGACCAACCAATAAGCTAGTCTGTTGCCGGCCGCCGGCAGCAATACACGTTTGATGTATGGTCTTACGCGGTTTTATTTTTGTGACTGCTACACATGTGATTATTTTGCCAAGATGAATTAAGGACGCTAAGCTTAAAAAACCTATACAGTTAATAAAAAGTAATGCTTTAGCGCGTTTTTATTCGATTATATTGTAAACTAGCTGTGCCCGCAGCTCCGCTCGCGTGGACTACTAAAAAAACTATTTTATTTTTTGTACGGAATCCTAATTATTTTTCTAAAATAAAAGTAGCCTAAGTTATTCCTTATAACTTCAGCTATCTGCCGGTGAAAGTCCCGTAAAAATTCGTCCAGCTGTTTCGGAGATTACCCGGAACAAACAGACAGTCAGGCAAACATTTACAAAATATGTTTTTTGTTATAGGTATCGTGTATACTTTCATATGCATTTAGTAAAAATCTGTTATTTTGACATTACAAACAGACACTTCAATGTTATTATATGTATAGATCTATACTATTAAATTAAAAGAAGTTTCACTTTAACTGCGTGTAACGGTTACATACACATTTTTTTTTCTATATAGTAGTTTATTCATTAGCATTTTAATCTTTCGATATCTCTTCCAGTTGCAATACCATGCATACACTATTGATCTTAAGATATAGGGTATCATCTCAATACCGTGTATATCCGTGCACACCCGCCGCCCCGCGTCCCGCAAACCATCAGGAGGGTCGCTCTTATAGCGGTTGGCCTGTAGTTTGTGTCTATGCGTCAAAAAGGAATCCTTGGTTTGTCTAATTTATTATCGTTTGAGAATGAAAGATATTAATACATATACAACTTATGTATGTTTATAGAAAATCATGGAACAATCAAATTTCCACAATTGTGTAGTGTGGTTTCGAAAAGAGCCAAATCAAATTAAAAACAATTTGCTCAGAACAGAAATCTCTGTTGACAATGCATTTTAAATATGAAATATTATTATTACACAATTTTGTTGTTCTGAGCACTGAAATCTTGCCGATTTCTTCTTGATTGATTCTTGATAATATCTTGCTGAATTTTCGTGGGTGTACTTAAAGAAAGTTTTATGAAACTTAAGTGTCATTTTACTTAAAGAAAGTACATTGAAAAGCCGTCGAGTAGTGATCATATCTTCGGTTAAGTTCTTCAGTGTAACAAGAAGAAAAGTGTAATTTATTGTTCAATATTTTCCTATGCATGGAATTAAATAAAGGTTTATTATTATTATAGTGATCATAGGGTAGCTAGAGATTTGGAGGTACTTTCCGCTTGTACCTTGAAAATAAGGTTTCAAAAGAAAAAGTAGTCTCATAAAATAAATTACCTACGACTTGCAGTTTGAATCTAGGAATATATGAAATTTAGAAATAACAAAGTAATTTAGTTGATTTCATAAAATTAACGGAACTTTTTCTTATAAAACAAAAATCAGTACTGTGACTCGCAAATAAATGGTTGACAATCCCGGCGTACTTATAGCAAAAGGAATACAATGAAAAAGTTTGATTACCTTAATTGTTTGCCTTTTGTAACTATCCAAGAAGATTTTTCCACTGATTTATTTGAGGGTTCAACCATTTTTTCCCCACAAAAACAAAATAAAAACAATTAACAACGTGAGAGTCAGTCTTTCACTAGGTTTAGCGTGTTATCATCTTAGGCCACATCGTCACTTAACATCAGGTGAGATTGTGGCCACTAAGCCAAAACCTATAAAGATAAAAAAGTAACCTGCTGTGTTTCCTCTGAATTAAAAATTACTCGATATTCAAAAACTAAGTATCATATTGGAAACTCAAAGTATCATACAAAAGTGGAACACTATAACTAGTCCTAACTAGAGCTCCGCGGTAACGTCTATCACGCCGGGCGTGCGAGTCTCTCAGTAGCTGGTTATACACTGGCTGATCCCGAAAGTGAGTCACTGTGACGGTTTTATCAGCACGTCTTGTCTGTGTAACTTAAAAAAAAATGGTTTATTTGTATCGCAGTCAAAAGAAAGTTCGGCTGAGAAGATCTTCGTCAATCACACTGGCGGAGGGTGTACCGGTCAGCCGAACATAAAATATCCGAAACTAATATTCAACCCAGCAGCTTTGTACGCACTTGGAAGCCCTATAGGTAAGTTCCCCTTCGCAATTTCATAACCTAGATAGATAAAAGCCTGTTGGCAAAATGTAATTAAATGCAATTGAAGAATTCAATTACAAATTATATGTAAATAACGAAGTAATTCAATTAACAATTACAATTTGTAATTCGTAATTCAGAGCGTACGTCAGAAACGTTGTTGTGCAAAATTTATTCATAAAAAAAGTTGCACTAATATTCCTTCAAAAACCTTTTGCTCACATACATTTGTTTTGCTCTAGAAAAGTTGCATCGCAAAACCAGTGCATACGAAAAGTTGCACTAATGTTTCCTTAAAAACGATCAAGCCAAGTGCCTATATTTTGTGTGTCAGAAACGTTGCATATGAAAGGTTATACTAATATTCCTTCAAAAAATATTCTCAAATACATTTATTTTGCCCTAGAAACGTTGCATTGCAAAACCGATGCATATGAAAAGTTGCACAAATGTTTCCAAAAAAAAAAAAACATCTGGTATTTGACATTTGTTTTAGTTTAGAAACGTCGCATTGAAAAACCTGTGCATATAAAAGGTTTGATTTTTAGCCATATACAGGCATCGTGGCGAGTGTTAGTAGTGGCCCTAAATTGAGCCGAGAGGCTGCGGGTTCGATCACCGCAAGTGATTGACTTTTGTGTGATACGCATAAATATCAGCTGTATGTCTGTGTGTTAAATATCTAGTATATCAGCTGATTAGTTACCATAATAGAAACATTACTTAGTCTGGTGTAAATGGCCGTATGTGCTTTTACGTTTATTTATATGTCTTGTCATTGTGAATAAATGTTTTCTTCCTTTCTTTCTTTTTCTTAATTGTGTCCCAATGTATATTCATTCAATTATTATCCCATTTCTGCACTTCCCAGTAGTAAATGGCTCGCCCACGGCGCCATCTATAGGGTCCTGACACATCTATAAACCATCGTTTCGATAAATAAATACTTGAATGTAAGTTTAAGCGGTAAAGTCGTCACTAACAGACGCACACAAATTTTAAAGTCAAATGTCGCATTACATTACGTTGTCCCAAATAAAATTGAATTTTATGCCGTGCAGTTAAGGATTATAATCGTAAACTCGGAACATTGTATATGTTAATGTTTGTTATTGAAAAATGTGTGTGTGTCACGTGGCTTCAATAAATTGTATTTTTTTTTAAGTTTCACTTGAGTTGTGGTTTCATAAAACCACACAATATTTTTTATATATTACACTTCTCATCGACTAGTTTTGAAGATTGAAAAAGTTTTCATCGACCAAATGAGATACACAGAAAACGAAACTATTAAAGTATTAAATAATCGACAGCCATTTTCGAGTGTATCCGCGGCGTCGACTCGCTCGGTATGCAGTTCGCTCTGCCGACCTGTAGGAACTTCTTCAACATCTTCCATCCTTACGATCCGATCGCTTACAGGTGAGTTCTATGACGCAGCATGGCCTTTTGGTGTTCTTTTTGAAGTGAAACTTCTTATGCGACTTCCAAGCGTTAAACGTTAAACGCACATTATCGGTCTCTCCTCATTGTGTGAGCCAGAGCGAGAGAGTAAATATCGGTGTGTATGTATGTATATTGCACACTGTTTAAATAAAATAGAAAATTTATTTTAAAATGAAGTTTCACTTCTATCGTGTGTGAATCGCACACACACCTTTTTTTTCTTATAATACTTTATAGGCGGGACCACAATCTCGGTTAATGTTATGTAATGGTGTAACCAAAGATTGAGAGGTGGTATTAGAAAAAGACAAATAATTATATTGTTAGGATCTGTGTGAAAACAGAATAAAAAGGAACGATTGTCGAACTGTCTGGAAACGTCTAGAATGTGCTTGAAACATCGAGTAGTCACAGGTTAGAGGAAGCAATTCATTTCCTTGCACATATAAAAGCTTATCGTTCGAATTGAGCCAACAAACAATGGTCTAAAAATAGAATACTCCCCCTTCTTTTAAAACGATGACGCATGTTTACCACATAACTGCATTTTACTACCCACGGCTATAACAATATGTTCGCTTTATTAATTTCAAAACGAAAGCCTCGTAATAAAATTGTGACATTTTTATAATAAAGCAAATCTGTCGGCTTTATAACTCTATGACTTTTATATTTCAATACAAAATACTAAATAATTCGGTAATACTTGTGACTGTTGTTGTATTTACCGTCTTTTCATTATTTAGACCAAAAATGATAACATGTTAAGCTAAGTGAGAGGACTGGCTCTCAGTGCAGCTACCGGAACACGTCTATAGGTGCTTGGCGACAGACTTTCTACTTGGGGTTGGTATTTAGCTAGACGGGTCTTAGGAAATACCCTACCATCATGCTATGGTTTCGTCACAATGGTTCCCTTCACGGAAAGCTATAAAATATCATTTCAAAGTCGATAGTCGGTGTCAAAAAACGATGCTACACTTCGTTAGGTATCGATGTGCGGTTAAGTTAGTTTGGATTTGCGAACAAGTACCTACTAGCGAGCCGGCGAGCGCCACGGTCTCATGATCGCTACTCCGAGAACGATCACATTATCAGGACCTTTTTTATACTTTGTCTAATTAGCATTTGGCATAAACATCAAACTATATCACATAAAATGCCCCCAAAATTACATTATATAGGACCACATAACATAAGTTTATGAATTTAAAACAAAAACCGTCACATAATACTTTGAGATCGCGCCAAAATCTCTCACGTGATATTCGAGACGAATCGGAGACATATTACATACTTTGCCGGTTTCTCACTTGGCATTCTATAGAATGCCTAGGCAATGTATGAAATATGAATCATTTCATACCTTGCCTGCTAGCTTCAGGCGTTCTATGCATCGCATATATCATATATATAAATACGAAAGTAACTCTGTCTGTTACGCTTTCACGCCTAAGCCAGATAACCTATTTTGATGAAATTTAGTACAGAGATAGACTAGGAAACTTGGGAAACGATATAGGCTACCTTTTATCCCTAAAAAGGCTTGAAGGGGTTGAAATAGGGCATGAAAGTTTGTATGGAAGTCCGTCATTGTCGAAGATAAAACCATGACCCTTTGTATTTAGGCACTTGATAAGAAATAAATAAATATTTGTTCTAGTGTTTTTGAAATTTAGATATGTGCAGGGATGAAAGTTCGTATGGAAGTCCAAATAAATCTGTATGTTTACTATACACTAGCGGACCGCCCCGGCTTCGCACGGGTATTTAACAAAAAAAATCAATAATTATAAATTTTCATACGGAACCCTAACATTTTATTCTATCGCCTATGTTCATCAGGGATAATGTAGGATTCTAATGGGAAAGAATTTTTCAAATCGGTCCAGTAGTTTCAGAGCCTATTCAATGCAAACAAACAATCACATCTTTCCTCTTTATAATATTAGTTTAGATATATAAAATAAGCTATTTGCAGTAAACTACATCAGTTTTTTATGTGTATTATCTGTAAAATAAGTATCCTAAAAAAAATCATAATGCTGTCTAAAGTAACTACTCCACGCGGACGAAGTCGCGGGCAAAAGCAACTATATATATCGGTATGTTTTCAGAATCGAACCCTTGATCAATCCGCAACTGAGGAATGTGAAGCCGTTTCTGGTACCGCACCACAAGGGAAGAAAGAGAATGCATTTGGGTGAGTATGAATTATTATTAAAATTGGTTATCGGCATTTGATGTCTTACACGTCAACGTTAGTTCGTATGTTACTAAAGCTCCATATAAGGTAATGGGTTCGAGGCGCGGTTTCCCATTGGCTGAAGGTCGTACCGGGTGTTGTTTAGTGACTTTTAAAAGGCACGTTGGGAGATTTTTGGTTAGTTAAATCTTGAGTTCGTGTCACTGAAGCTATAAGTACGACTTGTTAAATTATACATTACCTTTTTACTTGCAAGTTCAAAGTTAGTTCTCTTACAAACGAGCAATGTACGATGAAATTAATAGACCCTCAAAATCGTTCAGAGAACAGAGAACCAATGTTTGAATGAAACAGAACATTATTTCAGCTTAACAGAGCGAGATAGCATGTCGCATGCGTGGACTACTCAACTGACTATGTATATAAATGTTGCTCGGAGTACCGATAGATGTGAAAATCAGACTGACGTTAGAGATTTTATGATACAAATTATGATTTTTGACACTACAATTAATTTTCACACGCGTCAGAAGTGAAACATTCGGAAAAAATATGTTCCTTAATTATTATTTTTAAATATTCTAAATCAGCGGGATTCGAACTACGCGTACTGCGTATGAAGCCTGGTCGTCTCACACCACTAGGCCAATCCGACGACGATCACAATCATGAAAATCAGGACTTGCATTAACCGAGCATAATGTAAATGTATTCTATCTCATTCTATCGTAGGCTAAATCCTATAGATGTATATGTTTGTCTCAGTTTATTGTCGCTTTTTCGTTTCATCGCGCTTCAAATCGCAACGGTACCAAGGAAGTTTTCACTTCAAAAATATTGTTACAATGTTATTTCGTAATTTTAAATTTTCACTTCTGCTAAGTCCTCAAGGACCGCTTATTTTTCTAATTTGGAAACTTAACAGCATACATGTTCCTATATAATAAGATAATCTATTAATAGCTTAGACCAAACAAGGATTTCACAATTATAACACAGTAAACCATCACCGTAATAAACATTGGATAATGATCTCCAAACAGAATTGAAAGACACGATGGTGCGAGTCGGCGCTGATCTCAAGCAGAAGTTCATCGAGTCGATACGCACTACTTGGAACAAATGGAAGACGCAAACGCCCACCGATGGGCAACTGGAGAAGGTAACGCATATATATTTATATTAATAAACTGTAGTTGCATCTTTACCCTAGCTGTGCCCGCGGCTCCGCTCACATAAACTACAGAACCCCCGCTTCAATTTACGGCGCTTACCCGCCGTGTATTTCAAAAACAAGAATGCATATTGTGTGTGATCGTTAGAAGATAGACATATGCTGTTAGACTTTTTTAGTACTGTTTAAGATCTACAATTATGTAGAATATTAATTTCATATATCTCTTATGGTTTACTCAGCGTAAGTCATTTAAGCGCCCCAAATGCGTCTTTTTCCCGAATTGGTTCACAATGGTCGTCACTGCTTATATCATATGTTACTTTTTCTTATCAAAATATATCCTATAACCTGGCCAGATAACTTAACTATGAATTAAAATAAAAAACCTGTAAAACGTTGATTTGTTATAATTTTTTCTGATGAATATTCTGTAGAATTGTTTGACCGTATAGACGTTCGCAAATTCTTACATTTGCCGTACCGTACAGATGTGGAATAGTCTTTCAGCCAACATGTTCTCTCCTTTCTCTAATATTGGGTCGCAAAGAGGCATTTCAGCAGGACGGCATGACATCGACGGCTGCCGATAGAGTCTGTGTCACCAACGGACGCTGCTGTTTGTGGACTGTACCGTACTTACTGTCAACTCTTGGACAGTTTTTTTGACGAATTAGTATAAGAAATATATAAGGCACATCGGTCACGAATATGCCATTTTTTATCTGTCTGTTTGTTTCCCGGGTTGAATTCAATAATGCTGTTTACAGTAGCGGTGGGTAATAGCGGCTTTTTTGAGAAACAAAACGAAACGAAACTATCTATTGAACGCTGATAGCGGTTTCCAGAACTATCTATATTAGTAGGTGGTTTTTCAGTTGTTTAAACTGTCCAGGATGATGACTCAATAAAAAAATAATTTTGCCTCCAAATTCAGGATATATGCCGAACGAGATCGCAGGCGGGTTAAATCTCTCTATTGTAGTAGCTTATTTGTCGGCACGAAACTTTCGTGGACACTATAATATTCTTTTATAAAGTTATTTTTGTTTCAGATTTGTATACTTTTTTTTGAGAATAGAGCTGCTGACCATGGCCAGTGTGATATAAATAACTGTCAAGATATCACGCGTTAAACATGAAAGAACATAATTATTCATAACCTGCACTCTACCTATTTATCAACGAATAGTTATTGTTTTAAATGTACACCAAATTAAAGTATAATGAAAGATTCAAAAATCACTATTAATTCGTTTCTTATTTATATTCACAATTAAAATCTTAAAACAACACGTACTCAAACACGACAAAAGTCTTAATTTATACTGCACATTTTATAAATATTTATGAACCACAATAGAACCACATAAGAGTCAACGGCCGTCAACAGTCCAAATTCCTATGTATAAGAACGAGACAACAATGATCTTTCCTTTCGGTAACCGCATATAACGAACTTCGACTCGATAGCGATAATCGCGATGTTTTTTCGTCGCATGGTTAACGGTTTTTGGATAACGACGGAAACCGCTATTAAAAAATAGATAGTTTCGCTACGATACAATAACCCGCTATACGTTGCACCGATAGATAGTCACAATATCTGTCTACGTTGCGCAATGACCCTAGTTTATAGTATAATTAGTATAATAGCGGTTTTCATTCGCCTCTTCATTTTAGGTCGTCGAAGAAGAGATCGAGAAGGAACAGTTGAACGAGGAGAGAAAGGAAGAGTCCGCGCAGAACGAAACGGTATGGATATTGAGAAACATTTTTTTATTACTATACGCTTGAAATAATACGATAACTCTGAAAGCGCTATCTTATATCGCATTTCGCATGCGAGTTCAAGTTCAAGTAAAAGTGTACGATCGGAAAAATAATTACTTGTGAAAACTATGATGTATGTTACGTGATCGGGATATATTTCCTACTTAGATATGTTTTTTTTTTATATATAAATTCCTATGGCATCTCTAACGTAGTCAGAGATCCTGTGCCTTCTAAAATAAAGATAACTACAAGCTAGAACACCCATCCTTCTATGAGGAGTTTATGTTCTAAGTTATGGAGGGTTCTATGAGAACCCCAACAGCACCATTCTATATTATTTGCAATTATTAAATTTACTTAATTTACCGAAAGCTTCCCTTCTCTTTTTCTTAGGCTACGAAAGCTTCGCTTCTTTTTTATTTTATCTTACTTTGTTTATTATGCTAACGTGCCATAATACATAGTGTTCATAAAATACATTTTACATTTAAACTGTTACTACACCGGGAGTGTCGCAACGACAGGTCAGAATCCACTACTTAGATTTGTTGAATAATTGCCTGTATTGCGTTTCTATTTTTTTTCTATAGTAGGTATATAATTAATAAGGTCTAAATTATAAACGGTAAGTCAATTAATACTTTTGTATTGGTAATAAACATAAAATATATTTTTTTAGATTTAATGTTTTTGCTGCTGACTGTACAATTTTGACAAGTAGCGAGTGAAGGGCGGCTCGTATGCGATTACCTTCACATTTAGAACGCATAGTGAAGACATTTGTTGTGACGCTTTACTGAGTAATTTATAGTCAGGATAATATAATAGTTCGCTATTGACGTTTTGTGGTATTTCGCGATTTCTCGTTGCGATAACCTTGACTGAGCGTAATGCACGTGATGTGAAATAACTACGGTATTTCTGTAAATGACAATTTGTATAATATAACAGCTGTCATGTTTGTTAAATAATAATGGTCGTTGACAGGCGAGTCCAGACATGCTGGGCAAGTTGAACGGCGGCCGCAGGATCGACTACGTCCTGCAAGAGGCGCCCCTCGAGGTTATAAACGAATATTTGTTCGCGATGAGCAGCCACGTCGGTTATTGGTAATATATGTATATATTATATTAATTAATTCATAATATTAAATCAATTTTAGTTGTACCAAAATCTATAATCATATAATAAAATTAAAGTGTCTGTTTGTAATGTCAAAATAATGCGTTTTTACTAAATGCATATGAAAGTATACACGATACCTATAAAAAAAACCCATTTTTAAAATTTTTGTCTGTCTGTCTATTTGTTCCGGGTAATCTCCGAAACGGTTGGACCAATTTTGACGGGACTTTCACCGGCAGATAGCTGATGTTATAAGGCATATCTTAGGCTCAATTTAATATTAGAAAAAAAATAGGATACCACACAAAAAATAAAAAACCTTTTTAGTAAACCATGCGAGCGGAGCCGCGGGCACAGCTAGTATTACATATTTATGTAAGGTTGGCAAATGTTAAAACCATTTCATAAATAAATAAAAAGTTATGATTGTAAGATATAATTAATCTGTGGTTTTAGACATGGGTAATTCAGCAAAATTTATGCGTCAACTCAATAACTCAAGCGCAGCTTACCGCGCCGGCGCAATGAGTTAACTCGAATATGCGCCGTGGCGCAGCAAAATGGGACTTGCCAAGTGAGTCGCTAGACGCGTGCCACCCGAACCCCTGACCCCATTTTGTTTGTAATGTCAAAATAACAGCTTTTTACTAAGTGCAAAAGAAAGTATACACGGTACCCATAAAAAACCTTTTTTTGTTTCAATTTTTGTCTGTTTGTTCCGGGCAATCTCCGAAATGGTTGGATCGATTTTGAAGGGAGATCTCTGGCAGATAGCTGATGTTATAAAGAATAACTTATGCTACTTTTATTTTGGAAAGAGAACTAGGGTTCCACACAAAAAATAAAATAGCTCTGTTCGTAGTCCACGTGAGTGGAGCCGCGTTCACATGTGGTTTGGTATAACTGTGTTGATTCATCCGGCGCAGTAAAATGAGTTAGCGCAAATTGCGCGCGCGGCGTAGCGAAGTGTTGCCCATGTCTACTGTGGTTAGATAAGTTCAAGATGGACGATGAACGATTGTAAGAGTAACACCATATTATACGGTGTGTCTCAAAAGGTGTTTAATTTAATTTCCTGGACTGTTTAATAACGAGCTTCCTCTACATTTATATTTAAAATATTTGAGATTATTTATATATTTATTGGTCATCATTCTTTAGCCGCGTGACGAAACATGACGAGAGTGAATGTTTATGATGTACGCTCATATTGTAATAAAAAGTCTACGCTATGAAGTTGTTCGCTAAATAAACCTCTCCCTATATTGTGCTGAACATAGTTACAGTCCACGAAGTATTTGCGAGATCCGCTATTCTATATTTTTCACATATACAATAGTACTATAAAAACATTTCTCGAGCGTTCTGACCTTCACACAGACATACACACAGACACACGTATCTATCTCTTTTGATTTATAGCTTAGTTATTTATTTTTCTATCTTTTGCTAAGTAACATTTTTCCGTTCTATTTTGCATTAGAAATGTTATGTTTCAAATAAGAAATGTCACTAGAAAAGTCTATTAAAACTACAATTTGTAAAATTAGTGTCTGAATTTTTTAGGGAATCCGAAGACACAATGCTGTTAATGCTACGTGAGATATACGACGTTCTCGGAGTGCAGCCCGACTCGACGGTCCCGCAGCAGAACATGACCGTACAGCGTACACGAACGCTCAGCCAGGTGAGTTGAATCGATACCTATACTCGAGTCAAATTCGATAAACAATGTTTATTAACAAAGCGTCGCCTAGCAACCAATGGCAGACAGATATCAGCAACCTTTTTCCATCGGACATCATTACAGATATATTTATTTAGTTTTTTTAATTGCATGTTTTTTTATTGTATTAAAAAAGCGGTTTCGCTCGCGTGGACTACTAAACACAATTTCTTTATTTTTTAGGCGGAAAGCTAATTATTTTATTCCTTATAACATCAGCTATCTGCCAGTGAAAGTCCCGTCAAAATCGGTCCAACAGTTTCGGAGATTATCCGGAACAAACATAAAGACAGACAGACAAAAATTTTAAAAATTGTTTGTTTGTTTTTTATAATTATTTGTTATAAGTATTGTTGTTATAAGTACTATTATGGATTTACTAAAAATGTGTTATTTTGACATTACAAACAGACACTTCAATGTTATTATATGTATATAGACTAAATGTCACAATAAATAATTTCTCATCTTACATACAACATATTCTAAAAGGAATGGTACATCTTTATCGACAGCAATAAAGGAATTTAACCGAAAAAAGCACCAATACCATAGTAGGATTAAAATACACTTACGTATGAAAATATTTGTCAAGATAGTTTAAATTACAGAAATTGGAATAAACTGTTTAGTATACCGGAATTTCGCTGATGGAATTTATTTTATGGAGTTATCGATTAAAATTTATTACGTATTTTTTTATTTATTTTTTAGTTTTTGCCACAAACACTATAATTTCAGATTTGTGGAATTGATTCGAGTAAAATGTGCTATAAAAATAATTCACATCAAGTTATTGTTATGTACTGTGCTATAATTAAAGCAATACACGTTTTGCATTTCGAGAGTCGTGATGACTCTAAAACGGTTTGTTTACATTTATTATTTATCGAATTTGGCTGAAGTATAAATCGACATCAGAAGTGGGATATCAATAGAGTAACTTAATATTATTTGTATCTATACAATATGCATTGTTTTTCTATTTAAATTAATCTTTAAATCTTTTATATGAGTATTATTTAATAGTTGTTTTTAAATGTTTTATTAAACATATTATTCATTTTCAGGGCGAGACGATCTTGATCGGTGAGTTGTTTTTTTTTTGTATTTTCTTATTTCAGAGATTGGAATTGGAAACTACAATAAATTACGGATTAGACAACCATTGGATTATAAGGGATAATAGCTCAGTGATAGTGTGTGTTCAGACACAGCGTCGTTCGACTTGGATTCGAATCTCTACAATGAGTTTGAGATTTCAATGAAGGAAAACGTCGTGAAGAAATACAATTAGGAGCTGCCCTCGCAGATATTGTTATGCCCTTACCAGTACCTACATAGTCCCAAATTTTATATTTTTTATCCAATTTATACACGTGTACAAATCGGTCCAATGAATTTATATTAGAGATGGACCGAATGTTCGGCTGGAACCGAACTTCGGGCGAACTTTTACCGAACTTCTTTACAATTTTAACGTTATGAAGTTGTCAAAAAATATTTACGCTACGCTTGCAATATCTCTTGCGCACATCTCGTTCACTTCTCCCCTCTGCCCGTTACTTCTTCGGAGCACAATACACTTGAATAAATGATTTCTCGATATAATGGTCGCGTGGATCTACTGCTTTATAAGTAGCTACAATATCAAATTCTTACGATGGACACAAATCGTGATAATAATGTGCAGTCGATTTTGTGTGTATAAACCGGCTTCTGGTTAACAAACAGCTTTAGCACAAGCAATTTTGACCTTACGTATTACCAGCATATTTAAAAGGAAAACATCGTCAGGAAACCATAGCATGGTGGTAGGGCTTTCTCTAAAGCCCGCTTGGCTAGCTACCATCCTCAAGTTGAAAATCTGTCGCCAAGCACCAATAGGTGTGTTCACACACACAGCCGCATTTGAGAGCCAGTCTTCCACTAGGTTTAGTGTGTTATCATCTTGGGCCACATCGTCACTTAACATCAGGTGAGATTGTGGCCACTACGACAAACCCACAACGATGAAAAAAAAAAACATTGTTTTCTGCAACTTGCAAATCGAATACCCATATTCTACGCAAATTCATGAAGACTTAGCAGAAATGATAGATTTGGATAACCAACCGTTTTCAGTTTTGAAAGACCATGCATTTAATCGATTTATTTCTTTAGTGAAACCCCAATTTCAAGTATCTACTAAGAAATTTATAAGTCGAGTAATTATACCTCAATTTTTCGAAAAATTAGTAGCTATGATTCGACAATTGCTATCAAAGATCAGATTTATATGTGGACCTAAATAAACAATTTGTTGTGTTCTTGTATTTTATTGATCATTGGCCTAGTGAAGGTTTTTCTCTACATCATTATCGTTTGTTTGGTCATTGGAGTAAAATATTGATTTATTTAATCCCGTGATTTATTCTACTATTTATCATTCAGACTATTCATTACTTAATTCCTTCTATATAAAAAACTATTTTACCATTTTTATTATGACGTCTGCACGTTCGGTAGGACTTTTAAACTGCCAAACTTTCGGTTAAACCGAATGTTTATAGAATTTCGGCCAATCCCCAATTTAGAATGAGTTATTAAAGATCTACAGGTATACATATTTTATTATTATTTTTACAGATCAACCGACAACGAGCCGCGGCATTCCGTGACGCGCCATAGACAATTATAAAAACACAGATTGCGCTAAAGTCTAACCCATTGACCATTGATCGTCGTAAAAAAGAATAACAATTTAAATACGAAAAAAAAATAGACAAGTATGTACGCGTCCTACTTTAATGTAGAAATTAAATTATCATTAAAAAAATTTATGTTTATATTTGTAGTATAAAACCACGAGCTAACGCCATTTTGTTTTTTCACATGTAGATCCATTACCTACTATGTTTGTTGGTCTTAATTCAAATAATATTGTTGTTAAAAATTCGATTTTTATTTTTCCTAAACGTAATTCAGTTCGTTGTCCACGATCGCCTTAACATACCTCATTTGTATCAGTTTGGTGAATCACCAAAAAAAGTGTTTCCGCGACGCTACCTAAATCATCTTTCGTGGGTGGTCAAAGACCAATGATGATGATGACCTCATATGTAGTTTGGTGTTTCCATTCGTCATCATCTTCTTTATCCTAACTTGGCAACCGGTCCTCTTCATTGAAGACCATTACTGCCATTATCGAGTGTATATAGTTTTCAAGTCTTATGACGATTTCAGAATCCTAACAAGATGGTGGCTCCCTTGTTAGTACTTTCTAGGGAGTTTTTGTGGCATCTCAAAATACCTGATCCATGTTACTATTTCAGTCTACTTCACTTGTGCATAATAACCAAGCTTTATTATGTAAAACACCACCTGTATTACACAAAATAAGTTCAAATAACACAAACTTATCAATAAAAAATAAAAACCACTACATGATAGTTTGACATCCCGCCACAAATCCAAACGCCAAAAATCGTCATAAGACAGGACACTATATATTCGCTCGATAATAGTAGTAATGGTCTTCAATAAAGAGGACTAGTTTCCAAGTTAGGAAGATGCGTAAGCACTACACATTTGCTAATCAACTCTTCTTCGTGCTCACAACTCGTGACGTGATTTGGTTTATAATTATTTAGACAATAAATTATTTATTTATTTCTATAAATATTATCATTGTTAAGTCAATTACCTTTATTGCTTAGAGGTCAATGACGCCAGAGTCTATCGTGAAGACATAGAGATCGCGTGTTCGATTCTCGTGGGAGAAACCTATTTAGTTTAGTTTGGTCTCAGATATAGATGTAGATAGTCAGTGGATCTGCGTGTTATATTATGGCACCCTCTTCGCATTTTAGGGAAAAATATCAAAGACCTAGCCAGGTACAAGCAAGGGGGCAACTATCTACCCTAGCTGACTTGATTCGCACGCAACGCAATACTCCAGCACTATACTTAATACTCTGGTTAGAAAAATGTTTTGCTATGCTTGAACTTATTTGACAATGGTGATTCAAACAATGTCTAGACAAGGCAATGCTACAGCGAAGTATGCATAATATTAATTTCCCTTTGCCTGCCTGCACACTTACAAAATCCTGGTTACGTAATTGAAAAATGCCCAATCACATAGTGACATAAATATTTTCATATTTCGATTTAAAAAAAATCACTAAAAGAAAAACAAAATGGTGGTCAGCTGTCAATATTATATGAAATTAATAAGACATTATAAAAGCAATACAAAAATAATTTCTGATATCTACTGAGCTATAAGATATAATTATTTATAATGAACTAGATAACTCAAAAATAATTAATTCTTTATAAGAATTAAAAAAAAAAACAGTTATTTATCATGTATTTTTTTTTTTGTTGTTTTTTTTTTTTAATTTCAATATCCCTGTAATAGAAGTTATCATTTTCAATGGCATATTAAATTTTAATATATTATGTGATTTCGGATACGCTTCGACGATATTCATTCAATTTAAAAATGATATGTTTTCGTTTTTAAACTGTGGTAAGTATCTATATTTAGTAAACCGTCGTATGTAACTAAATATCGGTTTGCATGTAAAACTAATAATGTATATGTCACGAAGGTGTCGAAGCGTTTAAGTTGTTAAAAAAAACGGTACGAATTGAATATATGAATAAACTAGGTAAAAATATATGGAAGTACTGTAACTATGCCACAGGTAATAGACGAGAGTTCCGCTTTGTGGTTCAAGAAACGCGATAGTGTTGTGCTTTGTATCGATAAAAAAATATCGTTTTATTTTATGTGAGTTAGTGGTTCTTGAACCTTTGTATAACTTAAATATTTTTTTTTTTATAATGACAAATAGTATAGCAAGAAAATTAATAAAAAAAAATGAATCTAGTTTTCCATTTAACTCCTTTACGAAACTTATTTTAGTATTTAGTAGAAGAATAAATAAGAAATGTGATTAAAAATATATGTATGTGGTATACAAGTTTTATGCTGAGCAAATCAAATTGGAGTTATTTATAAAATAAAAATAAGGTTGCCTCTGCAAAATTAATAAAGGCAGAATGGTAAATTAAACACTTGTAAATTAGGGTTGCCAGTCATCCTTAAATCTGAATTTCGTTTTAATTTTAAACACTTTGATATTGTTTCGATGGGTGTGGCTGACTGAAGCTGGTTATAAACCATTGATTTATATAGCATATTCACTCTTTCTTAAAGAGTTCTCTCCTTGTAATTAACAAAGTTTATTTATCTGTTTTTAGCGACATTGTTTTAGCTAAACCATGTGTGATTTTCTTTACTGGCAACCTTAATTTTAGAAGATATGTAAAGATTTCCCCGTTAAAATGTTAATTTTTTATTTTCATGTATTTTAAAGGAATCGAGTTTAATATGTTAGTTTTCTGGAATTTCGAGGGGCATTCCTTTTAAAGGTCCGTATTTTTTACATAAAAACTAATATAATAGATTTTTTGGTTTTATTATTTTTATAACCGAAGTAAATCGAACTTATACGAGTAGGTAGGTACATTGAAGGGACGAAAAACTTTACAGTCCTTATCTTGGCTCCATACCGCTATGGCATGACGTCGTGGCTCCATCAGTCTATGAACATCCTTGAAATAAAGATCTGTAATATCACCCTACATTCTCATAGTGGCTACAAATACCATGACAAAAGCTATTTGATAAAGCTACCTTGGGTATCATACGAGATGGGTTAAAGTTCCGCGTCAGTGCTCGTCTTGGCTCAATACCGATATGGCATGACGTCGTGGCTCCATCAGTCTATGCACAGCATTGAAATAATGATCTACGTTCTCGTGTTGGCTACAAGAACCACAACAAAAGCCTTATCTTTAAACCTAGCTACAATAATCAAGATGATCTAGACTTCTAGAGGTAACAATGACTCAGTGGTAGCCTGTACGGACATCGCGTCGATAGACGACGTGAGTTCGAATCCCTGCACTGAGCCTGAGAGCTTTTGGTGAAGGAAATATCGTAATGAAACCACAACATAGTAGTAGGGCTTCTTCTGATGCAAGTGGAAAATCTGTCGGCAAGAACCAATAGGCGTGTTCCGGTGGTTAAACAATAAAAATTATCTACCTTGGAGAATTTAAAAATTAGGTTTATTTGAGTTTTCGCGTATATGGTCAACCACGATGGGTCAGTGATGGTGAGGTCGGTGATTACGTCGGTCGTCGTGGGTTCGATTATATAAATTAGCCTGAGTTTAAAAGAAAACTTAATGTTGAAAATCTAAAATGATTTCTAAGTTCAATATGTTGCTCGCCTCACGTCGTCGGTAAATACTAGCTTTGACAATAAAACACGTAGGAAGCTATACCTTCTTTGTCGTGACAAAAATAACCTAAAAAATTGTGTCCCGCGTGCCATAAATATGATGAAGTTAACGATCAATATTGTGAATTCATTTTACTGAAATTTTCTTTATTGAGTAAGATTTATTGATTAATTTGATTAAAATAGTGTTTATTTATAAACATTTAAATTATTTTTACACAACATAAAAGTAAAATGAATTTACAATATTACCATTGGTGGCTAAACTTCATCATGTTGGACTACCGTAAAATGATGATGCGCGTGCGCAGCTCTAAATTTAGGCCTGTACTAAACGCGAAAAAAAAATATATTTTCAAAAATGTTCATATTGTTTTAATTTTTTAAATGCTCACTGCAATCGCATCCATATCTACGCTATTTTAAGTTTTATTTATAAATATATTCGTTTGTGAACTTTGCATAATAAGTTTTGCAAAAATTTTGCGACGATTCATGTTTTATTAATGGTTTAATTCAATGCTATTATATTAAACTCCATGCCTTAAGTTCCGGCTACACGACTTGTAAGATATAACAGAATCGTCCGACTTATGAAATTGTCCTAAATAATGAAATCTGGTTCTGTACTTTGCTTTTAATAAAACCGCATCGAATATTGATCGTGTAGCCGGAGCGTTATATACTTATTTATTTAAAATGTTTTGTTTAAAACTAACATTGGATGATATTTAATTAAAGTTTATATTTTACTAAAGCAGTTGTTATTTCTATTATCCTTTTTTTAAGTCATTTTTTATTGTACCACAGCAAAGTGAAGGCACTAGGCAAGTAAGTCTAATCTTAATACATATTATAAAACTCAACGTCTCTCTGTCTATCTGTCCGTTTATGTTCTTTTCACGATAAAACCACTAATCCGATTTACATGTTTCTTCCTTTAATTTATAGATATGTTATTTGGCCCAATTATAGGACATAATTTATATCATAAAGTAACATATTAAATAAGCAGTGACGATAATGGTGAATCAAATCGAGAAAAAGACGATTGTCGTGCCACTCATCAAGTCTGTGTCGTTATCATAAAAACGAAATGTACTGTTAAAGTCCGTGCTAGTTGACACTGGACAGTATCGAGATGCCAACTTTTCAGTCGTTATGCACAAACACTTACAACACTCAAAACAATCGTTCAAGCTCTCTGGCTGACAAGCATATCGTATTATCCCTTTTCCCGTTATAAGGATACATCAATTGTATACGGTTTGCGACATTGTATCTTTTGCCCGGCCGGTTATTATCACGTGGAAGCTGATCGGCTAGTCTGACAAGTTAGAAGATATAAAAATACAGTGCGTTTCGGTTATAACGACGATGAAGGGTCCAGTATAATTCGTCGGTATATCCGAAAGTCGCTATATCCATAGCCAGAAAAAAAACACAAGCAAGAAAGGAAGACAATATTAATTTTCATACAATACAGCCGCACAATACGCATATATCCCCTAAATTATTAGATTTAACTTTACCTATCTGAACATTTATAAACAAAGGCGTATTATTACAACTGCTGACCATCTGTGAATGTTAGCAAAGGATAATAAATTATGAAAAAATAATAATATAATAAATTAATTATATATGATAGCCAGATTCACGAGGAATAGTACAGACTATCTAGCCTATACTTATATATATATATATATATATACTATACTATACTATACTTATGTATAATATATTTCTGCACTCGAGCTTTCTACGTTCATGTGGACTACAAAATGCTGTCGGTCGAGCGCACGCGCGATTTGTGCTGCACCCACTTAGAAGACGGAAGACAATTATTGACTTTATTTAGGTATTTTTAAGATCTAAAATTATGTAGAACATTAATTTTATATATCTCGTGTGGTTTACACAGCGTAAATCATTTAAGCGCCCTAAATACGTAGTTTTTCCGAATTGATTCACCATTGTAGTCAGTTTATTTCGTATGTTACTTCATTAAATAGTATAAAACAAAGTCGCGTCGCTCTGTCCGTCCCTATGTATGCTTAAATCTTTAAAACTACGCAACGGATTTTGAAGCGGGTTTTAATAGAGTGATTCAAGAGGAGGGTTTATATGTATATTACATGCATAATATTGTAGAGAAACACTGATAAATTTAGAGGTTTCTAATGTGATGTCGTAAATAAACACATTTTTTGCGCTTACATTGCAAACGCTGGCTAAACCCCACGAGATAAATCAAATTAATGTACTACAGTATTGTACACCTTAAAAAGGTCAACAAAAAAGTCCGCGATGGTATATGTCTATCTCTTAAGGATAACCCACAATAACCATTTTTTATCCTTTACATTTTACGAGAAAAAATGGCTTATTTACGAAGTGATTTTAAGCAATACAGCATTAATCCTTATCCAATTAACTACCTTAAATACATTGTCCATTTAATGTAGATCAATATAGCCCTTTACAGCATGTAATTTAAATGAATATTGCCGAAGATATTACAGATTTAAAATGTAGGGAAGTGCGGCGGTACCGGCCCTATATACCATGGTCAGTTATATGTCGCTCTTTCAAGAGTAACCTCTAAACAAAACATGTTTGTATTGTCAAATGACAAAAAAGCTGTAAATGTTGTTTATAAAGACATTCTGTGGTAGGTAGGTACATTTAGTATCAGCATTGCACCCGTGCGAAGCCGGGGCGGGTCGCTAGTTATCTTATAAAGTATATCCCCAGTAAAAGTACCTGGCCAGATAACACAGCTATGAATTTAAATAAAAAACATGTAAATCAGATAAGTGTGTTTTCTCGTGAAAACAACATAAACGGACAGACAGACAGAGATACGTTGAGTTTTATAATATCTATAGATTAATTCGCCTGCGCTGGCGTCTGCCGGCCGTGGTAAGGTATCTGGGCGGCGAGGTATACCGTACGCACGATGATGGTGCGCTCATAGGTTTTTCTGGCCTCGGTGATGATGCCTCATGCCAGCTATCTATCAAAATTATGTTAACGAAGGTAAATGTATTTTTTGTATATTTGAGTGTACCAAAATACGCTACAAATAAATTAAATGCTTAAGCTAATTTTGTAGTTTTCTTTATTCTCTGTGGTATATATTATATGCAACATAAATTAATTGTTGGGAGCTTTCGTTTTGTTTTTGGTGAACCGCACACTACTTACCTATACACTTTAGAATCCATTTTTTAAACAAAAAAGTTACATTATTGTGTGAACACTGAATGTTGACTATACACGGATAGTATATCGCTCTTCCCACCGAATATTATCGTAATCGGAAAAAACCAACGCAGAAAAATCGTTTTCGTACCGTAAGACAGCAATAATTGTACCATTTGTTCTGTATAAACGAATTAAAATAATTTACTACCAAAATAGAGTTCTTGGTGAAAATAATATTACAGAAACCGCGCGACGTGGCTTCTGTCTGCAAGGTGATATTACGATATTATTCGAGTAAAATCTATTATAGAAGCGTGTACAATAATTGTAATTAATAGTGTAGCAGTATCCTGACGAAAGACAAAACTGCATTGAGGGAAATAATTCATATTTATAGTTCGTTAACAGTATTTTATTCGATTAATGTTTTTTATAGTTCCATGTTAGATAACGTAAATGTTTAAGGGTTGTGCAAGTTTTGACTTCTGAAGCGATGTTCGCGCTGCTATGTGACAGTATGAAGGGTGTGATTGGCAACACATACCAACACACGAACCGTTCCAACTGTCCTCATTCCTTAATAGGACTGATAGTACACACAGTTCACGTGATATTTAGTGGTCACTGCAATCTTTAGCCATTTAATAAAAGGCCTCAAGTTTTTTAATGACTAAAGGCGAGGCCTCAATTAAGATTGGGTATTTTTCTGAAATCTTTTTAATGGTTAAAGGCTGCAGTGACCACTAAATATCAGATGAACTGTATGCATGCATGCTCTTCATACTATAAAAAAAAACAACCAATTTACATGTCTGAAGAAATAAATACCAATATTATAAGTAATATTCGTAGTTACTCATCAATATGATCGCAGACCGATTTCAAGGACAGAAGAGAGGTTACGTTTTACAGTTTCGGAGGGAATGATTCATGGTAGTATTAGAGTTTTGGAACAGCCTCAATTTTGCATAGGCTGAGTAAAGTGCTTTGCTTCAATAGAATCGATCCTGTTGAATTAGTATTTGCAGTTGGTTGATGATGTACAAAATCATATTTGAGTTAAACAATGTGAGGTTTGGGATATGAAACTTCTATATCCATTTTGTTCCTTATCTTTAGTCGGTGTCTATAGTTTTTGCAAAAAATTAGGTATTAAATTTTGTAGAAACCGTTATGTTCTATTTCTTGTACTATGTATATTTATATTTGGTTGAATTTTTACTATTAAACCTGTATTTTCTGCAGTAATAAGATATTATTTATTTATTTATTATTTAAGGATCCCACAACTGGGTACGATCAAACTTTTTATTATATATATATATTGTAACGCAAATATTTTAAATGACGGGTGGTGAGGTATGGCGAGTGTAGAGCGAGACGGGCAGAGGTGAGAGTGGGAAAGAAGTAATGAGCTGAGAGGAGTGGTGAGGTGTGGGGACGAGGAGAGGTGAGGTGCGGGGGTGAGGAGAGGGCGGTGTAATTCGAGTGGATGGGTGATATACCCCGGAGAGATGGTCGTCATGTGTAAAAAACAGATATGTCAAATAAAAAACTGTGACTTGCATGTTTTATAATTTCTTTAATATATCGTGTAATTATATATATCGTGTCGGTATCGGTTGAGGACACGTGCAAATCGTGTTGCCGATTATGCCAATATCATATGTGGACAAAATATTTTCTAATCTAATAATAACAAGATGGGTTCTCTAGTTACAACTGTGCAGAGAATTTTTGTAACAACTTAAAACGCGCTTCTATTTATTATTTACTAGCTGTGCTCGCGGCTCCGCTCGCGTGTACTACAGAATTATTGTTAGTGAAGATATCGTGATGTATATTGTAGTGTTCTTGGATATTAAAAGAAAACACGCGACTTTATAAGATACTTTTTTACTAAATACAGCTAGTACAGCTAGTATTAAATAAGGTTAGGTAGGTGATGTTGTAATCTGTACTATTAAAAAATTTGTTTTTTTTTGTTTAATATTTTGATAAACCTTTTATGTTAAGTAATTTAATATGGTAACACGCTAAGCATAACTGCCGGATTGTTGACCGGATTTTCAACTTAACTACTGGTAGCTAGCCAGGAGCGCATTAGAAATTACCCTACCATCATGTCTATAGTTCCATCAAGATGTTTTCTCACCGAACACCCAGGCTTATTATAGGAGGACTCACGTCGACGGAAGCGGTGTCGGAACACGCTACCACTGAGCGCTGATTGTTTTACAACTTAGCTGGTAAAAACTCAATAAAATCGATAAAATATATATATATCGATATTTTTGTTACATTTATAAGGAGAAATTTTATATTTTTTAATTTTATATACCATACAATATTTCGTTATTTTCAACAAAGAAATTGAAAATTGTACCTTACGAAGCACGAAAACTCAACACGTTTGTGTTTTAATGGAAATTCGATAATTTAGTGTAAAAACACGTTATTGATTTTGGGCAAATCTTTCGAAATATGGCAGTACATTTTGATGGGCTTCATATAGGCAAATCCGCAGTAAAATATCAATAACATTATGAAAAATACACATAGGTGAATACTTATTCCCAATATGTATTCATAAGAAAGGTCCAAATTTTCGGGTTCTGCGGTTTGAACTGGTTTAACTGCGTCAGTGACGTTGATTTTTTCTACAGATCTCATTTTTCTTCCCGCTTTCTCGGTACGACGTTTACCTATAGTCTTTTTCTGTGTTTTCTCGACGTTTTTCGTGATGTAAGCTCCGTCTATGTCCAATTTGTACCAAGACTTGTGTTTGTTAAATATTACATTGTCGAAACGATATTTGTGCGCGTTAGTTTGATTTGTCCGATCCATATAATTTGCAGGGAATTTTGTGTAATACTTAAATACTAAAAAGATGTTTTAAAGGAATTTTATGTTACATACAAAAAAATTATGGTTTGTCAAATTGACATATCCTAGAGCTTCTTCTTCTTATTTTTTTTAACTCGGCAACCGGCCCTCTTTTGTAGAAAATTACTGTCATTATCGAGTGAATATAGCTTCTAGTCTTATGACAATTTCAGGATCGTAACAAGATGGTGGCTCCCTTATTAGAACTTTCTAGGGAGTTTTTGTGGCATATCAGAATTCATGACCCATGTTATTATTTCCAATCCACTTCACTTGTGCACAATAACCAAACTTTATTATGCAAAACGCCACCTGTATTACACAATATAGGGTCAATTAACATAAATTTATGAATAAAAAAAAACTGCTACATGACAGTTTGAGTTGCCGCCAAAAACTCATATCGTAGAGCTATTCATAAAGTTAATTTTAAGTGTGGCCAGTAATGTTTTATTTACACTTGTAGTTTGGTATGACAACATTTTTTCGCTTGTCTTAATATTGATTCTGATGTACCTATGCTCGCGGCTAAGTCCGCGTGGACGACAGAAAAAGTTAGTGCTTATAAAATAGTATTTTCTTCAACTTTTGTGGCAGCACTAAAATACTGCTGACTGGAATCAATGACTATCTCAATAACCGTGGATATGAAAGATGATAAAATACTTTCGATTGATGGTTACTGACATTTGAGACTGATTGTTAGTAAATAATAATAATAACAATTTACTGATGTTCGTTATCTACTCAATTTATTGGATGTCTCTTATACAAAAATATATTTCCGTTTGTCATGTCTTTTTCCTTTTTTAAAACGACAATCATTTACATAGAGTTTTACACTAAATAGATATTATTACTTATATATTTTACAATCCACAACACTGATTGTATCATATAATTATATTACCTATCTATTACTATGTAACAAAGTGGAATGTAACATTAAGTAGAGAACTATTTAATTTATTTCCCACAACTTTAATAGCTTTTTGAAGTAAAAACTTCTTTAGCACCGTTGTAATTTGAAACTCGATGAAACGAAAAAGAGACAAACATATGCATCTATAGGATTTAGCCTACGAGAGATTGAGATAGAATACATTAACATTATGCGCGGTTAATGCAAGTTCTGATTTTCATGATTGTGATCGTCGTCGGATTGGCCTAGTGGTGTGAGACGACCAGACTTCATACGCAGTACGCACGAGTAGTCGATAGATCGAATCTCGGTGATATAGGATATTTAAATAGAATTGTAATTTTTGAAAGACCTTTTAATATATTTTTTTCTTGAAGGTTTCACTTCTGACACGTGTGAACTGCTTCACACATATTTTATTTATAAGGGCCAAGTATCTTAGGAGTAAAACAAAAAAATAAATTATCAACATTTATCCAGTAGTTTTACGTGATACACGCACAACGGCAAAACTCAGTCATTTATATAGGCAAGCTATACATAATACAGTATTTTATGGAGGAAGTAGGAAAACAATGGTATATTTGTTACTTCATCTCTCCTACTTATCTTCGAGAAAAAGACGGCATGATATTAAAACGAAACAGAATGCCCAAAATGGTGTCCCTACTTCGTCTAAGGTGCTCTCTGTCTTATCATCCCAACCCGCTCGTAAAATCATCCCAACCCGCTCGTAAAATCCACCGTGAACTACGTCCCAGACAACTCGATCCCCGTTGCCAAACGTTATAAACGCCGTCCGCGAAATCTCTTTGTCGATCCCGATGACGACATCGAGAACGCTAACAATTTCTACACGTCCGCTCCCGCAACATATGCGTGCTCGCGCCCACGCCCGCGAAACCACCGTTCCCTCCGCAGGGGACGTACGGTTAACTTCGCTCCCGCACACCCGCCACGACCGCCCTCCTCTGCGGCAACTCAAGCCTAGGTCCGATCCATCGGCATGGAGCCCTTGAGCCAAGCAGCCGCTCGCGCGATACAAGTGACTCTACAATCACTAGCTTTCACAGCCATACATGACACTGCATTATACACACATGCACAACACACATAGGTACATAGGTTCTGTAAGGGACCTTTTTTTTTCTTTTTTTGCCTAGTTAGAATAGACAAAAATTTTCAGACCACTAAATACACATACACATGTTCCTTCCCTCCTCCCAGGCGGCAGAAACATGTATATATGTATAGTTAGTTTAGATCGAATTACGGATAGGGAATTAGTCAGATCGCGACTTAATTGCATACGCGCAACAGTCCGAGCCGAGGTTCGGCCACTTTGGCACCCTCGGATGTTGTTGCTTAGCTTTCGTGGCTGAGTGCCCTAAGCGCTCGCCCCCAAGCCCGGTAAAGCTGTAAAAGCCGTAAAGGCTCCAGGGCCCCTAAGGCTAACAGTATAGTCAGTTAAAAAAAAAAAAAAAAAACTCTCTGTCTTTGTATGGATGCGGTCTTTTTATATAAGTATGGATCCATCCAACATGAGTGTTCTGAAGAGTTGTTTGACCTCCATATCTCCCTTGACAATAGAACTATGCGGTATACTAGTATTCGAAGCTAAAATTATACAGTAGCATCCATTTCGGAAAGAATAAAGAACTCTACCATTTCGGTTTGTGAAAAAAAAAACTTTTTTATGTATTTTAAAGCTTAAACTAAAACCTAAAGCCAAAATAACCACATTCAGTGATAATTAAAAAAAACCTTTTTAGTGATTACCTACGTTATATAAGGAATATATTTTCTAATTATATATTCGAATTGTTTTTTTTTAAATCACTTAAAGGATCACACAAAGAAAAAATAAAACAATCGTGTAGTAGCAAATGAAAATTTAATATTTGAGACATATAATTTAAACAATAAATGCTTTTTTGAGAGCGAACTTATAATCTTGATAGTGTAACAACAAACAATTTTCACTCAAACACATTTTTTTAAATTAAGAATTCTTTGAATTACAAAGTAATATAATAAACTTGAAATTGGTAGAAAGAAGCTACATATGACTCATGTTACAAAATATAATAAGAATTGGTGATCAAAATAATAAATACTTTTTAATCATACGAATGGAAATTAAGAAGTCGTTAATGATATAATAATCGAGATGTTAATATCGATAAATAATTTACTACCTAATCAAAATCTTAGATCGATTATCACTGGCAAGTTAAAATTAAATATATTTTTATATCTGTCAAATATATTTTTTTAGATTGTTAATGCGTAAGTATTTGCCAATGTCGAATGTAGCTTCTTAGAACTCGTCAACTATTTATAGTATGTTGTTTGTTATAAGTTTTATTTGTCTATATTTTTAATAACAAAAAGGAAGACACAATACAACCTTATACATTTTGATTATTATAAGCTGAAACGTACAAAATGATAAACATAAATTTAATCATAATAAATATATACATATTTTAATACATTTTAGACTTCCTTTAAAGAAAGTTGACATACATTGACTTCAAGTCATAATATACGAAACAATATCGTAAGTTCTATAATAATTTTAATGATATTTCACGTATTTGATAATTATGGATATTATATATTTTGTAATATTTTATAGAATTACACTTTTGAGATGACGAATAAAATATAAATGTTTGCTTGGAGGACATTCATTGTGGAATACTTTATAGCCCGGGCGATAGGGCCCACTTAGAGAGCGGAAAAGTAATGTCTGTGCCTGCTAAGTTGACTATATATTATTTTTTTAGTTTTCTCGTTATTTACTCACTTATTATACAAAAACCTATATTTTATAATCGCTTACAATCTTTTTTCGTTAGTTTATGGGGAGTTATAAGCTTATTGCCAGGGTGCTAAATCTTTAAATATAGCTTATGTAGTGGTGCTCGAAGAAAGTCAACAAAGTCTATTGTTCTCGATTGTAAATCGTGATGTTTCTCGATGACTCTCGATTGTACATCACGATTGTTCTCGATTGGTACTTATTACCGTATACTACGTAAATTTAAGATAATAATATATTCGTCCGTTTTCTGTACGTTACTTTACAATGATCTACGCTGATCGTTCTCATTATATCTAGCGTCCGTGATACAATGTAGGTGTTTGGTAAACGATACGTTATATGAATAAACAGGGACTAAATAACGTTTGGCGGCCAGACTACGAAAAAAAAATCATATAAAAAAAAACTATAAATAAGACATATAATTCACAATCGATATCTCCTCCGTCTAATACGTTCACAACCTGAAATCTAACTAATTATCGACATTGACATGTCTAGGGTGATTTTCCATGAGGGGTGTGACCAGGATCTATTTGATAATTAAAATGAATGCTTCATTTGGTAATTCCATTAACTCCATGAAATAAATAGTTGAGAAAAATTAAAATATATATATATCTGTTTAATTATAAGGGTCTTCTTATTTTTTAATGGCAACGTGTGTTTTTATACACAATTATGCCGATGTGTTTTGAATTTTTATCAAATCTTCAGAATTCAAGCAACGTTTTAACAAGATGGCGGCCGCCTTGGTAAAATGTCCAGGGAGAGTTTTGTTGTTGTTCCAGTTATTATTTATAATACACTTCACGTATGTATAATAATTAAACTATATCACGCAAAATGCCACTAATATTACATAATATAGCGTCAAAGAATCTAAGATAATGAATTAAAATAAAAACCACAACATGGCAGCTTAAGATCCCGCCAAAACCTTCAGTTAGGAGTCAATAATATGTTATGATATTAAATTTTAATAAAAATGAGTGTCGAGGAACACTCGGTTGGACCGAAGTTTCTTACATAGTATATTATTATTGATAAACGTATTATATTATTTATTAACAAATACAAGTAAATGAATTACTAGCGTCTGAGAGTGAAGTCAAATAAGAGACTCGTAATATAAAAATTTTAGGTTAAAAATAAAGTATTCACATATAGTTGCACTTTAACTCTGACACTTACCTAGCGTCATTGTTATCATCTTCTAAGCCACTATCACAATGTATTATTGATGTATGTTAACCAATAACAAGAGTTACTATCAACCAACAAAAGTGTTTACAAACAATTCGCAAAGAGGTCACGCAGCACAAAATAAACATAAGTATAAGTACACAACTACACACAATACTGTACCAAACAGCTGACGCGTGTACCGTGTACCGACTATACGTGCGTAGCCGGTGCGATCTCATTGGCTGCCTTCAACCAATAAGCGCGCACCTGTGACTGGGCACAGCCAATAGCATACGCGCTATGGATAACCGTCTACAATATGGAAAGGGTTGCGACGGAAAACTCTTACACTATTTTTCGCCTAAAAACTTCGTTTCAATAAAATTCGGAAAATTGGGAGTAAATCGATTTAAGAAGTGTCTGCATTCAGATAAGTGTGAGAGTGCTAGTTGAGCGATAATTCTTTCTCCGTGTTATTTCTACATTTGCTAACATTATTGCTATAGGCCCCGCGCTAGCTTAATTCATCTTTAATCCTTGCTTAAGTAACCCGAAACCCAACATTGGGTTTGTATCCCAACATCCTGGGGTAGGCACAAATCACATTTGGAAATAGCACAACCCAGAACATAGCAGCCCAGAACCGTATACATGTACAAAATAAAATAAAAATTTCACTTTTAAGTAATATTTAATAATCTAACAATTTAATGTTATTTTTTTATTATTTTTTTGTTTTCTTTTTCTCAATATACCTACAACGCTATCCTTAAAACTAATATTATATAAAATAATACAAAAATCTCTGAGGATTATTTAAATGACGAAGAAGTCAGTATACAAAAGCTCTGTTTAAATCTAACTTATTAACTAGAAGGGTATTTTGGGTAAAAGTCAAGTATTACCTAGGGTTACAACTTTGCACAATTTAACGAAACAAAAATACACGTACAAAGGATAACTCGATGCGCGTTTGATATCGCCAAACATCGACCTTGTATAGTGATTAAGCTCAATAAAATAATTTTTAACTAATAAATTTCAAATAAGTTTTAATTAATATTAAATTGCAATTAAATTTTATCCATCCATACAATATCTTTTAAAATTATTTTTCAGTCTTTCATAATATTTCGAACCGTATTATGTCAGGGTAATTTCGGTAATACTCGTCGAACTAGGTAATACTCGCCTACCTAGGTAATACTCGCCTACCCACGATTATAAGTAAATTTAATGCCACCCTCAACAGCGATGCGAGTAAATGAGTATTATTTACTCGAAGACGAGCGACGCGCTCGCGTACGATACGGACGAGTCGTGCGGGTACACGCACTGCGACGATTGAGCGTACTTCAGAAACTTCATCGACATCTTTGGCGCGTTCGATTGTTTTTGTAATTTTGCGATAGCCTGTAACGAAACATGTATCTTTGCGTCTCATACTTGCCAATACTATCATCACTTCAACTACAGGAATAAATTACTAAATATACAGAAATAATAGTTGATATACAACGTTATTAAACAGACAGAAAATATATAAATAAAACAATGAATAATAGATCGAATGAACAGTTCACTTAAGTCACTAAACAATATTTAATTACATTCCAAGATAATAAAATTATGAACTATTTATTTAAGTTTCCTCAATCACATCTATTACGCACTCATTATAAGAGCTATGACCTAAGAAAAGAAAAAACACAATTCTCGAAATATCTGGAATCAATTACAATGTACTCGAGACATCGAGGTAGGTACAAAAAAGACACTCACACATTCAAAACTTATCGCTTCAATTGCATAACCCAACATAAAATAGATCACTTCCCCTTTTAAACGATGTCGTAAAGTCAAAGGCCTTGTTAGTGATTTCGAACCTCGTTTTATTTTGGTATATAAGCGAGCCATGTTCCGAGATAGGACTGTTCTGTTTTGTACAACCAATAGGAAACAACGTGTGATAAAAAGGAAGAAATATTCTAGAGAACCATAGAGAGAGATACTGTAAGTACTAACACAGTATAGTGCATTTACGTAAAATCTAACGGCATTTTCACTACCCACGGGTATAACAGTATTACTAATGTTCAAGCTGATTTGGTACCACTGGTTCATTTAACTATATCTTTTTTTTTACCTGCAAGAGCACGCCGATGGGATGACGGCCGCAGATGGTATTCCCGTACTTGTTCAGGTATTCAGTGAAAGCGTTAGGATCCATCTTCTCAATTAAATTCATACCCTGAAACAGATGTAATCCGACTACATATTATATTTGTTGGAACGAGTACCAAGCTGACATAGTAACGAAGACCCACTGATTCGTATTATGTAAATATTTACTAATTACGTAAGGATGATTTTTTGACCCCCCCTAAACCCCCTGTAAGGGTACGTAAGATTTCTCGCACCGCTCTCCTTCTTCTTACATAAGATGCTATTTCGTTTATCAGAATAAAAAAATATCAGTTATACCAGAGACTGCCAATAGGCATACAAATATTGTAACCACCAAAAAGCTCAAAATTTCTGATTTTTCACAGATGGCGCTGACTCACTTCTAACAAAATTAATATAAGCAATTGGAAATAACAAATTTAAATTACGTTTTAGTTAAAACAAACAAAGAAATTGCTAGTTTTTTAGATATGTTAATGTATTAAAACTTTCCCTTGACGATTTTGAATTACTCTCAAATACATCGATTATTTACCACCATTTATGTGGCCCATGACAGATGGCCTGACGGTAGAGTAAAAAGCAGAGACGAATAGTATAAAATTTCGCATTGTTGTATTACGAGATGGCGCTTAAAACAAAAGTGAATTGTAGTTTTATTTTAAGTGGTGTTTGAGAAAACAGCAATCCATATTAATATCAGCAGAGACTTGGATATTAGAGAACAGTGAATGATTTCTGATTTTCATGATTGTGATCGTCGTCGGATTGGCCTAGTGGTGTGAGACGAGCAGACTTCATACGCAGTATGCGCGAGTGGTCGATAGTTCGAATCAAGCTGATGTATGATCTTTAAAAGAACATCTTTAAAAAAAATCTGAAGGTTTCACTTCTGACGCGTCTGAACTGCTGCACACATAATATTTTTATTTTTTCTTTCTTTCTTCAAGTTGTTTACTGTGAGGGTTTTCAGAAGTAAACCACGAGAACTCGCCACCTATAGCTAGAATACCAAGGTAGACAATTAAGATCACAGACCTGCCTGTCCAGCCACTCGATGCTCTGGTAGATCTGCCCTCGGCTTGGATCTTTCCACGTGTAACGGAATCTGTTGCCCCAATGGCAGAAGTCCGTCGATATCACCAGAAGGTTCTGCGGGTCCGCTAAGTACGGAGCAAGAATCGCGCCGTATCTATACCATAGACAGAGAAATCACAAGTTATACATTACACATACAAAATTAATGTTAATTATTTAATCATATTGGTATATCGATAAAAAGCCTGAAACCAAACTAATCAGGAAAAAAATTTTGTTTATACAGTGAAACCTGCATACGTGGGATCTGAAGGTACCTATATTATTTATCACTTATACTTAGAGGCTTTTCATTTACCCAGTTTCCCAAATAGGCAGGTTAACATTACAGTTGTCTTATTTATAGAGGATGTCCCACTATGAGCGACGATCATAATTCAATAATAACTTGAATTTATCAGCTGCTTTTAAGGAATTACACTTTCGTTTCGGCATTTTATGCACGTTTATTCACTCGTTTATCGTACAACTCTGGAAGGGATTAGATTGTTTGTAAACAAACACGTCATAACTTGTCTAAACCTCATAAATTGTCCCACTTATACGGAGTTTTGAGCTACAAAGTCTTAGTTATAGAGGTAAACATCGAAAAAATCTAAGAAATCAGGTCTCAAGTACAAAGGTTTGAAGTTTCCCAATAACAGGGGTATTTCAATGCAAAAGTGTCGGCACCACATTGTAATTATCAATAACTGAGGTTTCTCACATATCCAGGGCCCACTTATCCAGGTTTCACTGTATATTTAAATTTTTCTTGGGAAAATTGAGATTTTTTGTTTGCGGGTCACGAGATTAGAAACGCCAATCAGAAAACGTGCCGTCATCGTACAATATTTCTATACACATTTGAGTGTTATTCTTAATAGGTTATCTTATGAGAAGTGACTCTAAAATTATAAAAGTGTATAAATTGTAACTTTAAAATTATATAGTTGCTAAAGAAATTTAATGAGTTTCAACTGAAATTCTAGACTCAACTTTGCACTTACCTTGAACCTTAGGTTTATTTATTGAATAATGACGTCACGCGAGGTATCATGAACATAATGCCGCGTTTCTGTGGCATATTTTTATATGGCAATAAGTATATATACAAATATTTATAACTTACTTGGCTTCTTTTTCGGGGCTAAGGGATCCGACCAAGATCGGTATTATGGTGAATCCGGATTTATATCTGTAATATAAAAAATAATAATTATTAAGCGAAGACAGTAGTAGGCTTCCATAGGTTTTGTGCCGTAACTGTTATGGAGATTTTCCTCACTATCTCTTTTTCTCTCAACCGCTCCGGTCGCTTAGTATCAAGGGGATAAATGCAATGTCAAAATTTCACGTATTATTAATTTTAATGAATTTATTTATTTATCAGCGTATGATTTAGCGTAAATCGTAATGCTCAACTTACTCCTCCATAACTTTGGCTATGTAAGGCAGCTGCATTTCAATAGAGTGCTCATCCTCGTCGGTGACCTCGTCCATTCTCTCGAACTGGCGCGTCGCTTCCAATTCCGCATATACTGCGGAACAATTTTTTTTTATACTACAAAGGTGGCAAACAGGCATCGGCTCGCCTGATGGTAAGCGGCTACTTTAGCCTATGAACGCCTGCAATACCATAGGTATCACAAGCGCGTTGCCGACCTTGAACCCCCTACCCCAAGGAGCTCTGGAAACCCTACTCACCGCAGAAACACAACACTAGGTCATTTGGCTGCGACCTTCTGTAGGGTGGAGGTACAACCTCCATCAAGGTGAAACCTCAATCGCACGTGATTTTTAAAGACGACATAAAATAACATATCACTACGCTAAACTTAGAATAGCGGGCTAGTTATCAATTATTTATTTATGAGCACGGTAAAGTCTGTGCACTGTATCTGATGGTAAGCATATTCAAAAACAATGGTGACCACCGAAAGATCAGCAATCTATCGACGGTCGCCCCGGTTATCTTGGCTCGTAAGCTGCCGAGAGATCTGGATATACTCTGGTTGATCACGACCAAGGCACAAATGTTAAAACCGTAGACAAGAAGAGCAAAACAGAATGATCTATGGATTTTCAATCTCTATCGCTGTAACCACTTTTTGATATGAAACATCTAATGCGGCCAGCTGTAGGCGTGGCGACGCATCGTCACATCATGCATCGGCACGCTATATGATAGTATGAAACATCAAATACGGTGTGGTGACGCGTCGCCATGCCTGTTGATGTTTGATTATGCTCTATTTATTTCCTTTCATTAAGTATCCTTTTATGCATATTATCTGTTCAAAATAATTTCGATGTTTCACATCTGGCAGGCGTCGTGCGACGGCAAATTTTTTTTGGGCTTAAACTGCTAAACTAAAATATTCGAGTGTGTTTTCTGCGTGCGTATAAAGGTAAATTTTAATGAAAAAACTCCCATGGATGGCATTAATGCTCATTATATGCAAAATTTTGTGTGACGTTGAGAGCCAAAGAGTTGAGTAAAATGATAACACTATCGCTATCTCACACACGATCAGTCTGGCTAGTTTTTTCTCTGTCTACGGTAAAAACAATAAAACAATGTTGTTACACTTACTCTGCTTGTCGATTGTAAGATCATAGATAGGGGTCTCGTACTTGTCCACGGAGGAGAGAGCGCATCCCGCGATCCTCACATGATGGGATGGGCCGAGGATAAAAATACGTTTCCTGTTAAAATAAATATAACCATTATGTCGTTATCGAAGAGTAGAACTCGGACTACCACTACTGCCAGTGTTATCTGTGCATCAAAGTAGTCTTAGCACTGCTGTGTTGCAGTCTGAAGGTGAAGCAATGATGGCTCAGTGGTAGCGTTTACGACCATCGCATCGAGCTGCCTAAGTCTGCTAACAATATTGCTTCATAATATATACCAACGAATAAATACATGGAAACTATTCAATAACAAATAAGATTTAACTTACACGACAACAGGGCTGATTTGTCTGTATGCGAAAGCTGCGCAAGCGCCGCAGTAAGAATAACCGGCGTGCCTGTAATACAATACCTCATGTCAGAACTACAAATAGTTAACCATCTAGTATAAAATTTCTAGGGCAGACGGAAAAACGGACAATGACCTTTATGCTAGCCACAGAGGTAACCAACATTTTTTGGTAAGGTTCATAAAATTCAAAATCTATCAATCATATTGTTACGTCCGTGGGTAATTAAATGCCGTAGTGTCACGCGAAAGTAATTTATTTGTACTCAGCTAATACAAATTAAAATAAAATAAAACAATAACAGAACAAAACACATAAATCGTCCACCGAATATTCTCACAGAATAACCCTGTAGATACTTGCAGAATAAGACTGTTTGTTCCTCTCCTATTTCGCTTCTTGATGTCACTTCGCTTTCGAATGTTTAACTGCCGCGTCTCGCAACTCAGCTCTCTTATATATCTAAATGACTCGATCCCGAAATCTCTGGAAGGTCCCGGAACTCTTATAACATCTTGTAAACAACTTACGTCATCGCTTTTTAAAACGAGGGGAACGTTTAATTTATAGCCCATTGTTTGCTGACAGTTCTAGCGATAAGACTTTCTATGTGTGTGTCGTTGAACCTAAGACTATACGTCACACGACTGCACTATGATAAATACACGATCTTTCCGGACGCTCCTTGAAATTTCGAGAAAGGTGTTTTTTTCTATTTTCTTTATGTTCAAGCCGTAACAATATCAATGTTGGATGTTTTTATTATTTAGAGTTTTTATTTTATATTACTTATACCTGTATAAAGTCTGTTTCTAAGGCAGGCGGAAAACCCGACAATGACCTTTATGCCAGCCACAGAGGTAGCCAACATTTTTAATGTGGTTCATAAAATTCAAAATCTATCAATCGTAGCAATGTTGGATGGTTTTTATTATTTAGCGTTTTCATTTTATATTATTTATTTGTTGTTTATATGTACGCACTACGCGTATATATAAATAATATTATGATTATTTATGTTTTGTTGTATATTTCTGTTAAGGTCATAATTATTGAAAAAGAAGTACGAAAACGTGAAAAGAAATGACCAATTTAGATTTAATTCAATTAAATTCAGTTTCACAGTCTTCTCTGATGACGAATTACTTTATTTATGTAGGTAGATTCCTCGCGCAACATGTTTAAACAGGTTTCTTATCTCTGAAAGAGACCGCGTCGTCGCACACCCTACCCCGTACAATTAAACGCGTTTTTTTAAGCTTTAGCGGTAGAGAATTGTATGGAGAGCGATACGTATCGTTTTCTATCGAAACAAACATAATACTAGGTGTCATTGTATATTTTTCCGCCTGTAACGTTAGTGAGCCAGCAAGCCTATTTTTGTACACCTTTGCGTACTAGAATTACAGGTATAATAAAAGTAAGACTAAGCACAGATTGTGAGAATTTATATTAGGGGTCAATCAACAAATATATCCACACTTCGAAGAGGACAGATAATTTTTCGAAAAAATAAATTTTACCAGTCGTTTATACCGATCAACGGCCCTGTCAAAGGGCACCGTCGCGCCCATGTAAATGAAGGCAAACACAATGGAAGCTACTTACGACGAAAAAACCCATCTATGAGTTTTCTGATCATCAAATTCCTAAAGGTAACTCGGTATAATCATTTTGTAAGAGACACGAATAAGATTTTTTTGTATGTAAAATAAACCTTAGCATCGTGGAAGGGCATTTTGTAAGTTCATTTATAATGAGAGTTCAAAAGTTAATGTGGTCTTCGGACAGGAATATTTTGCATGGATAGGATATTTCGTATCCTGAGTTACCATGAAATCTCATAGAAACAAAAGATTTTTGAGAACGTAATTAAGTTTCCTGTTGTGCGTAATAATCACAGATGCCATTGGGTATTTAAAAAGAAAAGAATATCGATATTTTTATGTATTTTAAAGCTTCATCATAATTATGATAATAGTCAATTGGAAAAACTCTTAAAACATTTTTTTTTATTAATAATATACAATTGAAAATTGTAATATTTTAAAAACAATCATATGACTACGAACGCGCCTCGATTGATGGCCAGGTTTGTGACGTCATAATGTTAAAGGAATTTCATCGATTAATTAAGAGTCAAAACACTGTATCAGCTGTGTCATACAATGAGTAGACATTAACAATGTGACGTCACACGCGCTCGGGTTTGTTCGGAAACGATCGGCGTGTTTTCGGTACTGTATACAAAAAATAATATTTATTTTGAAATAACTTTTGAAATATTGCCAAAAAAATATAGTAATTTTGTTATATAACATATATAATCACACCATATATCACAAAAAAAAAAAATTCAAAAAAACCCAAATGTTATTACCTTTGTGTATGACTATTAACAATTCGTACATATTTATAATAAAATGTTGGGGACAGCAAAGGGTGGGTACAATAGTTGAATGACCCTTTTACAGAATTATTTATTTTCATTAATTTTTTGTGGCGGTTTTATGTGCCGGAGTGAATACTATAAAAGTAAAATAATAATTAAGAAACAATTAAAATTCTTACGGAGATATAATCGCTCTAGCTGGTCCGTGGGTTAGGTCAGCTTTGGACAGCCACAAGTCTAGCTGCCGAGAAAGCTCCGTACCTGTGTGTCAATACATTTTATATTACATTTTTAGTACATAAACAGTTGAAATACTCCTGCATCTATATAATATTATAAAGCCAAAGATATTGTTTTTTTTTTTTTATTGAACGCATTAATCCCTGGATTATCAGTAATATTTGAAAAAAAAAATGTGTGCAGCAGTTCACACGTGTCAGAAGCGATACCTTCAGAAAAAAATGTGTTCTTTGAAAATGCATTTTAAATATCCTAAATCAGCGGGATTCGAACTATTGACCGTGCGTACTGCGTATGAGGTCTGGTCGTCTCACACTATTAGGCCAATCCGACGACGACCACAATCATGAAAATCAGGACTTGCATTAACCGTGCATAATGTTAATGTATTCTATCTCATTCTCTCGTAAGCTAAAACCTATAGATATGGTTGCCTCTTTTTCGTTTCGTCGAGTTTCAAATCACACGGTGCTAAAGAAGTTTTCACATTAAAAACGTTTTATAGCCCTAGAAGAAGTACGTGAACTTCACGCTACGATCGTCAGGAGCGGAGCATTAACCACAAACTAGCAAGTTGTAAGCAAATGTGGGAAGTGAGAATATCTATAGAGCTGAACGGGCATGTTGGCGACCGCGGCGTTGCGATGGAGAGTAGGTCAAATAAATTCAACACGGGTGAAACCGTGGGGTACAGCTAGTTTGATATGTACCACCTTCTCAGCATTCTTCGCTATTCTGAAACCTACCATCAGGGTAAATAAATTCATTCTATACATCGAACTTAAATATATGACATTGAATAATATTTTCTGTATCTATTTGTAATGTGACAATTTTTTGTTTCAGTTCGAGACGGGTGGAACTTTATATTCCTTTGAAATTTTATAATACAATCTTATGAGCGTATAAAAAATCTTATGTGCGGCTATTAGTGATTCTATAACTTCTGAACGACCGATTTAACTCATATTCACATGATTTATTTGTTTCATCGGGATCGAGACAATTATTCATAGCTATGTTAGGATCTGATAGGTGGCGCTGTTGTCGATCTAATAACTACCGGTGCAACGCGCCAGTCGCATCAAAGCAAGGAAGGAGCCGCATCTAAGTCATCGTCGAAAATAAAATAACACTGTTATAAATACAATTTATTAAGTATAAAACTACAACAGATACATATACCTATAAAATTTTATTAAAAATATCTGTGTATAATTGTACCATGTTTGCGTTTGAGTAGAATTAAATAATGAAAATTCTTTGAGACTTATGCTTCGTGAATATTTGCCAGCAAGGATTTTTTTTATCTTTACATAGTATAAAATGAAGTCGCTTCCGCTGTCTGTTCGCTTAGATCTTTTAAACTCTTCAACGGATTCTAATGCAGTTTTCAGCAATAGATAGAGTGATTCAAGAGGAAGGTTTATATGTGTAATACATACATATTATAGTCAAGAAAGGCCAAAATATTTAAAGATTTGTAATGTGATGTCACAACAAACATATTTTTGTGCGCTTAAATCGCAAACGCTGGCTAAACCTTACGAGATAGATCAAATTAATGTTCTACGGAATTGTACATCTTAAAAAGATCGATAAAATAAAGTTCGCGCTGGTATATATTTAGCTCATACTGCCCCATATTAGTATCAACATTGCACCAGCGCGAAGCCGGGGCGGGTCGCTAGTTAAAAATAAATCACATTGTGGAAGCAGAAGCCCCTGCTTTCCTCTCTTAAATCCAGCAATGACTAGCATTGAATCCCCAAGTTAAAAATCAACTAAGCACCTTTCCAGCAGTTACACTTGAAAATAAATTCCTATCAAGCCAAATCGTCAATTATCTTGGTTGTGATCATGGAACCCTATAAATATGTAGGTAATGGCTAAATGTCTGAAATTTTCTGAGTTTGTGTAACAGGGGTGTTGAGGATATTCGCATCCGCATCCGCAAATGCGAAACATTCGCATAAATTCAGACATCTGCATCCTCATCAAACGATGCGTAGCTTTTACGGATGCGGATTTCTTCTTCTTCTTATTAATTATGGCTCGGCACTATTCGTGCATTAGGCCAGTGTCAAGTATTTTATATTTTGTCAACAAAGCGAGGGAAATATTCCGTAATCTTTAAACATCGCTCCAACAAGATGGCGGCATCCTTGTTAAAACTTTCTAGGGAGCCTTTGTAGCAACTCAAAATGCATGTTCCTAGTTATTCATTGTAATCCACTTCACTTGTACACAACAACCACACTACATCACTTAAAATGCCGCCAAAATTACATAATATAGGGCCAAATGACATAAGTTTATGAATTAAAACAAAAACCACCACATGACACTTTAAGTTACCGCCAAAAAACTCCCAGGATGCGGATTTATAAGTGCATGCGTGCAATTAACGGCATGTAAAAAAGTGGGCGGGGTAAGAGTGCCGCGTTCTTCGCAGGTGATCGCTAATTGACCAATAGGAAGGCACACATTGATGACAAGATCCTTCAGGTTTTGTTAGTATTGTTTTAGTAATCGACGTGAGTCCCGTTGTGAATCAATTACAGTGTTTTTTTACTGTATTTATCCAAGTTGTATGCGTGGTTGATGAATATTTCGATATAAATATTGAGTGAAAAGGTAAATAAAAATGTTGTCACCAACAAAAAGCAATATCAGGACTTATTTTATATTAGACAAAAATAATCTGGAGAAGACCGAGTTTGGTTTATTCGAAAAAACGAATAATGAAAATAAAATAAGAAAACTCTATTACTCAAAACTCAAAATGCTAATAAATAAGACTAAAAATAGTTTTACTTTTGTTCTCAAAATATTATTAATTAAACATATTAAAATTTAATTGGTGTTAATTTATTAATGTACTTAAAATTGAAATATGTATGTTTAAAAAATCAGCATTCGCATCCGCGGATGTCAAAATTATTACATCCGCAACAACCCTGGTCTGTATGTTTCTCTAAGTTATGTGTTTGATGTAAGAAAGCTCACCCATGGTTTAGAAAGAGAAAAACAAGAATATATATAATCAATGAGTTTAAACTTGGGCAGCCACATAAAAACCTGCACATAAAATCGATGTGGCCCATGATGATAACATGCTAAACCTAGTGGGCGACTGGCTCTCAAGTGCAGCTGCCGGAACACACCTATTGGTGCTTGGCGACAGATTTTCAACTTGAAGATCGTAGCAAGCCATACGGGCATTAGAAAATACCCTACCACCATGTTTCATCGTGATGTTTTCCTTCACCGAAAGCTCAGGCTCATAGCAAGTATTAGAACTGGCATTGATTGATGCAGTGTCCGTATACACTACTACTGAGCCTTTGCTTCAAAATACTGATGATACTATTTTAAAATATCTTAAAACATAAAAATAGTAAATACATTAATATCATTATATAACCAGATTGTCATATATACCATGTGTAAGAAGACAAAATTGTTGATAGATTATCAGATTACAATTTATCCCTTTCCTACTAACTTTATGTACCTTCTAACTATTGTTCTTGATAACCCTTCTAGAATACCTGTCCAAATATATCAAAGTTAATCAGGGGGGATGATGGCAATAAAAAATTAATTACGCTTCCAAATTCGGCATATATGCTGAATAAGATCACAGACAAGGTAATAAAATTAAAGTTCATCTCCTGCATGTTTGTATAGTTATGCAATAAATGTTGTTGGTTTAGTTAATATGTGTTGTTATGTTTTGTGTTTGTTTATAGGTAGCCCAGACTGGATACATTTTTATTAATATACAGTGACAATGTTAATGATAAATTTTCCTTTCTTATTGTTCTATTTATGTGACATTGGTATAATTGTGTTTACACACCCATTGCCATTATATAAGAAGATTATGGTTTGGATAAATATATCCCCTACTTTCTAAAGGATTTGCTAGACTTTACGTAAATTTAAATAATTATTAGTTTAATCATCATCATTGTCTTCTTCAATCATTTTTGCGATACGTTCCGAAGCTTCCTTCAGCAATTTCTCACTAAACAATGGAAATTTAGTTTCAAATTCGCCCTTTAATCTTTCCAAATCAAATCGCTCCTTTTCCAAATGCTGTAAGCTCTGCTGTGATTTTTCATATTCTTTAAACTTCTCCATGTCCAGGTTGGAATGTTTCTTTATCTGTTCCAAGCCTTCAATGGCATCATTCACAGCATCCAATAGCTGTTTGTGCCCAGAATTTGTGTCATAGCCAAAATCTATATTTTTAATTTGTAATCTATCGAGGCACACTTGTTCCGTATGTCGTAATTTTTCTAATATGTCCATGGCATTGGATTGTTCTGTTGTTTTGTAAAATTCATTGCAGTCTTTATTCTTGAGGTCTAATAATCTGCAAAGTGTTATTATAAAAGTTTATAATATATTACAAATAAATTTTATATTTTACAAATACATTTTTTACTTGTAACTGAAATATGTGATCTTCTAAAATGAAAAGCCACCAGATGACTAGAAATACACTGACTACTGATCTGTATACTGTATTAGGTTACAACTGAACATCTATTCCATACATAGTGCATAATTATTTTGCCATTTAGAAGATTTTTTTATCGTTATAGGTTTAGCGGCCACAATCTCACCTGATCTTAAGTGACGATGTGGCCCAAGATGGGAAAACGCTAAATCTAGAGTGAGGACTGCCTCTCAAGTGCAGCTGCTGGAACACACTTATTGATGGTGCATGGTGACAGACTTTCAAGTGGCAACAGTAGCACATACAGTTGGTCCCACAACACAATTGAAATCATGCTTTTTAACTTTTGTATTATCCTTTATTACCCTTAACCTATCTATGACTAAAAACTTTATTAATTTCCAACATCATTACAATCTATCATGACTGTAAACAAGTATTATTCACTAGGGGGCCATCACTTGCATGTGTGTGACAATGCCTTATGATCAGAATTAAAAAAAAATCATAAAAAAAATATCTAACCTATCCAAAATGTTGGTATATTATACAACTGTTATTAGACCATAATCTTTCAGAAATTCATTCCTTACCTCTTTTGTTCCACAACAAAATTAATTTCCTTCAATCTTCTACTGGTTTTGTCCAACTGCTCTGCAGTTTTAATAAACCTGTCAGCCAACTGAGTCATCTGAATGTCCATCTGTGTTTCTTCCCGCTCTATTTTCTCATCCAGCAAACATTCTTCCAGCATTGTACGTAAAAACTTTCCGTAAGCGATTTGTCGATGTTCCGCATCGTATTGCGGCATGGAACTCTTCGTTTTCATAAAAGATATGTCGTGATCAGCTACATTGACAGTGTTTTTATTTTTCGAGCACGAAGGCGCATTTCGTTCTTTTTTTGTTGTTTGCGTAACTTTGCGAGATGACGAAGCTACGCTAACATTTGATGGACACTTGCTCTTTATAGTCTTTGATGTAGGCGGAGCAAATGTTTTTACTTTATCGGGCATTTTACACAAATTATAAACGATCGGCGAAAACGAAATAAACAATTTTATGACACGGTTGACACTTTGACGTTTGTTGGTTTATTTGAATAACTGTCATGGCAACGGATTGCGATCGTTCGGAAATTACGGAATAAGCACAGTTACCTTTTTAATCACCAATTATCTTAAAAATTCAGTAAAAATTATATAATATGTAATTTATGTCTGTATAATTAATATTGTAATTAATAATCTATAAAATGAATACGTTCTGAAATATCCCAACCATTGTTTTTATAAATATTAAACATGAAAAATATTTTCAGTACATATGTATTGTCAATTATGTATGTAACATTTTAATACAATTTTTACTTTATTACATTTCGTAAAACACTGTTAACATTACACCAACAATGAGCGATTAATTTCTGAACGAAATGTAATAAAAGTATTATCAATAGGTCAATTATTAGTCATAATATGTAGTTAATTGTTCATTAAGTAGGTATGTGTAGTAAAAACTACACATACGTGCTATACATATAGATAAAATAAACTGTAATAATTATTAATGAATGATAATGTATTTTAGATTTTTCGGTTGCCATTAAAAGAAAAGAAAGGAAAATATGATTCGACTAACAAAAAAAGGTCGTCAACCTTTTGACTCCGCCAGTCATTAAATGACTTTTATGTCTGTTTATATTTATTATTACATATTGTACATATGTTTACAATATTTATTACGAAACAATAATTACGCATAAACAGCGATAACAGACAAATTAAAATCTTATCAATAAAATATATCATAGGATATCATATAACAATGACTTAAAAAGTATGTTTATTTATACATACCGTTTTCAGTATACCAGCTGCCAGCGTGAAGTGCATTACGCGAAGTCATTTTCAAATATAATTAGACTTTATATAAATTTTACTATCACAAAATAATACTTTTGACGTTGACAGATATAAATAAGGTCAGACACAGTATTGCCAACCTACATTTTAGAAAATTTGTAGATGAAGTACCACAGATGCAGGTTAAATGCCAAAAATTGGTAGATTGTAAAATGAAACTAGGCATGTGTTTTTGAAAACATTTCTAAAATGATCTTACGTATTTATTATTCAAAAAATAAATATTGTTTTGCATAAAATACAGGCTTACTAGTAAAAATAATGGGATCAATGTTTACTAGTGATGGAAAGTGTGAAAGTGATATTGAGAGAAGAGTTAATGCTGGTAATAAGATGAATGGGGCGTTACACGCCTTTATGAACAGCCAGAAAATTTCTAGAAAAGCTCATCTGGCTGTACATAGAGCAGTGTTAGTTCCAACACTCATGTACGGAAGTGAAAGCTGGGTGTGGCAGAAAAAACATGAAAGTAGAATAAATGCAGTAGAAATGAGAGCGCTAAGAAGTATGATAGGAGTGAAATTGAGTGACAGGATAAGAAATAGTGTAATAAGAGAACGTTGTGGTGTGAAAGAAGATGTAGTGACACGGATTGAGAAAGGGATGCTTAGATGGTTTGGGCATGTAGAGAGGATGAATGAAAGAAGATTGACTAGACAGATTTATAAGATGAGTGTAATTGGGATCGTTGGAAGAGGAAGTCCTAGACGAACGTTCCAAGATCAAATCGGGGACGTTTTGAAGAAAGGTCAGGTCCAGAGTACTCTAAACCGACGAGCATGCATGAAAAGATTGATGAATGTTGAGGAAGTGAAAGTTGTATGTCAGGATCGTAGCAAGTGGAAGGACGTGGTCTCTGCCTACCCCGTTGGGAAAGAGGCGTGATTTATGTATGTATGTATGTAGTAGTAAAAATTGCCTTTTTTAAATGAAAAGTTTTAAATTGTCGGCAAAACGCTCGCAATTGGCATGGCGGTGCTTGCGACGTCACGAGTCATCCAACAGTAAGCGCCACGTCGTATCAACGATAATATACATCAAGGAACATACTCGCCGTATACATTCAATGTTCAGGCAATAATGTAATTATCTTGAGTTTTAAAATGAATTATTATGTAAGTATTTGGAATAACTTTATTGATATTTATAATATGACAACAATATTAATTAAATTAATACATTTTTAGTTGGTGATACTGCCAAAACTCTAAAGTCACACTTCATGTTATTTTGCTGCAACGCGGTGAAGGTACAATAAAAAAGGTTGATAATATAATAAAAAGTTCCTGCCGAATAGAGTTTCTACACTACTCCCCCCAAGTGCAGGTCAAGAGTGATATAAATCGAACGCATCAACCGTAACGAGTCATATATTGAGTTTTATTTTCATAATAATATCATTGCACTGATTTTGTTTTAGTTGATGATGGTGTATATCTAAATCTGTTGATGTATTAGGCTGGTTTTAATCTGTCAGTGTAGACCGTTACATTCTTGTTTTTAATATTAACTTCAAACTCCTTCGGTCCTCTCTCTAAAACCCTATAGGGGCCTGTGTAAGCTGGTTGAAGTGAGTTGCATAGGGCATCAAACCGAATAAAAACATAATGGCATGTTTGTTGTGACGCGAAGCAGGAGTTCCATATTGGACAAAATCAGCCATATCGGTGGTTCCACTTGACGTACTGTTTACCCCTGGATACCCTTGGATTGTACCCTATATTGCATACACGTCACTTATTTTGCCCACTCTGCATTTTGGTAGTGTATTTAGTTAGGCAAACGGTCCCTTTCTTAGTTAGTCTCTGTCCAACCTAGCTTGACGACTGCGAATTAAAATAATTTCTTTTTTAGTAATCGAATCTTAAGAGACGTTCGAAAAATTCTGAATGATGCTTGTAATGCTAGTGCCTGGCTTCTACGATGTGACGAAAGTATTTGTTGGCTTCATAAATTGCTAGAAGTTCACAGTCATACGGTGAATATTTCTTTTGTGATAGACTCAATTTATGCGTACAGACGCATTAGTCACTAGAGCGAAGTTGGTCTGAAAATCTGAATGAGCTAGTACCGTAGAATTGCATAAGCTGTCTTTCATTTCGTTGAACGCCTTGAGTGTGTCTTGCTTTAGAGTGATTTTTTCTTTGCTTTAGAGTTTCTGACAGCACCCGTCAATAAGGCGATTAGTGGTGCTTCAATTGGTGCAGCGTGAGGTGTAAAGCATCGGTGAAAATTTATCATATCAATAAATCTACGTAATTATTTGTTATTTGTTGGCTTTGAGTTGGCTTTGGCTTTGCTTGGCTTTGGCTTGGCTTTGGCTTGACTTGGCTTTGGCTTGGCTCGGTTACGGAATGGTTACAAACAGTCCCAGCACTACGATTATATGGCGTTGTTGTCAACCCTTCCGGTGTTTTTCGATAAAGGATAAATAGATTTCAGCGAACACAGAAATAGTGATAGTGTTAAACAATTATTTTAGTATAGTGAACATTATAGTTTGTTATCATCGTAAGGTTTTGCATAATTTAAATAAACTAGCGACCCGCCCCGGCTTCGCACGGGTGCAATGCTGATACTAAATATACCTACCTACTACAGAATGTCCTTATAAACAACGTTTACGGCTTTTTTGTCATTAGACAATACAAACATGTTTTGTTTAGAGGTTAGTCTTGAAAGAGCGACATATAATTGACTATGGTATTTAGGGCCGGTACCGCCGCACCGCCATGTCCCTGCATTTTAAATCTGTAATATCTTCGGAAATATTTATTTAAATTACATGCTGTAAAGGGCCATATTGATCTATATTAAATGGATAATGTATTTATTTACTTAATTGGATAAAGATTAATACTGTATTGCTTAAAATCACTTCGTAAATAAGCCATTTTTTCCCGTAAAATGTTAAGGATAAAAAATTGTTATTGTGGGTTATCCTTAAGAGATAGACATATACCATCGCGGACTTTTTTGTAGACCTTTTTAAGGAGTACAACAATGTACTAAATTATTTTGATTTATCTCGTGGGGTACAGCCAGCGTTTGCAATGTAAGCGCAAAAAAATGTGTTTATTTACGACATCACATTAGAAACCTCTAAATTTATCAGTGTTTAATTTTAATAAAATATTACGCATGTATTATACATATAAACCTTCCTCTTGAATCACTCTATCTATTAAAAAACCGCTTCAAAATTCGTTGCGTAGTTTTAAAGGTTTAAGCATACATAGGGACGGACAGAGCGACGCGACTTTGTTTATACTATGTCGTGATTATAAAATGATCAACGGCTGTCGACGCGAAACGTCATTTGCAACCTGTTATTTTGTACAAAGTATAGACTCTAGTTAAGTGTCGTGGCCGGAGCCGAAGGTTTTTAAAAGTTATATACAAGCGATTCACAATTTGTTTTACCAATGACTTATATAAGGTCTTCTGTTGTAAACTTCAGGTGGTTGTTTATAACTATGTAAAAAATATGTCGCAATCCGTCTAGTCCAAACAACAGGTGGATATCGCCAATCGTAGTCATAACATAAGATTAAATATAGAACATCAGCGTCTTCTACTTATGTACCGATTAATACGACAGTAAAGCCTGCATAACTCGCTACTAAACAGAGTAGAACTGTAATAATTGTATTAATATCGAGACAAGGGGTTTCCCTAATTAATTGGTAACATGCGTAATAATCGAATGATAAAATCGACTATAGTTTCATACTAATACTAAAACTTCAGAAGCGTCATTTACCGGTGGATTAATATAAGTGTATTCCCTATGTTTTTCACGTATAGGACCATTCCCCACACCAATTCCCAATCGAGATGAAAATCCCCGTAATTAGGGCAATTCCTCACAACAGGCAACGCTGATTTCAGTAAATATTATGTACTCTGTATGTGTGGTCTTTGTTGAGTTTGTTGTCATGTGTCACAGTGGGAAGGTTGTTGTACTGCATCTTTCGTAATTTATTGTATTTTTGCCTATTTCGCTTTATGACTGAATGTGATACTGATTACACTTATTTCCATTGAACTTTTATATTGAACACTATAAACTTTTAATCTATTGTTATCATTCATTAAAGATGTTCCTCACAAGATGTAAGTATTGTTGCCTATGTTTTCACCTAATTAAATATTTACTCATTTGAAAGAATAAAGCGGTTTTCCGTATTTGTAAAATATTAGAATAATTAAAGTACGTATGTTCAATAAGTATATTTTTATAAACTAATTTATTCATCTTTATTACAATATTTTCTCCTCAAATGCGCTTGTTATAGTTGTTTTCTATTTCAATTATATGTCACATCTTATCGTTCGAAAATAAAAATATTAATAACTAGCTGTGCCCACGGCGAGTGCTTGTCCAAATTGTGCTGTCTCAAAAATCCTCATTGTGGGTGATCTTTAGAAGATATACATTTCTTATCTCTGACTTTGGTTAAAATTTAGATTCGCTTGGCACGCGGAGGGACAATAGGGATGACACTACTCCTGTTACAAGGTAACTAACCAGACCCAAGTTATAGGGGTCAAAGTTTCAAGGTCAAATTAGAAATTTCGATATATTCTAATCTCTGGTAAACTTGGAGGCAAGAAATGGATTAGGGATGATAAAGGGGGCAGCCACCTACCCTCTGACAATCTTCCTATGAAGAAATAACCTTCCTGACCAGAGATATAGGAGGTGAAAGTTTCAAATTTAAATTTAAGGTTTTGATGGGACTTTACATATAACAATAATGATTAGTGATAAATTAGGACATAGCACTCGCCGGCTGCTGCAGACAGACAGGCAGAGAGACATTGAGTTTATAAAATGTATAGATGTTCTTCACACTTATAACATGTCACTTTACAATGTTAGTAGTGTTATATAAAGTCAGAAGTGGAATTTGTTATTTGCTACAGCTTTCAAATAGATGTAATTAAGGTCAAGTCCAAAAATTGGAAAACATAAAATTTTTCAATTTCACATTATTATTAAATTTAATTGGTTGCTGTAGAGAGAGAACTAGATAATAACTTTTTTCTCAAAAATGACTAATTATTTAGCATAAAGTGGACTTTCTACAGTATTATGTAGGTGTGTTGTGGACTGCGGTGTGCGTTATTATTGTAGTCACTAATGGATATTTGACTATTATTATACATCTCCCTTGTTCACCTATATTGGACCCTAAAATCCCACTTCTGATTTTCAACAAATTGTATAAACAGATATATATTTTTTTCAAATTCAGTTATATTATTTTCGTTTCTAATAAATAAAATATTATTATCCGCAGGGTTAGGTAGTAATTAAATCTCATGATTTAAGATCTTTTAACCTAAATTTAGCCTATTGTTATAATTAAAATTGGTTATATGGTGTGATGAAATCTTGATTGGATTTCAGGTCGAATGTTCTCTGTACCAATACAGAGGATACCAATAGCAGCTTACAGCAAAGCAACAGATTCAAGAAAACCGAAGACTGCTATAATTATGTTGAACATGGGTGGTCCTGAAACTGTTGATCAGGTTTTATTTTATTTTTATATACTATTTGGCATGGTAGATGTTGTTCTTCCTTTTTCAGTAGTCAACAACTGAACCACAGCGATACCAATTGCATTGAGAGATAGCGAAAACCTTCTCCATGAAAAAACACTCAGATCTATCAAATTTCATGGTGATCTATCAAAGTTTTTTTAAATCAAAGGCCGGAAAATTGACTACACTGTATGTGATGGTGAGCACAGTGCAATTCAATAACATCGGCGACAACCGTAGGTCTTTTTTTTTCGTACTTACTACGAAACAAGGTCCTGGAGCCTTGTTAGTCATTGCTGTGATGCCGGCCTGCTCAGATGTCTCTTCACATTATGTTAGAAGGCCTCCATATTGTAGGAAGGAGGGAACACACTGGCTGGGTGATAGTTTCATAGCTTCACAGTACAGCAAAGAAAAGACGTAGCAAATTTCTTTGTTTGTACCAAGATGGAGGTTACTGTAAAACTATGACTCCGGAGCCCAGCACATGTGGTTCTATAAATGTTGGAGTTTATAAATCTCATATTTACAACATCCATCTTTATAGATTTAGATATTCATATCTAAATAAACCAGGCAAAGATATTAGCCACTTTCCAGCTTTATAGCAGCAGATAACTCTGGGTCTCTTTTTAAAAACATAAAAAAGAAGTCGACAAGTTGTGAATGTGAACAGGTGATAGTCTGGGCTAATTAATTAGGTGCTATACAGTCATTTTGCGGAGCTAGTATAAAAAAACATTTTGACATTAGGTGTCATCAGTTGATAGTCGAATTAAATATAATTACCACTAAATAATACATTGAGACCCTAAGAGTATGTTTTAGTAATGACTCCACTTTAAATTGTATTCATATACTCATGGTCACCAAATACAGTAAATTATTAACAAATCTTAGCTAGTAATGCGCTATAAGACGTGTCTGGGTTAGGGTAGACTTGTGATAAGAAACGGTGGGAGACGAGGGGCGAGGCGAGCGTCAGATACAAATACAAGAATTATGATACAAAAAATATCATGTGATTAAAATTTTGGTGGTGATTTACTATTTTTGGGTTTACAAGGATTATTTTAAAGTAATTTGCTTTATTAGGATAGCAAAATGTATTTTTTTTAAATAATTTGACCTTAAAATGGGGTTTTAATTTTTCTGATCATTTATAATTTTTGCCAGTATAAAGTGTTTTTTTGAGTTTCTTAGGCTTAATATATGCGGTAATCAGATTAACACCATTGATAATAACTACAGTATGGACATTTGCATGGAATTCTAGTTCTCACTAAATATTCCCAATAATCATTTTCACTGCAACTCATTAAGAATGTATTGACACTACTCTAGATTGGAAATATACGAGTTAAAGATAAACCTAATCTAATAAATTAAATGTAGAATGTGGATATAGAAATACTTTAAAAATAATCCAATAAGAAAAATAAGCACAGTGACCTTTATAGGTTATCATAAAAAGTCCAAGCAGATTTAAAAGTAATGAGGTTTTTTTATGTATTTTTTTACTATATGTAATTATTTATAGATAGCATTATATTATCTATCTAATAGTGTTCTTGATGACATTGTTCACAGTTAGGGTTGTCAGATAGAAGAAGGAGGGCAGATAAGCGCTTTTATGTACAAAAGGAGGTTTTTAGAAAAAAAACACATGTTTATGTTTTATTTCTTTATATAATTGGGTATTTGGCTGTATTGGAAATATGGACCTTATCGGTGTGTTAAATGTTTTTTTTTAATGATTTCTTATAAAACACTCAAAAATATTACATTATTATCCAGTAAAATACGAAATAAAACACATACTTTTTAAACTTCCGCCATGTGCACTCTCATAAACGCTCTATGATTAGTTGAATCTCTAATTACGTCATACGCCAGTAGATTGTGATTGCGAAGGAGCGAATTCGGTTGATCCCTGTGCTTTTCTTGTTAATTAGTCTTTAGCAATAATTATTTATATAATAAATAATTATGGAGACAATTTTTTCGGATCCGACTGGTAGTTCCAGGGATTAGCGTGTTTAAACAAACTAACAATCAAACAAACAAACTCTTCCGCTTAGTATAGATAGACAAATAGGTATTATATAAGACTAGCGACCCGCCCCGGCTTCGCACGGGCATTTAACAAAAAATTCAAAAATTATAAATTTTCATGCGGATCTCTAACTTTTTATTCTATCGCCTATGTTCATCAGGGATAATGTAGGATTCTAATGGTGAAAGAATTTTTCAAATCGGTCCAGTAGTTTCAGAGCCTATTCAATGCAAACAAACAATCAAATCTTTCATCTTTATAATATTAGTTTAGATCAACTTAATAAAGCTTAAAAAATCCAGTAAATATATCTATGTTTTAGATATATATTTTTTTAACGTTATAGGCTTTGCCGTACTGGCCACAATTTCACCTGATGTTAAGTGACATTGTGGCCCAAGTTGATAACACTCTAAACCTAGTGGAAGACTGGATATCAAGTGCAGCTGCTGTAACACACCTATTGGTGCTTGACGATAGATTTTCAACTTGAAGGTGGTAGAAAGGAAGAGGGCATTAGAAAAAGCCCTACTACCATGCTATGATTTCCTCACGATGTTTTCCTTCACTGAAAGCTCAGGCTCATTGTAGGGATTCGAACTCACGTCAATCGACGCGAAGTCGTACACGCTACTACTGAGCCAATATTGCTTCATTCATTGATTGTATTTATAACTAGAAACAAATTTATCTAAAAACATAAAGTTTTGATTTTCACCATCTTATTCTGCGTTCTCTAATAAAGAAGTATCAGTTTTTTTTTAATTTCAAACTTCTTGTTTTTGTTATGATAGTAAAGAACTATTTGACATTGTATTTTTTTCCATACCACTACGATAACAAATAAGCTTGGAGCTCACCTGATGGTAAGCAATCACCGCAGCCTATGAACGCTTGCAATACCGGAATGAATTGAATTTATTTGTCGATTTTTATAAAAAAATACACAAAATTATGAAGAAAAACGCTTACCGTTAGCTTTATTATTACATTTTGATTATTTGTTGGGTTTTCGAAAACAGTCAAATACCCTATTCGCAGTGGGCCGACGTGCTAATTAAGCCCGTGTCAACCCTTAAGAGGCCTTTGCCTAGCAGTGGGACACGTAAAAATGGCAACATATTATTTTGTAAAATAAAAATAAACTATATTGCAAGTATTATGAGTAGGCAGCCAGCTTATGGACGCTTTTAACATCAGATGTAACACTAACGCTTTATCGACCTTGAGCCCCCCTAACTCCCAAGGAGCTCTGGTGTCAGGCGTCTGTTTATCAATGAAAGCTTGGCGACATTTACGTTATATCTTCAGGTCGGTGGCTATCTGCATCGGATTATGACAGACCGAGACATGATCCAATTGCCAATCCAAAGCAAACTCGGTCCATGGATAGCCAGCAGAAGGACCGAGGAAGTCAAAAAGAAGTATATGGAAATTGGTGGTGGATCTCCTATACTGAAATGGACTAATAGTCAAGGTACTCTTTTATTAAAGCTTCTAAAAACAATTTTTAGTTTAAAATTAACCTTTATAGGTTCATACAATATATATATTGTATTTTACAATTTATAGGCATCTTTTGGGAGTAAATTGCTTTGAAATTTTGAAGGCCTAATTATGTCTTACGAAGTAGGGTTTAAATTTGACAAAATATTTACATATTCATCAAATATACGAGATTTGAATGGTAGAGAAAGGAGAACGTTTATTTAAATCACACATAACCTCAAGTACTAGAAACGTCATTCGTTGTTGTTGTTTTTAATTGTTAAGGATCCTAGATACACATCCTTTAATCCTAACTTCATACTATTCTTGTAATATTTAAAAACAGCTGTCACAAGATGGTGGCTCCTTTATTAAAATAGTCTAGGCAGTTTTTGTTACAACTTAATAACTTGACTGCTATGGATGCCATTAAAATAAAGTATACGTGCTTTTTTTTCGAACTGACTACACTGTTAGCCTGAGGGGCCCTGGAGCCTTTACGGCTTTTACAGCTTTACCGGGCTTGGGGGCGAGCGCTTAAGGCACTCAGAAAGCAAGGCAACAAGTTCCAAGGGTGCGAAAGTGGCCGAACCTCGGCTTGGACTGTTGCCGCGTATGCAAATAAGTCGCGATCTGACTAATTCCCTATCCGTAATTCGATCTAAACTAATATACTTATATATATATTTCTTCCCCCTGGAAGGAGGGATGAAGCATGTGTATGTATTTAGTAATCTGTAAATCTGTCAAACTAACTAGCCAATAAAAGAAAAAAGGTCCTTTACAGAACCTATGTACATGAGTGTTGTGTATGTGTGTGCAGATGCACTGCACTGAATGACTGAATTTGGTAGATAGTGAACGTAGAGTCACTGTATCGCGCGAGCGACTGGGCTCCATGCCGGAGGAACGGACCTAAATATTACGCGCATTTTGTGTGACGTTGAGAGTCGAAGGTTTAAAATGCATATTCCTATTTATCTATATCTATACATATTATAAAATTGTAGTGAGTGTTTGTAATATCAAAATAACAGATTTTTACTAAATGCATATGAAAGTATACACGACACCTATAAAAAAAAAACATTTTTAGATTTTTTGTCTGTCTGTCTGTTTGTTCCGTTTGACGGGACTTTCACTGGCAGGTAAATGATGTTATAGGGTATAACTTACGCTACTTGGAATTTGGAAATATAGTTAGGGTTCCGCACAAAAGATACAAAAGTCCACGAGAGCGGAGCCGCGGCACATCTAGTTATTTATAATCCACTTCAATTGTAGACAATAATCAAACTACATCACGTAAAATGCCGTCAAAATTACACAACATCGGGCCAAATAACATAAGTTTATAAATCAATTTATATTTAATAATTAATCCTGCCAAAAACTCCATACGCCATTATTTTATAGTGTTGCCACTCGTGACTCTTGATTTCGATAATATTTTTATTGCCGTACCCGTTCATTGGTCATCATCCCACATAACATAAAATATATAAATTAAAGAAATATGTATATTTAACTTTTAGACAGGAAACTTATGAATGTAAAGAATAGTTGTGACAATGAACGGACACAATACTATTTAATCTTTATATTAATACAATGATCGAGGATTACCGTTGTACGCGCATCACGCAAAAACTTCTAGCTCATTCTTTTAAATTCTTCTGGATATTTCTTTTTGTTTTAGATAAATCCGAGATTCTTGGTCCGTATAAAAAAAAAACATCACGATATGTACCTTAATTCAATAAAAAGTTACACGTCCACGCGAGCGGAGCCGCGGGCACAGCTAGTTGTGTATATAAAATATATAAGTACACATATTTTAAATTTAAAAATATATATTTTCACAGGAGTGTTACTAGCAGAGGCTTTAGATCAAATGTTGCCAGAGTCAGCGCCGCACAAACACTATGTTGCATTTAGATATGTGCCACCGTACACTGAGGAAACTTTTGAACAGATAGAAAAGTAAGCCCCAAGTATCTATTATCTACTAATCTATACATATATAAATATTTACTTGTCCTGATTGGCTGATACATCAACGTACAACTCAACAAACGTTGTTTGGACTCGGGCAATCAATAATTAAATTCAATGCCAGATTGCGGTTTCAATTGTTGTTAAAAGTTAATTTTAATTACTTAATTTTAACAACTTCCACGCCCCTTAATTGATTTAAAACATAATCGTATTATCGATTATATTTAGCTCTAAAAAGAAACGATAATCGTAAAATTAACTAACAATTGAAATTATGCTACATTTGACACGTGTCAAGCAAGCCTCTTTTATGAACCTAGTGTAATAGAATTTGCCATTTATTTATACTAAATTTAGATTACTCTAGTCTAGGAGCCTCTAATTTATGGAGTCACCCTTAAGATATCCACTTTCCAAATAAAAAAACATAATCTCAATCGGTTCAAAATCAAAGAAGTTATGGCTGAACATCAATAAAAAAAATATAAGTACATTCGAACTGAGAAAATCCTCCTTATTTTGAAGTCCGTTAAAAAGCAATAAAAGTGTTTTAGCTAATAGTTTTAGGTTTTTTAATAAGATCCCGAAGCACATTACTGATTTGCCAGACAATGAGTTCAAGGACCATGTCAAGCCGGTTTTACTGTCAAAAGGTTTGTCTTACAGTGAAGTCTGAAAGTGACTCCCTCTCTGTTTATTAATATAAATATTATTGGTAATATTATAATGGCATATTAATATATTTTATAATATATATATATAATCTAATCATCTGCCATGCGTCCTTCACTTTATTCCTACTCCACGGCCAGGTGTAATGCGACATGCGATAGATGAACGAAAAATTTTGTGTGCGATAGACTAAAAGTTCCCCTTTAAAAGGTAAATCCGATCCAGTTTCTTGCCGTTTCTTCTCAACGACTGCGATGTTTGTCCAAACCGATAGTAATAGACTTTTGACGTTCATAAGTGCTTTGATTTTGACAGTATCAGGTACGATTTCGGTCAAATGTTGGCTCTATTAAATACAAGCGATATTGAATATATTGAAGATATAAAAGATAAATATAAAGATAAATGAAAGATATTGAAGCGATGATGGCGCAGTGGTAGCGTGTACGACTTCGCGTCGAATGAGACGTGAGTTCGAATCCCTACAATGAGCCTGAGCTTTCGGTGAAGGAAAACATCGTGAGGAAACCATAGCATGGTGGTAGGGCTTTTTCTGATGCCCGCCTGGCTAGCTACCACCCTCAAGTTGTAAATCTGTCGCCAAGCACCAATAGGTGTGTTCCGGCAGCTGCACTTGAGAGCCAGTCTTCCACTAGGTTTAGCGTTTACCATCCTGGGCCATATCGTCACTTAACATCAGGTGAGATTGTATCCACTAAGCCAAACCTATAACGATAAAAAAAAAAAAAAAAACAATAAAATTGTTTTCAGAGATGGCGTGGAAAGAGCTGTTATATTTTCTCAGTACCCGCAGTATAGCTGCGCGACGACCGGTTCCAGCTTAAACGCGATTGCTGATTTCTACAAGAATAAGTGAGTTGGCTTGATTGGTCATGTATTATTTTTTAGCTATTGACCGCCTGCGACTTCGTAGTCATTAATTATAATATAAAACTTAAGAACAATAAAGCATAGCCTGATAGATTTCTACCAGTGAAAAAAAAGGTGTGCGTGCGATTCACACACGATAGAAGTGAAACTTCATTTTAAAAGACATTTTCTATTTTATTTCAACAGTGTGCAATATACATACACACCGACATTTACTCTCTCGCTCTGGCTCACACAAAGAGTAGAGACCGATAATATATAGCTCTCTCGCTCTGGCTCACACAAAGAGGAGAGACCGATAATGTGCGTTAAACGTTTAACGCTTGGAAGTCGCATAAGTAGTTTCACTTCAATACCAGTGAAAAAATATTTATACTCGGATAAATCCCAAGGAATATAAGATTCAGTTTGATAGAACGTTGTCCTACATTATCTATCTTCTATACATATTATAAAACTCAACGTCTCTCTCTCTGTCTGTCCGTTTATGTTTTTTTCACTCGAAAACCACTTATCCGATTTACATGGGTTTTATTTTAATTCATAGCTATAATATCTGGTCAAGTTATATGATATGTATATGAGTTATATATATTGTAAGATAAAGTAACATACGAAATAAGCAGTGACGATAATGGTGAATCAATTCGGAAGAAAGACGCTTTTGGGGCGCTTAAATGGCTTACGCTGAGTAAACCATAAGAGATATACCAAATTAATGTTGTACATAATTAGATATTAATTACATATAATTACGTAAAAAGACCTACAAAAAAGTAAACCATAGTATATATCTATCTTCTAAGGATCAACCACAATAAGCATTTTTTATCTTCCGTCTTTTGAGCGGAGGCAGCACGATTCGCGCGACCGACGTTATTCTGTACTTCACGCAAGCGTAGCTACGGGCACAGCTAGTCTTATCTATATAATTAAAATTATTGAGGTTTGCCGTTGTGTGCGCGTCACACAAAAAGTACGGGATAGATTTTGATCAGTTTTTTTTTGTTTTACCCTTTAGATACTTGGACTTTATAAAAAAAAATATCACGATATCTTCAGTCGATAAAAAGTTATTGAAGTTTTATAAGAAACTATGATTTTTAAAGTGAAACTTTTATTCTATCGCCCCAAAAGTTTTCGTTCATCTATCGAATGATCATTACATTACATTGCCGTAAATAAAATTGAATTTTATGCCGTCTAGTCAAGGATTATAATCGTAAATTCGTAACATTGTATATGTTAATGTGTGTTGTTAAACAATGTATGTCACATGTCTTCAATAGTTTTTTTTTTTTTTGAAGTGAAACTTCTTATGCGACTTCCAAGCGTTAAACGTTTAACGTTTAACGCACATTATCGGTCTCTCCTCTTTGTGTGAGCCAGAGCGAGAGAGTAAATGTCGGTGTGTATGTATATTGCACACTGTTTAAATAAAATAGAAAATGTCTTTTAAAATGAAGTTTCACTTCTATCGTGTGTGAATCGCACACACACCTTTTTTATAGTTTCACTTGCATCGTGGTTTCATAAAACCATACAATAACTTTTATAAGCACTACGCGTTCTTTTAACGTTCACGCGAGCGAAGCCGCGGGCACAGCTAGTATATTAATATATTTTTAACATATTTTAGAATGCTCGCCAAAATAATTATATAATTTTCTAATTTAAAAAAAAAATTGCAGTCAAGTCCCAAGGAATATAAGATTCAGTTTGATAGAACGTTGGGGCTCCCACCCGCTCCTTGCCAGGGTGTTCGCTGAGAGAATAAAGGAGAAACTCAAGTTGTTCCCGACCGGGATACGAGATCAAGTTCTCATACTCTTCACTGCTCACAGCCTCCCACTTAAGGTAAAATATTATCAGATTATTGTTACTTATGTCACTTTGAAAAAATAATAATGAGGGCTTAGAATTAAAACAGCCAAGAACGGCAGTAGTTGCACGCGGAGTGAAGCCATTTCAAGATAGCCTTTAAAGGCTACCAACGTCTCTGTATGATAGTGCTAAAAATGAAGTCATATTGCAAACAGCTTCCGCAACTTTGACAAAATATGACTTACTGCAAAGTGAAAGAATGCTCAGCTCATCACATAATCACCAGAAATATTTAAATAATTCACGGAGACGCACTACTCAGCAGCTTATATTCTTGCATCAAACAAAAAAAGGTGTGTGTGTGCGATTCACACACGATAGAAGTGAAACTTCATTTTAAAAAATATTTTATTTAAACAGTGTGCAATATACATACACACCGACAATGCTCTCTCGCTCTGGCTCACACAAAGAGGAGAGACCGATAATATATTGCTGTCTCGCTCTAGCTAACACAAATAGGAGAGACCAATAATATATTGCTTTCCCGCTCTGGCTCACACAAAGAGGAGAAACCGGTAATATATTACACTCTCGCTCTGGCTCACACAAAGAGCAGAGACCGATAATGTGGGTTAAACGTTTGTTTAACGCGTTGGAAGTCGCATAAGAAGTTTCACTTCAAAAACATTTACAATATTTATAAAATTGACAGACGCAATTACAATGAAATGTTGCTAGTTAACGGAAAATATTTTACCCCACTTTTTGAAGTGAAACTTCTTAGGAGACGCGGCGCGGCTGTTCGATAGCTAAACGAGAATTGAGAAAGACATTTCAAGGACGTCTCAAGTCAACGCACATTCCATTTTACATGAGAGAGAAGAAAGATATAATAACGTAAAGAGAAGAAAAAAGACAGCTATAAATTCTATATCTTACTGTTGTAGGTGGGACCGACAGTTTTATTAGGACGGTAAATGTGCCGTATTCATATTGGCCTATGTATTTATTGGCAATAGTTATTAATAATAATTACTATTCCATAAACATAGTGATAAACCCATTGTTGAGTTTCTTCGGGTTTGTCGTGTTCCGGGATCAATCGTTGTATATGCATTACGCAGTAATAAAGCAAGGTGGTAGGGATCGTGACCACCATACATATAGTGATTAAACCCACTAATGATTTTTTGAAGTGAAACTTCTTATGCGACTTCCAAGCGTTAAACGTTAAATGTTAAACGTTAACGCACATTATCGGTCTCTCCTCTTTGTGTGAGCCAGAGCGAGAGAGTAAATGTCGGTGTGTATGTATATTGCACACTGTTTAAATAAAATATCTTTTAAAATTAAGTTTCACTTCTATCGTGTGTGAATCGCACACGCACCTTTTTTTTAAATCTGAATGGCCATAGGATCAATGAGACCAATACTCACTAGATACTACTACACTACTCACTACAATACTCACTTACAATATCATTTGTGTGTTTGTGTTGGCAAGTGTAATTACGTGTCGCTTACGCACACATTTATTTAGTTTTGGCTTCAATTTCGTAGTCAGAGTTGCCAACCATAGGGGAGTTGGAGGTACTTTGGAATTTTTATACATATCTTTTATATCTATACATATTATAAAACTCAACGTCTTTCTGTCTCTCTGTCCGTTTATGTTCTTTTCACGCGAAAACCACTTATGTGTAGTCTGTTCTTTTTTTCTTATGTATTTATGTAGGTATCGTGTATAGATTGACCCTTTATATTCTGAACTAAACGCAGTATTTCATTACAACAAAAATACACAGTTTAATAAACAAAATGATAAATAGCTCTTCTGAACATTCGCCATGATACAGACGGTAGAACACGCTCAGCGAGGCAATGGATATAAAGTATCGTACGTTATTTCGAGTAATTATATTTTACACGGTATAAGAACAACTAGCTTTGCCCTACGGTTTCGCCCGTGTTAAATTTATTCGACTAACTTTCTCCGCGCCGCTGCTGACACATCCATTTATTCTCGTTGTGTTATTCCGGTACTTACCTACAGCTTGCCGGATTAATTGAAGTTCATGGCTACTGCTCCGCTCCTTAAGGGTCGTAGCGTGAAGTTATATAAAGTATAATCTTCCTCAATAAGTAAGTTATAAAATGAAACAGTTTTTTCAGTTCTGACTGGTAGTTTCAGAGATTAGCTCGTTTAAACAAACAAACAATCTCTTAAGCTTTAGTGTAGCTATTTTAATACAGACTAGCTGTGTCCGCGGCTTCGCTCGCGTGGACTACAAAAAAAAGGTTTTTTTTTGTGGAACCCTAATTATTTTTCTTTAATAAAGTAGCGTAAGTTATTCCTTATAATATCAGCTATCTACCGGTTAAAGTCTCGTCAAAATCGGTCCAACTGTTTCTGAGATTACCCGGAACAAACAGACAGACAGACAAACATTTTAAAAATGGGTTTTCGTTATAAGTACCACGGTGTATACTTCCATATGCATTTAGTAAAAACCTGTTATTTTGACATTACAGACAGTGTAGTTTTCAATAAACGTTTCAGGCTGTGTCGAGAGGTGATACGTATCCTCATGAAGTGGCTGCATCGGTTTCGGCGACCGTAAGCGAGTTGGGAGCTCCGAACCCTTACAGGCTCGTGTGGCAGTCGAAAGTGGGACCTCTACCGTGGTTGGAGCCTTACACTGACGATGCGATTAAGGTACATTAATAAAAAAAAGTCTATTTATTTACCCATGTAAGAAGTTACAGTTCTTTAGTTTAACAAAACAAAAGTAACTCCAATAACAAGATGAAGTTAGAAGTTAGTTATAAATATCAGTCGGAAAGTCGCAACAATCTTTCTAATATGAAAATGGCGCGAATTTACAAATGGCGTAACGTTCGCGTGCTGAAATTTAAAACTCCATCTTTCGTCTCATTTTTTCTTTAGTATTAAAGTGAGACAAATGTATAGATAAAAAGTGCTTCCAAGGTACGATCATTCAGCTTATTTATTCTCATGTGAAACTCCTTGGTGGAATTCTTATATATTTTTATGGCGCTGTACAAAGGAGCGTGCGGTAAAAAAATTACCGCACGCTCCGTTGTATGCTGCGTAATTTTTAACTTTCGTAAATGGCTTCGTAAATGCATTTTATGAGCAAATGTGTTGAAAATTCATTTTCCTAACTTTGTTTTGTGTTTAAAATAATTTATAGATAAACATTATTATCATTGACGGCTAACTTCATTATGACGCACTAAATTTTACCTTCTACCGAACGCGTTAAGATAAATGTATCTTCAAAATTGTACGATCCTTGATTTTTGTTTACAGCTATACGCGAAACAGGGTGTCAAGCATATGATCCTTGTTCCGATAGCGTTTGTGAACGAGCATATAGAGACGTTACACGAATTGGACATCGAATACTGCGATGAAGTCGCTAAAGAGGTATGCTAATACTACTTCTTCGTCTTTGTTCCTAACGTACAAGCCGACCGTTGTAAGAGCGACCTTCCAGATGGTTTGCGGGACGCGGGGCGTCGGGTGTGCACGGATATACACAGTATTGATATGATACCCTATATCTTAAGATCAATAGTTTATGCATGTTATTGCAACTGGGTCAGATATGTTATGATAAATAATATATTTAATACATATAGTATTGTTGGCTTTATTAAAATGCTAATCAAAAAACCGCTATATCGAAAGAAAATTGTTCGTGTAACCTTCACACGCAAATGAAGTGAAACTTCTATGAATTGAATATTATATATTGACAATATAACTGACTAAAAACGCGTTAAAGCGTTACTTTTGATTAACTAGATAGTTTGAAATAATAATAATAATATAATAATATGTGGACACAATTTCACACACGACCATTTAATTCCATACTAAGCATAGCTTGTATCATGGTAATTAAACAGCTGATATACTATACATGTATATATATGTATATATAACACCCAGACACACAACTGACAATTATGCTCATCACACAAAAGTCAGTCATGGGCGGGGATCGAACCCGCGACCTCTCGACTCAATAGTAGGGCTTACTATAACTGCGCCACGAGGCCTGTCAAAAAAGTAACGCTCGTAATTCCATCTTGGTAAAATAATCTCATGTGTAGCAGTTACATAAATAAAACTGCGCAAGTCCATACGTCAAACGTGTATCGTAACAGACTAGTTTATTGGTCGGTCTTGTTCCCCTCCCGCGTCCCGCAGATCGTTAGGAGGGTCACGATTACGGCGGTCAAGCTATAGTAACTAATTCTCTCTTTCTAGTGAAGACTATTACTGCCATTATCTAACATCTTGTTGTCTAAGATACCGCAGTGTCTCGAAAAGAAAGTCTTGGACCAGTGTGGGTTGCCAGTGATTATATATGATGCTGAGACGTGGTCGATAACTATAGGCCTCAGAAGAAAACCCAAAGTCACTCAAAGGGCAATGGAGAGGGCTATGCTCGGAATTACTCTGCGTGATCGAATCAGGATGAGAAGATTCGCAGATGAACCAAAGTCACCGACAAACCCAAAAAATAGCCAGACGGCACAGCATAGCGGCAGTCGAAATGACGATAGTCAAGATGACTACAGTCGAAATGGCGACCGCCGAGATGGTTACAGATTTAACAGAAAAAAATAGCACTAACAAGTATTGTCAACTAATGGTAGTATCGATTAGCAACACTGAATCCATGGTAGATTATGATAGGCAACACCAACGACGTATAGATATTGCCGTCCCACTGACACACTATCACAACACTATAGAGATTCTATCGATACAGTAATGAAATTTTAGCAGAATACCAAATTTGTTGCAATTTCGATATAATATCAGTAGAGTGTCGATATAATGACAATGGTATATTATTAAATGTGAAATAGCAGACTTGGGCCTCTGTAAGCAAGTACGGGAAGTGGAACAATGATAGAACTATACGAACGCGTTGGCGGCAGCGCCGTGGAGAGTTTATCGAATAAATTTAACACGGGTGAAACCGTGAGGCACAGCTAGTTTTATATAAATTTTAAATGTGCAATAATTTAATAACGTTGTACGCTTGTATTCATTTATGATGAGACCGAACGGCAATCGCTGTCCGCAACAGTGTTTCCACTTTGAGTTCCTTTCCCCACGCCTCAATTCAAATTTCCCCTCAAAAATTTTTCTGCTGTAGTTTTTACTTTTGGCCCTAGTATAGTAACTAAAAAAAAGGTCTTTATCGATTTTCTTCTATAGCCTGCCCACGCCTCTGATGATACTTTACTATGATAATATTATTTACACTAAATGTGTCAACAAAATCATCGACAAAATTTGTCGACTTTGCACATCATTATTTTGATTTAACTACATATCACTGGAGTCCATAAAAAAATAGTTCCGAAATTTACCGCAATATTTTAAGCTAGGTTTTACCCATGATTTCCCGCAATTTCCCCTTTTTCTCCCCCTATGGACCCTAATTCCCCTCAAAAGGGGATTTTTTCCTCATTGTGGAAACACTGGTCCGCAATTTGATCGCAGTATGGTTGCAACTGTTCCTCGTCATCTTTTGATGTCAATTTTCTACGAAATATTTATTAACCGCCGACGTAAAAACAGGATTATAAGTTTAACGTGTGTATCTGTGCGTGTCTGTATGTGGCATCGTAGCTCTCAAATGGCTGAACAGATTTTGATCTAGTTTTTTTTTGTTTGAAAGGTGACTTAATTGAGAGTGTTCTTAGGTATATGAGGAAAAAATCTGTTCAGCCGTTTGATCAATGTTTTCCGAGCTGGTGATATTTACTGACGGTTGTAATTTTCATGAGTGTCTTTTCTCAGGAACTTGAACAATATTTGTTAAAGTGAAACTTTTATTCTATCGCCCCAAATTTTTTCGTTCATCTATCGCATGTCGCATTACATTACATTGTCGCAAATAAAATTGAATTTTATGACGTGCAATCAAGTATTATAATCGTAAATTCGGAACATAGCATGTCGCATTACACATTACATTGTCGCAAATAAAATTGAATTTTATACCGTGCAGTCAAGGATTATAATCGTAAATTCGGAACATAGCATGTCGCATTACATTGCATTGTCGCAAATAAAATTGAACTTTATACCGTGCAGTCAAGGATTATAATCGTAAATTCAGAACATAGTATATGTTAATGTGTGTTATTAAAGATTGTATGTCACATGTCTTCAATTTTTTTTTAAGTGTCACTACTTCGTTTTTTCATAAAACCACACATTTTTATTTATTTTAAGTGTCGTGTGTATATTAATTTCCTTTTAATTAAAGTCGTGATTTTTAATTTTTTTTTAATCTGCATAGATTTAATAATCTGTATCCTTTCAGGCTGGTATCCTTCAAATAGAGAGGGCGGAGACTCCGAACACTCATCCCGTATTCATAGCAGCGCTGGCAGATGTGGTGGCTAACCATCTCAACCAAGGACCGAGGGTTTCATCGCAATTCCTCACCAGGTATGATGTCAATTCTACAATTAGTTGGACAATTTACGAGGAAGGTAGGGTTGATAGTTTCAGCACGACTTCGATTAATTATTAGTGCAAACGATATTTAATGAACACTAAGACAAATAGGGCAAATTCCATATAGTTAGTTTGTGTTTCAGATGCCCGCACTGTGTCAGCCAGCGATGTCTATCTTCGAAGAATTTCTTCAGGAAACTTTGCAGAGACTCGGATTTTAATTTAGAAAAAGTTGCAACTACCTCATAGATTATTTTAATATAAATTAATTTACAAGGTGTTTTAAGGCAGCGGTTCCTACACTTTTACAGTTATAGAACACTCGATAAATCTATACTTAATATAATAAAGCGGATTTTTTGTTTGTTTGTTTGTTTAAACACGTTAATCTCTGGCACTACCAGCAGGATTTGAGAAATTTTTGTATATTATATCCAAATTCACGTGGAATAGTATAAGCTATCTAGCATTAGGCTACACCTCTCAGCTAGCCTTAAATATTGATTTTTGTTAAGTAAGTCGCGCACCCAAACTGTTTTATCCGCGTGCGCTGACGTAATGGTTAGTGATACGTAAATACAATGTTCTACAAAAATATTGCTCCTTAGTACATCTAAAACCAAGTCCGCGATACCATATGCCTATCTCTTATACATAAGCCACAATAAGGTATTTATTGACAAAATTTTATTGAAAATTGATTTATTAGCATTTTTATTAGACGTGGCATATTAATCTTTAAGAACGAAAGTTACTTCTTCATCAAAACAATTTCATGTAGATAAACTTTGCCCTTTATAGAATGTTTCGATAATGGACCTTAATGCGTGTAAAATTAAAATTCGTCCATTGTAAAATGGTCCATTATGGTTAATAATGGGCGAATAGTTTGAGAGATAATGTAAAATTAAAATAATCTAACACTCGGCTCCGGGTCTATGACTATAGATGTAGTGGCGTGGACGAGTCGTGCGAGTTGTGATGCTAACCCCGGCCGCCCGATAAAAACATTGTCTATACTGAAGTATTATAAATCATTATCTTTTTTTGTTTTACTCATTTGATACTTGGTCCTTATAAAATAAAAAATATCGCGATATCTTCATTGTATAATAGGTTATTACAGTTTTAAGAAACTACGATTTTTATAAGCACTACAAGTTCTTATGTCGTTCACACGAGCAGAGCCGCGGGCACAGCTAGTTTTTGATAAATATAAATAGTGTCTTTATTAGAATTGTTGCGTTATTCCAAAATAATATTTTATTAAGTTACGTTTCTGTGTCGCGTTTATTAGAGGGTAAAATTTAAAGCTGCGCGCGCATCATTCGACTGAAGTACGACATGATGAAGTTAGCCACAAATGATAATAATGTGAATTCATTTTACAGACTTTTATTTTTAGAAGCTTTTATTTAGTTACACCAGCCTTAAAATCTTGCAAGTTAAATTTGACCCAGTTCCTTTTATCTTACGGAGATGAATTTTTACACGTTGATTCAGTTCCGATTAGAATAGATTTTTATGTTAAGCGTGACCTGATTCCACACCTAGGACTGGCTCCAGACGAAAGAACTTCTCAACCTTCAGCAGCACAGACAAGAAATTTTAATGCGCATTTAATTATGATAGCCCGTTTTAAAAAAGTGTGTGTCAGGTCCGACGCGCGACTGGAGCTTACTCCTCAAGAACTGTCTTGGAATTTAGAATATATACAATTAGCAAGAAGAGTAAATAAAGGCATCTCTTAGGATATAGAATGAATGAAACCGCGCGGCGTACCCGCTCATTTCAACGGTCGATTCCCGTCTGGTGGCAAACGAAAAGCAGTTAAATAAATCTCAACCTTATTTGAATATCTTTAGGGTTAAACATAATTTTGCACTTACAATATCACTTCTCATATTTTTTCATACCGTGCGCCTTATATGGTTTCTTAAGGAGTGGCTCCATATATCAATTTTCAAATTAAAACAATTAAAATAGAAGTCATTAAAATGAATTCGCATTATTATCATTGTTGGCTAACTTCATCATGTTGTTTGCACGAGGGATATTTAATATTCATTAAAAAATCGATAATAATATTTTTAACAGATGAATTATTTAACAGACGAAATAGTACACAATGATACAATGTCAGAGAGAGAGGCAGTGCACAAAGAAATTTCTTTGTAGATTTCTCTGTACTTAAGGCAGTCCGACTGGTGGACTTACAGAACTTACTCCACCTTACAGAAGATCGCAGCAAAATAATCATGTGCTGTGTTCCTGCGATGGGTAGGGTTTCCAGAGCTCTTTGGGGTAGGAGGGAGCTTATTCGGCAACGCGCTAGTGATACCTATGGTATTATAAGCGTCCATAGGGTATCCGCTTCATAGAACCTTCGTGACTTGCACGGTACCCACATTAGGAATCGCTGTTTTGGGTATATATTATATAGTATAGATCTCGCGGTGCATTTCTGCTTTTAGCGTGTTTTTATTCATTTTTCTAGTGTATAAACTATAACTACAGAATATAGTACATAAAGAAAATTTGCATTTTTTTTAAATCAATTAGTTAGAATTTTTTTTTTTATTTAATATATTGTAACGTGTATTTATTGCATATGAAAGAAATCTGTCGAATTTTTTTCCAATTATGTAATATTTAAAAAATATAAAAAATACGTATTTATAGATGAGAACAATCAGATATTATTTTTATCTCTATATTTCTTTATAGTAATTGTTGTTTTATAGGTGAATTGATTAAATATATTAATGTTTGAAATAAACGTTTTTGTTATTGAAGAGTGACCCAGGAATATACTAGTGTTGTTAAAGCATCGTTTTTTTTGACATTTGATAGCAATTGATTTCTATAAACTATGGATTGTTTTTTAGGACAGAGTATAATATGTCAGTCGGACGAGAAACGGCAAAAAACTAATCTATACATATAATAAAATTGAAGTGTTCGTTTGTAATGTCAAAATAACACGTTTTTATTAAATGCATATAAAAGAATACCTATAAAAAAAACATTTTTAAAATTTTTGTCTGTCTGTCTGTCTCCGAAATGGTTGGACTGATTTTGACGGAACTTTCACCGGCAGATAGCTGATGTTATGAGGTATAACTTAGGCTACTAATATTTTAGAAAAATAATTATGGTTCCGCACAAAAAAATAAAAAAACCTTTTAAGTTGTTCACGCGGGCAGAGCTAGTCTTCCTTATAATCACAAATATACCCCGTATAACATATTGGAAATCAATAATTGATTCTTTTATTTCACCGATCGATTCGATAGTCTATCGACTAATTGATAGTTAATTGATGTTTTACTAACACTAGAATACATCCAAGATTAACCAGGTACGGGCAAATGGGAAATAAGCTTCCCCGCGCCCGAACAGACAACGCGATAACTCAGGACTCTGTGTAAGGCACGCGTCACCGTGTTGCACGCTAGAAACGGCGACATCTTGTGGCAGATGTAGCCTATGGCAACGTATTTTACGAACAAGTATTAGTTATGTATAGTATTCGTTTCCCCTTACTTGCCGAACCCTCCCTCTCAACGACACCTGGCTACAACCACGTGTAAACCATGTAGTGAGTGTAATTAATAAAAAGGATTCCTTCACTAACACTGAGGCCATAACTTTGCCAGCGGTAGGAGCAATTCGAAATTTCTTAATTGATGCAGAGGATGATCGTTTCCAAGACATGCTTTGTCTCTTAGTTTCAGGATCGAAATGACCTGACCACGTTTCATCCATGGTGACAAGGCGACGGTAAAAATTATCCGAATCACGCTGGAAGATTTCGAGATTACACTTAAAAAATTCCAAACGTCGTTTTTTCTTTTAATCGGTTAACATTCGTGGCATCCATCTTGCTGATACTTTATTAATTCAAGTGAATCAATTAAAATGGATTGAACGCTACCAAAAGATATCTTTAGGATCTCAGCTATAAAATGGTTTTATAGTTATTCTTCTGTCTTACAAAACCAGATTCACAAACTTTGTGACATATTCTTCCGTAACGGAGGTTGAAGTGTTTTTGGCGGGATCTCAGACTGTCATCTAGTGGTTTATGTTTTTTATACATAAATTTGTGTCTTTCGATCCTATGTTCTGTAAAATAGGTGTTGTTTTGCATAATAAATCTTGGTTTATTGTATACAAGTGAAGTGGATTGAAAATGACAACAAAGAACATGAATTCTGATATGCCACAAAAACTCCCTAGAAAGTTTTAACAAGGGAGCCACCATCTTGTTAGGATCCTGAATTCGTCATAACACTGGAAACTGTAATCACTCGATAATGGCAGTAATGGTCTGAAATAAAGAGGACTAGTTGCCAAGTTACGAAAAAAAGAAGAAGAAGAACGGAGGTTGAAGGCCGCACAGAACGCGGGCAACCTTTACAGCTTGATCAACCTCTTTTACATTCAGTCACCCAGTACGCAACCGTAGAATAGGGTACAGCATCTCTGTTAGTCGCGTTTCGGAATCAGTCAGTGTAGCCAAGTTGCCAGCCAGTTGCCGGCATTATAGCAACAACGGGAGATAGATTTCAAATCACTCGAAGGTCGCTGTTGTTTGAGGATTGCACTGTGCTTACCATTAGGTACAGTGTAGTCTCATTGCCTTGATATATATATAAACAAAATATCATACTACAAGGGTTGTCAGTTGTTACATATTAATTAAATATTAGGTCCTTAAATATGATATTGGCGTTTTGTTGAACTGGCCACCTTGATCTCAAATACTTGGCGTTTGGTTAGGAATTCGAAATTCAAATTTATACTTGTTTATTTGTGTTTCGAATTTAGTGATGCATTTGTTTTCGCACCATTTGATTTTTCTTTGACATTGCTCTTTTCACAAAATGGAAAACTTAAAATATCGTGTTATTTACGAATATGAGTTCCACCGTGGCATCAGCGCTGCAGGAACAGCTCGAAGGATTAATGATGTGTATGGGGTACCTACTGTAAAAGAAAACACGGTACGTTTTTGCCGTACGTCGTAGCTAACCAGGCAAACTTTTAGTAAATACCTTACCACTATGCTATGTTTTCGTCACGATGTTTTCCTTCACCGAATGCTCAGGCTCAGGGATTGCAACTCGCGTCGATCGACGCTGTGTCCGTACACTTACCACTGGGCCATCGTTGCTTCAAGTCACCTAAAATAAGGTAAATTTTGGATTATTCCTTTTAGTGTATTGCACCATTTTCATCAGACATTCCAAGCCGAAGTGGTCGAATTCTTAACTTGCCAGGAAAGATTGTGCGTGTCAGCTCTGACCGCGTGACTGTAGTTAACTCTTAAAGTAGGATCGTTTTGGAATATATAATATGCTAGCAAAGCCGGCCACGCGTTCTGTGGCTTAGATTTTTATTTATCCGATTGCTATTTAACCTTTCAGGATCACCCGCTGAGCTAACATGAAAATTTTATAAAAACCGCTCTAGCTTGTATGGATTCCATAGAGAACATACATAAAAACATCCATTTGTATATATAAATAGGCAATGTATGAAAAACCCGCATTCTATAAAATGCCAAATGCTATTCAGGCAAAATATGAAATATATCTCCGATTCGTTACGAATATCACGTGGGAGTTTTTGCGGGATCTCAAAGTGTCATGTGATGGTTTTTGTTTTAAATTGGGGCCCTATAATATGTAATTTTGGTGGCATTTTATGTGATATAGTTTGGTTTTTATACCAAATGCTATTTAGGCAAAGTATGAAAAAAGGTTTAGGCCGGCATGACAACGGCGACTGCCGATGGATTTCGATATCTCGGTGGTCGCCGTTGTATTTGGATTGTATTGCGCTTACCATCAGGGATAGTACAGTCAATATGCCGAGCTATTATAAAAAAAAGGTCCTGATAAGGTGATCGTGCTCGTCCGACTCGGTCTCCGAATAGTCGTTCTCGGAGTAGCGATCATGAGATCGTGGCGCTCGCCGGCTCGCTAGTACTAGTCAGCAAGTCCAAACTAATTTAACCGAGCATCGTTGAATTTTGTAATACTGGCACTGTTATTATTAATAATAACTGTTGTATTGTTGAGGAATGCACGTCATTGATATCATTTCCTAGAAATTCTATAGAATGTACGTTACAAAATACCGTCGACGCTCGGTTAGGTTAGGTTGTTTGTACTTGCGAGCCGGCGAGCGCCACGGTTTCTTACTTTGCCGGTTTGTCATTTGGTATTTTGTAGAATTCCTAGAAAATGTTATAAACTAGCTGTGCCCGTGGTTCCGCTCGCGTCGACTACAGAATGCCATCGGTCGAGAACACGTGCGAATCGTGCTGCCCGCGCTCAAAAGAAAGAATACAAAAATGCTTATTGTGGATGATTCTTAGGAGATATATGCTATCGCTGACCTTTTTGTAGGTCTTTTTACGTTCTACAATTGTGTAGTACATTATTTTGATATATCTTGTATGGTTTACTCAGCGTAAATCCCAAAAGCTTCTTTTCCGAATTAATTCACTATTATCGTCACTGCTTATTTCGGACGTAACTTTTATGTTACAAAATATATCCTATATCCTGGCCAGATAGAATAGCTATAAATTAAATTATTAATAATATATATATTATTATTATTATTATATATATTAATATTAATAAATTAAAATCACGCGTAAATCGGATTTGTGGTTTTCACGTGAATTAAGTTTTATAATATGTATAAGATATAGATGAGGTGCATACTTTACTTTGAAATGTGTTTCATACTTTGCCGGATGGCTTCAGGCATTTTTTTTCGAACTAACTAAGGCTTCAGGCATCGTGGCGCAGTTGTAGTAAGCCCTACTATTGAGCCGAGAGTTCGCGGGTTTGATCCCCGCCCATGACTGACTTTTGTGTGATGAGCATAGTTGTCAGTTGTGTGTCTGGGTGTGTTATATATATGTATAGTATATCAGCTGCTTAATTACCATGATACAAGCTATGCTTAGTATGGAATTAAATGGCCGTGTGTGAAATTGTGTCCACAAAAAAAATATCTATACATTGCCTACATATACAAGAGGAAAAGTTAAAATTTATTATTATGTATTATACATATATTACTACTTAAGTGTACATGTAAGTGTATATGCAATGTAAGTAATGTGTGCAATATGCATATATATGCGTTTAGTATAACTGTATAGGATTCATAGAGGGGCAACATTATGACTTCACTTATTATTAACACTCGATTTAACTCTCCATCTAATGTAGGTACGTACCGCGGACTATATATGAAAATCGATTCTTATGGAGTTAAACTCCAAAAAAGAAAGCAGCTTCTTTATACCAATCGTTACACCTGTTTAAAATCAATATGTTACATAATCTAGTAATTCATTAACAACTCAATAGGCTTCATTATTTATTTAGAACGCGTCGTGAGACATACTGATCGGCCGGTAGGTATTGCGCAACATTACATGATTGTTGTTCTAGAAAGTTTTAACGTGTGATTTAACTACTTGTAAAATGACAACTTGCGAATTTACTCGAGTATATTTCTACGGTTATGTGTGTGTGAATCGAGAAATTGGGTAGGGCATAAGAAAAAGGATACAACGATCGTTTCCCATTTGGTCGAGACTTCTTATAGGTGTAATAACCGACACAGTGGCACGCTTAGGTCATGTGTGTTGTATAATGAAACGGTTAATAGATGTACATGGCTGATAACGAATTGAGAGAAACCAAAGAGAGTCACTAACAACTAACGAAAAAGAACAAACTATTTGAATGTTCTGGATTATTTTAATAATAGAAATTTCGGTGTCTGATGGTATATAAACTGAAATTAAATGACTGTTCGTCAGTTCAATCGTATTTGCAGTCAAGTAATGATCAATTAGAGTCAACTGGCGAGGAGTTCCCAATTGCTAGAGACAAGGAGATCCGTTATCCACAAAACTTTTCTCAGCAATCTTAGAAAGTATATTCAGAAATTTAGATTGGGATAGCTTTGGCATAAATATAAATGGCAGGCTACTAAATCACTTGCGGTTCGCGGATGATTTAGTTCTAATATCAGACAATGCTAAAACACTCCAGACTATGCTGCAACAGTTGACTGAAGCGAGTAAGATGGTTGGCCTTACCATTCATAAAACAGAAATAAAAATAATGACAAACAGGGATGAAATAGCAATAAAAATAGACAGTAAAAACATTGAATATGTGAAAGGTTACATATACCTAGGGCAAATAATATCATTCAAAGACCAAACTGACTCAGAAATAGATAAGAGAGTGTCTTGTGCCTGGAAAAGATACTGGTCCCTTAAAGAGATATTTTAAAGCAAAAACATTCCTATGGCAGCCAAGAAAAAAGTGTTTGCTTCATGTGTCCTGTCCATGTCTTACATATGGGTGTCAAACATGGGCGTTGACGCAGAAACATTATTTGAAATTGAGAACATGTCAAAGGGGAATGGAAAGAAGCATGATAGGCGTCACACTAAAAGATCGTACAAGAGTACAGGAAATAAGGTTAATAACAAAAGTGGAAGATATAATAAAGAAAATCAGACAATTGAAATGGAGATGGACAGGACACATGACAAGAGACAGCAAGATAAAATGGACAAAAATTGTTTCAGAATGGACCCACGGGATGGTAAAAGAAAAAGAGGTCGACAAGTAAAAAGATGGACAGATGACATAAAGAAAATTGGAGGTACAATATGGCCAAGAAAGGCAAACGATAGGATGTTATGGAAACAGCTGGAAGAGGCCTACGTGTCACATGACACGCTGACCACTAATAACGGGACACCTGATGTGTAAAGATTAAAAAATAATAATTTTAGTTTATATGTGTAATTAGTAGCAGCAATAAAGGCTTAATAATAATAATAATGATCAATTGGAATCATCATTTTCACAACTATTTGAATGATTTGGAGTTTTCTAATACCTAAGTAAGTACTAGAAATTTCGGTGAAAAAGAACAAACTATTTGAATGTTCTGGATTATTCTAATATCAGAAATTTCTGTGTCTGATATACAACTTTATCGCCATATAAATGGTGGTCGAAAATCCAGCAAAGATATTGGAATTATCTATACTGACTACACTCAAAGGCTCAATCGGGTTAGAAGAAGCGATCGATATTTCGATTATTTAGGATGGTGTTCAATAAACATCAATTGTCTATGATTAATAAATAGTCATTTGCAATATCGAAACAACTGATAGTCTGGATCAAACTATCGGTAATAGACATGGAATTGAATTATATTTGTGAAATTTACTATATTTTAAAATTAAGGTACACAATACGGGGCTGCATTTGTCTGAGTGCAACAAATCCCAAAAGATAACTCGAATGAATTTCTTTTTTCGAACATAGGCTGCTGTTCAAAAATTTTATTTTTCAATTAAAATACATTACTGAGGAACAATCGACAGTTAATTTATTAATCTATAGACTTTGGACATAACGATCAATACTATCAAAGTATCTATTTTTCAAAGTATCAATGTTAAATGAACACAAATTTAAAAAGGCAAAACTATTTCCGAAACGAATGCTTTTTATTTATCATTAGGGGGAAGTGGGGCAGATTGATACAGAAAAATTCAATGTCGCATTTTATACATAAAAATAAATAAAATATTATTATTTTTTGTTTATTCAATGTTGAATTTTATCAACAATATAATATCAGTCATAAGAATCATTAAAGTTAAATAATAATGAGAATAAAATTAATTTATTAAAAAATGGGTTTTGTATCATTGTGCCCCACGTATGGGGCACAATGATACATAGAATGGGGACTTTAGTACGAAAATATATATGTACGAATATATAATAGGAAATAAGGTTTAACTGGTGGAGATTATAATAAAACTTAAGATTATTAATAAAGGTAAAATTATATTTTTCAAAGGCTTTTTTTCTCTTTAAAACAAAACTATAGAAACTACTATGGATTTAATAACTTAATAACTACAATAAAAAATGTTTAGGTATAGTCAACCTTGCACCATTGGCAACAGTTCCAGGTATAAGCTGAGCTCTATTCAGTAATGACAAGTTCCTAAAGGTATCTCAATTTATGCTGGCACCATTACCAGCGCTGTGTGGTTGTACGTTATATACGTTTAAATTATTTCAAAAAGTACAAAAGAAAAAAGTTCGAAACGTTCCCTTTAAAGAAATAGTAACTGCTAAATAAAGCACAGGCATTGCAGTTGCAGCTGCAAAATAAACGCTTGTCTTATCTTCCACAATGGAAACACAAACTTACTAGATGCATGTTTTTTCATAGATATAGGGTCAGTTTCAATTGCGGATATTTCATATTCTTCACAATTTCGGCAGCATTCATAATTGCACTAGTATCAATATCCACAAATACGACTTCTTGTGTATTTAGCGATTTTATCACATTCGTATCCCTTACATGGATGTGATTAATACGTATCAATGTGCCCCGCGTATTGATCTATCAATGTGCCCCAGCTGATAATTTAAAAATAAAAATAAAAAATTCAATAAAACCATAGAACACATTAAAAAATACTTCTAATACCGAATATTGGATAGATTAACTAACGTTTCGTAAGTTTAAATCTTAATGATATCATATAAAACAGCAGAGAAATACTTTTAGATACTTAAGTATTTTTTACTTAGTCGCACTAAAAGCACACTTACTATGTTCCAACGCTAAGGGTTAACAAGCGGTCAGCGTGGTTATAGCTGTGGAGCTAAGACATGTATATAGACGTTTTAGTTTTGTCGGGTCTCTAATAATGTTTGTTAATATTGAAATTAAAACTACGCAACGGATTTTGAAGCGGTTTTTTAATAGATAGAGTGATTCAAGAGGAAGGTTTATATGTATAATACATGCATAATATTGTAGAGAAACACTGATAAATTTAGAGGTTTCTAATGTGATGTCGTAAATAAACACATTTTTTGCGCTTACATTGCAAACGCTGGCTGAACCCCACGAGATAAATCAAAATAATGTACTACAGTATTGTACACCTTAAAAAGGCCAACAAAAAAGTCCACGATGGTATATGTCTTATCTTAAGGATAACCCACAATAACCATTTTTTATCCTTTACATTTTACAGTAAAAAATGGCTTATTTACGAAGTGATTTTAAGCAATACATCATTAATCCTTATCCAATTAAGTACCTTAAATACATTGTCCATTTAATATATATATATAATATATCCCTTACAGCATGTAATTTAAATAAATATTCCCGAAGATATTACAGATTTAAAATGTAGGGAAGTGCGGCGGTATCGGCCGTATATAGGTACCATGTTTAATTATATGTCACTCTTTCAAGATTAACCTCTAAACAAAACATGTTTGTATTGTCTAATGACAAAAAAGCTGTAAATGTTGTTTACAAGGACATTCTGTAGTAGGTAGGTACATTTAGTATCAGCATTGCACCCGTGCGAAGCCGGGGCGGGTCGCTAGTGATATTATAAAGCCAGTAATAATACACCATAAACATATACCCTGGATTATACAAACACGCTGACGAGGATAAAAACATATTAAAGGATACAAATATTATTAATTAATTGTGGTTTAGTTCACACACACGCATAGGTACATACTCTTCTAAGAAAACTATTCATCGTGTTTAAATCGAAGCACAGGAAAATCTATAGGTAGGTTCTAACAATATCATCATTTTTCCGGTTCTGAAGATATTAAATAATACGTTTATTCTACACTTTATTGTTCATGGATCATAACAATTCTAGGTAAAAATTTCAAATTATGTGATAGGTATACATTAATGATTGGAGTCCGCTCCGCTATAACTAGATACCGTCGGCGTACTATAAAGAAGCGGCAAACAAAACTACGCCGAATCGGCGTACTCGAGTCAGTATCATACTGACAATACTGTCACGTCGACAAGCTTCATTTTAAATACGATATCAAGTTGTCGTATTCTATAGCTTTCCACCGTAAGCTCGACCCTCCTAATGGCCTGCGGGACGCGGGAGGGGAACAAGACAGACCAATAAGTGAATTAGTTAGTCTCATAGTCTGTTGCCGGCCGCTGACAGGAATAGATGTTCGAATTATAGGCCTACGCGGTTTCATTTTTGACTGATACACATGAGATTATTTTACCAAGATGTAATTACGGAGACGCTACGTTTTAACGCGTTTTTAATCCATTATGTATACGGTCAATATAATATACTATTACATGCATGGAATTTCCACTTTAGTTTTTTTTCCAATATAGTAGTTTTTGAAGTGAAACTTATGCGACTTCCAACAAGGTTGCGTTAAACGTTTAACGCTACCATGGAGGGGGTATGAAAGCACATTATCGGTCTCTCCTCTTTGTGTGAGCCAGAGTGAGAGAGCAAATGTCAGTGTGTATGTATATTGCACACTGTTTAATACTTGCTTGTATTTCAGCATTTAATGTGTGTTAGTATATGTGATAAGTACGTGAGCTAATACTACAGTACATTTTATGCGGCTGCGTATTACAGCTTTTTAGTAAGAAGTCTTATGTAACATATGTTAAATAAAATATAAAATTAAATAAAATATAAAATATCTTTTAAAATGAAGTTCACTTCTATCGTGTGTGAATCACGCACACACACCTTTTTTTTTCATAAAACTTTTGTCATAACATTTCTGACTCAGTTGCAAAACCATGGCATAAATTATTTGACTTTAAGATATAGAGTATCATGTCAATACCGTGTATGTCCGTACACATCCGCCGCTCCGCGTCCCGCAAACCATCAGGAGGGTCGCGATAACAGCGGTAGGCCTATAAGAGCCATTGTTTGTAGATAGCACGCGACCTACCTAGTTGAAGCTAAGCGGAGACCAATCATTAAGACAAGTATTAAAGGGCGGCGATATTGCTGACAATTGTGATGCGACTTTTGAATTCAAATGGGCCAGAAAGAAAAACAGTGATATTACGGGTATAGCAGAATATGAACTAATTTGTATTCATATAATATACTATAAAGTAAATCTCTTCTACTATAAAGTTATCTTTAGTTCATTTATTATATTTTAAATTTAAAAGGTTCTTTCAGCCAAAAATACAATCTTTTGTATATGGCCTTCTTATTGTATATATATGAATGTAAAAGAAGTTTGGCCAGATAACATAGGCCAGATAACATAGCTATGAATTATAATTAAAAAACATGTAAATAGGATAAGTGGTTTTCGCGTAAAAAAAACATAAACTGACAGACAGACAGAGAGACGTTGAGATTTATAATATATATATAGATATTGTGTATTCTATACGTATAAAATATACCAAGTAAAGTTTCTAGAAATTTTCGACGCAGCATATTTTTGACAAACAAAAATAAACCTAAAGTAAAACCTTTTATATCCCTCCGTAGTTGTGTTAGGTGTGGCTAATTGTGTGTGTGGTGTAGTTAATTTGGCGATTAATTCCTAAACATACTTTAAAAAAAAACATATTGAAAAAAAACCGACGATATAGGATTTATGTCACTTGATAGATCCCAAGTTTTTTTAACATTTTTGTTGTTAATATTTGTTTGAAACATCATCGTGGAAAGTACTGAATCAACTAATTATAGTTTTCAAATAAATACAATTAAGCTTAGTACCAACGCCGACTTAATTATAGCGCTTAAATAAATAACGATAAACATAAAAAATACCAAAACTGTCAATAGATACTTCCATGTTGCCATTGTAGTATGAGCATAAGCAATATAAAACAACAATGATTTACACATAAAATAAAAGTTCACAAGGTTTAAGTATTGTAAGATTTTTTACCAAATAAATTGTATTTGCGCAGGCAAAGCGACTAGTACAAGCTTATACATAATATCAGATTCCATCAGAGCATCTTTTAAGTTAATTTATAATGCTGCACATAAGCATATATATAACGTACGTGTATAGACTGCCTTATCTGTCTTTCCTCAGTTCTGTCATGCAATATCAATCAAGTAGCATTTTATCTTTGTCCCTTTTACAACAGGCAATTCAAGTCTACGCTAAAAAGAGACAGTGTACGGAAAGATGGCCGTCATTGTCAGCTGTTCATTTAGTTTGGAGCAACTTCAGGCCGGTCCTGGCCATTCAATTTATACACGCCACTTTTTAGTTACATACTGATATTCTAATAGATTACACGTAACCGTAAAAGAAAATCGTATTTTTTAAAATGTAAACAAACATTATTTGCAAACGCGTTGAGTGAAAACGTCTTTGATCGGGCAAGATGTCGATAATTAACGCTAAATTAGTGCTTGTGTTGGGTTTGTTTGTGTTTTTTGTGAATTTATTATGTGTTTATAGCGATACTTTAATCAGCGAACATCAGCATGCCCACTGCTTGCACGAACATCCCAAAGCAGATCAAGTAAGTACCTATGTAATGCAAAATTCTATGTCTTGTTAGTGGTAAACCCAGTTTCGAGGTTATAATTTACTAATTATCTTCTTTTTAACAATTTATGTTTAATGCTTTCGTGTAAGATTCGTTTTCTCATAGAAATAGAGCAGATTATGTATTTCAATTAAAAGTGAAAGCGTAATTGTTGTTAGATGTACGCATAGAGTGCATTACAAAACTAAAGCGACTATTTACATGTACGTGAAGATATAAATTTGGAAAAAGAATGCGATGTTTTTTTTTGTTTATTATGCCACGGTCGTATTGGTTGGCATTTCTCTTTATTATTAAACATTTCGAATTTGTTAACATAAAATTATTCATTTTTTTTCCTAGTATTACGTTCCTTATAAGTATATTTACCATTAGCTCTGCCCACGGCTCCGAAGCGTTAACTACAGAATTATTGTTTGTGAAGATATCATGATTCGTGAATGACCAGGTTTATAAACAAGACAATTTGTAACAAAAAAGACTAACAAGTTCTAAACAAAGAAGTTATGGCTGAACATCCATAAAACAAATAATGTGAAATTTCCTATTTATATCTTCAGTTAGTGTAAGTATTAAATGATGTTGTTAAATTATTTAATTAATTACTTAATTATCCCGATACCGAGAATACACTGAACGCGGCTCGTATAGGTATAGTATATTTTATATAAAAAAAATTTTTTTATAAGCGCTGCATCAATTTCGATAAAATTTATTGGGACCACCAAAAATGGGACCAAAAATAATCGTCAAAATTAATTCATAATTGGCGGAGTAATCGCATAACAAACATACAAAAAAATATGTAGTCGAATTGATAACCTCCGTCTTTTTTTGAAATCCCTTAAAAACCGCGGAACACAGCTAGTATTAGTTAGTATATACGTATACCTAATAGGTATAATAATTTAATTTCTATAAAACGGAAAAAACTCACGGCGCGGGTAATTCCGATTGCTTCGTTTTAACAGATGACGTCAAAATCGTATAAATTGAAATGTTTTTAACAATTTTATACTTATTATAAATTAAATGGTTATATACTTTATACAAACATTTGAAGCCTCTGAATTCTTAGAAAAACCTTTAATAAAGACGCCATCTTTTACCATCAATTTTTTTTATTCCAAAACATTTACAAAGAAAACCTATCGGATTTGTTAAAATATACTTTTTTCCACGCCTATTGAACGAAATTTTCTCTTATACTTAGAAAATATCTATATCTTCGCTATACCTATACGTATTATAAAACTCAATCTCTCTCTGTCTGTCTGTCCGTTTATGTTCTTATCACGCGAAAACCACTTATCCGATTTAAATGTTCATTTTAATTCGTAGCTATGTTATCTGGCCAGGTAATAGCATATATTTTGTAAGATAAAGTAACAATTGAAATAAACAGCGGTTATATATAATAAATTGCTTACGCTCAGTAAATCATAAGAGATATATCAAATTATTGCTCTACTCTTAAAAAGACCTATATTTTTTTTAATACATAAAGTAATGCTCTGAATATACAGAAGTTAAGTTATATAGGTATTAAAAGTGCTGAGTAATAGAATGTTTGACATTTACATACTACATGTTTATACATGGTTTTTATTTTATTATTATGGTTTTAGAACAGAAATAAAATATATCATTACGAAATGATTTCGTTGCATTATTGAATTTAGTTAGGTTACGATGATAACCATTTCGTGCCGTCTATATCTACCCATATATACATATTATCAAACTCAACGTTTCTCTGTCAGTTTGTCTATTCTTTTATGTTCTTTTCACGCAAAAACTACTTATCCCATTTACATGTTTTTTATTCTAATTCATAACTATGTTATTTGGCCAGATTACAGGATATATTATTTTACATAAAGTAATACACGAAATAAGCAATGACGATAATGGTGAATAAATTCGGAAAAACGACGCTCTTGTTGCACTTAAATGGCTTGCGCTGAGTAAACTATAAGAGATATATCAAATTAATGTTCTACATAATTGTAGATCTTAAAAAGACATACAAAAAAGTAACCGACAGCATATTTCTATCTTCTAAGGATCACCCACAAAAAACATTTTTGTCTTCCGTCTTTGGAGCCGAGGCAGCACGATTCGATTCGCGCTCGACCGATGGTATTCTGTAGTCCACGTAAGCGGAGCCGCGGGCACAGCCACCCGCCACGACCGCCCTCCTCTGCGGCAACTCAAGCCTAGGTCCGATCCATCGGCATGGAGCCCTTGAGACAAGCAGCCGCTCGCGCGATACAAGTGACTCTACAATCACTAGCTTTCACAGCCATACATGACACTGCATTATACACACATGCACAACACACATAGGTACATAGGTTCTGTAAGGGACCTTTTTTTTTCTTTTTTTGCCTAGTTAGAGTAGACAAAAATTTCAGACCACTAAATACACATACACATGTTCCTTCCCTCCTCCCAGGGGGCAGAAACATGTATATATGTATAGTTAGTTTAGATCGAATTACGGATAGGGAATTAGTCAGATCGCGACTTAATTGCATACGCACAACAGTCCGAGCCGAGGTTCGGCCACTTTGGCACCCTCGGATGTTGTTGCTTAGCTTTCGTGGCTGAGTGCCCTAAGCGCTCGCCCCCAAGCCCGGTAAAGCTGTAAAAGCCGTAAAGGCTCCAGGGCCCCTCAGGCTAACAATGTAGTCAGTTCGAAAAAAAAAAAAAAAAAAAAAGCGGGCACAGCTAATAAAATATAAATAGCGTTTTTCAATTTACAGATAGACGAGGTACAGTTTAAATAAAGGCTTTGTTAGACGTGATAAATGTTCCTCAAACATCTATAAAGATTAAACAAATAATGAAAGTGAATTTTATGCAATATAGCTAACACAATGAAGCAATCTAAACAATGGAATGGGAATCGAAGTTTCTCCTTATGTTTTTCCGATGTCCGCGAACGTGGTGTGGAATAGACAAGGTTGTGATCGAATGTAGATTAAAGTACTTCTTAAAGCACGTTATGAAAAAAAGATGGGAGTGAGTTTTTAAGACGCGCGCGCTCATTTCAATAAAATGACTACACTATGAAGTTGCTTGCTAAAACCTCTTTTTTATTGTGGTGAAGATGATGATGTATGTGACGGAGTTTTTAGCGGGATCCTGAACTGCTGTGTTGTGGTTTTTATTTTTATTCACTTACTTAGATTCTTTGATCCTATGTTATGTAATACAAGCTGTGCCTCGCTGTATCACCCGCGTATAATTTAAGAGAAATCGTTGATTGACGATTTTTCACACAGTTTGGACAATATATTTATCAGGCGGCCAGGGTTATGCGTCACACAGGACACGGCTCGTTCGTGCCAATACACCTATTGTCATAGATTCGAGCCGAGCCCGGTGAAGCTGTAAAAGCCGTAAGACTCCAGGGCCCTGGCCCCTAAGGCTAAAAGTATAGTCAGATCGAAAAAAAAATCCGAGCCGATTAATAAATTATTTATGTTATACAACTTAAAAATTATCTTCATAAAATGTGATGAAGTAAATTTCGTTCGTAAAATTGATATGCCATGGTTAAGAAAATTGCAAATAAATAAATTATCAATAAAACACGGACTTTTTTTAAAAAACAATCCTAAAACAATAACAGGAATATAAGAAAATAAATATATCATATATAAATAAAAATAAAAAACTTCTAATTTACTTTTATTAACATCCTCAGTCACTAAACCACCAGTGTAACCCAACATCACCCCAACCCTGGAGTAATAAAGCATGGTGGGAGGGTACTTCGGGCCCGCCTGGTCAGCAAACACCCTCAAGGTGAAAGTATGTCGTCAGCACTCTCACGTGTGCTTCGCCGGTTAACCCTTGAGAACCAGTACCCTTACTCCAGGATTGGTTCAAACTATTGTGGTCATGTGGGGAATTTTCTGTTAGTGAAAGTAACTTAGTAGTAAGAATGTATTCTTAAAATATTGTATTTTAAATTAAATTAGACATAAAAACTCTCACTTAGTATGTCGTATAGAGCTGCTCAATTATAACGCAGCTATTTTTAAAGCAATTTTTAACTCACTTCTTAATAAAAACTCCAACTCAAAAAAAGGGCGAACTACGAGTCTGCAGGATTAATGTTCTATTTAAAAAAAAAAACTTCAGTTTTATTATATTAAGTATAGTATAGAATAAGATTCCATAGGTGGCAATGTGGTCGGGCCATTAACTACTCGAAAGGGTACTGTAACAACGTCTACCGGCCCAGCTAGTCTATACACATTATAAAACTCAACGTATCTCTCTTCTGTCTGTCCGTTTATGTTCTATTCACGTGAAAACCGCTACTTAATCCGATTTACGTGGTTTTTCCTTTAATTCATAGATATTTTATTTAGCTAAGTTATAGGATATATTTAGTTACATGAAGTAACATACGAAATAAGCAGTGACGATAATGGTTAATTAATTCAGAAGACAACGCTTCTGGGGTGATTATTGGCTTACGCTGAATAAACCATATATATCAAATTAATGTACTAACTACATATCTTACATACATACACATTATTACATATCACTTATATATCTTAAAAAGACCAACCAATAAGTCAGCGATAGCATATGTCTATCTTCTAAAGATCACCGATAATAAACATTTTTGGGGTAGCACAATTCGCGCGTGCGCTCGACCGATAGCATTCGGTATGCAGTTCACGTGAGCAGAGCCGCGGGTACAGTTAGTATAAATATAAAAAAATCCATAATGTTATACATTATCATGCATATATATTTATTTTTCGCATACCAACAATTACTTTGGTTAGTCCGTTTCTAGAAATCTATAGAACTTATGTTTATTAATGTGGGTGCTAAACGATATTAAGTTCCTGGTTTGAATTACGCTAAACAGGCGAATCCAACGCCGGTGACATCACGCAAATACTGGATTGTGTAGGCGTATCCTCTGGGAATACTCCGATCTTGAAAATTTTCCTTTAAGTTGCAAATTATTGTTAGATATTTATTGGTGTGAATATTTAACCCATAATAATATCTAGTGTTCGTACTATTGACCCGCATAGGTGCTTAACAGGTGCGTTCTGTATTAAGCAGGCAACGATAGGCTTGAAGGAACCGGCTGAGTGCCTTCCACGCTCGACCCCAAGCCCGGTGAAAATGTCAAAGCATTCTAAAGTTCCAGGGCCCTTAAGGCAAATACGCTAGTCAACTTGAAAAAAGAAATGTGTCGTTTTATGATACCACGATGCAAGTGAAACTTAAAAAAAAAATAACTTCACCTTCGCCTCGAGTCTCACAGTTCCCTTCTCTAAAGACAGCTGTAATGCGACATGCGATAGATGAACGAAAAATTTTGGGGCGATAGAATAAGAGTTTCACTTTAAAAGAGATTGAAGGGACTACGCGGCTAAATGAATGCCTTCTGCGCTCGTCCATAAGCCCGGAGAATGTGTCAAGGCTTCCTGCCAACAGTATACCCAGTTCGTAAAAAAGATTGAAGGGACATTCTCGCTTGTCTATCGGAAGATTCTTGGTACATGATCCGTAGCACTTGACTCGTAAACTGTTGGTCGTAGCCAGTTTTCTTCTAATACTATATTAATAAATCTTCTTTTGTACGTGTAGTTTTTTTAATACTTTATTTTTTATTTATTTCTGTCATTGTATGATCGTAGGCGAATATTAGATCTAACATTTCTTTTAAATATATGTAGGTTAGCCGTGAGCTGAGCAGAACTCGTTTTTTTGTCGTTATAGGGTCAGGCGTTGTGGCCACAATTGAAATGAGCGACAGCTATAAATTAATATTCAAACCGTAAAAAATATTCAACTAGTAGATATCTTATTAAAATAACGTATTAGAAGAAAATAATCATATCATGATCAAATAATAAAAACATCTTAATTTTATAAAATATCAATTATCAATAAAATATTATGCAAACATGATTTTATAAATAATGCATAATTATATTATCTTTATAACCAAATATGAAATACTAGACAACTTATTTAAATAATGTTTTGGTAGAGGAAGTTTCTCATGGTCCCAACATAATCAAATAACTTATTAAAAACAAATCATACCCTAATATTTGAAAACATCAAATAATTAAATTAATATGAAAACGTACGTAATGTATATCTACATGTAACTATTAAATAATTAATTATAATGCCTTATTTAGATTACGCGCTGTTACAGGAAGTTGGTCTTTGTCACAATGTTACTTATTAAATAATAGGTATGATGTTTAATATGGCGTGTAGTTACAGGAAGGTGGCTCTCGTAACACAATATCACCTGATCTTAAGTGACGATGTCTCCCAAGATGGTAACACGCTAAGCCTAGTGGGAGGAGTGGCTCTCAAGTGGAGTTGCCGAAAACAGCTATTAATGCTTGGCGATAGATTTTCAACTTGAGGGTGGTAGCTAGCCAGGCGGGCATTAGTATAAGCCCTACCACCGTGCTATGGTTTCATCACGACGTTTTCCTTCACCGAAGAAACCTCAGGCTTATTGCAGAGATTCGAACTCACGTCCATCGACGCGATGTTCGTACACGAAATATGTTTGTAGCATTTATTAGCATACCCCCGCTACTTCTCTCAGAAATCCACATCTCTTCTACGTGCCTTCGGTTTAAACCAATTATTGTTACATTTTAAGAGTATGCAGATGTATAATAACTTGCTTTACTATGGTGAATTAAACTTTATTTATATTTTAACAATAAAAAATGTCACACAACGTGCATGTTAGATAGCATGCATGCATAAGAGAGAGAAAAATCTAGATAGTATTGCCAGACTAGTAAAAAACAAATTACTGGACAAAATCAAGTTGCCAGCTTACAAACTTTAAAAACGAATGTTCATTTATTGAACAGTAGACAATTCAATATACTTGAAAAATGCTTTGACTTGTTTAACACTACCGCTTTGTTACTTTTTTTTTTAAACAACTTAGTCTCGCCTGTTTGTGAAGGGCTAACGTAGCCAATACACGCTTGTAACATCAGTGGTATCATCACTAGCGCGCCGCCGACATTGAACCTCTACCCCAAGGAGATCTAGAAACTCTACTCACCGCAGGAATAGAACACAGGGTTATTTGGCTGCGATTTCTGTATTTTACCAGTTAGATTGCCCTCTAAAGACTCCAAAAACTGTGCCCTCATTCGTTGTTCTTTCTGGGATTTAATTTGCAAAATCGATCTTCTTTTCCGTTATTATATTGTCTTCTATTGGTGAAGCTTTTAAATATCCTTCTTTATTTTTATGTTATTTTACTGTAAGTTTTCCTAGTATTTGTAAAGTAAAATGAGACATTTATATGTTTTCTATACAACGAAAATACATAGAAGTATGTACAGGAAAACAGTGTACCCTGTTAAATGTGATGAAGATAAAACATTACTCATGTCTACATCATGAAGAAGTATATATATGCAGTTGTTGTTGTTTTAATTTATTAAGGCCATGGAATAACGTTCATTAATCATCGTTGTTTGAAAATTCGATAGTATGGATTGTTAAAAAAAGATGACCATATCGATTTCCCGATTGAAAACTTATGTTATTTACCCCTATATTATCTAATTTGGCCGCATTTTATGTGATGCATTTGGTTATCGGGCACAAGTGTAGTGGCTTGTATATAACTAGCGATGCGTCCGTGGCTTCGCACGCGTTTTTTACATAGTACTTAATTATCAACCGATAAATTTATTTACGTGCCCGCTGCTCCGCTCATATTGACTACTAAAAAAGCTTTTTTATTTTTTCGTGCGGAACCTTAATTATTATTCTAAAATAAAAGTTAGCTAAGTTATTCTTTATAACATCAGTTATCTGCCGGTGAAAGTCCCGACAAAATCGGTCCAACCGTTTCGAAGATTACCCGCAACAAACAGACAGACACAAAAATAAAAAAATGGGATTTTGTTATAGTTAATGTGTATACTTCCATATGCATTTAGTAAAAACATGTTATTTTGACATTACAAACAGACACTTCTATTTTGTTATAGGCATAGATTATTGACTGTTCATATATACCTACTCTATCATCATATAAGAAATGATTTATACTATCAATGTACAAATTTCAGATTACTTAATGTATTTTTAGATCATTTCGGATTCCTATCGCCTATCAATTATGGAATGACGTATGCTTCCCTTCCCGTCAACAAAATTTATCAAAATCAATTAAGTATTAATAAAATTATATTTTATCGGATTTTTTTACGATTTTTAAAAGTATTATCCAACATTCTTGTAGCCTATTGATAGACCAATGAAATAAGCTTCCCGTGTACAAAATTTTATAAGGATTGGTAAAGCCGTTTTTGAGTTAAATCCGGACATACAGTCGGACGTACAGACAAAAGAATTTAATGGCATATTCGTAATCAGTGTGTTTTATATAAGATGTCTATTGGGAAATTTGAAAAAAAAAATACATGTACAGACAGAAGTATAAATATATTAATATAGATAAGGAACATTCATTTTAATGCCTCCGAGATGATGACGCAATAAAAAATTAATTTTTTCTCCAAATTCGGCATAAATGCCGAATGAGATCGCGCTACACGTAATCTGGGTATGAATTTTTTTTCTTGTCTATCCCATGGTGAGGGGCGTCGTTGGATAGGTCGTTCCAAATTATAGTGAGTGAGTGAAAACCATTGTTCGTTTCAGATATCCGTTTACGAAATATTACGCTTTTAAAGTGCTAACCCAATTGTTTTTTGTTCGATTTTTCTCCCCATCTAATTTACATACCTGTCGCGGACTGATAAGCCTAATCGAGTTTTGCCGGTTTTTCTCAATGACTGGGATGTTTTCCAAACCGGTAGTAGTGTGTTGACATTCATAAGTGCCTTCTTAGGGCCTCAATTGATAAAAATATTGTTGATTTTGACGGGTTAAATAGCCACAAAAACTCCCTGGACAATTTTAACAAGGGAGCCGCCATCTTTTTAATCTATATTTGATTATTACAAGAATAGTTAGAAACATATAATATTCGCGTGACGTTAGCAGAACTGTGGCTGAACATAGTTGCCATAAAATAAGTTCAAGCAGTTATTGCATATTTATATAATAGCCACTCTACACTTCACGCGCGATTCTCGCTGCAAATACTGAGCGAAGCGCGGGGCGAACCATGATTGGTTCACACTGTTCACAGTACAGTTCGCGCGCTCAACGAAGACGAAGTTACTGTTGCAGCCAGCCTGTTGTTGTGCGAATTTGCGTACTATAATTACGCCTATACCCTCTATGCATATTATAAAACTCAACGTCTCTCTGTCTGTCTGTCCGTTTATGTTCTTTTCACGCTCATACCACTTATTCAATTTACATGACTTTTCCTTTAATTCATATGTATTTTATCTGGCCAGGCTATAGGATATTATTATGTTACATAAAGTAACATACGAAATAGGTAGTGACGATAATCGTGAATCAATTCGGAAAAAGATGCTTTTGACACTATTAAATGGCTTACGCTGAGTAAAACATAAAGAGATATACAAAATATTCTACTACATAATTGTAGTTCTTAAAAAACTTACAAAAAAGTCAGCGATAACATATCATGTCTATCTTCTAATGATCACCCACAAAAAGCATTTTTGAGGCAGCACAATTTGCGCATGCGCTCGACTCATAGCATTATGTAATCCATGCGAGTGGAGCCGCGAGCACAGCTAGTTAAAAATAAAAAGTAAAATGGTAAATTCTAATTTGTTAGACTAAATTACATTTATTCTAATGCACAATATTACTGAGGAACGTGCGAGTGTGGAGCCTAGTCATGTTCACGCCCGTTCACGCATTCGCCTCCTTTGACGCGGGCTAAAAATTCAACAAAAAATGGGGATCACGGGCGCGAACCTGCGAAGGATATGCGAATCAACTCAACGAATTCTATCGCGTTCGCGCGCAATTCTCGAGTAAGTGTAGAGCGACTATTAATTTGTGTGATTTACGGTTGTGCAACTTTATTATTATCATGACTACACCATGTGATACTAATTGGCACCGATAACGTATTAGTCACTTTTAATCTATAATCTAAAACACTATTAAAAGATACTTTTTTTAAGTAAGTTTTTAGAAGGTAATCTACGGAAATACTGATCTGATTCTAAAATTTCATGAGTGCTATAGGCTGTATTTTATTGTAATTAAAGCGTACGAAGTAGCGGGTTGTTGCTAGTTGTATATATTATCATTACTGCTTATCCTATGACGCACTGATCGAAGCGATGATGGCTCAGTGGTAGCGTGTACGACTTCGCGTCGAGTGACGTGAGTTCGAATCCCTGCAATGAGCCTGAGCTTTCGGTGAAGGAAAACATCGTGAGGAAACCATAGCATGGTGGTAGGGCTTTTTCTGATGCCCGCCTGGCTAGCTACCACCCTCAAGTTGAAAATCTGTCGCCAAGCACCAATAGGTGTGTTCCGACAGGTGCTCTTGAGAGCCAGTCTTCCACTAGGTTTAGCGTTTACCATCTTGGGCCACATCGTCACTTAATATCAGGTGAGATTGTGGCCACTAAGACAAACCTATAACAATAAAAAAAAACTGATGCTTCATAATCATGTTATCTTACTATTAATTGAGCAATTGTTGAGTATACATTTGTATATATAATATACTAGCTATGCCACACGGAATACCAGCGTTAAATTTAAAAGAAATCGCTGATTGATGATTTATAATAATACTTCAATATAGACAATATTATTATCGGGCGGCCATGATTATGCGTCACAACTCACACGGCTCGTTCGCGCCACTAAACCTATAGTCATAGACCCTAGTTGAGTGTTGAATTATTTTTATTTTGCATTATCTCCCAATTCGTCCAAATAACATGCTATAAAGGACAAAGTTTTTTTTAAATATATAACTAATGGGGCCGAAGAGTTCTCGAGTGGCGGCCACGAACTGGAAGACGCAGCGCGGGCAGACCCGCTACAAGGTGGACCGACGACCTGGTAAAAGTTGCAGGAACCCGCTGGATCCAACAGCCCAGGACACTGTGGCGAATATTGAGGGAGGCCTATTTCCAGCAGTGGACGTCTTTCATTTATAACTCGTAAACGGCTCTAACAATAGGGTATATGCGTGAAATATATTTATGTTTTTATCTATTAATAGGTCCTTATATATGAAATAAGCGTTTTATATGGAAAAAATTAAAACAAAAAATTTAATAAATTATACATTTAATCAATCGTAGTATGTAACCATTATTATCTACGCACTTTCGTCATTTTATAGGTAGTTCATTGATTTAGCGACCGTCTGTCGTGAAGTATGGGGTTTAGCGTTGTTCTGAAGCAGCAGTGGGCTAGAGAGATTGACCAGTATTGGTTGTTTAACGGCTAGCTTTTCCATTATGGTTTGCAATTCTTGACAATACAGATCTGCCTTATCATCTGGCCAGCTGTGGAAAGCTGGAAAGCTGTGGTGTATGACACCAGCATTTGACCACCAAACACTCACCAGTACTTTTTTCTGATAACACAGCACTAGTGATTGTTGGTGTATGCTTCAGTTAGTTTATGCGGTACCCATTTCTCTAGCTTTTTCACTTTTTCAATTTGTTTCAAGTGAATTAAAACTGTTCTATCACTAACACCGTAGCCTGCCGCTAACTCTGATGTGGTTTGCGATGGATCTGCTTCCACGATCACCTTTAATTCTTCATTATGAACTAGGGTCTCCGGCCGTCCACGGGGTTTGTTTCGTAGGTCAAAATTCCCAGAACGAAAAATTTGGAATAAAAAAATTTACCGTGCTTGCTTTTACAGTAGCTTCCTCATACATATCATTAATCCTTCTAACTGTTTCTGCAGCGCTGATGCCACGGTGGAACTCATATTCGTAAATAACGTGATATTATAATTTTCCATTTTGTGAAAACATGGATGTCAAAGAAAAATGAAATGGTGTAAAAACAAATGAATCACTAAATTCGAAACACAAATACACAAACTTAAATTTGAAATAAATATGAATTTGGAGTTCCAAACCAAATTTGAGATCAAGGTGGCCAGTTCAACAAAACGCCAATTTCATATGTAAGGACCTAATATTTACGTTGGTACATAGTCGTAAAATTGAAACACAAACATATTAAAATTTAACATCAAAATAAATATTTGAAAACTGCAATGAGATTCGGACGATTTAAACGCCTCCATTTTGGCGCGCTGTCACCGAGTTTCAGTGACGTCAGCGTACGCAATGAAATAAATATACATATTGTATACTGGAGAGTGCTTTATTCATTTTATCTGATTTTTTATATATTTTATTACTGATTACTATATAGTACTACATAGATGGAAGTGTAAAAGTACAAGAACAAGTGTATCTATATGTGTATAAACGCGAAAGAAATTTTGACTACAAATACTGGCCGATTTGAAAAGGAGTAAAAATAGTGTAACATATTTAAAAAAACACCCCTAGATAAGATTCTTAGAGACGTTCAGACGTGAACAATAAAATATTTTATGTATATGAATCGCATAAAATAAAAAGTATTAATTTATAATAACAACATGACAAAAACTGTATGTCACGTTACATAATACCAACGTAACAGTGTTGTTATTTAATCTCATTCCAACTGGGTACGCCGCCGGTGAAAGTCGCAACTTTTTTTGGTGATATTAAATTCAAATAGAGAATTGTTAGCTAACATGAGTGACACGCCTTTCATTCACGCATGAGATTGAAACGGGTGTTTTTAAATTCACTGATAGCGTGCTCTAATTGATTGACCAGAATGGCTTCACTGTATTTGATACTGAGCATTGTAGGTACAATTTATCCCCGGTCATCACTGTTATGTCCTGCATAACATTGCATTGGTGGTTACGCGAATTATTTTGTTTAAATGTGAATTTATTGGTAGGAGCGGCGACCGCTGATGGATTTTTATCTTTCGGTGGTCACCGTTGTGTTTGAATTGTATTGTGTTTACCATAGTAATTTACCGGTTTACTGGGGAAAAAAACGGAAATTATATATGCAGTGCCCCATGGTTTCACCCGTGTTAAATTTATTTGTTAAACTCACCACGTATCATTGTTCCTCTTCCCGTACTTGCTTACCGCTTGCCAGATTGCTTGACGTTCATATGGGTGTAATATGGAATAACAATAATTAAATCTGAAAGAAGTTGTACGTGGTTCCATTTTTAAGTAAAAGTAATGTAGGCGCGACTAGGAGGTAACTGGACGACAATGCAACGGAAGTCCGTTACGGTAACATGGCGTAAATAAGCTGCAACATCATGGAACTTCGTATACATCGGGGTGGTGGTGCCGTCGGGATGGTGGTGACCGTCGGGATGGTGGTGACCGTCGGGATGGTGGTGGCCGTCGCGATAATGGTGACGATTTAAGTTTTACTTCAATCGCGTGTGACGGTTACACGCTTTTAAATTTACTTCTCAATACAATAGGGACGGGATATGGTAATTGAAAAAGAAAAAAAAAACATCTCGTAGACTAAATGAGAGCAAACACCTTAACTACATTTTCTCGCCGTCCCATCGTCGTACTGTCGAAGGCCGTGTTGACAAACAGTTGGGCCATATGACACACAATGAACAAAATGCGAGCAAAGACCGCTGAGACGTTTTTTTGGAAGGTCGTTCATACACCGGACTGGAAAACTGTGTGAAACTATTTTATTGCGTATATAGTTAACTTTAGAATTCAGTGGAAGAAGAAAATAAATTTATCGTATTAAATAAGTAGTCCGTAGTAAGTCCGATTTTTAATCCCACGGAGTTTTTGTAGCAATGATGGCTCTGTGGTAGTGTGTATGCTGCTTCGATTGACGCGAGTTCGAATGCCTGCAAGGAGCCTAAGCTTTCGGTGAAGGAAAACATCGCGAGGAAACCAAAGCATGGTGGTAGGGCATTTTCTAATGCCCGCCTGGCTAGCTACCAGCCTCAAGTTGAAAATCTGTCGCCAAGCACCAATAGGTGTGTTCCGACAGCTGCACTTGAGAGCCAGACTTCCACTAGGTTTAGCGTGTTATCATCTTGGGCCACATCGTCACTTAACATCAGGTGAGACTGTGGCCACTACGCCAAACCTACAACTATAAAAAAAAGTTAAATGTCATTTCATGGTTCCTAGTTAATTAGATTTTTAAAATAGTGATATCCACCAATCCGAACTAATTGTAAAACCGTACGAGATATTATTCCCAATTATACCTTCTTCTGAAAAAACATTGAACCCTAGACAATATTTTTATCAGGCGTCCAGAGCGTCACAACTCACACGGCTCGTTCGCGCCACTACACCGGGCCATCATATATATTATCATAGGCCCGAGCCGAGTGATGAATTATTGTAATTTTACATTATCTCTTAAACTATTCGATAAAGCAGTTAGGGTGCGCTGTGTCTTCCAATTTACTTAACAAAATTCAATATTTCAGAGTAGTTAAGAGGTGTAGCCTAATGCTAGATAGCCTGAATTCTGTCATGAAGATCGCTTTCTTCTACTTCGAAAGGTACAATATTTACTGAAGACGTCCCAATAATAAAAAATGCTGTGTGTGCGATTCACACACGATAGAAGTGAAACTTCATTTGAAAAGACATTTTCTATTTTATTTAAACAGTGTGCAATATACATACACACCGACATTTACTCTCTTGCTCTGGCTCACACAAAGAGGAGAGACCGATAATATATTGCTCTCTCACTCTGGCTCACACAAAGAGGAGACACCGATAATGTGCGTTAAACGTAACGTTTAACGCTTGGAAGTCGCATAAGAAGTTTCAATTCAAAAATAGTGAGACCTACTCTCACTCCAAGTACCAAAGAAATACGTTCGTCATTTTCTTTTAATTTAGCGATCTAGAAAATTACAATAATTCTTTTTTTTATAGTAGCTCGGCAAATGGACTGTACAGTCCCTGATGGTAAGCACAGTACAATCCAAATACAACGACGACTACCGAGAGATCGAAATCCATCGGCGGTCGCCGCTGTCATGCCGCCCTGCATAAATAGCTTTTTACGTTACGCTTGAAGGACCCGATGTCATAAGAAGGAGGGAACACATTGGCCGGGAGATGGTGCTACGGTTCCATAGTACGACAAAGAGAGAACTTTTTAACAAAGAGATTGTTAACAAAAATTAATTACATAGCATGTTAAATTTATCGTTGATTTTCATCGCAAACGGATCGTCCAAGCGCAAGCGTTTAGTTTAATGAAATATCTCGTGGTCACTCGAGCGTTGCTTAACAACAGCTCTCGTCTCGATTTCGCGCCACCATTATATTTCAGTTTTAATATACCTTGTACACTTTGAGCAAAGGAAACTGTTTTTTACAGCCCCATTGTAGTTTTCGTTTTTAATATTCTTTTGTGTTTGAATTCAATCCAGTATTAAAATGATGTTTTTGCGTCTTTTATAATAACTATGCAAATGAAATGAGCTGTACGATGAAAAATCTGTGGAATTTTGAATATTATAAATAATTGTATAATATTTTCTTCCATATTTTTTTACAAATGTTTAGCTTGATCTTTAGTTAAAGTACTATAATTTCCTTGATTTTATTGACAATAAAGCGATAATGTTTTAATGGCAACCTTGAATGAGGTAAGTGAAGATGAAATCTGACAAACAATCCATTTATATAAGACTATCGGTGCCCCGCGGGTGCCCACGTGTATGTAATTATTTTCGTCTCGTAATTGCATTTTTGCTTATATTCATATCATTGACAATTCATATAGCCTATCAACTAAGGCATATAGTACAAAATTTCATCAAAATCGGTTGAGAATTAATAAAAAATTAAATTAGGTAGTTGTAAAAAAATTTTACAATTCTAAAATTATTTTTTACAATTGTTTAGCCTTCCAATTATGTATGCAATGACGTATTCTTCAAGTATCCAATTTTTATATCAAAATCGGTCAAGTTGTTTTTGAGTTCAACCCTGGCACACAAACAGGCAGGCAGACAATTTTTTTTTAATGTCATATTTCAGTGTTCCTTATAATACATGTCTATTCAGGAAATTTTAAAAATAACATTTACTGACAGAACTACTTTACATTATCGCAAATAAAATTGAATTTTATGCCGTGCAGTCAAGGATTATAATCGTAAATTGGTAACATTGTATATGTTAATGCGTGTTATTAAAGAATGTATGTCACAAACATGTGTTTAAATAATTTGAAAATTTTTTTTAAGTTTCTCTTACATTTTGGTTTCATAAAACCACACAATACTTTTTAATTAATATATATTATAATCGTTAAAGTTTATCAAAGTAAATCAAAATCGATATATCGTTTATAGCATCCCTATAAGGAATGCAAATTCGTTGAAACTTGAAACAGTCTGTTAATTCGAATAAACGTTGTATGGTTCATTGACATTCAAATTTTGTTTGCAATAATTGTTGCGCGTGCGCCTGTATTGGTCAATTCGTACTTTGTACGCGACCTCTAACTTTTATATACCCTTTAAGTTTTATAGATTTATGTTGAAAGTGCTCGTCCAACAAGTTCTAAAGCAAACACGTAGTTCAATTCAGGCCTTGAATTGGCATTCCTGAACATTTAATAACTTTTTTTTAAATAAACTACTAAGGTGGCAAACAGGCATACGGTCCGCCTGAATGTACGGCTACCGTAGCCCATGAACGCCTGCAATACCATAGGTATCACAAATGCGTTGCCGACTTTGAACCCCCTAGCCCAAGGAGCTCTGACAACCCACTCAACGCAGAAATACAACACTAGGTCATTTTGCTGCGATCTTCTGTAGGGTGGAGGTATTCCACCAGTCGGGCTGCCCCAAGTAGAGAGAAATGTCCAAAGAAATTTCTCTGTGCCCTACCTCTCTTAAACTACTAGCATTGTCCCACGATTTCACCCGTTTAAAATTCGATCAACTCTCCACCGCGACGCTGGTAACGCGTTCGTGTAGCGTATCGTTATTCTCACTTACTGTAGTTTATCTACAGCTTGGTAAATTGCTTGACTTTCATGGTTACTGCTCCGCTTCTCAGAGTCGTAGCGCGAAGGTATGTACCCAATAACCTTCCTCAATAAATATGCTATAAAATGTGTTTGTATGTTTCAAGTACGACTGGTAGTTCCAGAGATTAGCGCGTTCAATCAAACAATCTCTTGATATTTTTTTAATTTTAATATTAGTATGGTTTTTGTTCGAACCTCTGGTACGGTTCCGTCCAATACCTTTTCGATACCCTGGTCAAGTTGAACGATACAGACGTCACTAACAATGTAGAACCGCTTAAAGCATTTGAAGCAATGATGGCTCAGTGATAGCGTGTACAACTTCGTGTCGATTGACGTGTTTGAATCTCATCAATGAGCCTGAGCTTTCGGTGAAGGAAAACGTCGTGAGGAAACCATTTCATAGGTAGTGCATTTTCTAATGCCCGCCTGGCTAGCTACCACCCTCAAGTTGAAAATCTGTCCCCTAGCACAATAGGTGTGTTTGAGGTTAATCTCTGGGACTACTTATCCGATTATAAAATTTCTATTACTTAAACAAAACAACATTATCCTCGAGTACCTATAGGCTATATTTTATTGTTATTATATGTTATATTGTAATTAACGTGAACGAACCCGCGGGCGATTGCTAGTGTTACAATAAATAAGTAAACGTGACCATAACAAGTAAATAAATAAGTAAATATAATATTATAATCTTCACTTAGCGCATCGTTTGGACAACCCTATGTACTCCGACTGTGCCAACGTAAACCGGTTTGTGTTCTGACAATGTGTTAGTGACACTGTTTGCTCATGGTGTTGTTGCATATAAGCGGGTTTATAACTAACATTAAGATTATTTTTCTATTATTTATCTTTTAGCTTGACCGCAATCTCACTTGATTTTTTAGGTGTGGTCTTAGATGGTGACATGATAAGGCTAGTGGGTGCAGCTACTACTAACTAGCCAGGTGGGCATTAGAAAATAGCCTACCATGCTATAGTTTCATCAAGATGTTTTCCAACACCGAAAAGCTCAGGCTCATTGTAGAGATTGGAACTCGCGTCGATCGATGCGATGTCAGTACACGATACCAATGAGGTATCATTACATCAAAAATTCATCTTCATACTTTACTCTTTTACAATCTTTATTATTTTTGCTAAATGAATTTGAAAAGGCTTTGTTGATTGGGGAAATGAGAAAAAAGTGTCTTTTAATGTATAATAAATACTAATTAGTATTATTAATTTAACTTTGTTAAGCCCCTAAAATAGAAACATTTGAAAAATATCAGTGTTTGTTGTCAAACAACATTCTTCTTATATCTCCCGTCTAATTCACCATTATCGTCACTGCTTATTTCACATATTAATTTTTGTAGAAAAAAAAACCTATAACCAGGCCAGATAACATAGCTATTAGCATAGCATAGCGTTAGCACCGTTGTGATTTGAAACTCGATGAAACGAAAAAGCGACAATAAATGGAGACAACCATATACATCTATAGGATTTGACCTACGAGAGAATGAAATAGAATACATTTACGTTATACACGATTAATGGAAGTCCTGATTTTCATGATTGTGATCGTCGTTGCAGTGATGACCAGACTTCATACGCAGTACGCACGAGTAGTCGATAGTTCGAATCCCGCTGATTTAGGATATTTAAAAGTAATTTTTAAATCTCTTTTCTTTACGTAAAATGTTTATTTACACAACCTGGTTCGTCACTCACTAAGCTATATAAATTTTATTAAAAATAAACAATAATTGTTTATGTTCGTCGCACGCAATGCGCGGAACTCGGGGTGCTATTGACCTCTAAAAGTCATTGCTTTTCCGTTAAACACTATAATGTGAGTACACTCGAATGGAGAAATCTTATCTTCGCCATAAAATTAAGACGTGAAATTATTTACAATATATCTACATTTACTAGCTGTACCCGTTGCTAAACCAGCCGTGTGGCCTATCTTTTCACACTTACCAACAGCTTGCCAGATTTCTTAACGTTTGTTGTTACTACTCCGCTCCTTAGGGCCGAAGCGTGAAGTTATCTATACAAATAAATAAAATTTAAGTGTCTGTTTGTAATGTCAAAATTACAGCTCTTTGCTAAATGCATTCGAAAGTGTATAAGGTATAACGAAGGAAAACAATTTTTGTCTGCCCGTTCGTTCCGGATAATCTCCGAAACGGTTAGACCGATTTTGACAGAACTTCACTGGAAGATAGCTGATGTTATAAGGAGTAATTTGGGCTAATTGAGTAATTACCATATATACTTTCATATGCATTTAGTAAAAAGCTGTTATTTTGAGATTACAAACAGACACTTCAATTTTATTATATGTATATTAGCTTCTGCCCGCGGCTCCGCTCGCGTGAACTACAAAAAATGTTGTTACCTGGGTAACTATGTGTTAATTCGGGTTATAAACTATCTGTGTGCCAAATTTCATCCAAATCCGTTCAGTCGTTTTTCCGTGATTGAGTATCAAACAAACTTACTTTCGCCTTTATAATATTATTAGATTAATATAGATAATAAAGATAATATAGATTAGATTATCTTATATTATATGTAGAATATTAGGATATCTATGAGGTAGCCAATGTTAAACCCATTCCATACATAAGAAAGTTATGATTGTAAGATGCACTGTATGGTGGAGATAAGTGGATTATATTAGATAGATTAACCGAAACCGCTGGCAGTTGCTAGTATATATATTTATAACATAAATGTTTTTTTTAATAAACACGGTTGTAACTATACAGAAAAAAAAAATACATGGATTCTATCGGAGACCGTACCCATCAGGCAACAAGCCACCAGAACCGGTTCCACGCTGGCGACCTCCACAGCGTTCGTGCAAAATGGTTGTTTCAAATGATATTTAACTGTTAATATTACATTTCAGGGAAACCAAGCCCTACTTAATTGAATAAAAATTTTATGTTCGTTCATTCATAGCATCGTATGTCAATCGTATTATAATTAAACTATTTTTGCCCCACGCAATCGCTCGCCTTAAATTTATTCGACAAACTCGTTGTCCCACTTCTCGATTGCTTGACGTTTACAGTTACTGCTCCGCTCCTTAGGGTCGTAGCGTGAAGTTATAAAGCCTATACTATTCCTCATGAAATGAAATGTTGAAATATTTTTTCGAATCCGACTAAGTAGTTCCAGAGTTAAGCGTCTGAACTCTTCATCAAAAACTCAAAAATTCAAGAACTCTTCATCTTTATTATATTAGTATTTATTTTCTTATTGTGGTTCCAACAGAGAAAGCTATGAATATCAAATTTTATTTCCAGTTTCGGATATCTATTACCGTGTGAAATTGGTATTAAATACAATGAAACTTGTAAGTCATACTTTATATCATAATCTTCTATGTATATCTACTAATATTATAAAGTTCAAGAGTTTGTTTATTTTAACGCACTAGTCTCTGGAACTACCAGTCAGATATGAAAATATATTTTTGTATTTTATAATCTTCTAGCTAAACCCGTTTGCTGTGGCTTAGTCTTCTTTATCGTCTTGTTTTGACGCCGCAGAAGCATATGCTAGTCTTAATGTTTTTAAGTCTTCGCAGTATTTTCTAATCTTCAAATTGGGCTCTAACAAGATGGCGTTTTCCAATCTAGGGAGTTTTTGTTGCATTCAAAATGCACGTTTCCCGTTAATATAACTAGCTGTGCCCACGGCTCCGCTCGCGTGGACTACTAAAAAATCAAAGTGCCTAAGTTATGTCTTATAATATCAGCTATCTGCCAATGAAAGTTCCATCAAAATTGGTACAACCGTTTCGGAGATTACCCGGAACAAACAGACAAAAATATATAGATTCACTTCACGTATGCACAGTATTTAAACAAAAAATATCACGCGAAATGCCACCAATCCTAACCTTTCCTAATCCTAATCACTACATAGTATAAAACAAAGTCGCGTCGCTCTGTCCGTCCCTGTGTATGCTTAAATCTTTAAAACTACGCAACGGATTTTGATGCGGTTTTTTTAATAGATAGAGTGATTCAAGAGGAAGGTTCATATGTACAATACATGCATAATATTGTAGAGAAACACTGATAAATTTAGAGGTTTCTAATATGATGTCGTAAATAAACTCATTTTTTGCGCTTACATTGCAAACCTTGCAAAAAGTCCGCGATGGTATATGTCTATCTCTTAAGGATAACCCACAATAGCAATTTTTTATCCTGTACATTTTACGGAAAAAAATGGTTTATTTACGAAGTGATTTTAAGCAATACAGCATTAATCCTTATCCAATTACGTACATTAAATACATTGTCCATTTAATATAGATCAATATGGCCCGTACAGCATGTAATTTAAATGAATATTTCCGAAGATATTACAGATTTAAAATGCAGGGACATAGCTGTGCGGCGGTACCGGCCCTATATACCATGGTCAATTATATGTCGCTCTATCAAGAGTAACCTCTAAACAAAACATGTTTGTATTGTCTAATGACAAAAAGTTGTAAACGTTTTTTATAAGGACATTCTGTAGTAGGTAGGTATATTTAGTATCAGCATTGCACCCGTGCAAAGCCGGGGCGGGTCGCTAATAATATTATAAAGGCGAAAGTAAGTTTGTTTTGTTACTCAATCACGGAAAAACGGCTTAACGGATTTGGATGAAATTTGGCACACAGATAGTTTATAACCTGTATTGACACATAGGATCCTTTGTATTCTTGTACCAACATTTTTTGTAGTTCACACGAGCGGAGCCGCGGGCAGAAGCTAGTATTACATAATATAGGGTCAAATAACCAAAGTTAATGTATTAAAATAAACAGCATAACATGGCAACTCCTAGATCCCGCCAAAAACTCTGTGCTTCAGTCTGATATTAATTATTAAGAAAGTAAATAAAATTATTCTATTTACCACGAATATTCACCGAAAAAATACATCTTTCATTTTAATACCCTTTTATGTGTGTTATTAAAAACGCAATATTTACAAGTATTTTGAAACAAATCAGTGAAAATATTAATGTTTGTAATTAAAAAATTGGATACATGTAATCATTTATCAGATGTAAGTAGTTGTTTCTATTTAAACCTCGCAAAACGCTTGGGATTTTCTGTTCTCGTGGAAAGGTTGGGATAAAAGACTTTTTTAAAAATAAATTAAAATGACTACCCTTGACGTATCCCTTTTCAAGCACAAAAAGAATCGTCTCCAAATCAGTTCATAAATGAAGAAGTTGTGGCAGAACATCCATAAAAAAATATTCATTCGAATTGAGAACCTCCTTTTTTTTAAGTCTGTTAAAAAGTATATAAAACAAACTTCTGAAGAAATGCAACGTTGCGCAAGATGAAAATCTGTCGCCAAGCATCAATAGGTGTGTTCCGGCATTTGCTTGAGAGCCAGTCTTCCACTAGGTTTAGCGTGTTACCATCTTGGGCCACATCATCACTTAACATCAGGTGAGATTGTGGACACTACGACAAACCTATAACGATAAGAAATGAAATTCTGAAATTCGACGTGGAACTTGGAAGGCGGAATGCCAACGAGCTGGCAGATAACAAACATAATACATTCTGACGCTCATCTATTGATGCCAGGTAACAATACTTAGAATGTAAAAAGACCTAAATTAGCATGTCGTGACTTACTGTCACGATTCTCTTGTTTCAAATATATATAGCAATAGCAAAATGTGATACTACTGGGTATAGCACTCATCAGGCACAGGATTATCGACACGCTATGAGCCATCTAATATATCGAGGGGGCGTTCAAGTTTTACCTAAGCGAACTCTCAATGATTTTAGACCCCAAACCCTCTCCCCCAAATAATAAGAGGTAAGAATTTTTGCCGTTTTAGTACGTCGAGAATCCGCCGAATTGAACATTCGGTACATTTAAGAAAACTCTATACTTTGTACTAAAGAGCTAAGTCGTTTATCGCAACAACCGTTTATCTGTATCTATATCTATACATATACAACTCAACGTCTCTCTGTCTGTCTGTCTGGTTAAGTTCTTTTCACGCGAAAACCACTTATTCGATTTACATGTGTTTTTATTTTGAATTCATAGCTATGTTATTTGTCCAGGTATAGGATATATTTTGTTACACAAAGTAACATACGGAATAAGCAGCGACGATAATGGTGAATCAATTTGGAAAAAGGACGCTTATGAGGCGCTTAAATGGCTTACGCTGAGTAAACCATACGATCTATATCAAATTAATGTAGCACATAATTGTAGATCTTAAAGACACCTACATAAAAGTCAGCGACAACATAGTATCTTCTAAGGATCACCCACAATACGTATTTTTGTCTTACATCTTTTGAGCGGGGGCAACTCGACCGACGGCATTAACCACGCGAGCTTAACCGTGGGCACAGCTAGTTGAGGAATACAAAAAGAAATTCGATATACCATAATTAAATAATAGATATTGTATTGAAAACATTTTCATTTCTTTTTTCATAAGATTTATAATATTACCCCACCTAACTTTGTCAGTAAAAATAAGAAAAAAATGATTGAAAAAATCCTGATTATGAATGTTTGCTCCTGGCTTACCTGAGACGATTACCTATTACACTCGGCCGATATATTCTAAGAAATTGAAACTCGATAGCCTATACAAGGCTACGTCAGCTTGAGACAGACATTGGAATCAAAATCCATGTCACTTTGATGACATTCAGCATCGTTTAGGACGTTTAGGACGCCTTCAATAAAACCAGTCCGAGAAGTCGTCGGCCTGACGCCAAAAGCAGAATGCAAGCTTACATGATGCCTTGTAACCTTCTTGTAACCTCATTGCTGCTCTGATCAGATTCCGAATGGGCTGAATGACGTCGATAATCGTTCTATACGTGTTTCACGTATCAAGACGGTGTATACGTGTTTCTTCCGCTAAATGACAGCATTACGAGATTATTTAAGAGTTAAAGTTCCCTTGCGATTTCCTTTACTTACCAGTTTTAATCAGTATTCGAGTAATTTATGATTTTAAGGTTCCGAATTCAACAATGAACAAAGTTTGGCCATTTTCGTCTGTTTGTCCGCGGCTTAGCTCAGAGATTTTGAGTACTAGAAAGGTGTAACGATATACATATTAATCACGCCGACAAAGTGGTAAAATAAAATCAGACTAAACCGTCAGAGATGATGACGTAATAAAAAAATAATTTTACCTCCAAATTCGGCATATTTACCGAATGAGATCGCGGACAGGGTACATTTTTTTAGGGAACTTTGCGCTACATGTAATGTCGGGATGAATTTTTTTTCTCGTCTATCCCACGGTGAGGGTTGTCGTTGAATAGGTCGTTCTAACCATTTTTAGATTCAGGGATCCGTTCACGAAATTTACGCTTTTAAAGTGCTACCCAATTATTTTTGGTAACATTTTCTCCCCATCTAATTTACGTACCTGTCGCGGGCTGATAAACCCAATCGAGTTTCTCGCCGGTTCTTTCTCAATGACTGGGATGTTTTCCAAACCGGTAGTAGTGTGTTGACATTCATAACTGCCTTGTTAAGGCCTCAATTGATCAAAATATTTTTGATTTAGATTTTCAATTTCCTGCCGATGGCGAGCGGTGTAACGATGGAAAGACGGCAGCATCATGTCCAATAATTCTCTCGTAAATCTATCTTCTTATATATGTCTTATATCATATATGTAGTATATAATTATGTATAAAAAATAATGTTTGTTTATTCGTTTTCTATGCTTTCGCGTATCCGTTCATCCGATTGAGTTTATTTTTAACCGACTTCAAAAAATAGATGAGGTACTCAATTCGAATATTTTAATTTATGCATGTTCAGCCTTAACTTCTTTGTTTATGAACCGATTTAGATTATTCTTTTCTCATTGCAAAGAAAATACTTCAACGTGGTTCCATTTCATTGATATTGGACCTTCGACTTCGAAGATACACCAGGGAACTCCTCAATATAATGTTAGTTGGTAAATTAGTTTTTTTTGTTCATAATTATCTTGTTTATATGTATACTTGTTGACACATGTTTGCTGATACATAATTTTAATTATCTCTTTTGAAACTGATATTTTAGCCCTTCTGTTATCTGTTTGCTTTTGCGAAATATGTAAATAATGCCGGACATAAATGCTACCGTTTACCGAAGAGGTGTTTTTGTGCAGTTCGACCGCACGTCGTAACGTGTATGAGCATGTCCACACGCACAAGTTCACTATATATTCTCACTAAAAAAACGATTATGCACATGTCCATTCTAATATTTCGGAGTAGCAAATCGATAGCAGAAATCACTAAATATTTGCTTCGAAATGTCAAAATCAAATATATAGGTGTTACATAATACGAATTTGCGATTTCGAAGCAAATAGTTAGTGATTATTGCTATCGCTTTGCTCTCGCGAAATACGTAATCAGGGGGTCGGTCCACGTGCGCAAACACACCTGTACAGGTAGACTGTAGTGTGTGTGGCCGTGGCTGGTTTTAGTTGTATGTTCAGTTTTATTATATCGATAGAAACATCGATAACGTTCTGTCGATACGATCGGTTTATCGATATCTTGTTGCAATCATATCGTCGTCGCTATTGTGTTAATTTTTTGTCTTCTATTTTTGCTCCAATTAATCACGGAGTCGGTGTAATTAATTAGGTGAATAAATTATTTCGCGGTTAAACTGGCAAGTGAAATTTGTGGTCACCGGCCGTGACGGCCGATACGAAAATGTATCAAATCTATTTCGTTGCGGTAATGACATTGAAATGAGATGGTCTGGCGGTTTCTTTCGTCACCTGACGAGTATTAGGGTTGCCTGTTGCTCTACATTAATAGACTTTAAATATTAAGGTTCTAATTTTTTTATAGTAGTACGGCAAAATAATAGCCTTGTTCCTTCCTTAGTTGTTGTTCCTTGGTTAGCACAGTACAATCCAAGAACAAATTATGTGTGTAGCAGTTCACACATGTATAAAGTAAAAAACGTTCAGAAAATTTTTTTTTTATAAATATCCTAAATCAGCAGAATTGGAACTATCGACCACTCGTGCGTACTGCGTATGAAGTCTGGTCGCGTCACACCACTAGGCCAATCCGACGACGATCACATTCATGAAAATCGGGACTTTTTTTCTAAATATTTTTAATCTAGATATAATCTTAAGGTTGAGAAGATTGAGAGATGAGTATATCTTATTATTCGAATGTTGTAGGTCAGTTCAAAATAGAAGCGTCTTAAATTAGAATAATGAATAAATAAATGGATACGTGACAACCATAGTGAATGATTTTTATAATAAGACACGATTTGACAGCGTGATTTCCAACATTAATAATGGATGTCCGAAAGAATATTAATGATTATTGATTGCAAATTTATAACGGTTTCGAAATTTCTTTTTTTTTTTTTTAAACGATCTCTCTTAATTATTTGATTGCCAAAAGGCCTCTCCACATATCGCTTCTACTATCCCAGGATAGTAAGAGAAGCAATTGAAATTTAAAAACCGACTAAGTGCGTGTGGAGCCACATGCAGTGTAGGATTTCTTTTTTTTATATCGGCATATTGACTATACTATCCCTGATGGTAAGCACAGTGCAATCCAAATACAACGGCGACCACCGAGAGATCGAAATTCATCGGCAGTCGCCGCTGTCATGCCGGCCTGACACTAGTTTCGGAGTTGCCTGCCACAAAGTGCAGACATAGAAGGGGGTTTTAATTAATTTTCAATATAATTTTGTATGAAATTTTCCTTGTGTTCTATTTATCCATATACATATTTAAGTTTGTCGACTATTACTCGGCTAAGTAGACTTAACTTAGCTGTGATAGTTTTCCTTTTAATTTTGTTATATATACTACTGTCGTGCCTTTTTTCACATATCCAATAACAACCATGTAGCTGACAGGCGAGAGGAATAATTGTCTCTAACAGAAATAATCGAATTGGTTAATTCGGGAAAAGGCACTTAAACGGCTTCCGCTGAGTAAACCATAAGATATATATTAGATCACTGTACTACATAATTGTAGATCTTAAAAAGACCAAAAAACGCAGCGATTGCATATGTCTATCTTCTAAGGATTGCCTACAATCATTTTTGTATTTAAAAGGTGGGAGCGAGGGCAGTACTATTCGCACGTGCGCTCGACTGACGGCATTCTGTAGTCCACGCGAGCGGATTCACGGGCAATGTTAGTCATAACATTAAAAAAGCTTTAGGTTTAATACATCAGACGTGATTGTGATATGAAATTAAAAGAAAGCATGATATCCAGAAAATGACAAATGATTACAAATTACTACCGACATGTTACGTTCTAAAGACTCGTTAGAATAAATAAAGAACGATAATCGAATAGCAAAAACTCGTGAGAAATCCGTAAATAATGCGTTAACTATTACAAGAAATCATATAACACCAAAGTTATATAAGTAATATAATATATTATACGAGTTTACTTTCTATTTAAATAGCTTGTGAAAGTTTTTTTGATACGCCAGGCTGAATGCATACGGTGACCTTTGCCCGTATAAAAAAGATGTTGTCAAGATTGCGGTTTCGTATATTGACGGGGCACTGAAATTAATAATTTTTTGTTGAGTTTTTGGCGGGATCTTTATTTTTTATATATTGGCATTTTGCGTAATATAATTTGGTTATTCTGCACGAGTGCACTGGAAATAATAATATTGAACATGAATTACTAATTATAAAAACAATCTGGAAAGTTGGAGGCCACCATGCATATGGTAAAAAGTCCGTCATAGTGATTTCGCTTATGCACGTCGCATTTTGGCTTTAGCCGGTGCATATTAATTCAGTTTATATTTACGCAGGATGGCATGACAGTTCAGTTCACGCACGGTCCCTTCACTTTGTCGTGGTACAAAAAACATCAGAAGACACAAACTTTGTAAAAGGAAACAATTATCAATTTAATAATAGCAATCATCATCATATCATCCGAAAGACGTCCACTGCTGGATATAGGCCTCCTCTCACGTATTCTTTCACCAAGCGCTTTCACAGGAACCCATATGAGAGTCCTTCGAATTGTCAGAACATGCTTTGCATTCAACATCACCTCTTCTTATTTTGTCAACGCAGAAGCGGCAGAAGCACCTGTTAGTGTCAATGTTTTAAAAACCTTCGAGTATTTTCTAATCTCCAAACTGAGATCAAATAAGATGGTAGCCACCTTGCATGTCCCCAGTTTATATTTATAATCCACTTTAAGTATGCACAATAACTTAACGGCATCACGCTCAATTCCATAAGTATTACATATATAGGTTTAAAGAACCTAAGTAAATGAATTAAAATAAACACTGTAATATAGAAGTTAAAGATCTCACCAAAAAAACCAACATGATCTCAAAACCCGGAAGAAATAAAATAAGTGTTACCAGTTGTCCTTCTTACTTTCCCCTGAACCCAAGAATTTTTATAACAGAGTGTTGGGTTTTTACTATTGGTAACATGAGTTCACCCGGATATGCGACGCGCCAAGCGCCATCTTAAGAGCCTTGAAGAAGTTCGTTACGAAAACCGGATAGATCGCGCGCGTAAGTTATTAAATACGCATAAACTATTGTAAACTGTGTCGTGTGTGCGTCCAAAATCTCTTCTGGGATGAAGTAACGTCCCGAAACATAAGATCCGACTCGCAAGAATGCAAGGTGAGTGATACCGTGCACACGCCATATTTTTTCCCAATACCTAAAAATTTTATTTTGAGAATTTAATTTATACTTTGTCGGCGTGATTTTTTACTCTCTACAAATCCCTCTGTAAATTTCGTCCCCTTTAATTTACCCCTAAAATCATAAAAACTCCCTGAATTTAGAGGGAAACCCGCTGATCTGGTATCAGTGATGAATCGGAATGCATTATTACACGTGAAGGTATATTGTTATATCGATTGTAAAATTACGATTGAATCATTCGATTTTATAATTCGTATCGAAATGAATGATCAATTTTTATTGTCTTTATTCTAATTACTCAAGTACACAAACTACCTGCGATATTGTATTTGGAAATGTCCTAGACAGATTGTATTATTGAATGTAACATTTGAAATGTTTAATTCATATTCTGTACATATTTGTTTAGGTGCGTTATGGAAAAAATGACGAAAGTTCTTTACGATGTCACGCACACTGCAACAAAAGTCTACACTATTAAGTTGATTGCTAAACCTCTTCTTTTATTGTGCTGAAAATAGTGTCACTCGATGTTATGTGTCATATAATATCAAAAGTGTGACTATTCAAAGAAGTAACACTTGTAATGCACTAATTAATTGCAATAATTGTTTGGATTAACGAAGCCCCGGCATTTACCAACAATTTTTTCAGAAATCGTGTACATTTACGAATTTCAATTGTTAACGCTACCAGCTGCTAAAATTATATTTCAAATTCCGCCTGAAATTGATACGGCTCAAATTTATATTTGCTGTTAATTTAGTAATATGTGAGCGACCGCAAAATAAAAGTTTGCCATTTAAACACGCACCGTTTCGCGCACGTGGAGACATTGGAGGATGTGTTCTTACAAGCATCGACTTCCCCTAACAACACGTTATGTCGGAGAATAGTGTCGATGCGATTTGTGGGATTCGTACTAATGGCTTAATATTCGTACTATTGACGGGGCGCGTTAGCAACAGGTGTGCTCTGTGATCGCACGCACTTTATAAGGCAGTGACCGGCTTGAAGACTTTACGCGGCTGAGTGGCTTCTGCGCTCGGCCCAAGCTCGTTGACGCTGTCGAAGACTCTAACACCTCCGGGCCCTTATCGCTAACAGTGTATTAAATTCGAAAGAAAAAAGTTTGCAGACATTCTCACTTGAGCTGTGGAATAGTGGAAACCTCAGTTAATAAGTCGACTACAATAAATACTCTTCCTAAGTACTGTCTCGCTGTCCATCTCGCTGCGTACTACACTATATCTAATATATAAAACTCTGTTTCTGTATGAACGCGATAAATTCAAAAACTACATGAAGGGTTTTTCATACGGTTTTCATCAATGGACGGAGTTAATCATGAGGAAGGTTTAGGTGTATAATTCATTACGGTTTTGTGTTAATTGGCTGACATATGACGATAATTGTTGAAAATGTCTGAAAAAATCATGCCGACTGGGAGATTTACTAGCGTGAGCCGCGTAACGTAATAGTGTAATAATATGCATTACTCTGCTATCCCTGCGAATCCGAGACGGGTTGTTAGTTTACTATAATACTATCTGTGCCTGCGGCTCCGCTTGCATGTACTATATAATGCTTTCGGTCGAGCGCACGCTCAATTATACTGCCTCAAAATTGATTATCGTGAGAGATCCTTAGAAGATAAACCTATGCTATATTTCTGACTTTTTGTAGGTCTTTTTAAGGTCTACAATTATTTAGAACATTAATTTGATATATCTCGTATGGTTTTCTCAGCGTCATTTAAGCGCCCCAAATGCGTCTTTTTCCGAATTGTTTCACCATTATCGTCACTGTTTATTTCGTACGTCACTTTATGTAACAAAATATATCATCTAACCTGGCCAGATAACAAAGCCATGAAATAAAAAAGTAACCATAAGTGGTTCTCCCGTGAAAAGAACAAAAACAGACAGACAAACAGGCAGTGTTTGAGTTGCGTAGTGGCCACAATTTCACCTGATGTTAAGTGACGATATGGCCGAAGATGATAACACGCTAAACCTAGTGGAAGACTGGCTCTCAAGTGCAGCTGCCGGAACACCAATTGGTGCTTGGCGGCAGATTTTCAACTTGAGGGTGATAGCTAGTCAGGCGGCCATTAGAAAATGCCCTACCACCATGCTATGGTTTCCTCACGATGTTTTCCCTCACCGAAAGCTCAGGCTCATTGTAACCATTCGAACTCACGTCAATCGATGCGATGTCGTGCACGCTACCACTGAGCCATCATTGCTATATATTTATTTATAATTTTTATTTCTAACCTTGTACTTTGTAAGAGGTGAAAATTTGTAAATGTTTTGCAGGATGGTAATCTTTAGAACCTAACTAATCCGATTTGGCGGCGCAGTGGGGTTATTCGAATAAACTTAACACGGGTGAAACCATGGAGCAATAAGCTAAATAAGTTATTGTACTCAAGTATATTGTTTATTTAAACAAGCTAGTTAGTCACGTAACTAAATATGTTATGAACACTTGCGAATATATTTGCCTTTGAAATATCCGCATAAATTGAATGACAGAAGCCATTAACCGGTTCCACGGGTATCTTTTACGCTGATTAACCAATTGTTATTATATTTTTGTTTATTATTCAAGTTTCCGAAATGGCTGACGGGTTTGGATAAGAATGTTGTCGTAATTATGATATTTAATAGCCGTAGCAAATATTACTTTAGAAGTGTCAAGCAACTATCGATGTGCTATTGCCCATAATTCTCAAAGTGGGCTATAACGCCCTTGTGGGCGCTGCAGATTTTGAGGGGGACAGTAGAAGGCTCAGAGAATATTAGGGGGCGTTAATGCGGTCCGGACAATAAACTCATTTTTCCCTGATACGTATTTTGACGATTCAACGAAATTAGAATCCCGTATTTCAAACTGTAGTTCAATTAATAACTATTCTTCTTCTTTTTCTTCCTAACTTGGCAACCGGTCCTCTTTATTGAAAACCATTACTGCCATTATCCAGTGAATATAGTTTCCAGTCTTATGACGATTTTAGCATCCTAACAAGATGGTGGCTCCCTTGTTAGAACTTTCTAGGGAGTTTTGTGGCATCTCAGAATTCATGATCCATATTATTATTTCCAATTCACTTCACTTGTGCACAATAACCAAGCTTTATTATGCAAAACGCCATCTGTATTACACAATATAAAGTCAAATTACACAAATTTTGCCTAAAAAATAAAAACCACTACATGACAGTTTGCGATCCTGCCAAAAACTCTAATTAATACTTATTATAATTTGTATTATTAATTTAATTCCTTTATTTAAATTAATTACTATCCTGTTTTTGTTTTATTTTTCATGGATTTTAGCTCTAATGTCGCGTCACACCGCGAGCCTTGTATGTAGCAACTATCTCGATTATTAGAGGGTGCTGGAAACATTTTCATTTGGAAAGTGGGCGGAGATCTTTTTTCCGACTATACTGTTAATCCTTAAGGGCCCTGAAGCCTCAGAATGCTTTTACAGCTTCACCGAGCTTGGTGGCGAGCGCTGACAGCACTCCGCCATGAAAGCAGGGAACAAGCTCAAGGGTGTCAAAATGTTACCTTACTTGCAATTAAATCGCGAACTAATTCCCTATCCGTAGAAAATTCGACCTAACTAACTATACATGTTTACGTATGTTACTATATATGTACATGTATAACTATATATGTTACCCTTCTGGGAGGAAGGGAGAAACAAGCGTATATGCATTTAGTAATCTGGCAATTTGGTCTAAAACTAACTAGCCCAAAAACAGAGGGTGGTCATGCCGGGTTGGGCGGTGGTCCAAATTACTTTGAGAGCCTATGTCTTATTGCAATCCCGCTTCTGAGTATAGCGTTTTTTCTTTTCTTGTTCGCCAATTGAATTGCCAGTAACATTTATCAATGTCATTTCATTTAAATTAAACATTATGTTAAAGGTTATTATAAGAAAATATTATGCTAAATTTGATGTTATCCTTGGGTTTTTATTTGCTTATAGTCTAAGCTATTGTGTAAATACACGTTTATAAAACAGTATTTTGAACAGTAGTTTGAACTGTAGGGAGAAATCGGGAATAAAAAACTTTTGAAAAGGAGTTTTGAACACTTTATGTTTAACTTGCAATGCTTGTTTGTTAGTTTGTTTATGTTAAATCTTGCAAGCTGAATTAGGACCACTTCCTCTTATCCTACAGAGTTGAATTTTAACCTGTTGGTTCAGTTTCAATGATGATGCATTTTTATGGTAAGTAAGCATGACTTGAATTGACAACCAGGAATGGCTCCAGACGATTGAACTCCTTAACGCACGCCAGCTTAGACACGAAATTTTGTATACACATTTAATTTTAAGTTTTAAGAAAGTTAAGTAAAGTAAAGTAAAGTAGTAAGAAAGTTTTAAAAAATTTCTGATTACTAAATACACATACACATGTTCCTTTCCTCCTCCCAGGGGGACGAAACATGTATATATGCATAGTTACTTTAGTTCGACTGATAGGGAATTAGCTAGAACGCGACTTCTTTGCATACGCGCAACAGTCCGGGCCACTTTGACACCCTCAGAATTGTTGCAACGCTTTTGCGGCCGAGTGACTTAAGCGCTCGCCCCCAAGCCCGGTGAAGCTGTAAAAGCCGCAAAGGCTCCAGGGCACCTAAGGCTAACAGTATAGTCAGACCGAAAAAAAATGTACTTTTCCTTTTCTTGCTGTTTTTTAGTTTTACCTCGGTCTGCTCCATACCTCAGCAAATTTGGTCATCACCCGAAAATACCTTTATAAAACTTGTTACTACTTTTACGCTGACGACTTTTTCGTGGTAAAGTTTCTCAACCTCATTAACGCTGCCGGTGATTAGAAAACCCCGGTAAAATATTTCAACGTTGTGCGTTTTAACCTCACTTTTTTTTGTAGGAGTGTTGCGATCCTTCATAATCATATCGGCCACGTATCTGCGTGATCTCCAAATCTAACTATTATTTTAGACATCTCACGTACACTATTGTTCCTTACTTTTAAAATGTAATTAGCAAATTTATTACTTAGAATTTTTAGAGGTTAAAAGGTTTTTAGGTTTTGCTCCAGTTGATTCAGAGTTTAATGTATTATCGTGGACGCCTATCAGATGAACGGGGTTTTTAGTTAACACCATTTTCAAGCTGTCTGAGGACATCCGTCAGCACGGAGCGCTGAGGAGGTTCCGTGATTCTCCGTTCCTGGCCCGCTGTCGCGACCGGCCATTGCTTCAGCCCACAGCTAAGAACTACCCCGACATAAATTAATTCTGAGACAAGCCAACCTACTTCATCTTAGACTTTAAAGACATTACTATTTACTACACGGTGAACTTTCTTTCTAACACAGTCGCTTGCCTTATATGATATTTTAACTCAGTACTTCCTTCCTTTCAATAAGCTAGCCGATTTGAGTAATTTCGGATTAATCGACTCACCTCTTGCCTGATGACAGGAAGCTGAATTTATTTGACTTGTGTAACCTTAAGATTACAATAAGGGTTGTAACGATGTTAATTTTTTTTTTCTGTATTAACATCTCTGTTATTTATTTTTCTTTATATATCATATATATTTATGTTACATATCAAAAACTCCCAGTATTTTATTTATATATCCCAGGGTTTACCCAACCCCGGTAAAGCTGTAAAAGCCGTAAAGGCTCCAGAGCCCCTAAGGCTAACAGTATAGTCAGTTCGAAAAAGGTTCGGCCACTTTGGCACCCTCGGATGTTGTTGCTTAGCTTTCGTGGCTGAGTGCCCTAAGCGCTCGCCCCCAAGCCCAGTAAAGCTGTAAAAGCCGTAAAGGCTCCAGGGCCCCTAAGGCTAACAGTATAGTCAGTTCGAAAAAAAAAAAAGGAACAACAAAAAGTGAAAGGAACAACAGATGCTAAATTTAAAGTCAATAGGACCTATAGTTTCAGAATGATGAGTGGTATTTCGCTTTTTTATATATATAGATTCATCAGTTTCAGACTTTAATAATGAATTGTCAATAATATAAGTAAATAAAAATAAAATTACGGTCCTTGACCGTTATATTCGGAAATATAACATTTCAAACCGTCGAATGATCGAACTCTACTTCCTGCGACATAGAATTGCCCATGTGTAAAAACTGGCCAATTCAATATATTTATTGTCATCGCATATGCAAGTATTATAGGAAATTGAGTTCTTTAAAGGATAAATGGTAAAATAGTTCCGGATTATGTTAAATTTATACGTATATACAGTAGTAATATTGCTTTACCCTTATGACATCATGAAGTGAATGCAGTTCTGTCACCTAAAGTGATTTCAGATTCAAAATGTTTCGCATTGCAAAACCTGCATTATAAATCCATTGATCCACAATCATAACTATAAAAAACTTTTGGAATGACATTTCGTGCACATTTAAATGTATCTCTCAAATTCACTTCTTCATTCTGTATAAAGTTAACACTATTTGAATTTTCATTACTATTATTGTGTCCGCGAATATAGATTTATTCTTATTTGTCTCTCAATCCGACCCGTTAATGTTCTATGTCAAGGCATAATAAAAGTAGAAAAAACCTTTCATGAAATTACTCAAATCGAGAAGAGAAATACAAAAAGATCTTTGAACCAGCAATAACAAATATATATATTTTTTTACCTATATGATATTGCTACACAACTTTCTTTTTATATTGAGGTTTTATAAATATTAGATTTATATTTGTATATTGAGCGAACAGTATTTCACTAATAACTAATATATATATATATATATATATATATATATATATATATTGTGTCAAAGAGAGAGAGAGAGAGAGATCAAAATAGACTGTCGAAGACACCAGGATTTTCCTTGATATCTTAATTATGGAATCATAGATCTTGTGAGCGTAATCTGGTTTAGGTGCAAGTATTGTAGAGATGTACAGGGTCTGACAATCCAAGTGAGCATGATATCAGTTTATTTGGGGTTGCCTGCTTATATGAGTACACAGAGAACACCTGTTTAAAGCGCGCGGCATCTCTACTTTCTTTCCATTTACTTTATATACGCCGTATTTTCAATACATGTCATGATCTGTTATCTCGTTGCTATGAAACATGATTTCTTTTTTAAATAGTGACATAGACACGATTTTCTGACATATATATTATGGTTATGTTTGACATTCAGTAAGACTATAGACAAATAATATTAATCTATTCTCAATTTGACCATAGACTTTAACAATAAACAAAAGTGTATATATGCGTGTGTGTGTCAAATACATGGTAGCGTGTGTAATGTTTTTATTATTGATTTTATGTATTTTTTATGAAAAATTTTAAAAAAATATTAGCATTCCGCACTACTTCTCTATATAAACTTTAAATGTGGAAAAAATCATTCTCCTTCGTCAGCGCAATTTTCGTAAAAAGCGGTACAAAGTTTTTGCTTCACGTATTAATATATAGATAAGTTCGCCGATGTATTGTTGCATTTCAAAGGTCATAACGATGGGATTGGCACATCCAGTCAACGATTCCTCGGCAGACCCGTCTATCGATTAATCGCAACTAAAATTGTAGATCACGGTCGTCGGTTCGGCGTGGTTGGAAGCATACGAGTTACCTTTTCATTCCTACAATCTATACTAATATATAAAGCTGGGGATTTTTTTGTTTGATTGTTTGTTTGTTTAAACGCGCTAATCTCTGGGACAGCTGGGATTCGAAAAATTGATGTATGATAGCCAGATTCATGAGGAATAGTATAGGCTATATAACTTCACGCTACGACCCTAAGGAGCGGAGCAGTAACTATGAACGTCAAGTAATCTGGCAAGAGGTAGGTAACATACGGGAAGTAGAAGTGGAATAAATTTAACCAGGGTGAAACTGTAGGGCACAGCTAGATGTAAAAAAAACGAGTTCTTTAATAATTATTGATATTTAAATTTCGATTGTAAAATGATATTTGAAACTTTGAAAGACAACAAAACATTGCTAGAGTGTGCTTAAAGCACCCAAAAATATGTTATTAGGTCTTTACCTATGAAATTGCCGTTTTGTATGGAAAAAATTTAAACGATGTTTTTTTCATGTATTTTTTATTTGTATTAATCGAAGTAATCACCCATGCAATCAATGCATCTTTGCCAGCGCAGTGGCAGTTTATTGATGCCCTTCTTAAAGAAATCAGCTGGACGGGAGGCAACAAATTCTTCAAAGGCATTTTGTACTGCCTCTCGGGTATTGAATGTTTTTCCCGCCAAGGAGTTATCCAAATTCTGGAAAAAGTAGTAGTCTGTAGACGCAAAGTCTGGTGAGTAGGGCGGATGACGGAGAACTTCCAACCCCAGTTCTTGCAACTTGGAGACCGTCTGTTGTGCAGTATGAGGTCGCGCGTTGTCGTGCAGGAGCAGCGGAGACGAGCGATTGGCCAATGCTGGTTGGAGATGTGCCAGCTTCTCCATCATTGTGTTCAGTTCTTCACAGTACACATCTGCAGTAATGCTCACCCCGTTTGTTAAGAAGCTGTGATGAATCACACCGGCGCTAGACCACCAAACAGTGACCATCACTTTTCTAGGGGTAAGTTTTCGTTTAGGGCATTGTTTAGGTGCTGAACCAGGATCCAACCAACTTGCTGAGCGCTTGCGGTTATCAAACAGAATCCATTTTTCATCGCAGGTAACAATGCGGTTCAAAATTCCTTCATTTGTGTGTCTGTTGAGCAGTGCAAGGCACGTCTCGACGCGTACTTCGCGCTGGCGATCATTGAGTTCGTGGGGCACCCATTTGTCAAGCTTTTTTACCTTGCTAATTTGACGCAAATGGACCAATATTGTTTTGACGCTAACGTCGAAAGCTGCTGCTAATTCAGCCGTAGATTGTGTATCATCAGCTTCCACAATCGCCTTTAATTCGTCATTGTCGACCAAAGTCTTCGGACGACCGGGAGGTTCATTTTTCAGGTCGAAATTCCCAGAACGGAAGCGAGCAAACCAATAACAGGTGGTGCGTTGGTTTGTAGTGTTAGCTCCGTAAACGTCGTTGATGTTGCGTGCCGCTTGTACCGCGTTACTGCCACGACGGTACTCATATTCCATAATTACTCGAATTTTTAACGTATCCATGATGACAAAAAAGATTGAAATGCGATGAAAATGTAACACTAATCAATAAACAAATGACTGCTTTTGGAAAAAGAATTCCATGTTTTTAAAATAAAATTAATTTGAAATTAGAATTCTTAGCCAAACAACAATTATTTTGATTTGAAATCGCCAGTACTGCAGAACGGCAATTTCATAGGTAAAGACCTATTATTATACTTTGAAAATTTAGAAAATACTTTTTTCTTATGATGGCTATGAAACACACATGTTAAGAAAAAATCCTATCGATCAGCTCCATACATTGTAAACAAATGAATATTATTCTATAAGTTTCATACCGAAACACGTTTCTAACATATTTACATTAAATATCTCTATTCAATTATTACGTATTCGTATGTCGCCAACACCGGTTAAGCCGCACGTGCCGCCCGGGGCATCGAGGCCCGTGTGGCTAACAGCGTAGTCAGGTGCGAGAAGAAACATAAAAAGATAATGGTAAAGGCATTCGAGGCCGCGGGCACAGCCAGTAATTATGCAATTTGTTTTTAATTCTAAAACATAAATTAAACTAGCTTGAAGTATACGCAAAAAACAACCTTTAAATGACCATCAGGTGTCTACCAAATTAATATTCACAATACGTCTGTTTCACCGTAGCGTGCCTGAGAAATACATAACGAGTAACGTAACTGTTTTACAAAAGCATAGAATTGCAACATCTGTTCCAAATTATAACGTTTTTTTTGCATATTGACATTTCCTTGAAATAAAATTATCTGTCTGTTTATTTTTAAACTACCTATACCAGAGGCTCCGTGCGCGTGGACTACAGAATGCCGTGGGTCGAGCAGACGCGCGAATCGTGCTGCCCCGCTTCCAATCATGGCGGTCGCCTGCCGGTCTTTTTAAAAACATAAATGCTTATTTTGGATGATCCTTAGAAGATAGACATTGCTATTGCTGAATTTTTTGTAGGTCTTTTTAATATCTACAATTATGTAGCACATTAATTTGATATATCCCTTATGGTTTACTCAGCGTAAGCCAGTTAAGTGGCCCAAAAGTGTATTTTTTCGAATTAATACTCCATTATCGTCACTGCTTATTTCGTATGTTAATTTATGTAACAATATATCCTATAACCTTGCCAGATAACATAACTATGAATTAAATGAACAACCATGCAATTCGGATTATTGGTTTCTGCGTGAAATAAACATAAACGGACAGACAGACAGATAGAAAGTTGTTGAGTTTTATAAAATGTATAGATGTTACTTTATTTAACAAAATGTATCCTACTCCGGCCACGCGTTGCTCAGATTATTTTATCCGATCGCTACCAAACTTTACAGGATCACCCGCTGGGCTAATGAGAAGATTCTCTGAAAAATTCATCAGTCATCATTTTTCCAGCCGTTTTAGAGTCCATAGGGAACATACATTCAAACATCCATTTTTATAGATATGGATAAGCTGGCCAGATAACATACCTATGAATTAAAAGTAAAGCCATGTAAATCGGATAAGTAATCTTTGCGTGAAGAGAACATTAATGGACAGACAGACAGAGAGACGTTGAGTTTTATAACATGTATAGATATAGAAGATAACACGTTATTGTTAAGTATTAGCTTTACCATTCGCGAACATCTGTTAATGTGTTAGCTTCACGTATTCCGTTCCGTACTGAAAAACAATCAATTACTATCTACTGTCCGAAAAACTGACGTTTTATAAAAATTCAATTTGTTAACTTTTGCCAATAATTGAATTGCAAAGTTATCGGTCAAACTGTCTGCATAAGATCTACTTTGTCGCCTTTTATTTTATACGACTCCTCTCATTTTCGTGCCCTCGGACCTTCGTACTAGTGTTGTTTATCAAGTTTTATAAGGGTAACGTCATAATAGAATATGATATCCCTTCCAGAAATATAGCTAATCCCGAAACGCGATAGTTATCGCGAGTCACTGACCATAATTTCAATACTGAACTATCCGACTTAAAGACGATAACGAAACATTATCACGTTTATGAAACGATAAGTGACATCTATTGACGTCATTTGAAAACTAGCCTACATAGTTCTGTCTGTACATGTATTTTCCCCCCCCAAATTTCCGAATAGACTTCAATTATAGAGAAAACACAGATAATGAATATGACATAAAAAAATATCTGTCAGTTTGTAAGTCCGGATTTAACTTAAAAACGGCTTCAAAAGATTTTTATGAAATTTTATACACTTAAGCCATTCCTTAGTTGATATATTTTAAGAATGATCAATAATAATTTTTTGATATCGATAAAAAAAAAAAAATATATTTTTTTCAACAAACTTTCAGGAATATTTGTAGATAAAGAAGCATAGAATGTGTCATTTCAAAAATATCATAATAATAACTGTCAATAATACTTTTAGAAATCGTAGAAAAATGCAACGAAATTTTGTAAATGTCATTCTTCAATTCGTACGTTATAAGAATGGGTCAATAATATTAGTACAAATAAAATTACAAGACGAATTTAATTATTGCGTACTAAACGCGTGTCGAGCCATCGCTAGAATTATACAAAAAGTATCTGTTTATTTGTCCCCTAAGCGTTCCTAAGCCATTCATCCAATTGTGATGAAACTTTGGTTCGCTGTTGTACGCACGTCCGCGGTCCGCGGTCCGCAATGGTTTCTAAGTAGTATAACCGTTGCACAATAGATGGCGAGCGAGTCTTTTATTTCACCATAGAATTTATCTCTTTGTTTAATATATTTCACGGTCAATGGGAACGAAGTGACGGACATTAACTAATACAAAATAAATGTCAAACACATAGTTGGAGAAAAAATATATTTTTTTTTACTGAATACCTGATAATTGGGGTTTTGAATATATTTTTTTGTGATAATTGGAAAGATCATATATGTTTTATAACAAACTATTTTTTTTTTCGCAATATCTCAAAAATAATTAATTTTTGAATTCAGTACCGAAAACGCGCCGATCGTTGCCGAATAAATTCGAGCGCGTGTGACGTCTCAATGTTAATTTCTACTCATTGTAGCACACAGCTGATACAGTGCTTTGACTCTTAATCGATGAAATTCCTTTAACATTATGACGTCACAAACCTGGCGATCAATCGTGGCGCGTTCGTAGTCATGTGATTCTTTTTAAAATATTACAATTTTCAATTGTTTCTTATTTAAAAATAAAGGTTTTAAGAGTTTTCCAATTGACTATTATCATAATTATGATGAGGCGTTAAAATACAAAAAAAAATCAATATCCTTTTTTTTTCAAAATACCCAATTGTTTGATGTATCACGATGATTGTTTGTACTACGTAGTACATAATACCTACTCAATAAAGTTATTACAGATCACAGAAAAAGACTGGAATAATCATAACTTGTTTCGTTTTTAGATACATTTGTTTCTAGTAATAAATGTAACCTAAAACAATGATATTTAATTGATATTTTAGACTCTATTAAGTCGACCTTAAATAACAAATCATAAATAAAATTAAGCCTCTGTTGTTTACTCTATATGTTCTTTAGAGTAAATTAATATAAAAGACGTTCTTCTATACTTTGAATTTATATCTGAGGAGTCATTGAGTTATTATGCACGTAATAACATAATGTATGAAATAGTATAATTGACATGGATTTAATGAGGAACCTCTATATTAATAACTATTTTAAAAGTAAGATATTAAATATAAATAAAGTTCTATATTATGAGTATATTTTAACAAAAAAAAACTCAATATAATTATCACAATTTAAGATTCGCAGCGTAAAAATCTTGCGGTATTTTTATAGATAAGTCCAATCATAATTAACTTAACTTTATGGTATATAGTGTACTACCATCGGCTTACACGATATCGGTCTACATTATCATTTAGGTAATATGAGAATAGTGGTTGCTAACGACTAATTAACAAGAAAAGCACAGGTATCAACCGAATTCGCTGGTTACTCAATCACAATATACTGGCGCGTGACGTAATTTTTTTTTTTTTCGTACTGACTACACTGTTAGCCTTATAGACCCTGGAGCTTTTACGGCTTTTACAGCTTTACCGGGCTTGGGGGCGAGCGCTTAGGGCACTCAGCCACGAAAGCTAAGCAACAACATCCGAGGGTGCCAAAGTGGCCGAACCTTGGCTCGGACTGTTGCGCGTATGCAATTAAGTCGCGATCTGACTAAATCCCTATCATTCGATCTAAACTAACTATACATATATACATGTTTCTGCCCCCTGGGAGGAGGGAAGGAACATGTGTATGTGTATTTAGTGGTCTGAAAATTTTTGTCTAATCTAACTAGGCAAAAAAAAAAAAAAGGTCCCTTACAGAACCTATGTAACTATGTGTGTTGTGCATGTGTGTATAATGCAGTGTCATGTTTGGCTGTGAAAGCTAGTGATTGTACAGTCACTTGTATCGCGCGAACGGCTGCTTGACTCAAGGGCTCCATGCCGATGGATCGGACCTATGACGTAATTAGAGATTTAACCAATCATAGAGCGTTTGTGATTACATGGGGGAAGTTTATAAAGTATATATTTTATTTCTTGTTTTACTGAATAATAATTCAATATTTTTGAATGTTCCAATAGATCATTAAAAATATATATAATGATTTAGAATTACACCAACAAGGTTCCTATTTTCGACACAGTCAAACACTCTATTTCAATATTTAGTTCCTACAAATGTATTAAGTAAACATATGTATTTTCTTTTTATTAAAACTTTTTAATCAGCTATTACTTGCAATACCAGTAATAAATCCAAAAACTCATTAGATACGACTCGCTTGGATTATATTTTTTTCGAAAATGAATTGACATTTCACGTCACTATTGTAATATGTCAAAACAGCCATCATGGCGTGCCGCTACTGTAGTTATTTTTGAATATTATAATAGTTCTTCGCAGCTTTAATATAGTCTTCCCTATTCTTGTTTGCCATTTTCATTATTCTCTTTACGTAAGGGTCATTCTTCAAAATCTCCCTAATTTTGATTTCATCAAAAACTGTCATAATAGTTGTTGGTTTTTCAGCATCCGTTTTCTTTTTTTCTGGTTCTTTTGTTGTCTCCTCGCTGTCTAGCTTGATGATAGGCGCTTCATTTTTTCTATCTACTTCTTCGAGTAAATTTTCAAAATCGCCTTTGTTTCTTAAAAAATTACCAGATTCTATACTTTCGACAAGTTTTATTAACAACTGGGCTTGTTTCGTTAAAACTTCGAACATTTCGTTTTGTGCTGACGGAAATTCGACTTTGCCATCGGCTTGCCTTAAATTTTTCATTTTATCCATTTTTAAATAAGTTTTATTTGAATATGGAAAACTTTTTTCTGTATTATTTAAACTTGGAATGGTGTAAATTGTCTTGGAATTTTTAATCTTGTTATTAAGCGTATACCCTAGCATGGCAATTTCGTTATTTGAATATGGAATGGTGAAATGTGTTTTCTTTCTTACCATGATGTATTCATCTAATCTCTTTTTAATTTCATTGTTATCTAACCTTTTTTGTATAATTGGAATAACATTTTCTGTCATACCTATGGTATTGTTCATTATTTGATTTAATACAAATGACGTTGTTTCCACACACAAAGTTAACTGTACATAAAGAAATAATAATAAATTTAAACTTGAAAATGGCATCCTTATTAATTAGGTAAGCGTAATGACGTAGTATACACTAAAAAGTTCAATCCAAAAATCCAGTCATAGAGTAATTTTACAACTTAATAATTAGAACAACTTGAGCATAATGCGTAATCTTAATTCATGGCTGCGTTTGTAAAACCTCTAATCGAAGTAAACTATTACTTATCTTAATTGTTTATTTTTTAAATGATCAAAGAAATTCGCCTTTAGCGTTTGCTATATTGAGATTAAAAGAAAGAAACCGCACCGGTCGCATATCAATTACATCAAAGTGACTTATTTCACAACACAGTACAGAGAACAGCTAGTACACTTTTTACAACTTGAACCTCCCTCACTGCTCGTTTCGTATGTTGCTTTATGTAATAAAATGTATCTTATAACCTAACGAGATAACATAGCTATGAGTTAACTAAAAAAATATATCGGATAAGTGGTTTTCGCGTGAAAAGAAGATAAACGGACAGACAGACAGAGAACCGTTGAGTTTTATAATATCTATAGATAGTTAGATTTTAGCCTTTATAAAAACTACTACCGCTCTCTATAGGCAGTTCTAAATATCAATCATGTATAAAGAACAGCATCAACGTATTTTTTCTATAGTCGGGTTACAGTTTACAAACTTTTTATTTAGTGTAAAAATCTGCCTAATATATTAGTGGAAAGTCGATTGGTTTGTCACGAATTATCTTAAATAATTTATTTATTATATCACATTTCTTTTTTAAGTATTAATAAATTATTGTATCTGTTTATATAAAATGAACTATCTGCTTTCAGCTTCTTATTTATCTGTGGTCGAAGCGAAACGATTTGAATTTCAAATGTAATATAATATACGATTCCTGATAAGGTGAGAATGATTTATTTAAATTTGCATAATTTTATAACTTTCTAAAAAATATATAAATATTTATTATATAAATGAGATTGTGAAATAAAATAAAAATGTATTACCGTTTCTACAAATAATATTTTTTATGTTTAAAACTCACATCTAGAACGTAATCTGAGATGGTGCCTTTTGCGAACGCATTAACTAACATTGGACTATTATCACTTCAAACCAGGGAAACTTCTGATCTGGATATCTTAGTGTTTAACCGGTTTCGATTATTTTATACGGATATAAAATTATAGCAAATATCTGATAGCTACGGATAATTTCAGGGAAAATAATTATTATTTATTAACTTTATTTTAGACAAGCGCTTTTCCCACGGCTTCGCTCGCGTTATAATTGAGCTGTCTAACTGAATTTCTAAATGCCAATTTTCATAGATATATCTTCTAAAATGACGGATTTTCATACAAATTTCATCCCCTTTTTCACCACCTTAAGGGTTGAATTTCCAAAAATATTTTCTAAATTCTCACCTACAGTGTAAAAGGAACTTGAATGGTCCTAGCCCCAGTAGTTTGGGCTTTGCGCTGATCGATCAGTCAATCAGTCTGCCAGTTAGTTTCTTACTTTATATACATATATAGAAAAAGATAACTATTAGTTAAATTTAAGTCATTCTTGGTATTCGACTCCATTCCTATCCCGATATTATTCGAAGCATTTATATCCGATACTATTACGGAGTTCCATAATATCCATGCATCAAACTAATGACTATAATGTCGACTAATGATACGACTCGAGTGACATCGAGAATATGATACTCGATTGAACAAAATATTGAATCGAGTTCACTCGGAATCGAGTTACTCGCCGATACAAACAGGTTAAAACCTATTCGCTTACCTAATGTATTTAAAGAGTTATGGTAATGATTGTAATAAGATGTATTATTATTTATTTTGTTAATTTGAACGTCAATAAAATAGAATTAGTTTAATCCGCCCGGGATGATGACGCAATAAATAATTGCGGACGGGTTAAGTCAATGTTCGTTTTGCTTTCAAAATGAGTGACGATAATAAAGTAACCTTAAAATCACTGGTTTGAAAAAAAAAACAACTCGAATAACTCTTATATTCTAGTAGTACTCGAGTGAAATTGTAAAATGGCTCAAATTACTCAAGTGGTAAAAGGAGTCGTATTACTAATATAGACAATATTATCATACAGAATTTGCGTTCTTAACCATTATAATTGTTATAGAATTGCATGTAATACAATACATCTCACATCCATCACATTTGTTATTGAGGCTAAAGATCCAATAAACATTTTAAGTAATAAACTCAGTACAGTCGTGTACCAAGGTGTTCTAATATAAATCTATCTAAACTAATATTATAAAGAGGAAAGATGTGATTGTTTGTTTGCATTGAATAGGCTCTGAAACTACTGGACCGATTTGAAAAATTCTTTCACCATTAGAATCCTACATTACCCCTGATGAACATAGGCGATAGAATAAAAAGTTAGGGATCCGTATGAAAATTTATAATTTTTGAATTTTTTAAATATTTGTTAAATACCCGTACGATACCGGGGCGGTCCGCTAGTATTAATATAATAGAGCGGAAGAGTTCTTTTGTTTGTTTGTTTAAACACGCTAAACTCTGGAACTATCTCTTTTGTATATGATTACCAGATTCACGTGGAATAGTATAGGCTATCTAGATATACACTACACTTCTCAGTTAACCTTAAATATTGATTTTTGTTAAGAAAGTCCGAGCAAACCGCGCACCCGAACTGCTTTATCCGCGTGTGCTGATGTAATGGTTAGTGATACGTAAATACAATGTTCTACAAAAATATTACTCCTTGTTATATCTACAAAAAAGTCTCGATACCATATACCTATCTCTTATACATAAGCCACAATAAGGTATTTTGTGAAAAAGTTATTGAAAAATGAAAAGTTATTTATGAGCATTATTATTTGGCATGGCATATTGTTCCTTAAGAACGAAAGTTATTTCATCATTAAGATAATTTTATATAGATAAACTTTGCCCTTTATAGCATGTTATTTGGACTTATAGTTTGGGAGATAATGTAAAATTAAAATAATTTAACACTCTGCTCCGGTCTATGACTATAGGTGTAGTGGCGCGAAGGAACCGGGTTAGTTGTGACGCATATAACCCTGGCCACCTAACAAAAATATTGTCTGAAACTGAAGTATTATAAATCATCAATCTAAGATTTCATTTAAATTATACGCGGGCAAAACTGCGGCGTACAGCTTATTATATATATACATAATAATTATAATATGATAATCATTAATCACCCGTGCGTGCTTGCCCTTATAATATTAGTACTGACAAGTATCACATGGGTGATTTTATGTCACCGTCACTATTTCGTCACTCTTGTCCACACTGAGAATATGTACGGGTGACACTATTGTTCGTCAAACATGACCGTGACAAGATAGTCATAGTGCGTGCGGGTGAATAAATTGTCACTATGCTCTGTTTAATTGAATTAATTTATAGCTAGTCTTTCTTCAGCTGGGACAGAAAATCTCATGTTCGTATCTTTGTAAGTTAATCAGGTAAAATGCCTAGTAACTCATTCGAAAATATCGAAAAAAATTCTTAAGATGTCGTCGAAGTTTATGGATCATAGTTCAATTTTTATTTTTTATTTTTATAGATTTGGCGTAGTGGCCACAATCACACCTGATGTTAAGTGACGATGTGGCCCAAGATGATAATACGCTAAACCTAGTGGAAGACTGGCTCTCAAGTGCAGCTACCGGAACACACCTATTGGTGTGTGTGTATAACTTAAGACGCAGACACGAGATCTTTGACATTTGACAAAACTTTTAAAACGTCAAAACAAAGGTATATAACAGTTAATAGCTTATTATTTTTAATACGAGGTGAAACCCTAATATGACTGAACTATATATATAGTTATGCTCAATTTATGTACACAATAAATTGTCAATGTATTTTTAAATACCGTTTTCCAAATTATAATTTACAATCTGAATTGAATAAAGAGCTCGATTGTACTATTTTATTTTAATGTGCATGGCTATATGTAACGCGACGCATGCGCACTGGCATTGGATGCTGTTTTAATGCCCGACATATTGGCAATATTAAAATAATGCGAAGCCGTCCGCCTTAGTTTTATTAAATTGTCCGGGTTTTATTTGGTTATTTAAACAAAAATATTTTTATAAATCTATGTAGGATGTATGATAGAATGACCTTTGCATTTAAAAGTTAGAATATCTATGGTGTGTTTTATATTTTATTGTAGAGTGAATGATAGTGTGAAAGAAATGACGGTATGAACGAGCAAAGAGTATGAGTGAGCTCCTGATTCACCATTGTCGTCACTACTTATTTCATATGCTACTTTATGTAACAAAATGTATCCTATAACCTAGCCAGATAATATAGCTATGAATTAAAGGAAAAACCTTGTAAATCGGATTAGTGGTTTTCGCGTAAAAAGAACATAAACGAACAGACAGACCGAGAGACGTTTAGTTTTATAATATGTATAGATATAGATACAACGTATGTGCGTATTGATGTGCTTACTTTTCATTATAGCCAATAATGACTTAGATAATGGTAATAAATTAGACGTTGTAAAATGTATTGAAGGTATTCATAGTCAAAATCTTTATATTGCATCTCCAGTATTTGCTTAAAGACTATGCTATGTAATAGTTTGTTATGTCTTAGATATATAAAGATAGCATTAAGACTTCGTTCAGGGCACTATCCATCGGGAAAATTTGCATATCTCATGAGGAAAGCAGAGTCACCCAATTGTTATATATGTGAAAAGATTGATGATGTGCATCACCTACTGATGGAGTATGCCAAGAACAAGATCGAAAGGGAGTCGCTGGTGAATAGAATGAATTTAAACTGTCAAGATATAGGTGTGTTTCACAGCATTTTGGCAGAACCTTATTCAGATGGTGCCAAGTTGTTGTATGACCTTGTAGTGCTAACTTATCAGCGACTCTCTTGATGTGATGATATAAAGGATGGGGTACAATGGGACTGATATATTCGGTAGAATAAAAGTCCCAAAAACGAAAAAAATAAATAAAAACTCACTATAGAATGAAGTCATGATATTTATTGGGTAAATTAGTTCATAGGTAGTTAAAGGAAATTAATATTTTTTTTAATTACACGCTAAATTGCATTCCAGTTAGCATCCCTTCATGCACGAACGGATATTGTCAAAAGCCCGGAAAATGTGTGTGTAATATCGGTTGCATATTTCATAAAAACAACAGCAGCAAGTGTGTGCCATTTTGTTCTCAAAACTGCGTTAATGGAGCATGCGTAGCTCCAAATACTTGTAAATATAACAGGGGATTTCAACTTATCAGTAATAGATGTCAACCAGTTTGTACCGTACCATGTCAAAAAGGGGTATGTGTAGCTTCAGACATTTGTAAATGCGACAAAGGATTCCAACTAGTCAGTAATAAATGTCAACCAGTTTGTACCGTACCGTGTCAAAACGGGACATGTGTAGCTCCAGACACTTGTAAATGCGGCAAAGGATTCTAACAAGTCAGCAAGAAATGCCTTCCAGTTTGCACACCACCATGCCTGAATGAAAAAAAATATTTTTGTGTGCAACTATGGTGGCAAACAAGTAGACGGCACGCCTGATGGTAAGCGGCTACCGTAACCTATGAACGCTCGTAATACCATAGATATCGCAAGCGCATTGCCAACCTTGAAGCCCTGTTGCCCCAAGGATGTCTGAAAACCCTACACTCACAGCAGGAACACAAGTCATGGTTATTTGGTTGTGATATTCTGTAGGGTTGAGGTGAGGTATTTCACCAGTCGGACTGCCCCAAGTAGCCGGAGATGTCCAGGGAAATTTCTCTTATGGCTATGGACAAGCGTCCATAGGCTACGGTAGGCGCTTACTATCAAGCGAGCCGTACGCTTGTTTGCCACCTTAATTTTCTAAAAAGCTTCATGTCTTCATGTTTTGAAATGATGGCTCAGTGGTAGCGTGTACAACTTCGCGTCGATTGACGTGAGTTCTAATCCCTGCAATGAGCTTGAGCATAAAGGAAAACATCGTGAGGAAACCATGGTATAGTGGTAGGGCGTTTTCTAATGCCCGCCTGGCTAGCTACCACCCTCAAGTTGAAAATCTGTCGCCAAGCACCTATAGCTGTATTTCGGCAGCTGCACTTGAAAGCCAGTCTTCCACTATATAGGTTTAGCGTGTTATCATCTTGGGCCACATCGTCACTTAATATCAGGTGGCCACTAAGCCAAAATTATAACGATAAAAAAAATCAAAACTTTCTTCTTAAATACTAAAATTATATTTGTCGGAAAGCATATATCAATTTCGTATCAAAACGACTATTATACCTTTTTTGTTTTATTTCAGGTAGTCAGAGGGGTCCACATAGAACCAGCACATATAGTAAAAAAACGGAGTATTGATCAACCCCTGAGGATAAGCATATTTTACGACCATTCTGTTTATAGGTAAGCGATGTTCTTATTTCTGCGGTAAACTTCAATGAAATCTGGAGAACCTGTGTAAGGTTCAGGTTCAAAGTAACTTTATTCAAGAAAATCGATCGGATTTATCGTTTTTGACTGTGTACAGTTAACCTATACTTCCTAATATAATATTACAAAGGCGAATGTAAGTTTGTTTGTTACGCTTTCACGCGAAAACTACTTAACCGATCATCATGAAACTTTGTACACATATTCTTGGATGTATTAGAAGTAACATAGGATACTTTTTATCCCGGTTACAACAATTTTTGTCGACCACGCGAGCAAAGCCGCGGGCACAGCTAGTATATAATAAAACGGAATAGTTTTTTTGTTTGATTGTTTGTTGAAACGCTAATCTCTGAAACTACCAGTCGGATATGAAAAAATATTTTTGTATATTCAGATTCATGAGGAATAGTATAGGCATCTAGTATTAAACTACACCTCTCAGCTAGTCTTAAATATTGATTTTTGTTAAGTAAGTCGGAGGAAATAGCACATCCTAACTGTTTTATCCGCGTGCGCTGGCGTAATGGTTAGTGATACGTAAATACAATGTTCTACAAAAATATTGCTCCTTACACCTAAAAAAAGTCCGCGATACCATATAAATATAAAAAAGGCATATGCCTATTTTTATACATAAACCGCAATATGGTATTTTGTGACAAAGTTTTATTTAAAACTGAAAAATTATTTATGATCATTATTATTAGGCATGACATATTAATCCTTACGAACGAAAGTTACTTGATCATCAAGACAATTTTATGTAGACCACTGTATCAAGACAGTGTTGTATTAAGACCACTGATCACGAATAGGCAATTTTTTTTGTCTGTCAGTTTGTCTGATTATGTCCAGATTTAATTCAAAAAAAGACTCCGAAGTTTATGAAATAGTTTGTAGTTATAAAATCTTTAAAAAACTTCTGATTTTGATAAAATTCTATACATGGAACGTATATATGTTATTCCATAATTAATAGGCCATATGAATCATCAATAATAGTATGTATAGCTAAATAAAACGAAAATATTTATTTTTTCACAATTCTTAACCATATTTGATGAGTTTTTGTACACGGGAAGTATGTCATTCCTCCATTGTGATAGGCTATATGAATTGTCAATAGTATGAGTAAAAATAAATTTGCGGGATGAAAATAATTACTGCTTAATTAATGTATGCGAAGTCGCGATTCACCGCTAGTATAATTATAAATCTAAAAAAAATATTGTGTGGTTTTATGAGACCACGATGCAAGTGAAACTTTAAAAATAATGATACACATTAACATATACAATGTTCCGAATTTACGATTATAATCCTTGACTGCACGGCATAAAATTCAATTTTATTTGCGACAATGTAATGTAATGCGACATGCTATGTTCCGAATTTATGATTATAATCCTTGACTGCACGGCATAAAATTCAATTTCATTTCGACAATGTAATGTCATTACATGCGACATGCGATAGATGAACGAAAATTTTTGGGGCGATAGAATAAAAGTTTCACTTGAATAGTATAAGTATAAATATAAATCTGAACCTAGACATATGATTTTCTATGATCTACGACTTTGTTATAATTCTTTTTTATTTCAGATTAGAACCAGAGAAATTCTACATGATCAACGTGAGTATATTATTATCATTGTCATTATTTGGTCTAAATAATCAAAAAGTCAAAATATCAAAAGTAACAAGACAGTACGACTGTTGACGTTAAAGATTTTTTTATTGTAGCACGGCAAATTGACTACACTGTACCTGATTGTGAGCAGAGTGCAATCTAATAACATCGGCGAGTACCCTCGTTACTGTCATGTCGGCCTGTTCAAATATCATTTCACGTTATGTTTGAAGAACTCCATGTTGTAGGAAGGAGGAAGTACACTTACCGGGATCCAGTTCCACATCTTCGCGGTACGGCAAAGATAAGACGTAGCAAACTTTTTTGTTCGTGCCGAACTGGGGGTTTCTGTAAAACTGTGACTACGGAGACCAGCGCGTGGGGTTCTATTATGAACGGGAGAAAAGGGAATTATATTAAATAGCTCTTCAGAACATTCGCCATTATACAGACGGTAGAACACCCACAGCGAGGCGTTGTCTCTACGCAGCTGAAGCGATACGATAAACATAGTAACGTCTGCATCATTAACAATGCGGACAGCCCGTCTCTGCAACATGTCCAGAGATTTGAGAAGATATTTTGCGGATCCGTCCTAAAGGTGCAAGTAGTATTCCACCAGTACATACCGCGGCGATAGGTTTTTGCATATTATCGTAAGGAACGACATTTTATTTCTTTTATTGTTATAAGTTTGGTGTAGTGGCCACAATCTCACCTGCAGTTAAGTGACGAAGTGACCCAAGATGATAACATGACTCAATGTGTGTTTGATAACACGCACTCTATTCACAGGAGTAATCACTTTAATAACTGAAGTCCGTTAGGATTCTAGTCTTTCTAAGCCTAATATAAATTCGGTGTAATATCAATTGACCTTCATACTTATTAGCTACTACATACCATAAAAAGGTACAGATTTAAATTTAGTTGTGTCCTACCAAGCAGTAATAACGTATGGAACATTTCTTGCGTGTTTTGGTTTTCTCAGATTGTTTTTCTTTTACCATCGCTACTGGACAATATGCATCAGAGACCAAATTTATTGGTACATGCTTTGAACTAGGAGCCAGACGTCTATAATCCACTAATCTAAATAATGATTTTTTTTTAATTTTAAAACTATCCTGTTATAGAACACAATACTACCGGAAGCTGTGAAATTCTGGGAGCAAGCGCTGAAGGTGCGGAAAACTGGTGGACCCATCAAACTCAGTCGGTAAGTCTATATCTTCGTATATCTTGGAAGCGATGCGTGTAACCACCAAATCTTTTGGAAGTTTAGCCAGTTCTAAGGGACGTTTAATTACGCTATCAGTATACTCATGCATATTAAAGGATTTTGCCGCGAAGTTTGCTTGCGTCATGTGTGGCTATATTTTTACAGTCGGTACAAAGATATCGAGTTTAGCGGACATGTCAGGGTAATTTCGGTAATCCCAATGAAAACAAATGTGTAAAAGGGGCCAAGTTCGGTAGAAATGGCGTTCGGGGTATCGTCGTTGACACAGATAAAAGCGCTGAGATTTAACGAGATTTAAAGGGATTAATAATTATAGCTGTAGGAATGTGCATTCTTCAATTCATTTACAGAATAATTTTTTATATTCTCTTTTTTCTAATTTGGCATATCTTAATAGCCGTGTATCTTAGTTACAACGTATAATTACGATATTGTATAGGCATTTAGAGAAACGAGAAAATATTTGAGTTTATTAGCAGCTTGCCATAATTGAATTACTTATAGAAAAGTTACAGTACGTCTTTGTAAATAATATTTTTACTTTAGGCATACACATTTCGGGTCTTCTCGGTAATGCTGTATTCACGTCGGTCACTCACTTTCGGGGATATCTCGCGCCGCACGACACGGTCCTCACGTCCCGCACTATCACTTCGCTCTCGCTTATTTTCTGACCTATACTTTGTATGATTACTGCTCCACTCCTATGTGTCGTTGCGTGATGTTAAATAGTATAAAAACATCCTCAGTAAAAATGCTATAAAGTGTAGTATTCAAATCTGACTGGTAGCCATAGATTAGCGCGTTCATGCGAAAAACAATGATGGGTCAGTTGTAGCGTATACGACTTCACGTCGATTGAGTCGTGAGTTCGAATCCCTGCAATGAGCCTGAGCTTTGGGTGAAGGAAAACATCGTGAGGAAACCATAGGCATGGTGGTAGGGCTTTTTCTAATGCCAGCCTGGCTAGCTACCCTCAAGTTCAAAATCTGTCGCCAAGCAACAATAGGTGTGTTACGGCAGCTGCACTTGAGATCCAGTCTTCCACTAGGTTTAGCGTCTTATCATCTTGAGCCACATCGTCACTTAACATCAGGTGAGATTGTGGCCATTACGCCAAACTTATAACGTTTACTATAGTGCGTAAACTATTATGCGTCATAATAACACGCATCCACTTTTTTAATAGGATGTAATAAATAAACTTTAACTGGGATATATATTGTATATTGAGACATCATAAATACTTATTTTGAAATTACAATAATCGTATAAACAATACTTAGTGTAGTTATGAAACATTTAACAAAATTTTTTTTTTCTGAAAAATTCCAACGAGTACGTACATCTGATGCGGATAATATAAAGCATTTTGTGTTTTGTATCTCTTTTACCTGGGACGTTTTGTCGACGGACCCGAAGTCCATATTATATTTACGTCAATCTGAACACCTAAAAATAAAATATCGTTTTTTTTTTATATACACAGGCTAGGGACTTGACTTCTTTTTGGGATTATAAGTTATAAGCTTTAATAATATGTTCATATATCATGAACTATAAGAACAGTTAAGTTAACTGTTAAGTAGAGTTCATTAAATATAGTTGATGTTGACGTTGTGCCTCTGCAAGGTGCTATCTCGGGCGCTAGAAATTATTTTGTAATAAATTACAACGCAGCGTTGGAACGTCGCGTTTTTTTTTTTCTAACTGACTTTACTGTTAGTCTTAGGGGTCCTGGAGCCTTTGGGCTTTTACAGCTTTACCGGGCAAGGGTCGGCGCGTTACAGCGTCGCGTACTGTTATCGCATGTGTTCTCGTTGACAGCTATTGTTCTATCAACTTTAGCATATATAAAACACAATGCGCGCTAGTACGCGACCTTTTTATGTCTTGATGCGCGCTAGGTACGCGTTCTGTTTGACGAAGACTTTACAGATTTCTCGGTATTTGACATCGCTAATAAGTGGTAAGCAGATGCTATAAATATGCCTTGCATTCCCTCGGGAAGAGGCCATAGTTTGTTATGGACTGATATTATTTATATTTAAACAAATGGTGCGTCGCGGTCACGTGGACTTCAATTGCGTTTTTAAACCGAAATTAAAGTGTTACTAGTTTACCCGTTCGAATATTAAACACATTCTATAATGTTAACAATAAACTAACAGCTATCACGTTAGTTAAACACATTGTTAGTAGATGGCGCCTTAGATATATTTTTATTAGCATTAACAGATGGCATTCCTAATGAAAAAAACTTATTCATTCAATTTAACGAAAACATTATATTTAATCTATTTGTCTATGTTCAACAGAGGGAACATAATTTTGATGAAGAATTATGAATGGTATGGTGTTACCAAGAAAAAAAACACCTTTGAGAAATAATATATATGATTTTACGTATTAGTAGTATATTAGGTTTTTCCATAAACATCATTTTTCTGAACTCATAACATAGGCACTATTAACACGCATATATTACCTTCACTTGTAACTAATTAACTAACAAGTAATGTAATAAAATCTTAGAAGTCAATTTTAACCTACTTCTAATTGCTGTATCGAAATGAAACTTTGTATGTATATGTAGTTCGGATGACAACACTATAATTTTGTATCTTGGAGCTTATCTGATGATGAAGCCAGGAGGTGGATAGTGGAACACTTCAGCGGCTACTAGTAAACCCCTCGAGTTTGGGCTCATATGATTCGTTTTGACAAGTCAAATAGATTGGGTTTAGTAACGAGATTATTATAAGACTAAAAAGGTTTATAATGTTTAGTGCGTAATTAAAGCGTGTTTATAGGTTTTTAAACTATTTGAACTTATTAAATTTTTGTCTTTTAACTTAGATTTCCCATCCGTATTATAGTGGGATCTTAAACCGTTGCGTTGCATTGGCAAAGTGTCTTCAATTTTCAATGTAAACTACCTTCTCCCTATTCAATGGTAACTCGTAGCCGATAATTTTGTTGCAATTCGGACAATAGTGGTTCTTGTTCTTCAGACAATCCAAATAGTAGATGAGGCAGACGACAGGTAACATGCTGGAAAATAAGTTAAGATTAGTAGAGCTGATTGCAGCTAGTGCTTCTGAGCTAAAAGGTGTGGTTTATAACACGCACTTTGTTTTTTTTTTCAAGTAAAAACTTCTTTAGCACCGTTGTGATTTGAAACTTGATGAAACGAAAAAGCGACAGTTAAAAGAGACAACCATATACATCTAAACATTTTTTATATAATAGCTCGGCACATTGACTGTACTGTCCCTGATGGTAAGCACAGTTCAATCAAAATACACGGCGAACACCGAGAGATCGAAATCCATCGGCTGTCGCCGCTGTCATACTTGTCTGCCGGATTTCACAGGAGTAACAACTTTGACCTGCTTTTTACCTTAGCCGGATTTCAATTCCATTTGACTGGTACATTGACACACGATAATAGATCTTATTGAATCCAAAATGCGCGAAAAATTGGCATTAATGCCATCTATGGGAGTCAAGAGGTTAATGACTGCCATCAGTTAGGATTCTAGTCTTTCTAAGTCTAATATCAGATCAGTGTAACGTCAGATAACCTTCATGCTTGTTGGTTACTACATACCATAGAAAACTTGTGGATTTAAATTTAGTAATTTATTAAAAAAACCTGAGGTCTTTGTAAAGTAGTACTTATGCTAAAGACGAAACAGATTTATTCCATTAACCAGGAGGCTTTTATCATGATATTTTCAGACTGTCATAATAACGAATCTTATCGAATGATCTATTCTTAAATTGTCATATCGAGATACATGGCAGTGTGTCAGGCAAGTTTGGAAAAGAAAAGCGTGACACACCGGCCTGTGTGTGTATTTACACGAACCATTTCGAACTAAATTCGACCCCTCCACGGCCAGTGTGTGTATTTACACGAACCATTTCGAACTAAATTCGACCCCTCCACGGCCAGTGTGTGTATTTACACGAACCATTTCGAGCTACTCTCGACCCCTCCATAAGTATTAAGCTATTCGCTATTACACACTTGAAATTTTGTATGTTTAATAAACCTCCCTTGAACTTAGAATCTCAAATTTCATGAATAAACATATTATAGTTCTTGAGTTATTAGGATCTGAAAATTAGCATCTTTATCACTCACTGGCTCACTCATCAAAAACCTAGACTACTACTTGATTCAGAAACTTGAAATTTCGAAGCAAGGTAGATCATTAAGCATAGGTATAATACATTCAGTTAAAAAGTATCGGTTTATTGTTCGAAATTTTTTTACATTTTAGCCCGGAGTTTGAGTTGCATCTGTCATTTAGATTAAATACAGTGGTGTGTTTAGTTAAATAATATCTAATGTGTATTGCGAATTTCATAATGGACAAAAACATCGAGCAAAGAGTTTGTCATAAATTTTGCATCGCCAGTGGAATTTCATGTTCAGAGACACTGAAAATGTTACATAAGACTTTCGGTGAATCGACTTTATGAAAAACACGTGCTTATGAGTAGTACAAAGCGTTCAAAAGCTGTCGAGATATGCTGGAAGATTTGCCTCGCCCTGGTACTCTGCCCCCTGCACCTCTTCAACTGAAGCTAACATCGCAATAGTGAAGGAAATAGTCACTGAAAACCTACATTCAAGTTTGAGAGAGATAGCCGCTGAACTTCCTGTATCTCACGGGTCGATCTGTATCATTTTAAATAATCACTTGGGTATGAAACATGTTGCCGCTCGGCTAGTACCAAAAGACCTGAATTTTCTCCAAAAACTCAATCGCATAAGAGTCGCTGAGGACATGCTAGAACGAGTCAATTCCGACCCAACATTCGTGAAACGCATTGTTACTGGTGACTGGATGTGTGTTTTGACATGCAAATTAGTCAACAAGCTTCGGAGCGCCTTCCAACTGAACCAAAACCGAAAAAACCACGTCAAAGTCGATCAAAAGTCCAAGTTATGTTGACTGTCTTCTTTGAATATCGCGGTGTTGTGCACTCGGAGTTCTTACCGGACGGTCAAAGGTAAATAAAGTATATTATTTGAGCGCTATGCGGCGTTTCAGAGAGCAAATTCGAAGAAAAGGCCAGATATGTGGAAAAATAAATTCTTGGATTTTGCACCACGACAATGTGCCTTCGCGTAACCAACTATTCACCAGATATCACATACATTAACCAGTAAACATTAATATTTCACTTTTGACACTCCAGCCGACTTCTTTCTTTTTCTAAATTTAAATTACCACTTCGTGGCACCCGTTTTAATTCGGTAGAAGACATAAAGTAGAATTCGCGACGAGACCTAAACTCAATTCCGGAAAAAAAGTTTAAAAAATGTTGTTTGTTAAAAAAAAGTTTTTGTTGATTGGATTATTCGTTGGCGTAAGGTTATCGTTTCTGAAGGAGCATACTTTGAAGTCATGAAAATAAATAAATAAATAAAGTTTCAATTTTCTTATCAATATTCTTATTATTAATCGAAATAATAAGGCCTTTACCATTCTCTCACTAATAGATCACGTTGTGCCAACTTAGACGATCTAGCGTTGTATTTATCCGATTTATATGCGCATTAGAATATCGACCTTTTAATAATAGGTAGTTAGATCAAAATTTATTAAAACACTTAAAAGAGGTATAATTATTGATTGTTTTTAAACGAAATAATACTAATAATGAACTTCAACTACAATGGCGTTGTGCAGCTTTTCAAAAAATAATGATATTCCAACATATATATAACATATAACAGACTATATATGTTCGGGGTAGTCGTCGCCGATAAAAGAGCTGAGATCTAACGAGTACCAAGTTCCATAGGAATGTACGTTCTTTAAATAATTTACAAAACAATTCATTATTTTCTTTGATATGGAATTTCTAACTTGACAAGCTTTAAGAGGAAAGAAATATGTACTACAGTATATCATTTAGATTGATGGTTATTTAAAAAATAGCGTTACCATATTAGCAAGCATGAGAGACCGGCGAGATGAGTGAGTGGACCGATCTCATTTACAACTAAAGTGTGCACTCTCATCCCACAGTGGTGACACGTCAGATACTTCCTGTCCAAATTTCTTGGTGCTCCTGGAATTTTAAGGAATAAGGTTTAGCTGTAAGATTTTTTCTCTACTTGGGTAACCTGACTGGTGAATCCTACAGAAGATCGCAACCAAATAATCTTGTGCTGTATTCATGCGGTGAGTAGAGTTTTCAAAGCTCCTTGAGGAAAAGAGTACGAGGTCGGCAAAGCGATAGGGATACGTCTGGTTTTACAAGCATCCACAGGCTTAGGTAACCACTTACTAACAGTCGGGCCGTACGCTTTTTTGCCACCTTAGTCTATCTTCTATATATGTATATACATATTATAAATCTCAACATATCTCTGTCTGTCTGTCCGTTTATTTTCTTTTCACGCGAAAACCACTAATCTGGTTCTGTTATCTTGCCAGGTTATAGGATATATTTTGTTACATAAAGTAACATACGAAATAAGCAGTGACGATAATCGTGAATAAATTCGGAAAAAAGACGCACTTGGGGCACTTAAATGGCTTATGACCAGATAGTATGATTAAACCAGAAAGCAGAAGTAGCATTTCTTGAACTCTGAACATTATAATTACTTACCTGGTACAATAACTTGAGTTCTAGGGGGAGGTGAATGTGGTGGGTCTGGTATTGATGTGATGACAGGTTGTTGCCTAGGCTGTTCAACGATAGTTGGTTGTGGCGAACCGATGTCGATCTCGGTATAGGCTGGAGGTGGTTCAGGAAAGCTTGAGGATATTGTCCCGGTGAGACTTCCCTCAGGACGGCTAAACATGGAACCATCGCTTGGTAATCCTGTATAGGGAAGCGATGTAGTCGAGCTCATCGATTGTGCAGGCGAAGCTATTGATGGCGCTGGAAATATAAAACGGTATTTTTTTAACATTACTGTAATGTAACCTGCATCTATCGTCTATCAAGGACTAAAAATCATCCAATTCATCATCAAAATTAATGATTGAAACACCATTTTAAAGCGCACGTTCCCCGCTAGTGACGGAACATGGATAAATAATTTAAAATTAATGTTTTCTTTAATATAAATAGATTATTTTAAATATTTTTCATTAGGAATGCTATCTGTGGATGCTACTAAAAATATGCTCAAAGCGCCATCTATTAACAATCAATTTAATACAGCTGTTGAATTATTTACATTCTATAATGTGCGAATTATTCGCACGGGTCAGCCAGTTTTGCATTATTTCGTTTATAAATCCCGACGCAAACAGAGGTATATTATAAGTTTAACCTGTACGTATGTCTGTGTTATCGTAAACGGATCAATCTTTTTGGATTTAGTTTCTTTTAGTTTGAAAGTGCAATAAAAATCTGTTAAGCTGTTGCAGATCATCAGCGCCTTCCTAGTTGATGAAAGAATATGAGCAACTTTCACAGGTCTGATCGATTCGAAATTTATTTATTATTATAGTATCTTTGATCTGAATCTACAGCATTATCTGGAATCAGCATAATACGTAACTGCTCGCCAATTTACAGCAGAGGTATCATGTTTGAGCTCATTGGAATGGCTTCAATGAAAAGGTTATTTGTCTGTGGGGGTTTTAAGTTTACTTTATTTTATAAAACTACTTAACTCCATCATATAATTGGCAGTTATTTTTTGTATCATCATAAACATTTAAATCACGCTGACGTATCAATGACGTCTGTCGTTGACGTCTAACTGGGTTTCACTACTGTTCTCAAACTTCAGCTTAATTAAAATCAGATGGAATTGTAGGCATTTTGAACAAATAAACGAACGTTTGCTTAAAATTAATTAGTCATAAACAAACAATTAAGTACAGTATAAAAAAGAATATAAGAAGAAATATTCAACTATTTGCACGAAAGAATTCGCTTCCTTGTTTTTATGGAGACTTTCGATTGTGCTTCTTAGGAATGGAATTCGTACCCGGTGTTTGTTGTTCCAATGTCATACAACACGAGTCATCCAACGAAGAATGCATCAATAATTTAACCGTGCAAGTGCACTATATTATTAATTTCATCTAATGAGTCTTTATGAGGAACACCTCATGGTGAAGCTAAACAGACAGTTTACACTCTAATTACTTAATAAGGTTTTGTGTATTTAATTTAAACTCATATTATATGCCCCAGGGTTCATCCCATTAAATTTATTCGACCGATTTTACAACGCGCCGCGCGACGCCTTCAAAGCGCTCGTGTAGACTATCGTTGTTCTGACTTTCCGTACTTGTCTACAGCTTGCCAGATTGCTTGACTTTCACTGTTACTGCTCCACTCCTTAGAATTAAGCTATATAACTTAAGCTTCCTCAATAAAGCGGCTATAAAATGACAAATATCTTAACTAATCTGACGGGTAGTTCCAGAGATTATCGCGTTGAAACAAACAAATAATCTTTTGAGCTTTATAATATTACTAGCACTGCCCCGCATTTTCACCCACATATAATTTAAAAGTAATCGCTTATTGATGATTTATAATAGTTCAAAATAGAGAATATTTTTATACAGTGGCCAGGGTTATGCGTCACACGGTTAGTACGTGCCACTACACCTATAGTCATAGACCCGAGCCGTGTGTTGAATTTTTTTAATTTTACATTATCTCCAAAATTATGCGTCCAAATAACATGCTATGAAGGGCACCATATGTCTTCATAAAATTGTTTTGATGATAAAGTAATTTTCGTTCGTAATGATTCATATGCCATGGCTAATAATAATGTACAGAAATCACTTTTTAATTTTCACAGACTTTTTTTTAGATTTACTAAGGAGGAATATTGTGTAGAACATTGTATTTACGTATCAATAACCATTACGCCAGCGCACGCGTATAAATCAGTTCGGGTGCGCTGTTTCTTCCGACTTACGTAACAAAGATCACTATTTAAGGCTAGCTTAGAGGTGTAGCCTAATGCTAGATAGCCTGCATTATTTCTCATGAATCAGGCTATCATATACAAAAATATTTTTTCGAATCCGACTGGTAGTTTCAGAGATCACTGTGTTTAAACAAACAAACAAGAAAACTCTTCCGCTTTATTATATTATTATAGATATTATATATTGATTGAAGTTTTCACACGAAATAGTTATAAATCAATGTGATCCATGCTATACTTTACAAAATGACGCTTAAAGAATAACCAGCGATCTCTGTAGACGGGATGCTCAATGCCACAAAAACTGACTAACCATTTGATTAGGAAAGAGTCACAAGTTTTACAACCAAATGTTTTGCTATAGAAATGATCTCTATATATTTGTCAATGGTTTTTGGTGGCAAATTCATCTCTCTTAATTCTTTATCAAAATTAATTATTCAAACAACATTTTAAAGAATACGTTCTTCGCTATTGACGGAAAATAGAGAAATAGTTAAAATTAATTTTAAAGTGAACCTTTTTATTCTATCGCCTCCAGAATTTTTCGTTCATCTATCGCATGACGCATTAAATTACATTGTCGCAAATAAAATTGAATTTTATGCCGTGCAGTGAAGGATTATAATCGTAAATTCGGAACATGGTATATGTTAATGTGTGTTATTAAAGAATGTATGTCGCATGTCTTCATGTTTCATAAAATCACACAATTTTTTTTTTCGTCTGTTCATACTATTGCTAATGAGAATATTCAGCTTACATGTAGTGAGGCGCCATCTTTTAACTAACACGCCATCTCTTAGATTATTTAGTAAGCATTTAAAATATATTGGGTAAGAAAATTTACCTGAACCGCTGGGTCCTGCCAAGTTTAAAAAGTCCGGTCTCGTTAATCTACTCGGGCCTGGTGGTATTCGAACATTAGCATTTACTTCGGAGACGCTCTCCAAATCGGATTCTGAGGTTGTTGTACCCACTGGTAGAGATCCTTCTCTAATTCCTACGTTTATCCGCTTATTATCGAAAGGGTCGTAAAATATTGTTTCCTGAAAATTATTGCAAATTAATTAGTTCAACAGGTGTGTTATGATTGTTACAGAGATTGTAGATCTGTGGCATACGTTAGAAAAATTCGTGTGTACAAATGTGTAGTTGGATATATCTACCATAAACTAGTTGATGCGATTTCGCACATTATAGAATGTAAACAGTCTAACTAACGGCTGTGATATTAGTTAAACAGATTGTTAATAGATGGCGCCTTAAATATATTTCCATTAGAATAAACATTTTTTTTTAAAGGAAATATTAATTGTGTATGCGCGACGATGAGTGGACTGTATAGAAATGGTATTTCAGTAACGTTAGGTAGATAAGGTGACACTAGGATTTTAAATGTACCTTCGAAGACCAAATAAAAATTATATTTGTGAACCGATGCGATATTGGGGAACAATATATATAGAATAGGTAAGGTACTCAAGCGTGGTCCAAGCTCACGATGGCACCTTTTTCCGAATTTGGATTACACCGGCGCGTGCGCGCGTGGTCTAGCTCAAAGGCACGACTTGTTCGGAGCGATACGTCTGTTTCGACCAATGACCATAGGAGACAATATATGCGACTTGCGCGCAAGCCGGCACGAACGACAATAAGTGGTAGGACAGTAGATGGAGCGGCGCGGGGGTGGTTTGAGGGATGGGAATTGATTGATTGATTGACACATTGATTCACAAATACGATAAATTGCCGCAAACAAATTGTGTGTCCATGTTTTGTTAATAATGTGGAACATAAACTTTAATTTGATCATTAATTTTGACGAAGAGTTAACGGCGATATGGCGTTGCTAGAATATTATGATGACTTAGATTACCTCAACATAAGTAGTTTCGTCAGTCTGGTTCTCTCTGGATTCAACGACTTCACTGCCGCTGGCTTCCTCTGGCATGTCGATGTAGACGACCGGCGCGTCATCCGTATCCTCCTTAGCTGGTAGTGCTGCATGACTTGACGAGCTTTCTCCTTGACTCTAAAAATGATGCTATCGTTTTGAAGTGATTATGGCTATTCATATAGTTTTACATACATAAGATACATACAGTGATGTCAATTATGTGTCCAATTCAGTGTTGTTTTTTTTGGGTTCGTCATATTTAATCGTTTCAACAAGTTTTTTTTTCTTTTTATACAACTACTAGCTGTGCCCGCGGCTCCGCTCGCATAGACTACAGAATGCCGTCGGTCGAGCGCATGCGCGAATCGTGCTGCCTCAAAAGACGGAAGACAAAAATGCTTATTTTGGAAGATCCTTAGAAGATAGATATATGAATGCTGACTTTTTTGTAGGTCTTTTTAAGATCTACAATTATGTAGAACATTAATTTGATATATCTCTTAATGGTTTAGTCAGTATCCCCTTTCCAACGAAAAAAGAACCATTGAAATCCTTTTATAAATAAAGAAGTTAGGGCTGTACCGCGGGCGTACCGTTTGTCCGCATGATAAAATGAGACAGCGTTAGTCTTGTTCATATCACGTGAAAAGAATAATCTAAATATTGAGCTAAATATACTACAAAAGTCTTTTGTTGGTTTTACAATAGATACCTGATATCTGCTAGTCTGTACATCTTCAGGGATATCCACGTATACAACGCATGGTGCGTCTCCGGGGGTGGTAGGGATCGTCACCTTACGCCTCGGTAGGTTTGCCCATTTGGCCGCTGTGGCTGCGTCGATAGAGGGCGCGTCAATCACGTGAGGATTCACGTAAGGGTAACCCTGATAAGGTCTGCTTTGGCTGGTCGACGCTTGCATCTCTGGAAGTCAGTGCACATTAATTATTTCTTTCAACATCAAAATAAAAAAATACTTAATTTCAATTTATGCCCTAAGAAGGCACTTGTGAATATCAAAACATTACCACTTGTTCGGAAAACATCTCAGTTTTGGAGAAGAGCCAGTAAAAAACTCGAACCGGTGTATATTTTACTAGTTGTGCCCCTATGTATCACTCATGTTAAAATTATTGGACCACCACTCCATCGCGTCGCCAGGCCGCGCCGCTAACGAATCCGTGTAGCCGGTAGCGTATCGTGCTCACTTCCCGTACTTAGTTACCTACAACTTGTTAGATTGCTTGACTACCATGATCACTGCTCCGCTCCATAGGATCGTAGCGTGAAGTTATATAGCCTATCAGTTTCCTCAATAAATCTATAATATACTATAAGATAATCTAATAATTCGGAAGAGTTTTTTTCTTTGTTTGTTTAAGCACGCTAATCTCTGGAACTACCAGTCCGATTTGAATACTTTGTATATATGATTAGCCAGATTCACGAGGAACAGTATAGGCTGTCTAGCATTAAGCTACACCTCTCGGCTAGCCTTGCATATTGATTTTTGTTAAGTAAGGCGGAAAAAATAGTACACTCGTAACTGATTTATCCGCGTGCGCTGGCGTAATGGTTAGTGATACGTAAATACAATGTTCTACAAAAATATTACTTCTTAGTACATCTAAAAGAAAATACGCGATCCGCGATACCATATATCTATCTCTTATACATACGCTACAATAAGGAATTTTGTGACACAGTTTTATTGAAAATTGAAAAGTGATTTATGAGCATTATATTAGGCATCGCATATTAATCCTTACGAACGAAAGTTACTTGATCATCGATCATCGAGACAATTTTATGTAGATAAACTTAGCCCTTTGTAGCATTTTATTTGGACGCATAGTTTGGGAAATAATAGAAAATTAGAATAATTCAACACTTGGCTCGGGTCTATGACTATAGATGTAGTGGCGCGAACGAGCCGTGCGAGTTGTGACGCATAACCATAGCTGTCCGATAAAAATATTGTCTATATTGAAGTATTATAAGTGATCATTCAGATTTTTTTTATTATACGCGGTTGTAACCGCGGGTCATTACTAGTTTATAATATATCTGACGAATCCAACGAATTGGGGACGCCCCTAAAGCTCTTTGTCATTGCTAACCAGAGAAAAATAAAAATCTGTAAACCTTATTAAAGTGAGATGACCCTAGATTAAAATTATTACCTGTATCAGTAAACGCATTCACTATAATTTTGAAATGTTCTGAAACATGACGGTGTAATCTATACATATAATAAAAAAAATTGAAGTGTTTGTTTTAGTAAATGCACATGAAACTATACACGACACCTATAACCAAAAACCTATTTTTTTTATTTTTATTTGTTCCGGGTAATCTCCGAAACAGTTTGACCGATTTTGACGGGACTTTTGCTGGCAGATAGCTGATGTTATAAGGCATAACTTTTTTTAATAACTAGTGTTCCGCATAAAATATAAAAAAAATTTTTTAGTAGACCACGCGAGCGATGCCGCGGGCACAGCTAGTAACAAATAAGCCAATAATATTTTCATCAAGGGATTGTTACATAAAGATTTTGTTCACTCGAAGTTCCTTCGAGATAATTGAAGTTTTTTTTTATGTTTAACAAATCTCGGTGCGCTGGGCCCTAACTGATTCGGGGTCCCTAGGCAGTTAGTTGTCTACACTGCCTAATGGATAATCCGACCCTGTGAAGGTAATGGAGGGGAAGGTCAAAAATGGATGTCAACCGCGATCCACCAACACATAGGTTCTGTAAGGGACCTTTTTTTTTTTTGCCAAGTTAGATTAGACAAAAAAATTCAGATTACTAAATACACATACACATGTTCCTTCCCTCCTCCCAGGGGGCAGAAACATGTATATATGTATAGTTAGTTTACATCGAATGATAGGGAATTAGCCAGATCGCGACTTCAGATGTTGTTGCAAAGCTTTCGCGCCCGAGTGCCTTAAGCGCTCGCTCCCAAGCCCGGTGAAGCTGTAAAAGCCGCAAAGGCTCCAGGGTCCCTAAGGCTAACAGCATAGTCAGTCCGAGAAAAAAGCGATCCACCAATTACAAAGGGCCCATTTTGAAAAGCATACATTTTGCTTTCGTGCCTCTTAATCTATGACGTTTCACCGAATTCGGATACATAAAGACATAAGTCGGTAACTGCCAAAGAAATTGATAAGATTAATCTAGCAATACTCGTATATAGTCGGGTTTTATCTCAACTAACCCATATCTTTCTATATGTTTATATCTCGTAAACATGGCACAATAACGTGTTTTTACTATTCGTTTTCGAGTTGCCAGCCATCCCGCGATAGGCGGAAGGCGGTTCTTTGTTTACAATCCATTTTTTTTTTCGGTCTGACTATACTGTTAGCCATAAGGGCTCTGAAGCCTCGAACGGCTTTTACAGCTTCACCCGGGCTTAGGTTTACAATCCCGGAGACTGTTGCTACTTAAACATACTTTTGTATAGTATCTTTGATATCTTGGCCCCCTTTCCTATCTATACATATTATAAAACGCAACGTCTCTCTGTCTGTCCGTTTATATTTTTTTCACGCGAAAACCACTAATCGGATTTACATGGTTTTCTGTTTAATTCATAGCTATTTTATTTGGCCAGGGTATATGATATATTATATTACATAAAGTAACATACGAAATAAGCAGTGACGATAATGGTGAATCAATTCAGGGGTGTGTGTGTGGGTGTGTGTACATATATACTATTTACTTACCAATTAGAGCTACTTTAATTGGGGTTCTTAAATATTTTTTAGATATAATATAATTTTGGTGATTTTTATTAAAAAGTAATATGTAGCTGAATTTTTTATTGTATGTACGCAATAATCTAGATGTTAAGTTATTAGCCCCATAGTTAGTCCGATTTTTAGGAATGTGAAAGAGTTGTGTGTGTTGTATGCGGGTATTTGGTACATTTAGTCTGTAAGTTCTTGTTAACGAGTGTGGGACAGTCGAGTTCGCTAGCCCATACCCATGTAATATAGACGTGTTTTGAAGGATGCGTCAAACGAAAGTTCTACATAATTATAGACCTTAAAAAGTCAAAGGTAAAAGATATCTATCTTCTAAGGATCGCATATAATAAGCATTTTTGAGGCTGCACAATTCACGCGCGTTCTCGATCAACAGCATTCTGTAGTCCAAGCGAGCTAAGCCGCGGGCGAAGCTAGTCTATGTATATAAACAAAATGTATGCTGTTCGTTAGTAAGCGCATCACTTTTGGAACGGTTGGACCGATTTGGCTAATTATTTTTTGTAAATGTTGGCAATGATCCGAATAAGGTTTTTAGGGAAGGAACTTTCGAAAATATACCAAAAAAATTCGAAAATTTTGTATAAATGAACACTCCTTTTTTGTTGTTTTTTTGGTTAATAATAGATATGCTTAAACATTAATCCGAGAAAGGAGCCAAGTTCGGTAGAAACGACGTTCAGGGTAGTCGTTGTAACCGACTGAACGAAAGAACGAAAGAACTGAGACCTAACGGGTCCCAAGTTCCATAGCAGTTCTTTTAATTATAGCCGTAGGAATGTACGTTCTTGAACAATTTGGTACTTATAGTTAAAGTTGCCTTTTTTTACCGTAGCACGACAAAGTGTCGTCACTGTTCCCGATGGTGAGCACAGTGCAATCCAATAACATCGGTTATTCGAATGCCTACTCACGGATTAAAGCTTCAGTTAATTAGTAGAGGTAGACCGAGGTAGATCCGTTAATTGTGAACTCGAGGATGTGGGACAAGATGGTACTAAACCTAGTAAGAGGACTGGTTATTTAGTGCAGTTACCGGAACCCACCTATAGGTGCTTGGAGAGAGATTTTCAACTCGTGCGTTTCAACTAGTCAGGCGAGTATTTGATAATACATTACCACCATGCTACGGTTTCATCACGATGGTTTCCTTCACCGAAAGCTCAGGCTCAATGCAAGGATTCGAACCCACGTCAATTGACGTGTTATCCATACATGCTACCACAGAGTCATCATTACTTTTTAATTAAGTACGTAAAAAATATATTCAATTTTATTATACGGACTAGGATTTATTTATCCAACATCACCAAAATGATAGAGCTTTATCTAATAGAAAGTGTATTCATTTCACATAATAAGTACGGTACCAAATAAACAGCACGGGATAAGCCATAACATCTCTAGATATACAGTGTAACAAAAGTACCCGCCAATGGAAACATCTCGTAACAATATAAAAGCCTCCGATAAGGATATAAAAATAATAATTATTAAATACGTATATATATGGCAAACTTACTTACTTAACGATGACACGTTAAAAAATCCACCAATAAAATCACAGTTTTCAAACCATTTTCACTTTTATCACTCTATATTAGATGAACTTCCATAGCTCTAGACACTAAAACCGAAAGAAAAAAACCATGCAGTCTTCTTTTCAAGAACGTAACTTTTTTTTCACCGTCGACGCCGCTTGTGTCCTGTTCAGACAGTGAATGTCGATAAACTTATCATTTATTTGATAAGATAAGAGGTTATTATGTTTTCGTTTCTAGTTATCATTCTGTGTACGATTATATTGTTTATCAGCCCGTTGACGATTGTTGGTACAGATAAATTCTAAAACATTCTAAAATAATTACTAGAGAGACAGCCTCTGAAAAAAATGCCCGCGGTGGATGAAGAGAGATTCTTTAACAAATCGCCGAAAGACAACCTTGTTTAACATCATTACACTGCATTTCACACATGCACACCATTCAGTACATAGGTTCTGTAAGGGACCTTTTTTTGACTAGTTAGTTTAGAGACCGAAATTCACAGATTACTAAATACATATGCGCATGTTTCTTACTTCCTACCAAAGTCAGAAACATGTATAATATGTATAGTTAGTTAGATCGAATTACGGATAGGGAATTAGAGAGATCGCGTTGTTTGCATATAAGGCAACAGCTCAAGCCGAGGTTTGGCCACTTGTCACTCTTGAGCTTGTTGCGACGCTTTCGCGGTTGAGTGCCTTCGGTACTCGTCCTCCAAGCCCGGTAAAGTCTTTTGAGGCTTCAGGGCACTTAAGCCTCTTTAAAAAACTCGAAGATTTCATTTTAATGAAATGTTTTCGACATTTGTAGTTAAAACCAAAATCATAGGTTCATTTTATGAATTGTTTTATTCCAGGAAGTGCCCGACTCGTCAGGTTTTCGTCCGAGGTGGAATATCTCACTGCATAGACGTGTGCAACTCTGAAACTATGTGCGGAGAGGTTAAGGTACCCGAGGAACATTTGAATGTAAGTAATTCGCGAATTGAGAACATGTTTAAAAATTATCGATAAAAATCCTACGAAATATAAATCTGGAAATATAATTAATTAATATTTAATTACTATTCCCTTGGAAAAATTTAGATTTTTTGTCTGGGAATCGCGTGATTAGAAACGCCAATCAGAAAATGTGACGTAATCGTACAATATGTATATACATAGTCGAGTGGTATTCTTATTAAGTATTAGCAATCCGCTCCGGCTTCACACGGGTTACAGAGTAATACATATAACTCTATTGGTTTACGCGGCGCACGCCATTAAAACATCCAGCCGGCATGATTTTTTCTGATGTTTTCAACAATCATCGTCATATTTAAGCCAATTTACAAAAACCGTTAATGAATTATACAATAAACCTTCCTCACTCAGTCCATTGATGAAAACCGTATGAAATTCCGTTCGGTAGTTTTTGAGTTTATCGCGTTCAGACAGACGGCAAAATGAAGCAATGATGGCTCAGTGGTAGTATGTATGACTTCGCGTCAATTGACGTAAGTTCGAATCCCTGCAATGAACCTGAGCTTTCGGTGAAGTAAAACATCATGAGGAAACCATAGCATGGTGGTAGGGATTTTTCTAATGCCTAGCTGCTAGCTACCACCCTCAAGTTGAAAATCTGTCGCCAAGGTGTATTCCGGCAGTTGCACTTGAGAGCCAGTCTTCCACTAGATTTAGCGTGTTACCATCTTGTGCCACATCGTCACTTAACATCAGGTGAGATTGTGAGGTACGCCAAAACCTATACCGATAAAAAAAGGCGGGCGCGGCGGGGACTTTTTTTATAATATACTCGTAGTAAGATAACATAGATAAGTGGTTTTCCCGTGAAGAGAACATAAAAAGCCAGAGAGACTTTAAGTTTTACAGATAGATGAAATGGGTGTTAATTTTAAATGATATGTGGAGTCAAATCCCTAGTGTGGTCTTAATTGAGTTCGTGTTTGAATGCCCTTGATGTACACACCTTACTTATTACGTTTTTCTTACTATCCAGCATAAAATGTAAAATTTTGGTTATTAACTGAATTATACAGTTAAATATTTTGGGATTCGATCGTGCGGTTCGTTAAATTGGGTGGCAAATCCAATAGTTGCGATATGTTATCTTTACAAGGCTTTAGATTTTAGTGGACTATTTGTTCCGCAAATTAGGAAGTGAATTGTGAAGAAAATGTTAGTGTCAGATTTGGAGTAAATGGTTATTTCAAATATAACTGATAAAAAAAAAACTTCGTTTTTGTAGCAAAATTTATTACTTGTGGAACAACTGTGTTGGATTTGTAACGAATAGTACAATATGAAAGAATTTGAATGCGAACCTTCTGAAGTTATCTATTAACCTCCAATAGCTGGAGAGATCCTTTAGTAAAAAAGTATACCTACAAACAATCAAATTTCAAAATAACAAACAAAATGGATTTTCCATGAATTTAATTCAAATTCAAGAGTTATCTTTGTGAGTATTTTCATTAGGAATAGCTCTCTCCCACCATGGTTTCTCGACTGGAAGTTTTGGAAGAGTTATAGGCCCGCTGGTGGCTACGAATTCAGCTTTGGGATAATTTTTGTTATCGTATTGATCGAATTCCGTTTGTTCCTTCCTTGTTGTTAAGTCCGTTGAAGCTCTTTTCAAACTGTACTCTGCAATTGTAAATTTTTGCTTATCACCTGATGTTTTATGTAAGTCATAAAGTGAGCCAATTTTGGGAGTTTCATTGGATTCATTGATTATATATTTATTTTTCTTTACGGATTTCTCTAAATTAGTGGGGTTTGTGACCAATTGGAATAAGGACTGATCTTCGTTTAGGAATTTCTCAGCGTAACCTAATGTCGAAGTTAACGTTTGTCTGCTGGCAACGTTTTGAAATTCTTTATTATTTTCGCTTAGTTTATATTTCTGGTCATGTATTATTTTATTTCTATACAGTTCTCCTTTTTTTGTTTGAATATTGAATCGTTTGTCTAGACGAATTGTTGGTTTTGACTTTAATTTTGGAGTACTTTTCTGTTTCATTGGTTTTAGTTTTGTTCTCGTAGACGCAATTTTACGTTGTTTTACAAAATTCTTAAATTTAATTGACGATTTCTTTGAACCTGTGGGCTGTAGTTTATTTTGTCTCTTATGTTTATTTATCACTTTATCTTCAAAGTCGTATTCTTTATGTGGACGTTTATTTATTTCCATTTGGTATGCGTGATTATTTTGGTCTTCATAATTTGTAGACGTTTTAGTATATAAGTCTTTATCGGTGACTTTTTTATACCTCTGCCTACCAATGTTCCGTGTTATTTTGTTATCACGATCAGATAGTTCATCGAAATTATCAGCGTTCATTTCGTTCTCTTCGGATACATTATTTACCATCTGCTGCGTAGCTCGAGCGATAAAATCAGCAATCTGTTCGGCGAGAGATTCAGATACGAACTTTTTGGCTAATTTTCTAACATCTTCTATGTTAGCAGTAAATAACACGTAAGAGTAAACGATGTTTGTTAAAAATAAAATATGGAGACCTTAAAAAGATAAATTTCAATAAAGTACGTTTTACTTAGCGTTGATTGTAATATAATTTAAAGACTATAAATAAATTGTTTTACAGAAAAACTGACGGTCTTACCAATAAAAAGGAATTTATTCATGTTTAGAATGAAACAAGAAGTTTGGCTGCTAACAATAATTTTATTGTTTTATAAGTTTATGACGTTCAAAGTAATGTATTTTATTGCATATGTAAGATTGTTTTTTTATTTCTTCTTGTATTCATAAGGCAGTCACAAATATAGTTCATCCAATTCGGTTTAAAGAAATTTATTTTACAAAAAAACATAGTTCACTGAATGAGAATAACATAAATTATTGTTGCTTTATATATGTTTAATGATTCAGTTTCTCTCAGGTTTGTAGGTAATTTATTAAATAGTTTAACTCCCTCAAATTTTGTGTTTTGTATATCATATACTTTGTTGTTCTTGGTTTAGTTACTATTAATTTGTTTGTATTTTTAAATAATATTTTTTATAGAATCGCAATTTAGCTTGTAACAATTGAAAATTGTGTTGTGAATTTAGTAAATCAAAGTATATTTGTCATGTTTTTACGGGGCGTCATAGTCGTAAAGCGACAAAGCCCATTTTAAAAGAATAAAAAAAAAGTTTTGGTTGCCTTTTTGTCAAAGCTTATATGTGAATGTAGATTTTTACTTAGGATGTTTTTTTTAAATTAAAATACATTTCTTATATTTTTAGATTTGCCTTATTCGTTTTCCCTATTTTTAGTTTCCGTAGTTCTTTTAGTGTAGATTTAGAAGCACTCCTCCATACTTCAAATAAATAGTCTAAATGTGATTTAATAATAGATTGTAAATTGGGTTTGTATAGGAACGTGTTTGCAATATCCACGCAGATAACTAGCAAGAGAGCTTAGTTTACATTTTATGCGCAATATGACTGCGTCTGTTTGTTCAATATGTTTATGTATTTTTAATTTTTTGCGGTAAATATGATATATGAGGTTTTAGATGTTAGGAAATTCAGTTGGTGCACATTGTACTCACTGAGAAGAGACTAATCCTCAGAAGCCTAATGATAAAAAAAATGTAAAAAATAAGGAACATTTTTAATCTGCAGTCATGCTACGTCTGCAATAGTACTGGGCACAACTGCAGAGCGTTGCCACGACAGAAGATCATATCTCTAGAGGAAACTACCACAGAATTATACGACAATTCTCTCAACGATAGTACTACGGAAATACCAGGTAAGAACAATTTTATTGAGTTTTCTGGTTTTTCAATAATGGGTTATTTGAATGAGTTAAATGGATTTAAAGAGGTGGCAAATCTGGGAAAAATGACCTTTGAAATCATACAAATGACCTTCTTTCCAAAGAGTTTTTTTTTTTTTTAATTATGTTTAGATTTGTTGTTTACTTCTAATTTCACTTAATGTTACGTGTAGTTGTAGATCAGGTGCCGGGGGACATACTGAAGTGTGTTTGTAAATTTTAAAACAACGATTTCATTCTACCAGAATTTAAAGACTTATCACGCAGTATGAATTTCCACTTGAAGATGTGTATTCTATATCCGAGCGTAGATCATAAAATGAACAAAGGGAAAATAAAGAGAAAAATTAGTATTTTAATTCGAATTTTCTTTTACAGCTATTCCTGAAGAATACGAAGAAGAACCGATAGGTGTAGAAGATACGGACTTCGTGTTGTACGTTAGTGCAGTGGAGACAGAAAGATGTCGGCGAGGCTTGACCGTTGCCTACGCTTCACATTGTCAGCAGGAGTCTGCTTTGGATAGGTCCTGACTGATAACTATTACAATCATACAATTTATTGCAATCGTAGGAACAATCCAACTTTGAATTTTGATCTGATTAATGAAACTAATTCAAATAATTAGAAACACTTTTGAGTGGATATATACCTCCTGTTTACAGCCCGGTCATGAATGTAAGTGTAGCAGTATTGAAATTCAGCTTAATTACTTTTTAACCCTGTGTACTGGACCGAAATTTCTAAGATCATAACAATTTATATGTATTTTAGTAATTTCTTTACCATTAATTTCAATGCAGCTAATTTTACTAACTGATGCCATTTTATTTAAAACGATAGTCTAGTTTTCTTAATAATATCTACGTTAAGTGATGATGCATCCGAAGATGATAATATCACAAAATATACAGAGACAGAAATACGGTTCCGGCCGACCTTGATTTTAGTTACCTAAGTTCGGCTGCACTAGGGCTGACTTCTACAATATTCTATGAAAATTACCATTTGGGAATTCTAATACAATAAATTATTTAACTGTATTTATTTCTGAGAAATAAAAATTTATAAATTGGTGAAAAGGTTGAATTAATTTTGGCTTATTTTAGTATTCATACAAGCTAATACTATAAGTTCATTTATTCATTGTCAATTCAGAATCAAGTCACACATGAAACAATAATTACATATATCGAATGAGCTCGGACACTCGCGACTGGCATTCAGTCGGCTTTATCCGATATTCTCCCAAGTACGTGTTTATGTGTACCTTTCTTTCTGTACCTTTATATTTTGTGGTCAACTGGAAAATGCCTGCTAGCTTGGCGAGGACAAGAAAAATACCTTACCACCATGTTACACTTATTATGTTTTTATATCTTCCAGGCCAGTGGCTGGACACGCGAACTTTTGCCCTGGAGAATTGTCGACCAAGTACAGAGATCTGCCTTCCGTGCTGTCCACAGTGAAACATGAGATACTCCACGCGCTTGGTTTCAGTGTCTCTTTATTCGCATTTTACAGGTGAGATTACCCATTTTTGTTCATTCCCGGTCTGGTGAACTAAACTCCATCGTTGACAATATTATATTGATTGCGTACAATTTAAACAAATACATATTTTAAAGATTGTCCATCCAATGGTGAGAACCATCGAAATCTAGATTCTGTCTGTAAATGTTTTATGTCTTTTTATCGTCAATTAAATGTGCATTCAAAATTTCGTGTCTGTTACCGTGGGAGTTACCTCATCGAAAACCAACCCTGGGTGCTGTAGCCAAGTCATCATGCAATATAAAGCGTGGGAAATCAAAATAAAATTAAAATATTGTGTTCAAACTGTTGACTGTTAAAGAGTTCTGTCTTCTGGAGCCAATCCTGGGTTTGGAAAAAGGGTACACTTAACATAAAAATCTATTGTCATTGGCATGGAAGATACTCTAATCCCATATATTGAGACAAAGACACCCTAACAGACTTTCCCTCTCTGTTTTGTTCCGGATACATTCCGTCAATAAGAACCACTACGGTGAAAATAGTTTAGGAAAATATTGCGAAAAAAAGTATTCGATCTCTCGTGTCGATGACTGAAGGAAATTGATTCGACTAGTGTGTTCAGCAACTTTCAAAAAACCTAACGAAGGAAGGTCGAGTACTGTACATGTTTACGGGGCACATAGAGCACGAAGGTTGCTGTAGCAATGATTTGAGTTTCACTGCATTCACACAAAACCTATCTCTGTTGAACTTGCATTTGATATCCAAGTCTTACCTTCTTTCAGCGATTTACTTGAATTTACGATAGTCATTATTGGTATTGTTATATCAACCGTTAGATTTTAACAATGATGGCTCAAAAAAGCAATGATGGCTCATTGGTAGCGTGTACGACTTCGAGTCGATTGACGTGAGTTCGAATCCTTGGAATGAGCCTGAGCTTTCGGTGAAAGAAAACATCGTGAGGAAACCATAGCATGGTGGTAGGGCTTTTTCTAATGCCCGCCTGGCTAGCTACCACCCTTAAGTTGAAAATCTGTCGCCAAGCACCAATAAGTGTGTTTCGGCAGCTGCACTTGAGAGCCAGGCTTCCACTAAGTTTAGCGTGTTTTCATCTTGGACCACATCGTCACTTAACATCAGGTGAGATTGTGGCTACTACGCCAAACCTATAACGATAAAAAAAACCTAAATAATTTTTCGTAATCAATAAAACTGAAGTCAAACCAACTCACATTCAGATGTTCACTTTGTTATTACGTACAGTCTCACTTGCTGACACTACTCTGTGGCCCTTTTGCAGATTTCATCCTTTTATCGCTTGTTGTTTTCACTTGGTTGTCCAAAACAGAATTGTCTAGACTCGGAACAAAGCTCACTTATATACCTAAATAAAAAGAGGGTTGATATCACTAGAATAGCCTTAAACTTTACGACATCGTTTAAAAGAAGAGGAAGTGTGCTATTTTTAGACATTATTTGTTTGATTATGTAGTCGGACCGATACGTTTTGAATGTTTGTGTGAACTGCGATGTCTTTTCGTACCTACGAATACATACTCGATGTTTCAAGTGGGTTTTAGACGTTTCTAGATATTTCGAGAATAGTTATTTTTATTCAGATCGTAATAATATTGATTTTTTTTTCCAGGGACGATAATGGTGAACCTCTTACTAAACGACGGCCAGATACGGGAAATCCACCTTTGGATGAGGAGTGAGTATATTCAGACGACTTCTCACATCTGATTTTGTATTAACTCTTTTATTATAATGAAATTCGGTTCGATCATGAGGTCCTTTGTGAAAACCTCAGGCCTATAACCCTATGGCTCTATAACTTAAAGACCCTCCATGAGTAAGCCGTTTATTTTAAATTCTTGTATCAAACTGACAAATATCAATTATCAGCACCTTGAAAAGCTTTAATAGAATTTAGGACCATTAATATGTTTCAATTACTCCTAGTGTTATTCTATTCCTCTATAATTTCGTATCATCGTGTCAGGTTTCTAGCTTTTTTTGTGTATTTACAATAGCTCAAGTTTATTATTAATATTTTGATCTAATATTTCATGTTCGCTGACATCATTAATTTACCATCCATCATCAATCATTTCACGGGGTGTACTACGTATTAGATTTCGCGATCTGAACATTCACTCTGTTCGAATAAATTACACGTCAAGCCGTGCATCTTACTTATAGTGTGGCTTCAACATTTATGCAGTGCGGGCGCATATACTAGGATACACACATAGTACCGCATACAATACCGGACTACGAACACACTATAACCAAATACAGAACTAGGCACACAAAGATTCAGTCACACAAATACACTTAAAAGTCGCCACTCACAACTTAACGCAGGGCTGTGTCCAAACATACAGGGGTAAAGTCGCCGTTCTCATGAAGTATAAGACAGACGGGGAACAAAAAATATCGTGATACAATAGAAAAAAACATTTCCCCATTTAAATGCCACGCCGTATACAATCATAGACTAAAACATGCAGAAGTTCCATTGATAAACCGCTTGCAGGTAAAAATATGTGACTAACACAGAATTGGTGGTGTTTTTAGAAAGTGTATTAATTTGTTTAATTTTTTTGTAATTTTTAATTTATGTTATTTCTTTTCATTATGTAATATCAACAAATATTTGTCAAAGTTCAGAAAATATGACGACGTGCGTATTTGAGCTTAAGTAAACGCATAACAATTCATTTTGAACTAGAGTATGATATCTAATGAGCATTGTGGGTACAAAAGCTGTGTCTCTTCTGCGATGTAAAATCTATAGGAACGACCGCCATGTTGTTTGCCTGTATTTGAATACATTGTTTCTATGAATGTTCTTGTCTATTGGTGGAATACATGTCAATGCACGGGGTACAATCGTAGATGATAATTCTATCCAATCGTAAACATCTTCGCGACTATACCACACCAATAACTTATAGCTGTCAGTGCTTGATCGAGACGCACGGTAGTACGTCAGCCAAGTTCGTAAAAGAAAAGAGCAGCACTCCAGCCAGTATGTATATTTACACGAACCATTTCGAGCTACATTCGAGTCCCTCTATAAGTCAAAAGCTATTCGACTTGAAATTTTGTTTGCATAGTAAATCTGCACCCATGAATAAACCTATTATATATATTAAGTTATTAGGGTATGAAAACTAGCATTTTTAACACTCACAAACTCGCTCACTCAGCAAAAACATAGGTGACTCAGAAACATGAAATTTGACATCAAGGTGATCATATACCAAGGATAGAAAGTATAAAATACAAAAACAAAAAAAAAAACAACAATTTTATACGAAATAATACTCATAAAACGGCGTTGCCATCCTCTCACTAATAGATGGCGTTGTTCCGACTTAGAAGCTTTGGCGTTGTCTTGTTATACGGGCATTAGAATATCGGTGTCTTAATAATAATTAAACCAAAATTTTTCACGTGAATAGTACAATAATTAATTAATTTTAAACGAAATGTTACTCATAATGAACATCAAATACAACGGCATTTCCATCCTTTCACCAATAGAATGGACGTTCGGGTAGTCGTTGTCACCGATAAAAAGTTGAGATTTAACGGGTGTCAAGTTCCATGGCTGTTCCTTTAATTAAAGCTTTTGAAATGTACTTTTATTTAATTCATTTACAAAATAATTTGTTACTTTATTTGATGTAGGATTTCAAACTAGGCAAGTCTATAATTTTCGAACAATCTTGACGCTTCTAACAATACCTTATTTGTCAAATTACGATAGGTAGTTTAGAAGATATGAGGGAACAGGGGAACATACATATTGGTAAATAGCCAGCTGAAATCATAACCCTCCTTTTGACTTTTTTATACTAAAAAGGTGGCAAAAAAGCATACGGCCGCCTGATGGTAAGCGGCTACAGTAGCCTATGGACCCTTGTAATACCATAAAATCTTACGTATACTTTTGTGCTATATTGAGATTTGACGAAGAAACTGTTTATTACTTATAGGCTACAAATCCATAAATGGTCCGATCGTGTGGTGAAGAATATCACCAGGAAGAATTGGATGATTCGAGGAGGGTACATGGAGAGGACCTTCCATATGATCGTCACACCAAGAGTGGTTAAGGAGGTATGTTGGGCCTTCAGAAAACTTACTCTTCCCTATCTTTCAGCGTCAGGGTTTAGGGTTTCCTATTAAAAAACACAAACTATTGCGAACTTCCAAAAAGATTAGATTAGATTTAGAGTTATAGGTTTGGCGTAGTGGCCACAATCTCACCTGATGTTAAGTGAAGATGTGGCCCAAAATGGTAACAAGATATACCTAGTGGAAGACTGTCCACCTATTGATGCTTGGCGACAGATTTTCAACTTGAGGGTGGTGGCTAGTCAGGTAGGCGTGTTCCGGCAGCTGCACTTGAGAGACAGTCTTCCACTAGGTTTATCGTGTTATCATTTTCTGCCACGTTGTCACTTAACATCAGGTGTTATTGTATTTAAAATGCTAAAGCCTACAAGTGTAATAATAATAATTAAAATTCTGGAAGGTTCGAGATCATTTCAACTGCTCGGAACTGGAAGGCGCCGAGTTAGAAGACCAAGGCGGCGATGGAACTGCTATGACTCACTGGGAGAAGAGAGTTTTTGAAGTGAGTGTTTATTTTTTAATTATATTCTATTTGAAAAAAAAAACGCATTTGGGGCGGTTAAATAACTTACGCTGAGTAAACTATACGAGATAAATTAAATTAATGTTCTACATAATTGTACATCTTAAAAAGAAGAAAAGATCTTATAATATGATGACCTACCGCCTAACGCAGCTGCAAGGATTCAATGTTCATAGTAACGTCTGCATCATTCACATTGTGGACAGTCTCTGTAACATAATATCAAGAACATTTTCCATTCTGAACTTCTAGAACGAAGCAATGACCGGTACGCATACCCAGAACTCTGTGTTCAGCCGCGTGACGTTCGCGATGATGGAGGACACGGGTTGGTACAGGGCGGATTACAATCACGCGACGCCGCTCGACTGGGGCCGGGGTCTCGGGTGCAAGTTCGCGATGACCTCCTGCAAGGAATGGCTCAATACGCAAAGGTTGAGGTACTATATTTTTGGGGTCTTGTACTAACACCGGATCGGGGAACGGAGGTTTTGTTTATCGTTGAAGTGTCTTACTTAGGGATGAGCGATATACATTGATGGTATCGAAAATTCCATTTTGTGCTTGAAAACATCGATGTTTTGAAATCGATATTGATCTCACTAAAACATCGACACTAGAAGTCCCCGGAAAAAAAATAGATAGAAGTGAAAACTTATAACTTAGAATTATTTTCAATAAAAATACAAATATTTAAAATAATTATATACAATTAACATTAGCGTGTCGGTGACGCGAGCCATAAGATTTTCCTCTACCAAAAAGTACTTAACGCGGCTATAGAAGTTTTCACTTCAAAAAATAAGTCTCCCACTTGGGTTGCACTTATATTTTTATTTCGATATTTATCAGACATCGATGTTTACTAATCGATATCGATGGTTTTCTAATATCGCTCAACCCTAGTTTGGCTTTGGCGCGTCCTCTTTTACTAAGTTCAAATGTATTATTAAAAATTAATTGAGTGCCTAGCATTTAGTATCAGTTAATTCGGAGCATGGTTTTGAAAATGGTGTGATAATTATTGTTGTAAAAATCATTTAACTCCTACCTGAATCTTAACAAAAAAATATTTGATTAATCCACATCGGGTATAGGTCTCCTCCTAATGTCTCTATTGTTTACTAACATTATCCATTATCTAAACACTATTTTATGTGTATGTGTTCGATATCCATACACGTAGTTAAATACCCGTGCATCCCGCTTCTGATTCCACAAGTGTACATTCATTTACATGAAGCGTTTCACCCTCAATGATAACACAGTCATCCTTATTCTCGAACTGCACTTAGCACTAGATGAAACTTATATATTTGTTTTGTTTATGTGTGATTTTTTTATTAATATTTCATTTTAAATTTCTTTAACAAGCAACATTACGGATGATTCATCTGATGAGTAAGTACTTGAAGTTATTAAATGTTTATACACTATACTTTTAGTATCCGGAATTAGTGATATAGTAAGAGCTGTTGCGATGATCGAATTTTAAGATATGCAAATCTGTTAAACATCTCTTAACATAAGTTCCCATTATTAAGGAATTCTGTACTAAAGTACTTCAACTAAGTATGATAAATAAAAGCCGGCAATTCTTTCTCCCTTTCTACCCAGATGGCTATTGATTAAAGAGCAAGTAAGAGCGAACAACAATCGAAAACATTCGTTCTTAGAGAGTGAACTGCAGTCGCGCGTCGGAGCTGTTACCATTCATCAGTACCCATTTTATAACCCCCGACGCAACAAAAAGGGTTGTTATAGGGGTTTATAAAGTTATAAGGGTGTTATAGGGCTCCGCGAGACGCTCTGTGTGACGTCTTCTAAATTAACTAGTACATTACAACTGCTGACGTCACGTCACGTCCCATTCCGTCCGCTGTTTGACGAAACCCTAAGTTTGACCGCTATTAGTGTGCGTGTGTGTCTGTAGCGTCGTAGCTCCCAAACGGCTGAACCAATTTTGGTCTAGTTTCTTTTGTTTGTAAGGTGACTTGATCGAGAATGTTCTTAGCTATGATTCAAGAAAATCTGTTTATCCGTTTGAATATTATCAGGTCTTTTCTAGTTAATAAATCGTTGTGAGCATCTTTCATAGTTGAATTCGAGTCGAAATTTGGTATTCTGTTCCTTCAGTGATATTAGAACATGGCAAAACTGAGCTGATGCTGCAGCATCGTCTGGAATCTCCAGGATACCTAACTCCTCCTCAACTTCCAGCAGATATATCGTTTGGGCTCATTAGAATGGTCTCAATGAATGGGTTACTTGTGTTGGGGGCTTATTAAATTCTCTATTTACCTTGTCTTCCAATTCACTGTATACTTATCATTATTACTATTTCAATTTAGAACCTTAGTTTATAACACAGGAAGCTTCATTACTTTTCATGAGGTAGTAAATATGTAAAATGTGCATATATACGTATAAGAAGCTTTAAAATAATTTTGGTTCAACAGTTCGAATTGTAAATCATGGTGATGTTTAACCGAAGGAAAACACCGCGAAGATATTTTTTTTTTATTGATTTACTGTTATTCCACAATTTTACCGGTTGTTAAGTTACGATATGGCCCAAGATGGTAATACTGTATATGGTATAATTGTATGTTAATGGTATAACATTTAACTTGTGTTGCCAGTTTTTTTAACCTGTGTTGTAAGAGTAATAATTAATAATTAAAACTTTTTTTTTTTTAATTATACTTTCCCTCTATATTTATACAGTTTATATTTGACAACAATGCCGAATAGAAAGTAAGTAGTTGAAGTAAAACTCTTCATTGTTATCAAGTTAGCTAAAAAATAGAACGTACATTTAGTCAAATGGATTAGTATAAACATTTCAAAGACATAAGTGTATGAATGAATGAATATCCTTCGCAATGCCGGCGAAAGTTAGGTGCTAAGCGGTAGAATGTTTTTTTTTTGTTAGTGTTCTAGGTTTAGGGTTGTGGCCACACTCTCACTTGATCTTAAGTGACACGGTAAGCCTAATGGGAGTACTGGCTCTCAAGCCCAGCTGCCGGAACACACCTATAGGAGGTGCTCGAGGATGATAGCCACCACCACACTATGGTTTCATCACGATGTTTCCCTCACCGAAAGCTCAGGTTCATTGTAGGGATTGGAATTCATGTGAATAGACGCAAAGTCCACAGTTCTTTCACTATTAAGCTGTAAATCTATCAATCCCACTTCTGATATTTTCGTTCTACCCTCTTCATTTACATCAAGTGAGGTTGTAGTGGAACATAACGATTAATTGTCGGTTTTTTTTAGGAGAAAAAATCCGGCGCCGTTTTGCGAACGTATCAAAGGAGACCCTCTGAGAACAGAGTGCGCTCCAAAGAGGGCTGCAGTCGTCCTATGTAATTTGGTCCGGTACGAGAAAATACTACCCAGACCTTATCAGGTAATTTAGTTAAAATCTTTCCTATAAGCGATGTGTTATATATTGAAGAAATCCCGATATCTATACACTTAATATTATAAATTCGGGAGTGTTTTTTTTGTGTTTATTTGAACGCGATAATCTTTGAATCTATCAGTCAGATTTTGAAAATTCTTTCCTTACTTTATATCCTGTTTATTGAGGAAGGTTATAGTTGTTATAACTTCACGCTACGACTGTAAGGGGCGGAGCAGTAACCATGAACGTCAAGCTGTAGGCAAATGAGACGCCGACGAGAATTAAACTATGTATTTAAGAATTAAACGTTTAACGCACATTATCAGTCTCTCCTCTTTGTGTGAGCCAGAGCGAGAGAGTAAATGTCGGTGTGTATGTATATTGCACACTGTTTAAATAAAATAGAAAATGTCTTTTAAAATGAAGTTTCACTTCTATCGTGTGTGAATCGCACACACACCTTTTTTTTAATACAGAGCTCACAGTCACACTATTGAAGTAAATTTTTTTTATAGCATTTCAATCTCCTCCCGAACGTTCCTCCGGGTCAGGAAGCTTATTACGGAGGGTCGGTTTCCCTCGCGGACTACTGCCCGTACTTACAGGAATTCACGTGGAGGCACAAGAGCGTTCTCATCAGGGGAAGTAGATGTTCCTACGAAGAGAACACACCCAGTAAGTATTTTCACTATAAACAAAGATTAACAATCTGTCGAACAATTGATTGTTGATATCCAATACATAAATGGCGTATTTTTATTCTTAGAAGGAAGATTTGCTTCGGACACGATGACCTTTTTTTGCTCGTCAAGTACTTACGGCCGACTAAAAACGATGGATTGTCTATTGATGAATCGATTGTTGGAACAACCGATGTTTTACTAAAACATGTATCTTATATATTTATCTTTATATATTATTTCTCAAAGGTGTTTCGTGGCTACGTCATATTTCTGATAATTCATCGTCAGAATTAATGATTCAAACATCATTTTATAGGTTATGGTCCCCTCTATTGACGATAAATAGATATGTTCAAATTGAAGCAATGATAGCTCAATGGTAGCGTGTACGTATATCGCGTCGATGGACGAAGGAAAACATCGTGATGAAACCACAGCATGATGGTAGGGCTTTTTCTAATGCTAGTCTGGCTAGCTACCACCCTCAAGTTGAGAGCCAGATCTCCCACTAAGCTTAGCGTGTTCCCATCTTGGGCAACATCGTCACTTTAGATCAGGTGATATTGTGGCCACAGCGCTGAACCATAAAAAATAGTGTCAAAATAATTATTTAAAAGAAAAACTATCAACAATTCAACTAAAATGTAGAAGGTGCCATTTATTTATTATATATGTCAAAGAGGAGAGACACATCAGAATAGACTATCGAAGACACCAAAATTTCCCTTGATATCTTAATTACGGAATCAGATCTTGTAGGCGTAATTTTTTTATAGTTATAGTTTTTGGCATAGTGGCTATAGTTGTTATACCTGATGTTAAGTGACGATGTGGCCCAAGATGATAACACGCTAAACCTAGTGGCAGACTAGCTCTCAAGTACAGCTGCCGTAATACACCCATTGGTGCTTGGCGGCAGATTTTCAACTTGAGGGTGGTAACTAGCCAGACAGGTATTAGAAAATGCCCTACCACCATGCTATGATTTCCTCGCGATGTTTTCCTTCACCTAAAGCTCAAGCTCATTGCAGGGATTCGAACTCACGTCAATCGAAGCGATGTCGTACACACTACCACTGAGCCATCATTGCTTCAAATCTTAATGAAATTCAATTAATCTGGGTTAAGTGCCATTGTAGACATGTACACGGTCCGACAATCCAAGAGAGCATCATGTCCGTTTATTTGGGGTTGCCCCCATAGGCCTCCAACTTCCCCTATATAGCCACCCCATGCCTCGCATGTCTGATGTTATCGCTGTCCATAGGCGACCTAGTAATAAATATTGAACGTCCTCACGGTCCGACAAGCTCCAGCCAGAATGATCTTTATTTCGGGTTCCGACTTAGTAGGTAGCCTTGAACAGTCTTAGGATCCATATTAACGGAGATCTTCACAATGCGAGGGCTTGAGCTAAGATCATCCTTCAAGCCCGTCGTTGTTTGCTTATATTGGTAGGTGGATCACAGAGCACATTTGTATCTAGCGCACGGCATCTCTACTTTCTTTCCATTTTATATACGCCGTATTTTGTACTCCTGTCAGAAACGATTCTCTGACATATATCTAAAATAGCAGCTGTTATTTAGATTGTTTACTGATATGAATGTTGAAGTGAAAACTTCTTTAGCCGAGTTGAGCACTTTTTGATAAGGGAAAATCTTATGGGTTCGCGTCACCGACATGATAATGTTAATTGTATATCTATATCTATTAATATATAGCTATTAATATATATATATAAGCACGTACTGCTTTGATATCAGACTGGCGCTTGAGCTGCGGCCTGTGTACACGTATAACACATCGTATATACCTGACCGTGTGCTGTGCGCGTTAGACGCTTTTTGTATGGCTGAAATTTTGGAGTTCGTTTCACCGATATGCGTAATGGCAGTATATCTATAGCCAAACAGGTGACGTATTGTGCAATATTAGTGCTGTGTATAACATTACAAGTAAAATTGAATGGATTTGTTAAAAAGTTTAATTTGTATATGTAAAACAAGGATTTTTTTTATTAGTATTTAATATTCTTATCTATATTGGTGTTCGAAAACAATTCTAAGTAATAAGTTTTCACTTCTATCACCATTTTTTTTCTTTTTAGTGTTTGTTCTCTATGCGTTTTTAAGCTATTCATCCGATTGCAATGAAGCGCACGTCGGTGAAACTTCCGTACAAGTACATCTAGTTTACAATAGATGGCGTGCGAGTCGTTTCATTTCGAAGGCAACGATTACAGTGTCCCTGGCAAAAGCTAGTTACAAAATGAAATTACGTGGTTTACACAGCAACAGGATTGCTGTCATAATTTTATTTCTTTTATTTTTTCAGAGACAGACATGAATTTCGCTTTGGAGAACTACGGGCAACATTCTAAATGCTTCGACCATAGCAATAGAGCTTGGGAGCAAAAGTCTTGTAGACAGGTAATATATATCCATATACATATAATAAAATTGAAATGTCTGTTTGTAATATCAAAATAACACATTGCCAAAATAACATGAAAGTATACACGATGCCTAGTACAAAAAAACCCATTTTTAAATTTTTTGACATTTTGTTCCGGGTAATCTTCGAAACGGTTGGACCGATTTTGACGGGACTTTCACTGGCAGATAGCTGATGTTATAAAGAATAAATTAGGCTACTTTTATTTTAGAACAATAATTAGGGTTCCGCACAAAAAAAGAAAATACTTTTTTAGTTGATCACGTGAGTAGAGCAGCGGGTACAGCTAGTAGATGATAAATTAAACACTTCATAATTATATTATCAAAATACCTTTTATACACTGGATGATTTCACTAACCGTTAATTTATAATGTAAACAACCCTATGAGATTGTAAACTTTCAATAGACTGTGAACGAATACTAAAATTTGTAATAGAAATGTAATATTTTTGTAAGTTTTATAAAAACAATGTGTGTTTTTATGAAACCACGATGCATGTGAAACTTGTTTTTGGTTTGTAGGCATTTAAGTAAAAAATTGTGATTTTTTTTAATTATTGCGTTTTTGATCTTAACATAATTATCGAAAAAGGATTAATGGGAAATCAATAGTAGACAAAATATTCAATTATAACATTTAATTTCATTTTGTGTATTAGAGTACGGAATACATTATGAATACAATCATTTAGATGATAGACAAATATTAAAAACTCAGAGCAATATTTATTTAAATCATTGAATCGTTGTCAACTTTGATTATTCTATGAGTAATTTCCTCTTCGCCTCGAGTCTCACAGTTCCCTACTCTACGGCAAACTGTTATGCGACATGCGATAGATGAACGAAAAATTTTGGGGCGATAGAATCAAAGTTTTACTTTAAAAAGTCATCATGTCTTTGGCACGCGGGATAAAAATTTTGTAGTTTGTTTTGTATAGCATAGCACCATAGCAGTATAAATTCTTACGTACGTAAACAATAAGTGCACATGTTTTTTTATACTTATCTTTTTAATTACAGATAAGAGAATGGCAACACTGGGGTTCCGGTTGCTATAAATATAAATGCGAAAGTGGGAGACTTCACATATTGGTGAATATTGGATATTTATTTTGTTTGAATTACAAGAGAATGGCTTTTTCATGTAAAACATCTAATGTTGCGGGTCAGGTCGCTTGTTGGCGTGCCGACGCTTCGCCACGTCACGTGTCGCCACTCTATAAGGTGTGGTGTCGCGTCGCCATGCGCAAGTGACCGTTTATTTTTGATTATGCTGTATTAATTTCCTTTCAAAAACTATCCTTTTATGCATATTATCTGTACAAAATAACTTCGATGTTTCACATCTGCTAGGCGTCACGCGACCACCAGATATCAGGTGTAACGCACGCCCTAGTGGCACCTATATGACCTGCTTAGTGACCCATATTTGACATAAAATTTATGTAATTATGACACATGTGATCTAAATATGATGTCAAACTAAGGTAATGTGTTCACTGGGTACAGATTCCACCCGACTGAATTGCGGCAACCTGTCACATAGACTCTTTTGATTTTCCGATCGCTCGAATGTCGCCGTTGATTTTGGATTGTACCGTACATACTATCAGGCACAGTGTCGTCACTTTACCGTGCTCATTACCATATATTCTTCCGTTGGACAAGAATGTTTATGAAAACCATTTGTTCAAATACTGATAAGAGTTTTATAACTAAAGTTAGCTGCACCGCTAAAGCATTATAACGTCTAACTAAACTATTAAAAAGTGTAGCGCATGCAGCGCTAGATCGCTTATAGAGTTTTTTTTTAATATAGCTCGGCACATTGACTGTACTATCCCTGATGGTAAGCACAGTAGAATCTAAACACAACGGCGACCACCGAGAGATCAAAATACATCGGCGGTCGCCGCTGTCATTCCGGCTTGCATGAGCTCTTCACGTTACGCTTGAAGGAGGAATGTATAGTTTTCACGCGATCGAAACATACGTACGAGTAGATCAATATGACATGGCATTTAAATGAAATAATATTTTTTCTATTGTGTTATTACGATATGATTACCTATTTAAATAATGTTAATAATTTTATTTACTTGACTTGAATTATCCGAATTATCGTATTATTAGCGCCGCTCCGTAAGCACCCACACTGCTTGAATGTCGAAGACACACTAAAGTAGTCTTGGGTAGTTCGCGAACGACCTAGGTGGGAAGAGCGCTCCTTTAGGTGAACTATGCGAACTAGTTCATTGATAATCCCGCTCTTATTTCTTATTATGTTTCTTTTAGCGTCCACTTTACTAGACAGTGGCGCTATGTGACCAATCGAGTTATTTACTTTTACTGTGCGCGCCTTGATATTTACGTAAATACATAAATGGACGTGTGAACTTTTCATGTAATACTTTGTACTTTTTAAATAAAAATAAACAGAACTTGCAATAATCATAACTCTATTTTTTTTTCTTTATTTATTATTCTTACTAAATTATTTCAAAAAAAGAACTAATGAACTAATAGAGCGAACTAGTTCATCACTGGATTATAAAACTAAATTGAGCGCTCTCTGTGGTGACCGGTTAGGCCCAAGACTACACTAAAGTAAGGTGTACGGATTGCAGTACAGTACAGTACAGTTCAGTCGAACAAAGAGGGTGTTCGGATCGCGAAATCTAGTACGTAGTACATATATGGACCGTTTATTTTGAAAGTGGTTTAAGTCCATTGTTGAGAAAAATGAACTATCACGTAATTCATGCTTAATTTAATGTAATTTTTTTATATATAACTAGTCCGTGTTTAATTTCTCAAAAAATCCCATGTTATGTACAACTTAAAATCGGTCGGTAAATTAAATTGCATAATCATCGATTATGAAAGTGGTGTAAGTCCAATTGACAGAGGTAGGTGGCATAGCAGATGGATGCCGATCAGTGTTTTGTTATTTTTCATTTATTTTATACTAGCTGTGTCCCGCATCATAGAAATGGCATTGAGAAAAATGAATTTTGTGTACACACCACAAGATTACTATAATGTAATAGCGCAATGTAGAAAACAGGATAAATTCATTTTATATGAAATGAAACGGGAGAATTTCATTTCATCAAAAAATCTCCTAAATGCAATTAAAAAACAGATAAAAAAAATACTAATGGGGAACAGGTCAATTGGTTGCAAATATGTTGGTTGAGGTTCCTCAAAATTGCACCATATACCATTTTTTATAAAACAACGATGACGGACGCAGAATTTAAAATTATCAATTTATTACCCCAACGTCCGGGGAGACCGTTAAAATTTGAAAAAATCGCCTTGGATCCTTTGTACCAAAATGCCAGACCTATTACGTACGAAAAATATAAAGACATGAAGCAGCTACTACCCTATATACCTCCGGTGCATCATGCATATTTTGAAACACTACCACATGCAGAGAATAAGTAAATTCTTGTAATCAGTATCTTGTAATGACAATGTAATTGCCGTCTAAAATAAAATTTTATGTGTTGTTATGCGTATTTGTAAACAAAATTATATTAAAATGAAGTATATTTTAAGCGATATTTGATTTTTCAAAATTGAAATTAAACGATTTTTACAATTGTCTAATTTTGAAAGTGGTGTAAGTTCATTTACAGCACATAAATATGTGTTATCGTAGTCTAATTAGCCAAAAACAAATTTATATAAACAAATTAAATGTTGATAAAACAATAGAAACAATGCCAGACCTCATATGATTTGCCTGTATTTTTAAATCAACAAATATAGTAACCTTTAATTTTTTCGAAACAAAAGAAAATGGACTTACACTACTTTCAAAATAAACGGTCCATATATCGATGGCCGTGCTACTATAAAAAACTACCACTATACTTAATCAGAGAATTGGTGTCTTTTAAATTTCTACATTGCCAATTAATGCCAATTAATGTTAAGTGGGATTGTGAAATAATTAATTGCCACAGGTGGGTAACTACACGTACACGTGTTACCACGCGGGTCAAGTGCTCCAAGTGAGGATTATAAGGAACGGTTGGCTCCACAAAGGTGGCGTGGTGTGTCCACCTTGCAGGGAGCTATGTGCCGACGAGTTCAGAGTGAGTTAAGAATTCTCTTTTTTTATTATTGTCAAAGCATTAGCTTAGAGGAAACCATAGCATGGTGGTAGGGCTTTATCTAATGCCCGCCTAGCTAGCTAAAATCTGTCGCCAAGCACCAATAGGTGTGTTCCGGCAGCTGCACTTGAGAACCAGTCTTCTATTAAGTTTAGCGTGTTCTCATCTTGGGCCACATCGTCACTTAACATCAGGTGAGATTGTGGCCAATACGCCAAACCTACAACAATAAAAAAAAGTGTTCTTATGGCAACGCCATGCCTCTTTTATTTAATACATAATACATTTAATACATCAAAATCAATTATTAAAACATCGTTTAAATATTGTTTTCAGTTGTTGACGAAAAACTGTTTAAAATTAGTATTTTCGTTAAAAAAAAAATATTGAAACATTTTTATTATGAATGCCATCTGTGAAATCACTAAGCGGAATTATGCAAATAATATTTTTAACACGCTTATATTTGCTTCACTTGTAATTAACAAACAATGCATTTTTAATCTTAGGAGTAAATTTTAACCTACTTATAAAATTGTCGCATCGAAATGAAACTTTGTTTGCAAATGTAGTTCGAATGACAAAACTGTAATTTGGTATCTTGGAGCTGAACTGATGATAGGGCCAGGAGGTGGATAGTGGAACACTTCAGTAGCCCTCGAGTTTGGGCTCATGTGATTTGTTTTGACAAGTCCAATAGATTGGGCTTGTTAACGAGGGTCTGGTGATGGAGCCAGGATGTGTATAGTAGAATTCTTCAGTAGTTACTAGCAAACCCCTCGAGTTTATGCTCATATGATTCGTTTTGTCAAGTCAAACAGATTGGGCTTGGTAACGAGATGTTATTATAAGACTAAAATGTTTTATAATTTTAAGTGTGTTATTAAAGCGTGCGTTTTAGTAAATTTTTTTTTATATTTAGTTATTTATTTGTAATACATTACAGGCCCGAGAAGAATACTGCAAGCCGGGCGAAGAGCCGTTACCGCCGAATTTATATCCGAACGATGCTTTGAAGTGCGGCGTTGCCATGGTAACGCCCGCGTCAACATTATTTGCAGCCGCCATGTTTTGGACGGTTCTAAAACAGTTTTGAACACTCTTAGATAGGTTTTAAAATGGTAAAAGAATTATGCGAATCCAGTGTGTGTCTCTTTTGTGTATATTTGCGTGTGTGTTAAATTTTAATCGTATAAATGTGTATCGTGATTGGACTGTTTGAACACTTAAATCATAATATGTAAGCATGAAACATTTTATGCGTCACTGCAATGAAAAATAGCACGTTATACATTAATTATGATTTTGTGTTACTGCTGTTTTGTATAGGGGCAAAACTCTTTTAACTACAAATGACTGTTTTATTTATTCGTTTCAAATGAAACGTATTTATTTAATTATCAGAGTATAGTAATTACACTAGTTTCACTCGCTGGTTTATAAAATACGAATGCCAATAAAACTTAAATATGACAATGAAGTCGTATTGCCTATTAAATTAAAACGTATTAATATTTATACAAAACTAAACTAATGACAACTTGAAGTTTATTTATTAGCTTCCAATGACGGGCTTTCTGTTCGAACACTGCTACTTATCATGTAACATGAAAAATAATTGCATGTTATAATTGTCAATGATTTTTATAACTGCTATTTTTCATATGGGGTGAAAAATAGTTTATCTAATGATAATTGTGAGTGAATTTTTATCACTGCTATTTATGAAATGGTATGAAAAATAATTAGGCACACGAAAATATTGATGTAGGTTGTTACAAATGAGGTTAAGGAGATAGAAAGAACGTAGTTCTTACGGTGCCACCCGATATTTATATACTTAGAGCAATTAATGCAATCGGCCTGTATAGTTTTCTCCTATTATATCTGATTTTCACATATCGCATGTGAAATAGCAGCGATAAAAATATTTCACTGCCTTTATTAAAAAATAGCAGTATTTTCATACCTATCTGTAAGAAATTTTGTTTTAGTCAAAGAGTGTATTACGTTTCAGAGATGACACTCTATAATATTACCAATAAAATAGTTTTTTTTTTTTTATAGAAATGTTAAAAGATTTTAATAATGTATTTTGGTATTTTTGTCTCTAAGAAACTTTCCATACACATTTTGTCTCTTTAAAAGAGATCCACAAAGATTGATTTTTTAGACGTATTATTAATTTTGGTGTTGATATGGAAAAATGCACTGTCAATAAATGAATTATTTATTTTCTCTTAATTTTGTGTATATTTTATGTTTTAATTTTTTTTTATTTAAAATTAATGTAAATAATAATTGTAAGTTGATAAAAATCAATATTTTTATATATGTTATTATGTTGTATATGTATGCATTTATTTATTATGTTATTTATTTTAATATATGTTTCAATAAACATATGTGGTATAGTCCATATTTAAAGTAGCGGTAACAAGATAGAGAGAAGTTCTAACAATATATAGGTACATTTTTTATTTTATTTAAAAAGTCGAATTTTGGTATTGTTTGTCGAATACTGTTGTGAATCGATTGAAAATGTAAAAAAAAATGGTTAAAAACGATTAAGTAATATTTAATCAATTATTGTTATATATTTTAAAAGAACCCATTTTCTGTTTGTATCTTTATAATTAATAACTTCAAGTTCTTTATGCCATAATAATAATTTGAATTGTAATTTATAATTTCGTTTTACGCGAGCTTGTATTTGCGTAAATATTTATGTGGTTCGAACTGAAATAATTTAAATAACTTAAAAAAAATTGATGCTCTGTTTAATATTTACCTTTAAATTTTATCGACACGTTAATTGATCATCTATATTTCACAATTATTATTTACGAGTATATTCCATCCAATAATTATTTAAATTACTATTCATGTGAAATATCTAACGGTGCCGTTGGAAGTAAAATAGATTGCACATGATCGTCAGATTTGTTTTCAGCGCCATCTATCTGCTGATTAGTTGTACTACATTGTTAGCCGTACGTATCGTGTTTGTTATTTTTCTCTTATCAGCAACTTGGTTTTACTGCCATCTACAATTTCCATGTTTTACATCTGTCACCTTCTCTACGATAAAATGTATGTAATGTAAGTTATTAAACATGACGCAGTGACGTATATGTATTCTTATTTTTAATTGTCAAAAGGTTATTATAGGGTGGGTCAGTATGTCAACGATAGTGATGTCTGGAAATGTCTTCCCACTCTGTACATCCACTAAATTATTAATATGATTATCAGCTGACTTGTACGGTTGAAAAGAAATAAAAGAAAAAAAATATTAAGCTCGATGGAATTTCTTGTCGGTTCTTCTCGTTTAATAGGATGTTGCCTGAACCGGTAGTTAACTTTTAACGTTCATAAAAGTGTAGTGTTTAAATTGAATAAAAATATTTCCATTTTGATTCGACATGTAGTTGAGTACAAGAACAGTTCTCACCAAGTACTAGATAATTGTCTTAACTTTGGATACTCACAGGTACGGTGCGTGACTGGATAAATTCTCGGTGTTATAACAATGTCGACGTCTATGGTTGTAGCTAGGTACAGTCTGGAGGGGTTACTGCCCCCCCCCCCGCCCCACAAGGTGTTAGTAAGTACGTGGTAACTTTGCGGATCTGGAACGGTCTTTCGTACACTGTTTTAGATATTTCCTATGGTGTTGGGTCCTTCAAACGAGATATGAAGAGGCATTTTAGCAGGCCGGATGACGGTGACGACTATCTATAGAATATGTCACCAACGGTCACCGTTGTTTTTGGGATTTTACTGCGGTTACAATCACGCATGTTGCCGTGCCTCCATAAAAAAAATTATATACTAAAACTTTCTCGTTAATAAATAAATTAGCTCTCAGATCTATGGATTATTACCCCAATAAAATATTAATAAGAATCAGTTATTTATACCTTCATTATTCAAAGTCGGAAGTTTTTTGCACATGATTCAAACTAAATTTAAAGGCAAATAGCTAATTTATTGCCTATTTTCCCACAAACGATAATAATGTTTTTTTAAATATTGTAATAGAGACATCTTGGTATACCTATCTCGATCACTCTTATTTAAAGTTATATTAGTGCGAGTAGTACTGCCAAAACTTACATCCGTGTACTCTGCGATCCACACCACATTCTAGTCCTATAAATTTGTTGCAAGTTTTAGTTTTAAATTACAAATTTAGTCAAATACATATATGCCACTGCTGTAACATTTAACTTGTGTTGCCAGTTTTTTTAACCTGTGTTGTAAGAGTAATGATTGTTATGTAAAACCTTTTTTTTAATCATTTTCAGTCTATATTCAATCAGTGTATAACAATATTTAACAACAATGCCGAAAATAACTTGCTGAAGTAAAACTCTTCATTGATATCAATGTACTTGATATGTAAGTTGATGTGAAGTTAGCTACAAAATAGAAAATGGATGGTCAAATGGATTAATATAAACATTTCAACTAAATTTAAAAAATAATAGAAACAAGATTTTTTTATCGTTGTAGGTTTAGGGTTGTGGCCACAATCTCACCTGATCTTAAGTGACACGCTAAGCCTAGTGTGACGACTGGCTCTCAAGTGCGGCTGCCGGAACTCGCCTATTGGTGCTTGGCGGCAGACTTTCAACTTGAGTGTGGTAACTAGCCAGACGGGCATTAGAAAAAGCCCTACCACCATGCTATGATTTAAGGAAATCATGTTTTCCTTCACCGAATGTTCAGGTTCAATTCGAACTCCGGCCCATCGACGCGATGTCTGTGCACGATGGATTGCTGATCTCTTATTGACTGTACTGAGTTTACCATCAGGAACAGAGATGTCTTCTTCTTCTTTTTCCTAACTTGGCAACCGGCCCTCTTTATTAAAGACCATTACTGCCATTATCGAGTGTATATAGTTTCAAGTGTTATGACGATTTCAGGATCTTAACAAGATGGCGGCTCCCTTGTTTCTTTCTAGATAGTTTTTGTGGCATCTTAGAATTCATGATCCGGGTTATTATTTCCAATTCACTTCACTTGTGCACAATAACCAAGCTTTATTATGCAAAACGCCACCTGTATTACACAATATAGGGTTAAATAACACAAATTTATGAATAAAAAATATAACCACTACATGACAGTTTGAGATCCCGCCAGAAACTCAACAGAGATGTCAATTTACCGATTCATTATTTAAAAAAATTTGGAATATCAAGTTGTAAGCACTTCGGGACTTTATGGCTTCTTAGTTTGTTTACCGTTAGACCCGCCACTGATCGTTCTCACATTCACTATTTTTACAGTTTTAATTTTTAAGCTAACTTCACACCTGCAGACTTAATTATCACGTAATTGTACCTGGCAACACTAACGACATGCCGCCCGTAATTAGTCTAATTGTAAATATTAGTACTTATTTAATTATTTGGTGCTTTAAATGTGATTTATTTCATTCCTATTTTTTTTATTATATTATGATTATTTTAAGTTTTTGCCTTTTACAATATCATTTTAAATTTGTAAAACAAAGGACTGTGTAATCTTTGATGTAGTTTTTTTTTATCTTTGTGCTATAGAGTCAGAAGCCGTGTAAATGGGTCACTGCTTACGGCTTCGAAAATTTTGTATGACAGTGGCAGTAATGAGAGTAAGTTTAAAGATACCAAAAAAACAGTTTTTGCAATGATTTCGCCAACAATGTTGTGTTCCTTGGATATATTTTTTTTTACTTTGTGTAGGTTTTCTTATTTCAACTTAATTAATCTATACTTAATATAATAGAGCGTAAGAGTTTTTTATTAGTTTGTTTAAACACGCTAATCTCTGGAACTACTAGTCAGATTCGAAAAATTGAACATAGAATAGTATAGGCTAACTAGAATTAGGCTAGACCTCTCAGCTGGCTAGCTTTTTTTTTATAATAGCTCGGCACATTGATTGTATTGTACCTGATGGTAAGCACACTACAATCCAAACACAACGGTGACCACCAAGGGATCGAAATTCATCGGCGGTCGCCGCTGTCATGCCGGCCTGCTTAAATATCTCTTCACGTTACACTTGAAGGACCGATGTCATAAGAAGGAGGGAACACACCGGCCGGGATATAGTTCCACACTTTCACGGTACGACAAAGAGAGCTGTCTTAAATATTGATTTCTTTTAAGTAAGTCGGACGAACCGCGCACTCGAACGGCTTTATCCGCGTGCGCTGGCGTAATGATTAGTGATACGTAAATACAATGTTTTAGAAAAATATTGCTCCTTAGTACATCTAAAAAAGTCCGCGATACTATATGGCTATCTCTTATAAATAAGCTACAAAGTATTTTGTATTTTTTTTTTAATTGAAAAGTGATTTATGAGCATTATTATTAGACATGGCAAATTAATCTTTACGAACGAAAGTTACTTCATGATCAAGACAATTTTATGTAAATAAACTTTGCCATTTATAACGTGTTATTTAGACGAATAGTTTGGGAGATAATGTAAAATAAAAATAAGTCAACACTCTGCTCGGGCCTATGACTATAGATGTAGTGGCGTGGACGAGCCGTGTGAGTTCTGACGCATAACCCTGGCCGCCCGATAAAAATATTGTCTATATTGAAGTATTATAAACCATCAATCAGCTATTTCTCTTAAATTATACGCGGGTTAAACCGCGGGTACAGCTAATAGCACTATATTTGCTAGCGGTGAAGAACAATATCGTGAGGAAACCCTGGAGACTAGAAAAATGTTCTCGTAAAATCGCTACGTATTAACGTTTCAAATAAGAAGAGAACTGCCAAACCGCGATCTTGTTTCGCAACTTGAGTAAAAAATGTGCGTTTAGAAAAACAATAACATGCTCAAACTATGTTGTAGGTACTCGTATGTCATGTAAGCGGACACACGTAAATAAACTACAAAATATTCTATTTTAAATAGAAATTTCTTTAGCACCGTTGTGCTTTCAAACTCGATGAAACGAAAAAGTGACAATAAAGAGAGACAACCATATGCATCTATAGGATTTAGCTTACGAGAGAATGAGATAGAATACATTTACATATGTGCGGTTAATGCAAGTCCTGATTTTCATGATTGTGATCGTCGTCGGATTGGCCTAGTGATGTGATACGACCAGACTTCATACGCACGAGTTGTCGATAGTTCGAAACCCGCTGACTTAGGATATTCTTTTTTTTTTTTAAATTGAAACTTCTTATTATTTATTTATTTATTTGAAGAAATCTACAGCTCTTAAATTCTTATACAATACATACTAAATTAATATAATGGTTTAGCCAAAATGATTTCAGTAATTATACATATAATAATAACCTTAACCGACATCCAACACGTTAAACGTTTAACGTACATTACCGGTCTCTCCTCTTTGTGTGAGCCAGAGCGAGAGAGCAATATATTATCGATCTCTCCAATTTGTGTGAGCCAGAGTGAGAGAGCAATATATTATAGGTCTCTCTTCTTTGTGTGAGCCAGAGCGAGAGAACAAATGTCGGTGTGTATGTATATTGCACACTGTTTAAATAAAATATCTTTTAAAATGAAGTTTCACTTCTATCGTGTGTGAATCGCACACGCACCTGATTTTTTGTGAAGGTTTCACTTCTGGACACGTGTGAACTGCTGCACACCTATTTTTTTATTACTTATTTTTTTTGCTGCTCACAGTACAATTTTGACAAGTAGTGAGGGAAGTTGGCGCTGATCAAATTAACTTCTCATTTGAAACGCATAGTATGAGGAAGTAAGTACAGAACAATAGGTATTCCACTATTATATACGTTATTTAATAGTGTATTCCTTCGGGAAGAAGTCTGCTGAATTGTGGGGCATCGTAAGGCTAGTAGGTATTTAAATAAAGATAAAGGTTACACAGTTTTAAATAATAAATTTATTGCGTAATTTTATGAATTAAAAGGGATTGTAAAATTAGATTTTCTGTATGTTTTGTTAAATTATACATTTATAAACAGATAATATAATGCAAATAAACAATATAATTAATTTTAAACAGGAAAAATTTTAATAAAAAGGAGTTATTTTTTTAAATCTTATTTTGACTTTTTACTTACCCTCATTCAGTATTCACCCAATCACCTAGAAATGTTAAAATTAATGCACTGTTCCATTAAGATGAATCAGTGAAGCATATTATTTTATCCAAAGGACCTCGCCCGATGTTGAGTGACTTCGTGGTCGATGCTTTAACATGCTATAAGGGGAACTCGCTCCTCAAGTGAAACTGCCGGAACACACCTATAGACGCTCGACTACAAATTTTCAACTTAAGAGTTGTAGTTTTTTTTTTATTTTAGATGTAAACTCCCCTCTGATGAGTAGGTTGTAACTTGTGAGAAACATAACCTATTATCATTACGCGACAGACGCATCCTTCAAGAGATGTTTTTATTACATGGCGTATGCGCAGGCGAACTCGACTGTCCCATACTCATTAACAAGATGTTACGACTACATGCACCAAATGTCTGCACTCAACACACACAACTATTTCACATTTTTTATATACTACAAAGGTGGCAAACAGACATACGGCCCGCTTGATGGTAAGCGGTTACCGTAGCCTGTGAACGCCTGTAATACCGTAGGTATCACAAGCGCGTTGCCGACATTGAACCCTCCTATCCCAAGGAGCTCTGGAAATTCTACTCACCGCAGAAACACAACACTAGGTCATTTGGCTGCGATCTTCTGTAGCGTGGAGGTATTCCACCAGTCGGGCTGCCCAAAGTAGAGAGAAATTAAAAAAAAAAATATCTGTGCCTTACCTGTCTTTACATTCCAACACATCGGTCTAACTATCGTTCTATTAACTTAATTTCTAGATTACTGCATACATAGGTACAATAAAAAAAATCTGCGATATAGACCTTTTTGATAAAAACCGTCCAAGTGCGAGTCAGAATCGCGTACCGAAGGTCCGTCCGATATGTAAAACATCGACATTATATAATGTTATGAGAAAATTTCCCTATCAACTACTTAGCAAGAAGTGACGTTGTGCAGTTTTCGAAAATATTCGAGAGATAGAGCTGATTTATAATTACGAAAAGATAAACTGGACAAACTTAACTTTGCCGTTAGAAAACTGTTGTCCTCATACATTGATATATGCCGCGGTCAGTTTACCAACTGCAAATTACAAAATTATTTTTATAACGTTAAATGTTAAACGTTTAATGCACATCGGTCTCTTTGCGTGAGCCAGAGCGAGAGAGTAAATGACGGTGTGTATGTATATTGCACACTGTTGAAATAAAATAGAAAATGTCTTTTAAAATGAAGTTTCACTTCTATCGTGTGTGAATCGCATACACACCTTTTTGAAGTGAAACTTCTTATGCGACTTCCAAGCGTTAAACGTTAAATGTTAAACGTTATATGTTAAACGTTTAACGTACATTATCGGTCTCTCCTCTTTGTGTGAGCCATAGCGAGAGAGCAATATATTATCGGTCGCTCCTCTTTGTGTGAGCCAGAGCGAAAGAGTAAATGTCGGTGTATATGTATATTGCACACTGTTTAAATAAAATAGAAAATGTCTTTTAAAATGAAGTTTCACTTCTATCGTGTGTGAATCGCACACACACCTTTTTGAAGTGAAACTTTTTATGCGACTTCCAAGCGTTAAACGTTATATGTTAAACGTTTAACGTACATTATCGGTCTCTCCTCTTTGTGTGAGCCAGAGCGAGAGAGCAATATATTATCGGTCGCTCCTCTTTGTGTGAGCCAGAGCAAAAGAGTAAATGTCGGTGAGTATGCATATTGCACACTGTTTAAATAAAATGTCTTTTAAAATGAAGTTTCACTTCTATCGTGTGTGAATCGCACACATACCTTTATTTTTCTTGTTACCGTGGTTTGAAGCGTCGTTTATAATTGTAATATAATTTTACTTATCAAGATCTTTTAAATCTTTGATCGCCACACGCGCCAAACATTTTCTAAATAGCTTCTGTTTTCGTACGCGCGCGTGTAAATTTCTGATCAAACATGAAACATGAATGGATTAATTTCGACTCACAATCATTGGAGCGAAAACTGTGGTTTGCTTGTATCGTGTGATAGGCCCATATGCCTTCTGCCACGGCCATATCCAATCACTCTGAAGTAGGCACGTCCGATTTAAAAAAAAATGATTGATGAACTTGAAGCAGCGGCTCGATCAGCATTTTTATGTTTTCTGACTTTAAATGCTTTTCAATGTCGCCGGCATCACTATGGGAAACACTAATTTCTGTGCGACTGTAAGCTAACAATGAACGAATACCTACTTGCGTTCACCACGATCACCTTTAATTCTTCATTATCAACTAGGGTCTCCGGCTGTCTACAGGGTTTGTTTCGTAGGTCAATATTTCCAGAACGAAAACATGTAACCAAAAACGTACCGTGCTTTCTTTTACAGTAGCTTCCCCATACACATCATTAATCCTTCGAGCTGTTTCTGCAGCGCTGATGCCACAGTGGAACTCATATTCGTAAATAACGCGATATTTAAAGTCTTAAATTTTGTGAAAAGAACGATGTCAAAGAAAAATCAAATGGTGCGAAAACTAATCAATCACTAACTTCGAAACACAAATACACAAGCCTAAATTTGAATTTGGAATTCCTAACCAAACGCCAGGATATTTGAGATCAAGGTGGCCAGTTCAACAAAACGCCAATTTCATATGTAAGGACCTAATATATTATACAATTATTCAAGAATTTCAACCTTTACTATCATTTAAAATAAATAGTTCAATAAAATTATCGTAAAACAGTAACACTTAACATAATACATAAATTATTGTGACATTTGAATTTAATTATGAAAAAGCCAAAACACTGCATTTTTACACAACCGAAACTTGCTCTATTGAGTAAAAAATGAACGATAACGTAAACGCTTTATAACAGTGGTGCACAGACCGCGGCCCGCAGGCCGCATGCGGCCCACTGTCGATGTCTGTGCGGCCCGCCAACGAATTAAAAGAAACAGCGACAAATAAAAGCAATGCCAATAATTCTGAATATGTTGCTGAGACCATAGGTTTGTGCTGTGTGCGGTCTACAAACTTATTAACTCAATGCTATACTTCGATTAAAAAATTGTAATTTCAGTAAATTCTTCTTTTTAATTCAGTTGCTTTTATTTGTAGTGGCCCGCATTTCGCTCTTAATCTGTCCGAGTGGCCCCTAATTCCAATAAGTCTGTGCATCCCTGCTTTATAACTTTCGTTCAAACAAGGTAATTCCCCGATCAAAGCTCCCTTATACAAGCAGAGACAAATAAAAATTACAAGTAAGTATTACCATCTGAAGAAATCGTAGTATGCATATGTATGCGATAGTACAATTTTGATGGTATGTAATCGTGAATTTTATATCCACTGAAATTATATCAAAATTTTGTAATACAGAAATGTTTAAAAAAATGAGTAGGTAATCGGAAATAATTTAGTACTTATTTTTTGAGACAACAACACTGTATGAGCAATTTAGACATCTGGCAACGGTATCATTAGAGGAGTTTTTAGCAGTAACTTGAAGTGTCATGTGTGTGGTGGTTTTTGTTTTAATTCATAAACTTGTCATTTGGCTATATATTATGTAATTTTGTGCGGCATTTTACGTGATGTAGTTTGTTTGTTGTTGCACAAGTGATGTGGATTACAATAAATAACTAAGAACATGTATTTTAAGTTGCTACAAAAGCTCCCTGGACAGTTTTAACAAGGGGTAGCCATCTTGTTATAGCAATGTTTGAAGATTACAGAATAGTACGAAGTTTGGCTTAAACGGCGTGTATCCAAAAGCCTTAATAATTACAAAAAAAGTGTCATTAGATATATATAATATATATTATGATCAAACATATGACAATTAAAAAAATTTGTACAACTTTATGTTTTGAAATTATTTTCAAATATTTTTACAATGAGTAAAGATAAGAGTTCATTTTGGGGTCATATAAAAGAAATACCAAATATTGGTGTCGACAACTTTACTTTATATAATAAGAGAGCCTATTTTTTAAGTCATTTTCATGCTGATCACACAGTGGGTCTGAATTCGAAAAGATTCTTCGAAAATTTAAAACAAACTAATGCAAAAGTGTATATGTCTGAAATAACCAGCGTTATCGTTGACTATGAGTATTGTGGTAATGAAATGAGAAATGATTTGCAGAAGTATATTACACCTTTAAAAATTGGTAACTCCTATTTACTTATATTGAAATGTTTTGTAACAGTAATAAAAATGTGAATTTGATGCACAACTACATTCCAAATACTCCTTTGTCTTTATTCTTTATTACTAAAATCTTTTAACTTTTTTATACCTCTACAAAGACAAAGTTTGTGAGTTTGGATGTAGGAGATAATATCTGGAACTACTGATACGATTCTCGGTCAATAATACAGAGAATCAATTACATAATCTTTTCAGGGTTTCCTTCGTTCAGTGTAATAATATTGGTCCATCAAGAATTTTAATTTGCAGTCTGGCATTTTTATTTTTTTCTAACATCGATACAACTGTCTTAGATCCAGACAAACTTATTTATTTATACCAATTATCAAGAAATCTAGTAAGTTGTTAGCAAGTATGGGAAGCAGAACAATGATAGGGCTACACAGGCACCTTGGTGACGGCACCGTGGAGAGTTTGTTGAATAAATTAAACATTGATAAAACCATGGGGCACAATTTTAATATTTCACTTACAGGAAGTACTACAATAACCTTACCCGGCAACAATGAGGATGACGATGAATTTTTACAAGTTAAAGTAATACCGGCCGGCCATTCACTCGGTTCTGTTATGTTTTTATTTAAATATAAGGATAAAACGATATTATATACAGGTATATTAAAAAAATGTATTGATATATGGGTGATCCTCTTCTAGCTATTAATTTTTTGATTAACATTTTTTTAATATTTTCATTACATCTATTTTAATATTTTTTGAATTTGTTTGTTTAAAAGTGCCAATCTCTGGAACTACTCTTAAAATTCATAATAGTGCTGGAAATATAAAAGCTCCATATATATAATTTGAACAGCATCTTTCTTTTGTTGCAAAGAGTCACATATTAAGGAAGGTTTTTGGAAATAAATTGTTAAGTAGAAGGAACTTTTGTAAATTTGGATTACTCAGCTTGTCATTTAAGCGAACCAAAAGTGTCTTTTATCTGTATCGATTCACCATTATCGTCATTGCTAATTTAGTATGTTAGTTTATCTAAAAAAAAGTATCCTATAACCTGGCCAGATAGCATAGCTATGAATTAAAAAAAAAAACATATATACAGGATAAGTGTTTTCACGTGAAAAGAACATATACTGACTGACAGACAGAGAGACATTGAGTTTTATAACATGCAAAGATTATAATAATGTTATTTAATGAGAGTCTAAAATGCGTGGTCCTTTTCTAATTACTTGACGTTTCGGCCTGGTTATTAGGTGGTGTTCACGAGCCAACTGAAGTATTTCGGTGTCCTTGTTAGCGAGAGTAATCTATAGTATCTACCCTCATCTGCTGATTATCACTAGGAGATGTTCCGACACACTACACTCATTGTATTCTATGCGGAATCTGTTTATAAATTTTAGTTTGGATCACCAATAAAAAAAAAACTATTCAATATTAATCTACTATACTTTGTTTTAGGTGATTTTCGAATAAAACCTGACAACTTACCCGACTATGGACAGTTTCATGTAAACAATGAACCTATCAAAATTGATGTGATTTATTTAGATACGACATTTCAAGACTTATCTCACAATAAATTTCCATCGAGAAAGCAAAGTGTGGAGAAAATCATAGAGCTGATAAAGAACTGGTTGAAAGCTGAGGGGAACAGAGTAGCAATGTTTGCTCGCACAAAATACGCTTACGAATTTGTTTTTAATGAAATATATAAACAACTGGGTATCAGAGTGTATGTTGACGACTTCAAATGGAACCTTTATAAGTATGTACTTTATGGTAATACAGCATAGGAGTCGTACAAGTAAGGCAAAGCTTAAGGTAATTTTTCTTACTTTTGCTGACAAAAGGAGCGGGTGGGTTATAATTTTAGGTCAAAGAAAAAAAAAATCTTGTGAAGAGAGGATTTCTCTCTACTTGGAGCAGGCCGACTGGTGGAATACCTCCACCCTACAGAGGAGATCGTAGCCAAATAACCTTGTGTTGTGTTTCTGTGATGAGTAGGGTTTCCCAAAGCTCCTTAGGGTAAATGGGTTCAAGGCCGGCAACGCACTATTTGAAACTTTTAATTTGAAACTATTAATGTTTCATCAATAGCGGGAAATATAAGCTTTAATTATGTTTCAATCATTGGTTTTGATGAAGAATTAACGGAGATATGGCCTAGCCAGGAATAAACACGTTTGAGGAATTATATATAAGTAATACCCCAGTCTACTGTAATTTCGTGTTTGTGTTTTCAACGTCTAATAAATGTACGTTAATTAAGTGTAGGGGTACTTTACTTTTTTTGTTTATATAGCAGTGGTAGTGGTCTAATATCATTGGAAGTTTGCTTACGAAATACTTGAAGACTTAAAAGTTTGTTTCTAGGGCAGGCGGAAAAACGGATAATGAATTACCTTTGCGCCAGCCACAAGGGTTACCAAATTTTTTGGTGTGGTTCATTAATTTCAAAGTATATCAATCGTATCAATGATGGATGATTTTTTTATTATATAGCATTTTGATTTATTATAATTATAAATTATACACGTACATATAAATAATTTTCTGATTATTTGTTTTCTCTTGTCTATTTCTGTTATGATCTTAATTATTGAATAAGAAAACGTGAAAACGAAAGAAAACATAATGGACCAATTTAGATTTAATTCAATTCACCAATCAGTTTTACAGACTTCTCTGATGACGAACATTATTCTCTATTTATGTAGGTAGCTTCTTCGCGTAACGTGTTTAGTTAAACAAGTTTGTTATTGCTGAATGACAGCGTTGCTCACCCTACCTGGTTCCATTAAGCGAGTTTCTAACCATGAGTGATAGAGATAGGAAGGTATTGCTTTATATCGACGCAAATATAAAATGAGGCGTCATTGTCCGTTTTTCCGCCTGTCTTAGAAACGGACTTTAGCTGAAAGTTAAAATTCCCCTGAGCTGGTATATAAAATTATGTTACCTATAATTGCATTAAGGAAACCAAATCTTGTAGATAGTTCTAGCTGGCTCTGCAGACGCTGCTGAGAAAAAATGGTAGAACAATCTCTGCAACGATTCCTCGTAACAAAATTATATTGAAAATTTTGTATTGCAGAAAAATACCTGATCAAGTCAAAGGCGTCACGAACAACGGGAACGAGAATCTAATTCATCTTTGCCCAAAGTCCACTAATGACCATACCAACTGTTTTCAAAACACTTCACAAGCCAACTACCTTTACATCTACATGTCTGCCTACAAATGGTCTATAGATCATGACGAGAGCCCCTACGTTGAGGAAAAAGGAGAGAATAACCACAGTGTCTGCTTCTCCACTCACTGCAGTCGAAGCGAGCTTATTTATTTCGTTAATTATTTTTCCCCTAAAGATGTTATTGGTTTTAGAAATCCGTATAATGGTAACTGTGATATTGATCATGGGGATGAGTCTTCCCCTAAAACTGTTAGTGAACAATATTATGATAATCGTGATATTGATTGTGAGGATGAGCATGTTGAAATATCTCGAGGTACCCCCAAAAAGGTGAAGCATGATGTTAAATTAGATAGTAAGGTTGAGAAGGATCGTCTTAGGAAAAGTTTTGACTGGTGATCCAGTTGTTTGTGTAAACGTAATATGGTCGCAGGCTGTGAAATAAGCAGGGAAATTGTAGCAATTTCAATGTAATTATTTCGCAGTGAAACGAAATTTTAATCACTGCTATTTCACAGGTGATAATGGATAAGGTGCTATATTCTACATGTTAAGATTATTATCACCGTGAATTTCACTTATTACCGCCTGCTACATGTTTTCACACTGAACTTTTTTAGCAGGCGTATGAATTTAATTAAGTGAAATTATATGGTCGTGCGATATATAGGAGAGTGTATAAATTTTGCAAATTATAATGAATTTGGATTAATCATATCGTATAGCAAATTATTTTCATATAGAAAATTGCAGTGATGCATGAATTCTTCTATACTTACTGTGGAAGTAAAAATACTTGTGGAAAATATGTATTCAATGAAGTGACAATTTAAGTTAGGTACATGACATCATGAAAGCGGACGGTGCCGCGTGTTAAAACTAGTCATCAGTGGCAAATGGCTTCGAAGTCAAATTAGCTGTTTGAATTATATTGAATATTCTATAATTGTATTGACTGATGTTAAGTTTTATCTTTAAATTCTTCTAAATTATATCTTTGGAAAATGTAGTACAATCACACAAAGACTAAAAAATGGATATTTTTATATTTTCGTTAAAAAAAAAAGTGTTATAGCTTGACCACGAGCGCTGGCTCGCGCTTTCGGTGGGGAATTTTATGCAGGAGGATGGAAAACACAAATCACGAGTTTACATGAGATCGATACTACATAGGATAGTTCTTAAGATTATTGGTTGCCCATATTTTTAATGATTTTACTTGCATTTATAAGTAAGATGTAAGTACATACGTGAGATGTACTCACGTATATACTAATTTCTTTAAAAATATTTTATATAAAAAAAAATCACAAAAAGATTCAATCAAGATCAAATCGTCAACATGTTTTATTTATTAATTTACAAGCTAGTATAAAAATATATTACATTTGTTTTCCCATGTCTGGAGAACAATTCAAATATATGTTGAAAATAAATTAAGACTGAATGAATGAAATTAATTAATTTAAGACGTTGGCGTGATTTGCGCATATTTTTTCCACCTAGCGAATAGTAATTCGACTGTGTCATTTCGCCTTACATTGAATGCGATTTATTTTTACTGGAAATTTTTTAGATACCTATTGATTAAGAAATTTTTTTTATGTATTTTTTTTTGTTGTGTTGTAATGTTTTTGTTAATTACTCATAAGTAATGCATTGTATAATAGTAATTATTGATGGATTTATAGATTATATTTTGGTCACAATAGACGTATGGACTATGACGTAATAATCATTACGTATATAATCTGTGTAATATAGTCTGTGAAACTGCAATATGTTTTATGAACTTTGTCGTAATAATATTCATTGCAAAATATTATATTTCTAATTAATTTCACATTAGATCCATATTCATGGCTGTTTTGCATTAAATAATGATATAACACCACGATATGCACGTCACACGTCTAGCAAATAGCCCGTTTTGCAGTATCACCGACTATATGTAGATTAATATAATGTTTAATATATTTTATTATTTTCTATATTATATAATATGTAAGTTTTATTTAATATTTCATCACCTCTGATTGAATTGCGACCACCATACACTAAGTGTAACACTCACCATTGTGGCACGCTTAGGCATATCAGCCGGTTCATATCCAGTTATCAAGCGGAGTGCTAGTAAAGATCTCGACCACCATACAGATAGTGATGTACCCATCATAGTGATTTTCATTTGTATTGTCACTTTCCGGGATCAGCCGATGTATATTCAGTAATAAAGCGAGGTGGTAGGGATTGCGACCGCCATACACATAGTGATGTACCCGTCTAGTGATTTTCATTTGGTTTCAGTATTTATCCAACAGCGAAGTGGCAGGTGAGTCGATCTATCGATGGTCGCCGTTGTTTTTTGAATGTACTGTACTTACCATCATGGACAATGACGTCACTTTGCCGTGCTATAAAAAAATCTACCTACCCTACAAATTTCAATTCCCTTCAATTTTTTTATAATCACCCACATTTGTTTTTTTTAATTGTTATGGCTTTGCCGTAATGGCCACAATCTCATCTGATGTTAAGTGACGACGTCGCCCAAGTTAACACTCTAAACCTAGTGGGAGATTGGCTCTCAAGTGCAGCTGCCGGAACACACCTATTGGTGCTTGGCGACAGATTTTCAACTCGAGGGTGATAGCTATCCAGGCGGGCATTAGAAAAAGCCCTACCACCATGCTATGGTTTCCTCAAGATGTTTTCCTTCACCGAAAGCTCAGGCTCATTGCAGGGATTCAAAATCACGTTAAAAGACGTGAAGTCGTACACACTACTACTGAGCCATGTTGCATGATTTCAGTGTAATTAAATAAAAGTCGAATTAATTAAACGTAATTGGATTCGTGCGATTGATTTAACGGTGAAGTTAATTAGTTATACGAAAGTAACAAGATTAGTAATTTATGTAGCCGTTGAAAATATACGACATGTCGAATAATTACTTCAGAATATTTTTAATTTTTTTTATCACTGCGTTTGCTATATGTTAGTAGATATATTTATTTTTATTAATGTTATTATTTATAAGTAGCTCGGCACATTGACTGTACTATCCCTGATGGTAAGCACAGTATAATCCACATACAACGGCGACCACCGAGAGATTAAAATCCGTCAGCGGTCGCCGATTACTTGTATGTTTACTTTATACTTACACTAACTGTGCCCCGCGGTTTCACCCCTAATAATAATGCTCATAAATCACATTTCAATTTTGTGGCTTATGTATAAGCAAAGTATGAACAATATCTTTGTTGGATACTGTATTTATGTATCACTAACCATTACGCCAACGCACGCGGATATAGAAGCTAAGATGCGCTATTTCTTCCGACCTACTTAACAAAAATCAATATTGAAGGCTTGCTGAGAGGTGTAGCCTAATGCTAGATAGCCTAGTCAACGTACGATTTGTTCGTTTTGACTCCTAATAACCCAGGAACCACATAATCACGTCACGTGGCACGTGCAGATCGTAAATATTAGTTTCATAGGTTGAAGTTTCGCGAAGATTTGTATCTTCGAACACATTATAAAAATAAATACTTTTTTTACGATAATTGAACATTCATAATGAAAATTATAATTAGTTTTGAAGGTAGGTATCATAATCCCTATGATCCACGCCTGCGCCCAGCGAAGCGGTCTGGTAACAGCCGTTTGCAATAAATGTTTGTATCCATACCCTTCTTTTACACAAGAATAAAGTCTAGCGGTAGAAGTATTTGCATTTATATTAATAACTAGCTGAGCCCGCGGCTCTGCTTGCGTGGACTACAAAATGATTCGATCGAGCGCACGCGCTAATCGTGCTGCCTCCGCTTAAAATATGGAAGACAACAATGCTTATTGTGGGTGATCCTTAGAAGATAGACATATGCTATCGGTGCCTTTTTGTAGTAGGTCTTCTTAAAATCTACAATTATGTAGAACATTTATTTGATATATCTCGTATGGTTTACTCAGCGTAAGCCATTTAAGCGCCCCAAATGCGCCTTTTTTCCGAATTGATTCACCATTGTCGTCACTGCTTATTTCGTATGTTACTTTATTTAACAAAATATATCCTATAACCTGGCCAGATAACATAGCTATGAATTAAAATAAAAGAACATGAACATCGGATAAGTCGTTTTTGCGTGAAAAGAACATAAACCACAGACAGACGGAGTTTTATTATATGTATAAATTATAAAGAATAAGGCCTCTAAAATGTGCTTTTTTGTTTAGTTACCTGTGGGAAGGCGAAGAAACCTAAGAAATTTATACAGGCAAAGTAAGTTGGCTAAAATGTTTTGCTAGATAATACCGATAATACTATTTGTGGTAGAACGCTTCGGGGGAAATGCGCGTGAAGGAGCAGTAACCATCATACACGTCAAGCATTCTGGCAAGCGATAGACGAGTACATGATGTGAGAAAAACGATAGGGGCTATAAGGGTACGTTGACGCGACGAGGCGGAAAGTTGGCGGAATTTTAACACGATTAAAACCGCGGAACACAGTTTGTGATTAATATAATTAGATTTTATACTGTGCTAGCGCTTTCTCCGCGGCTTCGGTATAGTTATGTCTCATCTTTTTACTTTCAAATGTAATTGTTAAATACTAATTTTCATACATCTATGTATCTTCAAATAAGGAATTTTCATACAAATTTCTTCCTCTTTTTCATCACCTTAGGGTTTGAATTTCCAAAAATCAGTATCAGTGCTCATCTACGGTGTGAAAGGAACACGCATGCAAATTACCACGGTCCTAGCACCAGCAGTTTGTTTTTTTTATCATTATAGATTTGGCAGTGTTCACAATCTCACCTGATGTTAACTGACGATGTTGCCCAAGATGATAACACGCTAAAACAAGTAGAAGACTGGCTCACAAGTGCAGCTGCCGCAACACACGTAGGTATAGGTACTTGGTGACAGATTTTCAACTTGAGGGTGGTAGCTAGCCAGGCGGGCATTAGAATAAGCCCTACCGCCATTCTAAGGATCCTCATGATGTTTTCCTTCACCGAAAGATGAGGCACATCGCAGGGATTCCAACTCATGTCAATCGACACGAAATCGTACACGCTACCACTGAGCCATCATTGCTTCAAAATATTGCTGTGCGTTGATATGCCAGTCAGTCAGATATCCTTTTATATTAAGATAACTTTGCATTCAATCAAACTGACTTGATTTTTTCGTTTTAAATTTAATATCTGGACGACCTGGCGAAGGTTGGTGTCTTGGAAAAAACACCTTCCCAGATAAACTAGGAAAATTAAACATTATATAAAGAGCGCGAAATTATACTAGAGAGACATTGAAACAATTAATTTATTGTCCATAAGTACTTTACATAATGACTGACAAAGTAACGATCATATGCAAATACACAACTCATGCCTTCCATCATATTTTTTTTTCGAACTGACTATACTGCTAGCCTTTGGGGCACTGGAGCCTTTACGACTTTTACAGCTTCACCGGGCTTGGACCCTCCATCATTCGGCTCTCGGCACGTTTATAGGTAATTCGCCGCCGCACCGCTGGCGCCGTACCACGACCAATCGTATGATGACACGTGCTATGTCACTTGACACACGATAGTGGCGTCATCGTCGAGGAGAGTCAGCTGAGAGTCTTCTAATGTGTGGCGTTATAATTATCTAAATACAAAATTTCATTCAAATTGTTTAACTGTATTCGAGAAACCAAAATTACATACCTATGTAGGTATAAAGGCGGACTTTCGAACAAAGCGTATGTAGCGTCACTGCGTCAGTGACTCTGCGACAGTGGCAGATTAATATACTATGCAAATATAAGAAACGCCATTCTAGCGCAGCGTCAATGACACCGAGACAGTGCTTCTGCGTCTGTATCGTCGGACGCTAGCATCAGTACGTCACTCGCGCTTGCACTGTCGCTAACGCTCACGTCATCAGGTTAATTTCTCAATTAAATGGTATCTATTGAGTTACTGAAGAAGAAGATGACTTTTAATTTCATTGGTGTCTCAACATCCATTACTGTATAATATAAGCGTGGAGACTACAAGAATACCAGAAATATAGACAAAATGTGTCCTGAAACTGGAGCAACGTGTAAAAAGTGTCGAAGTAAAAGATCATAATCTTGCTCTTTTTAAAGTAATTCAAGTAGATTCATAACAAATGTTATAATTTCACAAGTGCTATTGTGAGATCAGGGCAGTTTGGTGAAGGAACTGTACGTCTGTCGTGGATATCTATAGTCACCAAAGCGTCACTCACGAAGCGTCGGTGACGCTACAGACGCCGCGTTAGAGACGCTTTGCGCGAAGACCACCTTAAAAATGTCTTACTCAAATGTACCAAAGTATAGGATTTTTAGATAGTGATATATTTAAACCAATTTATAAATAGTTAGCGGTGCCCGTGGCTTCGCACATGCTTATTATATCACATCTAGTACATAAATAAATAATAACTCTGATGTACCTATTAGCTACGGTTTATAAAATGGTATCTTACGTATAAAACCACCCACGGTTCAAACATTAACTACCGGATTAAATTAGTAATTAAACTTTACCTTTATTTTGTTATTTTCCAGTCCATCGGCAAAATTTGACAATCCAAACTTTGTACGGGATCGTTTTAAAAGTAAGTCAGTTAATTCAAGAAGAGTGAATTATTTTTGATTGAGCGAACGCGTATCATCTTCGACCTCTTCGCTTTCCATCGGCTGTAAATGAGGCCAACTATCGATAATTAAAAAAAAAATACGGATTCGTTACTGTCGTGAACACGTAAATGGATTTAAGAAACTAAAAGACGTACAAGGAAGGAAAAAGTACGAGGATAGTGTCGTTACGTCTTTTCACATGGAGGGGGTCCAGCTTAGCACACAGGTACTTAGTCCTCGTCAGTGAGTCTTCCATTTGTGTAGCTAGGTACTAAGCTGCCCCCCTCCCCCCGTAGACAGGTGTTAATAAGCGTTCAGTCGGAGTGTTCCCGAGAGGAAGAGTATATAAATTTGTCAAACTAGTATAACAATTTTTTATCGTTATAGTTTTAACGTTGTGGTCACAATCTCACCTGATCTTAAGCGACGGTATGGCCCAAGATGGTAACACGCTAAGCCCAGTGGGAGGGCTGGCTCTCACTCACGATGTTTTCCTTCACCGAACGCTCACGCTCATTGCAAGGATTCGAACTCACGTCAATCGACACGAAGTCGTACACGCTACCACTAAGCCATCATTGCTTTTATACTGTGTATAAACTCAACAGACCTAATCGACAAGCCCGAGATGCCAGAAATATGGAAGAACAGATTTAGAAAACCTTTCAATTCAGCTTGGATGGACTACTGTGATCCGTACCACTGCAATGATTATCACAAAATCGCGTGCGGATTGAACCGGGATACGATGAAGTTCAAATGGTTTCAGAGTATATGTCATGTTATACTTAACAATATGTGTGCTAATTATCGTGGCTCTCTTAGTAAGTTATATTGTGTTTTATGATAAGTGACCATGTGTCAGAAGTTGCTTATAATATCAGAAGTGGGATAGGCTTTGAAATGTAACAGCCGTTCAGGGTCGAGCCGTGCAAGGGGTGCAAAGCATTTTTTTTTAACTGACTATACTCTTAGTCTTAAGGGCCCTGGAGCAATCAGAAGCTTTGAGAGCTTCACCGGGCTTGGGGGCGAGCGCTGACAGCACTCCGCAAGCTTAAGGGTGCCAAAGTGGCCGAACCTCGGCTTTGGCTGCTGCCGTACATGCAAATAAGTCGCGATCTGACTAATTCCCATCCGTAAAATTCGATCTTAATAACTATACATATATACATGTTTCTGCCTTTTGGTAGGAAGGGAGAGACATACGTATATATATGCAATTAGTAATGTGGCAATTTAATCTAATTTGGCACAGCAACCAGGCGTCGACATAATAAGAGCGGAAAAAATAAATAAAAAATCAAGTCATGTGAACAAGGAGTAGAGAATGCTACTTATTTGGAGTTTTGGCGGGATTTAAGTATGTCATGTGATGGTTTTAATTTTGATTCAAAATACATTATGTTATTTGGCATTTTACGTGCTATAGTTTGGTTATTGTGTACAAGTGAAGTGGATTATAAATAATGACTAGGAACATGCATTTCAAGTTGCCAGCAGAAACTCCCTGGACAGTTTAAACAAGGTAGCCGCCATCTTGTTAGAGCCATGATTGAAAGCTTACAAGAATAATTAGAAATTTACGTGACATTGGCAGACTTGTGGATGAGCACAGTTTCTTAAATTAAAAAAAAAACAGCTTGTGTTCCTAAATTAAAAAGAAGAACGAAACACAGCAATATGAATACTTCTGTTTTTTGATAAAGAAACAAGTATGGTAGTGCTTCCAAAGTGGATTCGTGTATAGCTTTACCACTTTCAAAATCTATTTTCAGAGTATGACGTTATAGATACGAAATATTGCGATGTATACGTGATGCACCTTAGAGACGGATGTCCTAGGTCTTGCAAAAGTGAGGAGTTTCACCCAGTTTGTGGAGTTAGTTCTGTGGATAATCATGTTGTGTTATTTAAAAACGAATGTACACTCAAGTCGGCCAACTGCGCAAATATAACTTTGCAAGGTTAGTATTTTGAGGTTCATGAAAGAACAAAAGATTATTGTTCAAAATTCCGTTCGTTGAACCTGATAATTAGTGTCAGAGGCGGATTTGCCGATGTTTTAAAGACAACCAAATAGCCACCTATACAATATTTCATATTCTGTCTGAATGAGGTTTGCAAACGTTTCGTCATCTTAATTTTATTACCTTTTTTATAAAACCGAGATGGACAACAAGAATAGCCCATGGCCAACAAGCCTGATGGTAAGCGGCTATCGTAGCCTATGGACGCTTGTAAGGTATCACTATGTATAAATCATATTACCATTTGTTCGCAGTCTTCTTGTAGTATTTTATTATTATTTAAATTTCATTAGTAATATGCAAATTAATTTTCTCAATATCAATAAAATGGTTGGCTTTACCCGTTGCAATTTTTTTTTACTGAAAACTGTAATTGTTTTGTGAAATTTAACTGCAATAAAATATGCACAAAATAAATAGTTATATACATCATATCAATTTTCCCTTCCACAGAATACGAAGAAGTTGATATGAGAATATGTGAGCACTATCTTCGATACAGCTTGTCTAAATAAAAAGAAAACATTTAAATAACAGCTTTTTTCAACTACTCAAGATATCGGCCTCGCGGACCGAGGTTCCATTTCATTAAATAAAATTATTGTAAAATAAATAATTGTTTTATTTTTCACTTTTAAAATTTGTTATATTAGTTTGCACTATGGTCAACCAAGTTTGACGCATGCGCGCATGTATGTACATTGTATACCTACTAACGTTTTTACGATATAACGAAAACAAACGAAAACAATATACAAAAACACTTTCACAGTGTTAACTTCACATTTATTTAATACTAAACTAGTTACATGTTTGTAAAAAAAAACGAGCCTTACAGTAGTCGCATATGATGTGTAGCATCTTTTTTTATTTTCAATTTATACCCTAATAAGGCGCCTATAAATGCCAACATACTACTACCGGTTCGGAAACTCACCGCTCCGACGATAAAACTCACCGACCCCGACGATAAATTCGCGGAAGCTAACGCTTCATACCCGTCCGTATCTCCGAACCAAGCGTGCTCGCGCCCACGCCTGCGTAACCACCGCTCCCTCCGCAGGGGGCGGGCGGTGAACTTCGCTCCCGCACATCCGCCAAGACCTCTTCCTCTGCGGCAACTCAAGCCTAGGTCCGATCCATCGGCCTGGAGCCCTTGAGCCAAGCGGCCGCTCGCGCGATACAGTGACTACATTCACTAGCTACCACCGTACAGTCATTACACTGCATCCTCACACACAAATGCACACCACTCAGGTACATAGGTCTATAAGGGACCTTTTTTTATTTTTTGGCTAGTTAGTTTAGACAAAAATTTCCAAATCACTAAATACATATACAAATGTTCCTTCCTTCCTCCCAGAAGGCAGGAACATGTATATATGTATAGTTAGTTAGCTCCAATTTCTATGGATAGGGATTCAGTCAGATCGCGACTTTTTCACATGATCGGCAACAGCCCAAGCCGAGGTTCGGCCACTTTGGCACCCTTGCAGCTTGTTGCCTAGCTTTCGCTGCTGAGTGCCTTCAGCGCTCGCCCCAAAACCCGGTGAAACTGTAAAAGCCATCTGAGGCTCGACGCTCTTATAGCTTTTTTTTTTTTTCTGAACTGACTACACTGTTAGCCTGAGGGGCCCTGGAGCCTTTACGGCTTTTACAGCTTTACCGGGCTTGGGGGCGAGCGCTTAGGGCACTCAGCCACGAAAGCTAAGCAACAACATCCGAGGGTGCCAAAGTGGCCGGACCTCGGCTCGGACTGTTGCGCGTATGCAATTAAGTCGCGATCTGACTAATTCCCTATCCGTAATTCGATCTAAACTAACTATACATATATACATGTTTCTGCCCCCTGGGAGGAGGGAAGGAACATGTGTATGTGTATTTAGTGGTTTGAAAATTGTTGTCTAATGTAACTAGGCAAAAAAAGAAAAAAAAAAGGTCCCTTACAGAACCTATGTACCTGTGTGTTGTGCATGTGTGTATAATGCAGTGTCATGTATGGCTGTGAAAGCTAGTGATTGTACAGTCACTTTTATCGCGCGAGCGGCTGCTTGGCTCAAGGGCTCCATGCCGATGGATCGGACCTAGGCTTGAGTTGCTGCAGAGGAGGGTGGTCGTGGCGGGTGTGCGGGAGCGAAGTTAACCGTACGTCCCCTGCGGAGGGAACGGTGGTTTAGCGGGCGTGGGCGCGAGCACGCATATGTTGCGGAAGCGGACGCGTAGAAATTGTTAGCTTTCTCAATGTCGTCATCGGGATCGACAAAGAGATTTCGCGGACGGCGTTTATAACGTTTGGCAACGGGGATCGAGTTGTCTGGGACGTAGTTCACGGTGGATTATACGAGCGGGTTGGGATGATTCGAAGCGCTATCGAAGTATCTCCTGGTGAGATATTTCACATAGGCTTCTATCGAGGGAAGCCTCATGTCCCTGTGCAGGTCCATGTTCCTAACGAAGGCTGGAGGGTCAAGCAGGCGACGGAGAAACCGATTTTGGACTCTTTGCATGCGGGCAAAGTTATGTTTGGACATATGTGCGAACGCGGCGCAGCTATATGTCAAGATCGGACGTACGCACATCTTGTAGAGTGTGAGCTTATGTCTTAAGGACATTTTGCTTACCGAACTGAGCAAGGGTCGCAAGCGGGAAAGGATCCAGATGGCCCTATTCCTGACTATAGTAACGTGTGCGTTGAAGTTAAGCTTCGAGTCGAGGGTGACACCCAGATATTTAGTCTTGGTGGCCCAAGGGATATTCGTACCGAATAATGAGAGGGGTCTTACCGTGCGTGCTAGTTTGCATGTATGCGGTTCAAACATAATCGCGGCGCTCTTTACCGGATTAATAGCTATTCGCCACGTTCGAAACCACTCCCCGAGAGTGGTTACGGCACGTTGGACTGCGCAGGCGAGATTTTTTCTATGTCTGTTTGACGCGTATATGACTGTGTCGTCAGCGTAGAGCCCTACCTCGACCCCGGGGGGCTTCGGGAGGTCGTTGACGTACAGATTGAAAAGGCAAGGCGCCAGAATGGAACTTTGTGGGACGCCTGAGCGTATAGGGTGGGCGGTAGATAGTACTCCTTCCACTCGGTAGTGGAAGGTGCGGTCGCGTAGAAAATCGTGAACTAGATGAACTAACCTATCCGGGACTTCTAATTGATGTAGCTTGTGGACTAGTCCAGCATGCCAGACCTTATCGAAGGCCTTAGCTACGTCGAAAAAGACCGCAAGCGTACGGGCGGGGGCGATACTACTTTTGGCAAAGTTGCTCGTGATGTGCTCCGTGAGGCGGTGCACTTGATGTGTACACGAGTGTCGGGCGCGAAAACCGAACTGTTCGGGAGGGTATAGATTTTTAATATCTATAACGGTTTTGAGACGGTTCAGAAGGAGCCGCTCGTAAAGTTTCCCTAGTGTGTTTAAAAGGCTGATAGCTATCGGGAAGCGAAGCGTTTTTGCCGGGCTTGTGAATACCTACAACTATAGCTTTTTTAAAAATAAATTTAAAAATTTTAAAAAATTTTTTTAAAAATAGCAGTGGCTTATGGCTACATTGAAGATGCAGACCAAAAGAGCTATGAGGTGATCGGGAAGAAGTTTAAGTACTTCATTCCTGATACTGTCGGGGCCAGGGGACTTTCTAGGCTTAAGGCCTTTAATAACAGTACAAATCTCGTCATGCGTGACCGGGGTTAACGTTTCCGCGGGGGGAATCGTCGTTAGTTCCTGAACGGCGGTCTCGATAGTTTCGATGTGGGCAGTATCTACGTTGTCGTAGTTTGGAGAGCACTGGCTCTCCAAGCTTGCGGCAAGGCATTCTGCCTTATCGTCGCTATCGAACGCGGGGCCCCTTTCGAGGGGCGGCATTAAGGCGGTAGCTTCTAACTTCAGAGAGCGGGCGAGGTTCCAGTAAGCCAGATGGGACGGCTTGAGACCCTCTAAGAGGTTATCCCACCGGTGACCTCTGAACTCGTCGATGCGAGTTCTGACCTCTCTCTGAAGTCGTCGTAACCTACGGGTGTTATCCCTCGTTGGATAAGAATCGTGTGCACGTGTCGCGGCGTTCTTTTCCGTGATTAACGCTCGTAAGCCGGGGGGGAGTATAAAGCGGCGATCGTTCGCCGCTTGCACCTCTCTCGAGGCCTCCCTTACACCGGTTTGGAGGTAGTCGACCAGGGAATCGATCGCTAAGTCGGCGTCTGCTGTTGATTCTAATACATCGGGGATCCTAGCTAAGCTGGACGGGGTCGCGTTATCCGTTAGGTAGCGATTTAAGATCGCGTAGTCAACTACTTTGACTTTTGGCGGACTGGTGTTCGGTGACGGCTCGAGTTGTAAAATAACCGGGCGGTGATCGGAGTCTAGTTCGTGTACGACTTCTATAAGTCGTAACCGAAGCGAGACACCTTTGAGGAGGGCTATGTCAAGTACTGTCGGGTGACAGTTATCTTGAAAGTGCGTGGGTTCTAGCGGGGCTATAACGTCAAAGCCGAGCACATCGCATAGCAGATCGAGTATAACCCCGTTAGGGGTGTTACGCGAGTTGTTGAAGTGAGTGTGACCACTATTGAGGTCGCCTGCTATTATGACGGATTGTCCTAGTGAAAGGAGCGCCTCCAGGACTGAAGGAGTCTTTTACTCGGGGAGAGATATGCAGAGACAAGCGTGATTGACGGATGGCCAGTCATGCCTATTCTACAAACTGACACTTCCATATTGGTAAGTGCGGGAGGGTCTATTGGCATGCAATAGAGGGAACGCATGTAGTAGATGAGCGTGCCGCCGCCTCGGGTGGCACGGTCATTTCTAACTATGTTATAATTCGCTATCTTAGGGTCGCGCCTACTGGGTTTTAGAAGTGTTTCTTGTACTAGAAACACGTCTATCTCCCGTTCCCTAAGAAAGGTGGCTACGAGGTCCCGTTGGGGAAAGAGGTTCCGCGCGTTAAAGAAAGATATGTTAAGACTCCTGGGTTTAATTCGAGCCATTTATTACCGGTATCTATTTCCCAGCACGGGACAGACGCAGTAGCGTCGCTGTCATCAGGGGAAAACGCCTGATGGATTCGGCGGGGCCGTACTCAGCGACGCACTGGTCGTATGCCAGTACTTCCTGAGGGTCATGCTCGCGGAAGAGCATGACCATGTAGTCTACGCCGCGGCGCGTGCTAGCGGGCGGGGGGGCCTGAGCCTTAGTAGGCTGGGGGCGGGGAGTGGGAACCCATGCTGCCTGAGGGGCTCGCATGGCCGGAGGGGGTGCGCGGGGCGCGGGGGTGGCCGCCACCGGGGCGCGGGAAGCGCCCGGGAGGCTGGGCAAAGCTTCTGGCGTGAGCAGAGGCATGGGCTGACTGGTGGCGGCGGGACGTGCCCTTTGAGGAGGGGTGTGTCGCTTTTGCCTTGGGCGCGTAGGGCGCGTAGGACGCGGGGCACGGGGACAGCCGCGATAGTTCGCGGGGTGACCCGCGTTGCCGCATAGCACGCAGCTCGGAGGGGTAGACGACTCCCGAGTGCGCGTGCACTTGCTCGTCGCGTGGTCCCCGAGGCACTTAACGCACCTGGGACGGAGATGGCAGTTGCGGGCCAAATGCCCGTACAACTGGCAGTTGTGGCACTGCGGAGGGCTGCGGTTTTTGTGTGGGGGCTCTACGGCTATTCCGGAGAGCTCGCACACTTTCCTCACATTAAAGATGGCTCTGCCCTCGGGGGTCAGATCCAAGATAACTACGACCATATCTAATGGTCGTTTTTTGGATTGTCTGCCGTGCATTCTCTGCACTTCGCGGACAGAGAGGGCCTTCGCTAAGAGGTCAGTTTTGACCTCCTCGCGCGTGATTTCCACCGGGATGCGGCGGATTACAACCCGGAGGTGACGCTCATCCTCTAGGGTGTACGAGTAGTAATGTAGGTTGCTTGCTCGGAGCAACTTTGTGAACTGACGGTGTTCGTCAGAGGTAGTTAATTGAACTCGGATACCGTTGGCCGTGTTAGTGGCCGAGGTATAGTTGATTTTCATGTCATTTAGTTTTTTCGATAGATTAGTCCAGACCGACTTGTCTTGTACTACAACCGGCGGAGGACGACGCGCCTTTCTACCGGCAAAGGTACCGGCAGGCGCTGAGGGCGCTGCGGAGCGGGGGGCGTGGCTATTAAGCCCGGTTTTCTGTGCCTTTTGTGGGCGAGACTGAGTCTCCGGAGACTCGTGACGCGAACGCGTTGCCCGTTTGGCGGGCTTGTTTTTTTGAACGAGGGTGAAGCCCTCGTTGTTTGTAGTGGTTTCGGCATCCATAACATCGGAGCCGGGTTCGGGATCCGGACTAGCGGGCGAGTAGCTATTATTCGTAGCTACTAGCGTCGGCGTGTCCGCTTCGGGAACTAACGACGCGAACGAGTTTGTTGTTTGCAGCGCAGAGGGCGCTGGGATCGCGGTTGTATTGCCCGGGGAACGCGAGCGTGATGATGGCCGTTTGTACGGCGTCTGACGGTGAGCGCGGGGTCCCGTTGAGCGGGAGCGCGAGGCGGACTTTTTCTTGTCCGTCGCGTGGGGCGCGGCGGGGTCGCTGGGGGCCTCGGTGACCTGTGCGACAGCAACGGCGGGTTGCGCGGCCGCGATGGCTCTATTGTAATCCGTCCAGACCGACGGATGCAAGCTCGTTGCGAACGCTTTGAAGCGTTCAAAATCATTATAGTTTGCCATTCCGGCGGTGGCGGTTGGGCGGGCGGGGGTGAAGTTAAACCTCCCTGCCTCTCCGGCAGGGGGGTGCGCCGAGTGAATTTAAACGGCTATCCCGAGCCGTGCAAAGGGACCTGCGGGTCACGGTGTAATGACTCGCAGGAAAAGAACCTACCGGGCCCTACGTGGAGGTCCCTATCAAGCCCGAGGCAGAGAACGCAGCCGGTATAAATACCTAGCTACGCCCAAACAGACACTCTGGGATGGATGTGTAGCAGGATCGGTAGGGTGGGAAGGAGACACTTGGGGCTTGACTATGACTCTATCAAGGGCCAAGATTCCCAAGCCCGGCCAAGTACTGTCGTTTGCCTCTGAAGGAGGCAACCGAGGGGCGCTTGGGTCACGCACCCACTTGCCTTCTGTTTACACCGAGAGGTTTCCGGCAAGCGACCACTAAAGTGTGGATTTCGTCAAATAGAAATAATTGCACTTAAAAGTGCAGTTTGTGTTTGTGTAGCGTACAGAAAAGTACGCGGCACAATGGGTGCGAGGGAGACGGCGATATGCAGGTGCGCAGCAAAACCGGTCGGTCGTAAAAGGTCACAAAGGCGGCAGAGAGCGGTCGTAAACACGTCCGTTCCCGCCGGCGGTCGTGATCGATCTCCGCGAGTAGGGTTTACAGAGCTCCTTGGGGAAGGGAGTTTCAGGGTCGGCTACACGCTAGTGATAATGCGTATTGTCTTACAAGCATTTTTAGGCTACAGTAGCCGCTTACCATCAGGCCACCTTAGTTGTATGAAAAAACATACAGATTTAGATTTCCATAATGAGAATAAAACATTAAAATTTCAATATTTTTATTTATTCTTTAGTTACAATAAAATATACAAAAGTAAGTTTACCTTCCTTAACATAATTTGTAGGTCACTTGATTTCAATAAAGCCACCTTCATAAATCCCATCTGGTGATCCTGATATGACAGGGTAGTTTTTTGACAACATTTGAGCACTGTTCTTAATAATTTTACCTACTTTAATAATACCCTTGAGAAGCAATAGGTACATTTCATGCTAGGGTAATAATTGCTTCTCCTTCTTTATTTACTAGGCATTAATATGACTGCATACTACTTTACATGTGCCTAACTTATAATCAGATTAAATTTTATATTTCACTATGCACATTTTCCAATTGCGTTTAAGCTGTATCTAAAATAAATTTAACCAATTAGTAAGATTGTAGGTTGGGTTTACGACAAAAGATTTTGTTAATATAACCTTAAACTAATAAATAAATAGTTCGTTTTTATGAGGTTGTCAGTTCTAAATTGTATTTTTTTAATTTCAGTTGCTTATATTCTTGGGTTTTTGGTTGTGATAACATTAAACTAGGCAATTTAATAGTTTGAAACCATCAAATAATCGAAATAACGGTGCAGTGATGTCATTCGCTGTGATTGGTGTTGGATTGCTAATATTTTATATTTTTATTTTAACAGATGTATGTTCATTTCGCTTTTAATATAAATATAAAAAAATATTTGAGTCTTTGTAACTTATTTCATTATTTAAAATTAATATTTCAGTGTATCATTTTATAAGAACTTTATCTGTATATAACTTTATTCTTATACCTATTAGATTTGGATACAGCCGCTAGATTGGTTGACGTTTATTTTTAACGCTACGTTCCTTAGAGTCGTTGTCGTTTTTCACGTGATTTCGTTTCCGTTATATTGAAAATGAAACTACTCGCACGCCATCTATTGTAAATTGGTTTTACTAGTACAGAAACCTTCGTGGATTTGTCCACAACTACGAAACTTTATTCGCAACGAATGTTTTAGGAACGCATACAGGACGACCAAAAGAAAACAAAGAAGTATTGCTGTATTCGCAATGCGTAAGATGGCTACAGCTAAGTTAGGTTACCACGATACGATATTTTTCCAAGCCCGGGTGAAGCTGTAAAAGCCGTCTGAGGTTTCAGGGCTCATATTGCTAATAGTATAGTCAGATCGAATAAAAACTATATTTTTGTGATCGATACTATATTTATACTAAAAGGGGCAGATCGAGCAATTTACGACATGGAAATATCATGAAGTCCACGTTCACCAAGTCGCTAACACAGAGTGCATTTATTAAGAAAAATTATAAAATACATGAAGATCCCACAGCTATTCCGGGAGCTTACAGCTTTTGAAAAATTATTTTAAACACATTAAATGTTGAAAATAATACCCGTGAATTAATATTTTATTAGTAATAAAAAAATATTTTAGGTATAAAAATAGACCGTGTTATGATTTTAAAAAGAATACTAAACACATAAAAGGATACCTAATAATGCACAACAAATTTACTTTTTATTACAGTGCTTTTGAAATTAAAAAATATTCAAAAAAAGAGTGTGCTTAAGACCGCACGGCAGAAGTGAAAACTTCATAAAGACAATTATTACGTATGAATTGAATATACTAAACACAGCGACACAACAGCGAAGAGCAGCTGATTGTATCTTTGTTCGCTCGGGTACACTCGGCGGTCCTGAGTTCACCCGATCGAGCCTGTCTCACCTCAGAGCGTGACGGATCAGCCTAACTTACTACCTACGGAAAATCTGTGTGCAGTGCGCCAAAAGAAGTTTTCACATCGTAAAAAAAAATCGTTTAAGTGCATTGAAATCGCTGTAGACCAAAGTTATAATCGGTGTCAGAAAAATTCAAGTATTCAAGCTAACTTTGTTTATGAAATATAAGTCTCACAGATGCACTGTATCACAGGAATTTTTGAATTTTAAACGTGCTTTAAAATTCAATTAATTAATGGAGACAGAAAAAAAAATTATTTATTAATCATATATTAATAATTGGTCTCCGCTGCGTTTCAACTAGATACCGTGCTACCTACAAACAATAGCTTCTAGAATAAGTCTACTTACGACTATTTAAAATGAAGCTTGTTAACGTGACAATATTGTCTGTATAACACCGACTCGAGTATGTCAATTCGGCTTAGTTTTGATTTCCGCTTTATTATAGTACACCGACGGTATCTAGTTGTAGAAGCATGGAAACCATCTATGTTATTTACATTTAATTATAACGAAACAAACTGTAACAACAACAAGATGGCCGTTGTATTTATACTATGCGTCTCAAATGAGATAAAATCGTGTACGCGCCAACTTCAATACCTACTTGATAAAATTGTACTGTCAGCAATACAAACATAAAAAAGGTATGTGTGGAGCGGTTCACACGTGTCAGAACTGAACCCTTCAGAGAAAAATATGTTCTTTATTAAGAATTCTTTCTTTAAATATCCTAAATCAGAGGGATTCGAAATATTGACCACTCGTGCGTAATGCGTGTGAGACGTCTGGTCGTCTCACAGCACTAGACCAATCCGACGACGATCAAAATCATAAAAATCAGGACTTGCATTAACCGTGCATAATGTATGTATGTATGTAGGCTAGATGTACATGGAAGCTTGTTTTGCATTTCATAGAGTTACAAATCACAACGGTGCGAAATAAGTTTTCACTTCAAAATAAATATATATGTTTTTGAAGTGAAACTTCTTATGCGACTTCCAACATGGTTGCGTTAAACGTTTAACGCACATTATCGGTCTCTCCACTTTGTGTGAGCCAGAGCAAAAGAGCAATATATTACCGGTCTCTCCTCTTTGTGTGAGCCAGAGCTAGAGAGCAAATGTCGGTGTGTATGTAAATTGCACAATGTTTAATACTTGCTTGTATTTCAGCATTTAACGTGTGTTAGTATATGTGAAAAGTACGTGAGCTAATACTATTGTACACTGTATGCGGCTGCGTATTACAGCTTTTTAGTAAGAAGTCTTATGTAACATATTTTAAATAAAATATAAAATTAAATAAATATAAAATATCTTTTAAAATGAAGTTTCACTTCTATCGTGTGTGAATCGCTTTGAATTTACATATATCATAAATAATTTACTTACAGTTAATAACATAGAAAAAATCGAAACAATTCGTGTAAGTAAATCTAAGTAGAAACATTAAAAAAATTGTAATGCTCCTTTACCGCACAATTCATTTATCATTTAAAAATTTCTAATTTCTGTTATTAATTAATTTTAACAAAAATATAAGCAATTGTATTTTTTACATTTGTTACCGGTCATGTGACATACCCACAGCATAATTCTTACATGTTATTGTTTTTCCGACCGTACATATTTTACTTGAAGTTGCATGCGTAATTGCGAAGCAAGATCGCGGTTTGACAGTTCACTTCTTATTTGAAACGCATAGTACCTACTTAAAATTTTACATTTTACGCCTTAAAGATCTGTACACAACAGCTGCTTTCTGAGTCAAACTATCGACTGAATCCATAAATATTTTAGATGATAAGAAATTGTTAATTGCCCTCATTAGTGTTTTAGAGTTTATCTCGTAGACTATAGAAGGTTTTTCATTTCGAAAATGTATTACTTCAGGTTCTGAAAAAGAGATTTAATCATGTTGAATTTCATGCTTAAACTTTAACGTTTTAATAAGGGCGCCGCAATGCCCAATATTCCAGTATCAACTCAGTAATGGAAAAGCTGCTAACGCATCAGTGTAGCCTATGGTTGTTCTCGCCTACAGCTACAGCTGTACAGCCTACAGCTTGCCAGAGTGTTTGATTTCCATGGTTACTGCTCCGCTCCTTAGGGCCATAGCGAGAACTTACATAGAAATTTAACTTTCCTAAATAAATAGGCGTTAAAGAAATTTTTAAATCTGACTGGTAGTTCCAGAGATTAACGCAGTCAAACAAACCAACAATCTTTTGATATTTATAAATTAATCATTGCCATTCAAGTCGATGTAATGTGACGCACGCCCTCTTGCTTCTGAATAAATCTTCTGATAAAATGAAGCAAATCTTATTAGGAGGCTCTAGGATTTTGTATGAAAATTACAGAAATTTTCGAAATACATTCATCCATCTCGGAAGCCGTCTAATTTATTTTTATTTTCTACTTAATGTTCCTCCAAAAGTTCGGAATCCGTATCATTTATCGCCACTCACAGTTTCCCCAAAGGTCCTAGGATAAATACAGCCTATAAAAATGTACAGAAGGAACTACAAGGTGTGAATACTAAGATAATAGGTAAAAGAGGAGCGTGGAAGGAGATAACATATTACGTCGACCCTACTTAGGATAAGGATAACAAGAAACCTTGCAAAGAGTTCTAACATTCATAAAATTAGCATTAAAATGGGTTTTTAAAGAAATCTCGGGCTCATATGATTAGCACGAGAAAAAAAATCATTTAAAAAAGGATTATACTCACTTATATCGAAGTTTTTGGCATTTGCCCTAAATACTGCCTTACTATAATTTTTTGCTAAATCAAACAAAGCTTTCTCGATTCCTTTAGCACTAAGAATATTAGACACCGGTTTTTCACTGACTTCTTCACTTTCATTAGTATTTGATCCAGTCGATTCTTTTGCATTATCTACCAGTCTCTCTTCATTTCTTCTGACATTGTTATCATCCTTGGCTCGCATTTCATAATTATTTGAATCGGTGAATTGGTTTCTAACAGTTAACTTTTTTGCGATTTCGTTGAATTTACCAGCCGCTACAACTTTATGTATGATCACGTCTATGTTCGAATGATTGTCGTCTTTCTTTCTCACCTGGAGTAAGACGTATGTGTTCGCTTCTATTATCAAAGTAATGATACCTGGAAAAGAAATTCCAGTAAACAGTCAGCTTCAGAGCTTCCATTCTACCGTCGACCATGGCCAAATATTCTAAAGAGCTACTCAATCTAATTCCCTCCTCTCCTTTCCAAAACAGAACCACATGCGCTGCGCTTCGGAACGACAGTTTTACGGTGACCTCGAACTAAAAATTTCTATGTTTTCTTTGCCGTACCGTGACACTGTGGAACCATCTACCAGCCAATGTGTTCCCTCCTTTTTATGACATCGGGTCCTTCACGCGTATCGTGAAGAGATATTTATGGAAGCCGACATGACAGCGGCGACCGCTGACGGATTTCCGATCTCTTGGTGGTAGCCGTTTTGTTTGGTTTGTACCACCATATTGATTTTGATTGGATGTACTTATCACCAGGGACAGGGCCGTCAATGTATCGAGCTTGGACTTTAAAAAAAAAAGTTTGATATGTTCGCTTGTTGGATTGTTGGATAATTTTAATGAAATTTCGCTTGTAATGAAGCAGTGTAGCTCAGTGGTGGCATGTACGGACATGTACGGCTCGAACAAAGAAATTTTCTACGTCGTATCTTTGCCGTACTGTGAGGCTGTGGAACTGTCTTCTGGCCAGTGTTTTTCCCTCCTACCTAAAACATGGAGTCCTTCAAACATAACGTGAAGAGACATTAAAGAAGGCCGGCATGACAGTGGCGACTATTGATGGATTATAAATCCCTCGGTATTGGCCGATATTATTGGATTTCACTGTGCTAACCATCAGGTACAGTGTAGTAACTATGCCGTGCTTCGCTAAAAATACAAGAAATGCGTCGTTCGACGCGAGTTCAAATCCCTTCAATGAGCTTGAGTTTTCGATGAAGTAAAACAACGTCATAAGACCATAGCATGGTAGTCTTCATCTAATGCCCGCCTGGTTAGCTACTATCTTCAAGTTGGCTTTTATCTAATAGGATATTTATCAGACCAACCAAGAAAAATTGCATATGTACAAACAGCCCTCTAAATTGAAATCGAAAATTACTAATTATAAAAATGTACTCACATATTAAAAACAAGAAATAACTCATAGTTGTTATTTGACACAATACAAAAGTATTTAACGACTTTCAATAAATATAATCTTAATGTGAGAAAATAATTATTTATCTTAAATTTTCATTTATTCACAATTATGATTAGAGATATGAGTGAAAGTAATTATTATTTTGTACATTTACATTCTAACGATTTTTAATTAATCACCGATATAATTTTGTTTCCATATTCTAGCTTTTTTTATACTACAAAGGTGGCAAATAAGCAAACGGCCCGCCTGGTGGTAAGCGGCTACCGTAGCCTACGGACGCTTGTAATACCATATGGTAGATATAACTAGCGCGTTGCCGATCTTGAACCCTCTATCCCAAAGAACTCTAAATATCCTACTCACCGCAGGGGCACAACACTAGGTTTTTTGGCTGGTTATCTTCTGAAGGGTGGGGGTGGAATCCCTACAATGAGCCTGAGCTTTCGGTGAAGGAAAACATCGTGAGGAAACCAGAGCATGTTGGTAGGGCATTTTCTAATGACCGCCTGGCTAGTTACCACCTTCAAGTTGAAAATCTGTCGCCAAACACTAATAGGTGTGTTCCGGCAGCTGCACTTGAGAGCCAGTCTTCCACTAGGTTTAGCCTGTTATCATCTTAGGCCACATCGTCACTTAACATCCTGTTAGATTGTGGCCACTACGCCAAACCTACAACTATAAAAAAGGTATTCCACCAGTAGAGACAAATCTCTAAAAAAATGTCTCTGTGCTCACCTCTCTTTGAACCCACCCTTCCATTGGAGCTCTAGAAACTCTATTCGCCGCAGGAACACAAGGTAGCTGCGATCTTCTGAAGGGTGAAGGCGTTGTAACAGTCGGACTGCCGTAAGTCCGCAAGTGCTGCAAGCTTAGGCTCATTGTAGGGATTCAAACTAACGTTGTATATATAAAGATAGCATTAATACTTCGTTAAGGGCACTATCCATCGAAAAAATTTGAATATCTCATGAGGAAAGCAGATTCACCCGATTGTAATATATGTGGAAAGATTGATGATGTGCATCACCTACTGATGGAGTGTGTCAAGAACAAGATCGAAAGGGAGTCGCTGGTGAATAGCATAAATTTGAACTGTCAAGATATAGGTGTTTTGCACAGCATTTTGGCAAAACATAAATCAGATGATGCCAAGATGTTGTATGACCTTGTAGTGCTATCTCATCAGCGACTCTCTTGATTGGATGTTATAAAGGATGGGGTACAATGGGACTGATATATTCGGTAGAATAAAAGTCCCAAAAACAAAAAAAAAACTCCCGTTGGTTGACGCGGTGTCCGTCGTACACGCTGCCGCTAAGAAAGGAATAGCGAGCGATGATATTATGTGTAATTAAATGTCGCCGGCAGCGCACATATTTGCAATACGCTGCCTAAATTTTAATAAATTGTATAAATAACTAAAAACAATACATCTGCTATGTGTACAATACATTATCTTGATATTCTTCTATATCTATCTAAAAATATTATTAAACTCAACGTCTCTCTGTCTGGTCATGTTATCATCATCATCATTACATTACATAGTATAAAACAAAGTCGCGTCGCTCTGTCCGTCCCTATGTATGCTTAAATCTTTAAAACTACGCAACGGATTTTGAAGCGGGTTTTTAATAGATAGAGTGATTCAAGAGGAAGGTTTATATGTATAATACATACATAATATTGTAGAGAAACACTGATAAATTTAGAGGTTTCTAATGTGATGTCGTAAATAAATACATTTTTTGCGCTTACATTGCAAACGCTGGCTGAACCCCACGAGATAAATCAAAATAATGTACCACAGTATTTTGCATCTTAAAAAGGTCAACAAAAAAGCCCGCGATGGTATATGTCTATCTCTGAAGGATAACCCACAATAACCATTTTTTATCCTTTACATTTTACGGGAAAAAATGGCTTATTTACGAAGTGATTTTAAGCAATAAAGCATTAATCCTTATCCAATTAAGTACCTTAAATACATTGTCCATCTAATATAGATCAATATAGCCCTTTACAGCATGTTATTTAAATGAATATTTCCAAAGATATTACAGATTTAAAATGCAGAGACATAGCAGTGCGGCACGGCGCGGTGGTATCGGCCCTATATACCATGGTCAATTATATGTCGCTCTTACAAGCTCTTAACCTCTGAATTAAACATGCTTGTATTGTCCAATGACAAAAAAGCTGTAAACGTTGTTTAAGTACATTCTGTAGTAGGTAGGTATATACTTAGTATCAGCATTGCACCCGTGCGAAGCCGGGGCGGGTCGCTAGTAGGATATATTTTGTAAGATAAAGTAACATACGAAATAGGCAGTGAAGATAATAGTGAACCAATTCGAAAAAAAGACACCTTTGGAACGCTTAAATAAATGCCTTACGCTGAGTAAACCTTTAGGATATATTCCTACAAAAATGTCAGAAAATGTCTTCTAAGGATCACCCAAAATAAGTTTTTTTATCCTGCGTCTGTTGAGCGGGGGCAGCACGATTCGCGCGTGCGCTCGACCGACGGCATTCTGTAGTCGACGGGAGCGGAGTCATAGTAACGTATATGTCAAGAAAATTCAAAAACCAAACCATATCTTCGTGAAAATATCAACAGTTATAAATGTTTTGTTGATAATCGCTTGAATTATTTCAATTCGCTCCTACATTCATAAAATGAAACAACAATTGTGTTAAATTTTTTTTTGTGTATATTTTAATTAAAAAATGAATTGGGTTTCATTAGTTATATTTTTTGGTAAGTCTGATTTTAATATTTCATTTATTTCTATAATTTGACGTCTGATTTTTAAAGTTATATGGTTTAATCTACTATTTAACCCACGCTTTGCTGTCGCTGAGATATTTTTATAAATATATACTAATTGATAATAGTCATACAAGTTTTTACTATTTATCGTTATAGGTTTGGCGTAGTGGCCACAATATCACCTGGCGTTAAGTGACGATGTGACCCAAGATGATAACACGATAAACTTAAGACTGCAGCTGACGGAACACATCTATCGGTGCTTGGCGACAGATTTTCAACTTGAGGGTGGTAGCTAGCCAGACGGGCATTAGAAAAAGCCCTACCACCATGCTATGTTTTCCTTCACTGAAAGGTCAGGCTCATTGCAGGGATTCGATCTCACGTTATTCGACGCGAAGTCGTACACGCTACCACTGAGCCATCATTGCTTCAAATCTATGATTATTAGGCACAACGCGAAACTTGATTACGTTCTCAAAAATTTAGTTTTTCTATGAAATTTCCTGGTAACTCAGTATACGTTTACATTCCGTTCCATTTATGTGTACGTACGATAGATGTGTATTTGTGCCCCTTACAAGAATGCTTTTCCTATCGTATACTAAGTTACGTTGAAGAATTTTGTTAGAAAACACATATATAGCTTTTCGCTGTAAGTAGCTTCCTTCCTATTTAGCTTCACTCCCATGTGCTCTTTGATAGAACCTTTGATCTTAAGAATTTAAAAAAAAAAATTAAAGAAAAATTACCTCTTTAAATGTAGGTATATTAGTTGATTGACCCATATATTTCTTTATGCGTTATGAAACAAGTAATGACAGTTATAGGAAACAGTTCGCGATTACGTTGCCAAGGCGACGTACGCCGGCGCCTCGCCGCCCGCGCCCATGACACAGAAAAAATCTCGCCTGCGCAGTCCAACGTGCCGTAACCACTCTCGGGGAGTGGTTTCGAACGTGGCGAATAGCTATTAATCCGGTAAAGAGCGCCGCGATTATGTTCGAACCGCATACATGTAAACTACCACGCACGGTAGGACCCCTCTCATTATTCGGTAGGAATATCCCTTGGGCCACCAAGACTAAATATCTGGGTGTCACCCTCGACTCGAAGCTTAACTTCAACGCACACGTTACTATAGTCCGGAATAGGGCCGTCTGGATCCTTTCCCGCTTGCGACCCTTGCTCAGTTCGGTAAGCAAAATGTCCTTAAGACATAAGCTTACACTATACAAGATGTGCGTCCGTCCTTTCTTGACATATAGCTGCGCAGCGTTCGCACATATGTCCAAACATAACTTTGTCCGCATGCAAAGAGTCCAAAATCGGTTTCTCCGTCGCCTGCTTGACCCTCCAGCCTTCGTTAGGAAATCTCGTTTGTCGATCCCGACGACGACATCGAGAAAGCTAATAATTACTACGCATCCGCTCCCGCAACATATGCGTGCTCGCGCCCACGCCCGCGAAATCACCGTTCCCTCCGCAGGGGACGTACGGTTAACTTCGCTCCCGCACACCCGCCACGACCGCCCTCCTCTGCGGCAACTCAAGCCTAGGTCCGATCCATCGGCATGGAGCCCTTGACACAAGCAGCCGCTCGCGCGATACAAGTGACTCTACAATCACTAGTTTCACAGCCATACATGACACTGTATTATACACACATGCACAACACACATAGGTACATAGGTTCTGTAAGGGACCTTTTTTTTCTTTTTTTGCCTAGTTAGAGTAGACAAAAATTTCAGACCACTAAATACACATACACATGTTCCTTCCCTCCTCCCAGGGGGCAGAAACATGTATATATGTATAGTTAGTTTAGGTCGAATTACGGATAGGGAATTAGTCAGATCGCGACTTAATTGCATACGCGCAACAGTCCGAGCCGAGGTTCGGCCACTTTGGCACCCTCGGATGTTGTTGCTTAGCTTTCGTGGCTGAGTGCCCTAAGTGCTCGCCCCCAAGACCGGTAAAGCTGTAAAAGCCGTAAAGGCTCCAGGGCCCCTCAGGCTAACAGTGTAGTCAGTTCGAAAAAAAAAAAAAAAAAAGCCCGCGCCCTCGCACCCGTGTACGCGTCCTAAACGCGGCTGCGCGTAGCAAAGGTTAGGGGTGTCCATTTAAAAAAAATATTGATATTTATATTCGATGTAAAATACCGGATCCTAGTATCGATGTTTATCGATATATCGCTAGAAAACATCGATATTTTTTCAATATCGAATACTTTCCACAAAAGTTTAATATTACCTTTTTCCAGTGAAACGCGCAATTTTTGGTTCTTGATTTTGTATGTGTGAATGTAGAATCAGAGACCAGAGTAATATAGCTAAACTAGTAGTATAATAATAGTGATTTTCTATGAGTGTTACTTGAATAGAATTGTATTAATATGATAGTAGTGAGATGACTGAGATGTGGCTGTAGTGTCACATTACTATTGAGTTAATTTGTTTACAATTTTAAAAACTAAATGAAAAATACAATAAAGAAATTATTTGTAGCAATGCACGTAAGTAATGCTATGTAACATATCGAATAACTACTTACTTCATTATGATGATATAGCATTTATAAAAATAAAATAGGAAATATATTTATTATTATGAAATGTATGATAATATAAAATATCATTATGTTATATCTTCAAAATAAAACACTGTCACAAACGAGTAGAGGTTAGGTCCGAAAACATAATAGAAATATATTACATTCCTTTACAACTTCGAACTAGCTATCAGATGATGCGTTAACTCAGTTATTTTAGGGTAATTAATTGTAGTAGCAAGTAAAAGTCTTACATAAACTTGTCTTAGATAAACAAACAAAACAATGATTTAATTGCGTTATAGCCAACCAAACAGCAGAAGACGATGCAAGAAGAATGAGAGTGAGTGAAAGTAAATATAATGATGATTGGATGGTCGATCGATCTGTCAGGATAGATCAGGTAATTAAGTTGGTCACTCACAGATATCACTAGCTTAATGAAACTTATTTAAAATTGAAATCATTAAGTTGTGTTAAAATTATTGTTATCAATAGATTCGAAAAAGAGGAAAATATTCGATGTTTCTATTAAAAAAAATATCGATATATCGAATACAATAAATGTTTGTCAAAACATCGCATAAATACGATATATCGTAATGAAAACATCGATTTAATGCGATATATCGATGTTAAGTGAATATCCCTAGCACAGGTCGCACTAGTTGACCGCGAGACATGACGCGATATAAACGAACACCCATACTTTGCACCTGGCCGCGTGTCGTAACGAAAATGCCTAGATACAATAATTGTTTTGTGCCGCTGCTCGCAATCAGCATCACACAGTGTATTTTTACACCTATCACCCGTCTGGCTAGCTACAACCCTCTAGTAGAAAATCTGCCGCGAAGCACTTATAGGTGTGTTCCGGCAGCTGCACTTGAGAGCCAGTCCTCCTACAAGTCTTGGGCCACATCGCCACTTAACATCAGATGAGATTGTAGCCACAACGCTAAACGTATAACGAATTAAAACTCACAATCTAAAGTATAACTTCTAAAGCGCGTAAATATACAAAAATGTTTGTCTTATCTTTAAAGAAAGTCAATGAACCGTCAATGAACAATATTGAACAGACGTACCATGAAATTGTGGAACCTCCGTCTTATGACATCGAGTCCTTAAAGCGTTTTTTTTTTCGAAAAACTATACTGTTTGCCATAAGGGCCCTGAAGCCTCAAACGGCTTTTACAGCTTCACCAGGGCTTGGTGGCGAGCGCTTAAGGCACTCAGCCACGAAAGCAATGCAACTAGTTCCGAGGGTGCCAAAGTGGCCGAACGTCGGGTCGGACAGTTGCAGCGATTGCATATAAGTCGCTATCTGGCTAATTTCCTATCATTCGATCTAACTAACTATACATATATACCTGTCTCTATCCTCTGGGAGGAGGGGAAGAGACAAGTGTATATGTATTTAGTAATCTGTCAAATTTTGTCTAGACTAACTAGCCTCAAAAAAAGAAAAAAAAAGGTCTTTTACAGAACCAGTACCTGAGTATCCTTAAAGCATAACGTGAATAGATACTTACGCAAGCCGACATGACAGCGGCGACAGCCGATGGATTTCGATCTCTCGGTGGTCGCCGTTGTGTTTGGATTGTACTGTGTTTAACATCAGACTAGTGCAGTCAATTTGTTTGTCGAGCTACTCTAAAAGAACAATATACATATATCCACTTTTTAGGGATCTGAAGTCAACAAGGGATTCTTTTACCATGTCCGACCGCGTGTCTGCGTCTTAGCTCAGAGATTCTTAATACTAGGAAGCTGTAATTTGGTATAGATAAAAATGTACTCACGCCGACAAAATAGTAAAAAAATCTTGAAAAAAAAATCCGTATTCTTCTCGTCTATCTCTTAGTGTGGGATAGGTCATTCAAAAATGTTACGGATGATTGAAAATCATTTCTCAATTTAAGGATCCATTTGCGAAATATTTAGCTTTAAAATGCTAATTTTTGTTAGAGTCAACTGTCCCTCCCCTGCTACGTAGATGTTTGTCTTTAGATAAATAAAATCACGGCCGTATTATATATAACGAAGTTAAAAGGAAAACTATCACAGCTAATTAGGGTTTACAATTTAATAGTCACCCAACTCATAAAATGTACTTGGAGAAGTAATTCCATGAATTCCATTGAAAAATATTTAAAGCCCCCTGCATATTGTGACGGGCAACTACGGAAGACTACTGGACGTGCCTCGAAACACACTTGGCAATTTTTCTTACGTTAATTATTGTATTTAATTTTCTACAGCATTCGTCAGAGATACTTTACCGAAGAAAGAAACAACATTAAGCCTCGACGCCAGAGTGGACGTTCTCAAAAGGCAAATAGCAGACGAAATAAGACAGAAAAAGAAGCAAATAAATTTCCACATTTCGATTCCAGACGATTTCTCTGATAATTATGAATATGTTGATGTAGAATCTCAACCAGTAACTCCTATAATGGATGACGATGAAAGGAAAATTAAAGGAAAGTTCAAACTGCCTCAATTGAAGACTTCGCCATCAGTAGATAAGAAGACAAAAGGTTGTTTAACTTCTTCTCCTTTTTATTTATGTTATTATGTTCATTCAAAAATCAGCTAACGTCACGTGAATAGACTTTTTTAATTGTTGTACGTTTAGCGTTGTTGCCACAAACTCACCTGATCTTAAGTGACGATGTAGCCCAAGATAGCACGCTAAGCCTTAGTAGAAGACTGGCTCTCAAGTGCAGCTGCCGAAACACACTTATTGGTGCTTGGCGACAGATTTTCAACTTAAGGGTTGAAAAAGCCTTACCATCATGCTATGGTTTCATCGCAATGTCTTCCTTCACCGAAAGTTCAGGCTCAGGCAAGGATTCGGACATCGCGTCATTTGAACTGTCATCTATCGAAGCGATGTCCGTACAAGCTACCACTGAGCCATCATTGCTTCTAATCATAATTCTATAATCATAATTTAAAATATAATATAATATAATATAATATAAAATATAATATATAATCATAATTTATAAATTCATAATTCCTATAATCTTCAAACATAGCTCTAAAAAGATTGTGGCTTTATTGTTAAAACTGTCCAGGGAGTATTAGTGGCAACTTAAAATGCATGTTCCTAGTTATTATTGAAGTGAAAACTTCTTTAGCCGCGTTGAGCACTTTTTGGTAGGGGAAAATCTTATGGGTTCGCGTCACCGACATGATAATGTTAATTGTATATCTATATCTATTAGTATATATATCTATAGCACGTACTGCTCTGGTATCAGACTGGCGCATGCGCAGTGGTCGTCTACATATATATACGTATACACGTATAACACATCGTATATACCTGACCGTGTGCTGTGCGCGTTAGACGCTCTTTGTTTGGATGGGTGAAATCTTGTGAGTTCGCGTCACCGACATGCGTAATTACAGTATATCTGTAGCTATACAGGTGACGTATTATGCAACATTAGTGCTATATCTTTACAAGTATAATTGAATGGATTTAGTAAAAAGTTAATGTGTATAATAATATCCTGCACATTGTTCAAATAGTGTTTGAGTTTGATTATTATCTTTGTTGTTTAATGGAAGAATCACTGCGTTTTTTTTATTATTTTTAATATTCGTATTTATATTGGCGTTTGAAAAAATTCTGAGTTATAAGTTTTCATTTCTATCGGCAGTCCCCAATGACTGGCAATTTTTATTTTATAATGCAGTTAACTTGTGCACAATAACACAACTACACCACGTAAAATTCCGCTCAAAAATATGTAATATAAAGTCAAATAACATAAGCTTATGAATTAAAATACAATAAAATACAAGATAAATAAAGAGCTCCCTCGAAAAAACACCGTTTCATTGTTTGTCTGTCCGTTTGTCTTCTTTTCACGCGAAAACCTTTTATCCGATTAACATGTTTTTTTTTGTTCATAGCTATGTTATCTTGTATTTTGTTATATCTCGTATGGTTTACTCAGCATACCAAGCGTTGAGGCACCAAATACGTCTTTTTTCCGAATTGATTCTTCATTATCGTCACTGCGTATTTCGTATGTTACTTTATCTAACAAAATATATCCTATAACCTGGCCATATGACAAAGCTATGAAATTAATTAAAATATTAAAATAAACAAAAACATGTAAATCGGATTGTTTTTAACAATCTTCAAAACAAGGAGATTCTTAATTCAGTTCTTTTTTTTATGGCCATAACTTCTTAGCTTATGAACCGAAAAAGCGATACCTTGAAGGTGGTTCAATTTTAATTTCATTGGCATTGGACTTTCGACTTCGAAGATGCACCAAGGAACTCAAAATAATTGAAGTTGGACTTATTGTCCGTATTAGCACAGTTATGTTAGCGACTAAGTTAATAGAACATTGGAAACTGACTAAATTAAAAATAAGGCGTGTAAGGGAATCAATAACTAGACCCTTGTTAGACCACCACGACGACTATAAAATTATTATCTACAACAGACTATTTTCATTTAAATGAATTCACCTTTAATGTAAAGTATTTTGTTGGGTGGTAAAGATATGTATTTTGTTGGGTGGTAAAGATATGTATCAGGCTGAGTCACGACCACCATACACATAGTAATAAGCCCGTCACAGTGACTCTCTTTTGGTTGGTCGTGTTTCGTGATCAGCTGCCGAGAGAGTAACAGGCCGATGCTTCAGAGAGGTAGGGCATAGAGAAACTTCTTCGGAGCATTCTCTCTACTTGGGGCAGGCCTGCTGGTGGAATACATCCTACAGAATATCGCAGCCAAGTTGCCTTGCGTGTGTTCCTGCGGTGAGTAGGGTTCCCAGAGCTCCTTGAGACGGGGGTTCAAGGTCAACAACGCGCTAGTCGATACCCTTGGTATATTATAAGCGTCCATAGGCTACGGTAGCTGCTTACCACCAGGCGGGCCGAGGCTTGTTTGACACCTAAGGAGTATAAAAAAAGTGACAGCGAAGACCGCCACTGGATTCCTGATCTCTCGATGGTGTTTATTGTTTTTGGATTTTATTATTTTTACCACCTGGCAAATTAACTACCATGTGCTGCTTTAAAAAAAAAAACAATATTGCAGGCATAAAACATCACGCACGTAAAGGAACACAGAATAGCAAAGAAATCTCCAAAAAAGAGAAAAGAAATAAACAGAACATTCTCCGTTCGAAGCCAATAGACGTCTTCTACCGTCGACAGATAGAGGATATGAATGAACCTTCCGAATGGGCCCATTGTCAGGATCTGATTACCCCGCATTTTAACGGCATGAAGTCTGATATCAAAAGTCTGAAAAGATTGACCAGTAATGACCCTGATGTCACAAGGTTTTTTTTAACATTTTTCTTGTATAAATATATTAAAGATTTTTGGAATTTACTACTTAAGAATCGATTTTTATATATAGCCTCGGTAGTATTACAAAGTATTAAAGTAATATTAAAAATCTGATTCCTTTTTTCAGATTGATTTATTTACTGACCATAAATAAAACAAACTTGTCCAAGGATGAAATTTATTCGATTATGTATCAAATAAGTAACCTACAAATCAGACTTTTCCAATGGGATGTGACTGCTATACATATTCTAATGAATGTCTTAGTAAAAGGTTAGATTTTTTTACATATACATATCTAATATATCATCATCATCATTCATCATTGTAGCCGAAATATGTCCACTGCTGGACATAGGCCTCACCTAAAGATCGACATAACGACCGGTATTATGCTGCCCGCATCCAGCGGCTTCCCGTACGTGGCCGCCACTCGAGAACTCTTTGACCCCATCGGCCATTCGTTACGAGCTATGTGGCCCGCCCACTGCCACTTAAGTCCAGCTATTCTTAGAGATAAGTCGGTGACTTTGGTTCTCCTGCGGATCTCCTAATTTCTGATTCGTTCACGCAAAGAAACTCCGAACATAGCCCTCTCCATTGCCCTTTAGGTGATCTTGAGCTTTCTTATAAGGCTCATAGTCCACGTCTATATAGACCACGTCTCTGAACCAAATCTATACATATAATAAAATTGTCTGTTTGTAATATCAAAGTAACAGGTTTTTACTATCTGCATATGAAAGTATACGCGGCATCTATAGCAAAAAACCCATTTTTAAATGTTTTTGTCTGTCTGTCTTTTTGTTCCGAATAATAGCCAAAATGGTTGGATCCAATTGGACGGGACTTTCACTGGCGGATAGCTGATTTTATAAACTATACATTAGGCTACTTTTATTTTAGAAATATAATTAGGGTTCCGCACAAAAAATAAAAAAGGATTTTTTAGTAGTCCACGTGAGCGAAGCTGCGTGCCCAGCTAGTGTAATATATAAATAAGGAACGTCCGACACAAGTAACCTATTCATTGAGACCATTCCAATGAGACCAAACACAATATATCTGTTGTAAGTTGGTGAAGAGTTAGGTATGCTGCAGCATCAGCTCAATGTTGCTAATGTTCTTCTACCTCTATATTGTTAATGTGTTATCATTGAAGCAACATAATATAAAATTTTGACTCGATCAGAGGTTAGGTCGGAAGATGCTCACATACATTTTTCTAGAAAAGAAATTATGATCTTCAAATGTCTGAACAGATTTTTTTAAGCATAGCTAAGCACACTCTTGATCAAGTCAACTTTCTAACCAAACACACTAGATCAAAATCGGTTCAGTGCTTTGGGATTAAATTAACCTCCGACATGTTGCGCTTACGCACTTTATAATTTCAAATATTTGAGGCGTCATGGGACGGCTGACAGATGGAACCCATCTAAATTTAATCCCATTTTGTCTATTGAAATATCAATTGACGATTCGCATCGATTGACGTGAGTTCGAATCCCTTTAATTAGCTTTTCGGTGAAGGAAAGCATCGTAATGAAATCATAGCATGGTGGTAGGGCTTGTTCTAATGCCCGCCTGGCTAGCTACCACCCTCAAATTGAAAATCTGTCGCCAAGCAACAATAGGTGTGTTCCGGCAGCTGCACTTAAGAGCCAGTCTTCCACTAGGCTTAGCGTGATATCATCTTGGGCCACATCGTCACTTAACATCAGGAAAAAAAATATTTAGATAATTATTTATAAAATAAAACTCATAGATATTCACGAATAACCTATAAGGTTAGTATAAGTAACCACGCTGATACACTAACACTCACTTAAAGTAATGAGTCTGTGTAGTAAAGAGAGAAGCATTCAGTATAAATGATGAGAGGGGAGTGCTGAGTCGGAAAGAGCCGACCAAATGCGACGCTGCCCGAATGGCACGTAGCGACATCTCTTCGGAAGATCAATAATTATAAAAAAAAAATTGCTTTTTTTTCGTATTTTTCATAGCAAACCATTTGATACGCATATCATGGGATTGCAAAAAAAAAACCATCCCGCCATCTCTGGGATTTCGACATATTGGATTTAGACGACGTCACTTCTAACCAGTCATTGTCATCTAAACTTTTTTTATAGGCTAACGTAGCCTATGGACGGTCTAATATCATAGGTATTACTAGCGCGTTGTCGACCATGAACTTCCCTACCCCAAAGGGCTATGGAAATCCATAACATAACATCCATAACATAACACATAATCATTGCGATATTTCATATGGTGGAGGTATTCCACTAGTCGCACTGCCTTAAGTAGAGTGATATCTCAAAATAAATTTCTCTGTGCCTTACTTCTCTTACGAGATTAAACTAAACGTGTATGCAAAAATTTAAGCTCAATCGGTTAAGAATAATTGATTTAAAATTCAGTTGCAATATTTGACCCATACTAACAGGACAAGTTAAAGGGCAAGGGTAAACTGTAAATAATATAGAATAGGCCTGTTGGGGTAACTCCTCACAGAAGGATGGGTGTTCTAACCTGTAGTTATCTTTATTTTAGAATGCACAAGATCTCTGGCAACGTTAGAAAAGTACTTTAAAAAAAATAGGGCAAGTTAAATAAAAATATCTAACGTTTCCATACTTCCATTCATTCTACTCGACTCTGTTGATGAAATTGCCTTATTAATTTGAAACATCAGATTTAATAAACGTAACTTTAAATCTTACAGGAGCTGGTCACAGTTTTAGCAATTTAAAACACGGATTGAAACAAATATTTACATCCTGGTACATGGACATGTCTAACACGACAAATCTATTGAAACAAGCCAGGATTTTCAGACCACCCTGTGTCAAGATCTCTGACTATGATGGTGAATTCCATATCAATGCTAATATTTTAAAAAATCATTTACGAGTAGTATTTGATCGTCTAATAACTAAACCCTGCCACGCTTCGCTGTGGTTAAGTCTGATAATATTAATTATTTCCCGTTCCCATGGGAATTTCAAGATAAAAGTACAAATAAACACTCTTGTTAAGAAATACAAGGTTGTGTAAAAATTTCAAGTCAATTCATGCACTATTTTTCCAGTTTTGCTAACACAGACATATGGAAGCTGTATTTTTATATACAAGATTTATTAAGAAAGGTCATAAGCTATCCAACAACGCGCTAAGATTTTTAGGAGTGGGGCAATTACCATACTCAGTATAGGTCGAAAAGTACGAAGTGGGAACGAAGTAAAGTTTACTTTACACCAGAGTAATAATGAAATGTTAAAACAATGATGACTCAGTGGTACCGTGTATGGATATCGCGTCGATAGACGTAAATTCGAATCCCTGCAATGAGCTTGAGCTTTTAGTGAAGGAAAACATCGCTATAAAACCATAGTATTGTGGTAGGACATTTTCTAATGCCCGCCTGGCTAGCTACCACCCTTGTAATGATTGTTTTATCAATCATTTTTTATCTCTTAATTATATATATTTATTTCACTTTATTTGATTTCTCATTTATTCTATTCTATAATATATATATATATATATATATAATAAGTAGGTCATATACTAATAATGTATTTTTGGCTGAAGAATCTTTTAAATTTAAAATATAGAAGACGGTAAAATAATTGAAACATGACGGATCGATTCTGACTTTTGGAGAGACACGGATCGCTAGAAAAGAGAACGTACAATCTTAAATTAGATTTGTATAAGTTTATTTATAACTATTATTCTATTTATTGTTTTGACTCGCACATACCTATCTGGAGTCTATAAAACGTATTTTGTTACAACAAGAGACATCTCGAATTATAACCGGTATTCGAAGGAGTTGGAACCTTTTACTCGAAATTATAAAACGAATGAAAAACCTGGCGGACGCATTCATTCATGCTGGCTTGAGGATGCAGTTATAAAAATTGGAACAGAATGGAGTTCTAATTAAACACAAGCTTCTCACGACGGAATTTTACTAGCAGATCTGTTACGGATATATTCAAAACGTGGACTATTTCTTACTACTGAAAGTTTTACTATCATTAATAGGCTTTAATAAAGTACTCTGTTTTTATATCTCATTTAATGTTAATGCCTTCGGAATACACTTATTTATCTATTTCAAATTTCATTTCCTTAACCCCTTTTAATATATTTATTTCGGTACTTATACCTATTTTTAATTGTCCACGTGACACCCTTAAGTTGGAAATCTGTCGCGAACACCAATAGGTGTGTTCCGGCAGCTGCACTTGAGAGCCAGTCCTTCCACTGGACTTAGTTTGTTACCATCTTGGGCCGTATCGTTACTTAAGATCAGGTGAGATTGTGACCACACCGCTAAAACTACAACGATACAAAAAAACCTTGGTTTTTTTTTACAGGTTCGACAAAATCTTCTGCAGCTTTCCGCTATACGAAGTCAGTGAAAGAGAAAAAGTGTCCGGATTATGACGAAGAATGTAAAGATACATAGGTCAAATACAAACGTGATGTTTAAAATTTTTGAATATTTTCATTAATACGAAACGGTATTTTGCAAGAACAAATTGCTAGCAGAAATCGCAAAATAGCGGCTTCAAAATAGCAAGTTCATATTTGCCAAGTAGATGGCTAACAAATGTAACGCCAGTCTTTTTTTTATATATACTACTAAGATGGTATACAAACATTCAGCCCTCCTGGGGCCAAATTCTGCTAACAAAATAGTTTTTGAATAGTTTGTCTATAGTATCTCAATAGACATTTGGTCACCATTTGGTATTCTCCTATTTGTTTACCATTCTATCGGAAAACCACCGACTCATTTGGTATTCTGCTCCACAATCGCGTCTCAATAATATTTCGATAGCAACTCGATAGTAGGTAAAATGGTATTCTCTTAAATATTTGACAGCTTTATCAATCGTACTTCTATGGTGTTTTGACTATTCAGTAGCCATTGAACAACAACAGCGTTTCTAGTACGATTACTTACACGTTTCATAAAAATAATATGAATTGATAGGAAATACCGACAACAGATATTGGCAACCCACTGACACACAACACTATAGAGATTCTATCGAGACAGTAATGAAATTTTAGCAGAGAACTAAATTTGTTACCGTTTCGATATAATATCAGTAGACTGTCGATATAATGACAATGGTATATTCTTAAATGTGAAATAGCAGACTTGGGCCCCTGATGGTACACAGCTACTGAAGCCTATGGGCGCTTCTAATACCATAGGTATCAACTAGAGCGTGTCGACCTTGAACCCCCCTTCCCAAGGAGCTCTGGAAATCCTACTCAGCTTATTTTACACTCTCATACGCTACGACCACAAATGACTGAATTCCATCGGTCTTTTGTTATTTTATTATTATACGATAACTGTGCCGATAGATAGGCAGTAAATAATATGACTAGCTATTGCCCTTTTTTTTCAGTGAGAAATTTGCAAAAAACAATTTTGGAAGCCTTTAAACATCTTTGGTATAAAAAACAGTATGAAAACATGAGTGACCAATAATTTTAAAATAATGTCGGTTTCAAGTAGATTTTATAATGGTATAATTCATTATTGTATCTAATTTAAATATTTAATTTTTAAGAAAAGGAGCAAAATGGACAAAATATGTAATATAGTCACAGTTTTTACATTAAATTGTACCTGATCATTGATTGGGGTTGATTAAAAAACATAACTAGGCATTAATCATTAATAAAAAAACTTATTTAAATTAATTAAATTCAAATGGTTAGAAATTAAGAAATTTAAATTTAATACACAAAATTCCTAAACAGGTTACTTGTGAGAACGAAATGGGTCGTGTGACCGTGATATTTACCATCTGCGCGTACGCTGCGAAACGGTTGTACCGATTTTAACGGGACTTTCACTGGCAAATAGCTGATGTTATAAGGAATAACTTAGGCTAATTTTCTTTTATAAAAATAATTAGAGTTCCGCAAAAAAAAGAAAAACTAGTCCACGCGAGTGCAGGCACGGTCACAGCTAGTTTGAAATGAATTTGAATTTGGAATTCCTAACCAAACGCCAGATATTTGAGATTAAGGTAGCCAGTTTAATAAAATGCCAATTTCATATGTGAGGACCTAATATTAATATAATAATTATAATGAAGCTGGAGTTTTTTTGTATGATTGTTTGTTTGTTTAAACGCGCTAATCTTTGAAACTACTAGTCGGATATGAAAAATTATTTTTGTATAAGATAGCCAGGTTCAAGAGGAATAGTATAGGCTATATGACTTCACGCTACCACCCTAAAGAGTGGAGTATTATCTATAAACGTCAAGCAATTTGGCAAGCTGTGGTACGGAAAGTGGAAAAAGGCGCTACACGGACGCGTGTGGCCGGTGGCACCGTGAAGAATTGGCGCAATAAATTTAACACGGCTTCACCACGGGACAAAACTAGTAAAATATACACACAATAAAACCTCAGTATTTATCCATACATATTCATAAATCGTTTCATAAACCGAATTTATGTGTTCCCATTAATTCTGAGACACTTGTATAAACCTATTAATCTTATGAATATTTACAATGCAATGTTATTGAACAAAGAGTGGTTGACGTATTATTTACTTAACTTCTTTGTCATAGTGCAAGGAGATATGGGATGCATGGCCCATACGGTTAAACACAACATTAAATGAGGATGTTCAGGACAATTTCTGATTTGGGGCAAAGCCATGATGGCTCAGTGGTAGTGTGTACGACTTCGGGTCAATTGACGTGAGTTCGAATCCCTGCAATGAGCCTCAGCTTTTGGTGGAGGAAAACATGGTGAGGAAACCATAGCATGGTGGTAGGGCTTTTTCTAATGCCCGCCTGGCTAGCTACCACCCTCAAGTTGAAAATCTGTCGCCAAGGTGTGTTCCGGCAGTTGCACTTGAGAGCCAGTCTTCCACTAGATTTAGCGTGTTACCATCTTGAGCCACATCGTCACTTAACATCAGGTGAGATTAAGTTAAGCAACCAAGCCAAACAACCAATAGGAGTGTTTCATTTTTATTATTTTGTCTTTCTTAAAAACCAGCCTGTAAGGGTCCCACCCCTGGGATAAGGCTCCTTCCCGAGAGAAAGCATGAGCTTAATGAAAAGTAATATTACAATTATAGTAAAATTAGTAATTAGATACAACGTGAAACTTGATCACGTTTTCAAAAATTGTGGTCTCTATGAAATTTCTATACAATATTCCTCTCCGAAGACCACATTAACTTGTGAACTTTTTTATTATAACTAAATGATATTTTCCGATGTCCGCTCGCGTGTACTACAGAATACCGTCGGTCGAGCGCACGCGCGACTCTTGCTGCCACTTCTCAAAATACGCAAGACAAAAATGCTTGTTGTGAGTGATCCTTAGAAGATATGCTTAAGATCGCTGACTTTTTTGTAAGTCTTTTAAGATCTAAAATAAGGTATGACATTATTTTGATATATTTCTTACGGTTAACTCGGCGTAAGCCATTTAAGAGCCCCAAAAGTGTTTTTTTTCCGTATTGATTCACCATTATTGTCACTGCTTATTTCGTACGTTACTGTATGTAACAAAATATATCTTATAACCTGACCAGATAACCTAGCTAAGAATTAAACCATAAATCATGTAAATCGGATAAATGGTTTTCGCGTGGATGGCGGTTTGGGCTGTTGCGGTACATGCAAATAAGTCGCAATCTAATTCCCTATCCGTAAAATTATATCAAAGTAACTATGCATATGATATATGTTTCTGCCTTATGGGAGAATATAAGCGTATATGCATTTAGTAATCTGGTAATTTTGGTCTAACTTTAATTAGCCAAAAAAGGAAAAAAGGTCCCTTATAGAAACTATATACCTGAATGGTGTACACGTGTGAAGTGCATTGTCATGCGTGTGTGTCGATAGCTAGTGAACGCAGTGTCATTGTATCGCGCGAGCGGCTGCTGGCTCAAGGGCTCCATACCGGAGGAACAGACCTAGACTTGAGTTGCCGCTGCAGAGGGCGGTCGTGGCGGGTGTCGGAAGCGAAGTTAACCACATAATGTACGATAACTACATACTGTACTTGTAGTCGAGTTGAAGCCGAGAGACAGATCGCGGGCTGATCTTATCTTATTACTGACTGACTGATAGATGAATCAGTTCTATCTATAACCTCATATCTCCATGTTGGGTAAGTAACATGCGTAAAGCCAGGTTAGCTTGTTCTCTTGTAAAAAAAGCTACGCTTTTCTCTCTTCAGAATGACCTACTCGTATAGTGTGACGCCTAAATATACTATGAATGCATATTTGTTATAACGTTAATTCCAGGTATCATATTAGAAGCGTTATCTCCGCCACATCCAGGAGACTTGGTATTCTTATTAGAGTGTGGTGATTTTCCACGCCCGACTGTACTTTCTTTACAAGACTAAAAGTTCGGCCGTGCATAAAATATTGTGTACGTCTCCGAGAAGGTTTCGTCCAATGTGTTTCTGATTCCTTGGGTATGTTAAGTGACGAGGTGTCTGCATTGTGAATGATACAGACATCCATAAGTACTTAGAACCGCTTCAGTTGCGAAGGGACATTGACTCGCTGATCGTTTTTTAGTATATATCATGGTATATGTTCTGAAGAGCTGTTTGACCTTATCCCATTATCTTCCAAAACTATGCGGACTGGTTTAAAGAGCCACAGCTATAATAATCCAACACGGCTTGAACAAAATTAAAGTAAATTCTTACCTTTGCCGTAACGTGCGAAAGTGGAATGATCTTCCAGTCAACGTGTTTCCTTCTTCCCATGATATCGGTTCCTTCAAACGAGGCTTGAAGGGGTAATTTTTGCAGGCCGGTATTACGGCGACTACTGTCGATGAAATCTGTCAGTGATGATCTCGGTTGTTTTTGAATTGTACCGTATTTTTTCCACCAGGCGCTACAGAATCATATTGACAAGCTACTCCAAGTATAAAAATTGATTAACATTACTTTGCTTTTGCCTGCCCCCCCCCCCCCCACCGCCCGCTAAAATCCCGGTTACGCCCATGCTTACAACAATGAACAAAAAAACAAATAAAAAAAGAAAACCCTATAAATAGTACTGTCATGTATATGATATATTAAGTTTGTTTTGATTCATAACACAAAAGAATAATACACAACAATAAATTAACACAAAACACATATTGTTCATAGCCCACATTATATTTGACAAATAAAAAAAAATACATTTGCACAGATGTTAGAAATAAATTTATTGCCCCCTTAGAATTATTTACACAGTTTGGATAAGCAATATATAAGGTGCTGACGAAAATATAAGATTATAGTCAAACTGACTTCTTGGTCTATAGAGGGTCTAAGGTACCACGGACCAAAATGCGTTTCTCACCGCATTGGTTATTGGTGCTTGCACTCGGAGTAAGTCTTTTCTTTCTCTTCTTTCTCTTCTTTTCTTCTTTTGTTTCTTGTAAATTAAATACTGAATTTTAATATAACACATCTATTAGCACAGTTAGGAGTAAATCCGATTTTTCATCTAATCACTCTCAAATTTGTTTTAGCGCCATCTATGTTCTAATTCCATGTACTACATTATTAGCTTTACATGTCTTTAATGGTTGAGATTTTTTCTCTTATAAGCAAATTTATAATAAAATAATTATAAAACCAATGAAACCCCATTACAGACGACCTTAATTTTGCTGCAAGCTAGCTGTGTAAATGCAGTTTGGATGCGGTTTTTGTGTAGTTTACATAACTGCATCGAAACTGTCCAGCGACTACGCAATCAGCGTGCAGTACTATTGTAGCCAACGTGCAGTTCTAACTGGTAGTCGTTAGAACTGCACGCTATCTGTAGGTAAACTGCGTAGTCGGTTGCAATTTCGATGCAGTTATGTCAACTGCATCGAAACCGTATTCAAACTGCAGTTATACAGCTTAGCTTGCCGCCCAAATGCATATCGCCTGTAATGGACCCTAACTAGTACGTAACTTGATTTTTAAGCACGAAATTTCTACATACTGTAGCGTTTTTATTACCCGCCCTCGTTACGCAAAACAAAGTAATACATATAACTCTATCGGTTTACGTGGCGCACGCCTTAAAGCTCCCAGCCGGCATGACTTTTCCGACATCTTCAAGAATCATCGTCATATTTCAGCCAATTTATACAAAACCTTTAATGAATTTTGCACCTGAACCTTCTTCGTAACTCTGTCCATTGATGAAAACCGTATGAAAATCCGTTTGGTAGTTTTTGAGTTTATCGCATTTAGGCAGACGCGGCGGGGGGGACTATGTTTTATAATATGTAATTAATTTTCAGGTTAATTTTCAAGGCAAGTTAATTTTCTCGTATCAAATATCTAGTTAATTACTTCAAAAAAAAAATTAATCTATTAAACATAAATTTTACAATTTCGTGGTGGTCATGTAGTTTAGACCGGCGGAATATCGATTCGATGTTTGCAGGTTCGAAACCCGGCATGTACCAACGACTTATTCGGAATTCGTATACATTAATTGATTCAAATTGGTAACAGTATCGGCTGATGGTGAAGGAGAACATCGTGAGGAAACTGGAACGCTCGAGAAATATCCTTGTAGTACCACTGTATGTGGGATAAATATAGAACTGTTGATTTTTCGATGTTCGAAAGTGCCAATACGTCGTGGCTTGGCGTGGTGATTTAGCCCATACCTTCCCTTAAGAAGAGGCTTTTGCCAAGAAGTGGGACACACAAGCTGATTTTATTATTATTTACAATTTACTGTGTTACGAAAACCCCTTCCATTTTTTTTTAAGTGTCATTAAATATCAATCAACTTCGTTGTTTCCCATGTATCAGGTGTCTCACGAGGCTTTATTTTATTATTATTATATAAGTTACAACTTATACACACTCCAGCACCTTACAGCACTCCAGAAACTTCATAGAACTTATTAGCACAATTGGTTTCCGAGTACTTTTTCAACTTGAGTGTAATAGCTAGCCAAGCCTAACTATCCATTACCAAGCAATTACGTAACCAAGTAATTCTTTATCGCACCCAAAGAAGTTTCACTTCATTATTATTGTTTCCCTTTTAATACTCCAAAGTTTGTAGTTCAAGTAGTATTTGACATCTTCGAAAATAAAAACTAGATATCATTTTTCTTAATATAATAATAAATATATATATATATTTCAGGTACTAAGTACAAATGCATTATCAGCAGGTATGTGAAATTTAAATAGTAATTCCTAACTTTTTGGACTAAAACTAGAATATGGTCAGATAAAAAAAAAACTGTTATAATCGTAAGACATAACTAAGTTTTTGCCTACCTGAGGTTGCTCGTAGAAGGGTTGGTTCATGGGACCGAAGAGTTCTCGAGTAGCAACCTTCCATCGAAAGGCGCAGCGTCATCAAAGATGGACGGATGTCCTGGTGAAGGTTACGGTAATTCGCTAGATGCGGGCAGTACAGGACCGGTCGCTGTGGCAATCTTTGGGGTAGGCCTATATAGGTCAAGCAGTCGACGTCTTTCGGCTGAATGAATGAATGATAGATACAATACATTACGTTTTTAAGGTGTGATTGACTTATAAATTACTGATTCCATATGAATAGAACCTGCAGTTCAAAATTGAACTAAAACTGACTAATCTATAGTCTTTATTTTATCCAAAGGTGTAAGGTAGGTTAGATGTTTTTTATGTTTTAAAAGTATTTTATTTCTTATGTTGTAATATGATTTAAAAAAAAATCATTAAAGCATTATTCTCGTTTTTTTAAGATCAGTAAGTATGAATATTAGGTTTCGTGTACAGATTCCTTATTTTTATGAAAATAACGCTGCTGAAATTCAAAATCCAACTTGAACTATTTACATTCTTAACAATCGGTCAAAAATGTGACCCGTAGTAAATTCATTCATAAAACTTTCCCAACAGATAATGATGACGATACCAGCTACGATGTAGAGCTATACGACAAATTAAATGACAGCGGTCAAGACGATTCAACCTATTACAGTGATAAAGATGATTCGGGCTACTATGATGATAGTGGCACCTATTATACCAATAGCCAAGAAGAAAACAATGCCAACGAAAATGCATACCAAGTCTTTGAAAATAATGGCGAGGACCAAAGCTACAGCGCGGGAAAAAACATTCGATCAGATTTAAATCGAAAGAATGATTATTACAGTTCTTATAAAGATGGCTTTCAAGGCGGTTCAAACAACTTGCAAGCTACTGACTCCAAAGGAAGCAATACGTATTACAACGTCAATAAGAATAAAATAGTAGCTGCATCAAATAAAAATTCTTACAACGCAGTAAGTCAAGATTCGAACACATACAAGGTAAACGACGATGAGGTGTCACTAACAGATGATAAATACGATTCAACTGTTGCTAGCAATGAAAACACGTACTACAGCTTGCAAAATGATGGTTCTCTTGTAGATTTATCAAATGAAAACGACTTTTCCTCTGAAAACACAGATTCTAGCAGATATACTTCGAATAAGGACAGTACAAGCGCAAGTAGAGTGACTTCTGGAACAACAAATTCGAAGCAACAAGATAGTTATCTTATTGCAAGTCCAGATGGTTCAGTAAATTCTGGTTCTAGTAAAAATCAATACTCAAATGTAAATCATGGAAGTGCCAGCTATGTGTCAAACAAAGACGGCAAGAGTTTAAACGTCAACCAGTTGTCAGCAACAGCATCTAACCAAGAGAGTACTTACGCTTCTTCTGGACCAGGAGGCAATGTTATTGGCAGTAACAGAAATAAGTTATCAAGCGTAGATTTAGCGAACAGTGATCAATATATCGGAAAAGATGGAACCGTTATTAGTAACAGTCAAACTGATTCTAGAAAGTCGAAATACAGTGACATTTACTATTCCGACGACTATGCTACTGTTGGTAATTCAGCAAACAAAGAGACCGATAAAAAAACATATGATAAGTATTACTCAAGTCCTGATTATACCTCTATCAGTTCTGGAAATAGTGATAGCTCTAAAGGCGACTATAGTTCTTACTACTTCGATAAAGATGGTAGAATTTCTACTCAAACTGGCAGCGATACCAGCAAAAATGAAGAATCGAACACGTTTTACACTGACAAAGATAAAACTGTAATATCGTCAAGCGATGTCGACAGTACTGCGCACAAAGATAGCAGTTTCTTCTCCGATGGCCATGAGATCGTATCCAATCAAAGCGAAGATGAATCAGACTCTGATGATGAGAGTAGTGTGGTTGTAGATAGCGACGGTACTAAAACTTTCAAATCCAACAGTAGCAAGAGAACTAGTACTTCTAGTTCTTCAACCATAATCGACGGTAAGTTATCCTAGTAGATTACTGATTTCAACTATCCAAAGTTGTACAAGATAGACCGGTTCAAATATGCAATGTGAACAAACGACAGCAATGTAACTGGACGAAAAAATATCGTTTGGTTTAACAAGTGCAAGTCACCAACCCATTTAGTTGGTTTTCTTCGAAAAACTTATGGTCTGTACATATTTGATCACTTCATGGTTCGCAAGTATTAAAATCTATCACTGAGCAAGCAATAAAGCTTCATTTTTGAATAAGAACACTTACATTTTGCAAGGCATGCATAAAAGCTGAAGAATTATTGGAAAAATTTGGCTGATTATATCCCACCCGACTAGATCTGGCCTGCCGTATTCGTGGTGAAAACTTACAAGTCTATTAACCTAGTAGCCTTCAGAATGCTAGATTTATTTACCAAGATGACAGCGTCTGTCGATAAAGGCCCATCTCTCAGCAGCCTCTGATGTTTTGACACTGTGTTAACATTATGTGAAATGGAATCATTTTCCCAAGCTTTATAATGACAGTAGATAGTTATAACTATATTTTTTTTACAGATTCTAGTATCATCGGCAACTTCCCGCTGCCTGGTGAGTAAATTTATTTATTTAATTGTACTTATGAAGTGTTTATTAAATTATGTATCTAGTTCTTGCAGTAGACGTCAATATTTTGGATTGGGTTGTTTATGCCAGTTGATATATTTAAGTGATTATTTAACAGAACATAGAGAAAGAGCATTTAGTCTATATAATCACTGTAGCCATTACAATTTATAATCCTCCTACAGCCGAAGGCTCAATGCTGAGCTTCGTAATGCTCCCGGGTCTTCTCACAATACAGCAGCTTCCAGTTTTCGCGGTCTTTAGCGTTGTGAAGTGACTCTACAGTGTTGTATTTGAGCACTTGATCGTCCCCTTGTTGTCTTATACCTTCCATATATAACAATCCTTAAATTTGATTGTAGGATTATTTGGTAGGCTTTCAGTCATTGACAGTATATTATTGAGAACAAATTAGGAAGTTATCTAACCACTTTTCAATACATATCTCTTTATTTCGAAAGTTTACAGAAAGAGTACATACAACGTTCCTTTCAAACCTACCTAACAAATCGGTTAGTTTGGAGAACAGGCTAAGCTAAGAAATTTAAATGGAGTTTTTAATAATACATCGCCATACTTCTAAAAGTAGAGATAAGAAGCATTGCTATGTCATTAACTCGTTAAGCCCTTTGGCATCGGCAAACATATTAGGCCTTTATTAATATCATTATTTCCACAGCTCCAATTAGTTCCGATGAAATCGAATACGACATGGTGACGTACGAAACTCTTGAAGATGGATTGCCAATTTTTACTGTGAAAGTAGTACCAAAAGGTAAAAAAATCATAAGGCACACCATCAAGTTTCATATCAAAGCGCAACGTCACGGAAATGGAAAAAAATGGAAAATCATTATCATTGATCAAAGCTAATCACCATTTCATTCATATAAATGAATTTCGATCACGGTTATTGGTGTACATCAAATTGATCAAGAGAACATAAGAAATTATAATCAGAGCAATCAACAAATCATATGAATACATTTATTTCGCTACATATCATGTTGTTTGGCCAGTTCGAAGCTTCTAGTAACTACGAATACCTAACGTTTATAAAAGATTGATGATTTAACATGAAATCACTTTCCACAGAACGACATAAACCAGGATCAAATACGAAACCGCCGTCATCGAATGAACCAAAAATTAGCAGCTCCGGTTCCACTGGTAAGACAACAATGCACATTAATTAATTATTTCGCTTTACTTCTCGAAGACTTTACGCGTTGAAGATTCAAATCTTCTTATAGAATAGTGTGGACGCGAAAGGATTAGACATTATCTTCAAAGATAATGTCCGAAGATAAACCGGAAGAGATTTTTTGTTTGTTTGTTTAAACACGCTAATCTCTGGAACTACCAGTCGGATTCGAAAAATTATTTTTGTATTTGATTGCCAGTTTCACGTGGAATATTATCTAGAATTAGGCTAGACTTCTCAGTTGACCTTAAAATATTATTTTTGTTAAGTAAGTCGGACGAAACCGCGCACCCAAACTGCTTTATCCGCGTGCTCTGGCGTGTAGGTTAGTGATATGTAAGTACAATGTTCTACAAAAATAGTACTCTTTAACACATCTAAAAAAAGTCCGCCATACTATTTGCCTATACATAAGCCGCAATAAGGAATTTTGTGACTTTTTTATTGAAAATTGAAAAGTGGTTTATGATCATTATTGATAGGCATGCCGTAGTAATGCTTACGAACGAAAGTTACTTCATCATCAAGACAATTTTATATAGATAAACTTGTATAATGTAAAATTAAAATAAGTAGACACTCGGCTCGGACCTATGACTATAGATGTAGTGGTGCAAACGAACTGTGTGAGTTCTCACGCAAAACCCTGGCCTTCCCATAAAAATATTTTCTATACTGAAGTATTATAAATCATCAATCAGGGATTACTTTTAAAGTATAAGCAGGTGAAACCGCTGACACAGCTAGTATCTAACACATTAAAAAAGAAACCTTGGGCAACCTTTTCTCAGGAGCAACCTCCACCACCGCAAGTTCCTCCTCTACTGGAAGCACAACCACTTCGCCTTCAGGAAGCAGTTCAACTTCTGGCAGTTCAAGCACAACTGGTTCAACTACTACTGGACCACACACAGGATCACACCCACGACCACACCCAGAACAGCACCCAGTACAACACCCAAGACCGCACTCAGGACTTCACCCAGAATCGCATCCAGGACCGCACCCAGGACCGCAACCTGGCCCGTTCCCAGGACCACACCCAGGATCACAGGCTGGCCCAGGACCACATCCAGGGTCGACCTCCACCACAGGAAGTTCCTCCACTACTGGAATCACGACTATATCATCTTCAGGAATCAGTTCAACAACTGGTAGCTCAAGCATAACTGGATCAGCTACTACAGAACCATACATAGGATTGTACCCTAGCTCTGGACCACTACCAGGACCACTCCCAGAATCACATCCAGGACCACACCCAGGACCATACACAGGACCGCACCCAGGATCACACGCTGGCCCAGGACCTCAGCCAGGATCGACCTCCGCCACAGGAAGTTCCTCCACTACCGGAAGCACGACTATCTCATCTTCAGGAATCAGTTCAACAACTGGTAGCTCGAGCACAACTGGGTCAGCAACTACTGAACCATACCCAGGATTGTACCCTAACTCTGGACCACTCCCAGGACAGCACCCAGAACCGCACCCAGGACCGCAACCTATTCCGCTCCCAAGACCACACCCAAGACCACAACAAGAAACACACCTAAGACCACACCCAGGATCACACCCCGGCCCAAGACCTCATCCAGGGTCGACCTCCACCACAGGAAGTTCCTCTACTACTGGAAGCACGACCACCTCACCGTTAGGAACTAGTTCAACTACTGGTAGCTCAAGCACAACTGGATCAAGTACTACTGAACCATACACAGGATTGTACCCTAGCTCTGGACCACTTCCAAGAGCACACCCACGACCACACCCAGGACCACAACCAGGACAACACCCAGGACCGCACCCAGGACCTCACTCAGGACCGCATCCAGGACCGCACCCAGGACAGCACCCAGGACGGCACCTAGAACCGCACCCGGGATCGCACCCAGTACCGCAACCTGTACCGCTCCCAAGACCACACCCAAGACCACACCCAGGATCAAACGCTGACCCAGGACCTCATCCAGGGTCGACCTCCACCACAGGAAGTTCCTCCACTACTGGAAGCACGACCACCTCACCGTTAGGAACCAGTTCAACTACTGGTAGCTCAAGCACAACTGGTTCTACTACTACAGGACCATACACAGGATTGTACCCTAGCTCTGGATCACTCCCAGGACAACTCCCAGGACCACACCCAGGACTACACCCAGGACAGCAACCAGGACCATACCCAGGACCGCATCCAGGATCACACGCTGGCCCAGGACCTCAGCCAGGGGCGACATCCACCACAGGAAGTTCCTCCGCTACTGGAAGGACGACAATCTCATCTTCAGGAATTAGTTCAACAACTGGTAGCTCAAGCACAACTGGATCAGGTACTACTGAACCATACACAGGATTGGACCCTAACTCTGGACCACTCCCAGGACAACTCCCAATACCACACCCAGGACTACACCAAGGACAGCAACCAGGACCACACCCAGGACCGCATCCAGGATCACACGCTGGCCCAGGACCTCAGCCAGGGGCGACATCCACCACAGGAAGTTCCTCCGCTACTGGAAGCACGACCACCTCACCGTTAGGAACTAGTTCAACTACTGGTAGCTCAAGCACAACTGGTTCTACTACTACAGGACCATACACAGGATTGTACCCTAGCTCTGGACCACTTCCAGGACCTCTCCCAGGACCACACCCAGAACCGCACACAGGACCACACCCAGGACCGCACCCAGGATCACACCCCGGCCCAGGACCTCATCCAGGGTCGACCTCCACCACAGGAAGTTCCTCCGCTACTGGAAGCACGACCACCTCACCGTTAGGAACCAGTTCAACAACTGGTAGTTCAAGCACAACTGGATCAAGTACTACTGAACCATACACAGGATTGTACCCTAGCTCTGGACTACTCCCAGAACAACTCCCAGGACCACATCCAGGACTACACCCAGGACAGCAACCAAGACCACACCCAGGACCGCATCCAGGATCACACGCTGGTCCAGGACCTCAGCCAGGGTCGAGCTCCACCACAGGAAGTTCCTCCGCTACTGGAAGCACGACCACCTCACCGTTAGGAACCAGTTCAACTACTGGTAGCTCAAGCACAACTGGTTCTACTACTACAGGACCATACACAGGATTGTACCCTAGCTCTGGACCACTTCCAGGACCTCTCCCAGGACCAAACCCAAGACCACACCCAGGATCACACGTTGGCCCAGGACCTCATCCAGGGTCGACCTCCACCACAGGAAGCTCCTCCGCTACTGGAAGCACGACCACCTCACCGTTAGGAACCAGTTCAACTACTGGTAGCTCAAGCACAACTGGTTCTACTACTACAGGACCATACACAGGATTGTACCCTAGCTCTGGACCACTTCCAGGACCTCTCCCAGGACCAAACCCAAGACCACACTCAGGACCACACCCAGGATCACACGTTGGCTCAGGACCTCATCCAGGGTCGACCTCCACCACAGGAAGTTCCTCCGCTACTGGAAGCACGACCACCTCACCGTTAGGAACCATTTCAACAACTGGTAGCTCAAGCACAACTGGATCAAGTACTACTGAACCATACACAGGATTGTACCCTAGCTCTGGACTACTTCCAGAACAACTCCCAGGACCACACCCAGGACTACACCCAGGACAGCAAACAGGACCACACCCAAGACCGCATCCAGGATCACACGCTGGTCCAGGACCTCAGCCAGGGTCGACCTCCACCACAGGAAGTTCCTCCGCTACTGGAAGCACGACCACCTCACCGTTAGGAACCAGTTCAACTACTGGTAGCTCAAGCACAACTGGTTCTACTACTATAGGACCATACACAGGATTGTACCCTAGCTCTGGACCACTTCCTGGACCTCTCCCAGGACCAAACCCAAGACCACACTCAGGACCAAACCCAGGATCACACGTTGGCCCAGGACCCCATTCAGGGTCAACCTCCACCACAGGAAGTTCCTCCACTACTGGAAGCACGACTATCTCATCTTCAGGAATTAGTTCAACAACTGGTAGCTCAAGCACAACTGTATCAGGTACTACTGAACCATACACAGGATTGTATCCTAGCTCTGGACTACTCCCAGGACAACTCCCAGGACCACACCCAGGACTACACCCAGGACAGCAACCAGGACCACACCCAGGAGCGCATCCAGTATCACACGCTGGCCCAGGACCTCAGCCAGGGGCAACATCCACCACAGGAAGTTCCTCCGCTACTGGCAGCACGACCACCTCACCGTTAGGAACCAGTTCAACTACTGGTAGCTCAAGCACAACTGGTTCTACTACTACAGGACCATACACAGGATTGTACCCTAGCTCTGGACCACTTCCAGGACCACACCCAAGACCACACCCAGGACCACACCCAAGACCACACTCAGGACCACACCCAGGATCACACGTTGGCCCAGGACCCCATTCAGGGTCGACCTCCACCACAGGAAGTTCCTCCACGACTGGAAGCACGACTATCTCATCTTCAGGAATCAGTTCAACAACTGGTAGCTCAAGCACAACTGGATCAGGTACTACTGCACCATACACAGGATTGTACCCTAGCTCTGGACTACTCCCAGGACAACTCCCAGGACCACAACCAGGACTACACCCAGGACAGCAACCAGGACCACACCCAGGACCGCATCCAGGTTCACACGCTGGCCCAGGACCTCAGCCAGGGGCGACATCCACCACAGGAAGTTCCTCCGCTACTGGAAGCACGACCACCTCACCGTTAGGAACCAGTTCAACTACTGGTAGTTCAAGCACAACTGGTTCTACTACTACAGGACCATACACAGGATTGTACCCTAGCTCTTCACCACTTCCCGGACCTCTCCCAGGACCACACCCAGAACCGCACCCAGGACTACACCCAGGACCACACCTAGGACCGTACCCAGGTCCACACCCAGGACCTCATCCAGGAACAACCTCCTTCACAGAAAGTTCCTCAACCACTGAAAGCACGACCAACTCGGTCTCAGAAACTACTTCTGATAGAGAAAGTTCTAGTTCTACAATAGGACCTCATCCAAGACATAGACTTGGTCATAGAGCAGGTTATCGACCAATTCATTATCCAAGTCATTACCCAAGACATCATCCAGGATACAGACCAAGACCTATACCACAGAATGGAGCAACATCCACGACAGGAAGTTCATCCACCTCGTTATCAGGAAGTAGTACAACTGGCTCTACTACAATTGGGTCTTACCCAGGACCATACCCCGACCCAGAGCCATATCCAAGTTCAGTCTCCACCACAGGAAGTTCATCAACCACTGGTAGCACCTCGCAGTTAGGAACCAGTTCCACTACTGGCAGCTCAAGCACAACTGATTCTATTACTACTGCATCAAATCCCGTTCCAGGACTAAATCCAGGAACATCCACCACTACAGGAAGTTCATCCACGACTGGAAGCACGACTACCTCGCTTTCAGAAATAACTTCTACAACCGACAATTCAAACCCATCTGATTCAATTACCATTGAATATTATCCGGAACCATACCCTAACCAAGAACCATATCCAGGATCATCTACCACCACAGGAAGTACATCCACCACTGGAAGCATTACCACCTTGGGTTCAGATATAACTTCTACTACCGATAGCACAAGCACATCAGATTCAACTGCACCTGCAGATGATCCTTATCCAGAACTATATTTTGACCCAGATGAATACCAAGATTCAACTTCCACCACAGGAAGTTCCTCCACTACTGGAAGTACGAGCACTTCACGTTCAGGTACCAGTTCAACTTCTGGCAGTTCAAGCACAACAGGTTCGACTACTACTGACTCCTATCCAGAGATAAAACCCGGGCAAAGAGCATATCCAGGATCAACCTCCACCACAGGAAGTTCCTCCACTACTGGAAGCACAAGCACTTCGCCTTCAGGAACCAGTTCAACTTCTGGCAGTTCAAGCACAACTGGTTCAACTACTACTGGCTCCTATCCAGAACCATATCCTTACCCAGATGAATACCAAGATTCAACATCCACCACAGGAAGTACCTCCACTACTGGAAGCACAAGCACTTCGCCTTCAGGAACCAGTTCAACTTCTGGCAGTTCAAGCACAACTGGTTCATCTACTACTGGCTCCTATCCAGGGCCAAAACCCGGTCCAGGAAACTACCCAGGATCAATCTCCACCACAGGAAGTTCCTCCACTACTGGAAGCACAAGCACTTCGCCTTCAGGAACCAGTTCAACTTCTGGCAGTTCAAGCACAACTGGTTCGACTACTACTGACTCCTATCCAGAACCATATCCTTACCCAGATGAATACCAAGATTCAACTTCCACCACAGGGAGTTCCTCCACTACTGGAAGCACAAGCACTTCACCTTCAGGAACTAGTTCAACTTCTGGCAGTTCAAGCACAACCGGTTCGACTACTACTGACTTCTATCCAGAACCATATCCTGACCCAGATGAATACCAAGATTCAACATCCACCACAGGAAGTACCTCCACTACTGGAAGCACAAGCACTTCGCCTTCAGGAACCAGTTCAACTTCTGGCAGTTCAAGCACAACTGGTTCATCTACTACTGGCTCCTATCCAGGGCCAAAACCCGGTCCAGGAAACTACCCAGGATCAATCTCCACCACAGGAAGTTCCTCCACTACTGGAAGCACAAGCACTTCGCCTTCAGGAACCAGTTCAACTTCTGGCAGTTCAAGCACAACCGGTTCGACTACTACTGACTCCTATCCAGAACCATATCCTTACCCAGATGAATACCAAGATTCAACTTCCACCACAGGAAGTTCCTCCACTACTGGAAGCACAAGCACTTCGCCTTCAGGAACTAGTTCAACTTCTGGCAGTTCAAGCACAACCGGTTCGACTACTACTGACTCCTATCCAGAACCATATCCTGACCCAGATGAATACCAATATTCAACTTCCACCACAGGAAGTTCCTCCACTACTGGAAGCACAAGCACTTCGCCTTCAGGAACCAGTTTAACTTCTGGCAGTTCAAGCACAACCGGTTCGACTACTACTGACTCCTATCCAGAACCATATCTTGACTCAGATGAATACCAAGATTCAACTTCCACCACAGGAAGTTCCTCCACTACTGGAGGCACAAGCACTTCGCCTTCAGGAACCAGTTCAACTTCTGGCAGTTCAAGTACAACTGGTTCGACTACTACTGACTCCTATCCAGAACCATATCCTGACCCAGATGTATACCAAGATTCCACTTCCACCTCAGGAAGTTCCTCCACTACTGGAAGCACAAGCACTTCGCTTTCAGGAACTAGTTCAACTTCTGGCAGTTCAAGCACAACTGGTTCATCTACTACTGGCTCCTATCCAGGGCCAAAACCCGGTCCAGGAGCATACCCAGGATCAATCTCCACCACAGGAAGTTCCTCCTCTACTGGAAGCACAAGCACTTCGCCTTCAGGAACTAGTTCAACTTCTGGCAGTTCAAGCACAACTGGTTCAACTACTACTGGCTCCTATCCAGGGCCAAAACCCGGTCCAGGAGCATACCCAGGATCAATCTCCACCACAGGAAGTTCCTCTACTACTGGAAGCACAAGCACTTCGCCTTCAGGAACCAGTTCAACTTCTGGCAGTTCAAGCACAACTGGTTCAACTACTACTGGCTCCTATCCAGGGCCAAAACCCGGTCCAGGAGCATACCCAGGATCAATCTCCACCACAGGAAGTTCCTCTACTACTGGAAGCACAAGCACTTTGCCTTCAGGAACCAGTTCAACTTCTGGCAGTTCAAGCACAACTGGTTCATCGACTACAGGATTCAATCCTAACTTAGAATCGACAACTGGCAGTTCATCTACCACTGGTAGCACTACCAGTTCACCTTTTGGTACAGAATCAACAACATCGAGTTCAAGTACCACCGGTTCATCTACCGAACCGAATCGACCGAGGCCAGGCAAACAACATGGGCACAGAAAGATTTGCATCTGCTTCAAGAACATAAACGATATCCCTGACATATATAAATCGAAACTTGGGTTACAAAATTAAAAATAACACATGAAAACCAAAATGTTCTACAAACAACAATACAAAATGATCTTACGACTTAACTAGTATATTTAAATATATGTGTGAAAAATGAGCAAATCAAAAATCCCTGTGTTTTCATCAGGATGAAAAAATGCTGCCTCAAAAATGCTTATTGTGTGTGATCCTTACAAGATAGATGTATGCTATCGCTGACTTTTTTGTAGGTCTTTTTAAGATCTACTATTATGTAGTACATTAATCTGATATATTTCGTATGGTTTACTCAGCTTAAGCCATCTAATCGCCCCAAAAGCATCTTTTTTTCCGAACTGATTTATCATTATCGTCATCACTTAGTACGTTACTTTATGTAACAAAATATATCCTATAACCTGTCCAGATAACATAGCTTATGCATTAAAAAAAAATGAAAATCTGATAAGTGGTTTTCGCGTGTAAATAACATAAACGGACAGACAGACAGAGAGACGTTGAGTTTTATAATATGTTTAGATGATATAAAAGATGCAACGACAAAGTTGATTGACTTCGCGGCTGAGTGAAGTTAGACATTTTTGTAGGTCTTTTTAAGACCTACAATTAGGTATATAGTACATTAATTTGATATGTTATGATATGGTTTACTCAACGTAAGCCAAGTATGTTCTAAGATTATTTTAACAGATAATGTTTTATACTGTCCCGGAATCCTGATATTTACTCCCTATTTGGTTTATTAATTTTACAGTCATCGTTGACTAATTAAAAATACTGATAACATCGAGTTTTTTTTTATACAACTAGGGGACAAAACGACCATACGGCCCGCCTCATGGTAAGCGGCTATTGTAGCCTATGAACGCTTGTAACATCATAGATATCAATAACCTTGAAACCCCTTCTCCAAGGAGCTCTGGAAACCCTACTCACCGCAGGAACACAACACAAGATTATTTGGTTGCGATCTTCTATAGGGTGGAGGTATTTAAACAGTCGGACTGTCCCAAGTAGAGAGAAATCTTAAAAGAAATTATGTGCCCTACCGGGCTTATGTGGCGGGGTTCAAAAGTATTTGATCAGACACTCGGAAGAAGCCAATTGACGAAGCTTAAATTAATCGTAAAGCTGTAAACCGCCGGAAATACTCGCTGAGATCGAGGGTTTCTATAACCTATTATATGCCTCTCGAAATTCAAAACTTCAGCTTAGTGACACGGATCCCAGAGCCGCATTAACTAGACACCACACAGAAGAATTGCAGGATATCAGCCAAGATAAAATTGTAAGGGCTCTTAGACAGCTTAAAATGGGAAAAGCCCTAGTCGAGGACGTTATAACAGTAGAACTTCTAAAAACAGGTACTAAATCTACGCCCTTATTTATTAACGTTCATTAAATTTTAAGTAATGATTAATAGCAATTTAAAAATATTACTTACTAATAAAATGTTACTTATCTTTATTCAGTTGATTAGTGGCGTCTTAAATGGCTGTCAAGTTAAACAGCAGTGGACCCCTTGTTTAGCGCCTTCTTAACGCATTAAGTAAGATGACGGATGTATATCAGCTGATTTTACCTCTGGCATATGTGTTATTGAGCAAAATTGTTGTAATATTATATTTTAATATATATATTTTGATAAAACATATTACCCACGTTCTGTTTTGGAATAAAAAAAACTTAGGTGCATATCAAAATCTACCACCGAAGCTGGTGCAACGATGCTATATCTATGACACGATGCTACGTCATGTGTTTAGCGCCTGTGAGGAGTAACAGGATGCAATCGGTGTATTTTGTGATTTCTCAAAGGCCTTCAACTGCGTTGACCACAGTACGCTTATACCTAAGCTGAAACACTATGGTGTGTGTGGAACTTCCCTCGACCTGCTAAGCTCTTATTTAACAGACCGCTGTCAGAAAATAAGTATAGATGAAGACCTCCTCGGGATCATTAACCAGTACCGACGTTCCTCGTGGCTCGATTTTAGGCGGCCAAGATTACGAGTCACAACTCACACGGTATCAATACAGTTTTATCTAGGTAAACTATGCCCTTTATTGCATGTTATTTGGACGAATAATTGGGAGATTGTGTAAAATTAAAATAATTCAACACTCGGCTCGGGTCTGTAACTATAGGTGTAGTGGCACAAATGAGCCGTGTGAGTTGTGAAGCATAACCCTGGCCGTCCGATAAAACATATTGTCTATACTGAGGTATTATAAATCATCAATCGGCGATTTCTTTTAAATTATACGCGGGTGTATCCGTGGTGCACATCTAGTAATTATAATAAACTAACAAACACCCCATAACATTTTCCCATTAATTTAAATACAAAATTTATAAGAGTTAGCCCTTTGGTGAAAAACTTACTCCTAAAATTTTATCCGGCGTGCCAACAACATTATGAAGTTAACCACCAATGATATTCTTCTTTTTTTCCTAACCTGGCAACCGGTCCTCTTTATTGAAGACCACTACTGCCATTATCGAGTGAATATATTTTCCAATCTTATGTCGAATTCAGGATCCTAACAAGATGGCAGCTCCCTTGTTAGAACTTTCTAAAGAGTTTTTGTGGCATATCAGAATTCATGTTTTATGTTATTATTTTGCAATTCACTTCACTTGTACACAATAACCAAGCTTTATTATGCAAAATGCCACCTGTTTTACACAACATAGGGTCCAAAAACACAAATTTATGAATAAAAAACAAGAACCACTACATGACAGTCTGAGATCAAAAACACCACCAATGACATTAATGTAAATACATTTTACTAGGTAACTACATCAAGGTGCACTTCCATCACACGATGCGCGCGCAGCTCTGAATTTTACCCTATACTAATTAGGCCAAAAGAACTATATGTTTACTCTGATACATTTAAACCATAAACCTCCGTCACACATAATCATTGAGATCATTGAAATGAGCCCAACACAATACCTCTACTGTAAGTTGGTGAGAAGTTGAGCAGATACCAGATCATTCTGCAGCATTAGGTCAAGCTTACCATGCTCTGTAATATCGTTGAAATAAAAGAATAACAACTTTTGACCCGATAAACCACAAAAAAACTTTTCAATTGAATTACTATGGTGCGTTTTATAATCGCATAGAGTAAATTGACAATACCTAATGTCAAACTTGAAAATAATGTTGCCAGAATCATTTTTGTAGTGTTGTGTTACCATATATATTAAGGTACAATCATTTGAATCGAAGATTTTAAATACTGAATTATGGGTTTTTATTTATTAAAGTGGAACTTTTATTTTATCGTCCCAGATTTTTCTGTTCATCTATCGCATGTCGTATTACAACTGGCCGTAGAGTAGAGAACTGTGAGACTCGAGGCGAAGATGATTATTATTGATAGAATAACTGAAGTTGACAACGATTCAATGATTTAAAATATATTACTTTTAGTTTTAAAGTTTTATTATTATTATTATTATTTTAGAGTTTCACTTGCATCGTGGTTTCATAAAACCACACAATTTTTTTTTTAATCGCATAGATTTAAATAATAACCACTAGTGTCTAACTTGAAAATAATGTTGCCACATTCATTTTTATAGTGTTCTGCTACCGTATATTAACCGCGGTACAATCATTTGAATCGTAAGATATTAAATACTGAATTAAGGGTTTTTATTTATTAAAGTTAAACTTTTATTCTATCGCCCCAAAATTTTTTGTTCATCTATCGCATGTCCTATTACAGTTGGCCGAAGAATAGGGAACTGTGAGACTCGAAGCGAAGATGAAGTATTTTTATTTTATTTTGAAAGTGTCACTTGTATTATGGTTTCTAAAAACCACACAACAATTTTTAATCGCAATATTTTGTGTTATTCAACATACCCGATAATTAACTATTATCATTACATAATTCAGAAAACCATTGAATGTATATATGGCGAATAAATTAAAAAAAGCTCGTTGGCGTTAAGGGAGACGCGATTTTGTTTACCTCATTCAACGTCCACGTTTGGAGGATTCAAACTTTATCAGAAAAAAAATTTATTAATACGTATAATTTCTCGTACAGTTTTAGGATTTGTTATGATCGGTTACATCAATAATTTAAAAACAATAAAATAGCAACACATGAAATGTCATTTTGCTGCGTGGGAATAAAAAACGCACTATACCTACCTCCTCTTAGTATTGTCATGTAAAATAATAACAAATAATTGTTTTTTTTTCTTTTTTCAAACCGGGATGGGAATAGATTCCTTAAACACCTATATGTGATAGTAATTTCTCAAGTCCGATGTCGGCGCGAGGGCGTATCCCGTCTCTCTGATAGACACAAATGTCAAGTTAATCGTTTTCGCCTGGCAGATAGATTTATTTCAATTACCTTCTAATACTTTAGGGTAGATCGGGCAGTATGGACTTTGGATTATTTTTACGTCTTATTTTTATTAGTTTCAGTAACGAGGTGGCCGAAGATGGTATTGCCACAAAATAGAAAGATACAGAAAACCAGCTCCAGCCAATGATAACGCATACATATGAAGATCTTTGGTTAAGTTTTGGTAATCATTTTTGTGGTTGACACTAGGGTCTGAATTAATCATTATCATATCAGTCGAAAGAGGTCCACTGCTGAGCATAGCCCTCCCCCAGTAATCGCCACACTAATCGGTCCTGCGCTGTTAACATCTAGTGGGTTAGGTCATCTATATATATACCATTTGGCAGGTCTGCCCATGCTGCGCTTTTCGGTACATGGCCACCACTCAAGAACTCCTTGACCTCATCGGCCGTTCGTTCCACGACAAATATGTCCACTTACTGCCAATTATGTCTCGCAATTCTTAAAGCTATGTCAGTTACTTTGGATCTTATGCGAATCTCCCAATTCCTGAATCTATCACGCAACCAAACTCCGAGCATACCCTTTTCATTGCTCTTTGAGTGACCTTGAGCTTTCTTATGAGGCCCATAGTCAGCGACCACGTCTCAGCACCATATGTAATCACTGGCAACACACACTGGTCAAAGACTTTCGTCTTGAGACACTGTGGTATCTTCGAGTCGGTGGGTCGATCTATTGAGTTGGTTTCAACAACCGTACACTTAGTCATGAATAACTTCAAGTGTAGTGTCACAGATCTTTACGGGTTCTGAATTGAACCAATAAATGGTCTTATAGCAATTATTATGTATATACTTGTCTATATAATAACTACACAATTCTTAACTAAAAAATTGTTTAGTAAACAATTTATAGATATTTATTTATTAAAATTGAACGCACTTAAATAATATGTAATAAATGTTTTGTTATTGAAATTCCCAAATGGAAAATTTCGTATAATATTATAGATACCAAGCCCTAACGCTACAGTCGAGCGTAAGTAATTAAATTCAAGGTCTTTCGAAGTCTCTTATTACCTCTATTAAAGTACCTTTGTATTTTAAGGTTACACCATAGATTTAGGAAACACGGAAATCTCAAAAGGGAATGCCTTACAATATCAGTATAATAGAATTACAGCTCACATACACAAATATTTGTGACAGGTTTTTAGTGGAAATGCACGAGCCAATCAAGCTTGCAATAGAGATACTATATTATCTGTCAATAATTGCTTTCTTTCTATATTTATATTTAGATTATTATGCGATAATATTAGCCCAGTCTCCTCGCATTAACATACGTAAGTTAAAGCTCCCCGACTATAAAAGGAGACGATGAAACTTTCCTTGCATCAGTAAAGTTCAGAAGTCTTCGTATTAGTTCACCTCAAAATGTCTCTTAAAAATCAAAATATGTGTAAATTACTTTTTATTGGTATATTCGGCTTGGTCCTTGCAAGCAATGATGTCAAGGTGCGTATATAATACTCGCTGTACCCCGCGGTTTCACCCGCGTATAATTTAAAAGGAACTCTGATTTATGATTTATAATACTTCAGTATAGACAATATTTTTATCGGGCGGCCAGAGTTATTACACATCACAACTCACACGGTTCGTTCGCGCCGCTACACCTATAGTCATAGATCCGAGCAGAGTGTTGTATTATTTTAATTTTACATTATCTCCCAAACTATTCATCCAAATAACATGCTATAAAGGGCAAAGTTTATCTACATAAAACTGTCTTGATGATGAAGTAACTTTCGTTCGTAAAGGTAATAATGCCCATAAATCACTTTTCAATTTTCAATAAAACTTTTTCATAAAATACCTTATTACATACTAAATATATAATTTGTTTAATTAACGTCCCAAGAAGGCAGTCATGAAAGTTACAAAACTACTACCTGTTAGGAAAACATCCTGGACACCGAGAAGTACCGGTAAAAAAATAGATCGGGTTATAATTTTTTTTCTGTATAATTATTGATTACAGTTAATAATTAGATTTAGTGGATGTACAGAGAGGGGGTTAATGAGTCATCAAACTCAATCAATACTCCGTCAATACCTGTCAATTGTTTCCATGCGGTCATGCATATAGAGGCTTCAAAAGATTACTTATGAAACTAACCTTGTATGTCCTTACGCAGGATGAAGGAGACAGAGGGGCCCACAGCGACCGAGGCTCGCTATGGTTCGGTCCCAGATTGGGGAAAAGGTCTCTTTCTCTAACCAGCGAAGATGACAGGTAAATCAATCCATGTTGATCTATATAACCATAATTCTACTGGGGTAGGCAGAAAAGACATTATAGGATGAACCAAGTATTACCAAGTATACTATAGGTTCCTAACGTTACAGAACATAGCAATGAAAGGGAAGAGAATTTATGGGTGTAAGAAAAATATTATTAGGTAAGTAGAATCTGAAAAATTCCTTGATAAATACGGTGATGACAATGTTCGTTACGTTCCAAACAAAATCAAATAAAAAAATACTTTAATAAATTTTTGCCCCAAGAAAGCACTTATGCCGGTAAGAAATTCGATGTTTATCAATTTTTTTCCAACTGTATACATGATATTTACAGTTAATAATCATACTATCACATTTATAATTTAGTTGATGCACAGAGAGGGAGTCACTTCCAGACATAACTATCATTATATTAATTAACATGGTCCTTGATCTCATTGTCTGGTAAATCAGTAATGTGCATCGGGATCTTATTATAGAACCTAACACTATTACCTAAAAAAACTTTTATTAGTCTCACTAAGTCTAAAACACGGTACGAATAATTTATGTCTATTACTAGTATTAAAACTGCGCTGGTCTTTTTGCTTATTGATAACATACCAGTATCACCTGGTATTAAGTGGAGATGGGGATAGGTTTTTAGCATTAGGGCCACAATCTCACCTTTTTTATTTAACAAGTTTATATTAGCTTCACGTGTAACTAACTAACTAACAATCAGTGTAATAAAATCTTAGAAATCAATTTTAACTTACTTCTAATTGTCGTATCGAAATGAAACTTTGTATGTATATGAAGTTCGGATGACAACACTATAATTTGGTATCTTGGAGCTGATCTGATGATGGAGCCAGGAGGTGGATAGTGGAACACATCAGTGACTAATAGTAAACACCTCGAGATTGGGCTCATATGATTTGTATTGACAAGTCCAATAGATTGGGTTTGGTAACGAGGGTCTGGCGATGGAGCCAGGAAGTGGATAGTGGAACTCTTCAGTGGTTACTAGCAAATTCCTCGAGTTTAGGCTCATATGATTCGTTTTGACAAGTTAAATAGATTAAGCTTGGTAACGAGAAGACTAAAAGTTTTATGATTTTTAGTGCATAGTTAAAGCGTTTTTAAGTTTATTTAAAAAAAGGTGTGTGTGCGGTTCACACACAATAGAAGTGAAACTTCATTTTAAAAGACATTTTCTATTTTATTTAAACAGTGTGCAATATATATACACACCGACATTTACTCTCTCGCTCTGGCTCACACAAAGAGGAGAGACCGATAATATATTGCTCTCTTGCTCTGGCTCACACAAATAGCAGAAACCGATAATGTGCGTTAAACATTTAACATTTAACGCTTGGAAGTCGCATAAGAAGTTTCACTTCAATAATTTAAACTTGTTTTATGCTAGCTCGGCATAATGACTATACAGCACCTGACGGTAAAAACGGTACAGTCCACAAACAATGGCGACCGTAGGTGAGACAAATATTATCGGTAGTCATCGATGTAATACCGGCTTTCTGAAATGACTCTTCACGCCTTTTGAAGGACTTAATGCTAAGCCTAATGGGGGAACTGGCTCTCAAGTGCAGCTGCCAGAACACACCTATATGTGCTTGGCGACAGATTTTCAACTTGAGTGTGGTAGCTAGCCAGGCGGGCATTAGAAAATACCCTACCAACATGTTATGGTTTTACCACGATGTTTTCCTTAACCGTAAGCTCAGACTAATTGCAGGGATTCAAACTCACGTTAATCGACGCGGTGTCGATACATGCTACCACTGAGCCATCATTGTTTCAAAATTGCATCATATTATCTACATACCTCTGAGAAACTATTTAGTGTCTTGACTTGATTTTGCCTTCAATTAACAGATTATCAATTTTTTCAGGCAAAAATTTTTCAGATTATTGGAAGCAGCTGACGCTTTGAAATTTTATTACGATCAGCTACCTTACTATCAGAGGCAACCGAACGAACCAGAAACGAAAGGTATTTTTCTGTATTATCTAATGTATTCCACTTCAGTAGGATGTAGCAGTGTTGCCAATTTTTTTGATAATTAAAATCCCATGATAACTCTTTTCCAGCTTGGCTATTTTTTCAAAATTTCTATTTCAGCAGGAAAAAGTGAATACTTATATATCTATGACTGTTTTGAGTAGTGTCATTATATGTATTGTTTTTAAGTTATTCTACAGTACACCAATAATTTGGCTATTAAATTCTAAAAAACGTGTATTTGTTACACTTACACTAGAAGCAATAAATGAAGAAATAATAATTAACGAAACTAAATAACATGTTAAATGATCGCAACACTGCTACCGTCGGAGCGAGAAATATTAATATCAAGACCAAAAAATATATTACAAAGCTACCCTTACGTAACTAGTGACTAGACGCTTTTAACATGTGCAAAATGGGGCTACGCTCCCCAAGCCCGGTGAAACTTTAAAAGCCGTAAAGGCTCCAGGGCCCCTAAGGCTAACAGTATATGAAGTTCGAAAAAAAAGGAACTACGCTCGGTCATTATTATTTAAGCCCCAATTGCGTCTTATTTGCGAATTGATTCTCCATTGTCGTCACTGCTTATTTCTTATGTTACTTTATCTTATAAAACATATCCTATAACCTGTCCTGATAACAGAGCTATAAATTAAAATAAAAACATGAACATCAGATAAGTGGTGTTCACGTGAAAAGAACATAAACGGACAGATAGAAATACGTTGAGTTTTATAATATGTATATAAGTAATGCTTATTGCAAATATTTCCTCATCTAAGTATACAAATATGATACTAGATGGCGTGAATGTCAACATAAGTGCTGCCTCTGCACGATCCCTATGCCTACCTGCTCACACAATATTATTGTTTGTTAAACGTTATATATTGTTAAACGTTATGAAAGATAATGGCTTTTTTATCGTTAAAGGTGCTACACTGTCACCTGATTTTAAGTGACGATGTGGCATAAGATAGTAACACGTTAAGCCTAGTGGACTGGCTCTCAAATGCAACTGCCGGAATACACATATTGGTGCTTGGCGACAGATTTTCAACTTAAGGATGGTAGCTGGCCAATCGGGCATTATAAAAAGCCCTACCACCATGCTATGGTTTCCTCATAATATTTTCCTTCACCGAAAACTGAGGCTAATTGCAGAGATTCGAACTCACGTAAATCGACGCGAAGACGCTACCAATTAGCCATCATTGCTTCAAATTGCTTATCTGTTCCCGCCACACTTTTCTTCGAAAATCGTTGACACCAGAAAAAAAGTTAGCAGTTACTCTACGATTTTTAGTTATTAAATTTTGTTTTCCAACATTATTTTTCGTGTAGATACATAAATCATTAATATTTATTCTAAATCATCTTTATCATAAATCTTTTTCTCAACTAAAATATTGTCGCGCACCTGCACACGTCAATAACTCGATAATATTGTTGGAACGGAATCAGAATTTCCAGAAATCCGCGATAATATTGTCAAGATTACTGACCACATATATACAGTAATATTACGCGTGCCGTTTGTTTATTACATCCATACTGCAATTCTGCAAATGTCAAATAAATATTAATCTGCGGTTAAACAATCAAACAGTGTAGAGATAGTCACCAGAATTTTAAAAAATCCGCAATAAATGACTTATTATAGGCTGTGAATTTTGTGTAATTTAAATTTTGGTATACATTCTAACAAAAGAACCTCGATTACGTTCAAACAAAAAAAAATCAGTCAAATTTAGACCAGTAATTTACATAATCTATATTACTATAGTTACTAGTAATATATTATAAAGCTAAAGAATTTATTTTGTTTGTTTAAACGCGCTAATCTCTAGAACTACCAGTCGGATTCGAAAAATTCTTTTTGTATATGGTAGCTAGATTCATGAGGAATAGTATAGGCTATATAACTTCACGCTATAGCCATAATGAGCGAAACAGTAACTATGAACGTCAAGCAATCTGGCAAGCTGTAGGCAAGTATGGGAAGTCGAATTACGATAGGGCGTTGGCGGTGGCATCGTGGAGAGTTTGTCGAATAAATTAAACACGGGTGAAACAGTGGGACACAACTAGTTTAGTATTAAAATATTTTTATTAAACTATGTCAATTTGATCATTTTTTATGAACTTCTAAAGTATGTTTATTTTGTAATTTATAAACTAAAAAAGATTATTTCAGTTACAAAGAAAGTTATCTTTACACCGAAACTGGGTAGGAGCGTCAACGACGGTTATCAAGAAAAGACAATGTATGAGAACGTAGAATTCACTCCAAGACTTGGTAGGAGACTGTCTGAAGATATGCCAGCCACGCCTACAGACCAGGAGATGTAAGTAGAATAAGAAATAAACATCTGGGCGACCGAGCTATGCTCGGTGTCTTGAAAAAAAGGTCATTAGCGTGATCTCTTGGGATTTGTTGCAGTCAGACAAATGTAAATTGTATTATCATATTGTGTTTTATTATTCCTCTTAATAGCTAATTTTTTTTTCTGTTTAAGTGGCTATATTAGGCCTACCCAAACGCCACCTTTTTGTTATTTTTGTACCAATAAAAAAAAGTTTGTTTAAGTTGATTAACGATAAAGTTTATTATTGAAAACACGAATTCATTTTCATTTTCTGAAAATGAATCCTAGCTAAATCGTTGGAGCCGTTTCCGAGATTCAGATTATATATATATATATATACAAGAATTGCTCGTTTAAAGATATAAGATAAGGTGAATTCATGATCTGACAAAGATCGTTTTATCTTAATCCTCAGGAACTATTGAAGTACATTTTAAAATACATACAAAGTATCCGGCTCATGTTTTTAAACTATTAGCTGTGTCCGCGACTCCGCAGGCGTGGGCTACAGAATGTCGTCAATAGAGCGCATGCGCAAATCGTGCTGCATCTGCTCAAAAGACGAAAGACAATAAGAGGGTGGTCCTTAGAAGATAGATATATGCTATTGCTGACTTTTTTGTAGATATTTTTGAGATCTACAATTATGTGGAACATTAATATGATACCTATATCTCCTATAGTTTACTCCGCGTAAGCCCTTTAAGCACAAAAGCGTCTACTTTCCGAAATGTATCACCATTATCGTCACTACTTATTTCGTATATAACTTTATCTAACAAAATATATCCTATAGCCTGGCCAGATAACATAGCTATGAACTAAAATAAAAACCATGCAAATCGGATAAGTGGTTTTCCCGTGAACAGAACATAAACAGGTCAGACTTCAGTTCACCGGTGGTACTTGGGAGGAGCACAACTACACACATAACTCTACTTGTGCTTAATAAAACGCTAAAAACAACACTCCGCTTCTCTTCTCAGGTACCATCAAGATCCGGAACAGATTGACACGAGAACCAGATATTTCTCACCAAGACTAGGGCGCACAATGACCTTCTCTCCACGTTTAGGAAGAGAACTGAATTACGGTGAATATACTTAAATATAGCTGTCTAGTCTACTAGTTGTCTTGAAAATGAATCGACTTGCGCGCCATCTGTTGTAAACTTATTATATTGAAAAGAATATTACCTAATCAAAATAAAGTAACAAATATGTAAACCACATCCTCTCGTCACGTAGAATTGGGTATTTGTTTTTTTTTTGTTGTCAATGGAAAGATCATATATAAGTTTTAGAACAAACTATATTATTTTTTTTTCGCAATATTTCAAAAGTTATTTCAAAATAATAATTATTCTTTGAATTCAGTATCGAAAACGCGCCGATTCGTCCCGAATAAATACGAGCGCGTTTGACGTCACAATGTTAATTTCTACTCATTGTAGCTCACAGCCGATACAGTGCTTCGACACTTGAAACGTGCTTGACTTGAACTTGAAACGATGAAATTCCTTTAACATTATGACGTCACAAACCTGACGATCAATCGTTCGTTCTTACGGCGCGTTCGTAGTCATGTTATTATTTTTAAAATATAAAATTTTTCAATTGTTCATAAAAAAAATGTTTAAGAGTTTTTACAATTGACTATTATCATAATTATGATGAAGCTTTAAAATACATAAAAAAATCGACATTCTTTTTTTTTCAAATGCCCAATTGTATGCGAACTGTAATCAATAATTAAAATTAATTGTATTACGGATTACAGATTATCCAATCAACGTACGCGTCGCGCGAAGCACAAACAGGACTTCGGCTAATTAAAAAACCCTAACGAACTAAAACAACGCAAATTGACCGAAGGATACCGTTGATAAATAAGCTTTAAAATGTTTTGGACGAAATATATTTTTTATTTAGTGATGCTAGTCAATGTTTATAATTAATAAATCAATTATTGAATTAAATATTAAGTAATTTTATTTTTACAATGAAATTCTACTCGTATATCAACTAGTTCGTCTAGCGCAGTGGTTGTTAAACTGCCGGTCGAATACATATTTAGTGAAGGCCGTGGGCTCCACTTGGAAAGCTAAACTAACAGTCTAATTTTAAAGTGACGCATTGATGAACTATTGTTTCAAAAATCGAGTATCACACTCCCCTTCACTCTGATAAATTTTACGCTTTCGTTTTAGTCAGATCGCGGCTTATTTGCATACGCGCAACAGTCTGAGCTGAGGTTCGGCCACTTTGGCACCCTCGGATGTTGTTGCTTAGCTTTCGTGGCTGAGTGCCCTAAGCGCTTGCCCCCAAGCCTGGTAAAGCTGTAAAAGCCGTAAAGGCTAACAGTATAGTCAGTTCGATAAAAAAAACGCGTTCGCACTCACCGGACCGGTCCGGACCTAACACAGCTGGTGAAGATGATAGCAGTGAGCTCTTAGGCGTTATGTTTGACTGCGTTTTTATTTAATTACTCATAATATAAACATTAAATAAAATAAATTCTCAGTCTATGGAATAGAATAGCTGTCTGACTATTTTATTCGTAAAAAATAATGAGGTGTTGTCGCTGATAATTCTAAGCATTTGAATTATGAAACCTTTTTTGGTGTGAAGTTTGTACTTTTTTTTTAAATAAGTCACACTATTTTTCAAAACTTTGTCCAGTCTTTGACATTATACAGGTTTTCCCCTTATATATGATATTTTTATAATTTGAATTATATCAGTCTTTGCTCTCACACTACGCATTCAAAAGTAGTCGTTTACGTGTTTCTTGATCCAATGCGTCGTCTTAATCCCAAATCAATATTTCATATAAGCTAGTGTGAAGATCCCTCAATATTTTTCTTTGGCGATGTGGCCACAATCTTACCTGATCTTAAGTAACGATGCAGCCCAAAATGGCTCTCAAAGGCAGCTACCGGAACACACCTATTGGTGCTTGGCGACCAGGTTTTCAACTTGAGGGTGGTTCCTAGCCAGGTGGGCATTAGAAAATGCCCTACCACCATGCTATATTCATCACAATGTTTTGCTTCACCAAAAGCTCAGGCTCATTGCAGGCATTCAAACTCACTTTCATAGACGTCCATGCTTCAAATTTCTTTAATGGCTATGACATTTCTTTAAAAAAATCAATCGTTCATTTGCTTTCTCGTCTTTCGATTTTTCTTTGATACCGCTTTTTCTGTAACATGTAATGATTGATTATCAATCATTTTTATCTTTTAATTATATATATTTATTTTACCTTAGTTGTTTCCTCCTTTCTTCATTTATTGTGTTTATCGGTAGCTTTCCGAAGGCATCTTTAGATGTGTAGGTCATTTATTATTTATATTTTAATATTGTATATCAAAACTTCTTTTGCGTTGAAATATATATAAACTAAGAAGGCCGTTTAAAAAGATAGTATTTAATGGCTGGAAGAATCTTTTGAATTTAAAATTTAGAACGTGACTAGAATAGAATTTAAAAGACAGATATTTTTCAAGTCACTTACCGATCAGGAGTCTGAATAGAATGAGCATATTTAAATGGAATATTTGTATTATTGGCTCATAAACATTATCAATCAAAAAAGTGATTTATATAATTTGAAAGTGAAGAAAAGTATTTTCAGCATTTGCTACAGATTGTCTCAAGAATTTATTGGTGACCTGTGTATTATATGTTATACATCGAGGTAACAACCAGGAGCTCTTTTAGAAGATAGATACTTTTATAATTATTACTATTTTCATTTATATATTGCTGAGCAACAATTTTCCTTCCTCGAGTGGCTTCGACGGACTTCGGCGGTCAGCGACTTCATCTGGCTACGGTGACTACCTAAATCTATATCTTCTGAGCTGCGGCCTGACCATCGATACCCAGTAGATGATAGTCAAAATTTTGTTGTCAAAAGTTGGATTCATCCTATTTACAAAATTATATTAATAGACTATATTGTAACACGTCATTTTTGTAAATGCCTTCTGAATACATGTAAAAATTGATTTTGAATTTAATTTGATGAACCTTTTAACAATTTATATTGGAATTTAAATCTATTTATTTGTCCACACGACAGACCATGGAAAAAACGAAATAGCGCTTTTTTTCATATTTTTGAATACAAGTTTCACAGTAGCACCAACGCAGTCCAGATGGCACGCAATATCGACGACATATATGGACGACACACATACCGTAAGTGAACGCACGGTACGTTTTTGGCTTGTTCGCTTACGTCGATAACGATTAATTGAAAGTCATAGTGGCAGCAGATTCATCTCAAGCCACGTTTAATTTAACAGCAGCTTTCAACGTTAATGACTAATTGACACTGTGAACACTTGCAGCTGAGGGACTTATAATACGTCAAATTTAATAAACATTAATTTGCTAGGCTGACGTGCTTTCGAATTGATTGTTTGTATTTACCGTCAACGCGAGTTACAGAGAATTTTGCTTGGTGTTTCGGGATGACATGCGTGTGTACAGATTTCGACATTGTTAGAAGCTGTTCTTTAATTATAGATCTAATAATAAACAAGGACCATTCATCGTTCATATCGTTCATTCGTTCGTTTTTTCTTCAACATCATTCGTTTTTTTTTATCTAATTTCATCACAGTTGCAGGACAAAAAACTAATAAAAATCATGTTTCCCATGTTATTTAAACGGAAAAACTTTAAGTTCGATGGAGGACTTCTCAGAATTGAAATTTTGAGCTCCGCTTTTAACAGGAGATTTGTTGGGACATCTTCTGAGATATTTTGGTCTGAGAGCAAAAAAGAAATGTCGTCGTTTTTTGGCACACCCTAATATATATATATACACAACATCTACACACGTCGATGTGTAGTGCCGGTTGTGTCACATTTCGTATTACGGTTGCTTACATGAAAAGCAGAACGTTACTAATCGTCATTTAATTTGTATGGGAAAGTAGTGCGCCACACAACGAACATTTCAATCTCCTGATACTCAGCTGAAAGTGTTAATTTACATAAAAATGGGGAAAATAAGAAAGCTTAGAAAGTGGGTATCATATGAACTCACTGCACAATGACAACAAAATCGCATTAACCTTCGCCTATGCCTTTGTTGCATAGGCACACAATGAAAGGATTCTGAATCGGATTTTCACTTGTGATTAAAAGTGGATCCTGCGTGATAATCAAAAACGACAGTTGCACTATTTGAGTCAGTGGAGTCAATCAAACCATATCCTAAACACAAATTGAGTCGAAAGAAGCTGCTTGGGAGTGTATGGTGGGCATGTGCCGGTATTGTTCATTACAAATTTTTGAGACTTTACACAACAAATGCTGCTGAGGTGAACAGTGAAGAATTGAAAATGATGATGGACAAGCTCGCTGTTAAACAACCGAGACTTGTCAATTGTTAACTCGTTGTACACGACAACGCTCGCACAACGGACCGTCTCAAAACTACAGGAGTTAAGACTGGAAACTCATCGTCACCCACCATATTCACCAGACCTTTCTTAAAATGATTTCCATTTTTGGAATTTGGATAACTTTTTACAGGGGAAAAATCCGATGAGGCGGTGAAAAACGCCTTTAAATAGTTTATCAATTCTCGTCCCCTGGATTTCTAAAGCAGAGACATCAGTGAGCTTCTTGAAAACTTGAAACTTTGAAAACTTCTTGAAAAATGGCAAAAGTGCATAGACAATAATGGTCAGTATTTCGACTAATGAAATATACATTCATTTTAAAATATATACGATGTTTTTCAATTTAAAATGGCAACTTCATAGGTAAGATCCTTATGTATGTATCAGTACTAGCTGTCCCCGCGCTCCGCCTGCATGGCCTACAGAATGCCGTCGGGCGAGAACACGTGCGAATCGTGCTGCCCTCGCTCCAACTTCGGCGGTCATCCGGCTGTTATTTTAAAGACAAAAATACTACCATATTTTGTGAAATCCTTAGGAGAAACACATATGCTATCGCTCACTTATTGGTAGTTATTTTTAAAGTCTAAAATTATGTAGAACATTAATTCGATATATCACTTATGATTTACTCAGCGTAAGCCATTTAAGTGCTGTCTTTATTCTCCGAATTTATTCACAATTATCGTCACTGCTTATTTCGTATGTTACTTTATCTTACAACCATGTAAATCAAATGTGGGTTTCACGGAAAAGAACATAAACGGACAGACCTACAGAGAGACGTTGAGTTTTATAATATGTATATAGATATTAGTGTATATTAAACTAAAAAACTATCTTTGCGAAGGTATGCTTGTATATATATAATAGGTAGGGACCCAAAGTGTTATCTGAAAATGTTAATATTGGCCTATGGTAAAAAAGATTTGACGATCCTTGATCTAGCGGTCTCTTTAGCGATGAAGGTTATGACCGCTCTAATACATAAGTAGGATTTTATCCAGAGAAATGAACTTGCAAGTTATCTTTATTTCAATAACGTATTAATGAAAAATGGCATATCTTGTTACCCTTATCCCACGCTCAGTAGGGCCGGCACCACATGGTTTCCTCTATAAACTATCATCTCAGTATTCACATGGTATACATAGTATTGAGTATACACGTATAATTTCTCACACAGCCCATCCATACCTTTTTCGATCTTTCTCGACTCTTGTACCCGCCCCACATCAGCATTAACACTTTCATCCCTCCTTATACATTCATTAATAGCTATTTAGTATTCATTCTAGTATTGTTAATGTCTGAATAGGGATAGGAAACGGTCACTATTCTCAAAGTCTCTGGAGTCGTCTAGAATGTGCCCGAAATGTCAAGTATTCAGTCAAGGTTTGAAGAAGCACACATACAAAGCCGTATTGATCTGGCTGCGTCAACAAATGGGCCTAAAAATAGAACGATGGCATTCTTTTAAAAGCGATCATGTATTACTATATGTCAAAATGTTAAAATACCTTCTAGTGATTTCGTGATCGTCTTACTTGGGTATATAAGTGAGCCGTATCACGAGCCACGACAGCCAAGCCCGTTAAAGCTGTAAAAGCCGTCTGAGGCATCAGAGCCGTTATGGCTAACAGTATAGTCAGATTGAAATAAAAAGAGCCACGACAGTTATATTTCCGAAAGCGAAGTGAAAAATATAAGCGCTATATAAAAGCACCGTAGAGGAAGAAGCTGCTAGTACACTCGAAGAGCAATTTGTGAGTTTGTTTTAAACTGTATTTTTGTGTACGAATAGATTGTTTACGTAAATTATAACGGCATTACACTATCCACGGTTATGAATCATGAGTAATGAAAATGAAAATTGGACTGTAGTCACCAGAAAAGTAAAAAACGTAAGTGATGAGAACAATTTTTTGAAATTACCATTAGTCACAAAGAAAAGTTTCCAAAACAATTTGCGTTAGCAAAGATGTTCAAAATTAACGACATTATAAATATATATAGAGTGAAATATATAAACGCATATAAAATATCTGTACTATTTGAAAAGGAGATTGATTCAAATAATCTATTTAATTGCAAATCGTTGTTAGCTCGTGGCTGGAGATTTCAAAAACCTTCTGAGGTAAACCTATCATTTGGTATAATTAGGAACATTGATTTAGAGTTGTCAGAAGAACAAATAAAAGAAGATATATCACGAGTACAATTGAAATTTTATATTTAAATCGCCTCAAGCGAAGAGAATCTGAAGAATCTGGGTGGGTAGAAAGTGAAACAATTAAATTATGTTTTCAAGGCTCATCTCTTCCTCCTTTTATTTATATCCACGGCATGCGAGTAAAGGTGGATCCATACATATTTCCCGTGACACAATGTATTCGTTGTTGGAAATTTGGACACATGGCCAAAGTCTGCCCCGCTAAGAAAATTATCTGCCCAAAATGTGGAGACAATCGTCCATCTTGTGATAATCATAAGGTTAAGTGCGCGAACTGCTCAGGTAACCATTCGTCTATATCTAAAAAATGCCCAGTCTATTTGAGAGAAAAGAAAATACGTATAATTATGGCAGAGTTTAACTGCACTTTTAAAAAAGCTTCTACAATGTACGTACCGCCTGAATCATATACTCGAGATACAGACTTTCTGCCTAAGGTTCAAAGTCGTGTAGCTAATGATCAATCAGAAATTACAAGTTCAGAGACGACTGTTCCCGAGTCTAACGATATAACCAAAACAACTTATGCTAATGTTACAAAAAAAAATACACGAAGAACCTAGGATCCTTTTAAATCCAGAAAAATCAACTAAGGGAAACAAAAAGAAAGATAGACCCCAGATAGAAGATTATGAATTTTGGAACGAGAGTTCTGAGATGGAGCAGAACTGTGAAGTTGAAGTGGAGAGTAAAAGAGAGAAGAAGAGAAGCAGCTCAGAACATTCCTTCAGTACTTTGTTGCTAAAATTGAAGATTATTATCGTAGACAGACAGAATTCTGTAATGGAAAAAATTAAAGAAGTTATGTCAGTTAGTATCGAATGGGTAACGAAATGGATTATTGACAATATATGTGAAGGGTCTTTATTTAAATATTTTTATAATGGATAAAGTCATTACCATTAATTTATTGCAGTGGAACGCCCAGAGCATTAAGACAAAATCAGATTCTTTTTTACAAGTACTTACTCAAGAAAAAATTCATATCGCTGCTGTTAGCGAAACTTGGTTAAGCCCCGATAGTACGTTTAAGCTATAAACTATAATATATTTCGGGTGACAGACATGATTCATATGGAGGTGTGGCTATTATAACACATAAATCTATCCAGGCTCGACTATTCAATATCCAAAACATAAACCCTGGAATAGAAATTGTTGGTGTCAAAATATCTAACTGCGCTTATTTAGAACTTATTATTTCAATATATTGCCCGCCTTTGGTACAAACTACGCAAAGAGACTGGGACAATGTTTTTTCTTTAGCTTCAAGAAAGTCGTTGGTTTTAGGTGATCTAAATGGACACCACCCAAATTGGTCCAATAAGACAAATCTCAGAGGTAACATTATATTTGATTCCACTATGGATAACAATTTGGTTTCTTTAAATGATGGAAATTCTACTCGAGTAAAACTGGTTAATGGTTATCTACAAGAATCATCTCCAGATATATCACTCGTATCTACTGACATAGCATGTAAATTTCTATGAACGGTAACAAATGAAACCCTAGGCAGCGACCATTTAATTATTAAATTATCAACTTCTATTGATGGTTTACCAAATATTACAAATAGGAGAAATTTTAAAAAGGCTGATTGGATTTCCTTTAGACAATATATTGAAACACGATGCTCTTATTTGAATATTCCCAATGATATACAAGAAATATACAACTTATTTATAAATGTTATTAATAGCGCAGCTGACATTTACATACCTTTTCACAAAAGGAACCATAACCCAAGTAGCAAATTTATACCTAAACCTTATTGGAATCAATCTTTATCCAAAGCGGTGGCACAGCGAAGGTTAGCTTTATCCGTATTTCGGAAAAATCCTACCCCAAGAAACTTTGACCTTTTAAAAGAGAAAATCAGGACTAGTCAAAAATTAATTAGAAATACTAAAAATAAAGCGTGGTACCAATTTTGTTCTTCTGTAGAAATGTAATCAACTACTGAGATGTGGCGACAAATGAAATGGCTAAAGGGCGGTAAAACATCACGATCTCCAATTGATCCCTTAATTATCAAAAATCTTTTACATGACTTAACCCCTGATTACGTAAACCCTAAAGAACCTCTTTTTGACTCACATAACGCCATATTAGAATAAAAAATCTCTAGACAGGAACTTCAAAAGTCTATTAAATCTAAAAACTCTGCTCCGGGTACTGACAACATTTCGTATTCCATGTTTAAAAACATACCTGATAATGCAAAAAACGTTCTTTTAAGCATATATAATAATATTTTACAAAAAGGATATGTACCAAATCAGTGGCGACATATTCATATTGTTCCTATCCCTAAACCAGTACGTATGCAGTCGAATTCTTCTTCAATACGTCTGATAGCTCTTATATCCTGCTTATGTAAAATATTTCACACTATCCTTGGTAAACGGATTGAATGGTTTTTAGAAGCAAACAACTTTTTCGATGAAAATATGACGGGTTTTAGGAAAGGTCGATCATGCCTTAATAATCTTAGTACAATAGTAACGCAAATTCAAAACGGCTTTTCTAACGATTTGATAACTCTTGGCTGCTTTATTGACATTGACAATGCATACAATAACATAGATATTCAGGTGCTGTTAAGTAACTTGAACGTGAACATATCAATAACAAACGGGTATCAAATATTCATATTTCTCAATATGCTGCTGACTTTGTGTTATACAAAGTCTGCAAAAATATTTCCGAAGCAACCATTCATTTACAAATGGCTCTTAATGAAACTCAGACGATGTTAAGTGACCTCGGTTTAGAAATTTCTCCAGCAAAAAGTAATATTTGTCTTTTTTAAAAGGGTGTAAATAGAAACAACATAGATATAAAAATAAAGGGTATTTCAATTGAGATAACTGACGCAGTAAAGTATTTGGGGATTTGGTTGGATCGATCTCTGAAATGGAATAAGCATATCAATCGACTCTCAGAATGTACCTCAAAATTTCTTAATGTTTTTAAAGCTTTAACCGGTTCTAATTGGGGCGTTCACCCAAAACATTTAAGAAGACTATACATCAACATCATTCGGAGCCGAATTGATTTTGGAAGTTTTCTTTATGATAATAGTGCCCAAACGAATCTATTTAAACTTGATAAAATTCAAAATCAGGCTATGAGAATTATTGGGGATTTTGTTAAAAGTACTCCTATCCACGTAATGGAAAATGAACTTAACATATACCCATTACATATTAGGAGAAAATATTTAGCTGGAAAATTTTTATTTAAGTCTTAAAGCCTTTGCGAAAAACAGCCTTGTTAAGCTATTAGATGAATTATCCATTTCATTTCAAACCCGTTTTTGGCGTAATAAAAGGAAACCGTTATTGGCTTCTACATATTTAAGTTATAAAAAAATATCAATACACTCTAGTACAAATCTAGAAATGTTCTCTTTACATGCGTGGGTTGACAGCATAGACCTAACAAATACAATTAGATTAAATATAGATGGTATCAGTAATCCAAAGCGCCAATATAACTTCATCAAAATAAAAACTATTTGTATCCAATATATCAACAGCCAATTTCAAAAATTTACAAAAATATACACTGATGGATCCAAAGATGGAAATTTTATAGGAGCCACATTTTTTGTGTCAAATTTCGAAACTTTTACGAAATTCAAAATAAATGTAAATGTTTCTATTATGCATGCGGAATTGGTAGCTATTTCGGAAGCGCTAGCGTTCGTTCAGTCAATTGATGCTAAAGAAATTGTTATTTTATCGGACTCAAAAAGTGCTCTCCAACATGTGGCTAGATGTACCTCGACTTTTCGAGGAACACCGATAGCCTACACTATTTTAAAACAATTACTTGATTTGAAGGCAAATAGTAAAGTAATTGTTATGCAATGGATACCATCTCATATAGACATAGCCGGTAATGAAAGAGCTGATCTCTTAGCTAGAGAAGGTTCTTCCGATGGAATCCCAATCAAATTATTACCAACGCATTTTGATATATGTTGCATGTTAAGAAATGACTGCTATATTCACTGGAAAAAATACTTTGATGAACGCTCCAGATCCAAAGGAATATGGTACAAAACGATTCAACCACATCCTCTGAAGTCACCTTGGATAGATAACATCACAGTTAACCGTCAAGAAGCCATAACTGGAATGAGATTACGCTCAGGACACATCCCATCAAGAAAGTTCGCTTTTATGATGCGTAAAGCGCCATCTCCAATGTGTCCGATTTGTGGACACATCGACGATGTGCACCACATTCTGGTGGAGTGTGTTCGAAGTGAATCTACTAGGTCTAAACTTAATGCTTCTGGGTCGTTCCACATTGGTATATATAATTCCATGTTGGCTGACCCTTTGACTCCTTTTGCAAGGGAGCTCTTTAAAATTAAATTAAGTAATTGTTAGTAGTTCATAAGTTGTGTAAAGCTTATATTACATAGGCGACATAGTCGCTAATACGACTAAGCCTAAAATAAAGAGAAAAAAAAACAATATATTATATTCATAGTTTTGTCCATATAAACATATTTCTCTTTTTATCCCTGGATAATTACAATAGAGCAAACATTTTTACTCTAGATGCCCCTGCCATGTTCCTGTGTCCCGATTTTTTCCATAAATTCATTACTATAAGAACTAGGAGCTTTCTAAAATTCGTACATTATAGAATGTAAGCAATCAATTAGCTTTCACGATAGTTAAATTTATTTTTAATAGATGGCGCCTTAAATATATTTTCATCAACATCAACAGATGGCGTTCCTAATGAAAAAGTATTACAATTAAAAAAAAAACGAAAACATTAATGTGTGCGGGGAACATGAGCTTTATAATGCTGTTTGAATAATCAGTATTGATAAAGAATTAACTGAGATATTGCGTTGCCAGGAAAAACACATCTGAAAAATAATATATTCTAATTATGCCCGCAACTCCGCTAGCGTGGACAACAGAATGCCGTCGGTCGAGCGCACGCGCGGAAATGTGCTGCGCCATAAATGCTTATTGTGGGGTGGTCCTTAGAAGATTATTGCAGACTTTTTTATGGGTTTTTAGTACCTCTGTTTACTTACTTACTTGCTGTGGTCTTTCAATGAAGATTAGAATGAGACGATTTTTGCTTCTTGATAGCTTTGAATAATTTTGCAATACAAAAAAATATAAAATTCTTAGAGATATTAGTGACGCACACACGTCCCACGGCGCAATCCCTAATGCACCCTCCAAAACCTGCCTCGCACGATGACGTCAGAGCGCGGGGAGCCGTAACTACTTTTCCGAATTGAATCACCATTATCGTCCCTGCTTATTTCGTATGTTACTTTATCTAACAAAGTATATCTATAACCATGTAAATCGGATGTGATTTCCGCGTGAAAAGAACATAAACGGACAGACCGACAGAGAGACGTTGAGTTTTATAATATGCCCATTTATATCGCCGTTATTAGACATCCAGCAAACAAATTAGACTAATATAAAAAAGACAAACATATAGTAAACATAGCGAAAGTCCTTTTTCCGGAATTGAGTTTAGTTCTCGTCGCGAATTAGCCTTTGTCTTCTACCGAATGAAAACGGGAGCCACGAAGTAGTAATTTGAGTTTAGGAAAAAGAATGAAGTCGACTGGAGCAATATCTGGTGAATAAGGTGGTTGCTCGATAGTATTTGTTTAGTTTTTGGTCAAAAATCACAACGATGACCTTGTGCGAAGGCGCATTACGTGATGCAAAATCCAAATATTTTCTTTCCACAAATCAGGCCTACTTCGTCGAATTTGCTCTCTTAAACGCCGCATAACGCTCAAATAATGTAGTTACTTTATTTACCGTTTGACCTTCCGGTAAGAATATCGAGTGCACAACACCGCCATAGTCAATGAAAACAGTCAATATGACTTTGACTTTTGATCGACTTTGACGTGGTTTTTTCGGTTTCGGTTCAGTTGAAAGGCGCCACTCCAAAGCTTGTTGTCTAGTTTGCATGTCAAACTCGTAAACCCACGTCTCTTCACCAGTAATAATGCGTTTCATGAATGTTGGGTCGTAATTGACTCGTTCTAACATGTCCTCAGCGACTCTTATGCGATTGAGTTTTTGGAGAAAATCCAAGTCTTTTGGAACTAGCCAAGCTGCAACATGTTTCATGCTCAAGTGATTATTTAAATTGATACAGCTCGACTCGTGAGACACAGAAAGTTCAGTGGCTATCTGTCTCAAACTTGAATGAGGATTTTCAGTGATTATTTCCTTCACTTTTGCGATGTTAAGTTCAGTTGAAGATGTTGATGGCCTACCAGGGCGAGGCAAATCTTCCAGCAAATCACGACCGCTTTAACTTATAAGCAAGTGTTTTTGATAAAGTCAATTCATCGTAAGCCTTCTGTAATATTTTCAGTGTCTCCGAACACGAAATTCCATTGGCTATGCAAAATAAAAGACAAAGTCTTTGTTCGATGTTTTTGTCCATTAATAAATTCGCAGTACACACTAGATATGATCTAACTAAAAACAGCATTGAATTTAATCTAAATAAATACAACTCAAACTCCGTGCCAAAATGAAAAACAGTTGTGCCAATCTAACAACAAAAAATAAATTTGGAACCATAAACAAATCATTCATTCCCGATACTTTTTTAATTGAATGTATAAAAAGCGATAACAACAAATTATTGTTCAAAATTACTCTTTAAAACTCTTGCCTTTCCTCCTTTCCTCTTAATAAATGTAAAGAAAAACAAAGATGTTTGACTAGGTTGATAAAACTGGTGCTCCATCCTGTCTGCCTACTCGGGTAACTACTTGGTATAATGATCCATATAATAGATATATAGTTCTTGATAATAGGAAACCCTACTAGTACATAGTACCTAATAAAAAAAAACGTAAAACCACCAGTAATTGACACTGCACCAATAGTTGACACTCTGACGAAGAAAATTAAATATTTGATACTAAATTGATTTGAAGTCTTGAGTTTGTTAACCGACTTTTATAACTGACTGTACCTATATGTATTTATAACATTAAAAATATATCAGTAATCAGTGATTTTGGCCATCTCGATCTTTGGCTTCCTTTTTTTTCTTAATATTTAATTTACTTCGTCAGAGTGTCAACTATTGGTGCAGTATCAATTACTGGTGGTTTTATCTTAATTCTATTAAAAAACGACGTTTTTAAATTTATTTCTCGCGTTTTCAAAACCTTATAATAATATGTAAACACGCTCGAACTATAAAACTTTAATCTTTTCCAATGAAAGAAGAAATCAATAAAAATAATCTAACTCTATTACTTTTAAAACATAAAGAATGAATTATTTTCTATATTTGCTACGAGTATGTAAGTATTTGGATAATAATTTTGATTTCTTATTTGCACATTTTATTTAGAAATAAATTGCCAAAAAAGCTAATTTTTATAATGAAACATTATTGAAAAAATGTTATTACGAGGTATTTGAGCCTTTTTTAACACGCTTTTATAGCTTCATTTGTAACTAACTAACTAACAAACAATGTAATAAAATCTTAGAAGTAAATTTTAACCTACTTTTAATTGTCGTATCGAAATGAAACTTTATATAGATGACAACACTATCATTTGGTATCTTGGAGCTGATCTGATTATGGAGCCAAGAGGTGGATAATGGAACACTTCAGTAGTTACTAGCAAACCCCTCGAGTTTGGACTCATATGATTCGTTTTGACAAGTCAACAAGCCAATCTGGGCTTGGTAACGACATGTTATTATAAATCTACAAAGTTTTATAATTTTTAGTGCGTAATTATAGACCATTTTTTAAACTATTTAAACTTATTTCAGCAAATTATCTGCCCTATACCTGATGGTAGGCACAGTACAATTCAATAACAATGGCGACCACTGGGAAATCAACTATCTATCGCTGATGATTGTTTTCATGCCGACCTGCAAGCCTTTGTGGATATACATTGTTTTATCCCGAAACGCGACCAAAAGAAAGTTACTGTGACTGCTTTATCATTATGTGCATGCATAGCTACAAATCAGTAAAACAAGGCTGGCTGACCTGCAATCAAAAGAAAATTGCATTCATTCGGCAGAAGTGATATTAAAAATGTGGACAAACTTAATTATTATAATCAACCGTACAAAAGATTTAGGTAGGTAGGTTAATATGTCTTAGATATCTAGGCTTCAATTGAGGAGATAAATAAAGATTTAAAAAAGTATTACTTTACAGGCAACATCTGCATATTATTCCACTGTGTGACAGCATACGTTCTCTTCGCAGCAAACTTAGATGACTTCAAAAGTATAGCGAAAAAATTTATTCCAGCAAAACTCGCTGACCAACTTGCCGATATGGCATCACCATCTTCTTTTAAAAATTTCAACAAAGCTGTTGAAGATAACGAAGAAAATTCCGACAAATACGAATCTAATGAAAACATAGAAGAAGATTTAGCAGTGAAAGATAAAGACAAAATAAATACTAAATCGAAAAAGAGATTTTCCGTTGAAAGTCATACAAAAGATGTAAATATAGATGAAATTGTAGAACAGGTTAGGATAAAACTTGAAAAGGAATATAAAAATATTAAAAATACCCCTACAATTAACCCTAGCGTTAAAAAAACTATCGACTCTCTACCATCAATGAATTATAAACAAAAACCAATTAAAAACGTAAAAAAAGAAATTATATATGACAATGTGTCTCATGATAATGAATACGAACAACAAAAAAATGATGAGGAAATTACTCCCGAAGAAATAACAGTTACAGAAAGACTGAATCTGGATATAAATGAGCATCGAGATGAAGAAGAAGGACCTCAAAGCAAGGACACTGTATTGAAAAAACCTGAAACTACAGAAATTGAAGACCTCTTTCAAGAAATCGACATGAGAAAGTCGAATGACAGCTACGAAGATTACGTGACACCTAAAGGAGAAGAAACTTTCGAAAGCGGCGACAAAGAATACTCTACAGTTTCGGTCACTCAAAAACATCCGTACATACCTCAAAATAAACAAAAAGTTATACGATATGTTGATAAAATTAAATGGAAAGCAAAAGAAAAAGTTACTACACCGACTTATGATTATAGTGAAGAAGTAAAAGCAAAAACAGAGAATCTTGTTTATGACGAGAGAGAAATTATTTACGTGAATCTGTCGACAGATGGCACTAAATCGAATTCACTAGAAGCTGTTGAAAGTAACCGGCCGATAGATGGTGGTGTACACAAAATTAAGAAAGCACTAGGTACAATGATCCCTACTAGGGAAACCTATAAGATGAGTTCGCCGAATTATTACGCTAAATTACCAACTGTAGCTGAGAAATACAATTTTGACGAGCCTATACCAGAGAGGGATAGGGAACCGGAGAATTTGAAGTACTTCGGTAATCCACCGGCAAGTGTAAATCGTAAAGTTAAATTATAATTTATTTATTTTAATAAAAATGGTTTGTGATTTATTTTATTTTTTTCTATAGAAAAAAAGTTTTTTTATGTAAAGCAAGCCTTTATTTAGTTTCACCTGTCCCGGTGTCTGTTAATAATCAATTCTTGTAACTAAAATTTATCCAACTTCCTCCTAACCTACGGAATTAAAATTTTACACATTGATTCAGGGTTTTTTCGGTAAACGTGATCTGATTCCACAACCAAGATTGGTTCCAGGCAAATGAAATCCTCAACGGTTAGCAGCACAGACACGAAATTTTAATTGCGCATTTAATAATGATAGCCTAGGCGACGTAGAATAAGTCTGTGCTTCCAGTGGAGATAACATCGTTATGAAACCATAGCACGATGGTAGGACAATCACTAATGCCATTCACTAGTGCGAGCTTACGTCAGCACGTTAGCAAACGAGAGTGTATAGCTAAACTGCAGAATCTACCTATACCGAACTAAATTTAATGACATTACATTTTTGCATACACGAGTTGCCTGTACTCGTCTTTAAAACTACTGTATTTTACGATTTTTTCTAGTGTTTTGATTAGAATTCATGGACTAATAAAATACCCACTTTTAACCATTTTTTCCGATGACCTATGCTTATAAAAACACTAGATGATTAGTCACAATTTTTAAGGTTAACTGTGAATTTAGTATTGTTTTTCATACTACTGCAAATAGGAAGTGTTTATCACGAATTTTAAAACAAAAAATAAAGTTGTGTCAATGCCTACATGACAGTTATAGTGCGAGAACGTTTTAATTACGTGAATCATAAAATTAGCTATATTAAATACTTCAAATTATAAATTAAAAACAATATTAACATTATAATTTATATAAGTAGCGTTAAATATGCATATTTGGAGTCTATTTTCCTCACAAGAAACACCTGTGTGGAGAAAACCAGTGTGATTCATTCGATACGAATTAATTATGTGTACGCGAAAACAAAAGAATAAGTAATTTATATATTCCTCGGTAATGTACCGTTAGCGTAATTATCGTTAACTAGCTCTTTAAATTCATTCAACCAATAAATACTCCACCGCGCCGTGTGCCTTGAACGCATCTGTGTAAAGCATCGTTGTTGTCAATTCCCATAGTTACCTACAGCTATCCAAATTGCTTGACGATCAGGATTATTACCCCGCTACTTAGGGTCGTACCATAATTTTATATAGCATGTAACCTTCCTCAATTAATAGGCTTTAAAATGACAAGAGAATTTTTTTAATCCGACTGGATTTCCAGAGATAGAGCGTTCAAAATATGTTGAGCTCTATAACATTACTAGCGGTACGTGTAGTTAATATTTTAAAAACTGATTTTTATACAAACTTTTATCCTCTTTTGTTGATTTTCTTTGTTCTAGTACCGGTAGTTTGGGCTGTACGTTAATAATTTCTAGTTGAAGCAATGATGGCTCAGTGGTAGCGTGTACGACTTTGCGTCCGATTGACGTGATTTCGAATCCCTGCAATGAGCCTGAGCTTTCGGTGAAGGAAACATCGTGAGGAAACCATATCATTTCTAATGCCCGCCTGGCTAGCACCAATAGGTGTGTTACGGCAGCTGCACTTGAGAGCCAGTCTTCCACTAGGTTTAGCGTGTTATCATCTTGAGCCACATCGTCACTTAACATCAGGTGAGATTGTGGCCACTACGCCAAACCTATAACGATATATATATATATATATATATATATATATATATATATATGTAAATATTTCAGTCAGTCAGTTAGTTATCCTTTTAAATTTTCTACCATTCGTGTGAAAGTCCTTGCAGTCGGTATATGTCTCTCTGGATACCTTTCTTCATACCACCGTAAGACTAATGTTACACTTTTGTGGTTGAATAAAAAAGGTGTGTGTGCGATTCACACAAGATAGAAGTGAAACTTCATTTCAAAAGACATTTTATATTTTATTTAAACAGTGTGCAATATACATACACACCGACATTTACTCTCTCGCTGTGGCTCACACAAAGAGGAGAGACCGATGTGCGTTAAACGTTTAACGTTTACCATTTAACGTTTAACGCTTGTAAGTCGCATAAGAAGTTTCACTTCAAAAAGGTGTGTGTGCGATTCACACACGATAGAAGTGAATCTTCATTTTAAAAGACATTTTCTATTTTATTTAAACAGTGTGCAATATACATACACACCGACATTTACTCTCTCGCTCTCGTTCACACAAAGAAGAGAGACCGATAATGTGCGTTAAACGTTTAACATTTATCGTTTAACATTTAACGTTTAACGCTTGGAAGTCGCATAAGAAGTTTCACTTCAAAAACGAATGAAGTACAGACATTGGTATATAATTATAGCTTATTTTGCCAATTGCCAAAATTACTTTTACTGCCTGATTTAAACAATGAAACTATTTTACTTATTTTCATCATATTAGGGAAAGTTCCTGTTGCTATGCACTGATTAAATATATGAGCCAGATATGTTGAAATATTGACAGTTTAAGATTAAGCTACCATTACTGACATTCCCCAAATGTCTTCAGTATGTTTTAAGTTAAATTGTTTGAAACTCTTATTAATTCACTTGCAATACGTCATAGATGTGAATGTAAATTTTGAATTATATGAAAAAGATAAGTATAGATTATAAATTTCTAAGCCAAAAATTTTATTATATCATTTGGAGTTTTAGAGTTACGTAGATAAGTTATTTTGAACAATAATAGGTGATCGCTTAAAACTTCTCAATCTATATGCTATTATTACGGATATCCGAACAAATAATAAAAAAATATTAACGGTGATTCTCATAGAAAAAACGCATCTTTTTAACAATTTTTAATTTCTTGTTAGTAAAACGACGATATATGTATACAAAAATAAAACTTAGTGTGATTAAAGAGCGAGTTCTAAAGTAAAACACCAATAAAATCACCATAATTATTAGGTATTTCGTAAGAGCAAAGCGATATTAGATATTGTTATATATTGGCTACAAATTCGTTTTTTTTTTTTGTGCTAGGTGACTATATTGTTAGCCTTAAGGGTCCTGGAGCTATTAGAGGCTTTGACAGCTTCACCGGGCTTGGGCTTCAAACTCGCTAAATTATGTTTGGTACATGTATACGAATTAGATATTTTTTTCGAACTGATAGCTGACTGTTAGCTATAAGGGCCCTGAAGCCTCAAACGGCTTTTACAGCTTCACCCGATACGAATTTGACATTTCGGAGCATTTATTTAGCGACGCGTCTCTGTGGAATGGTTTGTATTGAAATTAAAAATTATTTTTATATTACTATTAAATGTAACGTATGTATGTATATATATAACACAAATACAAATACTATATTGCGTAGGACAAAACTTGGCCGTTTTTATTTATTTCAATTTTACTACCTATTTCCAATTTTTACGGTTATTTTACAAATTATTTATTATATTAAATTTTACGTATATACGGCTGGTTTGAACTGTTTCATAAATATTACTGACCATAGACGAAAACAGAGTGAAATGTCAAAACCAAAGACATTATTAATAATGGCTGAAGTACTATTTTTATTGTTGTTTTTAAAGTGTTCTTTAGCGTCCGTTCCGATAGTAATAAGAATTCCACAAAGTGTAGACAATTTAAATCCGATAAACCAGTATATACACACAAATCGTGGATTTCAACCATTGTCGATACAAAACTTGATGCAGTACACGGAGATACCGCCAAAATTCACGATTAGAGAAGGAAAGAAAATATTGTTAGAAGAGAGCAGGAATAGAAGAGGTGACAAAACGTATAGTGGAGTTCTCAACGCATATTTTGGAAGAAAAAGGATGATTTAATTTTTGTTTATCTTTTCTTTTTCCTAACTTGGCAACCCATCTTCGCTATTGAAGGCCATTACTGTCATTATCAAGTGGATAATTATTTTCTTTTACAGACTGCGACGTGATGATTTTAGTACCTATTCTAACAAAATGGTGGCCTCCTTATTAGAATTTTCCAGGCAGTTTTTGTGACTTCTCAGAATTCATGTTCCATGTTTTTTTTTTCCAAACCAAATCCTTTGGGCACGTTAACCAAGCTATACTGCAAAATGTCATCTATATTATGCAATATAGAATGAAATAAAAATCACTACATGACATACTAAGATCTCACCAAAAAAGCTTTTTACCTCTTTTAAGCGTGTCAGAATCGACGAAGATGCTATAATATCCTATCTTAAGATAATGATAAGAGAAAAGATACACGTATAATTAAAACTTACAATATCATAAGATACCGAGCGATACTGTTAATTCATCTTAAGATGCTGTGCAGTGTTCTCCATGCGGAGCGAGGGGTGTCGATGGTGCCACAGGATGATGCGTGTTTCACGAGTGCATTGACGTGCATTGCTATGCCCAGGGTTGGGCAGTATTTGAATTACTTGTAATTAAAATACGTAATTGAAATACAAATACATATTTTGTATTTGTATTTTAATTACTTCTTAAAAATGTAATTTGTAATTGGTATTTCAAATACCTGACGCAGATCTATTTTGTAGTTAGTATTTCAAATACTTATGGCTTGAAAATACATTTTAACATAAATACATTTAGCGATCTTATTAATGGGGACGTTCTGCATAAAATAGCACTCGATAGCTTTCGTAAGCAAAATGGCGACCGCTAAATATTTCAATCTTTAAAGTTGTACACACTGCACCTGTACCTTATCATTTCAGCCGAAAGACGTCCACTGCTGGACATAGGCCTCTCCCAAACATCGCCACAACGACCGTTCCTGTGCTGCCTGCATCCAGCGGCTTCCCGCAACCTTTACCAGGTCGTCGGTCCACCTTGTGGCGGGTCTGCCCACGCTGCGTCTTCCGGTACGTGGCCGCCACTCGAGAACTCTTTGACCCAATCGGCCATCTTTTCTACGAGCTACGTGGCCAGCCCACTGCCACTTAAGTATAGCTATTCTTCGGGCTATGTCGGTGACTTTGGTTCTCCTGCGGATCTCCTCATTTCTGATTCGATCACGCAGAGAAACTCCGAGCATAGCCCTCTCCATTGCCCTTTGAGTGACTTTGAGCTTTCTTATGAGGCCCATAGTTAGCGACCACGTCCCAGCTCCATATGTAATCACTGGCAACACACACTGGTCAAATACTTTCGTCTTGAGACACTGCGGTATCTTGGACGAGAATATGTTACGTAGCTTCCCGAACGCTGCCCAGCCGAGTTGGATTCGACGATTGACCTCTTTCTCGACCTGTACCTACTGTACGTCAAATTGTCAAATATCTTATCAATAGTCATTTTCATTCTTAAACGGTTAGTTTCACGAAACTGCTATGTATTAATTAAGTTTTTTAGTACGAATGTTGGGTGTTTGGTGGGAGCTGTCATGTTGTGGTTTTTATTTATAATTCATTAAGTTAGGTTTTTTGACCCTATATTATGTAATATTGGTGGCATTTTGCATGATATAGTTTGGTTATTATGCATTCGTGAAGTGGATTATAAATATAACTGAAAACATGGATTTCGAGATGTCACAAAAACTCCCTAGATAGTTCTAACAAGGGAGCCACCATCTTCATGGACCGATTTTGAATGTTTGAAAAATACTACGAAGATTTAAACACATTGACACTGGCAAGTGCTTTTTGCGGCGCCATATCAAGAAGAAGAAGTAGTACGAACGTCACGATAGATGATCAAATTCATTCTTTTTTTTTCGAACTGAGTATAGTGCCTTAGCCATTAGAGGCTTTGACAGCTTCGCTGGGCTTGGGGGCGAGCGCGGAAGGCAGTCGGCCGCGAAAGCTAGGTAACAAGCTCCAAGGGTGCCAAAGTGACCGAACCTCGGCTTGGGCTGTTGCCGATGATGCGAAAAAGTCGCGATCTGACTAAATAACTATCCATAGAAATTCGAGCTAACTAACTAACTATACAAATATACATGTTCTTGCCTTCTGGGAGGAAGGAAGTTATTTAGTGTGTTGACGATTTTTGTCTAAACTAACTAGCCAAAAAAAAGAGGTCCTTTACAGAACCTGAGTGGTGTGCATGTGAGAAGTGCAGTGTCATGTGTATGTGTGTGTGGATAGCTAGTGAATGCAGTGACACTGATCGCGCGAGCGGCTGCTGGCTCAAGGGTTCCATACCGGAGGACCAGACCTAGGCTTGAGTTGCCGCTGGAGAGGGTGGTCGTGGCGGGTGTGTGGGAGCGAAGTTAACCGTCCGTCCCCTATGGAGGGAACGACGACGGGTATGACGCGTTAGCTACCGTGATTTCGTCATCGGGGTCGGTAAATATGTTCCACAGCCTACGTTTTGCCTTCGGGGCGTCTGGGACTGGGTATATGTTGCGGCGCATGCTACTAACGAATTGGGAAGATTTGATTGAAGGAAGTTCCATATCTTTATGAAGGTCTTCGATTCGAACGAACCATGGGGAATTAACTATTTTGCGTAAAAAACGATTTTGCAACGTTTGCAAGGGGCTGAAGTTTGATTTCGCCATATGGGTGAATACTATGCAACTATATGTTAGAATCGAACGGAGAACAATTTCATTCCAATGTACGTGTACGATGCCGGACGACGGCGTCAATGGAGTAAATCAAGTGAAGGCTATGACGTATCCGCTAATTCTAACTGGAGGAACATATTTCACAGTGATCAATAGCGGTAATAGTAACGACATGTAGAAAGATTGTTTTCTTTAGCGAGTTTTGTTCATTCCCCAACAAGAGAATGTTTGTGTGATTGCACATTGAAAAATCTAGTATTCTTGAAAGGAAATTCTTCATATACTTATTAATAGCCTGGGCTGGATTAGTTCTATTCTATTTTGTAATTTGTATTTTAAATAAAAATAGTTAAAATACATACTGTATTTTGTATTTTATATTTCAAATACACGACTTCAAAATATCTTATATTTCGTATTTTAAATACATGCGAGATAGTATTTTGAAATTTGTATTTTAATTAAGGCAAATATGTATTTTGCCCAGCTCTGGCTATGCCTAGTGTTGGTAAAACATCGACTATATTATGCAAATCCGGATATTATGATTTACTGAATATTTTAATTACTCAATTAAAGTAATAATAAGTCTACCAATAAAAATTTGATGATTCTTACATGCGCAACGCTTACTTAACAAATCTATAGTCTTATTTTGTAACATTTAAATATACATTTAACTGGGTTAAATTGCTAAAATTATAGTGAATAAATTACACAATGTAATTGGTAATATTTTTTTATTCAATATTTTCAAATTCTCCACAGCCGATTCGGAATGCACTGTACTTTGGAGAAGAATCTGCAAGAAACTCTAAGGTTGCTGTTTTAAACCAGTCTCCTTATAATAATAATTTAACATTCAATTAATACAAGATTTCCACAAATCGTACCAGTATTTAAACATACAAGGGCCAAACGGTTGTTTGAGACTTATACTCAGAGGATTTCGGTGTTTTCGGTTTAGTTTATCGACCAATCTGCCAGTGATATTTTTACGTTTAATGAAGTAACCGTTCCTGAGCGACCCGACGCGACGTGAAGGCTTCAATTTTTTTTAAGTAAAACTTCTTCTATCGCCCCGGAATGTTTTCGTTCGTCTATCACATGTCGCACTACATTACATTGTCGCAAATAAAATAAAATGTTATGCCGTGCAGTCAAGGATTATAATCGTAAATTCGGAACATTGTATATGTTAATGTGTGGTATTAAAGTTTCACTTGCATCGTGATTTCATAAAACCACTCTATTCTTTTCTTTAATTATTACCAGTGGTATAATTTAGTGAAAAATTATATCTAATTATCGTGATAAATTTAATAGAAGCCGGATATTAGTAAATTTAGGTATAGGAACTGTGAATTTTCATATCGAAAGTGATGAATTAGGTTAAGAAAACGATGAAAATATACGTACATAGCTTTATAAGTGTTGAGTAGTATTTATTTTAAGGATGAATTTACATATGTCTTTAAACTTATATAATTCATTCTTGGTGTATACCAAAATAAAAATTATAGAATTATTTAGCATTAATTTAACTAAATTTAAACATTAATCAGATCACTTAAACTTTAATTCACATGTATAGATATTTCAATCTTAATTTTAAGCCTAATTTATGTCTGCTGTTTTAAATATTTTTAATTAATATTTACTGTCTTAAAAGTTGCTTCGTTTTATAACAAGCACGCTGTGATTACTAATAAGCTGTACATTAGAATCAAAATTTTAAATATAAACATTTATTGAATTGGCAATTTTTGTCTAAACTAACTAGCAAAAAAAGAAAAAAAGGTCCATTACAGAACCTATGTACCTGAGTGGTGTGCATGTGTGAAGTGCAGTGTCATGTGTGTGTCGATAGCTAGTGAATGCAGTGTCACTGTATCGCGCGAGCGACTGCTTAGCTCGAGGGCTCCATGCCGGAAGAACAGACATAGGATTGAGTTGCCGCTGGAGAGGGTGGTCTTGGCAGGTAAGGGTACTTCGGCAAAAGATACGAATACAGATACAATACAATAAAATAGCTCCATATTAAACATGATTATATTCAGCTCAGGCTCATTGCAAGGATTCGAACTCTCGTCAATCGACGCGAAGTCGTACACGCTACCACTGAGCCATCATTGCTTCAAAAATTCATTCGATTCATTCATCGATTCTAACAGCTAATTTATTGTTTAAACTAATTTAATTCGTTTAGAATCTATTCCAAAACCGTTAATTCCGTTAATACCTATTAGTATACCCCATTTTACTTAATATAGTGAGTGTTCATAATCAATATAGTAAGGTATGATAAGCAAGCATATTATTACATTCTTCATAAACTGCTTGCTCTCATTTGCATAAGTTTTTGATAACTGATTTAGTTTTTTTTTGTAAGAGAAGTTATACATATATTGTTTTTTGTATTTTTTAATGACTTAACTGATACGTTAGTCACATATCTTAACAAACCGGATAATGTAAAAGTATCAAGGTGACTTATTACTCAAAATACCTTCTTGAATAATATTTATTTTATTGTTTTTTTTACATCGATTTATACTTAATTAACCAAGTAAATAAAAATTTACATAAAAGATCCTTAAAAAAAGCGTACACAAAGTACATCGGCCAAAGTCGTACATTGGCCTTTTTTATGAAATTTTCTGGGTAAAACAATTTTATTAAAAATTAACGTATATAGACATATGTACAATAATCTAAAAACAAAAATAGATATATATAAAAATACTACAGTATAAATAATGAGAATATCTGTCGTAGTAACCTTGCCAGGTTTTATAAACTTTGGAATTACCATCTTAAAGATATACCAAATTTTTACTTTGTAAGTTATTACCAAATTTGAACCTGCATTATACCAAATTTTAACATGTAAAATTAGGATTATGCGCTTTAACCCTTATACATGGGACCCATCGATTTATTATTCTTGAAATACACCGATATTATCGATGTCACAATCATCTATAAATGTTTAATCATGGTCCTTCGAGAGCCGGATATCAGTTCCAGTATACTAACCAGTATATATATTGTAGTGCAAAACGATAACCGAAGACGTAGTTGTGTATCATCGTCGGCAGCCGTATAAAAGGTCCAAAGTAAAGATCGTGCTGACGACAACTGTGTGCCGTATTGCTGAACCCTAGGAGATTCAAAGGAGAATTGAAGTGCCTGCCGTGTGTGGTTATGTTTGGAGATAAGTTTGTACCTATACCGTACCTATATTATATTTACCAGAGTAATTTATCTACCGCATATAGTAAAACAATAAATAAATTAGAAAAACTCGTAAAACTACAAAAAAAAATTATACTCAATTATCAGGATTGCAGAGTAATTTTAACAAGTCACCACATCAGCGTATTACAAAGTCATATGTCGAAATCAGATTGAAATCATTAAATGATTTATGGTTAGACATGAAGAATACGCACAACTCCATTGTTCAAGCTGCTACACCACAAAATTTAGAGGAAGATACTTATTTTGTCGAGAACACATTTGAATTGATTGAAGAGGAATATATAGGGTATAAATGTAGTTTAAAGGATGTATTATATAAATTTAATATTTCTAACTGTAATAACATTGCTGTTGCATCTCATACAAATTGTAAAATATCTTCATCGTCAGCATTAAAATTACAAATATTTAGCGGTATCTATGCTGAATGGCCGACTTTTAGAGACTTATTGTTATCACTGGTTCAAACATATGATTCTTTAGATGACGTACGTAGATTACATTATTTAAAAATTTACTTAACAGGGGAAGCAGAACAGTTGCTCCGTCATATACCTACCACAGCAGTTAATTATAATAAATGGCCTCCCAAGAACGAAGTTCTTTAATTTAATACAATACATTACTGTATATAAACAAAATTGCTGAACGGCAAACATAATAAGATTTACATGAAACTAAAACAATTCTAACAAATATTCGTAGCTCTAACATAAGAGCCGTTCCTGTATTGACAAATTCGCACAGTTATCAAACATTCGTGATGTTTTTTAATTATACACTTATATAATTATATACTATCTGGTCGCGCTTAAAATTCACTGCATTAGATATAACAAAAATTCTAAAAGAAAACGAAAACTGCACGCCAATTCATTTTGGTTGATGCGATACCACTCCTGTTCCTTCCTTTCCCGCACGTATCTTTAGAGACTAGAAGAAAGGAGACGAAAAATGATCGCGTCTAAAGTTGTTCGCGTTATATAAAAGAAATGACTCGCTAGTGTTGCTTGCTTGCGGGGCTGTGAAGCCCCGGTAGGTACTGTGCTATCCTTACCATATAACTATATGCTTTCTCTTTTTATTGTTCCTCAGCAGTAGTACTCCTACCAGTGGTTTCACACTGAACCATTTAAAACTAGATAATTGGCGTATCCACGTCTACATCTTACATATTTAAATATTCAAAAGATAAACTAATGAAATAAATTGATTCACACAGGCAAAATACATAATTTTGTAATAGGTCTTTTTATGTAATGGTTCTTACATTTTAATCGAACCATCCTAGTAACGTTATCTGGGCCTTTGCTGTGGTAACGTACTTTGCTGGTGGTAGATTATCCTCTTTGACTAAAACGACATCTCCTATCTTAGGTGCTGGTTTAACTTCAGCCCGTTGATATCTGTGACAAAGTTGAGTTAAATATTCTTGAGACCAACGTTTCCAAAAATCCTAAACCATTCGCTGAGTCATTTGCCAACGTTAATATTATTAATATTAGAATTTTGGTAATTGTAATCTGGAGGAATAACTAACGGTTCACCAATTAACAAAAGTTTAACTTTCCGTTGCGGAGTTGGTGATTTTAATTGAAAATCAACTTTAAATGACAATATTATAATATATCATGTTTTCCACATAAAGCTGAAGTTGACAACGACATATTATTTTTCTTTTTTATTAACCAACCTGTTTTACTGGTATAATGAGGTGATACTTAAACATATTCGTTACATATCATCAATACATAGTATAAAACAAAGTCGCGTCGCTCTGTCCGTCCCTATGTATGCTTAAATCTATAAAACTACGCAATGGATTTTGGAGCGGTTTTTTTTAAATAGATAGAGTGATTCAAGAGGAAGGTTTATATATATAATACATGCATAATATTGTAGAGAAATACTGATAAATTTAGAGGCTTCTAATGTGATGTCGTAAATAAACACATTTTTTGCGCTTACACTTGTACATCTTAAAAAGTTCAACAAAAAAGTACGCGATGGTATATGTCTATCTCTTAAGAATAACCCACAATAACCATTTCTTATCCTTTACATTTTACGGAAAAAAATTGCTTATTTACGAAGTGATTTTAAGCAATACAGCATTAATCCTTATCAAATTAGGTACCTTAAATACATTGTCCATTTTATATAGATCAATATAGCCCTTTACAGCATGTAATTTAAATGAATGTTCCCGAAGATATTACAGATTTAAAATGTTGGGAAGTGCGGCGGTACCGGCCCTATATACCATGGTCAATTACATGTCGCTCTTTCAAGAGTAACCTCTAAATAAAACATGTTTGTATTGTCTAATGACAAAAAAGCTGTATACGTTGTTTAAGGACATTCTGTAGTAGGTAGGTATATTTAGTACAGCATTGTATCCGTGCAAAGCCGGGGCGGGTCGCTAGTGAAAGATAAACTACAAAATTGAACATTCTCACCCACCAAGGACAAGGTTTTCCTTGTCCTTAACATTAATTGACAAACCATTATTATACCATACACAATTTAGTTAGACATTAAGCACAATTTAGAAACTGGCCTTTTAATTATGCCACTCTTACATTTTAAACTAATCACACTCGTTATTCCAACGGAACCAGTATGTTTTTCCGTTATTCGACCAAATAACAATCTAGCCGGAGGAAGATTTTCTTCCATTATAAGAACAACGTCGCCTATAGAAGAATATACGTACAATCTGTCGAGTTATCTTTTGAAGATACATGAGACCACTGATGGGGCTCCAACCAAATAAGTATTTCTGATACACGATTAGCGACATACGCTTGCCATTTATTTGGTTGACTGTTAAGCCAAGCCAATACTGTTTTAGAGTCCGTCCAAGCATGAATATTTTCCTTATGAACACCCATTACCTCTGACACTTCTACTAACAACCTAGTGACTAAAACTGCTGCACACAATTCCAATCTTGGTATTGACACTTGATTTATAGGAGTAACCTTAGTTTATTGATGTAATCCAAGACACGTGAACATCGCCTTGTACATTAATTATCCGGTTGTATACCACAGCAGCGTATGCGTCTCCTGATGCATCTCCAAATCCGTGAAGTTCAAGATGATCGTCATATCTTGTTTCCTTAATCCACCTTGGCAGTGAAAATTTGGTAAGTGGACTTAATTCTTTTCTATAATTTAACCAATCCTTAAGCAAATGTGATGGGATTACGTCATCCCAACCAATCCCCGTCAGCCACAATTTCTGAATGCAACTTTTAGCTCTTATCCAAGCTATCCCAATGGATCAAACAACCGTGCAATATCCGATATTATACTCCTTTTAGTTACAAATTGTCTTCTTTCTGGGAGCTGAATAGAATATTCGAACTCATCAGATTTTTCATTCCAGGTAAGTCCGAGAATTTTTATTAGCGTATCTACTTTCAATATTTTTCTTTCGTTACTATGATATTATTCTTTTCTTTTTTTAATTCATTTTTAACTTCAGTCTCTTTAAATATTTTTCTCAGCTCTTTGTTATTACTATTCCATTTTTGCAGTGGAAAACCTTCTTTTAACAGTAAAGTTCTCATCTCCGTGTGTATCTGTTTTCCTTCTTCAATAGCATAACATCCTGTTAATAAATCATCCATGTAAAACTCTTTTAAAATCCTTTCATTTGACACAAACAAACTGTGTGTATTGTAAGCAAAATCACCATATACAAAATTGTAAGGAATTTAGTCCAAAAACTTATTTAGAACGTCGTAATTTCGTAGACCAGAATCGTTATAGATTATAGTTAGGGGTTATAGATTAGCGTGGTATGGACATGTGATGAGGAGGGATGAATGTCATATAACTAGAAGAATGTGAAGTATGAAGGTGATGAGGATATATGAGTTGAGGAAAACCGAAGAAGGTATGGATGGACTGTGTGATGAATGATATGCGTATAAAAGGAGTGAATACTGAGATGATAGTATGAAGCGATGATGGCGCAGTGGTAGCGTGTACGACTTCGCGTCGAATGACGTAAGTTCGAATCCCTACAATGAGCCTGAGATTTCGGCGAAGGAAAACTTCGTGAGGAAACCATAGCATAGTGGTAGAGTTTTTTCTAATGTCCGCCTGGCTAGCTACCACCCTCAAGTTGAAAATCTGCCGCCAAGCACCAATAGGTGTGTTCCGGCAGCTGCACTTGAGAGCCAGTCTTCCATTACGTTTAGCGTGTTACCATCTTGGGCCACATCGTCACTTAACATCAGATGAGATTATGGCCACTACGCCAAACGTATAACGATTAAAAAAAACACATATATTTCAAATTCCAGAGTTGACAGTATGTTTAGAAATTAAAGTATTTTATTGTATAATATGAGTCTATCGATAAGAAGCCTAAAACAATTGTTTATTATTTAATTTTTACTTCCGAATTTTTTTTTGTCTGCAAGACTTTTGATTGGAAACGTCATACGGAAAATGTGACGTCATCGTCCAATAAATATTAAAGTAGAATGTTATCTTGTAATAAGTGACTACAAAATTATTAGTAATCGTTGAAATAGTGGCATTAAAATTATATAGGTGCTGTAGAAATTTCATAAGTTTCAACTGAAATTCTAGTAGACTTGACTTTGCACTTTTTATGTGCGGTATATGAATTTAAGAGCTGTAGATTTCTTTAAATAAATCAATAAAATCCTTCATTCCTTTTATATAAGTACTAGTTGTGCCCCAAGGTTTCATCTTTGTTAAATTTATCTGGCAGACTCTCTACGGCGCGGCCACCAGTCATGCGCCCGTGTACATACATACATACATAAATCACGCCTCTTTCCCAACGGGGTAGGCAGAGACCACGTCCTTCAACTAGCTACGATCCTGACATACATCTTTCGCTTCCTCAACATTCATCAATCTTTTCGTGCATGCTCGTCGGTTTAGAGTACTCTTGACCTGACCTTTCTTCAAAACGTTCCCGATTTGATCGTGGAACCGTGTAGCCCTATCATATTTGTCTTTCCGTACTTACCCACAGTTTGCCAGATTGCTTGAAGTTCATAGTTAATGCTCCGCTCCATAGGGGCGTAGCGTGAAGTTATATAGCCTATACTCATACTCATGAATCTGGCTATCATATACAAAAACGAATCCGACTGGTAGTTCCAGGGATTAGCGCGTTTAAACAAACAAACAAAAAACTGTTCAATTTTATTATATTAGTATAAATATAGATGTACAATCGGCCCCGCGTTAGTTGTTTTGCCTTCTATAACTCGATCACAGCGCCATCTACCGCATTCAAGGACAACATAGAATTTAGAAACCTTCTCCATGGAAAACACTCAGATCTACCAACGTTCATGGCGATCGTTCAAACGGTGTTGGAGGATAACAATCTCATCTCTTATCCATTTTCATATTTATAAAAGAATAGCTGTGCCCGCGGCTCCGCCCGTGTGGACTACAGAATGACGTCGGTATTGTGGTAACAGTCGCCAGCCGCGACGCTTATTTTAAAGTTAAAAATGCTTATTATTTTATTTGTACCCTAATTCTTTTTCTAAAACAAAAGTTGTCTAAAGTAATCCTGATAAAATCAGCTATCTGCCAGTGAAAGTCGCGTCGAAATCGGTCCAACAGTTTCCGAGATTAGTCGGAACAAATAGAGACACAAAAATTAAAAAGAAAAAGTTGCTTTTTGTTATAATTACCTTATATATGCATTTAGTAAAAAGATTTTATTTTGACATTACAACAATGAAATTCAATTTTATTACTTCTATAGATAAGTTATCTTATAATTTAATATATGTACCTACATATTTTAAACTCAATGGTCCGGTAGAAATGAGTCATCATGCTCCAAGATTTCTTGTTATTCGAGACATGTCTAGTTTCAACTTACAAGCTAGCACGAAAATAAATTGTAGCGTTCATAAGGTCAACTGGTATCAAACTGCATATTTACGTTCGCTCCAGGGGAATTACTTCAATAAAGTATAGCTAAAAGCCATCAATTATTAATTCAATGTAGAATTGGTTGTGTTTAGTTTTGTATAATACTAGCTGTGTCCGCGACTCCGTGAACTACATAGAATGCTGTGGATCGAGCGGTCGCGCGAATCGTGCTGCCCCCGCTCAAAAGATGGAAGACAAACATGCTTATTGTGGATGATCCTTAGAAGATAGATATATGCTTTTGCTGACTTTTTTGTAGGTCTTTTTAAGATTTACAATTATGTAAAACATTAATTTTATATATTTAGTATGGTTTACTCAGCGTAAGCCATTTAAGTGCTCCAAATGCGCCTTTTTTCCGAATGGTGAATCCGTTATCGTCACTGCTTATTTGGTATGTCACTTTATCTTACAAAATATATCCTATAATCCGGTCAGATAACATAGCTATGAATTAAAATACAGAACATGTAAATCGGATAAGTGGTTTTCGCTTAAAAATAACATAAACGGACAGACAGACAGAGAGACGTTGAGTTTTATAATATGTATAGATAATAACAATAATACCAGCCGGATGCTGGGATAAAAAGCCTTAATCAACAAGACCCCGACATCTTCGCGATTACAAATGCCGAAAAATTCACATTACTTTATTATTCCAACATACTGTGGTTCTATAAGAACATTCCTCGACCGCTCGGGTTTCCTCACGATGTTTTCTTTCACCATCAACCGTTAATGTTAGCAATTTAAATTAGTAAAAGTAGTCAGTTTAAAAGTGGTATGGCAGAAAATAATCTTCGGAGATTTTCTTTCTCTGTACTTGGGGCAGTCCGACTGGTGGAATACCTCCACCCTACAGAAGATCGCAGCGAAATAACATTGTGTTGTGCTCCTGCGGTGAGTAGGGTTTCCAGAGCTCCTCGGGGAAGGGTGGGTTCAAGGTCGGCAACGTGCTAGCGATACCTATGGTATTACAAGCGTTCATAAGCTACTGTAGCCACTTAACATCAAGCGGGCCGTATACTTGTTTGCTACCTTTGTAGATATAAAAAATGGAAAATGTACACGAATTCCGAAAAATTCGTTAGTAAATGCCGGGGTAGGAACCTGCGAACATCGATTCGATATTCCGCTGTTTTAAACGTGCTGATAATGTACCAGGTGTTACGAACTTAATGACCATATCAATCTATTTCCTACTACACATTAATACTACCGGGCCATTTCCAAAGTGATCCCTGTGATTTTTTCTTTTACCGTCAAAAATAAAGAACGAATTATCTATCATGACAGAATGTTTTATAATAAAATTCATTGACTTAAATAGTAAGAATCGGGCGGACCGCACGTTACAATGTCGCCTAGTAATTAGTCCTAAATTGGTCCTACTTGGAGCTACTTTGAATCGAATTAGTCGTGTGTCGACTGTAGACGGGAGCGGTCGTACGTTTTAACAACAAAAATGCCAAGTTTTGTCGTGAAGGATTGCGCGAACTACGACAAAAAGCACCAAATGTATGACAATGTTAGAATATTATGGGTGAGAATTCAAAAAAGCCTTAACGGTTTCATGTATTTATTCCTCTACGTGACGTCTTAATTCGCAAAAAAATAAACTATTATTTACACTTTAAGTCATAAAAAATATCGTATTCAACTTTCTCTTACGGATTATTAACTATTCATACAATCCTATTAACAGGTTGGTCCTTGAGGTCGAAATTACATCAAGCTAAACTCAACACACGTTTTAGAGTGTGCACAGGAATTACACGATTTAATTCGCCCAACCACACCACAAGACATCTGGACACCGTTAGTGACTTATGTGGTGTCATTCCCCCAATTCGCAGGAATCGTTTCGCTCCATCGTTCATTATACAAACGGCTAAGGAGTGGAACTCCCTCCCGGCGTCAGTCTTCCCGCCCACCTATAACTTGAAAGTCTTTGAGCGAAAAGTGAATGGGCATGTGATAGATAAGCATGAGCCAACATCGGGCTCATCTTTACTTACCATCAGATGAGATCGAGACCAAGCCGCTACTTATCTAGACACGCGGTAGCGTGTCAAACCAAGTTCATACTAAAAGAATGGCGAGTAGTACCGTGTGTAACTCGTATTACACGAACCATTTAGAGCTACTTTTGACACCTCATAACTCAAAAATAATTTCACATAAACATGTCAATATTGGCTCATATATTGTGATTTGCGAGATACATATGTCCACCAAATTTCATAAACACACCTCAAACAGTTATTTAGATATTAATGTCCAAAACTCTTCATTTTTATCACTGACTGACCTATAGACCAAAACTCTAACCCAGTTCCAGATGACCTAGAAAGTTCAAATTTGGCATCCAGATAGGTAGTTGCGTGAATAAATCAGCAACCATTAATTTTTTATAATTTTATTATAATTTTTCAAGTAATTCATAATATTAGAAACACTTATAGAGCCTGTAATGTAAGAATCAGCAATCAAAATTGATGACATCCGTTCATTATGTGGATTTTAAGGTCTTCACGTGAATATATAACGAGTGGAATACCACCCTTAATTTTTTTAATCCATACATATCAGTTTTAGTACTTATAACTATTAAGAGTATTGTCGATTTTCGTATTTATTACGTTTAACTGGGATTTAGTATTCATTATTATTTCAATAGTGTAAGATCATTCTAATAGGTATTTCGAATTCAAATATATGAATTATTATTAAGTACCCACTAAAACAGTCATGGAAGAACCCTATGTTCGATAGCTAGTTTCTACCAAGAAGCCAAATATTCGGAAGAATAAAACAAGAACTTATAGCTTTAGAACTTGTGAAGGCTATAATATAATTCGTATATTCAAACTAGCGAAGTCAGACCTTAGGCTTCAATATATTATCCTAAGTTATAAGAAGAAATGATATTTTAATTTATTCTCACTTCTTTTTTCGTTGAAGTCAATAACCAAAGCATATATCATAATGTTGAATTTGGCTCTGATTTCACATGTATGTTTTGATGAGATAGGTACTTCATTTAAACATTTTAAGTTAGTCAAAATCGTTGTCTCTTGTTTACAAGTGCGCATGTGTAGAATATAGATACAGATATAGATGCTCTTTATGAGGAAACACGGTCGGCGAGGCATTTAAAGAATACATTTTAACAGAAATCTATTGCTATCGGGCTATGCCCCAACGACCCAATAGAGTGGGAAAGAGACAACCGCAGTTCGGAATGATTGTACCTATGTAAAGTAGACAAAATCTATTTTTTTTTATTCTATTTAGCCTACGAGAGAAAGAGATTTACATTATGCACGGTTAATGCAAGTTCTTATTTTCATAATTGTAATCGTCGTCGGATTGGCATAGTGGTGTGAAACGGCCAGACTTCATACCCAGTACGCACGAGTGGTCGATAGTTTGAATCCCGCAGATTTAGGACATTTAAAAAGATTTTTTAAGGGTTCACTTCTGACACGTGTGAGCTACTGCACACAAATAGCTATACAAGTATAGTTTGGCAATTTTAGTAATTTTAGAAGGCTGCTAATTCTTATAACAGTTAATTTATAAAAATTTAAAAAATAAAAAAACATGGTAGTTGTCGATATAGATAGTATGGTGTAAAAATATTCACTCTAGGGCCATGATCCTGAGATAAAACGGAGAAAGAAAACGTTACTCAATTGTTACCAAAAATTCAAGGTCATTTAACAACAGTTTCTTGTTAGATTTGTAATAATAACATTGTAATATTAAATATATATTATGGCGATGATATTTACGTATATAAAACTCAACGTCTCTCTGTCTGTCCGTTTATGTTGTTTTTACGTGAAAACCACTACACCGATTTACATGGTTTTTCCTTTAATTCATAGTTATGTTATCTGGCCAGGTTATAGGATATATTTTGTTACATAAAATAACATTCGAAATCAGTAGTGGCGATGATGATGAATTAATTCGGAAAAAATACTCTTCTAGGGCGATTAAATGGCATACGCTGAGTAAACCATAAGAGATATATCAAATTAATGTACAAGATAATTATAGATCTTAAAAAGAGCTACAAGAAATCAGCGATTGAATACGTTAATCTTCTAAGGATCACCCACAATTATAATTTTTGGGGGAGCACAATTCACGCGTGTGTTCAACCGACAGCATTCTGTAGTCCACGCGAGCGGGGCCTCGGGCACAGCTAGTATAAGATAAGTCACTTCTTGTATATTACGTTATATTACGCTATTACTTAAAATAAAACTCAATAAAACAACTATCGATTACTACGTAAAGTAAAACTTCCAGTGCTGAGCCTTTTAATGCGAATTAAACTTTCTGTGATTATAGTTTAAATGTATATTTAAAAACACGAATTATTATCTAAAAGGTTATTTATTAAGTTTTGTAATAAAATAATCAAAAACACAACAATTATTCATAATCATATAAAAACAAACATACAACACTAATTATTGGTAAATTGGTATTGTGTCTCATTGCATTACTCTAAACTTTTGTGATTGGCTGAATTATTTTAATTAATGCCTATATTTTAAAAAACAATTATTCTATTATTTAATGCTAATTATGTGTAAACAGGTAAACTACATATACCTACTGTACAAATAACTCAGACATTTAATTGCATTCCGCTACACCCATAATTTATTTGGATTGATAATTAAACTGGTACATTTATCGGTATCGGTATATAAATGTATACATTTTATACCCTATGCCTATAGGCAGTAAAGGCACCTGTGTACTCTGTCAATTAAATCTTCAGCTATCCTTCTCATGCAAATGTCATTACTGGAAAAGCCATCTCGCTTATAATGTGTATTAACAACACACATAACAGTATTGTCAGGTTATGAATATTTCTGAATGTTTTGGTAAAAATAAATATTTGAGTCTAGGATGTTATGTCATTGATTTTAGTGGAATATTTTACATTTACATAGTTAAAAAACATACTTAAAAAAAATTGCAATACCAAACTAATGTAGCGGTAAAAATTTCTAACCAGAAATCTAGAGTCCCGGATTCGATTACTATTAGTTTTAATAATTTATGTCGCTGGTAAATTTTTGTTATTTTGGGCAAATATAAGTCTCCTTCATCACGCATGCTGGATATTATTTAAAACATATATGCCAGTGATTAGACTGAACTGATCTTAAATCGATTCTTTAGGTTTCAGGAGAAATGTGTTGCTGAAACAAAGATTTAATTGTGTTGACACGAAATAATTATATTGGTATTTGGTCAGTGTTGTTCGTTTTTATCAATCGGTTTTTTCTTTATGCTTCTCTAAAAGGTTTTATATAATTTGGTTATATGATAAAAAAACATTTTTGAAATTGTGATTTTGAGATGAATATTATTTTAATTTGATGGCCAACTTCATCATATCATTATAACTTCACGGGATAATATTTATGGAGTTCTCGTTTTGTTACGCCAAAGAATAACTTATTACGTGCGTAAATGTGCACACAATTATTTTTACCCGTAATGTTCTTGATATGAAAAGAATGTTCATATCCGACACCCCAAGTTAGGTCGAGGAAAAGAAATAAAATGTAAATAAATAAATAAAACCTTTTCAATTTATTTTATTAGTATACTTTTTAACATCATTATTTTTACGGGTCCGAAGTCAAAAGTAACCCTTATAGTTTCGCTTTGTCTGTCTTTCTGTCTACGGCTTAGCTCAGACATTCTTAGTACTAGAAAACTTTAATTTGGTATGGTTATACATATTAATAACGCCGTCAAAGTGGTAAAAATTAAATCCTGGAAAAACATTATTTATGGAACCTAAATAATGTTTAAATAACTAAATAATTTAACTAATTTTTATAACCTACACGTAAAGTGAGAATGAAAATTTTTTCCTCTATCTCATCGTGGGGGGTGTCGATAGATAGGTCGTTCAAAGATCGTGTTGGTCTGTGAAAACTATTTTTGATTCAGTGATCTGTTTGTGAAATATATACCTTTAATATTTAATAATTTTTGTTAGAGTCAAGTGTCCTCCCTGCCAATTAAATGGTTGTTTTTGGATATGTGAAAATCTTCATGGTAGTAGTATATATAAAGAAGTTAAAAGGAAAACTATCACTTTAAATGATGATCATGTTGAACCAGCCGAGGCACGAATTCGGCCAGGTGTAGCATGAATTACTTCATACAAAAGTGTACTATGAATGTTTGACCGTGACCCAGCCAGCGCCCGGCCTGGCCACGGCCCGGTGTAATCTGAATCATCCGTTATTCTCTACCGGCACGGTGTCAGGAATCCGGACCGGCCCTTTACTTCATACAAAAGTATACTATAAATGTTAGGCCGAGTCGCGGCCGGCGCCCGCCCCAATTCCGACCAAGTGTAATGTACATGATCCTTAAGTCTTCATATTTTGATTGGTAACTACACAGTAATATACTAATATACTGTAATATTATAAAATTATAAGAATTGTATTTCAACTTTTTTAATAGTTCAGAGATACTTCGATATGGATTAAACATTCCAACTACCAATTCTAAATTAATTAGGTATGCGTGTACAAACAGTGTCTGTGTCTAAACATTCTAAAATAATATAATAAAGCCAGTTGGAAGAAACATCGCACCCGAACTGCTTTATCCGCCTGCGCTGGCGTAATGGTTAGTGATACGTAAATACAATGTCGCACAAAAATATTGCTCCTTAGTACATCTAAAAAAAAGCCCGCGATACCATATGTCTATCTCTTATACATAAGCTACAATAAGGTATTTTGAGTATTTTATCATAAAAAATTTGAAAGTGATTTGTGAGCATTATTTTTCGGCATTACATATTAGTCCTTACGACCGAAAATTACTTCATCATCAAGACAATTTTATGAAGATGAACTCTACCCTTTATAATATGTTATTTGGACATATAGTTTGGGAGATAAGGGAAAATTAAAATAATTCAACGCTCGGCTCGAGTCTATGACTATAGTTAGAGTGGCGCGAACGAGCCGTGTGCGAATGACACATAACCTTGGCCGCCAGATAAAAATATTGTCTATACTGAAGTATTATAAATCATCACTCAGCGATTTCTTCTAAATTATGCGCAGGTGAAACTGCCGAACACAGTTAGTATTATAATAAAATGTCATGTTCACAGTCGTGTAAATAAAAATGTTAAATTGAAAAAGCAATCTGGTCACACTTGTTGATCCTCCCGGCCTCCGTGCACGCGCCATTCTACTCGTGCGCAACGGTTTGTGTGGTTGTGTTAATAATTTAATACGAAATAACCAAAACAAATCATCGTTTCCTAGAAGATCTCGTGTCCGTTGTGTCATTATTGAACAAAAAAAATCGTGTTAAAAATACTGGATTGCAGTGTATTAGTGATAAAACAGAACACACTTACGTGCAAATTTTTAATAATTCGCTCGATCATCAAGACGAGGTGAGTGTCCTGAATATAACTAAGCCCTTACTTGTTTTTATTGATCTCGCAACAACAAGTGTGTGTATAGTCTTGTATATATATATATCGTTTTTGGATAGGTATCAGGTTACGTCATCTGTCAAAATAGAGTTCAAAACGAATAGAGCTGCTCCTTATACTAGTTTTTTTTTTTTTTTTTTTTTTCGAACTGACTATACTGTTAGCCATAAGGGCCCAGGAGCCTCGAACGGCTTTTACAGCTTCACCGGACTTGGGGGCGAGCGCTTAAGGCACTCAGCCTCCTTATCCTAGTACATATATTTTCTTATATTTTGTAGTCTTTTGAATGTCGTCGACATTTTTTGTAAATATGACAATATAAATGTCAGTTTTAAGCAGGTGTCTGTTGTTCTAAGTATTTATATGGTTGGATAGACAGTTGATGAACCTTAGATTTAATATACACGCTGGAATTTTGAAATAAAGCAGTAAGCTTAACCATTACTGAAAAAAAAGATAGATATATAGATAACCATTACAAAGAATAACTTACCTTAACCATTGTAGCTACAAGAAAACATTCTGAGAACTTTCCTTAATTTTTTGTGATATTTTGACCGGCATTCAGTTTTTTTTTTTTTTTAGTGTATACTCAACAAGGAAATGGGCATTTTTACACAAAAACCTTTTTTGCCAATCGATTCTGTCTCTTCTAAGGATCAATAAACTCTATGAGACCAAATGAGGTTAGAGTACTAAAATTGTCAGAAATTGCAAAAATATTTTTCGTATTTCCATTTTGTAGAAAATCATAGTGGCTTGGATAAACTTTTGCAAGAAAATAGACTTCTTAGATTACTTAGAAAATAAAAAACTACACAGTTTGTTGCTTGTAACTTTTGACATTCTTAGACAAATACGACCGCAAATTCAGAATGTTTACCACCATTAAAAAAAAGTTATTTTTGTTTTTACAAATACATACGTAATACATTTTAGTTTATTTACATTTTGTTTGTTTTAGTAGTTACCTTGCTAAAGGTTATCGAAGCTACAATGATTACCTACAAAATGTATGCTTTGATCCTGCAAAAAGGGGGAGGAATAATTGGTTCCGGACCCGACACTATTGTTTCGGATCCCCCTTCTTGCTAGTTCTATTCTATCTTTCCCATTGCATCCAAAACTTTCTAAAATATGTAGTATATAAAGATCCTGGCTCTTTGTTGAAATGGATTAATATACATTTCTGTTAAACAAGTTACATATTAAAAACTTTGATTTATTTTTCTCTGATAATTATTTTTGCTTTATAATTTGCACAATATTTGTTATTTACATGGTAATTGTTGGTTCTGTATAATCAAATGAAAATTTGAATCCAAGAAAAATGGCAAATCATGTATCTCTTCAAATTAAGTTGCTTATTATGACACTTGAGGTTTTCTTTGTTATTTTTATAATGTGAGTTTTATACTGTATATTTGATAACAGAATTACTCATCTACACTTTTATAATAAAGACGTTTGTGAGTATTTTTGTAAGCCCTGCGGTTTCACTCACATATAATTTAAAAGAAATCCCTTATTGATGATTTATAATACTTCAGTATAGACAAATTCTTGATCGTGCGGCCAGGTTATGCGTCATACGACTCGTTTACACCACTACTACTATAATCATAGACCCGAGCCGAGTGTTGAGTTATTTTAATTTTCCATTATCTCTTAAACTATGCATTGAAATAACAAGCAAATAAAGGGCTGACTACTTATCTGAAACTACTTCTCCGATTCTAAATACTTTTACCATGTTAACTACTTTTCTAAATATTTAATAAAATATTAAGGGGAGGTTGTGGCCTACTATTTACAGTTTTCCACATATATTCTTCATTAGGTCGGTAACCAGTCTTGTTACGTATTTAGTTAGGTAAGAAAACAATGTTGCTACATAATTTTAAAAACGTTTCTTTAAACAGAAGTCTATCAGGGTGTGAAATTATCAAGATAATTATCTGGTAATTTTCAAACAGATATAAACTTAGCAATCCTTGCATAACTACTGGTATTTGACAATTTGCTTATCATTATTAGCGTTAAAAGAAAAATTATACACATTTAACAATCAAGTTAATCTTTCATTTATTTTTTGACATATATAACCTGGAAACAAAATAGAATATAAATTTAACCAACTAAATAGGCACTATAGTAGCGGCACGCTATTATGGCCGTTTTGACATTTGTCGGCTCATGAAGTTTCGTATAAATTAATAACTATGTTTGAATGAGCAAATTGCTGTTCTTTATTGTCAATAGTGGCGTGAAGTTAGTCATAAAACTGATCTAATGTATAATTTTAGTTTTAGGATACAAACTTAATTTATTACATCGGTTTTATATAATATATAATTATATATTATATTATGGTCTAACTAGGTAATATGGTCCCGCGAACAAACCTTTTCACGTTTTTACTAACAAAAAAACATCGTCATTTGACAGAATCACTAATGGATTATTATTATTATTATATCACACAATGATGGCCGTTTTGACACATTACAATAATGACGTGAAATGTCAATTTGTTTTTGAAAAAAATATAATCAAATGCGAGTCGTATCTATAAGTTTTTGAGCATTGACGCGAGTTTGCAGGAGGTAGTAGTTGTGCTGGCCAGCGATCCTATATGTGACGATCGTATTAGGTCGATTCGATATTAAAAAAAAAATGTAAACTCTAAATATGTTCTTTTTCTTATTTTGCCTAATTTGGCAACCAGTCTTCTTTATTGAAGACCTGTCATTATCGAGTGTATATAGTTTCCAGTGTTATGACGATTTTGTATCCTAACAAGATGGTGGCTCCCTTGTTAGAGCTTTCTAGGGAGTTATTGTAGCATCTCAGAATTCATAATCCATGTTATTATTTACAATTCACTTCACTTGTGCACAATAACCAAACTTTATTATGCATAACGCCACCTGTATCACACAATATAGGGTCAAATAACATAAATTTATGAATAAAAAAAACACTACATGACAGTTTGAGATCCCGCCAAAAACTCTCCTCTAAATATGTTCATTGTTACACAGACTTATGTCCCGTAGAATCCTGTGCTCAAGTACTTTGAACTCTTTGAACTACCGGTTTAATAAATCACTGAACTCCATGCCACCATTTTGGGTTATTTTTGCTTATTAATAGTCTGTAGATATATTTTCAGTTGCTTACAAAAGAGGATTACGTAAAATTGTTATATATAACTTTAAATATGTCAAAATAAACGGATTTAGCAGGTAGCCTGGTTTCCAAAGATCCGACATTTACCAATCCTTCTCGCAAATCTCTGTTATCGAGTGAAAGTTGTTTTTCCCGTACATTGACTCCACGCGGATACACCGTGTGAATGACATCAAATTAACATAGACGGACTCTGTATCGATGGACGATATATTTATCGGCAAGAAGGTTTATTTCTAAAGCAGGTCTTTGAGGTTTTGTCGGGATCTTGAGCTAACATGAAGGTTCCGAAGTCTACAAGGAACCCTTATAGTTTCGCCTTGTCCGTCTGTCTGTCCGCTGTTTAACTCAGAGATTCTTAGTACTAGAAAGCTGTAATTTGGTATGAGTATACATATAATCACGCCAACAAAGTGGTAAGAATAAATCTTAAAAAAATTTTTTTGGATTCCTCCACTACACGTAAAGTGGAATGATTTTTTTTTCTCGTCTATCCTCTCGTGAGTGGTCTCTTTGAATAGGACGTTCAAAAATATGGTATGAAAATCGATTCAGGGATCTGTTTGCGAAATGTTAAGCTAAATGTGAAACAAAATCATGTATACTACCTGTATATATAATGAAGATAAAAGGAAAACTATCCGAGGTAAGAGTAGTCTTTACAAATTAACGAGTTAAGTTATAAAATTTACTTGGAGAAGTGATTTCGTAGAAATCCCATTGAAAATTACTTAAAGCACCCTCTCTAAGTCTGCATATTGTGACCGAAAACTACGGAACCCCACTGCGCGTGGCCCGACACGCATTTGGCAATATTATTTTAAGTCATTAACCTAGGTTTTTGACCCTATATTATGTAAAATTTGTGATATTTTGCATGATATAGTTTAATTATTGTTCATACGTGAACTGAAACACTTATTTTGAATTAACACAAACACTCCCTAGATAGTTCTAACAAAGGAGCCACCATTTCTTGTTAGACCCCATTTTCAAGATTTAAAAGTACTACGAAGACCTAAAAACATTGACACTGGCATATGCTTATGCGACGTCAAAACAAGAAGAAAAAGTAGAGTAATGAAACATTTTATAAGTGATAAACTGCACTGTTCCACTTGTCATGTTGTAGATTTTATTTTAATTAATTTTGGCGGCATTTTACCTTATATAGTTCGGTTGATGTGAACAAGTGAAGTGGACTATAAACAATAAGTTGGAGCTTGCATTTTGAGTTGCTATAAAAACTCTCCGAAGACTGGACATTTTTGACAAGAGAGCCGCCATCTTGTTAGAGCTATGTTAGAAATTACAAGAAAAATATAGTATTCACGTGACGTTGGCAGAATTGTGGACATTATATAAAATTAAAAAAAAAATGATAACATTTTAATAGTGACATAATATTTTGTAACGGTTACATTTGCAATACAAGGATAATAAACATTCGCAAAAACTTATTGGCTAAAAATATTCATTTAAATGACATTAAAACAACGTTTATGTAAGTTTTTTTTTCTTATAATCCTATGACTGTCATTATCAAGTTTGGTGAGTTTAAGGACATTTCAGAATGCATGTTGCATGTTATTATTTCCAATCTACTTGTTTTTTATCATTATAGGTTTAGCGTTGTGGCCTATCTCATCTGATCTTAAGTGACGATGTGGCCCAAGACGGTAATACGCTAAGCCTTACTAGTAGACTGGCTCTCAAGTGCAGCTACCGGAACACACATATAGGTGCTTGACGACAGATTTTTATCTTGAGAGTCGTAGCTAGCCTGGCGGGTTTTAGAAAAATGGGTACCACCATGCTATGGTTTCATCACGATGTTGTCCTTCACCGAAAGTTCAGGCTCATTGCAGGAATTCGAACTTAGGTCTATCGACACGATGTCCGTACACGCTACCACTGACCCATCATTACCTCACGTTGTGCACGATAACCAAATTATATCACGGAAAATGCCACCAATATTATCAAATATATGACAGACAAGATCCAGCTAAAAAAAAAACCAAAAGAAAAATTGATTGAGTTGTCAATAAAAAAAGTCATACTCCCAGAAATTATCAAAAGTACAGTTCAGATAGATTTTAAATACAGATAGTAAATGAAACGACCTATACTATTAAAAACATACCACAAGCAAAAAGGGCAATCCGATTTGTTATTATGTATAAATTCTGTATGTATTGTGAACAAGTTTAAAACCGGTTATATAGCCTCTAAATAATCTCTGAGCTGTATGGAAAACCCGCGAACAACTTACTGCACGGGTAGAAAACCCATTCATAGATTATATTGGCAACCTGTTCTATAAATCACTTGACAACTTTATTTTTTTAATCAACCACGGAATTACTACTACTGTAAAGATTGCTCATATGCCAGTCTTCGATAAGAACCAAGATAACCTTTAATTAAGGCAGCCAAGCGATGCCAAAAGGAAACGCAAATGCCTGTCTGCTACTGTGACGTCTTTTTTTTTCGATCTGACTACTGTTAGCCTTAAGGGCCCAGGAGCCTTTACGGCTTTTACAGCTTCACCGGGCTTGGGCTGTGACGTCACTACTTACCCGTCGTGTCATATCTTGTATTTTCCTTTAACAAGCATCTAAACCAGAATTCGTAAATAACCGATGTTTATAATAAACTAGCAACTTGTTATAAGGGCCGGTTTTTCCTACCAACACGTCTTATTAAATAATAGCTATGCCCGCGGCTCCGCTCGCGTGGACCTCGAAATGCTACAGTAAGACACAAATGTGTGTGATCCTTAGAAGATAGATATATGCTATCTCTGACTTTTTTGTAGGTATATTTAATATCTACAATTATGGGCAAAAAATAATGTGATATATCTTTTATGATTTATTCAGCGTATGAGTGTAAACCATTTAGGCGCTCCAAATGCGTCTTTTGTCTAATTGATTCACCTTTATCGTCGCTGTTTATTTCGTATGTTACTTTATCTTACAAAATATATCCTATAACCTGGCCAGATAATAATCTATAGATATTATAAAACTCAGCGTCTCTCTGTCTGTATGTCCGTTTATATTCTTTTCCATCAGTAGTAAACATCGATCCCAATTATACAAAATCATTCACTTGCTCCAGTTACATACCAATCCACCAATCCAATCCGGATACATAGTTCTGTCATGCTCTCTTCCTTTTCAAACACCATAACTTTAGTCTTCTTTGCGTTCACTTTCATTCCCTTTCTTTCCAAAACTTAATTCATAATAGTCACCATTGTTAATCTTTAGCCGACGATGCAAGTAATACGTGATCACTTTCTTTCAAATCTGTCAGACAAATTATCCATGAATAGGTTAAAAAGCCATGGAGACGCTACACATCCCTGTCTAACACCCTTTTGGATATTAAATCATTCAGTGTACGCTTCGTTTATTCTGACACAAGCACTTGAATCTTTATAAAGAGGTTTCAATGCTTCTATCAGATTACTGCTCACCCCATGCAAAGATAATGCTGACCATAATTCATTCCTCACTATTTTGTCATAGTCCTTTTCCAAATCTACGAATGTACGATAGACTTGTTGTTTTGTGACCAAAAATTTTCTAGTAATGCATCGTAAGGAAAAGACATGATCCGTACATCCCATTCCCTTTCTAAATCCGGCTTGTACATCCCATATTCTTTCATCCGTTTCTAACACAACTCTATCAATTATTACTTTAAACATACAGTTTGCCGACAACACTGAGAAGGCTAATTCCGCGATAATTTTTACAATCTTGTTGTGACCCTTTTCCTTTGGACGATGGTACGATCACAGCCTTGAACCAGTCTCCCGGTACCCGACCGATTCTCCAACACAGTTTGAGAAGTTGGTACAACTGACTTACTACCACACCCTGTCCAGCCTTCAGCATTTCGACAGACACCTTGTCATATCCAGTAGCTTTACCTGATTTCATACTTTTCAATGCTTTCATAATCTCTTCCAAACTGATATCGCATTCAGGTTCGCTTACGTTCACATCACGAGGAGGTGCTCGCATTCGTGCTAGTACCTCTTCTCTTTCAAACAGACTTTCAAAATACTCCTTCCATCTTTTCAACACACATTCGTCTTCTTTTATAATATTCCCATCTTTGCTTCTGATTTTAGATAACTCAAAGTTCGCTGTTTTTCATCGGGCTGTTTTTCCTGTATTAATTTAATTATACATATAATAATAAAATTGAAGTGCCTGTTTGTAATGTGAAACTAAAATAAAGTAATGTCAAAACCCCTTTTTTTGTGTGTCTAATTGGCTGTTTGTTCCGGGTAATCTCTGATACGGTTAGACCGATTTTGACGGGCAGATAGCTGATGTTATAGGGCATAACTTAGGCTACTTTGATTTTAGAAAAATAATTAGAGATCCGCACATAAAATAAAAACCCTTTTTAGTAGTCCAGCGAGCGGAGCCGCGGGCACAGCTAGTTATAAATATGTACTAATTGATAATAGTCACACAGAAAAATAATACCACAATGGTATCTACGATTATTAGGCACAACGGGAAACTGGATTACGTTCTCAAAAGTCTACTGAAATTTTATGGTAACGCAGGATGCGAAATATCCGTTCCATACAAAACATTCCTTACCGAAAACCACATTCACTTGTGTAATTTTATTATAAATGAACTTTTATTTGGCACTTGCAGTTCATTTTTGTTGCAGAGCTAAACGGCATAATATAGTTTATCGTATGTAATGCAAAATAGCAAATAAGACAAAAAAATGAATTCATTTCCCTTACAAAATGCGTATACTGCGTTACGTCAAGTAATTTTGTCAGAAGACGAATAAGGGTTTTTTCGCCGTTAGTAGCTTCCATTATTTTTGCCTTAACTCGCACGGACCTGACGTTGATCAGAATAAACGAAAAATTATTATATTTTTCTCGAAGAAACGTTATCTTACCTCTCCTAAGTATGGTAATATTAGTTAATTTACCCAAATATGATTATATATATATATATAATCATTAAATATTATATATATATATATATATATATATATAATCATGATACACAGGGCATTAGACAATTTTTGATATGTAAAAAAAAACACTTCTAGGACTAGCTGTGTAATTTTAGTTGTGACTCATCTTATTTTGTTGCTTAATATCTCAACATATTTTTTTTAATTATTAGAAATGTTTCGGGCTTACGTTTCTATTGACCGTTAATCTAGGTCAACTATAGCAATTTGAAAGCGGACATCGCGTTCTTCGTACGCATTTAAATTTTAATTACATCTATACATAGTATAAAACTCAACGTCTCTATCTGTCTTTTCGTTTATGGTCTTTTCACGCGAAAACCACTTATCCGATCTACATGTTTTTTATTTTAATTCATAGCTATGTTAACTGGCCAAGTTATAGGATAAAATTTGTAAGATAAAGTAACATATGACATTAGCAGTGACGATAATGGTGAATGAATTCGGATAAAAGACGCATTTGGACCGCTTCAATGGCTTACGCTGAGTAAACCATACGAGAATTAACCAATCAATGTTCTACATAATTGTAGATCTTAAAAAGACCTACAAAAACGTCAGCGATAGCACATGTCTATCTTCTAAGGATCACACACAATAAGCATTTTTGTCTTTTGAGCGGCGGTAGTACGATTCGCACATGCACTCAACCTACAGCATATTGTAGTCCACGCAAGCACAGCGATTAATTGTTAAGTGAAAATAAATAGATTCGATTTGAAGATTCTAGATTCAAGATACATGAAAAATTTTACACGGAAATATATATGATTAGTATGTATTTTAATTATTTGTAAGTAAAGAAACATAGTATTTATATTTAAAAAAAGAAAAATAAAACGTTACCATTGCAAGCAAACGAAATCAGTCAAGTTACTGCGAAAGTTTTCCGATCTTAAATTTTTTGCTATCGGCTATAGAATGTCATGTCAATAGTCATTTATTTTTTGTACGACGTAAATTTATTTTTTATCTGTCGTGAATAGTAGGTGATTGCTCTATAACCTGGTCAACGATTTTTTTTCTTTCGTTATTAATGAAATATTTAAATTTATTTTTCCACGTTACCAACTAAAAGTGGTCATTAAAAAACAGAGCTTTGTTGCTAACGCTCTTAAAAATATTATCAATTTTACAGTTTTTGAAAAACCTGCCCTAAATGAGATTCAAAATTTGATATAAAGGATAATATAGGAAAATAATCAATTGCGGGCGAATCCACCCTCCATCTAGTTAAAGCGTGGGGTTATAAGACTTTATTTTTTAAATATATTATGGCTGCTACATAATACGTATTTGCCAATATTGAGAGATTTCTACTATAGATTTGCTCTTGCGAAATACTAAGGAGGCGTCCAATTACTACGTAAGCAGGATTAGGGGAGGGTTTCAATTTTTACTTAAGATACAATGTTCTACAAAAATATTGCTTCTTAGTACATCTAAAAAAATCCACAATACCATATGTCTATCTCTTATACATAAGCCACAATAAGGTATTTTGTGACAAAATTTTATTGTTATTGTTTTTAATTTAATGTTTTTGGTTTTTTTTTTGTAAAGTAATGTATCTTTTATGAAACTGTCGTTTCATTTAGCTGTACTAACATGATGGAGCGTAAATAATGCTAATAAAACGTTTTAAATGTATGTTTTTTTTAATCAGGATAGATTTTTTTTCTGTCCCATCATCAAAGGTGTCTTTAGTACTGTCGTCTGTCTTCGTTTTCGGAAGCGGTCTCCTAACACCCTGTATACAGTGCTTGAAGGTGCACATAAAAATACTTTGCTAAATATGCCCGTGGTCTAATTAATTTACAATTCTATAGCAATAGCACTATTTTGGATCTTACGCTGTTGTGGCGCTCTAAATGCTAGTTCCTCGTAGCAATTCCAAAAACTGTAAAATTATTGACCTAGTTGCAGCAAGTTCATTTTCATCAAATTCGATACTGTTTGACCTCAAATTCGTCACTTCTACCAACAGCTAGCCAGCCGCACTTCGCGAGCAAGTTTAAAAATAGTAAGTTGAAACCTGTTTTTGCGCGCAATACCTGCGTAAGCTAAACCGAGTTACTCGGCATAGTATTCGGTTCGCTACCCAAAATACCGAGTAATACTCACTACTCGGTTACTCGGCGCATCTCTATCGCTATGCCTTCGTATTGTGTTAAATTAAGTTAGATAAAATAAAGTGTGATGGTGAAACTTTCAACACTTTCATTACTAACGAATTTATTATTACAAGATAGTTATTAATGTTTATTCTGTTGATACTGGATAAGATTATTTGAGAAAGTTAGTGACATAACGTCACTTTCTGTGACGTAGTAGTAAGGTTAAAATACACGACGATACTGACGCTTGACACAAATGTCGACATTTGTTACGAAAGCGTCTACACAAGCAATTTTTTGTGTCCCTATCTATCAGTATAGATAGTATAGATATATACCCGTGGGTAGTAAAATGCCGTAGTGTTTCACGAAACCAATTTATCCGTACTCAAGGAAAAACAAATGAAAACAAAACACACACACAAATCGCTCATCGAATGTACTTGCAGAATAAGCCTGTATGTTCTTCTTGTAGTTCTTCTTTTATTTCGCTTATTGTTTCCACTTCGCTTTCGAAATTAGAACTGTCCTAACTCGCGTTACGGCTCGCTTTTATACCCAAATGAGACGATCACGAAATCTCTAGAAGATCCTTGAACTCTTCACATGTTGTAAACAACTTACGTCATCGTTTTAGAAGGATGGAAACGTTTGATTTAGAACCCATTGTTTGTTGACAATTGAAGCGATAAGGCTAGTTAGTCTCTCATCTCGTTATCAAGCCAAATCTATTTGACTTGTCAAAACTAATCATATGAGCTCAAACTCGAGGGGTTTACTAGTAGCCACTGAAATGTTCCACTATCCACCTCATGGCTCCGTCCTCAGATCAGCTCCAAGATACCAAAGTGTTGTCATCCGAACCACATATACATACAAAGTTTCATTTCGATACGACAATTAGAAGTAGGTTAAAATTGACTTCTAAGACTTTGGTAACTAACATCGTTAGTTAGTTATTTAGTTACAAGTGAAGCTAAAATAAGCGTGTAAAAATATAGTAATATGTTTTTCATAAATATAGTAGTAGGACGCCTAATATAGTAGAACGCTATATTATATAGTAGGGTTGGCATCCCTAAACAACGGTGACCAACAAGAGATTGCAATCTCAACAGCTTACTCTGATTGATCTTGAAATGAGACAAACCAATAGAAAATCAATGATGGGTTCATCAGTGTGTGGTATAGTAATTATTATTAATAACTATTGCCAGTACATAGATATGTCAATATAAATCCAACACGTTTACCGTCCCAATAAAACTGTCGGTCTGACCTAATGTAAACCAGCAGGTATACAATATATGGTTGTCTCTCGGCGTTATCTCATCATATGTTATGTCTCTCTCATGTAATGAAACGTGCCTAAATCTAACGCGCCCTTGAAATTTCACTGTAAATTTTTGTCTAATCGCCACCTAAGAAGTTTGACTTCAAAAAGTGAGGTAAAATATTTTCCGATAACTAGCAACATTTCGTAATAGAGTCTGTCAATTTTGGAAATATTATTGCTGTTTTTTATTTATGTTTGACGTAAAAATATACGTTGCCGGGTAGTGCTTTCCCGTGAAATAGGATATTTAAATGTGTCTGGTGATTATGTGATGAGCTTTGATGTTCTTTCACTACAATACAATAAGTCGTATTTTGACACAATTGCGGGGGCTGTTTGCATTGTGACTTCATTTTTAGCGCTGTCGTACCGAGACGAAGTTAGCCTTTAAAGGCCAACTTGAAATGACTTCACTCTGCGTGCGACTACTGCCGTTCCGAGTGTTTTTATTCTATGCATATATACATGCCTCTTCTATCTGGGAGGAGGGAAGAAACATGCGTGTATGCATTTAATAATTTTGGTCTGAACTAACTAGTTAAAAAAGAAAAAAGGTTCCTTACAAAACATTTGTACTTGAGTGAAATGCATGTATGTAGAGATGCAGTGTAATGGTTGTATGTTGGTAGCTAGTGAATGCAGTGTCACTGTATCACCCGAGCGGCTGTGGCTCAATAGCTTCATGCCAAAGGAATGAACCTAGTTAATGGATATACCGGCGTGACACTATGGTGGGTGTTAAACCTGACCGTTACCTACCCAGCAAACTTTACCGTGTCCAAAAAAGTATCAATTGAAAATATGTTCGTCATTTCTGCCTAAGTAGATTATAACACGTAATAGCAATGAGTTATAAATACTCGACTCATTTGTATTGTCTCTTATCGTCTGCGGTTTGCTGTGCTCATACTACTAAATAAGGTCAAAAGGCGAATATATACATACGTACATGTGTATATCAAAATAAGTATTCGAATAACAAATCTGAATGAAAAAAGTTAATCACTAACGGTTTCGTGATATTTCTCTTCGGCAAGTCGTTTTGTAATGTGACAGCGGGATGGGTAATGTTAGTGTAACATCTCGCCATCTATCTACCACATTTAAAACTTTTATAACAGCATTGAATGCTTCTCGTGGATTGGGACGTCACTGCCATCTAGTCGTGTCATTAATGTACATAAAAAAATGTTTGAATTGGCCGAAAGCTTACTCTTAATCTGATGTTCAGTGTTCAGACAAGCGCTTTAAAAGGCCAATATATTAAATGGTTAAAGGCATGGAACATTTCACGTTTCACTACTTGCATAACAGAGTGATAAAACATAACATAACATTAGTTACATGCATCGAAAGCGCCGTGATATAATTTCACGCGGGCCACGCTATATTACAATTCCTGGAATTGCATCGTGCGATGGTAAAGCTACGTGTGGGAAAGGGATAAAACAATAACATTGCAGGAACACGACCGCGAATAAGACTACGTTAGAATTCTTAGAATTGTATCGTGCGATCGCGAAGCTACGCGTGGGAAAGAGATAAAAATATTGCAGCGGCACGTGCTACCACCTAGAAATAACAATCTGTTTGAATGAAATTGAATCTTATTCTCAACGCTGTTAGGCTTTGATTTACTTGAAGATTTTTATAATCCTCAAATAACTTTGCTAGTGTGAGAAATTATCATCCGCAGTCTCTTTGTGTCCCGCCTCAACTCTTATTATTCTTCGCCATGTGTAAAATATAAACTTATCGTGAAATATTCCTCATGATATACCGTGACCAAATAACTTCACGATGTTATAGTTATAAAAGAAGCTATAATTTCCATGCCTAGTTTGACTGCTTACTTAAATCAATTTAAACCTTCCAAAGGCACTTTGAATATATGTGTCTTGTACAGTTTTTTATAAAAATTATAGATTAATAATTTTTGCTCCCCATCTAATTTACGTACACGCAGACTACACTTATATGAAAATCTAGTTTTAAGTAGTAAATTCCGAACGCTAAATTTGCGACCGGTTTAATAGTGCCAAAGTGAATGTTAACGCGTGTAGAAAAAATGTCCGTGTGTACGGAACCTTAAGGTAAATAATACATTCTTACTATATAGAAACTGGTCACTAATTACATAAATAATATGATTACTAACGATCTGTTTGTTTATTAACGTTTAATCTAAATTGTCTTCGGACTTCGACATCCATTTGTTTAAACATTACATCATCTTAAACTTCTTAAACATGTTTAAATTGAAGCTGTTATTAAATAATTTTTTAGTTAGGAGTGGTATAATACTGTACCCCACTGGGAAACCTAATTATTTTTCTAAAATATTAACTGCCTTAGTTTTGCCTCATAACGTGAGCGTTCAGTGAAAGTCCCCAATTAAAGTCCCGTCAAAATCGGTCGAACTGTTTCGTAGATTACCCGGAACACACAGACAGACAGACAAACATATTAATAATCGGTTTTTTGTTATAGGTATCTTGTATACTTTCATATGCATTTAGTAAAAACCTGTTATTTTGATATTACGAACAGATACTTCAGTTTTATTATATGTATGTATAGATAGATAAAAATCCCAGATTATTTTGACGGTTTTAAACTATGACCAGACTGCCCCAAAGTTATTTTATAAATATGCCTTAAATATTATTTAGGCACTGATATTTTTATAGCATAATTATTAATTTACACTTTAAAGCCAGGTGATTAAGGCGGTTTTTAATAATTACCCGACATTAATAAATACTTTGAATGAGTGAGATAAAAAACTCGCGTAAGAATATTATGTATGAAAGGGACAGTGACATTAATAAATACTTTGAATGAGTGAGATAAAAAAGTCGCGTAAGCATATTATGTATGAAAGAGACAGTATTATCGGCACACACTAGCAGCTGCTGGAGCACTGACTCGTCAAGACGTGATTGGTTGTTGAAAGACCACGTGACGGTAGGTTCTATGTAAATTTTAATATAGCAACAAGCTGCGCTGGGAGACGTTGTTCTGCCTTTTCCCGTAATTAATGCCTCAACCACAACGCCACCTATCGGATTCTTACATATCTATAAACCATCGTTTCAATAAAAAATATATGTTATTTGAATATGAGGTCAATCTATCTAGGTTACAGAATCACCATCAGACATACACACACTGAATTATGTCAGAGATACCTTCAACAGGATACTAAGAATTCCCTCGACATCGTCGTTAACGGAAACAGATCTTAAGGGCGTCATCCGTGTTAGTGCTAGCAGCAAGTTATTCTTGTTTATTTGAGGTTACCAGTGGCCATTTCTGATCAAACTGGTACTGATCCGGACGTCCTCCCAGTCCGGCAGCTCCAGACAGAACCTCACAGGGCCCCGACACTGTAGGCAGCCTCAAGCGGTTCCGAGAATACAGTGGCCAGCTCGAGCAAGACTGTCCCTCTTCATGTTCCGATTTAGTAGGTTACTCCGAGTAACACCAGAATACAAAACATTTTCACGAGTCGGACTATTCTCAAGCCGGTCGATGCCTGCTTATATATGTGTATATGTGTGGTGCGAATACAGCATTGCTCACACGCGACTTCCGTCTGTCGCACACTTGTTGCTGTCGCGCCTAGTCAAATAGTAGGTACCTACTAGGGCAGGGATACACAGACTTATTGGAACTAGGGGCCACTCGGACAGATTATTAGCGAAATGCGAGCCACTATGAATAAAAAAGTTTAAATGAATTTACTGACATTATATTTTTTACTTGCATTGAATTAGTAAGTTTGTAGAGCGTACACAGCACAAACCTATGGTCTTAATAACATATTCAGAATTATTATATATTTAAATTCGTTGGCGGGCTTCACAGGCATCGATAGTGGGCCCGCGGCCGCAGTCTGTGCAACTCTATACTAGGTCATTAGACAAACACGATTCTCTGACATATATATACAATGCGCGCACAAGTCATTCTATATACTCGTATAAGATAGATAGGGTCCAATAACGGAAGTTTATGAATGAAAAATATATGACAGAGTACGATCCCGCCATAAACTCCCGAACCATATTTAAACGCGATAGAAAAACAAAAGATATTATTTCTAGCATCACGTCTCGTGTACCGTCTCATTCAGAATTTTGCGGTTAGCTTGTTATTGCCTTTTTTTTTGTTTTCTCGTTTACATCGGTCCGTGACCGCAAAACCGTTATGCTCTCAACTAGTATCCAAAACGGCGCCTGTAAAAAGTGTTAGTGTTGCTAGGTGTGCTATTAAAATATTACTAGAATCGTATGAATCAGTGAATTAAAATGTAACAATATTGGTGTAGTTTGAACATTTTCACTATTATTATTATTATTTATAATTACTAAATAATATTGCAGGTAACACAACTGTAAATTTTTCCATAAAAAAATGTGTGCAGCAGTTCCCACGTGTAAGAAGTAAAACCCACTGAAAAAAAATAATCCTAAATCAGCAGAATTTGAACTATCGACCACACGTGCAAGTCCGTTCGTCTCACACCACTAGGCCAATCCGACGACGATCACAATCATGAAAATCAGGATTTGCATTAACCGTGCATAATGTAAATGTATTCTGTCTCATTCTCTCGTAGGCTAAATCCTATAGATGTGTTATTATTATATGGTTGTCTCTATTTACTGCCGCTTTTTCGTTTCATCAAGTTTCAAACCAAAAAGGTGCTAAAGCTGTTTTCACTTCAAAAAAATTGCAATTGTTTCATACAATTAACCTAACTATTGTATCCGATCGATAAATTCTCAAAAGATCCTAAGGATTTTAAATTATCGGTAGATTGTGAACGGGCAGTAAAATTTGCAATTTCACGATTATATTTTCGTAGATTTGTAAACTAAATGGATTGATTGGGTTCGGTTGAAACATAACCAAAACAAATTAGCTGTTGAATAAATACTTACGTTTTTCAAGTACTAGCATCATGATTTTGCTTATTTAATGATAGACATAACCTCAAACAAAAGTACTATTTTCCAATGAAATGACATATTATAATGCTTCTCGGAGACGGCTCTAACGATTTGGATAAAATTTTGTATATAGATAATTTTTTACTTTTTGTTTTACTTACCTATATAGGTGTTTCTTTGTTAAAGTGAAACTTTTATTCTATCGCCCCAAAATTATTCGTTCATCTATCGCATGTCGCATTACAGCTGGCCGTAGAGTAGGGAACTGTGAGACTCGAGGCGAAGCGTAGAGTACGGAACTGTGAGACTCGAGGCGAAGATGAAGTTATTATTATTATTATTTTAAAGTTTCACTGGCATTGTAGTTTAATAAAACCACACACAATAATTTTACACTTTAGTTACTTTCATTAATGAAATTTATATTGCAATTACTATTATACATTTTTACGTATTAAATATATGTACTTAAGTGTAACAAATAAATTACTTTACTGTCATTCTATACAAACAATCGACACAACAAAAGAATTTGAACATGGCAACACTAACTACATTGTATAGTTGTTTTATGATTTGCATTATCTTTTATATCACATTATGTTTACTGTTATTTTATTATAAGAATTATAAGTAGATTATTTTTTGTTCAATCAAAGTTTGAAGGATGATTAAATATCGACCTCAAATGAATGAGAATCTAATACGTCCCCGAGATTAACACATCTGGATCCGTTTTTTTACAATTGATGCTCACTGACGCGTGTAATTTATGAAAAATAAAACGATTTTCAATTGTTTTGAAAATGATAAATAGTACTTCAAACGAATATCGCAGCGACAAAACATTATATTTGTTTAATAAAAAAATTGATAACTAAATTAGCGCCCATTCATTCGAATAAAATAGTAATAAAACAATGCATAAGGAAAAAATCCCCTTGAGATTTGCAAGCTTCTTAGAACTAGAGAGAGCCCGTCATCATCATCAGTCCTTAACAGCCCCTGCTGGGCATAGACCTCTCCCAATGTTCGTCATCGGATACGGTCTCCGGCTTTCCGCACTCAGTCACTTCCAGTAGCCCACCCCTTACGTATACAAAAAAAAACGCGGAAGTTGGATTGAGTACTTTAGTGCATGGATTTGCGGGGCATTTGCAATTATAACGCAGGACTTATTACCAAAGTAAGGAAGGTGATGAATAAAATCTTCACTTCTACTTATGCCCAAAAGTTTTACCGTAAGAACGCGCAAGGTGGATAAACGTGACGGTCCCGCCTCGCGCGGAATGTTGGCAACCCCATCCAGCTTATTCTGCCACTGACTTACAAACGCTAATACCTCTGTTTTAATTCATCCTTCTAAGTTTGTCATTCATAAGTTCGTCATTTAGTTCATCCTAGTATAACGGTAAATAAATCTATTAGGACCACTGCCATGTTTTGATTCTGATTCTCTTCTTGATGTTTTGATAGAACTGTTCATATATATTGATTTTTTCATAAACGTATTATCCAATTATCCATCCGTTATTAGACATCCAACAAACAAATTAGTCGGATATACAAAAGTAGTTATTGTGGGTGATCATTAGAAGATAGATGTATGACACTGCTGAATTTTTTTGTAGGTCTTTTTAAGATCTACGATTATGTAGTACGTTAATTTGATATATCTCGTGTGGTTTACTCGGCGAAGGCCATTTAAGTGTCCCAATTAATGTGTCTTTTTCCGAATTGATTCACCATTATCGTCACTGCTTATTTCGTATGTTACTTTATCTTGCCAAATATATACTATAACCTGGCCAGATAACATAGCTATGAATGGAAATAAATCTATAAATTGGATAAGTGTTTTTCGCGTGAAAAGTTAATGAACTGACAGACAAATAGGAGACCTTGAGTTTTATAATATGTATAGATTAAAGAAAAACATATGTATAGGCAAAGACCTGGATAAAAAAAAGTTAAAATCGGTCCAGTTTTCGAGGAGGATACGAAGTTATGATTTCGTATATTTTAAAAAGGGATAATTATCCGAGAATGCATGTTTCTTCCCTCCTCCCAGAGGAAATAGACATGTATATATGTATGGTTAGTTTAGATCGAATTACGGATAGGGAATTAGGCAGTTCGCGACTTATTTGCAAGTACGGCAACAGTCCAAACCGAGGCTCGGCCACTTTGGCACCCTTGGGGCTTGTTGCCTTGCCTTCGCGGCCGAGTGCCTTAAGCGCTCGCCCCCAAGGCCAGGTGAAGCTGTAAAAGCCGTCTGAGGCTTCAGGGCCCTTATCGCTAACAGTATAGTCAGATAAAAAAAATAGTTCTTTATAAATTATTAAATATCCTATAAATCAGCGGGATTCGAACTATAGACCACACGTGCGTACTGCGTATGAAGTCTGGTCGTCTCACACCACTAGGCCAATCCGACGACGATCACAATCATGAAAATCAGGACTTGCATTAACCGTGCATAATGTATTCTATCTCATTCTCTCGTAGGCTAAATCCTGTAAATGTATATGGTTGTCTCTTTTTATTGTAGCTTTTTCGTTTCAGTTAATTTCAACATAAACTCAAATATACATATACAAACGTATATGGTCTTGCTGATCGCGTACACTCTGAACAAGTTGTTATATTGGCATCCTCTCTGCCTACCACAACGGTGATACAGCAAATGGTAAACGAGTTTTAACAACAACGGTCACGACTGCCCAGCTTATGACGTCATTAGATGCCATTTACGTATAACCCGTGGCGAAATTTGTACAGCCTTCTAAATAAATTCACACATTCACTGTTGTAGATAAATATTGCACAAGTGATTAGAATGAAGTTATTAGCGGATTATCAAGTACGCTGGTTGAAACCTCGGCATACCAAATCAACGAATTTGTCGGAATTCATATAAATGTATGTAACATGTTTTGTTTTTTAATATTGGGACACAAGTGCAAATGGTGATTTAATTGCAACCAAACAAATTGTGTCTTGGTAAGTAAACAGCTTATATACCAGCTTTATCGGACGCGAGTTCAATTCCTATATATATATAATATACATCAAGACATACAACAGAGAGTTATGCTTGTCACACAAAAGTTAGTCATGTACGGGAATTGAATTCGCGTCCGATGAACTACCACTGCCAAAGTAATAAAAATATCTGTTAACGACGATGGAAGATATCGCGAGGAAATCTGAACGCTCGAGAAATGTACCTCTCGAGAAATAGGAGAATACAAATTTTTATATTTCTCTGTGTATAAGAGGTATTAAGAGGCGTCCTTTCTGCGACGTGTTAACCTACGACGTGTTAGATTGGTGTTAAACTACACTTTTATCTGTATCTTCTATACATATTATAAAATTCAACGTATCCCTGTCTGTATGTCCGTTTATGATCTTTTCACGCGAAAATTACTTATCCGATTAAGGGTGGATTCGACCAAACAAGAGTAAATCTTAATCTTAGAATAAATCGTCAGTTAATCGAGAGTAAATCAATTTTACGTTTTACCATCTACAATTCTAAGAATAGTGGACCTATTCGGGAATTGTTACTATACCGCCGTTTCGCACGGAATAACGGAGCTATTCCTAGAATAATTTAATGGCGTCAGTCAGTCCAGTCATCTGATTTCTGTCATTTCACAAATATTTATTCTGTGTTTTAATTTCAAGTCAACGCAACGCACTAAATTAATAGTCTGGCATTGTATAATGCACTATTGTACTGGTCTGCAATAATTTGCCACTGAGCTAATTTTGATTTTATAGTCACTCCATCATTTTTTTTTTATTTTCTATAATATTAAAATAAAACTGAACTAGGCTCAACAGAAGTTTCTTTTCAGACGACAGTCAATTAAGACTCCGTTTACGTTTATCCTCACTCATTTTCACTTGCTAACGAAAAAAGATAAAACCACACGACAAAACTTGATAATTCCCTCAAACAAATAACAAATAAAATTAACACGTTTGACAGCTAGCTAGCTTATACTACAGCTACTTTTTCACACTATAATACGGCAAAATCGAGTTGACATGATGTATGCTCTTACACTATCCCGTTGTAGAACAACATTTATTTGCCGGGTTTTATTTTCGTTCACCATTCACTCTGCTATTCGCGTATTGTTATTCCTAGCGTAACTATACTATCGATTACGTGGAGAAACGACTATGGATTTACTCGATATTAAAATCATGGAATAGGTTATTCCTGGTATAGTTACTCGTGTATAAATTTAAGTTTGGTTGAATCCACCCTAACATGTTTTTTAATTTTAATTCATAGCTATGTTATCTGGCCAGGTTATATGATAATATAATTTGTAAGATAAAGTAACATACGAAATAAGCATTGACGATAATGGTGAATCAATTCGAAAAAAGACGCATTTGGAGCAATCAAATGGCTTACGCTGAGTAAACCACTCGATATATATTAAATTAACGTTGTAGGTACATAATTGTAGATTTTAAAAATACTTATAATACAGTCAGCGATAGCATATATCTATCTTCTAAAGATCGACCACATTATCTATGAATTAAAAGATAAACCATGTAAATCGGATTAGTGGTTTTGGCGTGAAATGAACATAAACGGACAGACAGATAGAAAGACGATAAGTTTTATAATGTGTATAGATTCCACTTTTCCTATCGGTGTATATTCGAAGACAATCGTTCTCAAACAGTAAACTCCACTTTTCTGTGCTGACATGCACAAAACTTTATCATAATTTGCATCAATACCCAACCACCATGTTGATTTCTATATCCCAATAAAATTATTATTGCTGATAAGCATTACCTCCCAGATACCTTTATCCTCAATATGTTTATTGACTATACGACGTGCCTTTCCCAAACAACATGGAAATTACCTTAAGCAAACACCTAACTAACACCCGCTTCTGAGAGAAAACGTTAACATTATTTACACAGGTTTAAAAAGTTTAAGCAAACATTTTTAAAAGTTCTCCATCACTCAGCTGTATATAATCCTGTTATATTGGTTTAGTATGTTTTGACCCCAGCATGATGTGAAAGATAGATGAGTCGGCCACTCAGCTCGGGCTCGCTGATAGGTAATAATAATAGTTCACGTGGCATCTAGGCACTGCACATCACGCACTTTTGAAAACACAATGAAACCCGTATCGACGCGAGTGAGTTTTATTTTTAAAGTACATAGATGGCGCTAAGTGTGCCTGTGTGTAAATATTCCCTATTTTTGAACGAATGGAATTTGCCTACTAGCACCTGTCACAATTGAGAAAAACCTTATATTTTTTAATGAATCTATACTAATATAATAAGAAGGAAGGGGTTTTTTTGTTTGTTTAAACACGCTAATCTCTGAAACTACCAGTCGGATTCGAAAAAATATTTTTGTATATGATAGCCATATTTACGTGTTATAGGTTATCTACCACACGATACCATATGCCTGTTTCTTGTACATAAGCCACAATAAGGTATTTTGTGAAAAAGTTTTATTGAAAAGTGATTTATGTGCATTATTATTAGGCATGGCATATTAATCATTACGAATGAAAGCTACGTCATCATCACGACAATTTTATGTAGATAAACTTTGCCCTTTATAGCATGTTATTTGAAAGAGTAGTTTGGGAGATAATGTAAAATTAAAATAATTCTACTATAATTTTAAAGGCTTATTGTTCCCCGCTATTGAAGAAGTATAATTAGATTTAAATTAATGCTTTCCCGATTATTATTTTTGTAAAAACTTTTATTAGTAAATACATCTATGAATGGTAATTATAGTAGCTCGGCACATTGACTGTACTGTTCTGAAACAAGTACGATAAGCACAGTACGGCGACCACCAAGAGATCGAAATCCATCAGCGGTCGCCGCTGTCATGCCGCATAAATTATATTTTCTGTTTAACTTAAGTAACCGCTGTTATATTATTTAAGAGGTCAATCGTCGAATCCAACTCGGTTGGGCAGCGTTTGGGAAGCTACGTAAAAGTCTTTGACCAGTATGTGTTGGCAGTGATTACATATGGTGCTGAGACGTGGTCGCTAACTAAGGGCCGCATAAGAAAGCTCAAAGTCACTCAAAGGGCTATGCTCGGAGTTTCTCTGCGTGATCGAATCAGAAATGAGGAGATCCGCAGGATAACCAAAGTCACCGACATAGCCCAAAGAATAGCTAGACTTAAGTGGCAGTGGGCTGGCCACGTAGCTCGTAGAACGGATGGCCGATGGGGTCAAAGAGTTCTCGATTGGCGGCCACGTACCGGAAGACGCAGCGTGAGCAGACCCGCCACAAGATGGTCCGACGACCTGGTAAAGGTTGCGGGCAGCACAGGACCGCTCGTTGTGGCGATCTTTGGGGGAAGCCTATGTCCAGCAGTAGACGTCTTTCGGCTGAAAGGATGATGATATTATTTAAATTCTTTAATGTCCGAATTTAAGAAAACTTGTACATAGTTGTTATTATAATGAATTTACTATAAAAATAGGTAGGAACGTGGCACTGGTAGATATGGTTGCATTCTGTTTGTGCAACAAACACAATCATTCTAACAAACCCCAGCAAAAACTAAGGCCAAAATGTGAAAGCACCCCGCCGCGTCGCGACGCTCTTTACATTTTGTCACACTCGATCAAACATTGACTATTGGAAATCGATTTTAGCGCTGGTTCCCTTTTGTGTATAATTTTTTATCGTGTCCGTTCGATTCGATTTTAATACTAGCGAAAAAAAACTTTAAAATTATGCGTATTAAGGTTGATTATTGCTTGCCTGTGTGTCCATTGACAAACGGTACCATTTGGTGCCAGGTTGTTTTTTCGCTCTCGCTACTTCCACATATCTGTGTAACTCGGATGCTATTCACTGCCGCTTTGTAAATAAAATTAAAAATATTCTTGTTTTTTTTTATTCGTAGTTAACTACTGTCTTTTAAGTTTTAGTCTTGGTTTTTTTATTACTATTTTATGAGTCATGGTTGAGTATATTTTTGTTTATAGATAATTCCGTGTCATGATATATTTTACTACATAACGATAGTAATGATTACTCTTTGGTGTCAGAGACATTTTAAAGATATAAAATTGATCTAAGATAAGTAAACGTTTTTGTATTGCGACTCTGTAAAAAACATAATATACTTCGTTTGATCTATTAATAGTGCGTTGATCTTTATTTATTGAACAAGATATTCGTTTTTTTATGGATTCTGTCTATGTAGGCAGTTTCGCCAATGTCACGTTTGACATAGAAACGTTTTAACGTTTAGGTGCCAATTGTTCCAAGTAATGTAGATTAACCTAAAAACATAACGCATACCTAATGACACAACACAAATAGTCACAAATTTATACATAATATTGTGATATGGCATCTGCAGGGATATTATGAAATGATATGTTAAACATATATATAGCATACCTATATAGAGACAAAGGACACATTACAATTTTATATGTTACGATAATTAAATACAGTAAATATTTCAATAAAAGTAAAGACACATTTGTAAGTAAAATGTTGAAATTAGTAGGACGAGGAATTTTACTAGGAAGAAAATTGTATAGGGAACAAGATAGTTTGGTTCAGTTGATAAATATAATATTGTTTACGCCGCTTTAGATTTTTTTGAAGTGAAACTTCTTATGCGACTTTCAACGTGTTAAACGTTAAACGTTTAACGCACATTATCGGTCTCTCCTCTTTGTGTGAGACAGAGCGAGAGAGTAATATATTACCGTTTTTCCTCTTTGTGTGAGCCAGAGCGAGAGAGCAATATATTATCGGTTTCTCCTCTTTGTGTGAGCCAGAGCGAAAGAGCAAATATCGGTGTGTATGTATATTGCACACTGTTTAAATAAAATATCTTTTAAAGTGAAGTTTCACTTCTATCGTGTGTGAATCGCACACACACCTTTTTTTTGTTTTACACACGTTCATATAAAATCCCAGGTGTCATTTAAGGAGACCATATGAGCCATTCGGTAGCTCGTCTCCTGAAATGGTCAGTGGATCGAATGTTTCACTATGCAAGTATGCAGGTTCCATTTTCTGCCGCTCGTGCGCTATTATCGCTCACGCACGTGATTGTTCGATATATGTCGGACACATTTTAAATACATTTCAAATATTTTTACATATATCATGTTATATTTTTTTACGCTTGGATTTTTAAAATATAATATATTTTATAATTTTCATGAAATACTTCGCGTGGCGTCGGTAACAAACTAGATCAGGTTTATTAAACCTATCTAGTATCTTTTTTGCTAGTCTTTATTTTAAAATGATCAACTGTCTGGGAGCTTTTTACTGTTCAAGGTTTTTTAATGCCGTCGACCGAAGGCTGCGTACTGCGATTGTAAGATCCGAATAAAGTGCGTCGCTAATAATAGAATGTTCATGCGTCCATCTCGTGGTAACGTGTATGTGTTGCCATGTTTAAAAAAATCCAAAATTTTACTATCTATCTTACTAAATTTCTTCTTAACGTAATATTTTAATTTATTACTTAACTAGCTGTACGCGTGGCTCCGCTCGCGTGCATTACAGAATTTAAAATAAAAGTAGCCTAATTTAACACTTGTATAATCAGCTATCTGCCAGTGAAAGTCTCGTCAAAACCGTTCCAACCGTTTCGCAGATTAGTCGGGAAAAAAGACAAAATATATTTATTTTTTTGTTGTTAGTACCGTATATAGTTTTCTTCCATTTAGTAAATAGCTGTTATTTTGACATTACAGACACTTCAATCGTATTATTTGTATAGATATTAAAAAGGCCAAGGCTAACTTTATTTGCAGCCAAGTCTGGTATGGAAGATGTTCGGTTTTGAAAACAATATATTTGTAGGCCAGTGAGTGTGTATCCAGTGAACTTGTATGGATTTATAAATATTGCACTAAAAAGGTGAAAAGTTCAAAACAAGTTATAAAAACAATTCTAATCTGATTAGAAAAAAAATTACTTCTGATTGACTAATTTCTCAAAAAAAAGTGTATAGTAAAAAAAACATAAAGTAAATAATATGACGCAAAAAAGTCGATAAAGAAATACATAACAATGGATTTAAACCTTAATATCTGAGAACGGGAAACACACACTACTTACACTTCTGTGGTTTTTTTTTTTCGAACTGACTCTTTTGTTAGCCATAAGGGCTCAGGAGCCTCGAACGGCTTTTACAGCTTCACCTGGGTTTGGGGGCAAGCGCTTAAGGCACTCAGCCACGAAATTACTTTTGTGGTTATATTCCGGCCAATATATCTGGCAGCCGTGTTCATATCGGGTCCTGTGCAGGTGTTCCTACGCATGTACACCGGAGCGTATATTGAAATAGACCTGTGCAGTTTTGTAAACATGCACAGGCGACCGGAGCAAATGCGTATTTATTTTTTTAAGGGACATCTGTAATTATTGATTATCAGTCATTTTTATCTTTTAATTATGTATATTTATTTTACCTTAGGTGTTTCCTCATTTCTTCATTTATTGTGTTTTCGGTCGCTTTCCGAAGGCATCTTAGATCTTTAGGTCATTTATTATTTAGATATTGTATGACGAACTCCTTTTGTGTTACAATATATATATATATATATATATAAAATAAGAAGGCCGTATACAGAGATAGTATTTAATGGGTGGAAGATCCTTTTGAATTTAAAATTTAGAACGATACTAGAAAAAAATTTAAAAGAGATATTATTCATGCTGACTTACCGATTAGACGTCTATCGCTAAAAACGTGCAGTATTTTACAAAATTTTTATAAGTTTATTTATATTTCTGATTCTATTTTATTATTTAGATTAACTCACTTACCGATTTGGATTCTGTCCAGAAAGTTCTTTTGAGAGAGACCTCCAAGAGACCTCTCGCATTGTAATCGGTATTCGAAGGATTTCAAACTATTCACCCATAATTGACAAGAACCAAGAGTGTTTATAAATTAAACAAAGACATGGCTTTCATTAATGCGGGCTTGGCGATGCAGTTATAGAAATAGGAGCGGAATGGATATCTGGTGCTTGTTTGCCAAATTCTTATTCACACAAGATTCTCAAGACAGATTTTTACAAGCAGCTCTGGTTCGGATAGAAGCATAAACGTGGACTATTTTTACTAGTGAAGGTCAAATTTAATTATTAGACTATAAAAATTAAGGTACTCTGGAATTTGTTTCTTACTTTGATGTTAATAATGCCTTCGGAATACAGATATAAATCAATTTTGAAAATTAAATCTTTTCAATGTCCACGTGACATACCGTACTGTTTTTTTTGTGGGTGTGTGATCGACTTGCGCAGGTTAAGCTCCCAGGTAGCGTGTCTGACCGACGTTAACTTGAGGCTAGATTATTACTATCGTTATTAAATTTGCGTAAATTAGCCTAGTTATAAATTGAGTAAATTTATTTGAAACATTCGATCCAAGGAGAAGCCAGAATTACGATATGCAATCATGTGACGTCATTCCTTAACCTCGATACACGTTCTGATTATAGTTAAAGAGGAAACGAATTAATCTTGAATCAAGTATGCGGTTTCATCAATTAAAATCACACACGCCCGTGACATTAAAACTGGTTTACATTTTTAATTACAGATACCATTATATACAGCATTTTAGGTGTAGTAACACTTCACCATATTTAGATCACGGTCGCTTATACTTCATCAGTTATCACTCATATGCTTCCCTAGAAGCCTTCAATTGCTGCAGTGGTTCCTGTGTTCCACTTTAATTTAGGAGCTCAGCCCTTGTCGGTGGAGTGGCTTCCACTTTTCCCCATCCTTGGCCTTTCTTTTGTCCTCTTGATATGAAATGACTCCCATTTTACCCTTCACTTGTTGGATAAACTTCGTCCAGGTCGTCCTATGGCTCGCCTTCCTTAATTTTTCCTTTCAAAATTGTTTTAAATAACTTGTCGTGCCGTATGAAGCGTCCAATCATCTTTCCCCTTCGGTTATCTTTCATGTATGTATAAATTTAGGTCTTGTAAGCTATTCCAAGAGTTGACGGTATAGTTAAAAATTAAACATAATTATTTTATAACATTTGTCTATTGACAAAAGACCTGAAGCAATACAAATGTGAAAATTAATTGTATATTTATTTAATACTAGCTCCGCTCCGCTCGCGTGGAGTACCAAAAAACGGTTTTTTATTTTTTTGTGCGGAACCCTAATAATTTTTCTAAAATAAAAGTAGCCTAAGTTATACTTTATAACATCAGCTATCTGCCAGTGAAAGTCCCGTCAAAATAGGAGATTACCCGGAACAAACAGACAGACAGACAAAAAATTAAAAAATGTTTTTTTTGTTATAAGTATCATGCATATTTTCATTTGCATTTAATAAACACCTGTTACTTTGATATTACAAATAGACACTACAATTTTCTTATATTTGTAGATTCCGTCCAAAAAAATTTTTGTATGCGAGTCACGTGATAGGAAACGCGATACAGAAATTGTACAGTGATTGTGATTCAAAGTAAATAAGTGACTCTAAAATTATTACTAAGCGTTGAAATAGCGGCTTTTATTATATGTACTAAAGAAATTTCATAACTGAAATTCTAGTATAGTTGACTTTGCACATAATACCTTTAACCATAGATAATTAAAACAAGGTTAACCTAAGGTTAAAGGTTTGTTTATTGAATTATGACGTCACGCCGTGTTTTAGTGGCAAATTTTTATTTAGATTGTAAAATATTTTTATATTACTTTTAAAAGTGTAAGTAATTTACGAGTGTTATTTTCAACATATGAAGTGTTTAGATCAATTTTCCAAATGTTGTCTACTCCCGGTTTGTCCTTAAACGTGAACCCTGAATAGGGTTATAGTAAATCATGAAATTTATTTTACATAATTATTTTTTCGTGTCAGTTTCTCTTAATTGATTAATTATTTATTTATTTATACATCAGTTAATATATGACCACTTAGCTCACAACGTCGCTTCATATCTAGCTTTATTTAGGACTCTTCTAATTTATTAGCCTAGTCAAAAAATATACTTTGTATTATATCGGTAAGTTGGGACAGAGGAAACTTCGGAATTTGTGCCAATCAAAGACTCAGATAGATATATTGATTTAGACCTATAATATACTTACTTACTTCTTCTGAACATCAATAGTAGTTATAAATGTACTAAGTTAGTGATGTCAAAAAATTACCATATTTATCAAGTATTGACGTGGTAAATGGTTTACTCCTTCTGAACATCAATAGCAGTTATAAATTTACTAAGTTAGTGACGTCAAAAATTACCATATTTATCAAGTATTATTGACGTGGTGAATGGTTTACTTCTTCTGAACATCAATAGTAGTTATAAATGTACTAAGTTAGTGATGTCAGAAAATTACCATATTTATCAACTATTGACGTGGTGAATGGTTTACTCCTTCTGAACATCAATAGTAGTTATAAATTTACTAAGTTAGTGATGTCAGAAAATTGCCATATTTATCTAGTATTGGCGTAATTGTTCTAAAAGAATGTAGGATTCAAGACCGAAAGACAAATTAACTAAACAATTACATTATTTAACATCAGTTTACGTTGTCCTGCGAATACATCTCTGATATAATATTGGCATAAAGCTTACATACCTCAAACTTAATAATCAATTGATTATTCCAACGTCTACCAGCGGCGCCTGGCTGGATAGGGATAATAATTAATGACTTAGGATATATTACGATTTTCAGAAAGACTGTTTTAAATAAACAATACATTGAATTTATTTAGTTGGTCGAAGTTTATTTAGTAGTTAGTTAGTTGGTAATTAAAATATGCTTATCTCATGTATGTAATTACATGCTACTTTATAAATGCAAGTATAAAATACCTTAAGAACTATCCTGTGTAGTATCGATCTCATGTAAACTTGTGCTTTTGTTTTCCATCCTCGCACATAATTTCCTATCCAATGTGCGGTACAGTGCTCAACATTACTAACTGGACGGCTGTATAATTTTTTTTCGCCTCTACTAGCTGGAAAGGTTGCTTAAAAATAAAAATAAATATGAAGCCTAAGGTTAGAAAAGTTAAAGTTGGAGAGGATATTGATTTTATATTCGAGGCATCGTATAAAAAGGAAGATTTCTTGAAATGCCAAATCCACTAATGGTGTTTTAGTGGGTACATACGACATAGAATCATTTGTTCTATACTAATTAATCCTAGTGCCTAAACCAAGCCGAGTCTTTATCTTAAACGCTAATCAAGTTAAAATCAAAGAATTGTACAAATATTAAAGTCTACGCGAGCGAAGCCGCAGGTGGAAAATTAGTACTTAAATATATAATGAGTAGACAAAATATAAACAATTCATAAAACTTTTCAACTTAAAGCCTCATCCACACGCTTGCCAAATCTAGGAAAATGTTAACAAATTCGAACGTGTGCATAAAGTCGTTCCGAGGTAAGTCAGTATTTGATGATCAAATCAAAGGAGCTTGCGGTAAGCGCTTCCGTCCACACGTATGTGCGTAGTTAGTATTGCGTAGTGAATAACTGAAAAAACCTGGTATGGCTTCTGTAAATATTTAACTGTCTTCTTTGGCGAATTCTCCGTATCCTATAATTTTTCTTCTGCTATACTTATTATAAAACTCAACGTCTCTCTGTCTGTCTGTCCGTTTATGTTCTTTTCACGCGAAAACTACTTATCCGATTTACATGGTTCTTTTTTTAATTCATAGCTATGTTATCTGGCTTGGCTATAGGATATATTTTGTTAAATAAAGTAACATACGAAATAAGCAATGACGATAATAGTGAATCAATTCGGAAAATAGGCGCTTAAACGGCTTACGATGAGTAAACCATAAGACATATATCAAATTAATATACTACATAATTTTAAATCTTATAAAGACTTACAAAAAATCAGCGATAGTATATGTCTTTCTTCTAAGGATCACCCACAATAAGCATTATTGGGGCAGCACAATTCGCGCGAGCGCTCAACCGACGGCATTCTGTTGTCCACGCGAGCGGAGCCGCGAGTACAGCTAGTTTTAAAATAAAAATAGGTCGAGGTCCGTCATGCTTGCTTATCCAAAACACAGTTTGGCTTGCCTATTTTATCCAAGCGTTTCTAGAGGTTTGAAGCTTGTGACAAGTGGCAAGCGTGTGGACCAGGCATTATATATAATACGGTTAAAGCCGTTTTTGCGGTTTAGTAAGAATACCGTGTTTACATATTTGCATCTGGCAACCTTGGTTGCAAAACGCTCATCTGCAATTCTATTGGATATCACTTCACTTGTCAGTTGGTCGGTCCCTTTCTCTCGTACGGTGTAGGAATGGAATAGAATATATGATTAATTTTTACTCAGAAACGATATACGAAAACAAGTTTACGATTATACAGTGTAGAACCTTCAGACAGCGACTTTGAAGCAATAGTAATTTAGTGATAGCGCGTTTAAAATTGCATTGTGGTCATTTTACTGATATTAGCGTATTTACACAACTCCACGTGACCACTTATCGCTGTGTTATCTATCCTGCTTGGTGGTAGCACACGAAGAATAGTGTCCGACTGGATTGCGACCACTATACACAAGGTGTCACTGGCATAGTGGCACGCTTAAGCGTATCGAGTTCCAGTATGAACCAATTAATGTTTGCAAATGTCTATAGATTGATGAACTTTCGCTTATGGAATTTGTTTGTGGTACTGTTCGTGCCATCAAGTATAGTGCCGTCACCTTGCTTTGCTAACATACAAAAAGCTGTACTCGGAGTCGATTCCCACCTTTGACACAATCTACACTACAAATAAATAAAATTAAAGTGTCTGTTTGTAATATCAAAATGATAGCTTTTTACAAAGTGTATACGGTATGTATAACAAAAAAGATTTTTTTTATCTATCTGTTTGTTCCGGCTAATCTTGGAAACGGTTGGACCGATTTTGAAGAAACTTTCACTGACAGATAGCTGATTTTACAAGGAAGTGACATAGGCCACATTTATTTTAGAAAAAAGATTAGGATTTTGCACAAATAAACCAATAAGCATTTTTATCTTAAAGATAACCGTCAGGCGACGGTCACCACAATACCGACGGCATTCTGTAGTCCACATGAGCGGAGCCACGGGCACAGCTAGTATGTCCATAATTACGTTCATCTGTTCTATTCTCCAACTACAAATCAAGTTTTTTTTTATCGCACTTATCTCCGTAATTGCCAGACATATATTATTGTTTTATTTCATAACTTATTTATTGAGGAAGCTATATAACTTCACGCTACGGCCATAAGGAGTGTAACAGTAATCATGAACGTCAACCAATCCGGCATACTGTAGACAAGCTCGGGAAGTGATAACGATACGGCACAAACAATTGACTTGATTGGTTTAAAACAATAACGGCTCTGTGGTAGCGTATACGGACACTGCGTCGATCGACGTGAGTTCGAATCCCTGCAGTGAGCTTGTGCTTTCAGCGAAGGAGAACATCACGATGAAACCGTAGCATGGTGGCTAGCTACCACCCTCAAATTGAAAATTTGTCGCCAAGCAAACTATAGGTGTGTTCCGGCAGCTGCACTTGATAACCAGTTTCCCTAGTAGGCTTAGCGTGTCATCATCTTGGGCCACATCGTCACTTAACATCAGGTGAGATTGTGGCCATAACGATAAACATGTAAACTATAGTCGAATATATTTAAAACGGGTGAAACTGTGGGGCAGTACTATTGTGTACATACAGAGTAATTTATCCAGTAATAATTATGTTTATAAAAATGTTCAATACGGATTATCAGAATTGGTCACGTCCGCGATTATTCATCCGTTGGAAAACAAAAAAAAAAGTAGCAAAAATTGGAACATCTGTCGAACGAGCTGATAACATATCTCACTTATTATAAATTAAAGGCATTATTACGTCATCACTCGCGACGCATCACGGTCATTTGATACTCTTGTGTCTGGGTTACGGTCGTTCACCGTAAGTAGTATTTATGCGAAAAGTCTAATACAACGTCGTGACAGCGTACCGAATTTTTTGAAACAGCAATTTTATTGTAATACTTTCTGTGCCCGCGTCTCCGCGCTCGTTAACTACAGAATTATTGTTTATGAAGATATCGTGATAATTTTTTTTTAGATAAGTTCCTAGTATTTATGGGGTAAAACAAGGAATATAATATATTACAATCTATCCAGTAGTTATTGCGTGATACGCGTGTAAGCACTTGTGTCCTAACAGTAGCCAGCCTTTCCAATTAGTGTTTGAATTTATCGACTTTTTGATTCCTCGTATATTATCAATAGTCGAATCCGTAGCGGATCGTACTTGTTAGTCACGGGTGGGTCAACTTGTATATTTTCATCGTTATAGGTTTAGCGTACTGGCCAAAATCTCACCTGATGTTAAGTGACGATGTGGCCCAAGATGATAAAACGCTAAACCTAGTGAGAGGCTCTCAAGTGCAGCTGCCGGAACACACCCATTGTTGCTTGGCGGCAGATTTTCAACTTGAGGATGGTAGCTAGTGAGGCGGGTATTATAAAATGCCCTACCACCATGCTTTGATTATCTCACGATGTTTTCCTTCACCGAAAGCTCAGGCTCATTGCAGGGATTTGATCTCACGTGAGTCGACGCGAAGTCGTACAAGCTACCACTGAGCCATCATTGCTTCAGTGACCTGCTGTATAGCTTTCTTGCCGAGTTTCGAAACCATGATGTTAAATTTTGCTTCATCGCCCATCTTTGCGGGGACAGTATGATCTCAGTTTCGAATTTATGATGTTGATCCGACAAATATAACAAACGAGTGATATAAAGTCGTGACCTTATGTTGAAGGCTATGCTTTCAATTGACAATTACTAAAATGTAACAGTCCTAATCTTCTTATATACATATTATAAAACTCAAGATCTCTCCATCTGTCCATCCGTTTATGTTCTTTTCACGCGAAAACAACTTATCCGACTTACATGTTTTTTTTAAATATATAGCTATGTTATCTGACCAAGTTATAGGATATATTTTGTTACATAAAGTATCATACGAAATAAGCAATGACGATAATGGTGAATCAATTCGGAAAAAAGACGCTTTTAGGGCGATTAAATGACTTACGCTGAATAAACCATGAGAGATATATCAAATTAATGTTCTACATAATTGTAGATCTTAAAAAGACCTACAAAAAAGTCAGCGATAGCACATGTCTATCGTCTAGGGATCACCCACAATAAAGCCCTTTGAGTCAGCAAAACTCGCGCGTGAGCTCAACTGACAGCATTATGTAGTCCACCCGAGTGCAGCCGCGGGTACATCTATCTATACATATAATAAAACTCAACGTCTCTCTGTCTGTCCGTTTATGATCTTTTAATGCGAAAACTACTTATTCGATTTACATGTTTTGTTACGAAAAATAACATACGAAATAAGCAGTGACGATAATGGTGAATTAATTCGGATAAAGGTCTCTTTTGGGACACTTCAATGGCTTACGCTGAGTACGATATATATCAAATTAATGTTATACATAATTGTTGATCTTAAAAAGACATACAAAAAATTCAGTGATAGTATATGTCTATCTTCTTTAAGGGTCACCCACAATAAGCATTTTCGATTCAGCAGAATTCGCGCGTGATCTCGATCAACAGCATTCTGTAATCCACGCGAGCGGAGCCGCGGACACAGCTAGTTTAGTATAAATTGCCTTTTAAAAGATAGGGATTTTAGCTAATTAGTATTTTTTGTAATTAAATTTATTGTTTTTAGTTATCTAGCTTCCTGCCCGGAGCTTCGCTCCTATTGTAATGTTCAATTTCAAACCACAGCCTAAATAAACATGCGACTAAAAAAAAAAAACAAATCAAAGGCACGTATATGTAAGATACCATTTGGTTTTCGACATTGCTGGACTCTACGGCCGCATGCATGGCTCACGCAGTATGGTGGCAGCTCAGAGCCATTCTTGGCATTCAAATTATATGTAATAAATTATTATTGTTCATTTGTACGCATTCAGTTAAATGACTAGTTGTTTAGCTAAAATGCTGTTTATTTTAACTGCCCGTGACATGTACATTGCTCAGTGACATTCGATATGAGATAACGTCGGTTTCATGTTGAATATTACGCATTGTTGCAATTTTTGAAGTGAAAACTTCTTTAGCACCGTTGTGATTTGAAACTCGATGAAACAAAAAAGCGACAGTATAAAGAGACACCCATATACATCTATAGGATTTAGCCTACGAGAGAATGAGATAGAATACATTTACATTATGCACGGTTAATGCAAATCCGGATTTTCATGATTGTGATCGTCGTCGGATTGGCCTAGGCCACTACTACGAGTAGTACATACAGAAGTATGTATCCGGATTGGTGGCAAGAAACTAGTTTATCTCAATGTTTATCAATGATGGAGAGTGTGAAAGAGATATTGAAAGGAGAGTTAATGCTGGTAACTTGGTGACTTGTAACATGGAGTTACACACACCTTTATGAACAGCCAAAAAATCTTTAGGCAAACTCGTCTGGCTGTGCATAGAGCAGTGTTAATTCCAACACTCATGTACGGAAGTGAAAGCTGGGTGTGGCAGAAAAAAATTGACAGTAGAATAAATGCAGTAGAAATGAGAGCGCTAAGAAGTCCTAAAATTGAGTGACCTGATATGAAATAGTGTAGTAAGAGAAAGTTGTGGTGTGAAAGAAGATATAGTGACAGGGATTGAGAAGGGAATGCTTAGATGGTTTGGTCATGTAGAGAGGATGAATGAAAGAAGAATGACTAGACAGATTTATGAGATGAGTGTGAATGGGAACGTTGGAAGAGAAAGGCCTAGACGAACGTTCCACGATCAAATCGGGGACGTTTTGAAGAAAGGTCAGGTCAAGAGTACTCTAAACCGACGAGCATGCATGAAAAGATTGATGGATGTTGAAGAAGCGAAAGATGTATGTCAGGATCGTAGCTAGTTGAAGGACGTGGTCTCTGCCTACCCTGTTGGGAAAGAGGCGTGATTTATGTATGTATATTAATAAATCAAAAATATTTCAATAATTTTTATCGCGCGTACCAAAACATGATGAAGTTAGCCACCAATGATAATAAAATTAATTCATTCGTTTAATGACGCTATTTTTAGGTGTATAAAAATATACAAAGGCTGTATAAATATTTAGAACTTATTTCAATATAATATCGTAGTTTTAATTTTATGAGAAATGGACAATATTTTTAGCGGTAGTACTAGTCTTTGTTTATTAATAATTTAATTTGTTCTTCATTTTATAAAATTAAACGAGTAATTATATCTTATTTCTATAAAACATTATTTATATTTTAAAAATAGTAGTTTTCAAAGTATAATCTATAAGTTTTTGAAGGGTTCTTTAATCCAATTAAAATAATGTTCATTATATTTAAATTAATTTAAACAACAACAGATAATTATTTAAACAAAGTTATATTATTTATTCACAATTTTAAAAAAAAGTAATATGAATTCACATTATTATCATAGTCGTACTACTAAACGCGCAAAAAAAAATTTCACTTCAGAATAATCCTGCGTTAAACATATGAATTCGCATACTTACCGCAGCGTACGGCTCAGTGCGTTAAATTATTAAAAAAAAACGCCAATGACGTAAGTAAGCGAATTTGTTTACGAATAGTCGCGCGCACCCGAACACCGAAAAGGCCGCAGCGCGTTATATGCATGCTAATCCGTTTTGTCATTGAATAATATATTGAGGATATTCGCTTCCCTATCCCATTGTGTATTCAAAATCATTGGGCTTTACTGACTAGTAAATTTTTCATGTTAGGTGACGCTCATAAATCACGTGACACACAAATCAAAGCCAATAATGATTATTAAAAAGTTATACATCTTTAAACCCTTTGGCTCTCAACGTCACACTTGGCATTAATGCCATCCATAGCAGTGAAGTTATTAAGCGTGTTATGGAAAAATGGAGAGATAGATTTTTTTGTGCGTACATTACTACAAAAAATCTACATTGTGAAATTGCTTGTGTGAAACCCTTGAGCCAAGCAGCCGCTCGCGCGATACAGTGACACTGCATTCACTAGCTACCAACATACAGTTATTACACTGCATTTGTACAGACATGCACACCACTCGGGTACATAGGTTCTGTAAGGGACCTTTTTCTTTTTTAGCTATTTAGTGTAGACCGAAATTTACAGATTACTAAATACATACACGCATGTGTCTTCCTTCGTCCCAGAGACAAGAGACATGTATATATGTATAGTTAGTTAGATCGAATTACGAATAGTGAATTAGACAGATCACGATGTTGCATATCTGGCTACAGCCGAAGCCACGGTTCGGCCACTTTGGCACCCTTGAGCTTGTTGCAACGATTTCGCGGCTGAGTGTCTTACGCGCTCGCCCCCAAGCCCGGTAAAACTGTAAAAGCCGTCTAAGGTTTCAGGGCCCTTATGGCTAATAGTATATTCAGATAAAAAAAAGCTAAATCTGACACAATTTTTAATCGGACCTGCGGCGCCGGCAAACTCCCCGGCAATACTTGTCGAAGGCGTAATTAATCCGGTGTCGGATAAACGTTAACAGCTTCATTGTACGACGATTATAAATTATTTAGCCCGACAAGTGGGAACGGCCAGTAATTGGTTTTTCGAAAACTGTTCTAATGATTTATATGAAATTTTGTATTTATATAATGTTTTACTTCCCAAGTTTGAATAGGTAAGTTTTTTTTTTGCAAACACTCATTGAAGCAATTACGGCCAGATGTATATTTATAATATAACAAAGAAGTTAAAATAATATCATCACTACGAATATCCCGTGAGGAAAATGTTATACAGGAAAACATTCAAAGTTAAAATCCGAGGTCATAATATGAACTGTTTTTGCTTAACATATACATATACAAGATGGTAATTTGTTATGTATTAGACTACCTGTATACGACAGTTTTACCCGTGTTAAATCCCAAGCCCGGGGAAGCTGTAAAAGCCGCAAAGGCTCCAGGGCCCCTAAGGCTAACAGTGTAGTCAGTTCGAAAAAAAAAAAAACCGTGTCAAATGTATTCGCCGCGCCGTGCCGCTGCGCCGCCGACGTATAGCACTCATTGTATAACACTACTAAATTTACTATAAAGGAAAAATAACAGTCTTCTTTAATTAGCTTTAGCTACTTACTATAAAATCAAAATATTCTCATGAACGAAAAACAACATAACATAACCTCTTATAAAAATCCTAAAAAATTAAAAAGTACGCAACAAATGAGATTTTTTAACTTAAACAATATCTTTAGCGAGAACTTTAGAGAGATAAGTAAGATAAGAGCAGTCAGTAAGTCAGGACAAGTTATATATGTATAGATTAACTGAGGAAGGTTAAATGCTATATAACTTCACGCTAAGGCTCTAAGGAGCGGAGCAGTAATGAACGTGAACGTCAAGCAATCTGGCGAGCAGACAGCCACGAGGCAGGGAGGCAGTTAATAAAAAAAAACCGTGAAGCACTGTTAGTTCGTTTTTTTTTCAACGCAGAACAGAAATGCTCGAATACTTGGATTATAGTAACGTTGGCAACTCTATCTGTGTGACTATTACTAAAGATGCCAATAACGACTGAATTTCAATAGTCAATAACGCTGTTGTGTTATTTCAACAATTGTTATAAACCGTTGTCAATTAATTTGCTGTTTGGTATCGTATTAAGACTACGATTATTTATAAAACATAAAAGTGAACTTTACGCCGTCCACTCAAGGAATATAATAGTAAATTCGGAACATTCGATGTTATTATTGTGATTGCGTGTGATCAACGTGACGTGCCCTCTTTTTCACTCATATAGGTGGTGGTGTAATATTTGCTTGTTCGCACGTTGCGATAACACTGGCCGACCATTGTCATTGTCAATAACAATAACGGAGAACGGATAATCGACCGCAGAATAATTATATCTTCAGTGATTTGTTGTTCGTTACGTAGGCATAATGCATTTCACTATCGGTTGTTGTAATAATAACCACCTCTACCTACTACAATGTTGAATACGGGAAAACTATATGAAATACCGAAATATTCATCATTTGACCACCACGTGTTTTATGATTAAGAAAACGTGACAATTGTTTACTACATTTTTATTACACGTTTATTTTCAATTGTTTTATAATTGACACCACATACGTATAGGAATGTTTTGACAAGTATTAAATACTAGCTGTGTCTCAGGGTTTCACCCGTGTTAAATTTATTTAACAAAATTTCCAAGGCGCCGTGCCTCCGCTCACGCGTCCGTGTGGCTCTAGCGTTGTTTCACTTCCCGTACTTGCCTACAGCTTGCCAGATTTCTTGACGTTCATAGTTCCTGCTCCGCTCCTTAGGGGCGTAGAGTGAAGTTATATAGCCTATACTATTCCTCATGAATCTGGCTATCATATACAAAAATAATTTTTCGAATCCGACTGGTAGTTTCAGAATTTAGCGCGTTTAAACAAACAAAGTTATAGCGAGAGATTTATAGCCTATACCGTATATAGCGTAACTATATTCTCCCTATCATTAAAATTCGTGTCCGACCGAAACAGGATTTTCAGCAGAAACCGAATCTTCGGCCTCTGTCTCAGTTTCGGCGGAAAGCGAAATTGACATGATAATATTTGTATTGTACTAGTAACCCGCCCCGGCTTCGCACGGGTAGCAGAGATAACTCTATTTGTTTACGCAGCGCACGTCTGCAAAGCCGGCATGATTTTTTTCCAAAATTTTCTACAATCATAGTCTTAGTTCAGCCAATTTATACAAGACCGTAATGAATTATACATCTAACCCTTCCTTATGAATCACTCCGTCCAATGTGAAAACCGTATGAAAATCCGTTTGGTAGGTTTTGCTTTTATCGCGTTCAGACAGACAGGCAGACAGGCGCGGCGGGGGACATAACGTAATTTGATTATTTTTTACACACATATAGTCATGTAACTTACACTGAAATTTAAAAAAAATCAATTATATAACAAAAATAATTCTTTATGTATGTTATATTAACAGTTTATTATAAACAAACGTAATAAACAATGGTAAAGATTTACTCTTGTAAGTAAAGTACAGATTCCTTATTAATTGTGTAATTAAAATTGTTATTGTGTGCACAATATTCTTGAGATAGAATACGAGATGTACACGAGAGTATAGAGATACACACGAGTCACGAACTCATCCGAAGTTAGCCGAACGACGCGCGACAATTCACGAGAGGTGAGTGTTGCGGCGTGATCGAAGTTTCGGTCGATTTTTGGCTGAAACTAGCCGAAACCGAAATCGAACCTTCAGTCGGTCACTAATATAAATTATAATGTTCACTAATGTTTGTTTGTAACTTCTGTATTCCTAAACCACACAACTATTGCTTAATAAAGAACCGCTCTTCTGCGTATGCGCTGTATCTCTATAAAATTTACTAGCTGTGACCCGCGGTTTCATCGGCGTATAATTTAAAAGAAGTCGTTAATTTATGATTTATAATACTTGAAAATAGACAATATTTACAGTATGGACAGGGATATGTTTCACAACTCACACAGTTCGTTCGCGTCACTAGACCCAAGCCGAGTGTTGAATTATTTTTATTATACATTATATCACAAATTATTCGTCCAAATAATATGCAATAAAGGGCAATATTTATCTATATAAAATTATCTTGATGATGAAGTAGCTTTCGTTCGTAGGGATTAATATGCAATGCCTAATAATACCTAATGCTCATAAATAACTTTTAAATTTTCAACAAAACTTTTAAAGTACCTTATGTGTAATAATGTTTACTTCTTATACACTATTAAATTATATTATGAAGACATTTGCTCAAAAAATGCATTTACGAAGCCTGTATACATTGTTCGAAAGTTTAAAATTACGCACCATACAACGGAGCGTGCGGTAAAAATATTACCGCACGCTCCGTTGTATAGTGCTATAAAAATATATAAGAATCTCACCAAGGAGTTTCACATTACGAGAATAAATAAGCTGAATGATATAACCTTGGAAGCACTTTTATCAATACATTTGTCTCACTTTAATACTAAAGAGAAAATAAGATGTAAGATGTAGTTCTAATTATCACCATGCGAACGTGACGCTATTTGCAAATCCGCACCATTTTCATATTAGACAAGTCAAAGATTGTTGCGACTTTCCGACTGATATTTATAAACAAAATAATAATATCAGTTCAAGCGAGGAATCCGATATTAATATGGAATCTACTCGACCTTGATATCTTGAATGAGGCGCAAGTTGCAGGTAAAATTTCCAATAGTAGTAGTAGTGAGTGACCTATCTGTATAATTTATTATTTGCTATTAAAAATAATCGAATGAAAAAGTTTACTTCATTACCTATTGTACTGTTTTCTCGAAAATGTGTTGAAAAACGTTGTATGACACGCGTGCGGAAATTGGTTTTTACAGACCGGTTAGCCCTGGACTTGGTCTCGGGCGTCTACTCGTTTGTAAAAACCAACTTACCGCACTAGTAGCATAACTAACTATTACACAATTTATAAAAAATAATAGCCAGTAAAATGAATGAAATTTAACATTTATGGGTAACTTCATCATGTCGAGATTTCGATTATCACTATCAACAGACATCGGTTCATATATCTCTCTATTCATCTATATCGGTTCATATATCTATACATATTATAACACTCAACGTCACTTTCTCCGTTTATGTTCTTTTCAAGCGAAAAATTCTTATCCGATTTACATGTTTTTTAAAATAATTCATAGTTATGTTATCTGGCCAGGTTATAGGATATATTTTGTTGAATAAAGTATCATACGAAATAAGCATTAACGATAATGGTGAATCAATTCGGCAAAAAAGACGCTTTAAATACTTAAAATGCTTACGCTGAGTATAACATAAGAGATATATCAAATTAATGTTCTACATAATTGTAGATTTAAAAAAGACCAACAAAATAGTCATGGATAGCATATGTCTATCATCTAGGGATCACCCACAATAAGCATTTGTGTCTTTAAAATAGCCGTTGCTGGGACCAAGGAAAACTCGATTCGCGCCTGTGCTCGACCGTCGGCATTGTATAGTGCACGCAAGCGAAGCCGCGGGCACAGCTAGTATAATATTTGATAAAATCTGGGTGGTCATCATACAAACGCCATAGTAGAACGCTTGTCATAGTGTCGCGTACTGGTTACAGTCGGTGTAATATCCAATTGAATCAATCCGTCGATGTAACTGCTTTAGATTGTCGTGTCTCGGTATCAGTGTATATTCAGCTGGCTACAAATTTTCAGACCAGCATGACAGGGACGACCTGCGATATATATATTTGGAATGTACTATGCCATCAGGCATTTTGTCCTGCTACAAAAGAAAAAAGAAAGTATTTGCGTAACATTCCGCCTGTCAGTGTGTGAACAGTACCGCGATCGCGATCTTAAAATAATGCAAAAACATGACTTCATTTCTAAGGAAAGCGTTGGTTGATGGATTCACGCGAACCGTATCTTTCGCGAATTCATTTGACAGATTACCGACAGGCACTTACACCGACGTGTAATTCTAAACGGTTATTATTTCTTTTTTTATATACGGTAAGTTCGGTACAGTCCACAAACAATGGCGACTGTCGGTGACACAAATTTCATCGGCTGTCGTCGTTGTCATGCCGGACTGCTGAATTGCCTCTTAAGGCCTGATTTGAGGAACCCAATATCATAGGAAGGAGGGAACACTGATCAAAACACAGTTACAAAACAGTTGTAAACAGGTTCGACACCCGCCAGGTCAAAGAAATATAAACATACGCCAAATACTATAATTCAAAAATAGACTAAGAAAAAAGAAGTTTTCTATTGTGTATTCCTCGTTGGTATAATTCTTATTAATATATTTGACGATTAATAAAAATATTGAAAGTAGATATGATGTAGAATTCCTATCACTATACATTTAAGGGTTAAATGTTCCACAGACTCGGCATAACAGCTGATACAATAAAAAGGAGAAATACCAATCGGTTACATTCGAACCTTCAGACAGAAAGGTTTTAATAAACTTCTTAACAGGCTTCGTGTAAGGTACAATTATATTAAAAATAAATTATTAACACTCGAAAGAAAATCCGAAATACTTTTCATTGACAATTTATAGTAGGATGACATATATCTACAACCTTTCGCCTAAACGCAAATTGAGAAGTGAATTAGATGAAGAACTGAGATATTACTAACATACACATTGTAGAAATTTCATCAATTTGCTTAGCCATTTTGGTGTGGTGAGATACAATCATGACTATCAACACAAAAATAAATTTGTGAGTAATTCAAATATACATACACTTTATGTAATTCTAGTAACACGACCTTAATTACTACACATTGTAATAATAAGAAACGTTATATTCTGGCGTTGATCCAACTTAAAATTTATGTTTGCCTACATTTAGGAATGTTGTATCAACAAAAAAGCCACGCGGTTGATAACAAATAAAGTTGCATTATGGTAATTTTGTATTATCACATGTACGTACCGGAGTGTAGAGGTTTATAAAAAATCTGTTTCTCAGTTTTAGCGTTTCAATTATATAATATAACTACCTTCTGCCCGCGACTTCGTCTACGTGTACTTCAGAATTGGGTCTTTACCGAGATAAAAAGTATCCTATGTTACTTCTCCAAGAATATGTGTACAAAGTTTCATGATGATAAGTAGTTTTCGCGTGAAAGCGCAACAAACAAACTTACATTCACATTTATAATATTACTAGGGATATAATGTATCTAAGGGTGCGTACATTAAACATGTGAGCTTAAAATAAAGGGGAAGGCGTCCGCCAACATTTCACCTAATCTCATTTAAAGGGAAAATGGGGCCCAATGAAAATGACACGTTGACTTTTCAATTTACATAATATTATTATACATTATCTATATATATAATATAAAGTAAGAAACTGACTGGCTGGCTGAATGGCTGACTGATCGATCAACTCACAGTCCAAACTACTGGGGCTAGGACCGTGAAAATTTGCATACAGATTCTATTTACCTGTAGGTGAGCACTAAGAAAGGATTTTTGGAAAAGTTACACCGAAGCTGTTAAAAAAAGGATGAAAGTTTTTTTGAAAATACATATTTAAAATTATTTTTCTACCGGTCCAGGCTGCTAATTCAAATATGTACAGATATCATTTTGTATTAAAGAATCAATCCCGGCAATAGTCAATATTAAATAGTGTATTATTATTCCCGGGATTCCCCGATTTTTAACTAGTGTCAGATTTTTAGGGAGTCCGGTAAGGTCGCGGACAATTTTTTATTTTCACTTTATTTAATTTAATTATTTGTAAGGAAGAAAAAAATGTAGTAAATACATAGAAGATATCAGTAGTAGAGATCAGTAATAACATGAAACAAAATACATAAACGTGTCAAATAAAATAATATCTCACAAAAGGGAGAGAGAGAGGATCTACTACGTCTTACCAAATATCACTAAAACAAGGAGAGGCGGTCTAAATTTAAAGAAACATCTCACGTAATTAATGGATGCCGGTAACAAGTTTTTCACTAATAGTGCATGGTGGTTAAAGCGCGGCAGAGACTTATATATGTATATTTGTTATTAATTACATAAAATTTTATTGAATTTATTCATAAGGACAAGATACACAGGTTTAAATTATTGTTCTACAAAATGACCATACAGGATAAACTTAAAATAAGCTAAAAGAGGTTAATATACATTACATAACAAAGAAACAATGAAACAATTATGAAAACGAGAATGCATTTGTTGTAGCTGGTCAATATATCGTCTATGATGCTTAGACTTGGTAGAATAGAAGTCTATAAAGTAGGTGTCTGTCCATTCTTGTACACTGGTTTGCAAGGTGGTAGGGATCTATTCACGATTGGGTTACGGCAACCATGCACTTGTTGAGAATTCCGTCACGGTTTGTCGCGTTTGTCATTCGGGATGAGCCTGTGTAGCCCGGCATGACAGTGACGACCGAAGATGGATTGCTGATCTGTGGGTGTTGTCAATTGTTTTTTTTTTTTATAATACAAAGGTGGCAAACAAGCATACGGTCCGCCTGATGGTAAACGGCTACCGTAGCCTGTGGACGTTTGTAACACCATAGGTATCACTAGCGCGTTTCCTATCTTAAACCCCCATACCCAAAGGAGCTTTAAAAACCCTACTCACCGCAGGAACACAACACAAGGTTATTTGGCTGCTATTTCCTGTAGGGTGGAGGTATTCCACCAGTCGGGCTGCCCCAAATAAAGAGAAATCTCCAAGAAAATTTCTCTGTGCCCTACCTCTCTTTAGATCGTTTTTTTAGACTTTAAAAAAGACGCAACTGGTGACTTCATTATTCAACCCAGGTGTAGCATATGCGAAACACTTTTTTTTTTTATCGTGGTATGTTGTCTCTGTGGGTTTCAACAACTTGAAACGATCTGGTTAGACCGATTCATGCTTCAGTTGAAGATGAAGGGGGAAATTGCGAAGAACCAGAATTTTCTGTATTAATTCTCGCTAAATACAATACCGTTCTAAATGCGTTGCAGTTGGACTGTACAGGTCAAAAACAATGATGACTAATAAAAGATGATATTACCTCGATCACACATAATACAATGTGTATACCGAAGTGAGGAATTAATGCGGATTTTGTCATCTGTATTTGGGCACGAACACGCATACCGTATCAAACCGCAAACCTGTTTTGACTCTGTTTCAAAAACATATGCGAGTACGTTACGCGACGGTGTGAATGATGCAGATTTTTTGGCACAAACTTGCTTTTTTCATAAAGCAAATACGTGTATTTTTATAATAACTGATGTGAGTAGTTTCACAAGACATAATGTATGATCCTCGACCCTACAGATAGTAGGGTAATCACTCTGTAGATTTTACAGTTTGCCTTGAATAAGGAAAATTGTACGTATTATAATTGTTGTGTGCAAAAAAAAATGTTTCAACGAATCGATTATTTTACTAATAATTTTCGGCTAAGGGCGCTGTTAATCTATACATATTATAAAATTCAACATCTCTCTGTCTGTTTGTCCGTTTATGTTCTTTTCACGCGATAACCACATATCCGATTTACATGATTTGTTAATTTAATTCATAGCTATGTTATCTGGCCAGGTTATAGGATATATTTTGTTAGATAAAGTAACATACGAAACACGCAACGACGATAATGATGATGCAATTCGAAAAAAATACGCATTTGGTTTACTTAAATGGCTTACGCTGAGTAAACCATACGAGATATTTCAAATTAATGTTCTACATAATTGAAGATATTAAAAAGGCTTACAAAAAAGTCAGAGATAGTATATATCTATGTTCTAAGGATCACCCACAATAAGCATTTTTGTTTTACGTCTTTTGAGCGGGGGCAGCTCGACTCGCGCGTGCGCTCAACCGACGGCATTCTGTATTCAACGACGAAGAGACGGAACGTCGACGAGGACTAAGAGATCGACAATCCATGGATAATCGCCACTGTCATGTTAGCCTGCATAAAAATAAGCAGGATATGCATCTCGTAGTCACGAAACGCTACGGCGCTCATAACGCACTTTGACGGGATTTTCACCATATGCATCGTGGTTCGACCCTGTCAATAATTCCTTTAAACATTTACTTGAAATTTTTCTATTGTTCGGTGGTTTTGCTGGCGTGGGCGCGTTCTATACGTCAAATTATTACACAATCATTGTCAAGTTAAATTGTTCCTTGGCGAAATGTTACTTGGCCAATGTTTCATGGCTAAAATTAGTGCCCAACATGACACTTGACTGCTGCACAACAATTTAAGGTCGTTAAGCAAAGGCTTGTGTTAAATGTCTTTGTTTGAAATCTTCAGTAATGAGAAAAAATATATATATCAAAGAAAAAAATATGTTAAACTGTCGAAGTGAGAAGTTTGTTTCACTAAAATTTGATCATTTGAATAACTTTAATTGATGTATAGAATCATTAAGTGGCTGAGTGCCTTAAGCGCTCGCCCCCAAGTCCGGTGAAGCTGTAAAAGCCGTTCGAGGCTCCTGGGCCCTTATGGCTAACAGTATAGTCAGAGCGAAAAAAAAAAAAAAAAGAATCATTAAACAGGACCGCGACAGCCGTTTTCAAATGGTAAAATAAAATGAAATGTTGAATCCTGGTCTAGAATGTATAGTGTTTAAATTCAAAGTAGTTTCACACATAGTTTTTTTGAAGTGAAACTTGTTATGCGACTTCCAACACGTTAAACGTTTAACGCACATTATCGGTCTCTCCAGAGCGAGAGAGTAATATATTATCGGTCTCTCCTCTTTGTGTGAGCCAGAGCGAGAGAGCAATATTACACTGGCCGACAAAATTTTGTAATAAGAAAAGTAAGCAGTAATTTCGAAATATCTACCTAACCTCTCTACAAAATCATATGTATATTAATTTGATTAGGACTAGTTTCCGTGTTCCGGCACTTATCAGTATAATTCAATGTTAATTGTTTTTTTCCTTATTATTTTTTAATTCAGTTTTTTATTTTTTTAGAAAAGAGGCTGTGTTTTGTGTTTGCTGAGTGAAGTGATTCTTAAAGAATGTCAAGAAAGTGTAAAAATGATCCTGACAAGTTCTGTTACATTTGTGGTGAAATTACTTTTGTATCTCAACAAAGAAATTTAACACCTCTAATTAAAAAAAATGTATAAAAGTTATTTCGCTTTTCCTGTTGGCCAGCTAGATAATGGACAATGGAAAAATTGCGGAGATTTAAAAGTTGTTGCCCCTTTATTAGGATTGCAACTTGGGTATACAACATTTTGTTGTTTTCTTTGCGAATGGGACAGTAGGGATAGGAAGAACCATTGCGTTAAGAAAAATTGGCGCGAAAGACAATCCAGGAATAAACAATGTAAAACATGCTGCATTATTACAACCTAAAGATATATTTTTACCAACTCTCCATATAAAACTTGGCCTGATGAAAAACTTTGTGAAAGCAACGGATTAAAATGGCGCTGGATTTCAATACCCAAAAGAAAAATTCCCTAAAATCAGTGACGCCAAGATTAAAGAGGGTGTGTTTGTAGGTCCTCAAATCAGACAAGTGATAAAAGATGATATATTTAAAGAACAACTCGATTATCTGGAAAAACCAGCTTGGGAATCTTTTATAAAAATCACTCAAAATTTTCTTGGAAATCACCGATCAAATGACTATAAAACTATTGTCGAGTAACTTTTAGAGAATTATAAAGCCTCAGGCTGCAATATGTCCTTAAAAATACATTTTTTACATTCACATTTAGACTTTTTCCTCCAAACTTGGTTGCCGTTAGTGATGAACACGGGGAACGATTCCACCAAGATATTTTTACCATAGAAAAACGATACCAGGGAAAATGGAGTCCAACTATGCTGGGGATTACAGAGGGACGTTCCTAAAGCAAAATACAGGAGAAAATCATAAAAATGTACTTATATTAATATTATAACATTGATAATAATTTAATTTTTGTTAAAATAACTTGTAATTTAAGTAAAGTAAAAAAAAAAACATATTACAATAAAACTATTCGTATCTGAAATTTTAGACAACTAATTCTACTCTACTTGACCTTATTTCTAATAGAAACAGCCAAAATTTTTCTTGTTACAAAGAAAAAAGTTTTTTTTTGATCAGTGTTATCGGTCTCACCTCTTTGTGTGAGTCAGAGCGAGAGAGTAAATGTCGGTGTGTATGTATATTGCACACTGTTTAAATAAAGTAGAAAATGTCTTTTAAAATGAAGTTTCACTTCTATCGTGTGTGAATCGCACACACACATTTTTTTTTACATTAACATAATGGCTTTAGTAACAGATGGATTAAATTATCCTCGTTAGCATACCTACGAGAGGCCCGAGGATAAAACGTTTCTGCGCTGGAAATACCCCGAGGAAGAATAAATTACCATAGTTATCGACAATCAATCAGGGTAGTGAGCAGAGGTTGTCACCGTTTACCATACCATTGTATCAACCGAATTCATTATTAGGCGAATGCGGTCCTTCAAGCAGATCCGACGTTTAGTGTTGCCAGCTTTTTATGTATAAAGTACCGGTGCCAAAGCGACTACATACACGTTTATTACGCAGTATTTATTTTCGTCTCGTAACTTTATTCTATTAATAATAATCGAGTATTGACATAGAGAGGTACTTTCTAAGTTTTATCAAAATCACTAGGCGAATTAATAAAAAAAATATATATATGAAATTATTATTTTCACTATTTCTAAAAGTATTATTAACAATTCTTATAGCCTTATCAATTGACCAATGCTTCAAGCTTCCGGTGTGCAAAATTCCTGTTAAAACCTCAATGGCTCTTTGTTTATCTGTCCGTTTATGTTGCTTCCACACGAAAACTACTTCTCCGATTTACAGGTTTTTTATTTTAATTCATAGCTATGTTATCTGACCAGGTTATAAGATATAGTTTGTTAAATAAAGTAACATACGAAATAAGCATTAACGATAATGGTGAATCAATTCGGCAAAAAATACGCTTTAAATACTTAAAATGCTTACGCTGAGTATAACATAAGAGATATATCAAATTCATGTCCTACATAATTTTAGATCTTACATAATTATCGTCACTGGATAATAGTGAATTAATTCGGAAAAAGACTCATTTAGGGCGATTAAATTGCTTACGTTGAGTAAACCGTACGAGATATTTCAAATTAATGTTCTACATAATTGTAGATTAACAAGACCTACAAAAGGTCAGCGATAGCATATGTCTATCTTATAAGGATCAGTCACAATAAGCATTTTTGTTTTTTGATTTGAGCGGTGGCAGCACGATTCACACGTGTGTTTGACCGACGGCATTCTGTAGTCCACGCGTGCAGAGCCGCGGGCACGGCTAGTGCATACACCCGCTCATTTCGTATACAAACAGTAACGGGGGGGTCGTGGTATTATAACACTACTAGTCAAAAGCCCGTCTCGAAACACGCCAAGCAAAATTCTCTCTCTCTCTCTCTCGCGTGGACAGTAAATACAAACAATCAGCAATGCAATGTTCTCTTTTCTAATGAATGTAAGATCAAGATGTATGCTAACGACAACGAGCAACAATCATTTTTTAAATTAAGACTTGTTTATGAGAATCACTTCAACAGAAATTTCATGATAACATTTCTCATTGTTGTATAATATGCATGATTTTTTATCTTTTTATTTTTTTGTTACAGAATGTCCAATGACTATAACTAAGGGGAACAAAATATAATCACATCTCGATAGCAATTCGACAATTATTATGGGCAGCGCAAAAATATCGAACGCAACTGTAATAACCATGTCGGAAACTGACAAGAAGTCATTAAAAAAGAGAATTATATCCTTCTTCAATAAAGATAAGAAGAAAGAGAAACCGAAAAATGAGAAGGAGAACAAAAAAACAGAGGCTCCCGCGAACAAAGACGAAAATCCCGTCGATAAGATAGTGAAGAACTTTGAAAAGTTTAATATAGACAACAAAGTCAAAAAGGAGTTAGAAGAGAACGAAGATGAGTCGGAATTCTTCTCTTATAAAATCGTGGAAGATGACAACAGAAGCCAGCGTATCGATTCTCAGTCTTCCGAGGACAGCGGTGTCGCTGATGTCAAAGTGGAGGACGATATAGTGTCTTCTATGAGTAAGCTTAAAATAGATAACAATAAAAAAAAGAAATCTAAGACTGTGGTCGTACCGAGAGGTCCTGACAAAAGAAAAGTAAAATATACCGCGTGCCCGTATGCTCTAAGACAGGATGATGGTTCATTCAGACAGGTAAGCTTTTCCCTTTCATTGATTGATTATAGTTTTCGAATGCCATCAAACGTTAGATTTGATTTTATATATCTATTAACAACGCCCTTAGTAAAAACGTGGAGAATTAAAATTGCTTTTTTCATGGTATGAAGTAGCAATGCTAGCTGATCAGAATCTCAGTAACAAAATCTCATTTCAAATAACCTGAACGGTTGAGAAAGGTTCTCGTAGTACCATAATATGATAGGATTTAATTTGAAATTAGCAATTCATATTCTCTTTGAGTGTATTGTATTGTACAGTATCGATGTTGGGATTGTTGCGTATTGAGGGATACTTTACATATTGTAATAAAATTTGCGAAAACTTGACCAAATCAAGCAAATGACTGAAATTAGCTCATGAGAGATCGAATTCACGTCCTCGTGTTTTTTATTTTATTTCCAACGAACTGTTGCTGTTGGCTTAAAAGGCCTTTGCAATTCACTGACTTTGTAGTTAGAGCAGAAACTGCTCAGCTGAACGTTCTCTGAAATTATAATCAACAATTCTAAATAATATTTTTCCAAATTCACAGATCAGTCAAATCAATCAGCGCACGTTAACGGGTGGACAAGTAATAGTCAACTCAGGGCAAGGCCCTGACAACTATTCCGAAGTCGACATAGCTCTCAAAAGCGTCGAGAAGATCTCACAGACGTCGCAAAAGGAACAAGAATACTGGGAAGACGTATTACAGGTGATACACGACGATACAACGAAGAAAACATTACAGCAATCCATCCAGGAATCGCTTGAGATATCCAACGATTTCTTGTCAGATTTCGTACAAATCCATGACGATACCTTTAATACTGTCCAAATGGCGCCGACAGAAACACCCGAACCGAATCCCATCGAAGAATTCTCTACAGCGACACATTTAAACTACGAGAAATACATGGATTTATCGAATATTTTGAATCTGGATCAGTTTGATGAAGCGATCAGTCCAAAGACATCCATATTTCCGACGCCACCGCGTTCCGAGAATATCCCAAGCCCTATGTCGGAATCCCAAGCTTCGTTCTATCCTTCAAATTCGGACTACACACTGTCTCCAGAAAGATCGTCTCCAATCGACAACAGTGATTACGAGAAGTTCCAAGATTTGACGAATTTTGACGAATTCCCGCTGTCTAACGAAACAATAGATAAAAGGGAACGTACCTCCTCTATATCCTCCATGACTATGAAACAGTTTAAAGATTTGCAAAAGGAGATCGCGAACAACTTCTCGAAGAAGGAATGCTGCGAAGTGAACAGGAAATCGTGCAAGGAGATCTTACAGGAGCACTTGTCGAAACTGGATAAGGTTGACAGGAAAAACCTATGTTTAAGAGTTGCAAAACTGGATTTAAAAACTTCCTATGGGTAAGTTTTATGTTAAGTGTAATTTTTGTCGAGAATTAATTCTATCATTTTTATATAGCATCCGTGGAATCTTTACCGTATGTATCCGTATTTTTAGGATTACCGTTTGATAGTAATCTCACATGATGTTAAGTAGTGATAACACGCTAAGCCTAGAAGCGGACTGACTTGTAAGTGCTGCTGCCGGAATACACCTATAGGTGCTTGTGGACAGATTTTCAACTTGAGGTGAACATTAGAGAAATCGTAATCCACAAGTTATCATTTCATCACGATATTTTCACTTCACTTGAAACTACGTCGATGGACGCGGTACCCGAACAAGCTACGACTAAGCCATGATAACTTCTAAGAATCGCTATCCATTTCAATAATGTATGAACAATATTTACATTCCAAACTTTGGCCATGTTTTTCTAGTCCTTCATACAGTTTGGTACTTTTTCTTAGCAAATCTTCTATATATGTAAAAGCGAAATACCACTTATCACGAGACCTCCGAAACTATAAGTCCGATTGACTTGAAATTTAACATAGGTACTCTTTTCGTAACGTAGACTCACGGATTTTGGAAAATTTAACCTCTAAGAGTGCAAAATAGGGGTTGAAAGTTTGTATGGGGCGGGTGAAATTACATTGTCTAACGAATTTTCTGTCATAAACTACGATCAGAATGGTGATAATCTGTCTGATTGATTTATGCCCGGATTGAACTCGAAAACGTCTTGCTCGGTTTTGATGAAACTTGGTACTCGGGAAGTATATGTCATTCCTCAATTGATAGGTTAATAATTAATAACGTTAATAGTTATTGCGTAATTAATGCGTGTGGAGACGCGGGGCACTGCTAGTATAATATAATAGCGATTAGTTTGATTCAAGCAGTTTTGAAGTTACACACATCGTAAATCTACACAATGAATTTGCTTGCTGACCCTCTTGTTTTCTTATGGTGAAAATAGCCACAACTGTTTTTTTTAATGCTGTATCAGAGCCATCTAGGAATTAAATACAAATGTTTACTAAATCTCCTTCTACAAGTTTACAAATTCTCCTTCTACAGCAGTGATTCACGAGTAGATACTTGGTGACGATTTTAACTTGACTGTGTTAATCGTACAACCAATGGGAAAATCCTACCACCGTTGTTACCACAGTTTCGTTACGATATCTTTCCCTTCGGTGAACGCAAACCTAATATTCACGTTAGGTTTCTGTGACGTCATACTAATATTCGATGACGTCACTGTACGATTAACTATTTCACTGGATATGACAGCTATAATGAATCTTGCTTTATATATTATTATTTAAAAAAAACATTTCAATACTATTCAATTATGTATTTATTTTTCATATACTCCAAAATTCTGTCTCATGTTGTTTTTTATAAATTTAACGTGAAATATTAAATAATAAAAAAAACCTCATGTCTATGAGTACTTGGGTAGTGAAAATACCGTTAGATTTTACATAAATGTGTTAAAAATCATCATATACAGGTTGGGAAAAAAGACGTTAGTTGGAGGGAAAGTAGGTAACCTAAATTTTGATGATGGAACATGTGTCAATGTTCTACAAAGATATTGCTCCTGCGATACCATATGCCTATCTCTTAGGTGTAGTGGCGCGAACGAGGCGTGTGAATTGTAACGCATAACACTGGATACACGCCCGATAAAAATATTGTTTATACTGAAGTATTATAAATCATCAATCAGCGATTACTTTTAAATTGTACGCGGGTGAAATCGCGGAGCACAGCTAGTCAACTTATAAAATGTATTTGGAGAAGTAATTTCGTACAAACTCCATTGAAAACAATTAAAGAATTCCTTTCTAAAGGATGATTCATGTTACACCAAGCCGGGCGCCGCGCCGGCTGGGACACGGTCAAACATCTGTATAATACTTTTTTATGAAGTAATTGGGAATATGCATGAATAATTTTTAATCAATTATTTAGCATTAAAAAATAAAACATTGATAAAAATATTATAATTTAACATCAAAATAAATATTTGAAAACTGCAATGACATTAGGGTGATTTAAACGCCTCCATTTTGGCGCGCTGTCACCGAGTTTCAGTGACGTCAGCGTACGCAATGAAATAAATATATTGTATACTGGAGAGTGTTTTATTTGTTTTATCTGAACATTGTTATGGTTAAAACCATTTTATAAATACTGTAGTGTACCCATGTGAAAGTATATTTCTATGTGTATGTATGTATGTTCTATGCGCGCGGAGCCGTGGGCACAACGTTAGTATAGTACCTATATGTTTGTGAAATAATAAAAATTCAATTAGCAACTTAGTAACAACAATAATGTTTATTACTGAGAGGGTAAAATTAATTAATTAACTTGTAATGAAGTTTATTTATATGATATCTCAATTCCAATGGGATATCCCAACGGCAACGACTCACAGATAATCCTATTGTTAGCTCCCTTCGGTGTTTAATTTTCTAAAATACTTTTGTGTACGAACCTACGAGTGCAGTATACAAAGAACTCGTTAGCAAAACTTGTTGTTCATACCTACCGGTGTAAACTGTGCATTCTTCTTCTTTTTACCGGACTACGGTGAAGATAAAAGGAGAGGTTATGTTTTTAACGGGCTATGTATCCTATGTTTATTAGTTCCCGCATATCTTCTAAACGACTTATCATAATTTAAGCGTCTTGATTGTCCACTGATTATAGGCTATGTGACGTCACAATGAATTCAATATGGTGTCCACTAGAGACATAGTCATATAAAAAAAATGTAAATTGCCGTGTTGGATATTAAATGAATCTACAAGCAAAAAAAAATTGCTAGTCATAGGGACTGCCGATAGAAGTGAACACTTATAACTTAGAATTATTTTCAAACGCCAATATAAATACGAATATTTAAAATAATTTAAAAAGAAAGTTTTTTTTTTGTTATTTATTTTCAACTTAAAAATATTAGTAACAACAAAAATCTTTTCTTTTCATGCGTTCAATCATCTGGATTTTTATTATCAGAATGACTTACATTCTTAGTACGGTTAATCGAGTCTCTATTTATAATAATATCATTAATAAATGTGTGATAATTTCTAGGGTTCTTCACAACATAATAATCGGTTTGTCTCGCGGCGCGGAGCAGTTGGATCTCCAGTATTCCCTCTTCGGTCTGATCTGCGAGAGGGTATTGGCACAGAAACCCGCCCTGTTCGCTTACGACTTTGGTAAGTAGTGTCACTATCTATACTTCTATCTTCTTTATAAAGCACAACGTCTCTCTGTCTGTCCGTTAATTTCTTTTCACGCAAAAACCACTTATCTGATTTACATATTGTTTATTTTATTTCATAGCTATGTTATCTGGACAAGTTATAGGATATATTTTGTAAGATAAATTAACATACGAAATAAGCAGTGACGATAATGGTGAATCAATTTGAAAAAAAGACGCATTTGGGGCGCTTTAATGAGTTACGCTGAGTAAACCTTACGAAATATATCAAATTAATGTTCTTCATAATTGTAGATCTTAAAAAGACTTACAAAAAAATCAACAGCAGCATGTATCTATTTTCTAAGGATCAACGAATATAAACAATTTTGTCTAACTTTTTTTGAACTGGATCAGCAAGATACGCGCTTGCGCTCGACTGACGGTATTTTGTAGTCCACGCAAGCGGAGCCGCGGGGACAGCTAGTAATGTTATATAGCTCAATATATTGTTAGTAGAAAAATAGTTTTGTATAGGTGCTTGGCGATAGATTTTCAAGTAGTTTCCAGTAGTGGTGGCTAGCTAGCCAGGCGGGCATTAGACAAAAACCCTACCACCTTGCTATGATTTCATCATGATGTTTACTTCACCGAAAGCTCAGGCTCATTGCAGGTATTCGAACTTACGTCCATAGATGCGATGTCCATACACGCTACCACTGAGCTTGCTTCAAATAAAAAAGGCACAAGTGGAACTTACTGACTAGGTGTTCTTAATTGCAGTCGTAGTTCAGATAAATACGCCCCATACGCTATTCTGTTATTGTACTCCTCTTGTAAGATATCTTCCATTTGTTGTTATTAGTAATCGTTTGTATATCCGAAAAAACGAGCAATCGTATCTTCTAGAGCGATCACGTTTGAACGAAGGAGGTAGTATGTTTTGTTTTAGACATTGTTTATTTGCTTAATCGGACTGATAAGCTTTGAATGTGTGCGTGATCCGCGATCCATTTTCTTACTTACGAATTTATCCTCGATGTTTGTAGTAAATTCTATACTTTTCCAGACATTTCTTTAATGTTCGAGAATTGTGAATTTTTTGTACAGATCATAACACTATCATCTGGTCTTTTGTGACAATTTCCGTATCTCTAAGCATCTAGAAAACTAAAAAAAAATCGTATTTTGTAAGGGTACCGTCGTAAAGGAGTCTATTTTCGATATATTATACTAGCTGTGCCCCACGGTTTCACCCGCGTTAAATTTGCTCCACGAACTATCCACGGCGCGGCGCCGCAGCTAACGCGCCCGTGTAGTCCGTAACTTCCCGTACCTGCTTGCCAGATTACTTGACGTTCATTGTTACTGCTTCGCTTTATGGGATCATAGCGTGAAGATATATAGCCTATGCTATTCCTCGTGAATCTGGCTATCATATCAAAAATATTTATTCGAATCCGACTGGTAGTTCCAGAGATTAACGCGATTAAACAAACTCTTCAGTTTTCTTGTATAAGTATAAAAGACTCCTTCAGTAAAGTAATATACACCTCTAGACATCTCACTGGTAAATAAATAAATCACTGAACTTTTCCTGCTTCATTTATTTATATGAATCGTGTTTTCCTCCCATTTATTTTAAATCCGCACGTCTAATCTTAACAATTGGAGAACCCCAACGATAACTTGTCGAACATATTTTTTTTATATTTTAACTTCTATATATTTTGTAGATATTTATAATAAATATATTGACTATTAGCTGTGGGTAAAGCTAACAGTAAAATATTCGCCTTGAATACAATTTTTTATTTTATCGTTATGGGTTTGGCGTAGTGTGCACATTTTCACCTGATGTTAAGTGACGATGTGGCCCAAGACGATAACACGCTAAACCTAGTGGAAGACTGGCTCTCAAGTGCACCTGCCGGAACACACCTATAGGCGCTTGGCGACAGATTTTCAACTTGAGGGTGGTAGAATTTTGGTTGAAATTGTAAAAGCCAATAATGATTGCAGTAGATTTATATATTTTCGTAATCAAAGCACAAGTATTCACACAATACGTCAATTCGAGAGAAAGCTGTCAAAAAGGAATGTCAAGCATGACATTTTCTAAGACGCTTACAAAGCTACCTATCATGTGATCTTACATTATAATAATGTATCATTGCGCTTACAAAGAAACACCAACAGAGGGTGGTAGCTAGCCAGGCGGGCATTAGAAAAACCCCTACCACTAAGCTGTGGTTTCCTAACGTTGTTTTCCTTCACCGGAAGCTCAGGCTCATTGCAGGGATTCGAACACATGTCAATCGACGCGAAGTGGTATACTCTACCACTGAGCCATCATAGCTTCGATGGTTGATTTTTTTTTCCATATCGGTAACACCTCCTTTCCGATTTTGATTTTATGCGAATATTAATTGATTAGGTTTCCGATTCGACTAGTTAGATACCGTCGATGTACTATAAAAAAACGGCAATCAAAACTACGCCGGCGTACTCGAATCAGCACCGACAATATTGTCCACGTTATTGTTAACGTGTTAACTTCATTTCAAATAGTCACTACACACTACTATATTAATTTACCTTATTCTAGGAGTTATTATTGTTTGTAGGAAGCGTAGCGGAGACTAATCATGTTATTTCAATTTTTAGAGTTTACTTCTTAAGAAACGATATAAGGCGCACGGTGTGGAAAAATATGACGAGTGAAATTGAAAATACAACATAATACATCATCACGCAAACAATTTTTAAACTTTGTCAAATTCAAATAAGGTTGAAATTTATTCAACTCTTTTCGTTTGTTGCGAAAGCCGTCAGACACGAATCGACCGTTGAAATGAGCGGGAACGTCGCGCGGTTACATTCATTCTATATACTAAGAGTTGCCTTTAGTTACTCTTCTTGCCAATTGTACATATTCTAAATTCCAGTTCTTGAGGAGTAAACTTCAGTCGGAGTAACACACACACACTTTTTTAAACATTTTTTTGTTATAAGTAATATACGTTAACTGAATCATGTACAAGGTATTGACTTATTTATTTTTTTACTAGGCCTAAGTCTGCTAAAGTCTGCAGCTCTCCGTTGTCCTCAATCACCGATACTGACACGATACCTGGTGCACTGCATCAGGACGGCTTTGAAGACTGACGCAACTCTCGCGTCAAGCAAGGAGAACGTTTTCAACGAGGTAAGTTATCGGAGATACACACTGAGAAAAGAATCCATGGAAAATGTAATTAGAGGCTATTCATTAATTGCGTAAGGGTCCCAAAGGGGAGGGGGGTTTAAAAAATCTCAACTTGCCCTTATCTTGCCCGTAAAACCAATTGTTACGTAATATTTTGTAAGTCAAAATTTAATATTAAAAATCTAGTTCCATTTCGAATGCCGAATGGTTTTTTTCATTATATAATATACACTACGAATTACATCTTATTTTACTTTTAATTATAATAATGATGTTCCAAAGACTAGACATTTGTCTAATAATAATATAATGATAATATACAATATATCTGATAGCAATAAAAGAAAATAATCTAAATTATTTGTTAAAACATAAAAATCTTTGATTGACGTCAAACTGTGAGATTTAGTGGTCTGTGTTTTAGTGGTATCTTTTTCTAGATAGAATCTTACGTAAGAAGTGGGAGGAGGGGGTTCGAAAAATCAACCCCCTTACACGGGGGTACGGGAGCCAAAAATCGCCAATATCATCCCTACGTAAATGAATGGCCCCTTATCAAAGTTCTGATTTCATTATTTGGACCTTTTAACAGAGGAATGTCCTTTACATTCAGTACACATTTTACATAAGTAAAATGTACATAAGTTTTGGAGATAAAAATCAAGAGTATTATGGAACTAATAATTTCCGAATTAACTAATAATAAGCCAGTTAACTCTTTTTAAAGTAGCTCTTAAATTATTAATTATTGTCCGATTAGAGGAAAAAAATATTACCATATTTTTTAAGACCTCGAAAACCGCAAAACTTTATTTTAAAAATTTACTTTTTGTAGACAGGCAAAATCTCTGTCAGCCATATTAGTCTATATATTGTGTTTGCTGTGACGTCATACGGGTCGATAATAAACATTTGATATTTAGCAAAAGTTCTCATTTTAATAAAAAGATCGACCTTTTTACTATGACAGCGTTTACTAAATATCAAATGTTTGTTTACAACTCGTATGACGTCACAGCATAGATAATATATACTAATATGGATGACAGCGTTTTCAGAGTTCAACATGAAAAATTAAAAAAAAAACAATTATTAAATTAAAAATATGCCATCTTACACTTTTAATATCTGAAATCGATAAATATTACGAGCCGTCTTACTATAAAAAAATACGTTCTTGGATGCTCACGCCTACATTTGCCGAACAGTGGAGCAGTTATATAACGGTATCCATTTTGTTTATTCAGGTAGACGCGCAAGGCGACAATCTAGTAATAGCGTGCGCCCGCGCAGGTGATGCGTACGCTCAAGTGCTCAGCGAGATCGTCCGCAACGAGTTTCCAGATCAGCCCTCACTCTTCCGAATTGATCACACCAATGCTGACGGTATTTATTACGTCACTAATACCAAAAATTTATTCGGAATATATGTCGTTCTGTGGAACTGTGGAACCATCTCCCGGCCAATGTGTTCCCTCATTGACTTCGGGTCCTTCAAGCCTTACGTGAATAGATATTTATGCAGGCCGACATGATAATGGCGACCGCCGATGGATTTTGATCTCTCGGTGGTCGCCGTTGTATTTGGATTGTACTGTGCTTACCATCAGGGACAGCACAATAAAAGTGACGAGCTAATATACAAAAATAATCATAGATTTAGTATATTATAGATCGGCATAAGGTTGAATAAGACGAGAAATGAACTAGCTGGGTCATTCCAACTGAAGCGGACAGGTAAAAAAAGGTGTGTGTGCGATTCATACACGATAGTAGTGAAACTTCATTTTAAAAGATATTTTATATTTCATTTAAACAGTGTGCAATATACATACACACCGACATTTGCTCTCCCGCTCTGGTTTACACAAAAAGGAGAGACTGATAATATATTGCTTTCTCGCTCTGGCTCACACAAAGAGGAGAGACCGATAATGTATTGCTCTCTCGCTCTGGCTCACACAAAGAGGAGAGACCGATAATGTGCGTTTAACGTTTAACGTGTTGGAAGTCGCATAAGAAGTTTCACATTATAAGGAGGAGTTTATTGGAGTTTACTACTTAAGATACGATATAAGTCGCACGGTATGGAAAAATATTATGAGTGAAATTGATAGTGCAATATCATGCAAACAATTTTTAACCTTAGTGGTATTCAAATAAGTTACTAAAGTGACTAAATAAGTTAACTCTTTTACGTTAGACGCAAATCGACCGTTGAAATGAGCGGGAACGTCGCACGATTACATGCATTGTATATCTAAGAGTTGCCTTTATTTACTCTTCTTGCCAATTGTATATATTCTAAATTCGAAGACAGTTCTTGAGGAGCGAACTCCAGTCGCGCGTCGGGACCTGACACACACACTTTTTTGTTTCTTAATATCCTAAACTGCAGTTAAACAGCCAATTAAATGAAGTACAAATTCCACTGCATAATTTATTTTATAGTAACTTTTTAAAACTCAGTAATAGGTTTAGAAGTAGCCCATACCTAACGGTTTGTCTTAAACTTGATAGTCCTTTAACTCGCATTCGTATGTAGGTATAACATAATAAAAAATTACTTGAATCGGTAACATCAATATTTTTTACCTGTCCGCTACACGCTGTATCCCCCAATTATACTCTATACTAAACACAGAAATACGCTTTGGACTTCATCATATTCTGTTAACGCCGCTGAAGCGCCTTCTAGTGTCAATGTTTTTAAGACTTAGTATTTAACTATCCAGGGAGATTTTGTGGCAACTCAAAACGCATGTTTACAATTTATAATCCACGTAATATATGTAGAATAACCAAACTATATCACGCAAAATGCCATTAATATTACATAATAATAGCGGATCTGACAGACGTTGTCCTCCTCGATCGTTGGATAGTCTGCAATAAAAAAATCCTAAAACTCGATCGCAGCGCTACCTACCGAGTCCAATTGCGAATCTAAACCATCCAGAGCCGATTCGGAGAAGTTCAGTCACAGACACACTTAAAGAAAAGATAAAGTCAAAGAAACTAAGTTATTGAATTAATATAAAAACCACTACATGGCCGTACAAGATCCCGCAAAAACGCTAAAAAGAGCTAAGGTGAACGCTCAATGAGATGTTTAGTTTATCCGTATGAATGTACTAGGGTATACGGCTTTGCACGTGTGCTCCAGCCAGCACAGCTCGGCTAGCCCGCGGCTGCACGTCGCGCACGTGCTGCTCGAACACGCGGCCGCGGACTTGTGGAAGGGGGTGAGTATTATCAAAAGAACTTTCGAGAGTTATTAACTGAGGTCTTCACTATCCGAAAGATCAAGGGAGAATATATACAAACCGGTCGTTGCCTGTTTATAAAGTGCGTGCGGTCACAAGGCATACTTGTTGATATCGCGCCCAGTCAATAGTACATATACTAAGTCATGTCGGACACACACGTCGACACGATTGTCCGAATTATATTAAACTAGCTTTGCCCGCGGCTCCGCTCGTGTGGACTACAGAATGCCGTTGGCCGAGCACACACGCGACTCGTGCTGCCTCCGCTCAAAAGCCGGAAGACAAAAATGCTTATTGTGGGTGATCCTTAGAATATAGACATATGCTATCGATGACATCTTTGTAGGTCTTTCTAAGATCTACAACTATGTAGAATATTAATTTGATATATCTCGTACGGTTTACTCAGCGTAAGCCATTTAATCGCACCAAAAGCGTCTTTTTTACGAATTGATCCACCGTTATCGTCACTGTTTATTTCGTATGTTACTTTATCTTACAAAATATATACTATAACCTGGCGAGATGACATAGCTATGAATAAAAAACAAGTAAATCGGATAAATAGTTTTCACGTGAAAAGAACATAAACGGACAGAGAGACGTTGTTGAGTTTTATAATATGTATAGAAGATGAAAAGACTCGCGCGCCACCTCTTGTAAAATGGTTGTATTAAATCAGAAACGTTAACGGGCTTGTGCAAAATCACTTGCGAAAGTTACATCAGAATCGGTTGAATGGTATTTGAACGCATACGGCAGAAACAAACAAACATTCATTTACTAGCTGAGCCCCATTGTTGTTCACACTTCCAGTACTTGCCTACAGCTCGCCAGATTGCTTGACGTTCATGTGTACTTCTCCGCTCCTTAGGAGTTTAGCGTGAGGTTATGAATCTGACTATCATATACAAAAAGAATTTTCAGAATCCGACTGGTAGTTCCAGAGATTAACGCGTTTAAACAAACAGACAAAAACTGTTCAGCTTTATTATATTACTAGGTGTACACCGCAGTTTTACCCGCGTATAATTTAAAAGAAATTGCTGATTGATAATATATAATACTTCAGTATAGACAATATTTTTATCTGCCGCCAGGGTTATACGACACAACTAACACGGCTCATTCGTGTCACTACACCTATAGTCAGACCCGAGCCGAGTGTTGGATTATTTTAATTTTATATGATCTGCCAAACTCTTCGTTTAAATAACATGCTATAAAGGGCAAAGATTATGTACATAAAATTCTCTTGATGATGAAGTAACTTTCTTTCGTAAGGATTAATATGCCAGGTTTTTAATAATGCTCATAAATCAGTCCAGTACCATAATTAGAAAACAGGTAGGTACGTCACAGCTATCTAAAATTACTTGCAATTTTTATTGTGAACGTCGGTGTACTTTTATGGTGACTGCAAATTTTATACCTACAAAGTTTTAAATTTTGGGGTGCGCGGTATTAAAGCCGCGCCGCATCCGCTCGGCGCCGGCGTCCGGGCGAGTTTGTTGCTCCCGGCATCAGCTGTTTATGAATTTGTGTTTCTATTGCTGGTTTTTTTTTTGTAATGTGTTTTTTATGAAACTATCGTGTCATTTATCTGTACTAACATGATGATGGAGCGTAAATAATGCTAATAAAACGTTATAAAAATATATTTTTTTAAACATGATCGGTTTTTTTTCTGTGCCATCATCAAAGGTGTCATTAGTGCTATCGTCTGTCTTCGTTTTCGGAAGCGGTCTCCTAACACCCTGTATAATACAAAAATATTTTTTCGAATCCGGCTAGTAGTTTCAGAACTTAGCGGGTTTAAACAAAGAAAAAAAAATCTTCCGCATTATTATATTAGTATAGATAACTTTCCTTAATAAAATGCGATAATTTCAGCGATGAATATCGATCATCCCTATTATAAGGGTAAAAAGAAGTATGGATATTCATAACTTATTTTAAATTTAATTTTAGGATCTGAAGGGAGGTGACTCGGCGTTACATCTTGCTGTGAATTCAGCAAATTGCGATATCAAACTCATAATGATTCTATTCAAACAAGTCGATAGGAAACAGTGGAAGAGTCTCGCGCATTGCCGTAATCTGAGGTAAGAATACACTACTTCTTCTTCTTCAGCTCTTGTCTGTGGAGCAGTTGCTACTGTTCCCTATCCTCTGCATTTAACATTAGATAAGGCACGACAGGTTCTTTGAAATAATTTTGGGGAGAAAGTTAAAGGAAATCTAGGAGGACCTTGACGAAGCTTTTTCCAACTTGTGAAGGATAAGATGGAAGTCGTGTCATATCAAGAGGTCAAATAAGACCGGGCAACCAGATTAATTTTAGAGCTGGGCCATAATTTCGAATTATTGTTAGCTGGCCGGCAGTCCAGGGTTGCCATAACTAAGGAAAAATCTTCCTAAATTAAGGAGGAAAAATTCACGAAATTTTGTAGTTGGTAATTTTTTGAGACTAATTATTTTAACTTGTTCGATTTTAAAAAAAATGTGATTTATTTCACTATTAAAAATTGTTTGGGTTTGAATTTTAGTGGGATTTGAACAGTTTCGATATTTTCTTATGATGATTGTTTTGTACAATCAATGACACTGAGGCCACCTAGTGGATAATATTTGCTTACAGCTATGATAGATTCAAATATATAGATAAATAGATATTCAAAATTCATAAGTTCTCAGTTAAATAACAGTTGGGGGAAATTAAATGCCTTAGCGAGCTACTTTATTTAGTGCAGGGAAACATCGTGATGAAACCGTAGCATTGTGGACATTCTAATATTATGCATGCCTAGGGGGGCAATTAAATATTTATTACTTTTATTGGTAAAATAAGTGGGGGGAGGGGTAAATTTTCATAAATTTTACGTATGATAAAAAAGTATTTGTTTATTTACTTTCATTAATTTACATTATTATTTATTTATATTAATTTGATATATCTCGTATGGTTTAGTCAGCTATTTAAGCGCCTAAAAATACCTCGTTTTTCCGAATTGATTCAGCATTATCGTCACTATTTATTTTGCATGTTACTTCATGTAACAAAATATATCCTATAACCTAGCCAGATAACATATTTATGAATTAAAGACGAAACCATGTAAATCGGATAAATGGTTTACGTGTGAAAAGAACATGAACGGACAGACAGTCAGAGAGACGTTGAGCTTTATAATATGCTAGATAGCCAATTTTATTTTTGGGACATGTGGGGGTCAATCATCATCATTGGCCCAAAAATAAAATAGCGTCCTCTAAAAAATGCAGTATTCGGTCCTTAAAAAGTAACATTTCAATGGACTAGTACAAGAGTATTCAAGTCTATTATAAATGCATTTTTAATATTTATCTACAGCTCAGTAACGCCGCTCGAATACGCGCGTTCCGCTACCAAGTCGACCACGAGGCCGAACTACCCTCAAGAAGTTTTGGACTTTCTGAAGAAATGTCGTTGATTACCTTCATAAAATATATATTTCTGGATTTGTTTTTCTTGATACTTTTCGTATAACAGTAAATGTATTACGGTGTAATTTGTTATGTGTTGTTTTCACTGATGGGTCAAGTTTTTCATACTGGCTTTATGGACCTATAAATGATAAGTTTTCAAAATGACAAAAATAATATTTTTTTAACGTTATACATGTGGTTTATATTGCTTATATTATAACTGTTTGAAGATCGATGTTGGAATTTAGTCGTATATTATATTATATTTTTTAATAGTCCCATTAATGATAATTTTTTTTAAGGACAATTTTTTTGGATTTTTTTTATTAGATTAAGTATATGTATGCAACTTTTTCTTTTTGAGAGTATGCGGATACTAAGTTCTTGGATCTACCGATGATAAGTTTTCAAAATTACAATAATAATATATATTTTTTTAACGATCTTCAACGATGTATTAGGTCATTACATACATATGAAATTGGCGTTTTGTACGGGAAGAATATAAAGACAATCTTTTTTTGTAAAATATATTTAATTAATCAAAGTATGCACCGTTGTTATCTATGCACTTCTGCCATCTCATAAGTAGTTCATCACAAGTAATGATTCCATTAAAAATCCCTTCATAATTGTGTCGGTTGAGCAAAGTAACACAGCAGTCGACCCGTGTTCGCAAGTTCGATTCGCTCAATTCATGAGGTACCCATCGTTCAAGTTTTTTTACGTTCCCGATTTGCTTCAAGTGGATTAATACAGTTTTATCACTTACCGTTATCTATCTACAGCTATCTCTGAAGTGCTTTGTGATGGATCTGCTTCCACAATAGCCTTTAATTCTTCATTTTCCACTTTGGGCTCCGACCGTCCACGGGGTTGGTTCTGAAGGTCGACATTTCTAGAACGAAAACGTTGAAACCAAAAACGGTGCTTTCTGTTGCGACACCAGCGCCGTACGCCATTAATCCTTCGCGCTGTTTCTGCAGTCCTGGTGCCACGGTATAACTCGTACTCGTAAATATACCGATATTTCATGTTTTCTACGTTTTCGTACTGACCTTCGACCTTCAGAACCAACCCCGTGGACGATCAAATGTACCAGGTAAATGAATTTATAAATTTGAATTTGGAATTCTTAACCAAAGAGGAGATATTTCAGATCAAAGTGGCCAGTACGACAAAACGATAATTTCATATGTAAGGACATAATATTTATTACTGCTTGATTTTGGAATTATAATTTTAGTTTATTCGATTATTTTTATAGTCTCTTGAACCCATTAATGATAATATTTATTCAGATCAATTCTTGGATATATTTTTTTACACTAGTATTTGCTTACAGCGATTTACATTACGTATATCTTAGTAATGCTTGATTTTGGAAACTGTTAGCCATAAGGGCCCTGAAGCCTCAAACGGCTTTTACAGCAGTGAAATTTAATCTTTGATTGTTCTATTTTTTAAATAGTCCCATGGACCTATTAATGATAATTTTGCTGCAGAACAATTTTTGACATTTTTTTTAATATTAGTATGTGTACGTTAACTTTTTTACGAGGAGATGTAATTTAGTCAGGGGCGGTTCGAACCCTATATATAAGTTAGCGTTATCCCTTCTAACAATAAGTTCCAGCTCCCTATGTTTGTAAGTCTTACGACATTGTTTATACTAACGTACCGTGTGTACGCAGGCGACATACGAAAAAATGTTCTTATGAAAAAATATATTTAAAAAATCGCCAAACATTGGTTTGTGTTACAAATAATGAGAAAAAAAAAGTATATTTTATAAATTGTAAATAACTTTGATACCAATTTTATTCCAATGTTGATATTTTCGGAATTAAAAAAAAAACGATTGTGATATAAATTAAAGCCTTGTAGTATAACATATTTCGGTAATATAATGAAAAGTTATAATTGACCTTTTTGTTGTTTTTTTTTAACATTCATTTTCTGGTCTTTTATCATATAAAAATATATGGTTGTATCTTCTACCGATCCCACAGATTATTAAGCAAAATATAATGCATTTAGTTTTAGAATTATAATATTGTATTAAGTTTTAATGTTATATTTGTATGTTGTATTAGTATTGCAAATAATGTTTTTAAGATCTCTCTTTAATCTATTTAATCACTTTTTGAATAAAATTTTATAATTTTTGAAATTTATTTGATTTATTTCAAATTAATAATTATTTGAATTTGATTTCAATCGAGCCCACTCTGAACTTTTATTTTGAGGTTTTTTTTTTAAATCTACTCCTGACAGCCGTTTTATTTTGGTATAGTTTTACCCTTTGTTCGTGAAAGGAAAAGGCAAAGGTATTTTAGACTATGCAGCCAAGTCAGATATTGTTTTTATAATCCATGTTTAAGTGTCATAAGGCCGAAGCCATGTCTTGTTTTTCTTCTTATTTTTCAATGTCAATGTTTTTAAGCCTTCGTACTCTTTTCTAACCTTCAAAGTGAGTTCAAACAAGATGGTGGCTCCCTTGTTAGAACTATCTATAAGAGTTTTGTGGCAACTCAAAATGCAACATCCAGTTTATATTTATAATCCACTTCACGTAAGCACAATAACCAAACTATATCACGCAAAATGCCACCAATACCTAATATAGGGTTTTAAAACCCTAAGTTATTGAACTGAAATAAAAACCACAACATATCTGTTTAAGATCCTGCCAAAAACTCTTAGTTAACGATCAAAGTATTTTTATGGATAGTATATAAATAGTATATATTTTTGTGGAACACATTGTATTCACGTATTACTAACCACTACGCCAGCGCATGCGGATTAAGCAGTTGGAATGCGCTATGTCTTCCGACTTACTTAACAAAAATCAATATTTAAGGCTAGAGAGGTATAGGCTAATGCTAGAGAGATGCTTTCAGAGAAACAAAAAACTCTCCGCTTTATTATATTAGTATAGATTATACAAATAAATGTAGGTTGTACAACGCCCGTGAAGGTTTCTGTATTAGTACAATCTGTTTACAACAGATGGCACTCGAGTCATTTCAAACTGTAACAAAGTCGTGGTCAGACATGGTAGAAAGTATCTGATTTTTTAAATATATTTAGTCGTAATATGACTACAGTTAATATAATACAAGCTATAGTACAAAATCAAATGGCCTTATGAATATTAACCCTTCAAATATTATAATCAAAATTCACGGTCGGCTCGATGTACTCTCAGTTAAATAGTTCTATTTTCCTAAATATTTTTTCATCATTGCAAAAATTACAACCGTTCTTACAATTATACGTCTTTAGGTGCTTATTACAATTATGAGAGTGAATTTATTTACGATGCGCGCGCACATTCTAACAAAAATGAGAAATGTTCAAGTCTACACTATGAAGTTGCTTCCTAAACCTTTTGTTTTATTGTGCTGAAGATAGTCAACTCGATATCATACAATTTAACGCAAAACATCGAGTGGGACTATTCAAAGAAATAAAATTTAGAATGCGCGTACATATAAATATACACGTTCACTTTATTATTATTAAGTATATGTGTTTAATTGATCTGATATTGTTAAATGCAATATTTTTAATAAAATTAAAATTAAATTTTCGTGTTATATCGATTGTTAATTTGTCACGAGAATTAAAAGATTATGAAATATTATTGACTTTTGACGTGTCCTGGGCGATGCGTTCGTATATTAACCCTTAAATGATTTTTTTTATTGAAAAATATTAATTGATTTGTAAAAAGTCTAAAGATGGAAATAGTCGGAAAAATACATCAATTGTGCATTTAAGGGTTAAGTGATTTATGACGCTCGAGTGTTTGAAGAACTTATTATCTCTTGATCCGTCTTTATTGTTTTCTTATTATGTATTTAATCTTAAAATTTTGACATTTATCATTGTACAGTAATTCTATATGTAAAAGATTGATATTTTTCACGAATTCGTGTTTAAATTAAAGTCTGTTTTTTCGTTTTTTTTTTTGAATAAACTTAATTATGGTTAGTATTGGTGTTGTTTTCTTTATGTACGAGCATTACAATTCTTTGGATCTCACTAAAATTGCTACCATAATAATTATTTATATCTTTATATTTTGTTAATGTTGCAAATAGCGCCATCTATAAATGGGAAGATTAATGAGCTGTGTTCTTTAGAGTTCTAAAGTGTATGAGCCAAGAAATGATAGCGATGCGTGTGCGAGTTAAAAACCGCTGAGTTACGTCTAGATAGTTGGGTGGTCATCCGGGCTGCATAATAAACAATGGATTATTGTTTTAATATTTTAAATTATTATTGTAAGAGTTCTTAATTGTATCGGATAATAAATTTCCGCCTTGGAACACCGCGTGACGTTGGCTTTTTTTCTACATACACACACTCTTATTTACGTCTTACAATAAGAGAATTTAGGGAAATTGGGGCACATTAAAGACGCCCATACGTTTTATTAAATTGGCTTTTTGTATATTTTATTTATAGTATTATTATACACCTAGTGACGTCATACATATCACGACGACTATATTTTGTTGCTAAGTGTTCGCCAACGTCCATACCACGTTGAAAACACCGGTTCTAGCTTTTTAAAAAGCTTATTGAAATATACCGAATTTTGACTAAATACAAAACAAAAACCATTTTTATTTGACACCAGATGGCGCTGACAGTTTAAAGATTAAGTACATTAAATCCTCAATAGACGGCATGTCATGTACACTGAAAAAAAAGTTTTGATAATTGTAGCTCAAATTTTATCTATTAGTTACAAAATTCGGGGGACTACTAAACTGAGGCCTACTAGTAACCAAACTCAGTTTTGTAAAATAATTTTAGTTACTTTTTGATAAATTTATTTTGTTGGCTGGTAATTAACTAGTTTTGTGGTATTAACAAAACTGTTTATGTATCAATAGCTTAACAGCTTTGCAATTACTAATCAAACTGCTCTGTTTAAAAATAACAACAATATTTAGCTGTTTTCAAAATTTAGTTTATTTAACACAGCTTTTAAATTGCTTAAATTAGCTTAACTTTTTGGTTACTACTAATTAATTGTTTATCTATTAATAACAAAATTTTTATGTTACCCGATCAGATTTATTAAGCTAATGCTAACTTAATTATATAGTTGCTTTAAAATAAAATGTTTTGTTACCAGATTGAATAAATTTGGCTACTGCAACCAAAGTTTATCTACTTTTAAATAAAATTTTTTGTTACTAGATTTAATAAATTTGGCTACTTCAACCAAAGTTTATCTACTTTTAAATAAAATGTTTTGTTACCAGATTTAATTAATTTGGCTACTGCAACCAAAGTTTATCTACTTTTAAATAAAATGTTCTGTTACCAGATTTAATTAATTTGGCTACTGCAAACAAAGTTTATTTACTTTTAAATATAATGTTTTAGTTATTAATACCTTAACTGTTTATTTATTACTTACTAATATTGCTTTGCTACCTGTCGCTAGTTGGTTAGATGAATTTTTATTTGTTTTATTAAACTAATTATCACGATTGCCATTTATTTAAATTACATTAAAATAACTTACATGAAACTTCTAAAGTAGAGATCTGGCCTGCGTAGAAATCCTTATGGGAAGTTCTCTAGTCAACATTTGATTTGTTGTTGTTTTTTTTAATATAACAATATTAGCCAATTGCAATCGTTTTAATTAGTTAATCTAAATAAAACAAATAAAGAATCAGCTAACCACCTAGCGACAGGTAGCAAAACAATGTCAGTAAATAATAAATATACAGTAAAGGTACTAATAACCAAAACGTTATATTTAAAAATAAACTTTGTTTCAGTACAATAAATAAAAGATTATACCAATTTATATTTTGTTTTTATTGATGTAATAACAAAAATTTACAATTAAAATTGGTATCGCCATAAATGTAGCTAAGTCTGCAGCCTCTTCGTTACCCTCTGCAACAAAAAGATTACTCTAATAATTGATTGTAATACAAATGTATAGTAAAATATATTAGCATATTAGCCCAAATAGGAACTTACCAGCTATGTCTTCTATAATTTCTTTTAAAATTCTGTCAGTTCTTTTCATTGCAATCATTTTGGGTCTTGTTATATACCAATTATTACTTAGTTTGTCATCATTTTCAGGATACAAAACCCTGAAGTCCTTCTTCAAAAACTGCAAAAAATTAATTACGTATTGCAAAAGTATAATTAAATACTATATTTATACAAGGTATTATATAATTAAGAAACTGTATCACATTATCACTTACTAATAGATGAGATAGTGGTCAGCCTCTAGCCTATCACATATAAAAAGTTGACAAGATGGTGGCCGCCTTGTTAAAACTTATCAGTTCAGGGAGTTTTTGTGACATCTCAGAATTCATATTCCGTGTTATTCTTTGACATCCCATTCACTTGTACACGATAACCAAGCTATATTAAGCAAGATGCCACTAACATTACACAAAATAGAGTCAAACTACGCATGATTACGAAAAAATACTAAAACCAATAGTTACATAAATTACTAAAATCCCGCCAAAACTTAATTCAACCTGCTAGTTGATTCCTATTTTCTTGAAAACTAAATAATAAATAATATTGCGTACCTGCAGAATTATCGATGTAGATTTCAAGACCCCATGATCGTAACTCATCGGCCATCGGATCGACTGGCATCTTTCTCCATGTAAGAAAGTCGTCGGTGTTTCGTTTTTGAAAGTAATTTAACATACACCATGAATATTAAAACAGAGGCACTTGAAAAACGCATAAAGAATACTCTTCATAACAACAAAGTAATTCAGCAACTGTCGTCGACGGAAAGAAGGAGAAGAATAATATAATTTTAACACTATGTACCAGTGTTTCCATATGAAAATTAAAAACTACCGTGTTTGTAGCTTGAAATTATCGTGTTCAGAACTAGAAATACCGCGCATAAATAAAAAAAATATTATCTTGTTTTTATAATAAAGACAGTTTCAGACAAATCTTGTAAAAATCATATCTAATACTAAAACTTTCTATAATTTTTCGAAACCTGTTTTTTCTAGTGGTGAAACATATATTTTTAAAACTTATCATATGGTTGGCACAATTTTATTAGGGTCTTCAAAAAACACTTGAAGGAAGCGCACCGAAAAAGAAAAAACGGGCGATAAAAACATATGTAAACTTTTAAAGAGGTATGCAAAAGTAGATTGCAGTGGTGCTCTATTCTTTCTACCTTTCTTCCCGTGAGAGACATTGCGTGAAGTTAATTAGTAAATAAATCTGTGGAATGCAGTGGTGGAGAAGAGTGTCGCCTAAAGTTACAGGGTCTCAAAAATACGTAAAAATAAATAACAAAATATTAACTTATTGTATTTTAAAGAAACTTCATAATTATTATGGTTGCGATCAAATAGCGCTGAAAAACGCAAAAGCAAAATAATTCACTTAACTATAGAAAAATTTCGCAAAAGGGCGACAAAAATCACCGAATCTAGAGAATAAATCGCTAAGGTAGCAACACTAATAAGCGCAGAAACGCGTACCGCGAGTGTATAGGAGATTCGTGTCGAAACAAGTTCATTTAGTTGAAAAAATTTGTTAATTTATCTACTATTTATTAAACAATTTGAAATAGATAACCAAATTTTAGCTAGGAATGTTTTTAATAACTTAGTTACATATAACTGTAAAAGTTTGTCTTCTAATTGATAATAAATTTTTGCTACAATAGGAAAATAAATTAATAAACATTTAATGGATTTGTTAGTCTATTATTTACTTAATACTTGCTTAGATATAACTAAACATTTTGTATAATAATTACTAAAGTGTTTGCCTATCAGTAATCAAATAGTATTTTTTTACTAAACTTTGTTTTGTATAAAGTAGATAAACGAGTTTAGCAAACCCATTTCATTAAATAATAGCCATTTTTTTATTTAATAGCAACAAAAGTACGAATAGCTGAACTAGTTTGGGAAGTGCAGCAAAACCAGTTTAGCTATTTTAACAAAAGTTTGGTTACTAAGAAGTAAATTTAAGCTATTTTCTGATTAGTCAAACTAGTTCAGCTATTCATTTTTTTCAGTGTATTCTCCGACAGTATACAATCTACAAAAGAAATATAATTAAAAACGATCTATTAAACTAAATGCCAAAAAAATTATATAAACTGATATTAAGCGATGATGGCTTAACCTTTCGGCTCTCAAAATCACACAAAATGCGCGTAAAATTGGGCAAGATATTTGCGTATAAGTAAGCTGACGCGAAACACATATTGACCGACAACATTTTGACTGCAGACGGGCCAATGCAAATTAATTACCCTCCCTCCAGCAGGCGTATTTTTTGGGTGTCCAGATTTCCTCAAAAACTTTAGAGTCAACTCATGAAAATCAAATTAGTACGTGCCATTCATAAAAAATACTAACATATCAGATCGAAATTCTAAACAGTTAAAAATAATATTTACAGGATAAATAAAACACAGTAAACAAAGAGTTCCAATCTGTTTATTCTCTTTTATTCGAGGTTTTCGTTTTTTTGTTTTACAATACACGCTTATTATAAATACAGTACATTTCGTAACACCTCAGCGATATGAAACAAGCTGTACAGTTTCATCACACACACTAAGAAGACATTATTTAAATGCAAAGACAGACAGACAACTAACAGTTTCTTTCGACAGTGTATTCAAATAGTTGTTAAGATATGCGACGACATCGACCAATTAAAACCATTCTAAACTGACAAATAACCATTTTATAAAAATAATTCACAGCGATTGTACCTTTGGAATATTTAAATTAAAAAAAAAATTGTATTGCCAACATTTTATTCTATAATATTTAGTATTTTTTGGGAAGAGTAAATAAGTACGTTAATTTTATAAAACTGATATTTACGCACTTCTTCAAAGTTTTTGTCTGCAATAAGTGTCATTTAAGTCAGTGGATTTTTGCGTGCTATAATATATTTCTTGCAAAACAGACCCGAAAAACGTTATATGTAATTTTTTTATATATTATAGTACGGTTATTAACACTACGAGTAATAATTGGTCGATGAACATGTGATCGGACATATTACAAATAATAGAAAAACAAATTTAAAAAATAGAATTTAGGGATTCTAATGACACGCTAAAACAAATTGTCAGTTTGATTACTAAACAATTATCAGCAATTTTTTTTTATATGCAGTGAAAAAAGAAAATAAAAAAAGGAAACAAAAAAAAATCTAATGCGGTATTAATAATATTTTTAAACAACTTGCGCTTCATGAAGTTACTTTGCGGTTTATTTATTTCAGACTGAAGTGAATTTAAACACCTTGGCCTTTTATTTAAAAAAAAAGCTTTCGACAAATATTTTGATGGAACATTATAAATAAGATGTATCACAGAGTTTTATGTATAATTTTGTGTGTAAATTCAAATCAGTGAAGTTCATTTATTGAAAGCGGTAAATAGTTCCAAATAAACTTTAAAAAAAATTCCGTTATAAATGTCGTGTTTAAAAAAAAACTCAAAACTCACTTATCTCCTCAGCAACTTTTTATTCGACGAATGCTCAATGATTTTATGCTCACATTCACTCAAAGGACAAAAAGCTCAGAGGTTGCAATGGTACTTAAAAAAAAGTTTAAAATGCAATGGAACTTAACTGACACATCCTCTGTGCTTTTATTTAAAATTAATTTTTTTTTATAATATCTAACATTTTTGAGGTTTTTTTACTCCTTCACCGATACCTGAGATCATTTTTTTTCTATTTTTCAATAATATTTGTTTTTTTTTTTTAAATTTATCAATTTATATATACTATGCGATTAAGAAATAAGTATCAATTATGGATTATCACTATAAAAAATATATAAACATGTAATCGAAATTAATTTCAAATTATTATTTTTAATCTTTATATATATTTCGTTATTTAAACCCTTCCAGTAGAGTTAGTTGGTCACTAGGAAATAGGATTCCGATAAAACCGCTGCTAGTGATGTGAAAACGTCGACTATTCCACATCACTAACAACGTTATCGGATTATAAATAAAAAAAAAAATAGTTATAAATACAACTATACTTAAACCGAGAAATGTAATTTTTAAAACAAATTTCGGTGGATTTTTTTTTACTTTTTTGTGTTAATAGAATAATAATCATTCACACGGCTATTAATAATAACTAAGCAGGAAAGCAATCTAAACGATCAAGGGCTTATAACATGATATTAGCTTATTATTTTTACATCAACAAGATATACGGCGTCAATGACCTCGAAAGCCGACCATAGTTAATTGATAAATTCAATATATTGACGACAATACTGAAATCATAATAATACTGAAATCATATTTATAAAAATGCATGTTTGTATGTATGTTTCCTAGGGACTCCAAAACGGTTGGAGCGATTTTGGTGAAATTTTCAGACAATGTTCATATCAGCCCAATGAGTGATCCTGTAGTTTGGTACCGATCCGATAAACGCATGGCCGGGTTTGTTATTTCGTAATAAAATCAACAAGTTATGTAACTAAAACCTTACTATTATGATTTTAATGTAATGAAAAAGAGATATATATCAAAATGGCAGAAAATATTTTTAAGCCAATTAAAAAAGTTTACAGGCTTCAATTGCCATTGTATCATTGCTGTATATTTAAAAAAAATCTAAATTAAAAAAAAAAAAGTTCTAATACGGTCAGGTGAACGGTCATTGACTACTACATAAAAATTTGAATAATTGAATAGCCCTTTCACAGTGATGTCGGAAACCCGTGGAATACTTGCGTCAAACACCAATACTGTAAATTAACCCATTTTTTTTTAATCCTTGCAAGCCAGTCCTCAGCTAGGCCTATTAGCATATCAGATTACTACTAATTTAAGTGAACGCTCTCCCGCGTCTTATTTTGCCTCTATTATTTTTTTTTATTCTGCAAGGCTCGCGTTTAAATATTTTCTTTACCCAAAGGACGTGTATCCAATAGACAAAAAATATTCCGTAAATAAAATTCATTAAAAATCTAAGTTAAAAAATTACGTCACCATTATATTAAAATACAAGTATTTGAAAAAAAAACTGAGCATCTATTAAAACTTTTATTTTATTGAATTGTCACTGATAACAAGAGATTTTTTTATAATTTTACATGTTATATTAGGCAGAAAAGAAATACAATAGAGGCAAAATAACTAATAGCAATGACATACAAAATTCGACACTTATGTACTATGATATTATATGGAATTATTTTTTTCATTTTTATTCTCCCTAAATTTACTTTTTCGTGACACGGACAATGTTACTCTTGTATTGTTTCACAAACACATTCGTTCCTTCTGATCAGCGGAACACTTAGCACATAATAAGACAATATCAACTACAGCCTACCTATCGGGTACAGATTTTGTAACTAATTTTTTGGCACTACATCAACATATTATCTATACATATAATAAAATCGAAGTGTCTGTTTGTAATGTCAAAATAACTGATTTTTATTAAATGCATATGAAAGTATTTACGATACTTATAACAAATTTTTACAATTTTTGTCTGTCTGTTGTTTGTTCCAGGTAATCCCCGAAACGACTGGACCGATTTTAACGGGACTTTGACTGGCAGATAACTGATATTATAAAGCGTAACTTAGGCTACTTTTATTTCAGATTCTGTAATGCACGCGAGCGGAGACGCGGGCACGGCTACTATTATTATTATTATTATACCCCTTGAACTGGTTTTTTTTTTTCGTAATGAATATACTGTAGTTAGCCTTAAAAGCCCTGGAGCCAGAGGATTTAACAGCTTCAGCAGGCTTGGCCTAGAGTTGTACAAAAATTCAAAGGGCAAATTATTTTAGAACATATTCTTCTTTCTCAATAATGCTATTTAGATAAAAAAATTAAATAACATACATGCCTTTAGTTAATTTGATTTTACCACTGATCAGACGGATGTCCAAAAATACTAAAATTAATCCTGTTTGTATTTCCTAATTAACTCTTAATTTAATAAAGCTTGGGAGACTTATAAAAAACAATTGGCTGAATGAAAGAGTAACGTTGCCCGTCAATTATTATGCGATAGAAAAAGTTTTAATTAGACCCAAGTTTTTTGTGTATTTTTATTTTACAGGTTTCCTAAATTGCACCTTTATTTCTAAATTCTAAATAGAAATCACCAACAAACCTACATACATATCGTATTGAATTGATAAAAATATTACACGTTTTTTTTTTCTTTCTTTGATGTATTTCTCATTAATAAACATTTTCTCTTAAAAAAAATCTGATTTTATAAAAACAATCGACTCGATTAGTATGTAATCGTATAGTAAACTAGCATTTAACTTCTCTGCTGAACCCCGTTTGTATAGCGGATCACGGTATTTTGACTTGTTCAAAAATGGGATCACAACAAGGAAACAGTCTACCACAGACAACAAAAATTTACTAACAATTTTGTTATGATATGCTTTGTTTAAAATAGTCAAATATAGAACATTTACTTCGCCTATATATTATAATAATAATTAAATTCCAAATGAATACATACATTTATGTCATTAAAATACATTCCGATCATACTGAATTAAAAATATTTTTATTAATTATATTTAATGTTTAAAACATCAAAACACCGATGCGAGTTAGCTGCCTCATACAGATAGTTATTATATATGGCAACACCACGTTAAAAAGATAACAAGACGCTATCATCCTATTTACATTATACTAAGGCACAAAGCCATAGAGCCGTACCATAGACGTTAGACATTCTCGATTCAGCCAACTCATCTTATTTGATATTCTATAGTGTACCATAGATTTAGTATAGTATAGACCAGCAATAGGATGAATAAGGTGAGACCAATAAAGGGAATAAACTATTGAGCCTGTTATTTTGTTTTCGATTTACGTAGGCCGATACAGGCCTATAATACATACGAAAATGGGCTAGTATCCGTATCTCGTTCTAACACAAGCGTATACAATGTTCTTTCTCTTTCGAGTTGCCGATTCATACATACTAAATCTATGACAGTAACGGTGTTCACACGCATAAGATTCGATGTGATGATGATGATGGTGATGATGATGCGTAGGTGATGAATTATCACGTGTTACCGGCTCGCTTCAGTTGTCGCAGTAGACGGGGAGCACGGGGCTACGCGGCCAGTCTGATGTTTCTTCGCTCTCACTGCTTTCGCTGCCGGTTCTGTTTAGACAATATATAATTATACAATACTAATATAATAAAGCTGAAGAGTTTTGTGTTTTTTTGTTTAAACGCGCTAATCTCTGGAACTACCAGTCGGATTCGAAAAATTCTTTTTGTATATGATAGCCAGATTCAAGAAGAATAGTATAGGCTATCTAGCATTAGCAACTAAATCTCTCAGCTAGCCTTAAATATTGATTTTTGTTAAGTAAGTCGAAAGGCATAGCGCGCCCCAACTGATTTATCCGCCTGCGCTGGCGTAATGGTTAGCGATACGTAAATACAATGTTCTACAAAATTATTAATCAGTACATCTAAAAAAGTCCGCGATACCCAATGCCTATCTTTCATACATACGCTACAATATGGTATGTTGTGACAAAGCCTCGCAGCATGACAGCGACGTACGGCGATGAATTGCCGATCTCTCAATGGCCGCCGTTTTTTTTTATTGTTTTTTGACGTGTAGAATTATAACACTTTACGTATAAGAATAAATCGTGATAAACAGCATGTCTACCCATCAATCACAAGCTGAAAATCTGGTAGCCGCGTTTGAAAACCATTTCAGCGTATTCACATACATGTGACGTCACTACGTGTGTAACAAATGGGATATTCGTAAAGAGGTTACGTTTGATTATTTACCTGTTTCTGGTGGGCGTTGCCTCGACTGCGAAGTGTTGCTCCTCGATGGTGGGCAGCAATGACGTCAGACGGTCAGTCGGCCGTAGGACCTTGCAAACAAATACACATATACATCAAGCTCATATTTCACGAATTAATTAAAAGTAAGAAAAAAAACCTGAACTTTTCACGAATTTCATTAATGAAGTTTAAATTGTATTTAATGAAGTTTAAAAAAATAAATGTTTCACGAATTACATAATGTGAATAAAAAAAAAATAATTTCTTTATTGAAATCAAAGAAAGTCAAATAATATAGATTTAAAATATATTTTGTGAATTTGAATATTAAATTAAAACAAAGTAATTAATGAATTTATTTAAAATTTAAGAAATATAAATGTTTCACGAATTTCTTATTGAAGTTTAAACAGAATAAATATTTCACAAATTTATTTAATGAAGTTTAAACAATAAATATATACCTGCATTGAAATTTTAAAAAGTAAATGTTTCACGAATTTAGTTAATGAAGTTTAAGTCCAAGTAATGTAACACACACTCGTATTCTAGGGGTAACAATTTAATCTTCAGGCAGTAAGCTTAAACCAAGGATGGCTCAGCGATTAACGTAGAGGTTCAAATCCTATGAGCCTGAGATTTTACCACAGGAAAACATCTTGATAGAACCGTGGCATTATGGTAGGTTTCTACTGCCCGCCCGGTTAGCTACCACCATCAGGTTGAAACAAGACATTACTTATATGTTAGGATTTGTAATTAGACGAGATTGAGGTCAAGCGTGTCTCTGTACCAAATAAAAAAAAGTGTTATTCTGCTTTGTTTGTGATACCTTGAGGGTACGTTCGGAGAGTCTCCAGACGAGGCGCTGCCGCTGCGGCTGCGCGCTGCGCGCCTCGTACTGCGACTCCACGCGGCGCACGCGCGCCCGCGTCGCTCCCAGCGCCGTGTCCGACATCTGCAAAACGTCAACACATTCTACAAACATCCATATAATATTCTTTGATGCCTGTTGCTACAGTAAAAATGTTAGTACTACGTTTTTTTTTCGAAATTAAAAATGAAACGGATAAACTAATTGTACAATTCGATTAATTTTCGAATCATTGATTTAAGTATTTTAGTCTACTCTAGTTTTAATTACAATAGAATAGAAAGTAACGTTGGAAGTAGCAAGAAAAAGAATATTCACAAAACCATTGTATAAAGGTAGTTATTTAGGACTTTATCCTGCAAAATATTTATATAATGATTATTTGTTTATATATATATATATATATATATTTATAATGATAATTGATAGTCGAATTTTTTTTAAGTTACCTCGTAATTGCACGACATAACAATTTACGTTCTAAGGCACAACTTCTTATGATGAACATAGTATGGAAACATTCATTTTAAGTTACGACAAAAACTCCCTAGACAGTTTTAACAAGGAAACCGTCATCTTGTTGGAGCTATGTTTGAATAAAACAATAATTGGAAAATATTATATTCACTTGACGCTGGCAATACTGTGGATGAACACACTTGTTATTTTAAAAATATAGAGTAAGTGAACTGGGAGTGCAACTCACATGACAGTGAATCTGTAGTTGTCGTGCGAAATCATACAGATAATAAACGCTTTCAGGAATGCTCATGCCCTTCTCCGACCACTCAAGCAGTTGTTTTTCTGTAAATATAAATAAAATCATATATAAATTTTGATACATATATAGTATATGTGGGCGCATCTGTTAAGCGCCATCAATTTATATAAGGAGGATCAGTTAAGCGCCATCTATTGATATAAAGTAGTACTGTAGCAATTCAAAATGATAAATAGACAATGTATGTATTAATTACATAATAAATTATCGTAAAATGTTTTAAGTCATATTATAATTTTGTATGACTAATATTTAATTATTTCTGAGTAATTTCTTTTAAACAGTTTTATGACTGTCCGTTATAATAATTAATCAATTATTAAATTATTTTGGTTTATTATAAATTTGTAGTAAATCATATTACATTGTTATACATTAATTGTATAAATAATAAAAGCGAGAAGAGTTTATTATTTGCATTAATAAAATGTTTCATGTAAATAGATAGTGCCATTAGTAGTGTTTCATTTAAAAATAGGAAGCTGGTATTTAGTCTCTCTACGGAGGTAATATGGTAATATTATCCAGCGTATTGATACAGAGAGTAGTCTTGTTTACAACTTGCGTGTTGCTGTAACTCTATTGAATGAATATATGTAGATATTGTTTGTAAGATTTCTTTTACAATTATTCCCAGTCTATAGCGCCGATATATACCAGCTATGCCCATAGCTCCGGTCGCGTGGAATACAGCCGCGCGTGTAGTGCTGCCTCAAAAATGCTTATTTGTGAGTGAAACTTACAAGATAGACAGACATATACCTATCACAGACTTTTATGATATATCTTTTATGATTTACTCAGCGTAAATCCTAAAAGCTTATTTTTTCCGAATTGATCCAACATTATCATCACTTCTAATTTCGTATATTACTTAATCTAACAAAATATATCATATAACCAGGCCAGATGACATAGCTATGAATTAAATTAAAAAAAAAACTATGTTAATCGGATAAGTGGTTTTTGGGTGCAAAAGAGCATAAACGGATAGACATACAGAGAGAGACGTTGAGCTTTATAATATGTATAGAAGCTAGTATCTGTAATTAAGTAAAAAGTGACAGTAATAATTAAAATAATATTAGTAAAGAGGGGGCAGTTACCGAGCTTGTGGAAGAGCAAGACGAGGGCGAGCTCGCTGGCGCGTGCGTTCGCGCAGCCCGAGTCGCACGCCACTATCTCCAGCAGGTTCTCGAGCTCGCTCTCCTGTACATCACAATACAACATTACTCACTGACCTCGTGTCAATATTTACGACATCACGGACTGTAAATAAACCTTAACAGCTGTTAGTTAAACAGTTAATAAGATGGCATTACTGTTTTTTTTTTTAAATATTAATATAACGAAAACATTAACTATTTCATCAATAGTGAGGAACATAAGCTTTGAAATGAATTTTAATAATACATTTAGATGAAGAATTAATTAAATTAATTAATAAAAAAAAATGTTACACCACAGAGACATTTTCGAACTGACTATACTATTAGCTTTAAGGGCCCTGAAGCCTCGGAAGGCTTTTATAGCTTCACCCGGGCTTGGGGGCGAGTGCCCCTTACATATAAGCCACGATTTGACGAAATCCCCATCCGTATAAAATTCGACCTAACTAACTGTACCTTTCTACCTACTGGGAGGAGGAAAGAAACATGTATATATGTATTTAATTTGGTCTAAATCTACCTAGAAAATAAAAGTGTGTGTCCGGTCCTAAGCGCGCCTGAAATTTACTTCTTAGGAACCGTCTGAGAATTTAGAATATATACAATTGGCAAGAAGAGTAAATAAAGGCATCTCTTACGATATAGAATGAATGTAACCGCGCGACGTACCCGCTCATTTCAACGGTCGATTCGCGTCTTACGCAGCAAACGAAAAAGAGTTGAATAAATCTCAACCTTATTTGAATACGCCTAAGGTAAAAAAATGTTTGCGTGGTGTTGCATTATCAATTTAATTCCTCATATTTTTTTCATACCCTGAACCTTATATCGTTTCTAACTCAAAAAAAAGGTCCGTTACAGAACCTATGTACGGAAGTGGTGTGCATGTGTGAAGTGCAGTGTCATGTGTGTGTGTGTGGATAGCTAGTGAATGCAGTGTGAGTGTATCGCGCGAGCGGCTGCTGGCTCAAGGGCTCCATGCCGGAGGAACAGACCCAGGGTCGAGTTGCCGCTGGTGTGAGTGTACCTGAGAGAGGAGTCCCGGTGCGGCGTGCTGGTGCAGCAGCGCCCTCAGCAGCCGCAGCCACTGGAGCGGCGTGACGCTGTGCGCGCCGCGCGCCAGCCCGAGCTTGTCGACCACGATACGCGACATACGGGACACGTCGCCGGCGGTGCACGCCGATTGGGATATCGAAACTGCGCACACGAATGTTATCTTATGTTAATACATTTATCTTCCATCTGTTTGGATATGTACTATTTAAATAAGCCAGAACAGTTATAGCATAAGTAGGTACAGCATAATGTCGCAGGACAGCCGTCATTTTGGAACCAATACGATTCCCTCTGCTTCTTAGGCATCTCTTCCAATAAATAAGATCATTTTGTGGAAACTACAAAAAATTTTAGCCTTAGGCCTTTTAGGAAAAAGAACAAAAGACGAGTAGTACGGCAGAGCACGCGAATGTGGTAAATATCACGGTCACACGACCCATTTCATTCAACAACTAGTGTATTAATTTCAAAATTTGTTAATTTCTGAGAATTTGGTTTAAATTTATTTAAATAAGCTATTCTTAATAATGATTAATGCCTAGTTTATGTTTTTTAAGAAACTTCAATGGTCAGGGTACAATTTAATGGTAAAAATGTGCCCTTATTTACATATTTTGTTCCTTTTCTTACAATAAAAGACCGATGGAATTCAGTCATTTGTGGTCGCATCGTACGAGAATGTAAAATAATGTAAAAATTTGTAGTATCTAACAAACATATCTTAGGGAATACATAAGATATACTTTGTTGGTCTGTATATCTATATATTAATACGTGAACCAAAAACTTTGTACACCTTTTTACGAAATTAGCGCAGACGGAGGAGAATGAAATTTCCTATACTTATAGTTTATATAGAGAAGGAGTGCAGAATGCTAATATTTATTTAAAATCATGCATTAAAATACATAAAATCAATTTAAAAAACATAACACACATTACCATGTATTTGACATATACACGCATATACACTCTTGTATATCTAGATAGTTATTTATAAAATAAACTATCAATGATATTTAATTATTCCTAACAAATAAGGTTACAATAAGATACCACATTGATACACTGACACACAAATAAAGTAGTGTGTGTAGTACAGAGAAAAGCTTTCAGTATACATTTTAAGAGGGGAGCGCCGAGTCGGAAATAGCCGATTGGCACGTAGCGACGTCCCACCAGAACGCTTTTACTCCCGACCGAACACGAAAATCACAAAACCTGGACCCGATAAGCAGTGCTGTGATGGAGTTATCAACTAAGGTAAGGGTAAAACGTCTACCCTTTTCATAAACAGTTATACATATATTTTCATTCGCAAATACTCACCGAGCTCTTCAACGGAGACGTTCCGCTTGGTGTTGGTCCTCGACGCGTACTCCTCGATGGCTATGTTCATGCACGAGACAGTGATGCACGGAACGTGGCACGGGCGCACCTTCATCTTCGTAAGGAACCTGGATGATGAAGAGAATAGTTGTGTTATCTCTATATATTGTTATACCCGTAGGTAGTGAAATGCCAATATATTTCACGTAAGTAATTTATTCGTACTCCAAAATACAATTTTATACAAAAATTCAAATTGCTCTTCGAATGTACTTGCAGTATCACCCTCTATGATCCTCTTGTAGATGTCTTCAACTTGCTAAGATCCTGACATACATCGAAAGATGTACAGATGTACATGTAAAGAGGGTGGACGTGGCGGGTAATTATGGAGATATTTATGTTTTATTTTATATACATACATAAATCATGCCTCTTTCCCAACGGGGTAGGCAGAGTCCACGTCCTTCAACTAGCTACGGTCCTGACATACATCTTTCGCTTCTTCAACATCCATCAATCCTTTCATGCATGCTCATCGATTTAGAGTACTCTTGACCTGACCTTTCTTCAGAACGTTCCCGATTTGATCGTGGAACGTTTGTCTAGGCCTTCCTCTTCCAACGTTCCCAATTACACTCATCTTATAAATCTGTCTAGTCAATCTTCTTTCATTCGGCCTCTCTACATGCCCAAACCATCTAAGCATCACTTTCTCGATCCGTGTTCACAATATCTTCTTTATTATTATACATACAGATATATATGAGTTACCTGTCGAAGAGATTGATGGCATCGATGAGTACATCAGCTGGTAAATCGAACCACACTTTAAGGCATCGCAGTACATGCGCTGCACCGTCGCGAGCGCCCGTCGTCACTTCACCATTCTGCAATGTAACATAATCGATCTAATTCCTATGAAAAATTAAAATAGGAATCTAACTAGTCTTAATTTGAAAAATCATTACATGCGCATACAAAATTTCATATCTGTGCTGCTGACCGTTGAGAAGTACCCTCCTCGAAAGCCAACCCTGGACGTAGCAACCAGGCTATGGTGCAATTTACAACAGGCAATCAAAATTCAATGTGTATAATATAATTTCTTATTTAAACTGTTGACAGTTAGGAAGTTGCTTCGACTGGAGCCAATCCTGAGTGTAGAGTCACGTCACGCTTACCATAACAATCCATTGTCATTAGAAATAAATCAACGTGTAAAAATTCAACTCTGTAGGGTCAAAGGAAGTGAATCAAATTTAACTTGCAAGACTTGATTACAGACGGACGTCGGGACAGGTGAAACTAAATAATAACTTGTAATTAAACAAAATCATTGAAAAGCCTTTAGTACACCTCCGCCGCGAATTAAATAAGGTGAAACCGCTACATATTCCGCTAAGCGAAACATCACTACACTACGTCGCGAATCGAGTAGCGGCACATCACGCGAGCGCAGTTGTGTATATTAGCTTACATAAAAATCGTTTTTAGACATATTTTAGAATGAGCGGGCAAAGAAATGCTAGGTTTCTGACTTCTTGAATGAGGTTTCGAATTAATATTATTTTCTCTTTGAATGTTGGATTAAACACACATTGACGGTCTTGACATCGATATTAGGTTCAGTATAATAACATCGATAGGTACATCGATGTGTCCATGTTTGTGTGTGGAATAACTTTGTCAAAACAGTTCCATTTTAAATTTCAAGGTCATTCCATATGTATGTACGTTGCTTTTTTTATAAGTAGCTCGGTACTTTGATTATGCTGTCCCTGATGGTAAGCACAGTACAATCCAAATACAACGGCGACCACTGAGAGATTGAAATCCATCGGCGGCCACGGCTGTCATGCCGGCCTGCATAAATATCTCTTCACGTTTCGCTTGAAGGACCCGATGTCATAAGAAGGAGAGAACACATTGGCCGGGAAATGGTTCCACAATTTCACGGTACGACAAAGATATGACATAGAGAACTTTTTAGTTTGTGCCGAGATGGAGGTGGGACATAAAACTGGGACTCCGAAACCCAGCGCATATGGTTCTGTTGCGGAAAGGAGAGGAGGGAATTAGATTGAACAGCTCTTCAGAACAGTCACCATGATGCAGACGGTAGAACACACTCAGCGAGGCGATGTAAATCCTCTTATATTATTGTGATGATGGTAGTCTATGCTATGCGTCACAGTTACACACTTCAACGCGGGTAAAAAAGTATACAAGCTCCCACTTTTTTATTTAAAGATTAGATTGAGGTCGACAAATTTTTGAATGTAAAACATGACAAAATGCAACTTTCAATTAATGTTTACAATAAATAAAGTCTGTGCATAACACAATTCAATTTTTAGTATTCCGTTTCTGTGCTTATAGCACTTATATGTGATATCAGAAATCATTTACAAAACAGCGACCTTGCTAATATGTTAATGTGAGTTCGTTGCTAAACAGATAGCCATATATACTTACGACATCTACTATAGTAGTTAGATAGGCAAATTACCACCATATCCTTTTTTAGAAGTCGATCCTTAAGAATGGATTTTCATATACAGTCCGCGGTACGTAAATTATATGGGGAGAAAATTCGAGTATTAAGAAAAAGAGGAATCGCATGTATTATGCATAAACTCAACTTTTTTTTATTCAAGTATAGCGTTAATCTCGCCCACCTAATGTTAAGTGATGATAAGGCCCAAGATGGTGATAACACGCTTAGCCTAGTTAAGGAAAAGTGCTCTACTAACAACAGATTTACAATTTAAAGATGGTAGCTAGCCAGCCGGACTTTAGAAAATGCTCTATCCCAAAGCATTGCCAAAAGCCCAGGCTGATTGTAGAAATTCGAACTCATGTCGACCGACAACGTGTGTATCGCGTTCAGCTATCAGCCGACGTATAAACCGGTCACAGTAAACTCCTTTTGGGTTGTAGTATTTCGGAATCAGTCAAGGTATATCCAGCTACAGTGAGGCGATGGATTGAATGAATCTCACCTCAGATTCAGCAGGCAAGCGCAGTTTAGGTTGGAACTTGTGCTCCATAAGCAGGTACTCGTTGAGCGTAGCGTAGAGATGCGCCGCGTCCGTGTCAGCAACGTCGGGCGTCCGCGACGTCGACGCAGCCGGCGACGGACATCCGTCAGCATCCGGGTGCCTCGCGCCCGCTCTCAACATTATCGGGCTTGTAGCGCGAGCAGAGGGTGAATCGGCACCTTTAAACCACACACCGATTTTATAAAATGTCTTACGTTATTGGTAGATGTTTTAAACAAACGAAAAAAAAACGAATATTCAAATAACTACATACTTATTTGAAAAACAAAATATCAATGTTATTTAATTACTTTATTTTTATCAAATGGTTTATCTATACGTATAATAAAACTGAATTGTCTGCTTCTAATGTCAAAATAATAGCTTTTTACTAAATGCATATATATGTAGGGGAGATAGGGGAGGGTTGGGCAGTCGGGAGACATGGGCACCCCCTGTTATTCAAAATTAAAATATATCTTTTTTTATTTCGCTATTTTGGTGGTATAGTTCATCCACTGGCAACACTGTTCATCTATCAGACGTCGGTCAATGTAAATATTTTATTGTGCTTTCAAAGTAAATAAACGAAGAATAAGCAAAAGGTATGTTTCTTTTAATATATTTTTTCCCAATGTATATTTGCTAACGTATAAATTAGTCTGTAAGTAACGCTAAAATTTCTTAACAAAAATTTTTACGGGAACTTTAAGTTGTACTAATATGCAGAGGGAGCACTGATCACTTGTTTTGAAGGAGGTTTGGGCATGCCCAATGCTTTCAACTATATTTAATGTGTAAAATAATACAGTTTATCTATATTTTACCTAATTTTATTAAAATGTTTAAATTATTTTTATTACAGAAAGATGCCGTTTAAGTTTAAAAAAAAGGGTATACGACGAGAAATTGCAAAAGATATAATTTTACATGCTATAGAAGAAGTGTCAAATCTAAAACAAGGCTATGTTAACGATTCTTCGTTGAAATTTGTATCTTCACAAATTTTCACCTCAGAAGAAGAAAAATTTGCGAAGTAGGTACATGACGGATTCTTCTAAACTTCATTATGGATTGACAAAGCTGCAAGCTCGAAAATTGGCCTATGACTATGCTTTAGCAATAAAAAAACTAACGTGCCAGATAATTGGATCCATAACAAAGTTGCACCTAAAGACTGGATAAGAGGATTTCTTAATAGGCAAACTCAATTGTCAAAAAGAACACCAGAAGCTACAAGCTTATCACGCACAACAAGTTTCAATAAAACAAATGTTAGGGACTTTTTTGAAAATCTAAGAACAGTCTTCGGCCGGTATCAGTTAGGACCTGAATATTGAGGACTGAATATATGTATATATTTTTTATGTTTAGTTTATTTTATGAAAATTGAGTATTTTTATGCCATGCCTCCCACAGGGAGTGCCTGAGCCTCCCTACCGTGGGGAGCTTTGGGCACAATTGACATGTTTCTGAAATTTTGTTATTACTTTGAGACTGATTATGATTTGTAGATTGTTCTTTATAAAACATTTAGCCAAATGTATGGTGCAATTTACCTTAGCAATAAATGTTGATTATATTGATAATTTGATTTTTAATAATTAATTATGTGAAAAAGTGCCCATCCCTCCCCTAAGGATACACGCTACCTATAACAAAAAAACAATTTTAATTTTTTTTGCCTCTCTGTCTATTTGTTCCGGGTAATCTCCGAAACGGTTGGATCGATTTTGACAAGACGTTCACTGGCAGATAGCTGATGTTATATAGCATAACTTAAGCTACTTTAATTTTTAAAAAAGATTTAGGGTATCGCGCAATAAAAATAATTCCGAAAATAAGCACAATTCGTGCGTGTTCCCGGTCGACGGCATTCTGTAGTCCACGCGAGTGCAGCCGTGAGCACTGCTAGTAAAAGAAATATACTCTAATGATATTCACGAATAACATATAAGGTTAGCGTAAGAAATCACGCTGATACACTAACACACACGTAATGTACTTAGTGTGAGTAGTAGCGAGAAGCGTTCAGCATAAATGTTGCGAAGGGAGTGGCCGAGTCGAAAATAGCCGAACAGACGCGACGCTGCCCGAATGGAACATAGCGAGGTCCCATCAGAACATTTTTACTCCTGTCCAAACGCGACTTTGTATGTTTCACATCAACAAAACATAAAACCAGCTAGGGTTTAGACATGATCTCACTTCTAAATACGAGCAACAACTGATAGATTATGGTGAAGTTTTTAGGCAGGTATTAATGAGGACGAATTAATAACCCGTACCCACAATATACCAATACTTTAATTATTAAGGAGAGCAATTAGACGACTCAAACATTTATATAATAATAATGTTATAAGGGTAAAATTAACAACATAGAATAACAGCAAACAAAGCACACATTGACCTCCAAAAGCACTTTATAAGGATACAGTGAAGGTCGTCCATCATTAACATTCTATATGTGAATACCGTACAGGAAAATAGGTCAATTTGCTTATGTATAGACAAAACCGTTTTTGTCTTTTATGTACTAAAACGAATAACATGACAGTACCAAAAAAAGCTTTAAAAAAGTGAAAGTGAATCTTCTTTGGATTCGATAAGAGTAAAATTTTAAGAACGAATTTTACGTTTTTTTTCTTTTCGAACTTTTAGCCATAAGGGCCCTGAAGCCTAAAAAGGCTTTTACAGCTTTGCCCGAGCTTGGGGGCGAGCGCTCAAGGCACTCAGCCATGAAAGCAATGCAACAAGTTCCGAGGGAGCCAAAGTGGCCTAACCTCGGTTCGGACTATTGCAGCAAGCAAGTAAGTCGCGATCTAGCTAATTCCCTATCCGTAATTCAATCTAATTAACTATACATTTATACCTGTCACTCCCCTCTGGCAGGAGGGTTGAATGTAATAAAATAATTTGCCCCCGTGCGGCGTTCTCGCTCTTTTGAATGGTCGATTCGTGTCTGGCGGCTTTCGCATACTTATAGATCTTAATTAAAACAAAAAAAAAACACCAACTGCATATATATATATATATATATATATATATATATATATATATATATCTAAGGATCGCCCACAATAAGCAATTTTGTCTTCCGTCTTTTGAGCGGAGGCAGCACAATTCACGGATGCGCTCGACCGACGGCAGTAGACTATCTACGCGAGCGAAACCGCGGGCACAGCTAGTATACTATAAGTCAAGATAGATAAGCGCGATAAATTAATGCAAGTAATCGCACGAATTTGAAAGATGACCAAAGTAACAAGGTACAAGATAAGATGTGTTATTAATGAATAAATAATTGTTTATATATTACCGAGTTATTCTACAGCGAGTATTTTTGATCGACAAAGAAGTTTCACTTCAGTCACGTGTACAGAATCATTACAATTAAACAGTACATACCTATGCGTGCGCAGGAGCAAGCAGCGGCTAAGTGTCGTTGTGTATGCCCGCACCGATTCCCCCACGGCTCGACGACCCGACGGTTTGAGGACCGGGCGCGAAGGCCCTAGTACCTGACCACAAGAGAGCGCTTTTGTACAACGTACTGCAGCCTATACTAAGGCCGCTGAACGCTGATTCCAGGATAATATAATAGGAAAATGTGTTTGATAATAGAACAATATCGTCCAAGTATAGAAGAGAGGACTCAAAGGTTTTTGGGAAGGACTTAAAATTAAATAAACTGATTATATATTTAGTGTTATTTAAACAAAAAATATAATAAGTATGTATAATACTGACAGGAATATAAAAATTTGAATTATGCTAATCGATAGAGATGGAGTATTTGGTGAAAAGCCGAGATTATGGTACAGGAGAGAGGATTATCAAAGGAGATTCCGTTTGTAGGTTACCGGGTGCAATGTCTTGTTGAAAAACAATTGCCCAGCTGCCTCAGCGCCTCTTGACGACTCGTCAGATACTTACAGCAGTGGTTGAGCACTGCTATAGGCCAGGTACTCTGAACTCGCAAAAGCAAGGCACAGAGACTGAAAATTCTATAGATTTCAATTAACCTTTAGCCTCGGTCTATAGCCCCTTGACCCTTTAGTATACACCGGGAACGAGTCCCTTGATACTATTTTTATATTAACCAATCGAAGGTCCTTCGCTAAATGCGATTAGGGTCTCTTGACAGGGACAAACACAAACGATCATATAAATAATTACCTGTAAAATTGTTACGTTAAATACCACAAAATGATGATAAACCAATCATATGTTAATATATGAAACATGTCAACCAGTGTCAGTGTCATACAAACATTATACTAAATATTATGTCATATTTATATTTGCAAATTATCGTCACGCTATTTGAGGATATTCTATACTTATGTATATAATAATGCTGAATAGATTTTTTGTTTGTTTGTGAGTTTAAACACGCTAACTCTGGAACTACAAGTCGGATTCGAAAAAATATTTTTGTATATACTCGTAATAGCCAGATTCACGAGGAATAGTATAGGCTATCTAGTATTAGGATACACCTCTCAGCTAGTCTTAAATATTGATTATTGTTAAGTCGGAATAAACGGCGCATCCTATTGCTTTATCCGCGTGCGCTGACGTAATGGTTAGTGATACGTAAATACAATGTTCTACAAAAATATTTATCCTTGGTACAATTAAAAAAAACACGATACCATATGTGTATCTCTTTCTTATACATAAGCCACAAAAAGGTACTTTTTGTGAAGCATAAATAACCATGGCTGCCCGGTAAAAATACTGTCTATATTTAGGTATTATAAATCATCAATCAGCGATTTCTTTTAAATTATAAGCGGGTGAAACCGTGGGACACAGCTAATATAAATATATATTTATGGTTCACAATTTACGCTTATACTTTGCTTCTCTTTTGTATTTCGTTTATCATACAGCTAGCTTATATAACGTTTAATGGGCGAGTATGCGACAGTGAAAGTATTTACATAAGACGTAATAATAGTTTTAGATTTTAAAATGTCTTATTTAAAATTGTATTACTTTTTAAATGTAATACTTAGGTAAAATAAGAAAACTACAACCGCATTCTTGTCAAATGATTCGTAACTTCACTGTTTATTATTTAAGTAACTCTTTTGTTTTTCCCTGGATATATAACACCATGTTTCAAACTGTGTCAAAATTCAACATGTCTAGACCATCCACTATTTACTAAAATAGCTTTGATATTAAAGTGCGCTAAGAATTTTCCTTAAAAAAATACATAACACATATATATGCTAATAAGAATTTAAAAAATCTATACGTCTATCTGTACTAAAACTCAATGTCTAGAGAGACAGAGGTCTGTCTGTCCGTTTATGTTCTTTTCACGCGAAAACCACTTATCCGATTTACATGTTCTTTTTTATAATTCATAGTTATGTTATCTGGCCAAGTTATAGTGTATATTTTATCAGATGAAGTAACACATAGACTCATTTGAAGCGCCGTAATGGCTTACGCTGGGTAAACCATAAGAAATATTATTAAATGAATGTGCTACATATATATCACAGTAGATCTTAAAAAGTCCTACAAAAAAGTTAGCGATAGCATACGTCTATCTTCTAAGGATCACCCACCACAATACGCATTTTTAGGGAAGCACAATTCGCGCGTGAGCTCGACTGAAAGCATTCTGTAGTCCACGCAAGCGGAGCCGCGGGCACAGCTAGTATTATTTATATAAAGTAAAGTTTTGTAATATTTTATATTTCAAAAAAATAATAATAACGAAACGTTTCTTACTCTAAGTTCATGTTTATTACTATATAACAAAACATTATCAACAGAAACAATATAATTTCCTATAAAAATAATCTATTCTATTAATAAAATAGGTAAAAAGCAGAAATAGTTATTTTATTAAAAAGTATCCCACAATGCTTTTAAATAATGTATTATATGAAAACATTAATGTAATTCGTAATTAAAAAAATGTTATAATATGAAAAAATGACGGTACTCTGAGCCTGGATAGTAAGCAGATCCAAACAAACTGCTCTCGGCTCCTGGATATACACCAGCTTTTTTTTATAGTTATAGGTTTTTGGCGTAGAGGCCACCATCTCACCTGATGTTAAGTGACGATGTGGCCTAAGATGATAACACGCTAAACCTAGTGGAAGACAGGCTCTCAAGTGCAGCTGCCGGAACACATCTCTTGATGCTTGGCGACAGATTTTCAACTTGGTGGTAGCTAGCCAGGCGGACATTAGAAAATGCCCTACCACCATGCTATGGTTTCCTCACGACGTTTCCCTTCACCGAAAGCTCAGGCTCACTGCAGGGATTCGAACTCATGTCAATCGACGCAAAGTCGTACATGCTACCACTGAGCCATCATTGGTTCCGAAACACGGTACTATGACGACTGTTAACCTAGTGTATGGTGGTCGCCATCCAGTAACACACAATTCCTATGTCTAACAACAACCCAGCAAATAATATTCTAAGGTGATATCAATGTCTAGACCATATTTTCCATTCAAATCTATACATATAATAAAATTAAAGGTGTCTGTTTGTAATGTCAAATAACAGATTTTTACTAAATATATATGAAAGTATACACGATAACATTAACAAAAATCCATTTAAAAAAACGTTGTCTTTCTGTCTGTTTGTTCCGGGTAATCTCCGAAACGGTTGGACCGATTTCGACGGGACTTTTACTGGCAGATAGCTGATGTTATAGGGCATAACTCAGGCTACTTTGACTTCAGAAAAACAATTAAGGTTCCGCACAAAACATTAAAAAAAAACCTTTTTTAGTAGTCCACGCGAGAGGAGCCGACACAGCTAGTAAATTATTAAAAAAAAAACATTTTCACGTGTATGTTTCAAGATAAGAACCGTATTGGTAGATTGGGGTTAAAACCCTCGAATAAACAGTTAGGTGAAACAGCCGGGCTAACTCGGTTATGAAGCGACGAACATATGTTGGAGACAGGGCGACAGTACAATGACCTTAACACAAACAAACATCTGCCCGTGTTTCGACTGACCGTTAACGAAAGAAACACCTTTATACAACTTTAATATAAAAATCGACAACATTTTTTTAAAACGAAAAACTATTAGCATTCATTTACTATTATAAAATTCAAGAGATTGTTTTGTTTTTTGTTTGAACGCGCAAATCTCTGAAAATAACGATTTGAAAAAAAAAAACCTTTTATAGCCCTTTATCGAGGAAGGTTATATATGGGCTATATAACTTCACGCTAGTGCCCTAAGGAGTAGAGCAGTAAGCATGTTACGTCAAGCAAGCTCTACGCAAGTGAGAACAACAATAGGCTACACGGTAAAACCATGGAGCACAGCTAGTGCCCGAATAATTTAAATGTACAACTATGATTGTTATCCTTGACCTACAAGGATACTGAAAATATTTTTTATGTTTCAAGTAAAGATCACTTATAACATAAAAACAATATGCACTTGAGGTCTCTATAAGTATATATATAAAATATGTATTTTATATTTACGTAAGTATACATATATGTATTATATTATTGCATGTAAAACTTAAATTTATTTGATTCTGCGTACTCACGGCATAAAAAACATAATACAAAAAAAAAATGTATCTTGGTTTTGGTCAAATATCACGGCACAAAGCTGATAAGCTTCATCGGGCAGTTAGGCATATCGGTTCCTGTAGCCTATCGTTAGTCGCACTTCCCGTATTTACCTGCCGCTTGCCATGGTTACTGCTCCGCTCCTTAAGATCCTAGCGTGAAGTCATATAACCTATAACTTCCCTTAATGAATACGCTATAACTGCAAAAAAGAAACCAAATCCGATTGCTTGGTTGTTCCAGATATCAATCAACGCGTTCAAACCAACAACAAACCAATCTCGTGAGCTTTATAAAATTTTGTATAGATAATATACACAGAGAGCATTTTAAGTTTTCACGTTCATCGTACCCAATTAAAAAAAAAAATGCATAAAACAATGGATACACATTCCCACGAATACAATAAGCGTTTTCACAACGGAGTAAAACATATCGAAGCGCGGTAACAATGCATCATTTGCTACTATATAAAATAAAAACGATATACTTTTAACAGGAAGATTTTTAATTGCAATTAAAAAATTCCATTCCCGCTGTTTCTGCGGCGTATTAGAAGTTTTGCCCGCACACGCTGGTATTGCTCAGAAGCAATGAGTACATTACACTCCAGGTGAAATTCGACAAGTAACTTATGTCAAAAAAAAAAACATATAGTGTTGAAAGAGTTTGTTTTTTAAACTAGCAGATCCTTGCGAATAATTCGCACATTATTTATACCTATACATATTATAAAACTCAACGTCTCTTATCTGTCTGTCCGTTTATGTTCTTTTCACGCGAAATCAACTAATAGATTTATGTTTTTTTTTATAATCTATGTTAAATTTGTTATCTGGCCAGGTTATAGGGTATATTTTATTGGATAAAGTAGCATATAGACTCTTTTGAGTCGCCTCCTTAAAGGCTCATGCTGAGTAAACCATAAAAGATATTATCAAATTAAAGTGATACCTACATAATTGTAGATCTAAAAAGGCCTACATAAAAGTCAAGCTATGTCTATCTTCGAAGGATCAACCACAATGAGTATTTTGGCCTTATAAAATAACCAGCAGGCGAACGTCGTGGCCGTTTTTTTTCGAACTGTTTATATTGTTAGTCATAAGGGCCCTGAAACCTCAGACGGCTTTTACAGCTTCACCCGGGCTTGGGGTCGAGCGCTTAAGGCACTCAGCAACACGCCATGGCTGGGAACGAGGGCAGCAATATCCACGTGAGCGGAGTCATGGGTACAGCTAGTAGAATATAAAAATCTAACAGTCGTCATGTTAGTTAAACAGATTGTTAATAGATGGCGCCTTGAATATATTTCAATAATCAGCAGATTGCATGAAAAAGATTTTTAATATTTTTGCTAAACGACAACATTATTTCATGTTATTCCATGTTTCGTTATAATTGGAGAACCACAAGCTATGACGTTGTAATAATTAATTTTGATATTAACTGTGTTATGACGTTGCCAGGTTTTTATTACATGCGTCCATAGACTACGGTAGCCGCCGCGGACTCTATGCTTGTTTGACACCTTTGTTGTATAAAAAAATAATCTAACAACCGTTATGATATTTAAGCATATTGTTAATAGATTAAAGAAGTTAAGAGAAATAAATGCTTGAACATTCTTTTTAATGTATAGTAGGACATGACAGTCGTGTCTGAATGGATCGACCACCATATACCAGGTGTAAACACTCACCATAGTGTAACGCCTGTGTATAATTCAGTAAACAAGCGAGGTAGTAGGGTATCTATACCCTTGAAAACAAAACTCACTAACTTGACGGATATAGGTTTTAAAACCCAGTCACTTAAAAACATCCAAGTGTATTAAAAGCACATTGACATGTTTACAAAAATATTGAAACATTATAAAATGAGAAGCTGCCAGAAATTCTTGGCGGCGCTCGCAAGGATCTAACCGTAGGGTTGTCAATACTGAATTATATATATTATTTAAATAGAACTAAGGTGGCAAACAACCGTACGGCCCGCCTGAGGATATCGGTTACTGTATCCTATGGACGTTTGTAATACCAGAGGTATCACTACCGCGGTGTCTAAATCGAACACCCCTACCCTAAGGAGCTGTGGAAACCGCAGGAACACAACACAAGGTTGTTTGGCTGCAATCTTCTGTAGTATGGAAAAATTGATAAATTTCCAAAAAGAATATTGTAGTCTAAACTCAACAATTTATGTTTTTTTTTCACTTAAGCTTAAGGTTTTTTTAATTACTATAGTTCTATTGAACCATACTTTGACAAGATAAAAAATACACAAGTACTACTATAAAATTCTGTTGTAACCCGTTTTACAAGGTCATGGAAAAATTCAGTTATTTTATTTAAAAAAGGTCTGTTTGGAATAGGTCTGTGAGACCTGATAATTAAAATATATATCATGCAGCGTAATTATTCTTGTCCGCATTTAATTAATACACTATATGACAACCCTAAGGGCCTATATTATCATGTGTGCTTTATATAAACTATTACCCGCTATATTGCGTAATATTTTTTCTCGTAATCTATACTATTAATAATTCTGAATATTTTGTTTGTTTGTTTATTTATTTAAACTCGCTAATCTCTATAACTATCAGTATGATTAAAAAAAAACGTTTGTATATGGTAGCCTGATTCACGAGGAATAGTATAAGCTATATAACTTTACGCTATACACCTAAGGAGCGGAGCAGTAACTATGAACATCAAGCAATCTGGCAAGCAGTAGGCAAGTACGGGTAGTGGAACAAGGGTAGAGCTTCACGGGGCGCATTGTCGGCGACACCGTGGAGAGTTTGACGAGTAAATTTAACACGAGTGGAACCGTGGGGCACTACTATTACGTACATATACTTTATATTTTATAACACTTGAAATAATAACTACGAGGTGTTTTGAACCTCCATTTTTGTATTTAACTGTAGACTGTATTAACAGTAATCGAACAAAACAGCTTATAAGTTGCAATTCAGAAGCAATGATATTGCATTTTTTTTAATTCGAACTGACTAACCCTGTTGTTCTGAAAGGCCTTAACAAAAACAATGGGAGTACGATTAAAACTAAACAAACGTATCCTATAGCTACACAAACACTGTACGACTGTACAAGATATCTGGGGCCCGAGTCTGCTATTTAACATTTAAGAACATACCATTGTCATTACGAGTATATCGACATTCTACTGCATATTATATCGAAATGGTAACAAATTTGGTATTCTGCTAAAACTTCATTCATTACTGTTTCGATAGAATCTTTATAGTATGTCAGTGGGAAGGTGGATTCTCAGCGTTGTTAGTGCTATTTTTCTGCTAAATCTGTCAGCATCGTCGCCATTTTGACAGTAGCCATCTTGACTATCACCATTTCGACTGTCGCTAATTCGACTGTCTCCATATCGACTATCACGATATCGATTGTCATCACTGCAAATGATCGACATTTTATAGATTCGATGAGGTTGATGACGAAATTTTATACTATTATGATATTATTTTTATGAAACGTATAGCAATCGTGCTAGAAAAGCTGTTGTTGTACAATAGCTACTCAATAGTCAAAACACCATAGAACTACGATTGATAAAGCTGTCAAATATTTAAGAAAATACCATTTTGATTACTATCGAATTGCTGTGGAGATATCATTGAGACGCGATTGTAGTACAGTATCCCGAATGAGTCATTGGTTTTCCGATAGAATGGTAAACAAATAGGAGAATACCAAATGGTGACTAAATGTCTATTGAAATACTATCGACGCACTATTAAAACACTATTAGAGTTTCGTCTCAGCTGACCTCAACACTAATAAGTACTATTTTTTGAAGTTACACTCGTACTTTTTTAAGCGCGTTATTTAAAAGTAAGGAGGGAGTTGTCACGATGCTCTCGCACGTTTTAACAACAAGTTGTTTGCTAAAATTCTTGTAATATGGTGAAAGAAGCCCTGCTAGATGTTTTTATTTAAAATACTGTATCCAGTATCATCAAGACAACAATTTAAAAATCTTGAAATCAATAATGACGAATGCTCTCTGGTTGACCATGTAGTTCAAAAGTATAACACTAGATGTCAATATATTCAAAATTTTAGAGCCTTGTTAAATTTTACGGTGAGTATAGTCACACTCGATGTTATGTGACTTTTCAAAGTATAACTTCTAACGCGTTTTCATAATTACAGGTATCTACTTTTTTTTTATTATATCGCACTAGTTGCGCACTAGGCTAAGCTCCTGTGGACTACAGAATGCTGTAGGTCGGTGGGGCGCACGCGCGAATCGTGCTGTCCTCATTCGGCAGTCGCCTGCCGCGCCGGTTATTTTAAAGAGAAAAATGCCTATTGTGGGTGATCCTTAGAAGACAGACAATTATGCTGTGGCTGGCATTTTTGTAGGTCTTTTTAAGATCTCCAATTTTATGTACTACATTAATTTGGTATATTATTTATAGTCTAGTCAGCGTAAGCTCCAAAAGCGTCTTTTTACCTAGTTGATTTACCATTATCGTAATTATGTATTTATTACATTACTTTATATAACAAATCGGATATGTGGTTTTCGCGTGAAAAGAACGTAAACCGACAGACAGAACAGAGTTATTAATGTGTATTAAAAGTTATATCAACGTCTGGGAGAAAGAAAAACAAAAGATTTATGCGCAAAAAAAACACATCACCTCGACGATATTATTATAGCAGTAGAAAAGTGAATTAACTATCAACAAGCAACCCTTATTTTAAGGCTCCGGTTTTTTTAGTCAAGTGAAGTTATAAAACTTTTCATTTGGGTACATATAAAATGAATAAAACCCACGGCATATTCAAACAAAATAAAAAAAATAAGATCATACTTACCGATTCAAAACAAATTCGCCTATCAATAGAAACTCAGAGCGGGGTGTAAGTAAACAAACTTTTATAAAGTATTTTCGTATTACCAACGTCATAGCAGATGTTTTTTTTTTCATGTCATCGACCTTTCCGCGTCTTTATTTTATATATTATTAGATATAAATCGTTCATTAACATCAAATACTAACAAACTTTGTTCCGTACTGAAAAAGTATATTCCAAATATTTCCTAATTAGCTTAAGTAATAATTTATATAAAATATAAAAAATTATATTTTTATTTTAACAAGGTTAATGAAATTAAATATTACATTTTAATAATTCACTTTTGCGTCTGTACTACCCCATGAGACGTACACGAAGTATTACGTTTTTTTTAACTTATATAGAACTGTCAAGAAAAAATAGATCTGTCGTGGCTCGCGATACGTTTGTTTATATACCCAAACTAGCAGTGCCCGCTGCGCCGCTCGCGTAGACTTCCGAATGCCGGTGTCGGTCGACCGCACGCGCAAATTGTACTACCCCAAAAATGCTTATTGTGGGTGATCCTTATAAAATAGACATATGCTATCCCTGACTTTTTTGACCCCCTCCTAAGCCTACTTACGTAATTGAACGTCCCCTAACTACTACTGTCAAAGTACAGTACAAACAAGAGTAATACCTGATTTTTTTTAAATAATCATGTGACATTGGCGAAACTATTTGCATACACGTTTTAAGTTAAGTTCAAAAACAGTCTTTGAGAACTTTAATATTTTTTTAATAAATTTAAATGACACCATTTCACGTAACACCTCTTGAAGTAATTCACGCGCCAATGCGTTCAGTTTCTACCAGTGAAAGTTGCACGTGTGCATCTTACAGCTAATTATGGAGTAGTGTTAATTAAACATCAATTGGTTGGAAATCCGACTATAACAATTATTTTTGTAAAAAAAAACTACCGATTGTTTCTTAGTACCGTATTTAATATCGAGGCGACCGAGCCGGCCAAGGTGAATAAAAAAAAATCTTCCTCTTGCAGTCAGATAAATTAATTATGTTTATTCTCTTGCAGTCAGATAAATTAATTATGTTTATTATTCTTTTAAAATCCTTTATCCTTTTTTTCGTAGCACGGCAGTGATAGCTCAGTGGTAGCGTGTACGACTTCCCGTCGATTGACGTGAGTTCGAATCCCTGCAATGAGTCTGAGCTTTCGGTAAAGAAAAACATCGTGATGAAACCATAGCATGATGGTAGAGCTTTTTCTAATGCCCACCAGGTTCAAGTAGAAAATCTGTCAGCAAGCACCAACAGGTGTGTTCCGGCAGCTGCACTTGAGAGCCAGTCTTTCACTATGTTTAGTGTGTTTATTATCTTGGGCCACATCGTCCCATAACATCAGGTAAGATTGTGGCCATTACGTCAAATCTACAACGATTCGAGCAACATACAACATAAGACCTCGCGAATCACTAAAGAACAAGTTCGAGGGATTCAATATCATGTAACTTTGCCCTCCCAATATATTCTTGATAGTTTAATGTATTTTCGTAAAAACTGTGACAAGCTTGATTTTGTCAAAGGCCAGCAGTACAGTTTTAATAGTAGAAATAGACATAAATTATGTGGCTTATGTATAAGAGATAGGCAAATGGTATCACGGACTTTTTTAGATGTACTAAGGATCAATATTTTTGTAAAACATTGTATTTAGGTATCACTAACTATTACGCCAGCGCACGCTATTTATTTCAACTTACTTAACAAAAATCAATATTTAAGACTAGCTGAGAGGTGTAGCCTAATGCTATAGATAACCTATACTCTTTCTCGTGAATCTGACTATCATATACAAAAAGATTTTTTTGTAACCGTCGGGTAGTTTAAGAGGTTAGCGTGTTTAAACAAACAAAAATAAACTCTTCCGCTTTATTATATTAGTATAGATTGACAAAAATATACCGGTTATGATTATTGACAAAGTTTTACCATATTTCAACAACGCTATAAAAACATATTAAAAAACCGTTAGGGCGCGCCAGGATGGCGCTCGAATATTCGTTCCAAATCAAATATCTATTTTCGTCTGTTATTGGTTGAGAAAGTGGGGCGTTACAATAATGGAGACATATTTATTATCAGTGTACATTGAAAACAGCATAGTATAAGTTTGTCTTTGAAACGCAAAAAATGAACTTTGTTCCTCTCTTCAGATACGCTGCCTAGATATGAAAAACATTAAGATAAACAAACTCAGTATTTTTTAACAATTACAGTTCAGTCGAATCGGAGCGAATAAGAAGCAACAACTTGAAACCTTCATCGGTCTACGAGATTACTGCAACCGACTGCATCATAGTGCATGTATTCTGTGTCCGTGTCGTACAAACAATAAAATTAATTCATTACAGTACCGTTTTTTTAGTTAACCGCGTTTGTAACAATAAACAGAAAGTTTAAGAATCTATAATATACAACTAGTGGTGCGTCCGCGGCTCGGCATCCGTTTATTACGCATAATTAATTTCATCCCCTAATTTTATTTTTATTAATATTGCATTTACTGTACTTTTAGCCATAAGGGCCCTGGAGCCAATAGAGGCCTTAGACAGATTCTTGCTTGGTACAATTCATATAGTCTATCAATTGAGAAATTACATCCATATCATCAAAATCGGTTAAGGATTAAATAAAAAAATTTTTTTTTTATAACTCTTATAGCCTATCATTTAAGCAATGGCATATAAGCTTCCCGTGTACAACATTTCATAAGAAACAGTCTTGTGGTTTTTGAGTTAATTCCGGTCATACAAACAGATTAATGGCATATTCGTGAGCAAGCAAATTTGGAAAAAATACATGTACAGATAGAATAACAGATAATGCAGATAGTATAATGCTCAAAGCATAGTTTTGTTTAAAGTGCTAATAACTTTTATAGATTTTATAGCCTACTAGCGCTTTTCCTGCGGCTTCGCTCGCGTTATAGTTATATACCCTTTATATTTTTATGTACCATTACAACTGAATTTCTAAATACAAATTATTCATAGATCTATGTTAAAAAATGACCGATTTTCATACAATTGCCTTTGCATAAAATCCCGAATTTCTAAAAATCATTTCTTAGTGCTCATCTCGTGTAAAAGGAACCCACCCGCATGCAAATTATCACGGTCCTAGCCCCAGTAGTTTGTCTAGGGTCAGCGCTCGGCGAGACCCTCGACGCTCGCTAGTGTTTTTGAACCTACGTGCGGAGCAGACCTGTGTCAGCGCCTCCTAGCCTTACTGCAATCGACTTCGATATTATAAAATACAGACGTACAAATACAGTAATGCATGAAACATGCTCCGCTACATATATACAATATATGTAATAGATTTATTAAGGAAAATTATATCCTATATAAGTTCACGCTACGATTCTAAAGAGCTGAGTAGTGACCATGAACGTCAAGCGATCTGGAAAACTGTAAGCAAGTAGGGCAAGTTAGAACGATAGGATACACGGGTACGTTGGCGTGATTGTATAATTTTAACAAGGCTGAAACCGTGGGACACAGCCAGTGAATTATATATTACAGTTAATAATGAATCGTGATGCATGCATGACCGCTGGATGAAGTAAATTAAATTTTCCAAGAAACTTAACTATTGAAAAATATATTATACGAAACTATAGCGTGTCACATAAGACCGTGCGTAAAGTATTACGCTTTCCTACAAATACTATGAGTAAGATAATTTGGCACAACTAAAACACCGCGAGATAATTAATATTTTTAGCGATGGCACAACCACGTTACCTCAGCAAGAGCGTTCCAAATTCAAGTTTAAAGATGAACGTTAAAAATAAACTGTCTCCCGCCTTGGACAGCGTAAAGTATTATATTGTATAATTATTTTGTTCTAGATGTTTCTATAATTTTATTATGCAACAGGTCGTATTCACTCACAAGACCGTTTTAATAAAATCCATACTAAATATTAAAAGCTGGAGAGAGTGTTTGTTTGAAGGCGCTAATCTCTGGAACTACCAGTTAGAATTCAAAAATTCTTAGTGCATTTCATTAACTATTTATTGAGGGAGATTATAGGTTTGTACTTCACGCGACGACCCTAAGGAGCGGAGCAGTAACCTTAAAGGTACAGCAATCTGGCAAGCTCTAATCAAGGAGAGTGAATACTTCGAACTGTTGACTGTGACTATTGCTGATTCTTCGTTAAACGACGAAGATTTTATTTGCTATCCACCGTAGATTTCCAAATTAAAGACGGTATTTCATAAGTAAGGAGAGTACAGCTCCAAGGTTCTATTGCAGCGTTAAGTTCTTGTTGATTCCGATGGGTCGATTGAACGAACTGAACTAGTTCTAAACGGAAATTTTTAACACGGATGAAACCGTTGTATATATTGTTCTAGACGTTTCTATAATTATATTATACAACAAGTTATATTTACGTATAACAGTTTTAATTAAATTGTTATTAAAACGAGGCTTTTATATATTTTTATTACACTAACTAGCCGTGCCTGTGGCTTCGCTTGCGTGGACTACTAAAAAGGCTTTTATTTGCACGTAAAACTAATCATTTTTCTAAAATAAGAGTATCCTCAATCACTCCTTATAACATCAGCTATCTGCTAGTGGAAGTCCCATCAAAATCAATCGAACCGTTTCGGAGATTAGCCGGAAAAAACAGATGGACAGAGAAAAAAAATTAAAATTGGTTTATCGGTATAGGTATGAATATTTTTATATACATTTAGTAAAAAGGTGTTATTATGACATTACGAAGAGACACTTCAATTGTATTATTTGTATAAATGGAAACATTCAGCGACACTGTTAATTGTCGAGAAGCAATACACAGCACGATACTTCGAAAAAATCCGTAGACTAGACTATACGATGCAAATCATGCTGATCGAAAAAAGGGCGGACCTCATAATTTAAAGTAATCGGCAACACTACTCGCACTAACATAATTCTAATAAAGAGTAAAGGAGATGAATACGCTCTGATTATTGAGAGGATGACACGAGTATTGGCGGATTCTTGATCTGTCTTTTTATTTCATAAACTTATTATTTGACCCTGTACTGTGTAGTTTTGAAGGGAATTTTAAGTAATGTAGTTTCGATTATTGTACACAAATGAAATAGATTATAAATAACTAGATGTGCCCCGCGGTTTCATCCGCGTATAAATTAAAAGAAATCGCTGATTTACTTCAGTATAGACAATATGTTTATCGGGTGCACAGGGTTATGCGAAACAACTCACACGGCTCGTTCGCGTCACTGCTGCTATAGTCATAGACCCGAGCCGAATGTTGGATTATTTTAATTTTACATTATCTCCCAAACTACAACAATGCTCCTAAATCACTTTTTAATTTTCAATATAACTAGGAACTTGCATTTTAAGTTGCCATATGCTCCCAGTAGTTTTAATAAGGGATCCGACATCTTGAGGTTATTACAAAAATATTCTATTCACGTGACGTTGGCAGAATTGTTCATTAACACAAGTCGCCATTAATTAAAAAAAAAACTTTTTTTTTTTTAGTTTATTACATCTCTAATCTCCATTAACCTTTAAACCAAACCCGTGGTAACCTCTCAGCCAAACACAACAAGCACCAATTCTTTTCATTTTTGTTTTAATTGTATACCCGATGGAACCGGTTTCGAAACAAGGTCGACAACAAATAAGTACTTCTATGATGTAGCAAACACATATCAGCCGAATATCAATGAAAATAAATTCGTTTGCATGTCACGTCGTTGACATTAATTCTACATTGTCAGCAAGGTTACCTACCAAATTTACATGAAACTATTAATTAAAATATATTCTTTACCATTACCCGAGGGGTCTAATAACAAAAAAAATCAAAATCCACTTCATATAATTTTATGTAATTTGCTAAAAAAATAAATATTAGTCGTTTTTATCAACTTAAAATAAAAAATTTAGAGATATCTTTTAAAAATTTGTTTTTTGGTGAGAATCCTTAGAACGTGTTAAAATGACGTATTTTTTTATATGAGAATATAAAACAACGTTTTTTTTTTGCTACCGTAATATACATCCTATAAGTAAAATTACTGAGGTATGCCGATGTGCGCGCATTACGCAATTTTTTTTTTGTTTTACTCCTTAGATACTTGTCCTTATAAAAAAAAAAAAAACATCACGATATCTTCAGTCAGTAAGTTTTAAGAAACGACGATTTTTATAAACACTACTTCTTTCCTCTGCCATCCACGCGAGCAGAACCGCGAGCATAGCTGGTTATATATATACATGAAATTCAGTTTTTAATGAGTAAACTCTAATAATAATAAATGTACAAAACAGATAGAGTAAAACGAAGCAATGCCATCTTCTTATGTATCAAATCATTCAGTTACCAAACACGACACTACATGTATTGATTACCTATATCGTATCACGTAAACGCTGTCTGTCGCTTTTGTAAAAACAAAACTCGTGACGTAATTGTTATCGTAATATTAGATAAACAGTTTCCGGGTTGGGATGGAAAAACAACCTTAAATAGCCTTGTATCATTGTTTTCAATATTTTCATTATTTGATTCACGATAAAGATTTGGATCGATACTGTTGAATGCTACCCGCATTCACGAACTGACCAATCAAATTGGTCGATCTCCGGCAGCAGAACAACGAATCTTAAACTGTACTAGCTGTGCCCGCGGCTTCGCTCGCGTGGACTACAGAATGTCGTCGGTCGTGCGCACGCGCGAATCGTGCTGCCTCCGCTAAAAAAACGGAAGACGAAAATGCTTAGTGTGGGTGATCTTAGAAGATAGATATGATGATATCGGTGACTTATTTGTGTGTTTTTGTAAGATCTAAAAATATGTAGAAAATATTTTTTTTTTATCTCGTTAGCCATTTAAGCGCCTTTTTCCGAAGTGATTCACCATTATCGTCACTGTTTATTTCGTATGTTACTTTATCTAACAAAATATATCCTATAACCTGGCCAGATAACATAGCTATGAATTATAATAAAAAACAGGTAAATCGGATAAGTAGTTTTCGCGTGAAAAGAACATAAACGGATAGACAGACAGAGAGACGTTGAGTAGCATTATGTATTTTTAGTTTCGATAGGGCGGTACAAAGCCCTGTATTAACCAATCTGTCATTCGGTTTAGCGGCTCTGTCCTTAGCGTCGAGGTTGCGAATGTACTCAGCTTGACGTATTTTATTATACAACAAACGGAAGATTTGGATGATTTCGTCACCAAAATTTGACTTTATCTTCTTATTGGCTGTGCCTCACGGCTTCACCCGTGTTAAATTTATTCAACCAACATTACACCGCATCGCTGCCAATTCACTCGAAATACAAATTTTAATACATCATCTTCAATAATGGCGGATTTTCACTCAGAATTTCATTCCCTTTTTCACCAACTTAGGATTTGAATTTCCAAAAATCCTTCGTCACTACTCACCTGTGTAACGGGTGCCCCGCATGCAAATTTTCACGGTCCTAGCTCAAGTAGTTTGGGCTGTGCGTTTATGTCAGTCAGATATATTGTAGCGTGAACAAATTAATAGATATAAATATCTAAAGTTATATATTAAAAGGTATATGAAATGAAATTTAAAATTGATACATATATGTATTCCGTAGGCATTAACATCAAAGTAAGTTACAAATTACGGAGTACCTTAATTTTTATAGTCTTTAATTAAACTTGGCCTTCATTAGTAAAAATAGTCCACTTTTATGCATCTATCCTAACCAGAGCTGCTTGTAAAAGTCCGTACACAAAATTTGGCAAACCAGCATCAGATATCCATTCCGTTCCCATTTCTATAGCTGCATCACCAAGCCAGCATGAATGAAAGCAACCGCCAGGACTTCCTTTAATTTATAAGCACTCTTGGTTCTTATCAATTACAGGTGAATAGTTTGAAATCCTTCGAATAGCAATTACTATGCGAAGGGTCTCTTGCAGTGACAAAAGAACTTTCTGTACTGACTCCAGATCTGTAAGTGTGACTCCAAATAATAAAATACAATCAGAAATATAAATAAACTTATAGAAATCTTGTTAAAGACTGTACGTTTCTTTTAGCGATCGATGTCTGATCGGTAAGTCGGAATGAATCATATGACTTTTCAATTATTTTCAAGTCTCGTTCTAAATTTTTTAATTCAAAGGGTTCTTCCAGCCACTAAATACTACCTTTGTATACGGCCTTCTTATTTTATATATATTTCAACGCAAAAGAAGTTTGTCTCACAATATCTAAATATTAAAAGACCTAAACATCTAAAGATGCCTTCGGAAAACAACCGAAAACACAATAAATGAAGAAATGAGGAAACAACTAAATTAAATATATATAATTAAAATATAAAAATGATTGATAATCAATTATTACAATATTTTTAATATAATATTAAATAATAATAGAAGATAGATATGTGAAATGTATTTGATAAAACGTAGAGTATATGTTGCAAAACAATATAACATTGGATAAGTAGCTGGTCGCTGGTGTTTTACACAGATGCGCAGCCTCCAAGCAAGGTCACGGCGCGCCGCATCGTGTGTACGCTCGCCTCTGCCGCGGCCGAGCTGGCTTGCGTGACGTCGATCGCGCAAGGACCCCGCCGAAATTGGGTCACGTCGCGTCGCTTTATACTACCTACCATCGTTCGATTAACAGTCGTATATTATCGTACTTTGTACCAACTCAAAACATATCCGTGCCTAATCTATTTAAATACAATTTACTGAATACATATTTTTCTGTTAAAAATACAAATTAAAAAACAAATATAGCCGACGAGATTATTAACATATATCACGCAGAAAGGTTAATTGCTTGTTTTTTTTATTTATCACTAGCTATGCCTGCGACTTCACTCGCGTGGACTAATGAATGCTATCGGTCATGAGCACACACGATTTGTGTTGCCCCAGAAATGCTTATTGTGGGTGATCCTTAGAAAATAAACATATTCTATCACTGACTTTTTTGTAGACCTTTTTAAGATCGACAATTATGTAGTAAATTAATTTGATATATCTCTTATGGTTCACTCGGCGTAAGCCGAACAATCGCCTCAAAAGCGTATTTTTTCCGAATTGATTCATCATTATCGTCAATGCTTATTTCGTATATTACTTTATGTAACAAAATGTATCCTATAACGTGGCCAGATAACAAATCTATGAATTAAAAGAAAAACCATGTAAATTAGATTAATGGTGAAAAAAACAAAAACAGACAGACAGAGAGAGGTTGAGTTTTATAATATGTAAAGATTAGAGGCGTCGATTGCCGCAGACATTGTTCTCCCATTAGACCACAGCGTCACAAATCGTTAGCGTAAAAACCTCCATTAAAAAAAAAACACTTAGACCTTCCAAGTTTCATGGTGACCGATCAAACGATCCAAACTCATCAATCACCAATTTGAAACCAAACTCATAATTAATACCAAGATCCATTTTATCTATCTAATATATAAAAAACTCAACGTCTCTCTGTCTATCTGATTTATGTTTTTATTTTTTATTCATAGCTATGCTATCTGGCCAGGTTATAGGATATATTTTGTAACATGAAGTAACATACGAAATAAACAGCGACAATAATGGTGAATCAAATTGGAAAAAGACGTATTTGAGGCGATTAAAATGCTTCGGCTGAGTAAACCATAAGAGATATATCAAATTAATGTACTACATAATCGCACATCTTAAAAAGACCTACAAAAAGTCAGTGATAGTATATGTCATCGTCTAAGGATCACCCACACTTTTTTTTTACTTCAGTTTTTTGATCGGGGGCAGCTTGTTCGCGCATGCGCTCGACCGACGACGGCATTCTGTAGTCCACGCGAGTGTAGTCGCGGGCACAGCTAGTATTATAATAATAACAACCCTGCTACTACATACTAACTACTGTAAATTTTGTCCATGCTTAAATAATAAATATTAAAAAAACACTACGTTAATGGCAGACCAGTTTTTACCAATAAGGCTTATCTGTCACCTTGTAGAGATGATGATGTCATTTCAATGCGCCCACATTTACAAAGGCCATGGTGAATTAACCATATATAACAATGTTTAGAACCTGTATGAGTTAGATGACAGAGTAACAAAGCCCGCTAGATAAGAGTTAGATAAATGTATTTATATTTGACTTATGCTTACCTATAATATGCCTATTATATACCTATAATAAAATTGAAGCGTCTGGTTGTAATAGCAAAATAATAGCTTTTTATTAAATGCATATGAAAGTATACACTGTACATATAATAAAACACAAAAAAAATCTGTCAGTCTGTTTGTTTGTTCGGTAGGTAAACTCCGAAACGATTCGATCGATTTTGAAGGATTTTTCACTGGCGCATAACTGGTGGTTTAAGGAATAACTTAGGCTAATTTTATTTTAGAAAAATAATCAGGGTTCCGCGTAGAAAAAATAAACAAAATAATCCTTTTTAGTAGTCCACGCGAGCGGAGCCGCGGTCACAGCTAGTAATATAACAAAGCTGAAGGGTTTTTTGTTTCTTTGTTTAAACGCCCTAACTAACCGACGGATTCGTGAAAGGTAGATTCATGAGGAATAGTATAGGCATTAGGCTACAACTCTCAGCTAGCCTTGAATATGTATTTTTGTTAAGTAAGTCGACAGAAACGACGTTACTGAACTGCTTTATCCGCGTGCGCTGGTGTAATGCTTAAGGGATACGTAAATACAATGTTCTATAAAAATATTGATCCTTAGTATATCTAAAAAAACTCCAGGATACTATATGTCTATATCTTATACATAAGCCACAATAAGGTAATCTGTGACAAAAAAAATTGAATATTGAAAAGTGATTTATGAGCATTATAAGGCATGGTATATTAATTCTTACGAATTAAGGTCACTTCATCAACAAGATAATTTTATGAGGATAAACTTTGCTCTTTATATCATTTTATATGGACGCAATGTTTGGGAGATAATGGAAAACTAATATAATTTAACACTTGGCTCGGGTCTATGACTATAGGTATAGTGGTGCGAACGAGCGTGTGACGTGTGACACAACCTTGGCCGCCCGATAAAAATATTTTCTCTACTCAAGTGTTTTACATAAACAGTCAATAAGTTCTTTAAAATAATATGCGGGTGAAACCGTGCGACACAACTAGTAGATAAAGATCGAAGTACCGAGCGAACCGAACATTACAATGTCACTTAAGTAATTGGTCCTACTTGGAGTGGAGCCAAGTGAACTAGAAGTGCGTCGACTGTAGACGCGAGCGGTCGTACATTTTAACAAAAGTTTTGTCGTGACGGATTGCGTGAACTACGATAAAAGCACAATAAATAAAATATCTACTAAAATAAACTTGCTAACATTATTAAAATAATGTTGTTTCTCAATTGTCTCAACGTTTGGCAAAGATGAATCACGGGTATGCGCAGCGTACGGCTGTGCGATAAAACTTTTTTTTTTTTCGAACTGACTATTCTGTTAGCCTTAGGGGCCCTGGAGCCTTTACGGCTTTTACAGCTTTACCGGACTTGGGGGCGAGCGCTTAAGGCACTCAGCCACGAAAACTTAGCAACAACATCCGAGGATGCCAAAGTGGCCGAACCTCGGCCCGGACTGTTGCGCGTATGCAATTAAGTCGCGATCTGACTAATTCCCTATCATTTGATCTAAACTAACTATTAATATATACATGTTTCTTCCCTCTGGGAGGAGGGAAGGAACATGTGTATGTGTATTTAGTATACAACTTAGCAGCGGCGCGCGTACATTGCACCGCATCCCGGTCGCTATAAGAATGTAGTTCATATATGTAGTGAAAATATTTATTACATATTTTTTTAAATGTGTGAACTTATAAACGCACGTAACAAGTTATACTTGTCCAGTGTAACAAAACAAAAATAAGACCAAAAATTTCATCCCGAGTGCAAACAACATGATGAAGTTAGCCGACAATGATAACCAAATTAAAACAATGTTTATTTATATTAACGCGAAAATATGTTTAAACAATAAAATCAATTCACATTATTATCCTTGCGCAGTTCTCAATTTTAACCTCCAATAAAGACGCCAAAAAAAGTATAACTTCATAAAATTACACACAAAATTTTAATTATTTTTTAAAAGCAAATTAATATCTTTAACGTACTAGTTAGGAAATTTATAAGTGCAATAAAAATAAGTATTTAATTTTAAGATTTCCCATGCGAAATGAAGCATGGAGTCGCGTTATAAGACAACAACGTGCTGAAATATATTTTAAATCCAATGGATATTTACGTGTTCATTTTTATTGCTATTCAATGTATATGTAGTACAATAAATTTGACTTCGGAATATTAAATGTTTATCTTTCTCAATATCATAGAAAAATACCACGCTCTTGCAAGGTTACGTCTGTTTGTCAACTCACACCGATATGTGATAGTTAAGAGTAGTTCTAAGAGATGGCGCTAGTTTTTTTATACTGTAAACGCGTTAGTCGAATCTTCCAACAACCGTATCGTTTCTTTTTTAATCAATGACATCAATATAATTATTTATTCTTGCTAAATACGTAGTAAGTTAATGCGTAGTAACAAACTGGGTAAATAGATCCGAGTGATATCGCATTAAAACAGTTTTTCATTGTATTATGCAGTTTATTATTACGAGAATAAGAGTTTAAATTTAAAAAAATCTTAATATCCTATGTATTTTGTTTTTCAAGGACATTTTAAACAAATGTTAACCGGTAACGTAGACAACTGTTTCATTTCATATATTATCGAATATACTGTTGTTTTGAATCTCTACCAAAATTATAAAGCTCAATACTTTGTTTGAACACGTTAATCTCTAAGACTCCCAATCAGATTTGAAACATACTTACATTTTATATTTTTATGAAAGGATTTTTGAAAATGCATTCCATAAAGATGTTAAAAATAAGGTGATTCCTGAGATGTTAAATATCATAGATTCAATATATTACATAGATCGGCAAGTCGAAAGAGAAACAGCATATATACGCTTGTATTAGAACGAGACAGAGGTACGTACGAACGACAGCATTTTCGTATGTGAACGGCCAACACAAATCGTTATCAAAAAATCTCACGGTAATTGAGAAAAAAGTTGGGGCTAAAATCTTCCTTGTAAAGAGGCGATTCCTATGACACCAAACTCGGGTACTTCAGGTCGTTTATTCTGCGAATTAGGTCCAGGGGGGGTGAAGTAGTTTCAGAGGGGGTGAGGGGGAAATATGGGATTCCATTTTGAGGAGGTGAAGGAGGGGGGCGGGGAAGGAAATTTATGAGGGGTAATGACCTTTATGACGTCACACACTTAGATATTCCGTAACATCAACCATTCTGACTTCAGTGAAAAGGCGATCCGCTCATGTCACTAATTACTACCGTACGTACCGTAGTACCGTACGTACTACGTACTACGTGTAATACCTACGAAATGATAACACATGTGGAGCCGCCTATTACCGTTTTCCAGAAAGGCCGATGATAGAACTTACTGGAACTTTCTGGTCGTGACGTACAACTTTTATGCAACAGGTTTCATATACTCACACAATCTCGAAGGTTGCGAGATGTTCACCGGGACTTGGTTTTTTCCGCTAGAATCCTAGTTACTTCGCAGTTTGCGTAATATCAAAATTGTCAATCGAGTTGCACACTGAGGTCTTTGTTGTTACTTCGACTTCTGATATGGTATAGAAGTCAGAAAAGAGTAATCAATCACTTTATAAGAATTTTTGCAAAAGTACTTTCTAAAAATCCAATTAAAGGGGCACTAAAAATATTTGCAACGTTGATCTAATCGGAACTTTTTCGGTTTTGCTCCTAAAACCGAAAGTAAGGCACTTACAAGGAAACCGAAACACTTTCGGGAAGCCCTCGTCGGCACGCAACTTTATACACTATGCTCGATGTTCCCGGAGAGTTTTTCAATTTATCACCACTTTTTCGCCTGGAGCGCTTCAAAAACCGAACTGCATGCGAGCACGGATGGCGTAGAACTCGACAACAAATCCCGCTTATTTTTGTAAACGTATGGCTTTAAAGTGTAATTTAATAAGTGTGGTTACGTATATTGTACCTGGATAAGGGCTTGCAAATATTCATAAATCTTGGTATTCGAATATTCGTTTTATTTAGCGGGCATTATTCGAATATATTAAAAATAAAAAATATTAATCATGTCTTTATTTGCCAGTGTTTTAATTTAAACAAACAAAATAAAATAATAAATAAAAAAGAAGAAACAAAACGAAATTAGATTGCTTTTTCTAATGGTACTAAAGTACTGCATGCAGTCTCGTCGCTATAAGCCAGGCCGGGAGACAACTCCACAACTTCACAGTACGGAAAAGATATTATGACGTAGAGAATATTTTTGTTCGTAGAGAGATCTCCGAAACGGTTGGACCGATTTTGACGGGATTTTCACTGGCAGATAGCCTGATATTATAAGGTTTGACATATACTTTTATTTTGATTCTGTAATCCACGCGAGCGGAGCCGCGGGCACAACTAGTTCAACCTATTGTCGATCTATACTATACTAAATCTATGTTGAAGATATAATTGGTTTCTCGGAAAAGACTAACGATATGGATGAAATTTTTGTAATTAGATAATATTATACCTTCTAAGTATATCTAGATAGGTGTCCTTCGTCCAGGTATTCTTATATATCATAATATTTAAGTCGTATTTAATAGTACACAAAAGTATATAGAAATTAACTGTATTTTTTTGAAACTATTACGTACAAAACTATTTTTATATAATTATTATTGCCAATGAAAACTTCGAGCAATCGTACAATGACATCAATATTTATTTCTGATATGAGTTTTTCGATGATATAGTATATCTAAACAATCCGGTATAAAAATAAATATAATCTTACAAATGCCGATATGGCAAGTGCTAGCGTGCACGGATGACTTTCAACGCCGTGACTGTTTCGTCGCCCTTGTCAAATCTATGGATATTATATACGGAGTAGGGTTGCCAATCCTACTATATTAGGCGTCCGACTACTATATTTCTAAAATAGGCGAAACTACTACATTATTATTGGATAAAAAATATGCATCGTTATTTATTCCAAAATATTTAAACGTAAAACGAAACGCAAGACGCAGTTTTTATCTCTTTCTGAACGGCACTTAGTGTATCATTGTCGATTATAATTAATTGTCATTGTCATCAATATCTGTCTATCAAGCAGTACACTTTAAAAAATGAAATTCTTATTTGAAACCTACTATATTTGTCTTGTCTTTTTGCCATCTACTATATTATTTCAGGTAAAAACCTCGAAAATGCTGTATTTTATAAAAAGAAAGGTGGCAACCCTAGTAAGGAGGTGCGCGCACGTTACGACGTGACATTATAATTCGTCGCCTCGTGAACGAACCCGCGACAAAACAGTCACTACGACGCTTGATTTTAATAGCCGTGCGCGCATGGGTGACAAAATTGTCGCTATTCGTGCTTTGAGCTAACGTTGCAAGATGTACAATTTAAGTTGTAATCACGCGACTTTTTCAAATTTTATAAAAACCGAAATTACTAATTACGAAACTAATCTAACCAACAAATCTTTTAATCGTTTCATAACTGTAACTAACCATTATTGCGCATCACTATTAGTCCAGTTCTTCCAGTCCATCATAAAATAAAATTCCAACAATTTATTAATAGTTTTCAATTAATTAAAGTCAAGATGATAATGTCATACTACAGACAACAGATGGTGTGTTTTTCGAATCAGTCGAATTAAAGTTTAAATCATCTCGAAACACATTGAACATTATATTCAATCTGTAACGCATACATGTTAAGTTATTTATTATTGAGGATTAAGACTCATGAGCCAGGCCCGAGTAGCCCTCGCCCACTAATTTAATAAATGCGAAAGTAGGTTTATTTCAATATTTGTCCATCAATCACGCCTAAACGGCTGTAATGATTTGAATGAAAATTGGACTACTCGTAGAAGCCGTAAATGGTGCGAAATAAGACACGAGATACGTTTTGTATAGATATAAAAGACGTTTTATAATCATATAACATATACATAAAATAAAATTAAGGTGTCTGTTTGTAATGTCAAAATAACAGCGTTTTACTAAATGCATATGAAACTATACACAGTACCTATAAAATCGTTTTTTTTTCTGTCTGTCCGTTTGTTCCGGGTAATCTCCGAAACTGTTGGACCGATTTTGACGGGATTTTTGACGGGCAGATAACTGATTTTATAAGGTGTAACTTGGCTACTTTTATTTTAGAAAAATAATTAGGTGTGCAATGTGGCCATTACGCCAAACCTATAACGATAAAAAAAAGGTTTCCGAGAAAAAAGCCTTTTTAGTGGTCCACGAGAGCGGCAAAACCGCGGGCACAGCTATTAAAAAAATATGTATTCAGCGAAACGGATGGGCCAGCAACTAGTAAACAAGAAAAACGTTGATTTGATTAAAAACTGGACTGATATTTTTTACAACGTATTATGTATTTTATTATCATTAGCACTAAATTATCATTATCGATTAGTTCGAATACACCCGCTTTTTTTTAATCTAAATTATACTATGAACATTATTTTAGTTAATACAAAGTCCACGCATTAATAACATCTGTATTACACTATCGCGTGTACACTGAGATTTTTTCGAATTAATACTATATAAGATGAGAATTGGGAAATCTTTGAACGAAAGTTAAAAAGCGCTATAGTCGTGTGCTAATATATATAAAAGTAACATTCATTTTTGTCTCCATAGAGGAATTTACGGCTAGATAAAAATATAGTAATCTCTATACACTGCAAGACTTTCTATTATAATGTAGATTTTTAATCTTGTGACTCGAAAACCGCAATTGTACGTAGTAGACGTCAAGTATCAAAATTAGTTAGTTAATATGAAATAACCGTAGTATATTAGCACCCCTGTACACTACTATCAGTGGGCATTCGTATTAAAATCTCAAGTTGAAAATCTATCGTCAAGTACCAATAGGTGTGTTCCGGCAGCTGCACCTGAGAGCCAGTCTTCCACTAGGTTTAGCGTGTTACCATCTTGGGCCACATCGTCTCTTAACATCAGGCGACATAGTGGCCACTGTGTAAAAACCTATATCGATAACAGCAAAAATTAAATACTTTCTAAAAAAAAACCGACTTCGTTAAGGATCAACAAAACATAAAATTATTATAAAGTATAAGTTTGTACATAAAACATTTTATATACTAAAACCCCAATCACGAAAAGTTGTTTGTGCAGTTTCTGTTAAAACCATGCACATACAAATAGTACTGGGGCAACAAAAAACCTTCCTTTTTAAAAAAAAAAAGTCTGTTAATACACTACGGTTATTTTATCAACTGTAACATTGTAAACGAGCTTCAAGTATCAATTTTTTTGTAAAGCTAATTTAGTCATTGCCACAGAATATCGCGAAAATGCTTCAATTTATAAGTGACTCATAAACTCCAACACCATTACCCCAAGCCCTGTGAAACTGTAAAATCCTACCGAGGCTTCAGGGCCCTTAAGGCCAACAGTATAGTCAGATAGAAAAAAAAAACATCACCATTTGACCAAAGTTGGTAAATCTAATCATGTAGCAGGTAACGGATATAAGTGGCGCTTGAGAATTATTGACTACAGGACAGGACACAACAAAGTCTGCTAGTATTAGTAGCTAGTATTAGTAAAATTCAACTCTATTACCAAGCAGGTAGAGTTTAAAAATACATGTGCTTTAGATAACAAACTTGTAAAAGGGTGATCGAGGACACGCTTATTTCCTTCCCCCTCATTGCTATTAGATAAAACCGTATGACGTAATTTATTCAAATATTTGTGCAGTCTCCCGATTCACGAAAACATAACGAATGACAAATATCAAATGTAGTAACGAATTTTCTAGAAAAATCGTCTATAATATTAATAAAACAAAATCATGATTTACGGTACCTAATTATCTGTATTTATTTATATAGAAGTACGTATTTAACCCGTCCGCGATCTTATTCGGCATATATGCCGAATTTGCATATATGCCGAATTTGCAGGCAAAATAAATTTTTATTGCGTCATCATCCCGGACGGTTTAATTATATAATTTCTTTTTTAAAACGTATAACTTGGTCAGGTAAATTATACGTAATTCTTGATATGAAAAATGTTCATTGTTGTAATTTATTTGGCGCCAATCATGAGACGATAATGGTGCACTGGTAGTGTTCGGACATCGTTTCGATCGAGGTCGGTTCGAATAGGTTCCGAGGCTTCGGTGATGAAATTGAAAATTGTTATGAAACCATAGATAGCATTTTGCAATCTGGCTAGCTACCGCCCTCAAGGTGGAAATTTGTCGCCTAGCACCTGTATGTATGTTCCTGCAGCTGTTACCATCTTAAGCTACATCATCATTAAGCATCGTGTAAATATATTAAAAAGAAACTTTTTTTCAGACCCACACTTAATTTTTGGTTTGTAAAATTACAATCGCTTTACAAACCAGAGTATTAGTAAAATTACAAAATAATGTGTGTTAATCCAAAATTGTAATACTACTTAACCAATAATTTTCCTAAAAATGATAAGAAACCTTCAAAAAAGTGTTGCCATTGTACAATCTTTATGTATAAAAAATATTACACATAAATTGTATTATTACAATACCCGATTTAAATTTTGGCTAAATGTTTTTTGCCAATCAATTTCGAATATTTTTTTGTAAAATTACCATTGAAATTTTTAACAGTGCAAATAAGAATTCATAATTGGAAACAAATATTGCTCATTTGGAGTATCAAAGCAAACCACACAATGTTCGGTTGACATATTTTATGTTTCCATATATATATAATTTATTGATAACAACACATGTTTTCTATCATTGCGGTGGTCTCTTGGCCTGGAATAACCTAGATTTTATAACAGTCTTAAAGACATTCAGATACTGTACAATGCTATGAACTTGTGAGTTTGGATGTTTGTTAATTACTTGATCAAATTCTAAAAATTCTTTCACAAATAAAAAGCTATGTTCAGGCTGTTGGTCTATGGCGCAGCCAGGATTTTGGCCAGCGTAGGGAAGGTAAGAAAAAACTAACGTTATTTTTATATACAAATTTAACAACCCGCCATGGCTTAGCACGGGTAGCAGAATAATACACACCCATGTATTAACCTACTTTAAATTTTTTATCAGTGTCCCAAATTCTTATCTTTAGGCGACGCTTGTGTGCTGTTTTAGACTTGACTAGCTGTGCCCGCGGCTCCGCTCGCGTGGACAACAGAATACCGTCAGTATTGTGTTGACCATCGCCCTTCGGTTATTTTAAAGATGAAAATGTTTATTACTTTAAATGTGGGGAACCATCATTCTTTTCCTAAAATAAAAGTAGCCTGAGTTATTCCTTATAAAATCAGCTATCTGACAATGAAAGACCCGTCAAAATCGCTTTAACTGTTTAGGAGATTAGCCGGAACAAACAATCAGAGATTTTTTTTTGTCATAAGTATCATATATACTTTCACATGCATTTATTAAAAAGCTGCTATTTTGACATTACAAACAGACACTTTAATTTTATTATATGTGCAGGAAAGCAAAGGATGGATTACATACAATACAAAGGCTTACAAAGGATGGATTTTTTACTAAATGTAATTATTATTCTGTATGTGACTTGGAACTCAAAAGGGCTGCTGCAAGTTTAAATGGGACTTACCTTATTCTTGGTGGTTGCCATTATTTGGATTCTGTACTGTTCTTACAAAAAGAAACAGTAAATGCTTACAGACAGTCCAGTTTCTGATGAGTTACCTTCCATGAAGGCTTCGGATATGGAAAGAGCTCTCTGCTAAGGTTTTTCCAGGGACCACAGTATGGGGTCTTTCAAAAAGGGGGCGAATAGGTTTTCAAAGGTTCAGTAACATGCCTGTTATGCTTCTAGTGTTGCAAGCAACAATATGCTTTGGTAATCACTTACAATCAGGCAAACAGCATACTTGTTTGCCAACATCATGACATAAAAATTGGAGGAGGCCTTTGCCACAAGGAAAACAGATAAATTAGTAAAAAATATACATAAATTTTGTAAATTTGCAACAAAATATAAAAATAATAACAATGTAAGAAACACTATTATTACATAAAATACTTGGATAGAATACTCATTTATAGATTAAAATACGCAATAATTTGGCAAGTTTAAACTTTATATTACATAATATATAAAGATAGCATTAAGACTTCGCTCAGGGCACTATCCATCGTGAAAATTTGCATATCTTATGAGGAAAGCAGAGTCACCCAATTGTAATATATGTGGAAAGATTGATGATGTGCATCACCTACTGATGGAGTGTGCCAAGAACAAGATCGAAAGGGAGTCGCTGGTGAATAGCATAAATTTAAACTGTCAAGATATAGGTGTTTTTCACAACATTTTGGCAGAACCTTATTCAGATGGTGCCAAGATGTTGTATGACCTTGTAGTGCTAACTCATCAGCGACTCTCTTGATGTGATGATATAAACGATGGGGTACAATGGGACTGATATATTCGGTAGAATAAAAGTCCCAAGAAAAAAAAAAAAAAAAGTACTAGCTGGGCCAGCAGACAATGTTCAAGTAAGTAATGTAGTTAATAGCCAGACCAACCATTGCCTTGATAAACCAAATATAATTTTGGTTATAAGGGTGATGAAGGGACAACTATAATTATGTTGAAAGCAAGAAAGAAAAACAATAGTTATTGCCAGACAATACAGCCGCCCAAAGTGCATATATCCCCTAAATTCTTAATCTAACTTTATCTATCTGAACATTTTTAAAAAGCAATACAACTGCTGACCATCTGTGAATGTAAACAAAAGATAAGAAAGCTTTATGATTGAAGAATGACCCTTTTATGTATTTTTTTCATTACTCTGTCCTAGCCTGCCCCAATATCTGCAAGGGATTTCTAGGAACTTGTTACAAATCCTTCATTAAAACTAATCGCTACACCCAAAATGTGCCATTACATCTGAAGTCGCTAGAGCCAAATTATTTTCCTCTAAAAGCATACTTCAAATTCAAGAGACTTAAGTGTTACATTGCTATATCCAAAAAGAGGTTGTTATAAATTAAATCCACTGTATATGAATATGAGCTCAATAAGTTCAGAATTTACACAATCACTAACAGATGTACACAACATTTTTAAATATACCTAAAGATATTATTAAAAATCATAATATAGAAATAACATGACTCCCACAGACTTTATTCCCAGTGGGTGTTTCAAAATGAGTTTTGGAGTTTGACATGTAATAAATTCAATATTTTTATTTTTTATTCATTTTCTCGAAACTATAAGAGTTTTGGTAATCATGATATCCACGGACCTAGGTCAAGTGAAGTACATTTTCTGTTATAGATTCACCCTGCAAGAAACTTACGAACACTTCGGCACCTATTTAAAAGTGCAGCTTTTTGCATGGTCATGTATGTATTGCTGTTTAAGTCAATCTTCTGTAGGTACTGGTATGACCCCTGTGCTACAAAGTACCAGAGGCACAATATATACTTTGTTCCATAATCAACTAATTTCTTCCTTCAGTACTGTGTATTTGTGAATTTTTTCAGCAATAGTTTTTTGTAAATTATGTCTGTTAGGGACAGCTATATCAATTAAGTAGGTCAGTTTATTGAGTTTATCTATTACAGTTATGTCAGGTCTATTGTTATGTACTGTTTTGTCTGTTAGAATATATTATTATTATTATATTCTTTAGTATTGTATATATTCTGTAAATAAATGTAAAAATAAATGTTTATTAAAATTAAGGACTAAAATAAACACAAAAAAAAATATTTGTGCATTATTTTCATCACAGGTCATATATTGTAGTGAAAAAAAGATAACAATTATTTAATGTATTAAAAAGATTTTCAAAGAGTAACACAGATTGATGTCTTTTAGACTAAAATACTCAGTGAATTTTTACACAATAATTTGTCAAGTTTAGATAAGTTTGAACTTTATATTACATATTATTAAAATACATAACATAACTCCTAGAAATAACTTAACTTCTTCTCAATTATTCTCAATGGGTTTTGGAGTTTGTCGTTGACAGTGCTTTAATTTGAAACATACGATATAATTTATCGTATAAAGCATAAATTATCAACAATTTAATTCTAGTATTATTATGCAAGTTTTAAATTGTACTAAATGAAATTGAATTTCAATTTTATTATGCTATATAGATTTCGCAATAGTAACAAAATATATATCATTTCTATACTAATTTTATACATTAAGTAAATGCGTATCTTATTTTTAAAGCCCAAAATAAGCACAAAATTATATTAATGTAGTAAAACGTAATCCTAGATGTCTTTCTGAAACTTTCTAGCAGACACCATTTACGCACGTAAACCAAGTCCCCACTCATTCTCATTGTGATTTCTCTTTTACGCACAACGACGAGTATGCAAATATGTCCATACAATTAAATATTTCGCCATAAAGAAAACGACACTGTTTGACCTAAAATCAGGCCCTAGCAACGAATGTTAGGTTATAATATTTCGACAATAGAATTTTCTCGATGAAAATGAAGCGTAACGTTTTTCATTCTAGAGTATGAATAGAAATACTCACCCGGATGCTTCCGTGGCGGTTTTATTGATAAAAACCACCCTATGTGAGGGGATTTTTATTTTACACTTTACACGAACAAATCCAATATGCACTTGACAGTTAACTGATTGTCCAAAAAAAAATGGCGCCTCATCTTCGATAACGAATTACGTCATTCCGCGGGAAAATTGAAACGAACGATACGATTCATTTTTTAACGAGTTTTTAAATTTCGAGTTAAAAACACAGTTATTATAACTTACCGCATAAAACAGGAGTTATTGTGTGAAATCGGATTAAATCCGATTGGCTTCTCGCTAATACATTAGTAGGTTGATATTCACTCGGACTCCGTGCGCTGTTGCCAGATTGATGTTGCGTCAGAAAATACAAATCGTTCAGATTCACTCATTTCAATATACAGGAGCATTACTTTATGTTTCACTTATTAAAAATATCGCACAAACTCATATGGAAAAGAAATACTTAAGTATAAAATACTAGCACGGGCTCCGTTAACAAAGAAAACTAAGTAGTAAGAACGGCAACGTCGCCTGAACTTTTGAACAACGCTCAAACAAAGAACACAAAAGATATAAAAAATAAACGCAATATATTTCTTGGCAAAATAAAATAGAGATAAACGTTGTGTACAATGCAATTTTTGTTGTTAAGATCGGCACAAATTAAAACGCCGGTAGGAGTTGATCACTTGAAAGTATAAACGTAACTGGTAAATTTCTACTTGTTTTTGTTTCGATCGCTATTCGCTTGAGCTTCGCATTTATAAACAAAGATAGTGTTGTAAAACATCGATTAATCGAAAGTCATTTGCACTATCAATTAATTATGGTCAGAGATAAACTATCGATAGTTTATTTCCAAAGGAAAGTACAGAATATGGGATTACATTTTATGATGACAATCATTACACAGATTTGCACAAATGACTTTTTTTTAGTTCGTCAAGTGACCAAAATACGCAAGCTGCAGAACTTTTTCTGTCTTCTAATTCCTAACTTGGCAACTAGTCCTCTATATTGAAGATTGCTGCCGTTATCAGGTGAATATAGTGTCCTGTTCTATAATGATTTTAGTGTTCGAACAAGATGGAGCCTCACTTGTTAAACTGTGTGAGGAGTTTTTGTGGTATATTAAAATTAATGCCCCATGTTATTATTTTCAATACACTTCACTTGTGCACAATGACCCAGCTTTATTATGCTAAATGCATTTATTACCTTTAGGGTAAAACAACACAAATATATAAATAAAAAACAAAAACCACTAATGACAGTTTGAGATCCCTCCAAAAACTCGTTGCTTTCTTCGCTCGATGGGCTGGCATATATAAGATATATTCCATACTAAAAAACCATAGATATATTTTATACAAATCAATCGATTCTATCGGATTTGCAAACAATCGATGTTTTACAACACTAAATAAAGGTGGTATGGTGTTGTTAATGTCAGGGTGACCATTTGTAATTAAGCGACCCTGTCACGGTTTGTTTAATAATCAGCCAAATCCCACCAAACAATACCTAAAAAATTACTAAAGTAATGAATATTTTTTTGAGTTTGGAATACTATATTGTAATATTTTTTTATTCATAAATTTTAGGGGTTTCTATACAATCGCACATTTTAGGCGGAAACACTGTTGTTGTATTTATAATGAAAGATTAACTGGATTTATATTTAAGAAACTGTACAATGTACATAAATCAAAGTTCTTTCAAAAATCTCCCCAAAGATAATCTATCATAGACAAGCATTATAGATTATAACTTACAACATCTTCGCCTTTGTATTTTGAAACAATCACATAAGTTATTATAACTAATAATTTTATCAAATACTAAACAAAACTACATAAACCAAACTTTTTACCCTCAACCTTAAACATTAAGATTAAGCTTTATGTACCATAATAATTAACAATTTATTAACAAACACTTGTACTCTAATTTAGTCTTCAATCAATTATTCATTTGGAAGTTTAATTAATCGACCTGATCGTGATATTTTTTTATTTGGATTTGGAAGCTCAGTCTCTGCAGTGCACTCAGGAATGGAAGCATCTAATGATTCATCTTGGTCAGATACTCTCTGAGTGTGTTGGATATCTGTCACTTCATTAAACGGCACTTGACTTGGTCTAATAAAAAATTCATTTCTCCAGTATATCTTTCCTTCTTCATTTTCCACCATGTATGCTCTTGGTTTATCACTTTTCTTTAAAATTTTACCTTTTAACCATGTCTTCTGTGTAGTATTTTTCTTAAATCTTATTAATTGACCCTCTCTGAAACTGTCTCTTTTAGTTGCTGTCTTGTCATAATTTGTTTTAATCTAATAATTTTCATCTCTTCAATATTTTTCTGTCCATATCATAAGTAAGCTTAGGTACAAGAGTCTTGGGGGTGCTTACTTACTTACTTACTTGGGGGTGCGATGTCAGGAACCTCCTCGTGGTGCACCCCGGGCAACGTCGACCACTCTGGTCGGCGGCTGATACCTGACGCGCTCCTCCATGTATCCCTCTGCTTATCAGAGGGAACTATGGAGGAGCGCCGGCTGGAGAGCCTTAAAACTCCTGGGTGTGGCATGTGCGCGGCGCACCCAGTACCGGGCTGGGGCCAATGAGGGCTCAGTTTGAGTCCCAAGGGCCCAGTTCCGGATAGCGGCTGGCGGGATCGGTTGTTTCATACTGGTCCCGGCAGGCGTACCGCAAACCGACGATTAAGAAAGCATGATGGACTCTGCAAAATTAAAAAATAAACTACCCCAGGAGGGTACCAGAAAGGGAGAATCCCTCCCCGAGGCTAGCTCGGGCTGCCCCGCGTCTTCTGGGGGGGGGGGGGGGCAAAATTTTGCGCGATGACAAAAACACGACGACTCTGGCTTCTGAACGGATTTTGATTAATGATGACAAAACGACGACTTTGGCTTCCCATATACGGATGACTGATTTGCCCATTGTTAGGCTGGAGAGGGATCCCTCGTTGGATCGCTTTTCAGTCAAGCATTGGTCTCTGCTGTGGCCGTCAAACGATCGCATGCTGCGGACGATGCTGGTACAAATGGGGTAGAAACCATTCCCAGCAAGGTTACCACTGCCAGGAGAGGCAAAGCCCGTGAACCGGGCTCAACAGGTGGAGTAACACGCGCGGCAGCTGTTGGAGAACCAGGGGGGTCTAAGGACCGTCCTGTTGTTAAGCCGACCTGCCCTGAGGAGGCGCCTATTGTTGCGGATCCGGGGGTACTCGAGGGTATCGAGTTTCTCGACCCTGCGAGTCTGAGAGCCCTCGCCAAAACAAAGACCGACGAGATCCTTGAGGTTGCCAAGAAATCTGGCAATCTCAAAGGTACGTTTGTTAAGACGTTGAAGGAGGCGGCCTGGACACTCCAGGAAGTGACAGCCACCGCTCTCACGCGTACGGTGGCCAGTGAGACCCTCATCCTCCGGAGGATGTCAGGAGGTCGAAGACCTCAAGGCGGAGCTCGCCTCGTTGCGTGGTCGAGGGGAGGTTCCTCCTGCGCTACCGTTGCCGCAAAAGCTGCCGGAGTGTCCAAGTCAGGGACCGAATTCGTTGCCGCAGGCGTTGGTGGACGCGTTGGGGGTCCACATGGAGAGTATGGAGCGGTCTCTCCGGGTCTCATTGGGGGAGGTTATCACCGCCCGTATTGAGGCCTTGGATGATCGACTCCTTCCCTCCAAGGTGGTTCGCCCCCCACTGGCCTCCGACAAAAAGAAGTCACATGGTCCTGCAGTGTCTAAGTCTGCAAGGCAAAAGACCGCGGGATGCAAGCCTACAGAGCCCTTGGGAATGGAGTGGGTACCGCTACCATCTGCGGCGAATACCGTTCCCGCTCCGAACTCAAATTCCGTTCCCGTCTTGGGTCCTGAGGAAGAAGGATGGACCACTGTGGCCACTTCTCGTAAGAAGGTGCCCGGAGCCAAACCCAGAAGGAAGCTTCCCTCGACGCCCCGATCGGCCGCTGTGATTATTACACTGCGGCCCGAGGCGGTGGAGAGGGGAGTGTCCTACAAGTCGGCCCTCATGGGGGTAAACCGTGACGCGTTAGCTGACCTGGGGATTAAGAACCTGTCGCTTCGCCCCGCAGCCACGGGATCCAGAATCATTGAGATTCCTGGCGCCCGTGGTCCGGAGCAAGCTGACGGGTTAGCTCAGAGGCTCCAAGAGGCTTTGGCGGACGTGGCCACTGTGGCCAGACCAGTAAAAAAGGTTAATGTCCGAGTCGTTGGCCTTGACGAGACGGTGTCGGTGGCTGAAGTCATCTCAGCGGCTGCGGCCAAGGGTGGCTGCGAGCCTGCCCTTATTAGGGCTGGTGTGATACGCCCCTATGGGAGAGGCAGTGGAGCGATCCACCTGTCGCTCCCGGCCGTTGCCGCCAAAGCGCTGTTGGAGGCGGGGCGACTCCTGGTTGGTTGGAGTGCGGCTCGCATCCGCTTGTTGAATGACGGACCTTTGAGGTGCTACCGGTGCCTAGACGTGGGCCACACTCGGCCCGTTTGCCAGTCGGCAATAGACCGGGGAGCGCTCTGCTTCCGGTGCGGGCAGCCTGGCCACAAGGCACTACAGTGCGCAGCTGTAAAGCTGCACTGTGCCTTGTGTGCTGATGCTGGAAGGCCGGCGGAACATCACATGGGGGGCGCCAAATGTAGGCCACCTCCCATGAAACGGAGGGCACCACCAGCGCCTACACCTCCGTAGGTGTTTTGCGTAGACGTTGGGTGATAGGAGGGGGCGCTTTTTGCCCTTTTTACCTCCACCCTTGCTGGACCAAGGGGAGATGGGTCGGGGGGCCCGTCTTCCCATTGCACTGGTTCAGCCGTCTGGGAGACAGTTGGGGTTGTACCAGACTGTCTCTCTTTAGCGCCGGAGGCCCAATTGGGGCCGGCCGCCGAGGTGACGCGGTCGTTGCTATCGCGATCTCGTTTCGCCCCATTTTGGCGGCTGATGGTACACCGTGGAGGTTTAGTGAGTAGGAGTCTCACATAACCACTCGTCCTCCCGGGCGGGTGTGTACCCATGACGGGTTCCACCACGTAAGAAAAAAAAAAAAAAAGTTACAAGAGTCACAAATGAATTAGGAATATTTGTCCGCAGTTGCCTTCCCATCAGTATTGTAGCAGGTGAATGTACCTTACCTTTGGGTGTATTTCTCTGGTTCAGGAGGGCAAGCAAAGGTTCCTCATTAGCATAGTCAACTTTTGTAAAAAAACTTTTTACTGTTTTTACAGTACTCTCAGCCAGTCCATTTGATTTTGGATAGTGTGGACTAGACTTTATATGGACAAAACTCCAATCTTTTTCAAATGATTTGAATTTGAATAATGCAGAATCACAGCCCTTCATCAGAATATAGTAACAATGGAATTCCATATCTTGCAAAAATAGCCTTCAATTGGTTAATCACTGTTAGACTTCTCAAATCTCTTAAGCTGGCTACTTCAATGTAATTCGATAGAGCATCAACTACAACTAAATATTGTTTCTGTTTAAACTCAAAAATATCACATCCAACCTCATGCCATGGAAGCATAGGGACTTTTTTATACTTTAAAACCATTTTTGATTGTTATCCTGATATTTTTGACACACATTACAACTTTGTACAAATTTCTTGATATCCTGTACAATACCAGGCCAATATATTGTTAATTCAGCCCTGCTCATCATTCTAGAGATGCCAGGATGACCAGTATGTAAACTTTTTAGCATGTCCTGTCTTAATATTCTTGGTATTATGATCCTATCACCTTTAAATAACAAATCTTTTATTATGACAATCTCATGTTGAAATTGGTAGTATGATTTTAAGTCATCTTCAACATTTTTATAAAATTTTGGCCAGCCATTAAGGCAAGCAGCTTTAAGTTTACTCATAACCCTGTCTTTACCTGCTGCTTTTGAAAGTCTATCCCAACATTCAGGTGTAACTGGTAAATTTTGCAGTAATAAATAGATTTGCAATTCTATGTCATCCTCAAAATTGGTCTCATGATCACAGCCACTCACTGAAAAATCTCTTGATAGGGTATCAGCAATATATAAATATTTTCCTGGGGTATACACAATATTCAGACAAAAGGGCTGCAATCGCATCATCATTTTCTGTAATCTCGCTGGTACCTTACATAAATGGCTTATTCATAACTCCAATAATGGGCTTATGATCAGTTTCTACCTTGATTGAATTTCTCCCAATCAAATACTGCTTAAATTTTTCCACCCCGAAACATATGGCCAACATTTCCTTTACTATTTGGGAGTATCTCATCTGTACCTCAGTTAATGCTTTTGAAGCATAAGCGATTGGACATCCTTCCTGAAGCAATACTGCACCCAATCCAAGGGAGCAATACGTAATACGTCCAATAAAGCAATACATCCCCAGCTCCCAAGGGCTGGCGTGTTGTTTAAGCCCATTCCTTCCGTTAGAAAGATGCCTTTGCCCAGCAGTGGGACACTTACAGGCTGCTGTTAGTATATTAAAAGCCTATTGTAAATCAGAAATAGCGAACGGGAATGCCTCTTGATAAGAAGTCGTATGTATAACTAATCTTAAAGTAAATTCCGTTTTTATTTCATACTGTTTTGTTATTAACAATGGAAATTTGTTATTTACTAATAAATTCTTGAGATACATTTTTCTAAGTGTAATTCCGAATCGAATGAGCTATCACTTATATTTTTAGGAGCTTTATCTCGAATTAACTATTTTGAACTTGTTGACTAGACAACCACAACCTTCGAACTGCTACACAACATTGTGACCATTGCTGCTTTGTGACAGACATGTATGACACTTGACATTGGCAATTCCGTAGTCGAATCTTGGAATGGTTCTAATTTAATTTAGTACTCGTATATTATTATAAAGCGGCATGAGTAAGAAGACACAAAAAAACACACTAGTGTGCGTATTACTTTATTTTCTTTGCTACTATAATTATTAAACATGAACATTAAATTACACTGTAAAACCTTCGATTTTGCAAAAATCAGCAGGATTTGTTATGATAACCATTTACGTAGGCTGATAACACTTACGAAAATGATCTCGTATACCTATCTCGTTCATATAAGCGTATTTTTTTTTCTTTCGAGTCACCGATCTATATATAAATCTATGGTTCTACTTCTTTTAACAGTTTTAAAATAACTAAATATTACGTTTACCTACATAGTGCGTTTTTGAATCTCATGTGCTGTTGCTAGTTATCGGAAGTTAAATAATTATAAACGCAGCAGTTCACACGTGTCAGAAGTGAAATCTTCAGAAAAAAAATGTTCTTATTAAAATTATTTTTTAAATATCCTAAATCAGCGGGATTCGAACTATCGACCACTCGTGCATACTGCGTATGAAGACTGGTCGTCTCACACTACAAGGCCAATCCGACGACGATCACAATCATGAAAATCAGGACTTGCATTAACCGCGCATAATGTAAATGTATTCTATCTCATTCTCTCATAAGCTAAATCCTATAGATGTATATGGTTGACTCTTTTTAATGTCGGTTTTTTGTTCCATATAGTTTCGAATCACAACGGTGCTAAAGAAGTTTTCACTTCAAAAAAAACTTTTGGAAAACAAGCTTTTATTCAGTATTGCATTTGTACTAATTTTATTTTCGTATTCATCTCAGACAATCCTTTTATTTGATATCCGTATCATGGGAGGCATAAAAAATAACTGATCCGCCATATTGGTTTTAGAATGACGTCACTTATCTAACCATGCATGGACATCCAAACTAAACATGTATGTGAAATTTCATCTCATTCGGTTTAGGATAACCGTTTTAAAATTCAGTTTTAAGATTTGGCCCATACTAACAAAGCAAGTTGATAAAAGCTTGTAAATGTCCACCAATCAGAAACTAATCGTAAAATGGTCCGAGATATTATTGTTGTTGTTAAGTTTTTCTAAAAAAAACACTGATCCCTCCAAATGATAAGACCGAATAAGGTATAAAAAAATCGCGTCTATCGTGAACCAACCAAAGCGTTCCTTTTTGTAGTTTTTTTTTTAAAGTAGTTCGCCATAGTATACTTTATACGTTTTCTGAATTATGTAATGATAACAGTCAATCACTGAAACTCCTGGGCCGATTTAAAAATTCTTTCACCATTAGAATCCTACATTACTCCTGATGAACATAGTCGATAGAATAAAAAGTTAGGGATCCGTATGAAAATTTATATTTTTTAATTTTTTTGTTAAATACCCGTGCGAAGCCGCTAGTGTTGAATAAAACAAAATACTTCATTTAATAAATAAAACAACACTCAATTCAGTCAGTCAGTCCGTCAATTCGGTAGGTATGTAAAGTTTTACGATTCTAATAATTGGAACGTAAAATATACGGTAGCACAACACAACAAATTTGTGGCAAAAATTTTTCAAGTTTGACATTAGAGATTGTCAAACTACTCCGCGTGATTAATGAGCGCACTATAGTAAATAAAATAAAAACGTTTAATAGCATGCAAAAAATATCTTCCATACTAAGTATAATCAAAACGGTTCTCTATCACAGATGCCATGATGTGGTTCCGGAGTTTTCACAGTAAAAAAGTTCCTCAAAGTAGTCTGTACCAGGTTATCAGTAAACTTCTCATGCTTCACATACTTCCTCTTCGGAGGAGAAACTTCCTTCTCCGGCTTGACAATGATCTCATCGGATGAACTCTGCATAGGATTTAAAATGTACTGTTTCAGAGTATTCTTTTTATTTATTACCATCTTCTTCTTAATTCTCTTATTCTTTTTTACCTCCAATATCTTCAGTCTCAACTGTTGCTCCCGCCTCCGTTTTATCCTGACGGGAATATTCACGTCGCTTATTGATAAATTTATTTTTATCTTATTCCCGCGTCGACGTTTTTTACGCTTCTGTTTCGCTTTCAATGTCAACTTCACTTCTTCAGTTTTCGTATTTTGTTTTTTGCTACGTCGCAAGTCTCTTACTACCTCTCCGTCAGCCATCTTTCTTTTTTTACCATTAACTTCCTTTATCCTTCTTCTCCTTTTCACACCCTTTTTATTAACTGCATTTTTTTCAACATTCTCACTCACTGCACTATCATTACTAGTATTATTAATTTTGAAATCTTTATCAACTTCATTTAAATAATAATTTTTAAAACATTCCATATCAATGCCGGTATTGTGATTTTTTAACGTTTCCTTATCTAGAGGATTGGATTTTAGGGCGCATTTTTTAACTTTAAAAGGGCTCTTCGGTTTGACGTTTTCAATATTTTCATTATTACACTCCATTTTCACGACATCTATGTTGACGATCTGATGATCGTTTTCAGATATCTCCAAACTGGCATCTTTTTGGATGTCGAATGTCTTCAACTTCTTCGGCGTGTTGTAGACTGGTAGACTGTCATCGCTTTCCTCGGCTATGAACTCGGCCGGTAGTTGAAACGTACTAGACGAGTCATCACTATCATTTTCATGTGGCTTTGAAGTATCTAATTCTTTCGCAGAACCATTACCTTCATTTTTATTTGTATCTTCATGAACTGTTAACGGTGCAGTATTTACATCAACGACAGTTGGAATAGTTGATTCTTTCTGTTGAATTTCTAGTTCATCTATGTCGATAATTTGATAGTTATCTGGTGGTGTTTCTAAATTGGTATCTTTTTCGGTATTGATTATTTTCAGATTTTGCATCGTATTGAATACTGATATGCTGCGATCACTGTCCTCAGTTATAAGCTCAGATGGTTGCTGAATTGTTTGGGATGTGTCATCACTATCAACACCAACTTGTTCGGGAAGATCTACTTCTTTTTCTGGAATACTAATTTGACTTTTCTCATTATCCTCATCAGCTAACAGAGATGCTGTGTCAACACCAGAAATATTTTGTATCACAGTGGATCCTTCATGTATTTGGGATTCCCTTGTCTCCTGTGATTTGAAAAAGCAAATATTAGTTTTAATGCTGGGTTTGCATTATTTATTAAAAAAATTGATGTTCATTTGCTACTTCTGCCTGGAAAAGCTTGACAGCAGTTTGACTTATGGAGCATGTAAAATAAGATTTAGTGTAAAATAAGATTTAGTGTAAAGATGTAACAACAAATAATATATTACGCTTTTTAACAATGACATGAATATGTGTTACAAGATGGTCGTAGAGTATTCCTGAGTGTTTTATAAATGCCTACATTGTATATAATAGTACTTACCTCTTTGATTTCTTCAATAACTTCATGTGCCTTCTTAGGCGAGCACCATTCCTTGACTGCATCTTTCTGCTTAGGCTCCTTTAGGATATTATCAAAAACACCACTAACAATGGCACTGAAATAAAAAAGAATAATCGAGGTAAATTTTTTGACAATGTGGATCAAAATGGTAAAACCCTAAGCCTAGTGGAAGACTGGCTCTCAAGTGCAGCTGCCGGAACACACCTATAGGTGCTTGCCGACAGATTTTCAACTTGAGGGTGGTAGCTAGCCAGGCGCGTATTAGAAAAAGCTCTACCACCATGCTATGGTTTCCTCACGATGTTTTCCTTCACTGAAAGCTCAGGCTCATTGCAGGGATTCGAACTCACGTCTATCGACGCGAAGTCGTACACGCTACCAGTGAGCCGTCATTGTTTATTTCTTTTTAGGCAAGCCAAAGTTCAGGCAGTACAACGACCCTAGTATATATTATACAGGTGTGCGTTAATGAATGGATAATCTTGAAATGGCTTATAGCAGAAATTATAGCTTCGGAAAAAAACCAAATAAAATATATCCTAAGTAACCCCTAAGATATGTTTTTTTTTTAAATAGTACTAATTTTTATCTTATTTGACATTTTTGTATTTTATTTTTATTTATATATTATATATTATTATATTTATTTTATTTGACATGCTGTAGATGTAGGGCCTGCATAAGAGTGAATGGTAAACAGTTGAATTTTTGTTATTAAATTATGTCAAATAAAGTATGATTAATGTTGAATTTTATTAAAAGTGAATGCAATTTATTAAGAGCAAATGAATGTAAAAATGTTCTAATAAAGCAAATTTCGTTATTTAGTCAAATTTACTCCTTTTCTTAAATTTGTAGCAAAAATTCACTATTTCAATTAGATACAATAATGAACTATGGTATTATAAAACTACTTGAAACCGACATTATTTTAAAATTATTGGCCACTCATGTTTTCTTACATTTTTTATACCCCTTAAACTTTCCCAAAATAATTTTTTTTTGCAAATTTTACACTGAAAAAGTAACGTTTTTTTTTTACAATACCAGGTATACTATTTACTGCCTATCTATCGGAATAGTTATCGTATAATAATCCAAGCTAATATTTTAAACAGGAAAGATTTGATTGTTTGTTTGCATTGAATAGGCTCTGAAACTACTGGGCCGATTTGAAAAATTCTTTCACCATTAGAATCCTACATTATCCCTGATGAACATAACGATAGAATATTTCCAAAAAAAAAGTTAGAGATCCGTATGAAAACTTCAATAATGTAACCCAACGTGAGAAAAAAATACACAAAAATCGTTATATAGCGGAAATTATTTACAATAGAGCAAAATGATGGAGGAAATCAATATCTATAAAAAAGTCCGGGATACCATATGTCTAACTATAACAGTTATGTCACGATAACTACTTTTTTATGTTAAAATATGCAATAGTAATGCCGTAGTAGTTTTGTAGATATTGTGTTTTTACAAACATAAGAAATAAAATAAATAAAACATTAAAAAACTTTCTCTATAATGTACTCTTTCTTAGTAACCCCCGACGCAAAAAGAAGGGTGTGTGTGTTTAAATTTATAATTTTTGAAATTTTTGTTAAATACCCGTGCGAAGCCGGGGCGGGCCGCTAGTAAGAAAAGTCCGATGGAATTCAGTCATTTGTGGTCGTAGCGTACGAGAATGTAAAATAATGTAAAAATTAGTAGTATCTATTAAAAAAAATCATATCTTAGAGAATATATTTTGTTTTGTATTTTTTTTCTGAACCACCATAAGTTCTGCTATAAACCATTTCAATATTATCCATTCATTACCGGACAACCTGTATATAAAAACAATTAACTTACTTAACAATTTTCCGCTTCTCGCTCAAAGGTCTCGGTTTCTTAAATTTCCTCCTTATATCCTCTAGAATTTCCTCATCGAGATCAAAATCCAGCCCCGTCCTAGATAACTTCTCCCTGAAGCCCTGCTCGAGTAGTTTGATAGGCGAGAACAGTTTACTATCAATGTTCTTCGTTAGCACAGGTTCTAATGAACTCTGCTGTTGTTTCTTTGGCGTCTTCAGATTAAGATCTCGCCTACTCGTTATTACGTTATCTGTGGCTGAAATTAAAATGTCTAGGTTATAGACAAACATATTTTTTGAAGTGAAACTTCTTATGCGACTTCCAACGCGTTCAACGATTAACGCACATTATCAGTCTCTCCTCTTTGTGTGAGCCAGAGCGAGAGAGCAATATATTATCGGTCTCACCTCTTTGTGTGAGCCAGAGCGAGAGAGTAAATGTCGGTGTGTATGTATATTGCACACTGTTTAAATAAATTAGAAAATGCCTTTTAAAATGAAGTTTCACTTCTATCGTGTGTGAATCGCACACACAGCAGCACACAGAATGCTACCATCTAGGGCCTAATGACAAAAAAAGGTGTGTGTGTGTAACATTTTCTAATTTATTTAAACAGTGTGCAATATACATACACACCGACATTTACTCTCTCGCTCTGGCTCACACAAAGAGGAGAGACCGATAATATATTGCTCTCTCGCTCTGGCTCACACTAAAAGGAGAGACCGATAATGTCCGTTAAACGTTTAACGCTTGGAAGTCGCATAAGAAGTTTCACTTCAAAAATTCATAGTTCGTGTCGAGATGAAGGCTACCGTTAAGCTGTGGCTCCGGATTCCAGCACGTGGTTTTGTTATAAAAGGGAGAAACAGGAATTAAGTCTCCCTTTTTAAGAAGTTTCGTTTCTATTACGTGTACGGTGTTGTACAGTTTTTTTCTTTAATTTATACAGTTTTTGTGTTTACACTGTAACAATACTAGTTTTTCCCGCGGCTCCGCTTGCGTAGACTACAGAATTTTGTCGGTCGAGTGCATGCACGAATGTTGCCGTTTCAAAAACTCTTATTGTAGGTGATCTTTAGATACACACATTCTATCGGTGACTTTAAGATCTACAATTATGTACTCAGCGTAAGATAATCGCCCCAAATGCGTGTTTATTTCCTAATTGAATCACCATTATCGTCACTGCTTATTTCTTATGTTACTTTGCGTAACAAAATATATCCTATAACCAGGCTAGATAACATAGGTATGAATTAATGGAAAACCAAACCAAATCTGATTAGTAGTTTCCGCGTGAAAATGACATAAATAGACAGACAGAGAGACGCAGAATAATACAGCCTTAGTTTGTCCTCATAACATCAGCTATCTGCCAGTGAAATTCCCGTCAAAATCGGTCCAACCGTTTCGAGGATTTCGTTTCGAGGTTTCGAGGATAAAAGTACCTATCGTGTATACTTTCATATGCATTTAGTAAAAACCTGTCATTTTGACATTACAAACAAACAGACACTTCAATTTTTATTATATGTATAGATATAACAGAACAATATGTGTAGATACCTTCGTTATAAATAGAGGGAGTGGTATCAGTGGAAGGGGACATTGTGCTCCTCGGGTTCCTCTTGGTCCGCCGCAGGGACATGCGGCTCGGCATCACCGGCCCTCGGCGCTGCCGCTCGCTAACTCTACCCTCCTCCGACAGTACCACTGTAACGACCACTAGGGGGTAGGCCAGAGGAACTTCTTTCGAGATTTCTCTTTTTTTTTTTAATCGTTAAGTGACGATGTGGCCCAAGATCGTAACACGCGAAGTCTAGTGGGAGGACTGGCTCTCAAGTACAGCTGCCGGAACACACCTATTGGTGCTTGGCGGCAGATTTTCAACTTGAGGGTGGTAGAGCACTACCACCATGATATCGGTTTCCTCACGATGTTTTCCTCCACCGGGCGCTCAAGCTCATTGCAGGGATACGAACTCACGCCCATCGACGCGAAGTCGTACACGCTACCACTGAGCCATCGTTGCTTTCGTCTGTCACACACCTGTTGTTATCGCGTCTAGTCAATATTAGTACTAGGTCATTAGTATAGACACGATTCTCTCGACAAATATGTCATATCTCAAAGGTACGTTTTTATGGTAACGCCATATCTCTTTTAATTCTTTACCAAAGTTAATATTTGAAACATAATTTTAAAGTTTATTATCCTCGTTATTGAGGAAAAATAGATCGTTTAAAAGTTATGTTTCCTTGTAAAAATGATTTTAAAACCTTTTCATTAGTAATGCCGTTTGTTTCACTGAGGATTGTACTAGGCCTACCATCATGCTCAGCTCAGTCAAATTGCCGTGTTACTATTAAAAAAAAGCACCACACATTTAATGGCATCAAAATATAGCCCACCTCCAAAACGAATTGGGCAACCTTGGTAAAGCGGACATTGCAAGAAGTAATAAAAATACCAATAAGTAAAGGCTAACCCCGCAGACTCGCCGCAAAAAACGAGCTCCCACACCGGCAACTGTCACAAGCCAAATTATGCTCAACGCTTAAGACGATTTTTGCGGCACAACTGAGCGGCAAAAATGCACTAGCACATTGAGGAAGATTCCAATACGACAAAACGCGTTTCTTTTCTAATTATAGTGTTAATATCTCAATCAAAATCGGCATGGAGTTTCGTGTGACTTAGACAGTTGCTTTGATTGCCCGTAAGCCCTTGACCAATGTATTCAAGTATTACTCTGAACCCTGGACTAGGTCCACTTGGGAGAAGCGGACCTTTGATCTATATCGCCTCGTTCCTTCGGTTATGTTACAGTTTCCGGCTGCTTTATAGCTCACCACAGTACAATCACTGAATTACACTTTGGATGATAACTTAACTCTGAATGTGGAATACGCTTTGTGCTGTGCCATATGCAGTTCTTCAAAAGGGGGAGTAGATAAGTTTTTAAAGGGTCAGCTATGTGCATATAATCCTTTTGGTGTTGCAAACGTCTTTAAGCTGTGGTAACCATCCGGTGGTGAAATTTCAAACGTCTTTAAGCTGTGGTAACCATCCGGTGGTGAAATTTCAAACGTCTTTAAGCTGTGGTAACCATCCGGTGGTGAAATTTCAAACGTCTTTAAGCTGTGGTAACCATCCGGTGGTGAAATTTCAAACGTCTTTAAGCTGTGGTAACCATCCGGTGGTGAAATTTCAAACGTCTTTAAGCTGTGGTAACCATCCGGTGGTGAAATTTCAAACGTCTTTAAGCTGTGGTAACCATCCGGTGGTGAAATTTCAAACGTCTTTAAGCTGTGGTAACCATCCGGTGGTGAAATTTCAAACTTCTTTAAGCTGTGGTAACCATCCGGTGGTGAAATTTCAAACGTTTTTAAGCTGTGGTAACCGCAACCATCACGTGGTGATCTTCGCTAAACTATCTATTCTTGTAAAAATAGTTTGGTTTACTGACGACTTATTTATACATACCAGCTTGAACGGTCTTAGCGAGCGAATCTAAGTCGTGTGGAGCGGCGGGACGGCACGTGACGCACGCGTACGCGACCTCCGGCTCCGACTCGCCCGCGAGGCATTGCGCGTGCGCACCCGCGCTGCCACACAGCAGGCACGCGCGGATCTCCCACGCACTGCGTTATCAGAAACCATTAATAAAACAATCATATATATATATATTATATACTTCTCATGAAAAAAATCGAAACACCCTGAAGTTTGGTTTTCAATGAGTCTTTTTCAAAGAAAAAAAATTATGTATATATGTAAAAGATATCGTTTGAAGAACATTGATGTTATTAATTAAAATTAAATTTCTTTAGCTAGCGTGTTTTTTTCAACAGGTAGGTATGTTTTTACCTTTTAGAAGAATTTGTAAAATTTTAGAAACAAAGACGTGAGACAATACATGTTTAAAAAAAAGTTTCTTCAGTATCTCGTATTTCCTACCCGGGCTCTAATGACTTCATTCTTGCGGTTCCTCATGGAATGGATGAAAGTCACAATATTGTGTTGTGGGATGTTAACCCATTCTTCTCGTATAACTGTTTTACGCTGGCCAATCGTCACCGGAGCAGGATCTCTCACTCTTACTCGTCTCTTCAACTCATCCAATTGGTATTCTATGGGATTCGTATCCGGGCTTTCTGCTGGCCAGCCCATAACCGTAATACCGACTTCGTTCAGCTATTTATTTACAACTAGCGACCCGCCCCGGCTTCGCACGGATGCAATGCTGATACTAAATATACCTACCTACTACAGAATGTCCTTAAACAACGTATACAGCTTTTTTGTCATTAAACAATACAAACATGTTTTGTTTAGAGGTTACTCTTGAAAGAGCGACATATAATTGAGCATGGTATATAGGGCCGGTACCGCCGCACTTCCCTACATTTTAAATCTGTAATATCTTCGGAAATATTCATTTAAATTACATGCTGTAAAGGGCTATATTGATCTATATTAAATGGACACTGTATTTAAGGTACTTAATTGGATAAGGATTAATGCTGTATTGCTTAAAATCACTTCGTAAATAAGCCATTTTTTCCCGTAAAATGTAAAGGATAAAAAATGGTTATTGTGGGTTATCCTTAACAGATAGACATATACCATCGCGGACTTTTTTGTTGACCTTTTTAGGATGTACAATACTGTAGTACATTATTTTGATTTATCTCGTGGGGTTCAGGCAGCGTTTGCAATGTAAGCGCAAAAAATGTGTTTATTTACGACATCACATTAGAAACCTTAAATTTTTATCAGTGTTCCTCTACAATATTATGCATGTATTATATATATAAACCCTCCTCTTGAATCACTATCTATTTAAAAAAAACGGCTTCAAAATACGTTGCGTAGTTTTAAAGATTTAAGCATTTTTTTTTTTTTCGAACTGATTATACTGTTAGCCTTAGGGGCCCTGGAGCCTTTACGGCTTTTACAGCTTTACCGGGCTTGGGGGCGAGCGCTTAGGGCACTCAGCCACGAAAGCTAAGCAACAACATCCGAGGGTGCCAAAGTGGCCGGACCTCGGCTCGGACTGTTGCGCGTATGCAATTAAGTCGCGATCTGACTAAATCCCTATCATTCGATCTAAACTAACTATACATATATACATGTTTCTGCCCCCTGGGAGGAGGAAAGGAACATGTGTATGTGTATTTAGTGGTCTGAAAATTAAGCATACATAGGGACGGACAGAGCGACGCGACTTTGTTTTATACTATGTAATGATGATGCCTGCGGTATGAGCCCTGGCATTGTCACTGACTCTTTCTTCAATGCAGCACTGTGCAAAACGCTTTCCCTCCCTTCGACACACCTTCTTTCTTCCGTCGTTACCATACAGCATGAACTTACATTCGTCAGAAAAGAGAACTTTGCTTCATTGAAGGTATGACCAATTTAAGTGCTCACGTGCAATGTTAAGGCGCGCTCTTCGGTGATCTATCAGCAAATTTTGGGACATTAACTGGTTTATGAGGTTTCAGGCCGCGTTCCGCCAATCTTCTTCTAATAGTAGAATCGCTCACAATCAATCCTCGAATCGCACAGAGCCGCTAATGCAGTTAAAACGAAGATTTCTTAGAGAAACTGACACAATATACCGGTCATCTCGTTTAGACGTGACTCAATGTCTACCGGATCCTGGACGGCGAACAAACATACCAGTCTCCCGATAACACTGATATCTATTGACAGCAGAGAGACTAAGACGCAATTTTACGCCCACAAAACGTCGACTAAGCCCTAAATTCAGCAACGAGGTATCGTTTGTTAGACGTAAAAAATCCCTTTGGTAGGATGTACAAAGCTTTGTTACCAAACACTATTAAAAAAAACATATTTTTGGGCAAAAAAATGTGATTAAATGTAACTTAAAATACTGAATACACATTGAAAACAATCTACACACTGAACTCCACATTCATTTATTCGATGAAAATTCGAAAATTTAAATTCAAATATGGAATTGTGTAAACTGCCAGCGGAGTATTTTTTTAATAATATCAAATCTGTTTTTTATTTAAATTCGGCCTGAATAATCATAAGACTCATTCAAAACCAAACTTCGTGAGTGTTTCAATTTTTTTGATGAGAAGTGTATATTGTTAATTTGAAGAAACCTACAGTTCTTAAACTAAGAAACATTTAATTATATATGAACCCACACCACCTTCTCTATCCACCTGTACTCAATTCTACCCTCTACTAAACACACGAAAACAATTATAACTTCGAGTAATTATGTAAAAATAAACACTCACCCGTTATCCGCGTCGTGGTTTCTACCCATTGGACAATTACATTCCTCCGCACTGCACGATAAACTCCTCTCGTATATCTCGGCGAATGCGTTCTGTTCCAACTCCCAAGCTGCATCTCTGCAGATAATCGTTAAATGACATAGTATTGACATCAGACTAGAGGTCAAGGCAGTGGTGGGTGGGACGCATCAGTCGGCATTTAGGACAACATGTTCAAAATCCGTAAATTCGGTCATTAATAGTACTGATACGACATAAGTAAAAAAGTAGAAAAACAAAAATTTCGCAATATCTGAAATCGTCTAGAATGTACTCGAAACATTGATTATGTATTCGTGGGTATTTTTTATATACGAAAATACATCTCAGTTACACACACACACACATTCAAAGCTTATCGGTTCGATTACATAATGATCAATTATAGCACACTTCCCCTTCTTTAAATGATGTCGTAAATTTCAAAGACATTCTAGTGGTTTCGACTCTTGTTTTATATGAGTATATAAGTGAAGTGTTTCGAATCAAGATAGTTATGTTTTGGAAAACCAAGTGGAAACAACTAATAGAAGGAAGAAATCTACAAGAGAACCACAGCGTAGTGTAAATAAGAGAGATTGTATTTACGACCACAGTGTAGCAATTATCAAATTTAAGTTTGTTTCTTTTTCACAGAGTACGAGAATAAATTATTTACGTAGACTCTAACGGCATTTTCACTACATACGGGTACAATACTATAAAATATAAGTAACATTTGAATACAAAAAAAATCATACACATTATCCTTTACAAGATTACAAATAAAAAATAAATCTAAAGGATTGTTTATTTAGAAAAGTATTAGATTTAGTTGAGAGGCTAGATGTGGCCGATTTTTATAGAGGTAAGGAAAATGTTAGGCACATTAATTTTTTAGTTGACACACATATTATCTAATATAGACCTACTGTAGTTTTGTAGAACAGTACAGCAATCATGTAGATAATGAGAGCCTGTTGTTGGACAATTATACTAGATAGTACAGCAGTCATGAAGATGAATGAGAGGCTGTTGTTGGACAATTATACTAGATAGTACAGCAGTCATGAAGATGAATGAGGGGCTATTGTTGGACAATTATACTAGATAGTACAGCAGTCATGAAGATGAATGAGAGGCTATTGTTGGACAATTATACTAGATAGTACAGCAGTCATGAAGATGAATGAGAGGCTGTTGTTGGACAATTATACTAGATAGTACAGCAGTCATGAAGATGAATGAGAGGCTATTGTTGGACAATTATACTAGATAGTACAGCAGTCATGAAGATGAATGAGAGGCTGTTGTTGGACAATTATACTAGATAGTACAGCAGTCATGAAGATGAATGAGAGGCTGTTGTTGGACAATTATACTAGATAGTACAGCAGTCATGAAGATGAATGAGAGGCTGTTGTTGGACAATTATACTAGATAGTACAGCAGTCATGAAGATGAATGAGAGGCTGTTGTTGGACAATTATACTAGATAGTACAGCAGTCATGAAGATGAATGAGAGGCTATTGTTGGACAATTATACTAGATAGTACAGCAGTCATGAAGATGAATGAGAGGCTGTTGTTGGACAATTATACTAGATAGTACAGCAGTCATGAAGATGAATGAGAGGCTGTTGTTGGACAATTATACTAGATAGTACAGCAGTCATGAAGATGAATGAGAGGCTGTTGTTGGACAATTATACTAGATAATAATAAGTTACGTTCTTTATTTGTTCTTTTATACTTCTTTTTCATCGTTATAGGTTTCAGCGTTCTGGCCACAATCTCACCTGATCTAAGTGACGATGTGGCCCAAGATGGTAACACGCTAAGCGTAGTGGAAGACTGGCTCTCAAGTGCAGCTGCCGGAACACACCTATTGGTGCTTGGCGACAGATTTTCAACTTGACGGTGGTAGCTAGCCAGGCGGGTGTTAGAAAAAACCCTACCATCATGCTATGTTTTCATCGCAATTTTTTCCTTCATCGACAGGTCAGGCTTGTTCCAGGGATTCGAACTCGTGTCGATCGTAGTCAAGAAACTGCTGGACCTAATAAAATATTTAATGTTCCCTCACCTGTCCGGTATGTAGTAGCCTTGGGTAAGAACCGCTTCATGAAAGATATCCTTGTCGTTGCAAAGCGGACATTTCAGATAATGTACACCAGCACTTAGAGCCATGCGCTGAAACAAAGTTATCATTTTTTATGTAAAACACCTAATGGTGCGGCCGGTAGTATAACCTTCCAAAAGTCTGCTCAGAAGAGATCATTCTGAGGGAATTAATCAAGTGACCTTAAAATTATGGTCCGGATCGGGCAAAATCTCACCAAATTACATAATTATCTCACGTCCACTTTTTAGGGTTCCGAATCAACAAGGAACCCTTATAATTTCACTATGTTCGTCTGTCTGTCCGCGGCTTAGTTCAGCGATTCTTAGTACTAGAAAGCTGTAATTTGCTATGGGTATACATATTAATCACGCAGAAAAAATGGTAAAATATAAAATTGAAAAAAAAAATTGGGTACCTCCCCTACACGTAAAGTGGCAATGGATTTTTGATAGGTCGTATCAGGGGGCCGTTTGCGAAATATTTCGATTTAAAGTCCTAATTTTGTTAGAGTCAAGTGTCCGTTTCCCCCCCATCGTTGTTTATGGATTTCCCTCCCCCTAAATGGTCGTTTGTGGATATGTGAAAAAAATAATGGTAGTAGACGTAGTAGTTTTATTTTTATGACTGCTATACATGAGATTATTTTACCAAGATGGAGTTACCATAGTTGTGTTTTAAAAAACTACACAGTCGATCAAAAGTAATGGCTTGATGCGTTTAAACTGCTTTATCTGAGTGCGTTGGCGTAACGGTTAGGATACGTAAATACAATATTCTACAAAAATAATAAAAAACGCGATACCATATGCCTATATCTTATACATAAGCCAAAGTAAGGATTTTTTTTAATTGAAATTTAAAGTTACTTTACGTAGATAGACTTTGCCCTTTATAGCATGTTATTTGGACGAATAGTTTGGGACATAATGTAAAATTAAAATATTTCAACACTCGGCTCGGGTCTATGACTACAGGTGTAGCGGCGCGAACGAGACGTGTGAGTTGTGAAGCATAACCCTGGCCGCCCGATAAAAATATTGTCTATACTGGAGTACAATAAATCATTAATCAGCGATTTCTTTTAAATTATACGCGGGTGAAACCGCTGTCACAGCTAATCATTTTAATAAAAACAACAATATAATGAAGTTAAAAGGAAAACTATCAAAGGTAAATATGCTTTACAAGTTCACGACCCACTTATAAAATGTACTTGGAAAAGTAATTTCGAACAAATTACTTAAAGTCACCTCTAAGTTTGCATATTGTACCAGCTAACAACGGAACCCTACACTGCGCGTGGCACAACACGCACTTGGCAATCTTTTTAAGTTATAGAATACTAGCGTTGCGCCCGCGGATTTGCATGCGTTTATTACGCAATAATTATTTTCACCTCGTAATTCTATTTTACCCATATTATTGACAATTCATATAGTATATTAATTAAGGAATGACATATACTTCCTGTGTACAACAGTTCAACAAAATCGGTTGACAACTATTTTTTACATTTCCTAATTATTGACAATTCTTATAGCCCACCCAATCATGAAATGACTTGTCCTCGTGTACAAAAATTATCAAAATCGGTTGAAAATTATAAAAAATAATAATTTTGATTTTCTTTTTATTTCGTTCTTAAAGTATTATTGAAAATGAATATTGCCTACCATAGACCAATGTCATAAGCTTCCCGTGTACAAAATTTTATAAAATTCAATTTTTGAGCCATTTTTGAGTCCAATACATACAGACAAAAAAAATGGCATATCCGTGATCAGTGTCCTTCATATAGCATGACTATCAAAAAATTTGGACAAACAAAATTACATGTACAGACAAACCTACACATTTATTTTATTAATATATAAAATACATTACTAACTGTACCCCGTGGTTTCATCAGAGTTAGATGTATTCGATCAACTACCGCCATGCACCTGTTCAGCCTATCGTTGTTCTCACTCACAGTACTTGCGCACAGCTTGCCAGATTACTTGACGTTCATGATTACTACTCCACTCCTTAGAGTCGCAGCGTGAAGTTATATAGCCTATAAGCTAAGTAATCCTTCAATAAAAAGCTATAAATCACAATTCTTCAAATCTGACTAGTAGTTCCAGAGATTAACGCGATCAAACAAACAATGAAGCAATGATGGCGCAGTGGTAGCGTATACGACGTAAGTTCGAATCCCTGCAATGAGCCCGAGCTTTCGGTGAAGGAAAACATCGTGAGGAAATCATAGCATGGTGGTAGAGCTTTTTATAATGCCCGCCTGGCTAGCTACCACCCTCAAGGTGAAAATCTATCGCCAAGCACCAATAGGTGTGTTCCGGCAGCTGCACTTGACAGTCAGCCTTCCAGTAAGTTTAGGGTGTTCATCTTGAGCACATCGTCACTTAACATCAGGTGAGATTGTGGCCACTACTCGAAACCTAAAAGGATAGAAATAAAGTGTCTTATAATGTGGAGTGACTTGAACTATCGCCTTGATGGACCGTAAGCCCTAGACCAATGAATTTAGGTATTATATTAAACTTTCAACCCGGGACAACTGGCATTTGGGAGAAACGGATAGGAAAATATAGGTATAAAACTTACTCCGGCCTTTAACCTACGTCGCTTCGATCCTTTGATTAAGTTACAGTATCCGGCCGTTGTTTTAAAGTCCCACACAGTACAATCATTTAATTAAACTGTTTGAATGATAATATGGACCCCATTAATAGTATAGATGAGGCTTCTTAATTTATTTGACCAAAGCACAGCAGGCCGCTTGCGAACTTGTATTAGTAACTAGCGCCACCACACGCGGCGCATGATATTATTATTAATTGTTAAAAACAACAGATGACGTCACTGTCCTCAAGCCTTAACAGTATGTATAATGTATATAGTACCTGCAAACAAGAGCGGTGGAACCAGGCGTCTCGCGCACAGCAAGGCGGCCAGAACGTCTCTGTCGTCGGGTACGCATCCACCTCCTCGTAGCATATCGCGCACACAAACTCGGCATCCTTTTCTGAGAGATGACGTCAAAACACATGACACGACATGTTTGTCGATTGTATGGAGGATAGCGTCAAAAGTTATTATATTTTAATTTTCACCCACTCAGACAACTTTTCAATACACAATCTTTTGCCATTATTGTTCAATTATTATTTTTTAGTTTTACAATAGTAAAAACTATAAAATCAAGAAAAATTATCATTCCCTCTTGTCGTTTGGTGGGTTTTTTAAATTTTTCAACTCGTCCCCCATATAAGATGATTTCTCCATACCTCTATCCTCCATAATCGATTGTGTCTTATGACAGTTAAATGCGATAGTTGATTCGTAAAATATCATCAGTTTTTGGAGCCATCTTGTGATCTATCATGTCAAACTTACGTTATTTGGCCCTATATTAATATTGATGGCATTTTACGTGATATAGTTTAATTAATGCACAAGTGACGTGAATTAAAAACTAAAAGCATGAATTTAACGTTGCCACAAACAACCTGGAGAGTTTGAACAAAAGATCCGCCATCTTGCTAAAATATTGTTTGACTTTGAACTCTAAAGATCATAAAAATGTTTTGTCCAAGTGACATTGGCATGTGTTTTAACTATAAACACACTATGCCATTAAATAACAAGCCGAAGAAGAAAATTTCATCAAAGTAAACATTACGGTACAACATAAAATTGCCATAAGCTCGACTCTCCATATGGTCTGCGGGACGCGAGAAGGGAATAAAGCCAACCAATAAGCCAGTCTACTGCCGGCCGTCGGCAGCAATAGACGTTTGACGTGGGGGCTTTCAATGTTTTATTTTAATGACTGCTACACATGAGATTTTTTTACCAAGATGAAATTATCAACGATGTGTTTTAAAAAACTATACAGTCAATCAAAACTAATTGCTATGATGCGTTTAGAGTAAATTATATAAGCCTAGAGGGGATGCAAATGCAGCTGCCGGAATACACATATAGGAGCTTGGCAACACTTTTCCCTTGAATCCGAGAATTGACTGTAAAAAATTAGTTTAAACTTAAAGCCACTTATTTGATAATATTGGTCTATTGATAAAAAGCATAAAACAATACAAATTCAGATAAAATAACTGCTTATTTATATAATTTTCCGTCATATTTTTTTTGTCCGTGAGTCACGTGATCCAGTCACACGGAAAACGTGACGTCATCGTACAATGAATATACACAGTTGAGTGTTATCTTATGATAAGTAACTCTAAAACTATTACTAAGCGTTGAAATAGTGGCTTTAAAATTATAAGTTGAAGAAATATCATAACTGCTATTCTAGTAAAGTCAACTTTGCACATAATACCTTTAACCTTAGTTTTATTTATCGAATGATGACGTCACACCGCATTTCTCGGCAGTTGTTTATTTCAATTCAAAAATATTTTTGTATTAGTATATGTAATATGGATAAATATTCATTCACGAGTATTATTTTCAACATTTTAAATCACTTTTTTAAATTTTCTCGAATTCAAGCAAACTACTTTCAATATGGGGCTGTAGTCGCTTTGAAAAAAAACTCTTACCTTTAGTAATAGTATCATCTTTTGTGATACTCTTAATTTTCCTACAAGCACTCTTTCTTCTCGCTTCTACTATCGTAATTATATCACTTGTAATCTTCTGTTTCGGGGCATGAATTTTGCAAAAAGACCTGAAATAGATTCATAGAAAAATAGTTCAAACCTATGTATGGGTGCAATTTTCTTAAACTTCACTGCCGATAATTATGATTCATTTATTGGAGTAATACTAATCGATGGGTCCATGTATAAGGGCCAAACTTTTTAATATTACTACTATTTTTAAATGCCTAATAAGTAACACATGTTATAAACTTTAAAACTAATTTTACACCAACTAAGGTACTGATGACTAATTAAAATGAATGTTGAAACCAACAATCAGGTATATTTTTATATTCTCTATTAATTGAGGTACAAAGATAAGTATCTAACAAGCACACAGACTTACTTGTAATTCCCATAGAACAGTGAAATCGCATTACGCTCCCTGCCGCATGGTAAATGGAACTGTTTCCTGCATTGTACCACAGAACAACCGAGAGTTGCACCTTCACGATTGCAATAGGAACATCTCTGTATCAAAAAAAAATCACTCAAACACTATTGTTTTAGACCTTATCATTAAATTGTCTGAATTTGACAATAGGATGGTTTGATATTTTAACTTTTGTAACAATATGTATATGTTCATAAGAAACTCAACTTCACTTTTTAATTTAGAGTTAGGTGAGAGTCAGATTGTAGTCAAAACCACTACACTAGTGTCGCCAAGTTCTCGCAAGTACTGATGTCTGAATTAAGTATCTGTTATGGATCCTATTCGATTGTGCGCTGAAACAGTTTTATTGTTGCTGCCTCGCAGGCGGTTTAGTAACTGTAACTGATCTGTAAAACTAACCGAGTCTAGTAACTGCTCTGATATACTGTACTAGAACTACACAGCACTAGAACTCGCTGCCCCGCAAGCGGCCTGAAAGTAACAGATAACTGAAATGGTTAACATCTGAAGTAGTTTCTGGTCACCGACTGACCATCCGGTTAACTGAACCATCCGGTCGACTGAATCATACTGTTAACTAATATAACCGTCAGGTCAACTGATATAATCATATTCGCGATAAGTGTATCATGTCCTAGTGTCTCATGACCTAATCTAATATTTTAGATTGGATTGTATTGGTTATTTGTGTAAATGGAAAAGGGGCAACATCTCAAAAAAGTTCAAAATAACATTTGCTTCTTTTTCTGTACTTCACCAAGATAGGGGATAAAGAAAAATCTGGTGATAACCCTGAATATTGATATCAAAAATGATTACATGTTTTTTGCTTCTTTCCACTTCAGCTAATATGTCTTTATAAAGGAAACCAAAGAGCCCTTCTTCATCTTTTCCTTTCTGGACAAGACATGATGCAAGTAACTGTAAATAAATAGAAATGAGATTCAAAACAATTACTTTGGAGTACAGGTAAAATCATCTTACCATTGATTTGGTTACTAATGTCTCAGTAAAGATGCTGGTAGCTCTTGCAAATGGGATTAGTAATAAACCTATCACTATGACTCTCTTTTGCTTTATTGCGTTTCCGGATCAGCCAGCGTATATCCAAGTGCAAAGAGGCTTGTAGGCCAGCTGGCAATGACAACCGTCTATGGATAACCAATCTGTCGCCAGTTAAATTGTTTTTCCATTGTACTTTGCTTACCATCAAGAACAGCGGAGTGATTTTGCCATGCTATTATAAAAACTAGGTTCAAGATGCAACCCATGTCAAATTTTCAGGGTAAAAAAAATTGGTTATCTAAATTCGGTGCCTGCGACTTTACTCACGTGGATGACAGAAGAACTTGTTAATGAGAATGAAGAATGTTCATGGGCTCAACTTTAGATTTGCTACTGTTCAAACTCCAACCCTATAATTAGACTAAATATAAAATTTTACAATGTGAAAATAAATAGTTTTTGAGATATACTTTTTAAATCACATTTTATTGTATATTTGACAGTACAAATGTCAGTTGTAAGTAGTTGTCATAAAGTTCACTTTTGCGAGATAGGAAAAGATTTTCTTAGAATGTAATTTTTTTTGTATACAGTTATTTGTTACTTTTTGATTGATCATGTTTGGTTTATTTTAAATACTACCTACAATCATTTTGTGCCATTTTTTGTTTTAAATGACATATTTTCATTTTTCTGTTGATATCATAATGAAAGAAATAATTATGCATTGAAAATTCATATACAGGTCATAGATAAACATAACATCAAAAATAAAAATAAAAATATCTCAAAAACTAATCATTTCCGCACTCTTTCCCCCTAATACCTTTATTGCATGTTTAGAATCTACACAGTTATAGTTCACACACAAATTCAAAAAACAAGGTTGAAAAAAAAAACTTTGTTGTAATATATTCCACACAACTATGCAAACTGATTAATTATTTACTACAAGGCTAACTAGAGCTACAAGAAATTATGTATTACTTGTCCTAGTTCCTTGTCTAAGGAAAAATGAGCTTATCAATTATAGGTGTAACCTATAAGATATTGATTATTTCCAATAGTGAAATTTAAAGGTAATTCTTCCCATTGCATGAAGCCCATGGAGGTATATTATGTGAACAATTCTCTAGTGTTTAAATTTTCTCACAGTCAATTCTTTAACCGTGGGCTAATAATGTTATTAAATTATAAACAGCATTGTCTAATCATTGCTTGGTAGTGTTGGTATGGTTATATTTGATGAAAAACAAGAATAATGTATTTTTTGTCAATAAAAAAGCCCTCGAGCACCGTCCTAAACGATCGATGAATTTGTTGATGTTTGTTGTTCTTGTTGCAAACTGGATTCAATAACATAAATATACTTACAACACAGAAATAATGACATTGTATATCGCCTATACCATAAAGCTTCCCATATATAATTTCGTCGTCTACTTGCCGACTACAGAAAACACAAGGAGCCTTGATTCCAGTCACAAGTTTAGCTACAAGTTCATTTTGTTTCGAAGTTTTTCTAAGGGACATTTTGATAACTCTTAAATTTCTACATAATAATGTACATAAAATTCACAAAGTTGCATACACATTATATTATACTACAAAAAGTAGCAGCAATAATAATATAAATATGGCGATAAACGAAATTGGAGGGACTTTAGTCTTTCAGACTTTGACTGTCAAAGTAAGTGTCAAACTTTGACAAAAATCACGTTCTGAAATTTAAACTTTTAACGTTTGTTCCAATAGGCAATTGTAATGCAACAGTGCCAGACAGCCAGCTCGTAGCTACTGTCTATGGTTGATTAAGTAAGAATGATGTACATTTTTATTGAAAACAGTGCAATTAATCAAAAATAGTAGCAACACCAAATTAAAAACGTCAAAAACCCTCAAAAAAAGCCGCAAGGGCTGTTTATAAATTTCTTTTTATTGTTATTTGTTTTTTTTTTATTATTGTTATAAATAACAATGTAGATGAGAACATCAGTAATTTTATCTAGTCTTTATTGTTACATAGAACTTGCAATTCCGACCTTTGACAGTTTTATAGTGCCATAAAAAAGCATAAAACTATCCTTTGTGCTCGAAACGCAGAAAAATCAAGGTTTTATCTAAAGAAATGCTTATATTGTGATTATAGTTTTCGTTAAACGATCTCACGCTATATAAAACAGTAGAAACGTACTAATATATATATAAAAAGTGATAGAAAGAGATTGTGTATTCGTAACATATTTTGCCAATTTTGCCGCCAGAAAAATGTATGTGCTTATCATATGTTGTATTGGAAAAACTTCGACTTATGTAAGAAGTAATAAATTACCATTAAACATCCAATAAGAGTCTTATGAGAAGATACTCGAGAAAATGTCGACATTACAAAATGTTGAGACATGGTCGATAGCTGACAGGCCTCTTGAGTCAAGGTACGAAAAATGTAAAAATATTACTGAAGAAATATACAAAAGGATAAACATAACTTTTCAAATTAAGAAATTGGAGGCGACACTCAGTGATATTTCTAATAATAGGTTAGTTTGTTTTCTATGTTTACATTACATTTTAGCCTTTATCTATATCTAAACATATAATAAAATTGAAGTGTCTGTTTGTAATGTCAAAATAATGGGTTTTTACTAAATGCATATGAAAGTATACACTATACTTATAACAAAAAAAACATTTTTTAAATATTTGTCTATCTGTTTGTTTCTAATAGATAGCTGATGTTATAAGGCATATCTTAGACTACACAAATTAAAAAAAAATTAGGGTTCTGCATAAAAAATAAAAAAGCTGTTTTAGCTATCCACACAAGCAGAGCCATTGACACAGTTAGGATGCATAAAATTTGTTACTGTTTTTTTAAACCAAGTTTAATTTATAACCTAAACAAACCATACAAAGAGTTAGGGGTTGGATTTAGAATCGTTTGGCCTGAATTCGGTGGTCAAAGTGGTTGAAGTTGATAGAGAATTGGTCCTTGATTATAATGCAACTAGTCCCATTACAAGGTGATACTACATACGAAATAAGCAGTGTTGATAATGGTGAATTAAAAAATTAAGTAATTAAAAAAAAAAGTATTGCCTAAAAAAATTCATTCTAAATTATGAAATAATATTCTTACATATATACACGAAATTAACCATCAAAACGAAATCGAAAGTAGGTAAGATTATATGCACCTACAATTTTTTTAAGGCGGCCAGTGGTATAATTATTATTGCAGATTTTTCTATTTCTATCAAATAGTATTAGTAGTTTTCTTAAGACCGGCACCGACTTACAAAAAAATTGTAGGCCATTTAATTTGTTTCATACCTACAATTGGGTTCATTTTGTTGGTTAAAGTTGTGTATACAGGATGTCGGTTTTCATATGGTCCCAACTAAAACTATTGATAGGGGATACCAAAGGCTATAAGAAAAAACCCAATGTATGAAAAGCAAAATTGGATAGTTTTCGAGTAAATTGTATTTTTGTTATTTTTCTCAATGTACTCAAAAACTTGCACATGAATTTTATTTGCGCCCAAAGTAATAGGCTTAGAGTCACGTTTATTTTTGTGAATATGAACTATTAATTACATAATCACAAAAGAATACCAGATTTGGAGCAGAACTGGTTCAATGTTTTAAAAAAAAAAGTGATGTTTATTTTTTATGTTGTTGATATTTCTACTTTATACTTTGAGCCTGTGTAACTAAAAAAAAACCATAGGTCAATAAAACTAACAACTCATTTTAATTTTACACTACTGATAACTATACCACAAAATTTTAACCCACTGGAATAAGGGCTTTATCCTTAAAATTTATTTTAAAAACCACAGATCGGAGAAGCGGCCATAGCTAGTACTAGATAAAACAAAAACCTAGTTATCTTAATTTTTTGAAACTGCATTTTGTATGAAAAATCCACTCAGATATCATAGTTTTAATATATATGATGGTTATTAAGTTGCTTGTATTTTTAGTATTTTTTTTTTATTAACAGTGATGCAATAGACAGCAATGAGCTGAGTAATGGAACAGATCTATTTGCTTGCGACAAAACTGACTCGATCTCAAGCAGTACAGAGGCAGAGAAACCTCAAGCCACTTGCGAGAAATATATCAATATAAATAACAATGAAGAAACACAAAAGAAAGTTGTTACTGTTTATAAGAGACCAAGGAAGAGGTAAGTATCTTTGGTTATTCTGTTATATATTGTTAGCAATTGTAACATAACTATGATGAAAGAGCCTATCTCTAGACCGGATACTCGTGCTACCTTAGAACGAGACGGTCGCTAGGACAATGTATATTAACAACAAGAATCATCTAGTACATTGTAATGCCATATGAATACATTTAAACTATCAATGATATATGTAACATTAAATATAGAGCTTAAATACTGTAAAGGCTTCTTCTACTAAGCATTCGTCTCCTACGTACATTATATATATAGGTTATATATATATGGTTATATATCTAGGTTTTCAGTTCACTCACTCCTGTAACAAATGAAACTATTTTATTTATACATTATATATTTATTTTTATTTTGGAAAGGCTTACAGACAATAAAAAGAAATAATAAAATAGCTAATTTAAAGCTTCTACGTTTGAATATCTAAATAAATGAACACCTTCTTTACATAGTATAAAATGAAGTCGCTTCCGTTGTTTGTTGTTCACTTCGATCATTTTAAACTATTCAACGGATTTTAATGCAGTAGGTAGAGTGATTCAAGAGGAAGGTTTATATGTATAATACATACATATTATAATACAGAAAGGCCGAAAAATTCAAAGATTTGTAATGTGATGTCATAACAATCATATATTTTTTGCGCTAAAATCACAAATGCTGGCAAAACTTAACGAGATAGATCAAATTAATGTTCTATGGAATTGTATATCTTAAAAAAATCGATAAAACAGTCCGCGATTGTATTTATTTATCTCACACTCACGAAATAAAGTTTCAGAGTCACTATATGCTGCAGTATACTTGTGTTAGCAAACATTTTTGCTGCACTTTTGAAGCACTGTTGCTTCTACAACCACATGATATGAAGGTATTCTATCTGTAACTAGTGCTGGTAAATGGAGTTTGTAGCAGCGACCGCTGTCTGAAACTTAGCCTATCAGTACGAAGCATTACTTTGCCTAATAAATGAGAACAGCCAAATGTGCTTCTAGCTACCTTCATTAGAAAACAAATGTCACTTACTTTGCGTCTATTTTCTAAAGATAAATAGTTATATTTGCTTATTATAATCATGTGATGATTGCTGTGACTTATAATATAGGGGATTCCAAACTAGGCATTTTTATCCCTTGGAAAAAGCTACAATCAATCAGAAGGTACTAATGGACATGGTGGTCGAGTGGCTTATATGAAACCTGGCATGTATTGGCGATTTTTTCGGCATTCGCGTTCATTTACTAATATAAACTGGTAACACTATTGGCAGATAGAGATGGAAAACTTCGTGAAGAGACCTGAACGCTTGAGAACCTTACGCTTACGCTGAGTAAACCATAAGACATATATAGTTTACAATTGTATATCTTAAAAAGACCCACAAAAAAGTCAGCAATGGCATAAGTCTATCTTCTAACTTAAAATATGTAAGAGCGAGGGCGGTAATATTCGCACGTGCCCTCGACCGACGCGACGGTAATGTTTTTTTTCATCATTGTAGGTTTGGCGTAGTGGCCATAATCTCACCTGGTGTTAAGTGACGATGTTGTCCAAGGTGATAATACACTAAACCTAGTGGAAGACTGGCTCTCAAGTGCAACTGCTGGAACACCTTTAGCGACAGATTTTCAACTTGAGGGTGGTAGCTAGCCAGACAGGCATTAAAAAAAGCCATACCACCATGCTATGGTTTCCTCACTATGTTTTCCTTCACCGAAAGCTCAGGCTCATTGCAGGGATTCGAACTCACGTCATCGACGTGAAGTTGTACACGCTACCAATGAGCCATCATTGCTTCAAATAAGTAGTCCAGGCAGGCAGAGCCGCATGCGCAATCAATATAGTCATATACGATGTTATACACATTTGTCATATATACTAAAATTTCGCCCAACAGGATTACTGATAAATAATGTATACCTTTGTAGATTTAGGAAAAGAGTCAAGAAGCGTCAATCTAAATCAAACCGGAGCGAAACTGACGGCTCCAGTGATGAGGCACCACTCAGCCGGATAGTCGATTTAGACACGAAATGTGTGAAAGCAAACCAAGTCGAATCACCACACAACGTCATGGGTGTACCGAATATTGTTATTGTGGCTAGTAAGTTATTTTTGTTTTCTTTTGTTTCCAGAAGGCCGGAACATATATTTGTATAGTTAGTTAGCTCGAATTTCTATGGTTAGGGATTTAGTCAGATCGCGATTTTTCCGCATGATCGGAAGACCAAGACCAAGCCGAGGTTCGGCCACTTTGGTAACCTTGGAGATTGTGCTAGCTTCCGCAGCTGAGTGCCTTCCGCGCTCGCCCCCAAGCCCGGTGAAGCTGTAAAAGCCGCAAAGGCTCCAGGGCCGATAAGGATGAAAGTATAGTCAGTTCGAAAAAAAAGTAACACGCTGAAGTGATATCACAATACAGTCCAATAACAACGGTCACCATCCGAGATATCTACAATCCATCGACAGTCAGCAAGCTAGAAAGACCAACGACTGCAAGCCTTTTGGCTTACTGGCCGTCACAAGACAATTTTTAAATTTAAACTAAAACACACTAACTACGCACTAAAAATTAAAAAAAAACGTTTTAGTCTTATTATAACATCTCGTTACCAAGTCCAATCTATTTGACTTGTCAAATCGAATCATATGAGCCTAAACTCGAAGGGTTTGCTAGTAACCATTGATGTGTTCCACTATCCACCTCCTGGCTCCATCATCAGTTCAGCTGCAAGATACCAAATTATAGTGTTTTCATCCGAACTACATATATATACGAAGTTTCATTTCGATACGACAATTAGAAAAAGGTTAAAGAATTAAAAACTTGTAACATTTTATTAAAATGTTTGTTTGTTTGTTAGTTAGTTACAAGTGAAGCTATAAGCGTGTCAAAAAGAAAAGTAATTTCCATTTTTGAGTAGTTGAGGAGGAATGGCAATCCCAAATGGCGCGATGGGCCGCTATTTTGTGACACTAAGACAGTCGCCTGTGGTGACAGACGTCAGGAACGCATTCTCTCAGCGGCCTAACTGTAATATATCAAATCCTTGGCATAATTTTTGACTTGATATCTGTTAAAATAAGTGGATGCGTGCATTTACGCAGGCGCGTTAGAAGTTTTACTCCTTGAACAGTGACACTTATCTTATGTGATACATAACATCGAATGACTATCTTCATTAAAAACCTTGTCAATGCTCTCAAAAATAAAAAATATTATATTTACATCTAGCATTACAATTATGGAGTACATAGTCAACTAAAGAATATTAAACAAAATTGGTTTTCATTTTTGTAATTTATTTCGAGATGATTCTGATACAGTATTTAAATAAAAAATACGTAAGAATGTGATTATCTTTAGCACAATAAAACAAGACGTTTTAGCAAGCAACTTCATAGTGTAGACTTTTTGTTACGATGTGAACAAAAACTGAGGATAATAGTTCAGTAATGCAAACAACCGTAGTTATATTATTTTACAGATCTCAAACCTAAACTCTACACGCCAGGAAAGAGACAATCGAAAACCCAATCCATGGAAAAAAATGTTGTAAAGAAAGAAGAGACTCCAACATTGACAGAGACATCAGTAGATTTGAATATCATAGACAGTTATGAAGCTAAGGATTTATCTGTGAATATTGGTAAAGGTACCAATATGGAATTGAGGAATTGTAATCAGTGTACTTTATCGTTTAGAGGAGAAAGAGGTTTAAGGTAAGAATACAAGTTATTATTCAAATTTCAAATCGATATCTTATAGATACCATACATATTATAAAGCCCAACGTCTCTCTGTCTGTCTGTCCATTTATGTTCTTTTCACTCGAAAACGATTTATTCGATTTACATGTTTTTTATTTTAATTCATAGCTATGTTATCTGGCCAAGTTATAGGATATATTTTGTATGATAAAGTAACATACGAAATAAGCAGTGACGATAACAATGAATCAATTCGGAATAAAGACGCTTTTGGCCTTACGCTGAGTAAACTTTAAGAGATATATTAAATTAATGCTCTACATAACTGTAGATCTTAAAAAGACTTACAAAAAAGTCAGACATAGCATATTTCTATCTTTTAAGGATTATCCACAATAAGCATTGTTGTCTTCCATCTTTTGAGCGGAGGCAGCACATTTCGCGCGTGCGCTCGTCCGACATTATTCTGTAGTCCACGCGAGCGGAGCCGCGGGCATAACTAATTATACGTACAATACTTTTGAAGCAATTATTGCTATGGCTCAGTGGTAGCGTGTAAGGACATCGCAGCGATCGACATGGGTTCGTATCCCTACAATGAGCCTGAGCTTTTGGTGAAGGAAAACATCGTGATGAAAAAATAGCATGGTGGTAGGGCTGTTTCTAATCCCCGCCTGGCTAGCTACCACCCTCAAGTTGAAAATCTGTGGCCAAGCACCAATAGGTGTGTTCCGACAGCTGCACTTGAGAACTATTTCCCCCGACTAAGCATAACGAGATACCAACTTGGACAACACTGCCACTTAACATCAGGTGAGATTTTAGCTAAACGCTAAACCTATAATTTAAAAAATATCTTCAAATATAGGAAGGTTCTCTGTTTCCCTCGTATACATTTTCTTCATATTTTTAGTGGCATAATCTTAAATAATTTTACTGTTATGGGAAGGTTTTAATATATAGAATATTAACTGTTCATGCGGATTTGCTCGCGTGGACTACAAAATCAATCGTTCAATTCAAATCAATTTCTTAAAATTTTAATAACCTTTAATTGAATGAAGATATCGTAATATTTTTTTTTTTTGATAAGCACCAGAATGTAAGTTGTTGTACAAACAAAAAAATTATCAAAATATATCCATTAGTTTATACGTGATGCTAATAAAAAAAAATTTTTTTTTTGAATAGCAATATCTAGTCATATTATTACTGCTTATCTATCGGCATACATATGGTATAACAACAAAAGCCCGATGGAATTCAGTCTTTTGGGGTCGTAGCGTACGAGAATGTAAAATAAGGTAAAAATTTGCAGTATCTATTTAAAAAAAAACATATCTTAAGGAATAATTAGGATATATTTTGTTTTGTATTTTTTTCTGAACCGCCATAAGTTTTGCTATAAGCCATTTCAAGATTATCTATTCATTACCGGACAACCTGTATAAAGATACATATTTATATTAAAGTGCCATTCTTATTTACAGACAAAGAGATATAATAATAATGACGTTATCGTTGATAACGTTGATATATATATCGTTGATATATATATATATATATATATATATATATATATATATATATATATATATATATATATATATATATATATATAACGCGTTTAGTCACAGTACACTAAAGTGAATTGTATTACGTCTCCTTACAAATGACCAAAACGACGCGATGTGCTTCTAAATCTCGGTATAAATTTCGTGACGCAAAAGTATTATAAATTTGATAACTAACTAGTTGTTCCTGCGTCTCCGCTCGCGGTTATATAGTTGAAACTACTTATACTTACGCGTTCTATGCTGTTTCTCTTTACGAGACTACGTCCAACCCAAAAATTATATCAAATATTACAGAGAATAGTTTATTTCTAGGACATATTTTTCTAATTTCAGACGGCACGTAGCTATGTCGCATATAACCGCTCCAGAGGTCTGTAGGAAGTCCGACAACTGAACAACGAATAATATTGGTAACATTTCGATTGGTGTAACAAATTGATGGATTTTTTATGTCAATTTATGTTAATGTTCTTAATAATATAAACTACCCATGCTACTATAAAAATTAGCGTATAAACTAGTTGTGTCCCACGGTTTCTCCCGTGTTAAATTCACTCGACAATATCTCCGCCAACGCATTTGTGTAGCCCAATCTTTGTTCCACTTCCCTTGCTTACCTACAGCTTGCCAGATTGCTCGACGTTTATAGTTACTGTTCCGCTCCTTAGGGCCGTAGCGTGAAGTTATATAGCCTATATTATTCCTCATGAATCTGGCTATCATATACAAAAAGAAATTTCTCGAATCCGACTTTGTAGTTCCAGAGATTAACGCCTTAAAACAAACAAAAAAAAAAAGCTAATTTTAAAGTTAAAATATGCCATCAATTTGTTAACCACATCGAAAGATTTTTATTTCTATTTTAAATGTATTATTTTTTAGTAATAAATGCTAGGCGATTTGGGACAAAAAAAAATCGGTTAGCCAAGAGGGTGGGTGTTTGAGTGAAATGTGATAGAAAATAGATGAGGTTCTTGCTATCATGTCTTTGGGTAATCTTTTTTTTAAAATATCAACTGGGCAAAATGTCTGTAAAGTACTTCATGGAATGTACAGTCCAGTTTAGGAACAACGGAAATGTCTTTTCACTCCGGACACGGACACGGCGTCTATCGACGTGATATGGAATTTCTACAATGAACCTGAAATACTTTGATGAAACCATAGCATGATGGTAGGACATTTTCTAATGTCAAACTGGCTAGCTACCATACCCAAGTTGAAGTATGTCTGTGTACGTTTTCGGGGTGGTAAGGTTGTACAACCCGTTCAACTGCTTTTGAATTGCACCATGCTTACCATTAGGTACAGTGCAATCACTTTGTCAATAAAATAAAATGGCTACTTTCGAAGTGGGTTCGAATCAAACTAGCCTCAGCTTTTGGTGACCACCGCATCACCAAGCACCTATAGGTGAGTTCAGACAGCTCTAGTTGAGAGCCAGTTTCCCCACTAGGCTTAGCGGTTAGCTATGGTAACATACCATCCTGTGGTACCATACCACCTACTTGGGAATTAAAAAAAACATGATAGCAACAACGTGCATGTGGCAGGGTTATTATATCTGTGATCAGTATAGAATATTGTGATTGTAGGGAAATATGAATTTGTGCATTTGATGGATTTGCTTTGAATAGTATGTTGCAAGTGGCCAAGCCACAGCCAAATTCGTGCAAAAATTTAACGTTTGCACATACGTCATTTGTAGGGTTGCAAGGTATCAATTTTATTTTTTTAAATGGTATATAGGTTTTGCTGGCACATTTAATAAAACTGCAAACGTTTCAAGTATTCGTACAATGCAGTTATTTGTTGCTTGTTGTATATAAGCGATTTATTGATGTATTATTATCAAAAATTTTGGCTCCACGCTGAGCTAAAGCAGGCGCGGATCTAAGGAACCCCTCACGAATTAAATAATTTAACATTATCGTAAATAACAATATTTATTTTTAATATTTTTAATGGATGTGATGTTAAATCGCGCCTTAACTATACTTGTATAGTCTGCGCCGATCGTTGTTCAAAGCAAATCTATTAAAACTGGCGGAGTAAATTATTTTGAAACGTTGTGGCCGGTTTAAGTACAAAATTTATAAGAAAAAGAATCTTTTTAAATTTCTCTAGAAGTCCTAGTATATAAGCTCTTTCTATTTAGATTTTAAGGTAAACAGTTTTTCAGATTTTATCACTTGTAACATTTGAAATGTTATCTGTGATTGTTTAAAACTTTTTAAATGTTCGAAGTGTTGTGGTTTGGCAATTTTTTTTTTGTCTATGGTTATGGTGTTACATTCAGGTAAATTGAAATAGTTTTAAGTTAATTTTTTTTCTATAATACGGTGCTAAGTTTGATTTTTAAATGAATTTATATCAGTTATATATTTCAGTTTAATATTTAAAAAATGTATATGGATATTATAAAAGTGAGAAGAAAGATCTTTTATAAGCTAGTCAAAATTAATATGGTATATTTTTTAAATTGTTCCTATGTTTGGATCACTGGCATCATTATGTTGACTGTCTATAACGGTTTGGTACATTTCTGAAGTAGAATTTATTATTCAGTATAAATTTACGCCGTACTTGTACAACAAATACTATCATTGATTGATACTTCTACATATTATAATTTTCAAGGATTACTGTTTGGAGTCAAATTTAGTACACGAAGATATTTTTTTTATATCTAGTCTTGTGTTTATTTATAAGATAGATATTACATATTTTTTTTAGTTTATTTGCATGGTAATTTCCCTATTAATCGGCAAAATTCATTATAGTACAAGGAGCTGTTTTGAAAACTTAGTTGTGATGATTTTTAGACAGTCAACTCAACAAACTTGCCGTTCAAGCCCAGTGAATCAAACTCATTGTAAGCACATATCAATGTATTTCAATTGAAAGATTAAATTTGATACGATTTCTTATTTTACTTTAAGATACAAAATAGTATATCAGATTTTATTGGGAGTCACCGGTAATATAAAATGTACATTTTCCACATTTAGTTAAATAAAATAAGAACTGGGTAGGGCCATGGGCGTAGTCAGGAGTATTTCCAAGAGGGGGGGGTAGCCGACTATACTAGCTTGACATAATTAGCTACTCTACTTCAGATAAAAAAAATTACCTACACGTTGCTTGGGGCAGCATCTACCCTTACTCGTACCTGGCTACGCCTGTAGATAAGGTTGAAATCTGACACAATTTTATAAGCAAAACATGTATTTTTAATGCGTCTGGTATTTTTTTTACCTTTCGAAATTACATTTGTTGGCCTTATCAGCCTTTATGACGCTATCGAATGATGAACACTTGTGTGATGCTTAAAGTACCGGAATTATCCTAATTTTCGGGTAATTTATTTTTACCATCTTTTAATATATAACTGTACAAAGTGGCTACCATTATAAAATATACCGTTGATTTATTATCACAGTTGATCCATAGAACATCATATTAAATGTGTATTATCTGTTCGGAACCCATTCGTATTAACTTTGTATGTAAAGTCAACCTTATTTTATTAATTTTTAAAGTGTTTATTATAATGATCTCTTTATGTGTGTCATGGTAATATTGGTGCAATTGTTGGTGTTGCCATATTTTAAAATATTTGTATGTTTAAATAATGTTTTTCTTTATATTCTTAAGCTTTTGGGAAATTATTAAATGTTTAATTATTAAAAAACTTTTAGCCGGCTACGGAAAAAAATGTATGAAACAGGTAGGGTGGTGATTTTGTTCCTTTATACGATTGATATTCATAACTGCCGATATGTAAGTGCTGGCGGTTAGAATATGTAAACACAGACAAAATGAATAATATTTAGTTGACGAAAACCAGTTACATTTGGACACATCGTGCAATACATATTATTGATGTGAAACGTCTAATGCGGCGGGTTAGTGTCGCCACGCTAGTGCGCATGCGCAAGTGACTGTTTATTTTAGATCATGCCATATTTATTTCCTTTCATAATCTACGCCATTTATGCATATTATATGTACGGAATAATTTAGATGTATCACTTCTGTCAGGTGTCTCGCAACGCCTTTTTTTATCAAGTTAATTCTGGCAATGCTATAATGTATGATAAGGTATGGCGGTTAAGTCTGTCATGTGCTTGTTTTGGGTTTTAATTCATAAGCACGCTATTTGGCCTTATATTATGTAAAATTGGTGGCATTTTGAGTGATATAGTTTTGTTATTGTGCACAATGGAAGTGGATTATAAATTATTACTAAAAATATGCATTTTTAGTGGTAACAAAAACTACCTAGACTGTTTTAACAAAATAGCCACCATTTTGTAAGAGCCGTGTTTGAAGTTTAGAAAAATAGTAAGACGTATATCTATTGGCCTAACAAAAATTACAGATTTAATAATCTCCCAATTCCCATACCTATTATATATTTGGTTTTTAGTGTTCATTAAACATTAATTGCTTAAACATCCAATGGTATCGATTGTTTTGTAAAACAACTATTGATTTAACATCTAGGCGACTGAGCTACCAAAGCGAAAAAAAAGTTAGCTGATAAATATAAAGTGTGGACCTTCCTTTTTAAATATAGCACAATTGTACTTTTGATGGTTTAATAAGCCCGACTATCGATTATTCGATTGTGCAAATAACTATCGATTAATCGACAGTTAATCGATGTTTATGAACACTGTTGGTTGTATAATATTATTATAATATACATAATGACTACATATTTTCGAGTAACTTTGAGTTTATACATTTTGAAGCTTACTCCGGGATGATGATCTAAAGCCATGGTTTTAGCCGAGAGCCTACCGTTATAGGCCTAATAAAAATTCAAAGGTAAAAATTAATCGCTATTTTCCGACATAAGAACTTGATTGTATCTCAAGTTCCTAAGAGTTATCAAGTTGAGGAATCTTTTTTATTCGCAATAAATAGGTTCTAACGACTACACAGAGTTAGAGCACGCTGACTGCACAGTCGGTTGGCGGTTTCGGTGCAGTTGACACAACTTTGAAACTGCTAGAGGGTTTTTATTCTTTTCATCTTGAGAAAATTAATCAGGATATCTTATCTTGCGAGACATGACATTTTTTTCATCCTACCCAAAAATTACACGATTTATAGTTATTATTCATTCTTCGTAAGAAAACTTGTACGACACATGTCAATTGTTTATTTTAGAGATGTAGCATAATTTAAATTGTAAATTGATGTTACAATAATCGATCCTTTTTTGGAACTAAATACAATCGAATATACGAATATGCATTAAATTAGTAGAGGGACGTGTAAGCTGTGTAAATTAAATAACAAAAATAAACTAGAACAATAATTGAGATCGCAATCTGGTACACTTGAATTATTGAATGTTTGACTCCAAAGATCAAGATTAATTCTTCCAGTCAATATTTTTCGTTGCTTGTTGCTGCATTTAAAATGTTGGAATTACGTAAATATATGTGTTTATTCGAAATTAAACAAGAAACTAATAAATTAAATTTACAACGGCGTTCGATCAATTTAATTAATATTTGATTCGTACGATTAATTTTCGATTCCTTGGATTTATTATTATGGTCTACTCTAGTTTTAGGTCATAGGAAGTAATAGATGCACGTAGTAACAAAAAATACGAAAATTCACAAAAATCATTTTATAGGGGAAGTTATTTAGGATTTTATCGTGCAATTTTTTTTATATCGTTTATCAGTAACAAAATATGTTTTTAATTATTATTGATAGTCGTAATGCGTGTTTTTAGGTTATGTCATAATTTGCACGACGTAACAATTTACGTTCTGTGCATGTGTCGTGCAAGTCTTCTTACGACGAACAAGGTATATATTACCCAAATTAAAAACTTAAATGATCAGCTGGCTGGCTGAAAAATTCGCTAGCTACGCCAATAAAAATCTCTACCACCCCGTTTAATTACTGGATATATAAGAAGCAAGTATGTCTTATAAATAGGCTAAAAATATCGTTTAAAAAAAATCGTTTTTTAAATTCACCTTGAAACATCTTTTGTAGTTTTTGAAATAAATATGAGATTCAAGTAAATGATTTGACATAGGAACTTGAGATACACTTTAAATTTGAATCTAATGTTAATTATCTAAGTACAATCATTATAGATTTACTACTCACAGTTTGTAACGTTTTGGTGTTGTTTTTTTTTTTTTTAAGTATATTATGTTGTTCCTGGAGAAGTGAATATTTTAAGTTAATTCTAAGCTATTGTTAAATAAAAGATGACTAGTCTATGATTTTTTATTTTAAATTGACAACCTATAGTCAACCTGGTTTTATTAGATTTAGATGAAGTCTAGAATTGTCGCTTTAGGCATAGCTAACCACTATTTTGAATTTTATAGATACGGCCAGAGCTGGGCAAAATACATGCTTTGCTTTAATTAAAATACAAATTACAAAATACTATCTCGCATGTATTTAAAATACGAAATACAAAATATTTTGAAGTCATGTATTTGAAATACAAAATACAGTATTTTAACTATTTTTATTTAAAATACAAATTACAGTCCCATGTTAGGTTATGTGAATAGAATATAACTAATTCAGCCCAGCCTATTAATCAGTATAAGAAGATTTTCCTTTCAAGAACACTAGGTTTTTCAATGTTACAATCAGACAAACAGCCTCTTGTTGGGGAATGAATAAAACCCGCTAAAGAAAACAATCTTTCTACAGGTCGTTACTGTTACCGCTATTGATCACTGTGAAATACTATCTTCCAATAAAAATTAGCGGATACGTCACAGCATTCACTTGATTTATTCCATCGCCGCCGTCGTCCGGCATCGTACACATATATGTGGAGTGAATTTGATCTCCGTCCGGTCCTAACATACAGTTGCGCAGTATTCGCCCATATGGGGAAATCAAACTTCAGCCCCTTGCAAACGTTGCAAAATCGTTTTTTATGCAAAACAGTTAATTCCCCATGGCTCGTTCGAAACGAAGACCTCCATAAAGATATGCGACTTCCTTCGATCAAATCTTACATCAAAACTCTCGCGAAGAGCTATTTCGACAGAGCGTCAAACCATCCGAACCCGTTAGTAGCATGCGCTGCAACATATACCCCAGTCCCAGACGCAGGCAAAACATAGGCCGCGAAACATATTTACCGACCCCGATGACGAAATCGCGGTAGCTAACGCGTCATACCCGTCCGTCTCTTCAAGTCGAGCGTGTTTGCGCCCACGGCCGCACACCCGCCACGACCACCCTCTCCAGCGGCAATCTAAGATTAGGTCCGTTACTCCGGCATAGAGTTCTTGAGCCAGCAGCCGCTCGCGCGATACAGTGTGTATTTACTAGCTATCCACACATGACACTCTACTTCACACGTGCACACAACTCAGGTACATAGGTTCTGTAAGGGACCTTATTTTCTTTTTTAGCTAGTTAGTTTAAACAAAAATTGCCAAATCAGTAAATACATATACACATGTTCCTTCCTTCCTCCCAGAAGGCAGGAACATATTTGTATAGTTAGCTCGAATTTATATGGATAGGGATTTAGTCAGATCGCGAATTTTTCGCATGATCGGCAACAGCCCAAGCCGAGGATAGGCCACTTTGGCACCCTTGAAGCTTGTTGCCTAGCTTTCGCGGCCGGGTGCCTTCCGCGCTCGCCCCTGAGCCCGGTGAAGCTGTTAAAGCCTCTAATCGCTCCAGGGCCCTTAAGGCTAACAGTATAGTAAGTTCGAAAAAAAAAAATGAATTTGTCGTTACACACCTAGTGTTCCGGCAGCTGCACTTGAGAGCCAGTCTTCCACTAGGTTTTCAATTCAATTTTATTTCATTCAAATAATAATGTTAAAAAAAGGTACCGGCCCATATTCTACACAAAAATCACAGACGTTACTGTGCAATGCCTATACCAAATATAAACTTCTTAGTGGAATTTAGTTGGCAAATTAGTGTCTAGATTCTGGTAACCAAGGTCTATAATATCACTTCTTGTTCGTATCTAAATACTAAATATTAAAATCTCGAACCCTAAATGTTAAATATTGATGTGAAGTTATAATAATATTACGTATTTAAATCATTTACTATTGTTCTATTAAAAATTCATGCGTACTATTTTTTTCCTAGAATTTTAACCAGAATACTACTTTTGCTAGTTTATGGTACGATCCCCTAAAACATAAAGTTGGCAACATTGCAAGATATAGATACTTTAGTTAACGTATAATAATGTTTGCACCTTGTACTGAACGGCCGATGTCGATGTCGATTAAAATGAATACATGAAAAAAAGTATTATTATTACAAACATTTAAAAGGGAAAAAAAGTAAACCACAACTCATATTTTAACTAATATTTTTTTATTAATAATCATTCACGAATCTTAAAACAAATATAATTAAACTAATATCAGAAATGAATAAACAAAATTAGCTTTGAGTTACAAACATAATTCACGATTTGTCAATAAAAGCTATTTAAGCTTCTTAAATCTTTTTATTCGAGGTAATTGAATGATGGCTCAGTGGGTGTGTGTACCGACATCGAGTCGATTGACGTGAGTTGGACTTCCAGCAATGAGCCTGAGCTTTCGGTGAAGGAAAACATCGTGATGAAAACATAGCATGGTGGTAGGGCTTTTTCTAATGCTCGCCTGGCTAGCTACCACCTTCAAGTTGAACTGCCGCCAAGCACCAATAGGTGTGTTCCGGCAGCTGCACTTGAGGAGCCAGTCTTCTACTTCGCTTAGCGTGTTACCCATCTTAGGCCACATCGTCACTTAAGATTAATTTGTTACAATAAACCCCCCAACCCAAACAAGTCATTATTTGATTGATTTTATGAACGTCTAGCACTTTTTTAATGGTATAAAGTCATGGGTAAAAACTAGGTTTACCTTAGCGCTATAGCACCTAGCGCACTTTGGCTCATCAAGTCTTTACATGTTCATTTTAAGTTACGGACGATAATTACTTATACTTATCGTCTGTGACTAGTCTGTAACTAGATTTTATATAGATCGGCAACTCGAAAGAGAAAGAGCATAGTATACGCTTGTGTTAGAATGAGATAGGGATACGAGAGCACTTTCGTATGCGCTATCGACCAACATAAATTGTGACCAAAAATTGTGTTTTTGTAATTGTGATTCCGTGTAAAATCAATAAAATAATACGCACACTGGTGTGTTCCGTTTTTGGTCTCATCTTATTCAACCTACTACCGGTCTATACTATATTAATAGAATTTAGTTTTGAATATGTACCGTTAGGAATCAATAAAGTGATTAGACATACAATTTAAAAAGTGTCTGTGTCAGCTCCGACGCGCGACTGGAGTTCGCTCCTCAAGAACTGTCTTGCAATTTAGAATATATACAATTGACAAGAAGAATAAATAAAGGCATCTCTTACGATATAGAATGAATGTAACCGCGCGACGTACCCGCTCATTTCAACGGTCGATTCGCGTTTCGCAGCTTACGCAGCAAACGAAAAAGAGGTGAATAAATCTCAACCTTATTTGAATGATGTTAAGGTTAAAAATTGTTTGCTGCTCTTTCAATTTCACTCCTCATATTTTTTCATACCGTGCATCTTACATCGTTGATAAGGAGTAAATTCCAATAACATTAAAAAGTGTTAATCGTTTTGGCAAGTGATGCCCTTAACTATGACATGGTCAATCCGAATCGTCCTTATTGTAAATGATATTATTCGATTTAATTTTGGTAAACATCTTCAGGAATTCACAAGTCGGGGCCAACGCTCCGATTTTCACCCACGACTTGAGCGTCATAGCGACATCGTCGCTCTTCACTTGTATCTTCAACTTGATTTGTTTGTTCAGTAAGGATCTATCGGAGAACTGCTTCACCATTACAATGTTCAGCTCGGTGAGTAATGGCGGATCGGGTCCGATTATGTTGTCAACGTAGTTCTCGTTGTACTGCCTATACGTGTAGTCGATGATACCGTTGCGGGTGACGACCGGGACCGGTGCGTACTCCGGTACGCCGTCAAGATTGTCGGCGTGTTCCTCGTAATGGCGGTTGTGTATCCGCAGTAGCGAGATAATGTCGTGGCCGTGGAGCTTCGCGTCTTCGTATCTCAAGTAACCGAGACCTGGAGACAAAAAAAAAATTAAAAAAAACACGACTGTCTTCTATCTAACATATTATAAAACTCAACGTCTCTCTGTCCGTTTATTTTCTTTTCACGCGAAAACCATTTATCCGATTTACATAGTTCTTTTTTTTTATTCATAGCTATGTTATCTCGCCAGGTTATAGGATATATTTTGTTAGATAAAGAGCATACAAAATAAGCAGTGACGATGATAGTGAATCAATTCGGGAAAAAGACGCTTTTGGGGCGCTTAAATGACTTACGCCGAGTAAGCCATAAGAGATATACCAAATTAATGTACCACATAATTGTAGATCTTAAAAAGGCTTACAAAAAAGTCTGCGATAGCATATATCTATCTTCTAAGGATCATTCACAATAAGCATTTTTGTGGCAGCACTATTCGAGTGTTCGCTCAACCGACAGCAGCTAATCTGTATTTACAAAGCGAAAGGTCACTAACACTAACTAAGTAATACTAACATTAACACGTTGACTAAACAGACAATATCATTGCAGTCTTTTAGATTAAAACGTGTTCCAACGTTCCGTAGATTAAAAGATGTTCCACAGAACGGTCCCCCGACAGCAATGACAATTTTATCTGTTTAGTTAGCGAGCAAATTAGTGACCTTTCGCTTTGTATATACAGATTTACTAATACAACTTGTTTTTTGCTTTTTAGTTCGCATTTTTGGCAAGTCAGTCGTGTTTTTTTTATTTAAATTAATTATTTTATTTTAAACAAATTAGTAACAAGTTTTATACACTACTCCTTTTACCGCTCATTCCTTTTTTGGGCAGTCGTGTAAATAAACCCTATATTGGAGGTACAAATTAATGTTTTAATTATAAACTACTAGCTTCTGCCCGAGAACTACAAAAATTGTAGTTACCGAGATAAATACTATCCTATGTGCCAATCCAGATTATAAACTATCTGTGTGCCAAATTTCATCCAAATCCGTTCAGCCGTTTTTCCGTGATGGAGTATCAAACAAAATTACTTTCGCATTTATAATATTATTAGGATAGGAATTAGGATTAGTACGTAGCCGGCAGACACTGTTATATGAAAATTAAATTTTTATTTAGATCACTAGTTGTGCCCCATGGTATCATTGTCACAATTGTGTTAAATTTATTTGTCAAACTCTCCACCCGTGTAGTCTATTATTTTTAGTGCGGTCAAACAAACAAACTATTTTAGAGTATCAGTATATATTTAATACCGATTTATAATTTATGTTGGGTTCCTACGGTGAGTAGGGTTTAAAGAGCTCCTTGAAGTAGGGGGTTCAAGGTCGACAACGCGCTTTTGACACCTATGGTATTACAAGCGTGCATAGGCTACGGTAGCCGCTTACCGTCAAGCGCGCCGTATGCTTGTTTGCCACCATGGTAGTATAAAAAAAACTTTATATATTTCACCTACTTTTTATATGTATCGGCTACCGAAATATGTATTAGGCTAACTTGGATACCGGGCAACATTTGTTTTTTCTCCCTAAAGTCTTCTGATATTTTTTAGAGAGTTCTTGTAACTAACTGAATTAACAACTATTATTTAAATTCATTTGGCACCTTATACTTGGCAACACTGGCCCTAACCCATTTGCAACGCATCACTTGCGTACTTAGCACGTCTAGTCCCAACGTGCATTGGCAGGTTTGAAGGTAAGCGAACTTAGCAACATCGTAGGACCTCTGCCATACAGCATTTATTAAATAACTTTTCTCTATACATTTAGCGTTTGACTAAAATCTCACATAATATTAATTAAGATAATGTTGTCCAAGACTGTAAGCCTAATGGTAGAACTGTAGTCAAGTACAGTTGCCGGAACACAGCTTGGCAACAGATTTTCAACTTGAGCGTGCTAGTTAGCCAGACAGGCATTAGAAAATGCCCAACTACCATCATCTATGGTTGCATCAAGATGTTTTCCTTAATCGAAAGCTCGGGCTCATTGCGGGGATTCGAACTTGCTTCGATCAAGACAGTGTCCGTTCACACTACCTTGCCACATGAACAGAAGATCGATCGATCGATCATGATAGTGGTCAAACTTATAACACCCCTTTTCATTGCGTCGGGGGATAAAAAAGATTTGACATTTCCGGTCACGAGATTTAACGTTGAGTTGTACAAAGGCAACTTGGCTTGGGCCTCTGGTGTGGCAATTATTACAACAACTGATAATGTAATGCATTATTCATACGCAATGTAGGTATAATAAATTATTGGAGAGAAAAAAATGTTCTGCTGTCGATTATCCGTCGTCAGTTATTATTATTGACAATGACAATGGTCGGTCGGTGTATCGCTACGAGCAAACAAGCACGCATTAAGAGAGGTAAGTCACAGAGGAAGTTCTTTCTACTTGGGGCAGCCTGACCGGTGGAATACCTCCACTCTACAGAAGATCGCAGCCAAATAACCTTGTGTTGTATTACTGCAGTTAGTAGGGTTTTCAGAGCTCCTTGGAGAAGGGGGGTTCAAGATCAGCAACACGCTAGTGATATTACTGGTATTACAAGCGTCCATAATCTATGGTAACTTCTTACAATCAGGTACTTACCAAAAAAAACTTCGAATTTGAAGGCGCCAAAAGCAATGCCAGATTAGTGTATTCATATTATATTACCTTTCACGAGCGCTCTCGTTAATTTAGATGCTCCCAACGAGGTGACCAGCACCACTGGCTCTCCGGGCGGTGTGACTGCGTACAAAATCGGTCCTTCGCTATCACTGGATACCAATCGGAGGCTGATAAACATCAGACTGTCCAGCGTAATACTGTGCACCTGATACAAAGATATTTAAAAATAAAACTAAAAACACGCTTTGTCAGCGCATTTTTCGCCTCTGAGGGCGACGCGCGCCGGGGACGGGGGGCGTCTGTCCGGGGCTTCTCCCGGCCACGGCACGCGGCGGTTGCGCCGCCCACTCACTCAGCTGAGCGACGCGTGAGGCGACACTTGTTGTTAAATATTGTATCCGTACCAGTAATAAACCTATATCATAAAATACAGTCCATTCTCTTTACCTTACACCTGTAGGACCTAAACAAGCTTTAACTACGCACTAAATATTATAAAACTTTTTAGTCTTATTAAAACATCTCGTTACCAAGCCCAAGGGAGCGTTTCAATGAATTTGGGGGGAGGGGAGTCATCTGAAACGTTACGATGCGTTACAGAGGCGGGAGGGGTGGAGAGGGTTTTAAACTACGGCTTACGTAACATTGTTTTAACCCTTCAGACGGTCGCGTAGCGTATTTTTTGTGACTTTTTGTGACATAATTGTGACTTTCAGGTAAAAATGGTCACTTGGTGGTGGTTACTGATGGTTATAATGGTGGTAATGTTTTACTATGGGGGGAGGGGGTTAAGAAAAACGTTACGGCGCGTTACATGGAGGGAGGGGGGGGTCCAAAATCTCTAAAAACTGCTTTATGTAATACTTGAACGCTCCCCAATCTATTTGATTTGTCAAAACGAATCATATGAGCCTAAACTCGAGAGGTTAGCTAGCAGTAGCCATTGATGTGTTCCACTATCGGCTCAACCATCAGATCAGCTCCAAGATACCAAATTATAGTGTTGTCATCCCAACTACATACGCGACATGCGATAGATGAACGAAAAATTTCGGAGCGATAAAATACAAAGTTTCACTTTAATAAACTTAACTTTTTTTTACGATTTCTAAAAGCATCGTTCACAATTTTTATAACCTATGGCATGACCATATAGATCGCGTGTTGGCGACATATAGTTGTTAGATTTAGTTTTAACGTTTTTCTATAGTAAATAGCGACTACCCCGAACGTCGTTTCTACCGAACTTGGCCACATTTCACATTTATGTTATTGTTTAGATTAATTTTATTAGCGTTTAGATATCTTCTTTACAAGTCTTTTATCTTCTTTTGTCAAGTCACGGGCAAAAATCAGTTTACCTTTTTTTATTATTATTATAGTTTTGGCGTAGTGGCCACAATCTCACCTGATGTTAAGTGATGATGTGACCCAAGATGATAACACGCTAAACCTAGTGGAGGACTGGCTCTCAAGTGCAGCTGCCGGAACACACTATTGGTGTTTGGCGACAGATTTTCAACTTGAGGGTGTAACAGTCAGGCGGGCATTAGAACAAGCCGTACCACCATGTTATGGTTTCATCATCAAGTTTTCCTTCACCGAAAGCTCAAGATCATTGTAGAGATTCGAAGTCACGTCGATCGACGCGGTGTCCGTACTCACTACCACTGAGCCATCATTGCTTCAAATTGCTGTTTGTGCATTTAAGAGCAATCTCTATGTGAAAATTATAGCTATGCCATGGGTTACAGGTAGTTATGACTTGGAAAGTGTTGTAAATGCAAAAATGTGTACATTTTTCATAAAATAAAATTATTACTTACTTCTGGTCTCATGAGGCTCGTCTTCCCTTGTTTCAGTGCCTGTGTGATCCGTCTCGGCAGTAACTCTATGGTCTGCTCAATTGGCTCTGAAGTCTGCTGTTCAAACAGATTGATCACATGCCATTTTCGATTTTGGTTAGCAACAACTGAAATAAAAGATGTTATTGTTAATCATATGAGCATAGATCATTTTGTTTATCATTTTTCAAGTGAAATCTATACATATTATAAAATTTAACGTCTCTCTGTTTGTTTATGTTATTTTCAAGCGAAAACCACATAGCCCTATACCTATAGATTATCTATACATTTAATAAAATTGAAATGTCTGATTGTATTGACAAAATAACAGTTTTTTACTAAATACGTATTAAAGTATACACATTACCTATAACAAAAAACCAATGTTTCAGGGATTCGGGTAATCTCCAGATCGATTTTGACGGGACTTTCACTGGCAGATAGCTGACGTTATAAGGAATAACTTGAGCTAGTTTTATTTTAGAAAAATTATTAGGGATCCGCACAAAAATAATAATAAAATCTATTTAGTAGTCCACGAGAGCGGAACCTCTGGAACAGCTAGTAAGATATATTTTGTTAGATAAAGTAACATATGATATTAGCTGTGACGATAATGGTGGATCAATTCGAAAAAAAGATGCTTCTGGGGCACCTTAATAGCTTTCGTTGAGTAAACCATATATATGTAAGACCAACAAAGAAGTCAGCGACAGAACATATCTATCTTCTAAGGCTCATCCACATAAGCATATTTATCTATAAAATTACTGACGACCACCGTGGGTGGGAGCGAGGGTAGCACGATTCGCACGTGCACTCGACTAACGTCATTCTGTAGTCCATTGCTAGCAAAGCCGCGAGCACAGCTAGTCTTTGTATATAAAAATCTTGTGTGCGTCTGTTCGTGTAACTTCTGAACAACTTGACCGATTGAGCTCATATTCAGTAGGACTTGTTAAGATCTACAATTTTGGCTTTTTTTTGTTATCATTGTAGGTTTGGCGTAGTGGCCACAATCTCACCTGATCTTAAGTGACGATGCGGCCCAAGATGGTAACACACTAAACCTAGTGGAAGTGCTAGACGTTCATAAAATCAATCAATAATGACTTATTTGGGTTGGGGGGGTTTATTGTAACAAATTAATCTTAAGTGACGATGTGGCCTAAGATGGGTAACACGCTAAGCGAAGTGGAAGACTGGCTCCTCAAGTGCAGCTGCCGGAACACAGTTATTGATGCTTGGCGACAGATTTTCAACTTGAGGGTGGTAGCTAGCCAGCCGGGCATTAGAAAATGCCCTACCACCATGCTATGGTTTCCTCACGATGTTTTCCTTCACCGAAAGCTCAGGCTCATTGTAGGGATTCGAACTCACGTCAATCGACGCTAAGTCGTACACGCTACCACTGCGCCATCATCGCTTCAACAGAACATTAATATGACATATCTCTTATGGTTTACTCAGCGTAAGCCATTTAAGCGCCAAATATGAGTCTTTACCATTATCGTCGTTTCTTATTTCGTATGTTACTTTATGTAACAAAATGTATCCTATAACCTGCCCAGATAATATAGCTATGAATAAAAATAAAAACCATGTAAATCGGATAAGTGGTTTTCGCGTGAAAAGAACATAAACGGACAGACAGACAGAGAGACGTTGAGTTTTATAATATGTATAGAAGATACTTACACTTAAGCCTTAATCTTGCAACAATATCATCAATATCTTCATCTGGCATTGACCTGGCAATGTGCTTACACATGACTCGCGCTACATTTGGCGGGGTCATCGCCAGTCGTGAGTTACGCACAGTGCGTTGTACGTCACGCCATTTCATACCAAACTCTGGTAGCACGGCCACACAGATCACCTTAATTGGCATCTTTGATATTATATTATGTAGTTCTTTTAACTCTGAAAATAATAGAAACCACAATAATGATTTTTACTTGGATGGACAACTTGCAAATACAGTGAAAGCTCCTTTTTTATAGAATAGTATTTTATATGGTAATATAGCGGAAGCCTTCTAGGGTAAGAAAATAAAAGCAATGTAATGAGGATATTATTAACCCTTATAGCCAACGTCACACAAAATGCTTGTAAAATTGGCATGTCATCCGTGGGAGTCAAGTTATTAATTATTATTTTCTAGAATAAGCAAAGCTTTAAAGAATTTAAAAATGTATGCTTGTTTTGCAACTTCTAATAGGCCCATTCATTCTAATCAGTATTCATTTGTGTCATTAATGATTTGCCTCTTAAAAATATGACTTCTATCCAAAGACAATCAAGTTTTATGATGAAATCACATAGCTTTTATCAAAGGACACTGTAGAGTTAGTAATATTTGTTTTTTTTTTTTTATAATTATTACTATGCCTACTTATTTAGTTTAGTTGGCAAGTAGTGAATAATACTACACATCATCAGGCACATAAAGAAGATTTCTGGCTGCGGGTGAAGGAAGTGGTCGCATTTTTTTAACCAACAAATAACTTTATATTTACTAAATGTTGAGGACAGATGAGCTTAGGTCACATTACAGTAAAATTACATGGGTTTTTAATATTTACTAGTTGTGAGGCATAGCTGTCATCCCAAAAACTTTCTCCCACCCATGCACTGTAATTATGACTCTTATACAAGTCTCATATACAACGCTTTAATGTACATGGTTTGATTATATCACAAACTTATATGTCTAGAAGTGCTTATTATCGCTTATACATTTTATAGTTCATGTATATATGATTTAATTCTAGGGTTTAATTTAATTCTAGTGTATTTCTATGTTAATATGCGATTGATATGTCTCTACATGTTATATATAAGGTTTTTTACAGACTACAGGACAGTTTTTACGATGGCCTTATGTACAGGGATAAGTGCCCTATATATATTGAACTAGGAAGTACAATAAAGAGTTTTTACGTGTTGTGTTTTATTATATGGTAAGTACTTCCTCATATATTGACTATTTCATGGTTTTTGTGTATTTTTTTTTTCAGGTACTATATATACGGGTTACGAAACTGTACTGATGTAATGTGTAGCACTTTTTAACATTATTATTGTTACTGTGTAACCTGATACTCGAATTTAAGGCCTACGATAGGCATACTGTATGTATTTTTTAATGGCTGACAATGTAATAGTTTTAAGTATCCGAATGGTTTAAATATGGTGCCACATTGTATGGACCACACTGTTCGGAATTATCAGTTCAGCCTAGGACTATAGTCCAATTGTAAAGGCTTTTTTATACTGAAAATAAAGTCCACATATTGAAGTTGTTGTTATTGACCTCAACAACTGTTTGGGCCTTCAAGAGCAGGATTAAGCCAGCCTCTACACTAATTATGAGTTTATTGGGATAGCAAAACCTTGGCTTTCACAGTATTAATTATAATAGTTTTATAGGAAAAGTATGGAATATAAAAAAAAAATTGTTCTTACATTTAATAAGTTGAAGGCAATTCAAAAAACTGATGATATCAAAATCAGGGAATACAGTTTGGCATTATAGCTACATACCTACATCTCCACCAAAAATGTAATTATTGGATAAGCAATTAAAAACAATTTTTTTTATTCAATATCAGGTCTTTACAGAAATTACAGAACAGGGGTTCAATTTAGAATTGTTTAGTATGAATTGGGGGTTGAAAGGGGTTAAAATTGATAGAGATTAGATCACTGATTATAATAGTATCTACCAATCTCATTACAAACCAAAATTAACCATGTTAAAGAAAAGATGTAAGTTGCCAATACACAAAATTATGATATTGTCTTTTTATCATACTACAAAGGTGGCAAACAAGCACACGACCCGCCTGATGGTAAGCGACTACCCCAGCCTATGGACTCCTGTAAATACCATAGGTATCACTAGCATGTTGCCGACTTTGAACCCCCTACCCCAAATAGCTCTGGAAAACCTATTCACCACAGAAACAACAAGGTTATTTGACTGCAATCTTCTGTAGGGTGGAGAGATTCCACCAGTAAGACTGCCACAAGTAGAGAGAAATATCTAAAGAAATTTGTTTGTCTACCTCTCTTAAATCAGTCATTCTACTAACATTTATGTCTACTATATGAAAACAAAATCCAAACACCTACTTAGTCTGAGCTACATTAGTATAGTATCTTAGTGGAACTTAACAAAATAGTAAACAAATATATAATTTATTATTTATTTAGCAATTATTCAAAAACTTTTGTTATTTTATGATTTTCTAATATCAAGCACTGTTTTCGTAAATACATTGATGGTTCCAATAAACATAAAATAGTAAAAAATATTTATTTATCACTAAATTTCTTTTATAATAATAAAAGATTTTAAATTATATTCTCTAAATAAAAGGGATACTATAATTTTACCTAAAGTTTATCCATTCAAAAGCCAATATATAGCGAGGAGGTAGGATGGAAGCAATTTTTCTTGCTATGAGTAAAAGCATCAGCCGAGCATGCCACGGCAGCGGACGGCAAGTGCCTACTCCAAATTTAATAACTTAGTATTGTTATTTTACGTTCATATTCCAAAATTACAAATTTGACTACGAAATTTCGAACCCCCTTATAACTGTGGCTACGGGCATTACTTTTTTCTAGTTATGGTATCAGAGAATAAGGAACAGCTTCCTTCACCCTCCATGTACCTTCTCCTGCTACTTAGCGTACAAAATCAATACTATACTATACATCAATCCATACTACATAGTAACTTACGGTTGTTGAGTTCCATGACGATTATTTTGCACTAAATATAAACAAGGCACTGAATTATCTAATGTGTATAAACAAAATATCGAATTATTCAATAATTTCAGTATAATATAAAGTACTAGATTTCCGATTAAACCACTGGATTCAACAAAATAACAAGTCCGGTGACCACGACTTTTAAAAGTATTTGACGGTTATGACCAGAGCCAAATGAAAATTAAGTTATGACCTAGAGTCAATCGATATTATCGAAACATCGATATAATGAAATCGATTTAGATCCAATAAACATCCTAAAGTCAAAGTTATGAAGAAATACAAATTAATTACACAAACTTTTTTATTTCTATATTTGTATGTTTTCCGTTGTAGTTGGAGGACCCTTTCTTAAGCAAAATATAAACTGAATCAAACGTATTCCTCAAAAAGGATGTCAATACTAGAAGTCGAACATGAAAATATTAACCACTGGTTTGCACCAATAACAACGATGAGTACTGACAACAATATTTTTATTTTATCTAATTATTATTTGTTAGTATAGTTCTTTATTGTTCTATGGTTCTTCCCTTTGGAACATGTATAGTTAGTTAGCTCGAATTTCTATGGATAGAAATTTAGCCAGAACGCGACTTTTTTGCATGATCGGCAACAGCCCAAGCAGAGGTTTAGCCACTTTGGTACCCTTCGAGCTTGTTGCCAAGGTTTCGCAGCTGAATGCCTTCAGCGCTCGCCTCCAAGCCCGGTGAAACTGTAAAAGCCGTCTGAGACCCAGGACTCTTACAGGTAACAATGCAGTCAGTTCGAAAAAAAATCTATTTTATTTTTTTATTTATGTTCAATCTACCATTAGTAACATTTTATAGTGGATATTTTTTACTAAATTTTAAAAACAAAGTTTTACTTGTTTCCTTTGTTTGCAAAGTTAAAAAATTTTGTTAACAAGTTAAAAAATCTTGTTAACAAGTTAAAAACATATTATACAAATTAGTAATCGATAGTGAGTAAAATAAGAAGCTAACCATTTACTTCTAATCAGTATATGAAATAAAATGCCAGCAGAACTTCGTTGGTTTATTTTTATTTAAATAATCATAACAATTACGTTTTTTAAACATTCCGAAATCAACAAATTATTAAAAATATTTAAATAGCAATATACTCTAAGAAAGTAATTATAAAAGCTATTAATTAATAACTCAAAACTCTTAAAAAACATCAAGTTTTTTTTTCAATCGTAAGTTTAATACACTTACTCCACACACTTCAAACGTTATATACAGCAAGGCTGTGACAACCTTTTCGAATATTAATATGTAGGTATATCTGCGATGAGTTTTAAAAGAGTATAAATGAGTATTTTGAAATTATGAAATTTAAACATCAAGATTTTTTTAACATCATTTTTTTTTCAATCGTAAGCTTAATTTGCTTACTCCACACACTTCAAAACGTTATATACAGCAAGGCTGTAACATTTTCGAATTTTCATATCTAAATCTGCGATGAGTTTTGAAAGAGTAGATGAGTATTTTGAAATTATAAAATGTTATCTTATAATTATAGCGTAGTTGTATATTTATTTAAGTAATTATTTTATTTTAGTATTTAGATATTTATTGCGTTACCTATATTTAATTACTCGAAGACGACAATTCGAAAGATTCAAAAATGTACGAACAGTCGAATAGTCATACAGATATAAAAAAATCAAAAATTAAATCAGGATCTTTGAATTCAAACACTTAAAGTAGCAATTTTCTTAGGCAAAGAAGGTCATACGCGGGGAAACTATTAGGCGATCGGTCCCTCCGTCACGAGGGAGGTGACGCGGACTTTCCTCCCAAGGGTCGATCAGGCCCACGCAATCATGAGGAAAGCTCGTTTGTCGCCTCACCACGTGCAAGTTTTAACTGATCACGGGGGCTTCGCAGCGTACTTGCACCGTTTCAAAATTAAGGATAGCCCCGCGTGTGCTTGCGACACGGATATCGCCGAGACAGTCTTCCATATTATCATAGACTATACTAGATTCGACTCTTCCAGGTACGACCTCGAGTGCTGTGCTGAAGTCAAAGTTGAAATCGATACCTTGCCCAGTCTGATGCTAGATATGGAGCATCGGAACGCCTTTCTTGCTTTTATAGAGGACGTTGCAAAAGAACTGGATTTGGGAACCAATGAGGCACAAGGTATAGACCATAATTGAGTCTAGCTACTGTTCTTAAAACCAACAACCTCACGGTAAACCTCAATTTTAATTTCAAATTATCAATTTTTATTATTATTTTAGTTAGTTAGTTAGTTAGTTATTTTAGCTGATAGTTTTACAAATTAGCTTTTTAATTATATGTATTAAATTATTATACAAACAATTTAAAATAAATTATAAATTAGTTTTAAATATTTATTGAACTTTTTAAATTCTTACGTGTTGTGCAACATATCCGGAATTGCAGCGAAATATTGTAAAACACTTTTTTTTGTAGGGTACGTCGTGTTAGAGTAAGAAAAATATAAAAAGAGGACTACTACTGATATAACTTGACATATTTATGAGCTATTTTAGATCATTATTGCCGGAACTTTTCCACATACAGACAACCTGAAGAATCACCGCAAATCTTCTGATGAGTTCTTTATCAACATCAGTGATCTGTGCAGTTACTTGTCATACATCCCTATGATACGTCCGTATCATCTCTCACCAGTTTCAGTGGTACAAATGAACACATGAAGATACTGGAATCAGCCCCAATCATTTTTGAAGTGAAAACTTCTTTAGCCGCATTGAGCACTTTTTGGCAGGGAAAAATCATATGGGTTCGCGTCACCGACATGCTAATGTTAATTGTATATGAAAACTTCTTTAGCCACGTTGAACAGTTTTTGGTAGGGGAAAATGTTATGGGTTCGCGTCACCGTCATGCTAATGTTAATTGTATACTATTAATATAAAATCTATAGCATGTATTGCTCTGATATCAGACTGGCGCTTTCGCAGCGGCCTGTGTACACGAATACATATATATTAACGTATACAGGTATAACATCGTATAAACCTAACCCTATGCTGTGCGCGTTAGACGCTTTTTGGATGGGTGAAATCTTGTGAGTTCGCGTCACCAACATGCGTAATAGCAGTATATCTGTAGCTATACAAGTGACGTATTGTGCAACATTAGTGCTGTGTATAATTTTACAAGTAAAATTGAATGGATTTAGTAAAAAGTTTAATATGTATATACTGTACATTGTTCAAATAATGTTTGTAGTTCCAGGTGCACTATTTCCAATTTCTTTTACTGATGAGAGTTAAATTGTTACCAGTAACCTCTGTTGCTCTGTAGGTACAAAAATTTACAATAGATCTACAGGTTGTGGATTCAATTTCAAAGAAAATGGTGTCTAGTTATGCATTTTTCATTGATTCATATCTTTTGGACGGAGACACCCGGGGTCTAGGTCCTAAGGCTTTGTTACCACCGCGGTAACGGTACGTATAAGTGTCAGCTTTACAACTCAAAACACAAAATGTTATGAAGAAAAGAAAGTCCATTTTCATACATTTGAAATAAACAAGTCCATATTATATGGTGTATAAGGTAAAAATAAAACTTGAAATTGTTAAATAATTCAATGATATGACCATTTTGACAAAACTGTACACTTAAAACTATCAATAAACACATTTTATTTTTCTTAAATACTATCAAAGGGAGGCTCCCATTTCATATCACCAGTTTCCAGTAGCTTTACAGTCAATGAGTTAGCATCCTTATCAGAACAATACCCCAAGCAAGAAAATAAAAATTGGAACACAATTGTACTTTCATTTGTATTTATTTAATAATAGCATCACCAATAGTGAGTTTTTGTGGAATCTCAGAATTCATGGTTGATGTTATTATTTCCAAATACACTTAATTTGTTCACAAAAACTAAGCTGTTTTTTGTTTTCGTACTGCCTATACTGTTGGCCGGGAGGACTTAACAGTTTCACCGGGCTTATGGGCGAGCGCTTAAGGCACTCAGCCGAGAAAATAAGCTGTATAATGCAAAATATCACCTATATACAGGCGCAGCTAGGATTGTGGTTAGACAGGGGATAGGCAAGGGAAAATTACGGTAATAGTCTAAAAACAACGTGACAGCTTCCATTGACAGTCGTCGCCTTTTCATGCCTCATTTGAGAGACGTTCTAAATCCGCACGGTTACCATTTGCTTACTACCAATAAAAGCAGCTGCCCTCTCTGACCGTACCTGCTTACGACCATGCACATATATTACACAACTTGCTATGCCCGCCTGGATTGCTAAAAAAGCTTTTTTCATTTTTTGTGCGGAACCCTAATCATTTTGCTAAAATAAAGTAGCTTTATTTATTCCTTATAACATCCTTATCGTCCCGTGAAAAACAGTTCAACCGTTTAGGAGATTACCCGGAACAGACAGAAAAAAGGGGGTTTTTAGTTATAGTTAGCATGTATACTTTCATATGCATTAAGTAAAAACCTGTTTTTTGACATTACAAACATACACTCCAAATTTATTATATATGTAGAGGATCAAACAACACAAATTGAAGAATTAAAAAAGAAACAGAACATGACAAGCTAAGATCCCGCTAAAACTCAAACTTTGGTGTCAACTGTCAAAATAACCAAACGGAATTCTTTTAAAATAATTTAATCGGAAATGTATGTATAAAAAGTATCAGTACATATCATCGTTTAAATTAACCCAGAAGTGAGTAAATGTATAACATAAAAGCTTGTAAAACAACGGTTTTCATTTGAAATATTTTTAATTACATCTTTAATAATATTTATTGATTTTTGACAATGTTGTCATGAATACTTTATCGATAAATTTAAAGTAGAGCACTTAGTTCCTCGGTCTAATTTATTAGCGTTCAATATTCGCTTGTATAATTAATTACAAATAACAATTTTATCTTATAAGTACGTTATCAATAATTTTATCTCTAAACTTAACTAATTATCTATACCTACTGGGAATATAGTAGACAAATCATATGTATAGACTACGCATAATTTTCATTACCAAATACGATTATCGAGGGTTTTAGGAGGCAGATATTTGTTTTATTACATAAAATTAATAAACCATACTAGGAAATGCAATTTAAAATCAAACATGTAAACAAAGGTGTTGCCAACAAGAAATAACCTCATTTGTGTGAGCCTTCCAAAACTACTAAAATATCGTATTAAAATTATACCCATAACTCGAAAGACTTAAAACAAAATATTTCACACCTGTATCAGCTTTAAAGAAGCGTAAAATATGATCCGAATGAAAAATAATATCGTGATTTATTAAAGTGATAACTTCTTTATTAGCGTTTTGATTTGAAATTTGATGAAACGAAAAAGGGAGAAACACGTACATCTATAGGATTTAGCCTCCGAGAGAATGAGAAGGAATACATTCCACAGTGTTACCTGAAGATTTCACTTCTACCGCGTCTGAACTGCACACATTTTTTTATGATACTGGTAATAAGGCTGAAGATCTGTCAACATTTAAAAATGATTTATCAAATAAACTTATCTGTTGCTTAAAAAATAGCCCTTAATGATATCGAAGTTTTACATTAATAATATTACATAGAAATATCTTGAAAGAAATGTTTCAAAACGTAAAATCGATTTATAGTGTGTTGAAACTTCTAAATGTACTCATATTTTATGTTCAATAGGAATTGAAATTTATAAAATTATCAAATAAAGAAACATATGACTCATTTTAAAAAAAGTATTAAGAATTGGAATTAATAATTAGACTGTCTAAGAAAATGTTCACTACTACTGAAACTTCACTTTGACAATGACATTTCTTTCTTAACATTTTTAATCTTAGTTCTTTGCCGTAATTTTCTTGTGTATGTAACCTAGCCTTGATGTTTTTATTTTTCCGAACTGGACATAATTTACCTCAATACACAAAATCGCTTTTTAATACAACCTCCTTCGTTTATGGTTCTATTCATGTGACATTGGCAGAATTGTGTACACATACACGTTGCTATTTTACAAAAAGAAATAGAAAGTACTTCGAATTATGGAAATTTTTAACATTAACAAATGGCATTTGTGTGGAAATAGGCCTTTTTCTAAATTTGTCTGGCTAGCGACCCCCGAGCATCTATAGTCGTATTCTGGTAGCGGAACCTGATAGCCATTATCCATTCTAGGCACATCTTAGACATCTTCGCACTCACTTAACCCCTCATATCTTGTTATTAATTTGATATTCACTTTGTGAAACTCACTTTCTGTAATTATAATGCTATAGACGGCTTCATGCATGCCGTTTAAATTAATTATTGTGCCTTTTAGATATTGGGATACATCTGTTAAAGACCCAGTTATGTTGAAACGACAATATATATAGTATCCAAAATTATCCAAATTATCACCACAAATTGTTAAATTTTAATAATTAGAACATTACAGTCATTTTCTCTTTCCAATACTTCATATTTTAAGTCAATTTTAGGCAGACTGTAACTGTTTATTCTTGGCAATGTTTCCACTTTGGCGTCATCTTCTTTTTTCTTCGGTGTTGATGCTATATTAGGCTTGAACTGTCCCATTTTGGTTTTCACGATTTCCTTTCTCCTCGTTTTAGGTTTCTCGGCGGGCATTCCAAAGTTTGCATCAACAAAGTTCTTGTAGGACTCGCTGAATGACGTCGGTGATTGAATTGCAGATTTTAATGAACTTTTCACTTTTTCTTCTGATTTCAATGAATTGTTCAGTTTCATTGGATTTACTAAAGTTTTCACTTCTTTAATAATGATTTTTTTATCATTTTGCTGTTCTGATGAAACTTGAGAGTTTCGTTTATCAGCTATTGGGATAATTCTTGGTTCAATTTTAGCCACAGCCTCTGTTTTTATTTTCTTTGCGTTAGTATCACTCTGATCAAGGGTCCGTTTATTTTGTTGTGGTTCATCAAGAAACTTAGTTATTTCATCATCAGTTAATTTCTTACTCGTTTGCACATTCTGTTTCTCTTTATCATTTTTATGGCTGTTTAAAAGAACCGACATTTCGAGTGCTTTACCTAGCAATAGTCTCAAATTGCTCAGGTTTATTTTAGCCGCCTCAAGAACGACATTCTCCATTAATCTCTTGAATTCTAAGTATACATCATTACTATTTAGTACTGTTTCATTTCCAGATTCAGAATTTTTCATAAAGGATGTAATTTGAAAGTTCTTGAATATGTCCGGTGTGACATATTCTTTGACTGTATGACCATAATGTTTCTTGTACAAAGTAACTTGGAGCCCTTTATTGAAAGTTTGTGTTCTGATGCTTGATGGACAGGACATCGACGAGGACTTGCTTGACTCAAGATGGTTGCAGTGGAAGACTTGACAATTCTCTTTATCTTTCATAACCAAATAATGAACATCCATTTGAATCTCCATATTTTTTTTCCATACCGTGAATTCTGAAATAGATTACATACAATGAAAATATTAAATAAGAAAGTTTCAAGTATCAATAATTCCAACCCTTTCTTAAAGCTGACCACTAAGATATATATTATGATTAAATTCAATATTAAAAAACTGTATTCAGTTTAGAACCTAAGAAGTCCTACGAGCGTCGTACTAGTACTAGTAGTACTACCGGTTCTGAAAACATCCCAGCCAACTAGAAGAGCTGGCAAGACACTTGATGTGTCACACAAGACAATTGTTACTTGTCTTAATCACTTGTTTTCAGACTCATATTGTTATTTAGTATTTTGGTTATATGAAAAGTTTTAAAATTCATTTTGTGTTGATGCATATCTAGCTCAAACATATATTTGTCTAAGTGTGGGTGTACCATAAACCTCTGCCTACCCTTTCGGGGACATAGGGGTGATGCAATTTTATGTGACATGTCATAAGTCTGTGTTCCTCATCTTAAACGCTAAAAGGAACCGCTTCATATGTAAAAAGAAATATAAATATTATGAGGATTTAAAAAAAACAACATCGATAGTCGTTATTTAGAGTATGATAAGGATATTACGGTTTTCCTTGCCGTTTAAGAGATAATTGGATTTTCATATTAGATTAATACAAATTTTTCGTAAAAAAATTATAGTTCCTTCGTTTTGGGCAGAATTAACTCGGGTGTTATTTTTGAATATAGTAATAACTAATAGAAGCGATATCCGGCAAAAAATCCCTAAGAAGATATATATCGCGAGTCAGGGCGGTGTTACTCTTTAAACTGATTTTGTTTCTGATTCGATTACACTTTTGATTCGAACTCGGTCCTACAAGCGTACCCTCTAGCCCGGTGAAGCTGTCAAAGCCGCAAAGGCTCCAGGGCCCTAAGGCTAACAGTATAGTCAGTTCGAAAAAAAACAAGGTATTCTTATACCAAACCGAATCGAAAATCAAGATTGAGTTACGATCGAGATCGAATCATATCAATGTCTTTATCTGTATCGGTCACAGTACACACACAAGTCACCCTATAGTATTTTAAATCTTTGCTTGGATTATTTTTTGTTCTAATAGTGTTTACATAAAAATGCTAGATCAAAAATCAATCAAGTTAGTTCCGATTCGAGCCACAACACGATCGTGCGCTAGTGTTGATTTCAAGAGTTTTGACACTCTTAATTTTATTCAATTCGATTCAGGACTCTAATGCTTCAAGAGTAAGGCCACAGTTTACGTTTAACTCGAAAGCGTTTGTAGCGAAAGTTGATGAGGAAAATTAATATGTTATAATCCGATATCCCGAAAATTTTTTTTTTTTATTATTTGTTTAAAATCGAACAGGCTTCTTTAGAATTATTTCTTTCGACTTTTTCTTTCTTTTTTTAAAGCCACCAGGATCAATTAATTCGTCTAGTTTTATAGTCAGTCTGGATAACATTTAAAAAATTATGTTGCGCCGTTGCAGGACTGCGTGTTTATTAAGTGCCAGCCCGCCCCGCTGCCAGATTTCTAAATACATATATGCATGTTTCTTACCTTCTCCCAGAAGGCAGAAACATGTATATATATGTATGGTTAGTTAGATCGAATTTTCTACTTATAAGTAATTAGTCAGTTCGCAATATAATTGCAACTAAGGCAAAATAGCCCAAGCTGAGGTTTGGTCACTTTGGCACCATTGAGCTTGTTGCTCTGGTTTAGTGGTGGAGTGCCTTTAGTGCTCAGGGTTTCAGGGCCCGCTACAGCGACGCGCAATACCACTGTAGCATGGTTTAACCTTTAAACTCTTAAATGATACAAGATTTCTGGACAATTTGACTAACTAAGAAAAACCCTTCACCTTTCTTTGAAGCATAAAATATTGAAAACAATTTGTAACCTTATGAATGATCAGGGGGAAAAGTTTTGAATGTATATGTTAAGAGAGGTAGGGCACAGAGAAATTTCTTTGGAGATTTCTCTCTACTTGGGGCAGCCTGACTGGTGGAATACATCCACCCTACAGAAGATCGCAGCCAAAATTACCTAGTGTTGTGTTTCTGCGGCGAGTAGGGTTTCCAGAGCTCCTTGGGGTAGGGGAGCTCAGGTCGGCAACGCGCTTGTGATATCTATGGTATTGCAGGCGTTCATAGGCTACAGTAGCCAATTACCATCAGGTGGGCCGTCAACTTTTTTAGTATAAAAAAACAACACTAATTTTTTAACTCACTGTTAGTATCAGGAAAGAAAAAGTATTCAGCATCTTCACTGTGTTCTTTTTTTGTATGCGCTTCATAAGTATCTACAGATTTGAACTCCTGCTTACAACCAAGACACGTCTGGTTCAATATCGCACTGTCACCATTATTTGTCAGGATTTCTTTACATGTATGTAGCTCCGAATCCAATTTACCATTACACGTCACACACTGTTCTATAATAAGCGGCTTGATAAGGCTTGAGGAATTTGGAGAACTGGAAAATTGAATAGTATTAGTAATTTTATAAAAAGGAGTCTTAACTTGAAGGCATAGACCCTGGCTGACAATTTGAATGTTGTCAACATCCATTCTAACCTGGTAAGAAAAAGAAAACACCTTGTCGAAATATTGCTTGACTACTTACTATTTGTAAGACAAATTAAATAACAGGGATGGTAGACAGTAGCCTCGATTAGATACGGACAATGACAGTGGGTAAACTAGGGTTTACTATTACATATGTCAACAAATAGAAAGTATATAAGTAGTTTAGCAACTAATTTTTTTATGTAATTGGCAGCAAAATTATGTTTGAACTTAAATTCCCTTTTAAAAATAATAAATAATTAAAGAATAAATTTAATGTTTACCTACAGACTAATTAAATTATTCAATACATGTGTTTACATAACATATAAAGCACTTTAGAATAATTATTAGTAATATGAATTTGAGAACATTAAACTGAATAATTGAGAGGCAACTCATGCTTCATTTAAAATAATAATATGAAATTATTAATAAAAAGTACCATAAATTTATAAAAGCTCATCAAAATTGCACTCATTAGAGAACCTTAAAGACAATGACTATTAATTATTATATCAATCAATATTATTGTTGTAATTATTAGTTATTGCAAATACTTACATATACTTTAATTATTAGTTAATTATTAGTTATTGCAAATACTTATATTTGTTACATCGTCATAATACATTTAATCGTCGTCATTAATTGCATTATTAATTATAATTACAGATAAGTACTGCGACATGCCAACCACCATGAGAGCAAGGCGTTGTTTCAAGGAATTCCTCACCAACATGTGAATCGCCTCAAATACGGAGTCTTATTCGGGCCACTATTAGATCATACTTCAATCGGTAGTCACGCTTCCTAGGTTAAGTTTAATTGTAATGTATAATTAAAATAAATATGAAGGTTAAATACCTAGTAGCTTTTTATAACTCTTGGTAGCGCCCTACATAATTTATTGTTAAAGAAAAAACATTTATTATATGCATGATAGATATGGAAAGTTTGTATTATTGCATACCAGAATAAATTTTAATTGGTACATGGTACAAGACTCTGAACAATGGAATGCGTATCAAGAAACTGATATGTCTACCAGCCCTGTTAAATAAGCATTGATAAATTCAAAGTGTGTGTGACTGGTATATTGTCTGTTTACTTACACAACTTCACCTTTATCATTTACACAATGATTGTTTTGTATGTGTCTATATGCTGAAAAATAAACTGTAAATAATTTGGAACACACTGGGCACTCAAAACCGCTCCTTCTTACACGAATATTTCCTTCCTTTTCCACTTTAGAGTCGGAAAGTTTCTCTTCGACTTCTTTGCGCTTCTTTAGCGATTTCGCGGTTTTTAAAATATGAGGTCTTTTTATAGGGACTACCTTCCTTCTGGCTATCACTTCGATCTTCGGTTTGTAAGCCACACGTTTGGTCTTCGGATGTAGGCAAGCTTGATGCGTTCTTAATGCTTGAATATTTAAAAAGCTACAACCACATAAATCACATTTGCACGTTGGACGTCGAGTTTTAGGTCTTCCTGTAACTTTGGCGCCCATTTCGGACATAAGATTTGATTTTTTATTACACCTAATGTGAATTTATGTTTTACAAAACGTAAATTATACCCACAATACCAAATTAGAATGACATTCGCACATTCCGAAGAAGCAGGTCACTACTCGCTAGATAAATTATGTCAACATTATTATTAATAAGAGAAAGACAAACTGATATATTACTGCAAGGAATAGAAAAGGAACGAAAACGTTGGTAACGTGATTAAACTCGATTTTGACAAGCATCGTTGATCTGGAACGAGGTTCGTGCTGACGCACTTTGACAATTTTTTTGGCTGCGTTCATTATTCCTGACAACCTGAGAGAGTTTTTGGAGGGATCTTGAACTGAAATATTGTGGTTTTTATTTTCATTCATTAAATTCGTTTTTTTTGGCCCCTAAATTATGTATATTAGTGACATTTTGCGTGATATAGGTTGGTTATTGTGCATACATAAAGTGGATTATAAATATAAATTGGAAACATGCATTTTTAGTAAACACAAAAACTCCCTTTTAGTTTGTTAGTTCTAACAAGGGAGCCACCAACTTCAAAGATTACGAAGACTACGAAGTTTTAAAAATATTGAAAGTGGAAAGAAAAACAAGAAGAAAAAGCATAGGACATGGCTTCGGTTTGAACATGGATTATAAAAACAACATCTGATATGGCTGCATGGTCTTAGATACCTTTGCCTTTCACGAAGAACGGAATGAATTATACAAAATAACATTATTCCTGACTTTCTTTAAAAACGTGCATTTCGACAGAAATATTTGCCACTGATCATGGCATTGGTACATTTCAATGAATAATTCATTTATACTTTATTAACAGGATACTTAGATACATATATTTCAATATCACAGCACATAATCCAAAATTGTTTCATTTACAAATGAAGTAAATCGTGGCTAATATAAAATATGTTTTTATAACACAAATACCTACTGTACAGCAACTATAATTACTAAAATACTCACAGGTTTTATAATCTGAATCGTGGCAGCTATCGTACCAGGAAACGTTGAATTGTCGTATATTACATCAGAACTATCGTACTTTACCGACTTCCATTCCGGCGCAAAGAACGTCTTTTATTTTGTTTTTTAATTTTAAAATTATTGTCGCCATAATTTGATAATTGTACATCGTACAAAGGTATGAAAATGTCGTACATGTACGATAATAATCGTATGGTTGTGAACCCTGCAGTAAGTACCTATTTAATTTCTTCTATGTTATAGTAAAGTAAAGTAAAGTACAGTAGGTACTAGTAAAGTAGTTAGGTACTATTAGTGTTCAGAATTATTTTTTTGAGAAAAATAAACGTATTAATTTCTTTGAATAGGAAAGAAAGTATATTTTTTATGTTTTCATTCCCTTTAAAACATATTTTCAAGTACCTACAGAACACACTAACAATTGTTCGTTATTTTTGTATGTTTTATAATCAAAATGTAGATTTAAATAAATAAGAACTCTTCGAAAGCTGAAGTGGCGGGAACAGAGAGTAAATAAGCTTTTTTTATCAACATTATTTTTCTCAGAAAATTCTTTATCATTTGGTGTTAGAGATTCTTTGGATCTGTAGGTGCTACTATAATTGTAAGTATCGATAAATCTATACTAATATAATAAAGCGGAATAGTTTTTTGTTTGTTTAAACACGCTAAACTCTGAAACTACATGTCGGATTCTAAAAATTATTTTCGTGTATGATAGCCAGATTCACGAGTAATAGATAGGCTATCTTGCATTAGGCTACACCTCTCAGCTAGTCTTAAATATTAATTTTTGCTAAGCAAGAGTGCGCTGGCGTAATGGTTAGTTATACGTAAATACAATGTTCTACAAAAATATTGCTTCTTAGTATGTATGATTATCTCTTATACATAAGCCACAATAAAGTGTTTTGTAACAAAGTTTTATTGAAAATTGAAAAGCGATTTATGAGCATTATTATTAGGCATGGCATATTAAACCATACGAGCAAAAGTTACTACATCATCAAGACAATTTTACTTAGATAAACTTTGCCCAATTGAAATACCAACCACCAAACAACTGAAATAAAACTAGAATTTATTGTGTCGGAGCAGGCACAATGATATATATTCGTATTGTAATTCCTAGTACCGCCATTTAGGGCGTTCGTGAGCTAGGGCAGCCAATGAACCCTTAGCAGGAGAACAACGCCACGTGGTCCACCTGGGTGGCCGATGAACCCTTGTCAAGAGAACGGCGCAACGTGGTCCACTAGGGCCACCGGTGAACCCTGGGTAAAACAACGGCGCCAAGTGGTCAACCAGGGCGGCCGATGAACTCTTGTCAAGACAATGGCGCTGCGTGGTCCACCAGGGTGGCCGATGAACCCTGAGCAGGAGAACGACGCCACGTGGTCCACCTGGGTGGCCGATGAAACCTTGTCAAGAGAACGGCGCAATGTGGTCCACCAGGGCAACCGATGAACCCTGGGCAATACAACGGTGCCACGTGGACCACCAGGGCGGCCGATGAACCCTTGGCAAGAGAACGGAGCCATGTGGTCCACCATTGCGGCCGATGAACCCTGGGCATGACAACGGCGATACGTGGTCCACCAGGGCGGCCAATGAACTCTGGGGAAGATAACGGCGCCACGTGGACCACCAGAGCGGCCGATAACCCTTGGCAAAACAACGGCGCCGCGTGGTCCACCAGAGCGGCCGATGAACTTTTGCCAAGAGAACGGCGCCACGTGGTCCACCAGGGAGGCCGATGAACCCTTGTCAAGAGAACGGCTCCACGTGGACCACCAGGGCGACCGATGAACCCTGGGCAATACAACGGCTCCACGTGGTCCACCAGGGAGGCCGATGAACCCTGAGCAAGACAATGGCGCCACGTAGTCCACTAGAGCGGCCGATAAGCCCTTGGCAGGAGAACGACACCATGTGGTCCACCAGGGCGGCTGATGAATCCTTGGCAAGATAACGGCCCCACGTGATTTACCAGGGCGGCCGATGAACCCTGGGCAAGACAACAGTGCCACGTGGTCCACGAGGTCACCCTACAAGTCGCCCGACTACCGCGACAGAATGAGCTGGTTATGATTCCAATCTTGAGTTACGGCGAGTGCAGTGGTAATGCAAGTGCGGCTCTGTATATGCGGCGATGCAGGTCTGTATTTGGAGGATACCCTAACGTGCGCCATCCCGATTACCGCGTATTCATAAGAGTCCACGGGTGGTACTAGCAGTAGAAGACCCGTTGATGAAATTGAGCGAGATCCGTCGATTTCTACAAGCATACACCGTGTATTAAAAAACATATTATTCACCCCTACCATTTTACACGGGTGCAAACTCTACAACAGAGAGACTACAACGCAAGATTGGTTTTCTGTCGACAGATACTTGCGAGAATAGAAGAAAATCTACAATTCTTTAGTCAGATTCTGTGGACCGATGAATCAACCCTGAAGAGAGATGGATATTTTAACAAGCACAATCTGCACAGCTGGCAACGATCAAATCCGCTTCTAATTCGAGAGGAAAGAGCCCAATACCAGATTAAAATAAACTATTGGACTGGCATATTAAACGGAGTAATAATTGGCCCATTTGAACTGCCCGGCAAATTATCTGGTTAAGGCTATTTAGAATTTTTGCAAACTAATCTGCCAACTTTATTAGAAGAGTTGCCCGAGGAGGTCAGATAATCCCATTGGTTTCAGAATGATTGGGTTTATGCAGTAAACGTACGCGCGTAGTTAAATGAAACATACCCTAATAGATGGATTGGCCATCTGGGGCCCATTTTGTGGCCTCCACGTTCCCTGAACCTAAATCCGTTGGATTTTTTTTATTGGGGTTGCTTAAATGATGAGGTCTACTCCAAGCCAATTACAAATTTAGCAGAGCCACGTAGCCGTGTACAGGAAGCCGCTGCAAAAATAACCCAGTCGTTATGCGCGACTGCTTTAAAGAGCTTTTATTCGCAGATGTCGCGCTTGTATCAGGGCTGAGGGCAGACAGTTTGAGCACTTGTTATAAATGTAAATTAAACAAAGTTTTTTGACTATGTAAAGTTTTTTATTTTATAAAGCTCTTATTATGAGGTTCAGTTAGGAGAATTAATACAATTTTTAAATTTTGTTTTTAGTCGAATTCACTCTTTTGCATGTTAATAGCAACAACCTCGTATTTACTTCAGACAAAAGTATGTATTATACCATTTTAGAATATCTATTAAACACGCATACTTTTAAAATAGTTGGCCACTTAGAGTTTCATACATCTTTTTTTCACCAAATGCGCTTAAACTTTAACAAACAGATAAAAACACTTCATTTCATGATTAAAAATTAAGTTCGGATTAATTTTTACAAAAAATTACCTTAGCTACTCATACGATATCCTGCATATTCGCAAGTACAGTCCATGAAGAATATTATAACACCAAAAAGACTATGGATTTTATTTATTTGTACCTGTTGTATATTCCAGAAACGCACAGCAGTATGGAAAATATCAACTTTTTTTTTTAATACGTAATTTGGGTACTACCTAAGAAATGTTATTTTGAGTCCCCAATAGCTCTACTATTATTAGGTGTTTCAGGATTATCCATTCTTTTTTTGGGACACCTGTATATAAAACGACAATGCTGTTGAGTTGCCAACTGAATAAATAAATAAATAAAAAACTCGAACTGTTTACTAGTAGTCACTGAAGAGTTCCACTATCCACCTCCTGGCACTATTTTTAATATTTTCGCAGTGTATTTGCGAATAAAAAAACAATTTTAAAAAGGCTTCGGCTTCTCGAATGCGGCAAAGGTGTACTCGCTATGCGGGTCACTGGCACTTTATGTCTTAAATAGCATTAGCAGCTTATGTGAATGTCTGACATCGAACTTAAAATATCTATATTAAAGTCACCACAGGCTATAACTGACTTATTGATATTAAAATTCTTATAAATATTTCGTCCATTGTTTGTAAAAATAGTAACATTTTATGCAGGATAGCCCACAATAAGCATTTTTGTTTTCTGTCATTTGAGCGGGGGCAGTAAGATACACCCGTGCAATCGACCAACAGCATTTGGTCCGCGTAGTGACCAGAGCCGACCAGACCGTAGTCCACGCGAGCGGAGCCACAGGCACTATACTACAGTTAATATGAAATAAACATAATATGTGATATTTTGATTTTTTATATATTTTACTACTACTATATTTTATATGTTTTACACAATTTTTTAAGGCTATTTATTCACTCTTCCATTTCGATAAAATAATATACTCTATTTTCACTTCTGTTAATTTTATTTTTATTCTAAATAAAAGCTATCAAAATTACCTAATATATGTTATGGATGAGCCTTAATAATCTTTGTTTACCCTGTAGTAATACAGCAAGATTAGATTATGAATTTATATAGAATAAAATAAAAAAAACAAATAAAACTATATAATATTTATTCTATCACATTCTGTATACCCCACAATTTTATTTCATCTTCACAAGCCGTCAACAAAAAGTTATCAGTAGGATGATGGCTTAAAGACAACACTGGTTTACGTTTACAGTGTATTAACTTTTGTGTTACCTTTGCTCCCACCAAATCATAGTAAAATATTTCTCCGGTCGCCGAACCTGATATAATATGGCTATCTTTCTCATTGACAGCATTTTCAAGCAATAAATCTTTACACTCATGCCCAGTAAAACTGTTCAAAAGCTCACCAGAATCTTTATCAAACAATTTTATTGTATTATCCGTACAACTAAGTATATAACACTGACCGTCTCTGGTAAAACTGCCAAACGTTATTATGTGTCCGATGTAGTCAGATATCATTTTTCCCATCCTTATATCGTATAGCCTAACATGGCAATCAACAGAACAAGTCAAAACTTCACAATTGTTAACTTCAATAGATGTTATACTGTCTTTGGCATCTTTTAATATCTGAACAGGTTCCTGCCTTCGGCTGATAACATCCCAAAAAGCGACAGTGTTGTCTATTGATCCAGAAATAACCATTGTCGATTCTTCATTATATTTTATGCATGTGACGGAGCTTGCATGTCCTCGATAGCGTCTTACTGGTTGTCCAGTTGTCACATCCCAGAGAATAGCTGATTTGTCTGCACTGCACGATATTATTTGACTACTGTCACACGATCCAGCGACGTCTAAGACCTCATTTGCATGGCCTCCATATGTTTTCAACAAGAGATCCCGATGCGGATTCCACAGCTTGATTTTCTTATCGGAACCGCAAGTAAGACAGTAAGTTCCATCCACATTAAAGCGCACAGCACGGACGGCTTGCTGTTTACATTTTATAGTGGTGATTGTTGTCAAATCAGCCATTAAACTTTATTTTTCTTACCTGAAATAAATTTTAATATTTCTTATATTTTGTATCGGTACTAGTGTAGCAAATGAAATAATCTTGGAGTAAACATATTTGGCGATAAATAAGATAATAATAACATGTAATACACTTTCTGACATTAATGACAATGACAATGTAAACAAGACACTGTTCCAGATTCAATAAATATTTAATTATTTAACATAGCATTATCATTAAAAAAAAAAGAGTACACTCACACAAACACCTAATATAAATAACATCATAACTTTAATTACAATACGAGTAAAATAAAACCATACGCATAAAAGATACAGAAACAAAAACCTCGTGTTTGACTATTACAGCCAACTTTTAATTAACTTTCAGCCAACATACATTTAACTTTATTAAAGGAACTTTTTTAAATTTGACAGAATTCAATACATTATCTGTCAAAACGTCAGAATTATTCCTCGCATACATTTAACTGCAAATAGAAAAATCGGCCCTAACAAAGAGTATAAAGTTACCGTATATAATATATATATACATTTACTTAATTGCAATTCATAAATATTGAGTTCAATTTTGATACAAAAAAAAAAGAAGTTGTGAATTTTTTTTTGCAGCTCGCCTTAAATGCATGAAACAAGTTACGATTTTGTTCATAATGTGTATCCTTTGATTATATACATGTCAATATAATCAAAATGTGTATTGCATAGTGTGCGATAAAAGCTACGAATTAATATTTTAACTGACAAGGCAAATAGTTTCAATAGTTGGTCAGGAAACACAAGTCCTCTGTGCTATATATATTGCTAATATTAATATTTATAATAATACTGAAAAGGAGTTTTTGGCGGGATCTGAATCTGTCATGTAGTGGTTTTTATTTTTTATTGATAAATTTGTTTTATTTGACCCTATATTGTGTAATACAAGTGGCGTTATGCATAATAAAGTTTGGTTATTGTGCACAAGTGAAGTGAATTGGAAATAATTACATGAATCATGAATTCTGAGATGCCAGAAAAACTCCCTAGGAAGTTCTAACAAGGGAGCTACCATCTTGTTAGGACTCACAAATCGTCATAACACTGGAAACTATATATAAAGATACTGCAAAAAAAAAGTGACTAAAATTTCCTGTCACAATGTACCTAATAATTTATAATGAATCGGGAAAATAATTGGCACTTATTTCTAAGGATTTTCTATTTATACCGCACACCTACCTATTTGAAACAGTTCACCATTTCCTTTTATTTTTATTATTAATTGTTAAATCCATTGTATACACGTCTTTTAAGCCTAACTTAACGTTATTTTCTTAATATTTAAACATTGCTCTAACAAGATGGTGGTGGCTCCCTTATTAGAACTCATCAGGAATTTTTGCAGCAACTCAAAATGCATGTTTCGTGCACTTGTGTACAATAACCTAACTGATCACGTAAAATGCCCACAAGATTACGTAACATAGCGTCAAATAACTTAAGTTTATAAATCAAAATAAAACCCACCATATAACACATAAAGATCCCTCCAAAACCTCTCGACATTAAGGATAATCAATATTAATCGATGATTTCAAAATATCGATACTAAGCTTGAAGATATCGACATTGATATTAGGTTACCTAAAGCATAGATGTGTATTTATTTATTATTGACACAATAGATATTGTTATAAACAAAAACGACCATCGATGTTGCCATATTATTGTGTCATAAATGTAGTGTTTAGGATTCTTACATAATTAAAATACCAAAGTGAAATACAAGTTTTCTTAAGAAGAGGTCAAAGGTCGTCGACACTAGAAGTAGCACCAAAAAAGGTCGACCACATACATCGAACTTTTTCTAATATCATTCATTCTTACTCAACATTTTACGAAAAATGTAGTGTTATTAGTCGTATTTTAATACAGATTTATATTTTGTAACCATGTACATGATGTGAAAAAATGTACTTATTTCCTGAACAATACCATACCTTCTCACAGGCGTATATTACTGATGTTGGGTTTTCTTATGCTTCATAATCATATGCTGATTGCGTTGGTTCTCCATTAAGAATCTCATACCACAATCATCGCATTTGTACCTAAAGTAAAACTTAAATCAGACGCATCATTTGTGAAAAATATTTTGTACAATTCAATCTATATTAATAAATCTGTAGAGGCATTTTTTCCAAATTCCCTAATAGACGACAATTATTAAGAACAATGATCACGGATATAACAGTTCTTTAAGAGGTAGAACACAGATTTTTCTTTGGAGATTTCTTTCTACTTCAAGCTGTCCGGCAGGTGAAATAACTCCACCCTACAGAAAAAGCCAAAGAACCTTGTGTTGTGTTTCTGCGGTGAATAAGGTTTCTAGAGCTCCTTGGGGAATGGGGATTCAAGGTCGGTAACGCGCTAGTGATAGCTACGATGTTGCAAGTGTCCATAGGCTACGGTAACAGCTTGCCATCAAGTAGGTACACTTACCATTTTAGTTGTATAAAAATATATATTCAACTAACTAAAAAATGAACATATGGCAACCTGTTGGTTTTTTACTGTTAGTAAAGTAGATGTAACTAGTAAATAGTTTTTTTGCTTCGATCCCGTAGCCTTCGAATTAAAGTGCCTCGTGCGCCATCTATTGTACAATGGTTGAACTAATTTAGAAACCTTCACAGGCAAGCCACATCTCAGCAAAGTATCATCGTAATCGGGTAAATATTATACGTGAGCAACGATCGCTTAGTGGTAGCGTGTACTGACAATGCGTCAAATCCCTGCAATGAGCCTAAGCTTTCGGTGAAAGAAAACATCGTAATGAAACCATAGCATGATGGTAGGGCTTTTTCTAATGCCCGGCTGGCTAGAAACCAGCTCTGCTTTCGGCAGCTGTGCTTGAAATCCTGTTCTTTCACTAAGAAAGAAAGAAAAGAAGCATGGTACCATACCTGAGCCATATAGTTACGGTAACAGATAAACATTTTATGATTCTTTACTTGATTTTTATAAAACTTAATGTAAGCAATTTCTAATAATGATTTAGATTTTCAGAAACTCACCTTTTTCTTTTATCAGCGTGGGCAACACTGAATCGCATATGTGCTATACAAGCGTACCACGACTTAAAGCGCACGTCGCATTCAGCGCAGTAAGCGTGATATCGCTTCATGTGCTTACAGAATTCATTAGAAGTTGTGAAATGCAATTCACACTGTGTACATTTCTTTTCGTGCTTAACCCTGTTTGCAATAAAGGTGATTAATACTGAATAAACATTGAAAGCAAATATTAAAATAGGGTATTACACCATTTTTTGAAATGTGGCTTGATTTGGTCCTTCAGTAATTATAAGCCACTAAAATTTTAATTCCAATTATAAGAAATTGATAAATTTTCTTAAGTAGCATTATAGCGGAAATCCGCCATACTGCTTTGGTTTGTGACGTCACTATATAGTCAACAACTACGTTCTTCGACCAATGTTTTTACAGTTATTCAGTAACTAGTGGAGATAACTGAAATAACTATGACACGTATTCAGTATTTTATTACCAGTAGTAAAAAAGAGGTTATATAACGTTAATTGAGGCAAATCAGGTTATATTGAGGATTTATTACGTTTCCTACATATTCATAATTTTGTTATTTAGGAATTTGAAGTAACCACTTGTCGTGTCTATACACTTTAATTTCAACTACTATTACTAGATGAAGACTTTCTATTATGATGGCTTGATGGCTCAGTGGTACATCGCGTTGATTGACGGTAGTCTGAATCCCTTCACTGAGCTTGAGGGTTCAGTGAAGGAAAAAATCGTAATAAAATCATAGCATGGTGGTAGGTCTTTTTATAATGCTCGCCTGACTAGCTACCACCTTCAAATTGAAAATCTGTCGCCAAGCACCTGTAGCTTTGTTCCGGCAGCTGCATTTGAGAGCCATTACCCCAACTAGGCTTAGCGTGTCACCATCATCACTTAATATCTGGTGAGTTTGTGGCCATAACGCTAAACCTATAAACTATGGTATAAACTATAAACATTTCATGGTGTAGATAAAAAATCACAATGTTACAACGTGAAAATGTTGCAATAATATGCCCAAATAAGTACAACTTGAACAAACTTACATTTTATGCCATTTACGACTCGTTAGAGAAGCATGAGGCATACCACACACCTCGCATGGAAACTTATTATGATATTTCTGTATATGAGATTTCAGTTTACTCCTTGAATCAACGCTGAAGTTGCAGAACCTACATCTGCTCTCTATTTTCCTGAAACCATGTTGATTTCTATAATGTTTCAGTGCGTCACCGTATTCAGGGAAACGTTTCTTGCAACTGACACATTCATATCTCGTATAATGATTAAAATTGTGGGCGTAGAAACTTCCAATAGGGTGTAGCACTTGCAAACACAGATCACAGGTTACGCTGTCTAACTTTGGACTATGCTTTCTCTGCATGTGATCTTCCAAATTATCCTTATAATTAAACCCTATGATGCAGTGATCACACTTGTACTGATGTTTGAGGTAATCTAAAGACTGTGTTTTAAGGTAACGTTCTTTCATGAGCTCTTCTTTGGATAGTGTCACTGTTTTGATGTATAGACATTTTTGTGTCGCATTGTCTCTATGTCCTCTTTTTACTACAGCTTCCTCTGTAGTTTCTTCTGCAAAGGAATTCCCTGTTTATGTAAGACTTTATTGATATAATGTATGTTAAAGAACAAATATATACATTATCTATCTTCTATATAAATAAGACTAAGATATTTTTCTATATAAAATAATTGAGGTTTGCCATTGTGCACTCATCACGGAAAACTACTGGATAGGATTCTGATTATTTTTGGAACGAAGTTCCTTATGGGGCGTTGCGGGCGGGTCCTGGCCGGCAAAAAATGTCGGTAACGTTAAAAAAAAGCTTAAGACTTTGATGTATAGTCTATATATGATGGTTATACAGTGTGTAATGTATAGTTTACGTGATGACTGTTATTATTATTGCAGTTTGCTATTATTATTATATAATTCGATAATTACGCTATTATTATTCATGTAAATAGCTGTTTCTTTGTATATTATTATTATAAATCATTGTAAATAAAATAAAGGTTCTAAGATAATTTTGTAAAGTAGCTTTTTTTATTTTTATCAATAAAAAAATCATAACAAAAAATGTATACCCAAATAATTATTTTCTTTATACCTCGAATAGAACTTGAAATTAATATTTTATAATAAGGAACTTCGTTTCTATCTGGTGTTCCACGACATCATACGGTTTTCTATGTATTTATTTTACTCCTTAGGTATTTGGTACTTATAAAAAAAAAAAACACGATATCACCCTAAACAATTAACTGTCCTCGCAGCTCTGCTCGCGTGGTCTACAGAATGCCTTCGGTTTTGAACACACGCGCAAATCGTGCTGTCCCCGCTCAAAAGATGGAAGACAAAAATTATTACTCTGAGTGATCCTTAGATTTTTGAAGGTCTTTTTAATACCTACAATTATGTAGAACATTAATTTGATATGCCTCGTCCGGCTTACTCAGCGTAAGTCATTTAAGCGCCCCAAAAGCGTTTTTTTTTTCGAATTGATTCGCTATTATCATCACTGCTTATTCCGTGTGATCCTTTATCTTACAAAATATCCAATAAGCTGGCCAGATAGCATAGCTATGAATAAAAATAAAAATAATGTAAATCGGATTAGTGGTTTTTAGGTGATAATAACATAAACAGACAAACTGATAGAGAGACATTGAGTTTTATAATATGTATAGAAGATAATTCTGGAAAAAACGCGAGCTGACCCACGGGCACAGTTAGTACTAAATATACACAGGCAAATTTAGGACAAAGAACTCAATAAGGTTTGCCTTATTACAAATAGTCTTTATTGGTTTTTTGTCAATTAAGACAGTTTTGTTACACTTTCAAACTGTTTAACTGTGTATTTGTCTTCCAATACTTATTTTTCCAACTAGATTCTACAGTGTTTTATGGTGCTTTAGTCTCAATATTGTGGCCTTCCGTGCTCTATTGTCAAAACATGACAGTGCTAGTCAACTTTGGTTGCAAGTCAAGTTTATTGAGTATTATTTTGTGATAACTCCGTTTGTTCGGATTGGCGAGGAAACTACTTGACACTGGCAGAATTGTGGTATAACACCACAAGGGTATAAACCCAAAAAAAAAACCCTTTCGATATACAACTTGGTTCCTAGTTATTTTAACTAAAATGTGTTAAAGGGCAAAAATATCTAAAAAAGAAGTACTCTAGACTACAAATAAAATTAAAAAAAGCTTATACCAACAGTTACGATAAACCATTTCATTTTAAAAGATTTCTAGTATGAGAAAGATATACATAAAAACAAGACAATTATTAATAAAAAGGAAAACCAATTTCATTTGTTTTGAGGAGTTCCCTGGTGTATCTTCGAATTCGGTCCAAGGACAATTAAATTAAAATGGAATCCCCTTAAGGTATCCTTTTTCCAACGAAAAAAGAATCACCTAAATCGGTTCATAAACAAAGAAGTTATTGATTGAAATAATGTGAAATTTTCTATTTATATCTTCAGTTAGTGTCATTATTTTATGATGTTATTAAATTATTCACTTCATTACTTAATTACCCCGATACCGAGAAAACACCGAACGCCACTCGCATTTATTTTTAAAAAGAGCAGAATCTCTTTCTATAAAATTTGAAGTATGACCTACCAAACAAAAAAGGAATCATCAAAATCAATTCATAATTGGCGGAGTAATCACGTTACAAACAGTCGAATTGATAACCTCTTCCTTTTTTTAAGTCAGTAAAAAAGTTAGGAATACCTTCCTACCTGTTTGTACACTTGTTGATGCTGTTTCATTATCAATATTATCGAATTCGACATTTTCAACCTTGATAGATATTTCTTCAAATTCATCATCATATTGTGGAGAAGATTGCCCACAATCTTTGGGTTCCTTCAAAACATCCAAAGGTTTACATATTATATTACCTAAATTACTTGCTTTCAGACACTGCAAACCCATATTCAAAACTGCTAAACTATCATCTGATCTGTTATTATTTATGATTTCTAATGCTTTTTGTATATTTTTAAGTTTTTTTGTAGACTTCACATCAGTATCTTTATTGCTTGGCGTTTCTGCGTTCTCTAATGCTGACTTTGTTTTAGTTTCATTTAATGCGACTGTCATATTGACATTGGCCGGTGATAGTAGTATATCAACAGTTTTATGAATGTTTAGCCTCCTTTTAACTTTTTGTTCTGCTATATTAAAAGACTGTAATAAAAATAGACATATATTACATGAGATTTTAACAAAATTACTATCTATCAATATCTTTCTTTATAAATTGCATTTTAATTAAACCTAAACAACCATAAGCAAAAAAGGGTTCTGTTTTGACATAAATTAAAATAAACAAGGGCACCTGATGCTACCAGCAAGTTATTAACATTTATCCCAAATAATAATAGGTAGTTCTGACCTGGTGTCTTATTATTTAGATGGGTAATTAATGGATTAATAACTCATTTAATTGATATATTTCGATAATGTCAATAGTTTGCTAGAAGAAAAAGGTATTTCACATATTTTTTTTCAAAAGTTATAATTTGAGCAAACGTTTTTAGTCTTGTTTCCAAGATCACTTCACTTACTATCAATGAAAATAATTGTAAGAATAAAACAGAAATAAACAACAAAGAATAAAAGTTATTATTATGCCCCTATTTATCAAATCCTGAACCACTGTGCGGCGCAGTATGAAGTTGATGAATAAATTGAACACAGCTGAAACCATGGGCTAATATATAATATACCACAATGGTGACATAATTGAACACACTCATAGCGCTCATAGTAAGTATTAAAATAAGAAAATTATTCTTAAAATAAATAAATAAAATTTTCAAACAAACTAAATATTAAATTAGGTGACCAAATTTCCATCACTTTATGCACCCAATTCATTCATTAACCTACTTACCAATAAAAATATAAACTACTAGGGGTGGCATCACCGACAAAGGGCTATATCTCTTTCCTGTATTACCTGTATAGTTCTAGATCAGTAGTGAGCAAACTTTTTTAATTGCGGGCCACAAAGTTTATGAAATTCTAGAGGAGGGCCAGAATTATAGAAATGCATTTTGCTTTTAATCATAATATATTATTATATAAGATATATTTTATCACCTCACGTAACTCACTTTTATCCATAATTTTGCGTTTTTAACAACTCGTCGCACAAAACAATTTATTACGTGCGAACTAACTGACAAAAACAAGTGCCAGTTGGCATAAATATTGTGTGATTGACACTCTTTAATTTGAATATCAAACTTCTCCTAAAAAGGTTTTTTATATATGCACTTCTAAGAACTTTTTGATTCACCCTCGCATATCGGGCCACACATTATCCATGTCGATGGATCCTCGGCGGGCCAGATTAAACACTTTCGTAGGCCGGACTTGGCCCGCGGGCCGTACTTTGCCTATCACTGTTCTAGATAAATCATTAAATAATAACGTAAATAAAATTATATCTAAAATTGCTAACTCAACATGTGTGTTAATTTAACTTTGCTATTTATTGTATATAGACAGTGAAGAATTTAAATTAACTTACCTCATTCTGCAATTTATGTAGACTGTTTTCGACTTGCTCTTCGAACTGCTTTATTTTTATCAACACAGAATGACACTGCTGACACACTACATGGTTGTGCCGGTTTGGCTACAAAGAAAATATTTTTTTAAGATTGTTTTTCTAATGTAGTTTTTTTTTAACTAACAGTGCCCATGGCTCCGCTCGCGTGTAATACAGAATGCCATGGGTCGTGCGCACACTGTCCCCTCATCAATAGACGAGAGAAAACGATTATTATTGTGGGTAATCCATGGAATACCACTGTCGCTGACTTTATTGTAGGTCTTTTTAAGATCTACAATTATGTTGAATATTAATTTGATATATCTTGTATGTTTACTCAGCGTAAGCCATTTACTATTATTGTCACTGCTTATTTCGTATATTACTTTCTCTTACAAAATATATCCTATAACCTGGCCAGTTAACATGGCTATGAATTAAAATAAAAAACATGTAAATCAGATAAGTGGTTTTCGCGTGAAAATAACCAGACAATAAAAATGGCCAGACAGACAAGAGTTTTATATGTATAGATTAACTAATTACAAGACCAATATAATTCTGAGGCGTACAATATTATATTTGGCTTAATTATATAGTAATCAAACTGTAACACAAGTAAAGTTCAGCCGATGTTCTTTTTTTGTTTAAATTAGCTTTCTATCAAGAATTGTTTACAAAAATACAAATTGTAACAAAAATAAACAAATATGTACTTACTTCAGGTTTGAAATATATATCCAAGAAAGTCGAATGTTTGCAGTTTAATAAATTAATCAATGGTACATTTGTTTGTAGACAGCAGATGCAGAAAGGCGTGTGCGACTGTATTGACTTAGTTATATCTTGATTTAGACCGAAGTCTTCAAAATTGAGAAGTAAAAAGCGTGACATTTTCTTATATTTACGTAGATAATACCACAGAGATAATAAATAACGGACAGAACCACCTGATTAGCTGTATTCGGATCCTGGTTCGGACCCGATTAAAGCACAGATGCAAGTACAAGAAATAGGTAGGAGAAGTGTTGCCAGTAGGATTGGAAAATTTAATGCATCACTGCTATTTTCCTTATGAGAATAAAAATAATTTGCCACAAAAACAATATATACATAAATATAATGTAAACAAAAATAATATATTAAATTCAAAGTACCTGCTATACCTATATGATAAAGTATGTGTTCACTTGACTTAAATACAATTCGTAGGATAATACAAATTCATTTCACTGAATTACAAATTGCAAAATTGATACTCTTCTGTTGTACCGCATGATAATATAAAATCACATCACTAAAATATAAATCCAAATTCATACTCCTAGCATATATCGCACAATCATATAAAACCACTAAACAGAATTACAAATCGCAAAATTCATACTTCTGCAATATATCGCACCATCATATAAAGAATTCACTTCATTTCATATTTCATAGCAAATCGTAGAATTCATATGCCTGCAATATATCTCACCATCATATGATTTTACTCCACTTCATAGCAAATCGTGAATTCGCAGTTTTATCACTTTATTTTTATGATTCAATCACTTCACTTCTTTGATTTGTTCATCGTGTAATACCAAAGCTACGGGTGCGAAAGAGACAAACACTGCTGATGTACGTGCTATAGAGAGAAAGAGTAAATCTGTTGAATGAAATTATAAATAATACATTGATGATTGAATCTTATTCTCACTACTCTCAGACTTTGATTTATTTGGAGTATTTAAGTATTAAGTATATGGTGATTAGGCAAAAATGAAAAAATATGGGACAGTTCATTTAACCCTTTCAGACCTGATTAAATAATTTGTCTCGTATATATTATGTAAGGAACATTATGAAATTAGCGTTTTGTCGTACTGACCACTTTGATCTGAAATATCTCGTCTTTGGTTGAGAATTCCAAGTTCAAATTTATAAATTCATTTGCTGGTACATTTGAGTTTGGAAAACAGTTATTCATTTGTTTTTTCCTCATTATATTTTTCTTTGGCGTCGCTTATTACCGCGCAATGGAAAACATGAAATATCGGTATATTTACGAGTACGAGTTCTACCGTGGCACCAGTGCTGCAGAAGCAGCTCGAAGGATTAATGGTATGTACGGCGCTGGTGTCGCAAAAGAAAGCACGGTACGTTTTGGTTTCAACGTTTTCGTTCTGGAAATTTCGACCTTCAGAAACAAACCCGTCGACGGCCGGAGACCAAAGTGGAAAATGAAGAATTAAAAGCTTGGAAGCGGATTCATCACAAAGTACTTCAGAGATAGCTGCAGGCTTCGGGATACGTGATAAAACTGTATTAATCCACTTGAAGCAAATCGGGAAAGTAAAAAACTTGAACAATGGGTACCTCATGAATTGAGTGAATCGAATTTGCAAACACGCGTCGACTGCTGTGTTACTTTGCTCATACGACACAATAATGAAGGGATTTTAAATCGAATCATTACTTGTGCTGAAAAGTGGATAAGACTGTACATAACAGCATTTACCTAACAGCACAATAACAACAACAGCTTATAATAAATTTGTGACATAAATTCTCTTTCTCTATATATTACTGAATTTTTCTATAAATAATTATACTTCAAAAACAACTTTGATTATTTAAAAATGATAAAAGATCGATTATTATGGCGTCCTTTTTGTTTTCCATAATAGGAAAAAGGAAATCGAAAAAAGATCGATTTTTAAGAAATCAATCTTTTAGACCTTATTTTTTTTGTAAATTGATTTAAAATTGTCTTTTTCCGGGAAGAATTGCCATCTCTTTTATAGTACGTATAGTTACTGGATAATTTTGCGAAACCATGTACTTTTAGAGTCGAATCAATTTTGCGATAAATACTCGAAATTGAAACGGAAATACTTGGTATCGTATCGATTCAGATTGAATGAACGTTATTTTACAATATCTGAACACATCTTATGGCACATACACATACTGAGTGAACGAACGTGAACGGAGGCTAATAAACGAACGCGAACGAGCAGGTGTGGACGTTTTTCCGAAGGCAAACCATACGGCTGTTCTTTGATAGCGTGCAGTGTGACCAGATTAAATTTTACGAAAATACCGAGGCACCTCAAAAATACTGAAATATACCGACATACTCAGGGCAAATCTTTATATATATATTTCTACTGTAAGTGTGTATGTGACTGAACTCCTCCTAACCAACTGGACCAATTTTGATTTAATTTTGTATGTATATTTAGGTGGATTCAAGAAAGGTATAGATTCACAATTGGACCCGGTAGATGGCGCTGTGATCGATTTCAAGTTTTTTTTTATTTTTAGGCAAGCTAACGTTCGAGCAGGACGTCTGTCGGGTCTGCTAGTATATCATTAAAATACTGATTTACCTGAAGGAGATGCAGTACAAAGTATGTCTTCAATTATATCTTCATCGAATTCGGGTCCTAAAACTTTATAAGTTATAGCGGCTGCTTTGGTTCTCTTGCAAGAAAATTCTTTCGCAATATTGCAGTCGGGAAATTATTTTACTAAAATGGTCCAAAAGTGCTCTCTCTACAAGGGATGTTATGTTCTGAAAGAAAACTGCATGAACACAGCTAAGCTTTCTTGACTTCAAACAAAAAACTCTTCCGTTTTATTATATTAGTATAGACCTATCAGGAAAACAAAGATCCTGATTGTTTATTCTCGAACTAGAAAAGCCCCCCGGTTTAACCTACGTATAATTAAAGAAAATTGCTGATTGATCATTTATAATACTACAATATAGACAATATTTTTATCGAACGTCCAGGGTTATACGTCATGCTCGTTCGCGCCACTAAACCTATACTCATAGACCCAAGCCGAGTGTTGAATTATTTTAATTTTCTATTATCTCACAAACTATGCATCCAAATAAAATGCTATAAAGGGCAAAGTTCTACATAAAATTGTCTTGATGAAGGAAATTTCATTCGCAAGGATTAATATGCCATGCCTAATAATAATGCTCATAAATCACTTTTCAATTTTCAATAAAATTTTCTCGCAGAATACCTTACTGTAGCGTATGTATAAGATATAGGTATATGGTATCCCAGCCTTTTTTTAGATGTACTAAGAGCAATATTTTTATTGAACATAGTATTTACGTGTCACTAATCATTACTGATCATTACGCCAGCGAAGCGGATAAAGCAATTCGGGAACAATGTTGCTTCCGACTTATTTAACAAAAATCTATATTTAAGGCTAGCCGAGACGTGTAGCTTAATGCTACATAATAGCATATATGCCTATATTATTCCTCATGAAGCTGACTATCATATACAGAAAGCATTTTTCGAATCCAACTGGTAGTTCCAGAGTTTAGCGCGTTTACAAACAAACAAAAAAAACTTACGTTTTATTATATTATTAGTACAGGTTAAACAGTTTAATAGGTAGACAAATTTAATTTCTGTAAGTTATTATTATTAATTTGTATTTTGTGTACATTTAATTTGTTTTTTGTCGTTGAGCCTCAATAAATAAATACATCGGTGTTTTCTTGGCAATGTTTTTTTCACATCACCTGAACCTGATCACCGGAACATCGATCAAATACATCAATGTTTTGTTTTAATTCTAACAAGGGAGCCAACATATTGTTAGAACCTACTGACATTAGCAAATGCTTTTACGGCGCCAAAACAAGAAACAAGAAATTACAATTGACACTGATAAAATTACAGAGTATGAGTATTGTCAGATGCACTGTGATTACGGTAGTTCTACGGTAATTTCATTTAATTAATTGTACACTGTGTTAATATAATACAGTGTATGGAGAACAATGTATTTTCATCTAGTCGAAAATTCATCTGTTGAGACGATAGTGAATGTTACCGTATACATTAGTACATAACGAAAGCACTTTTTAACTTTCGTTTAAATTAGAAAATTCCGCGATCATAGTTCTGTGGATTATATTACCTAGTATTATTTGAAAAAATCGTTGTGTGTACGCGATAGTATAATTTTGATGTTATTAATGCGTGAACTTTGTATCAACTACTATGATGTTAAAATTTTGTGATTTAGGAATTTTAATAAAAGAGGGTGTAGTATGCATAGTAAAAAGCACCGTATTTAGGTCGTAAACACTGTATTTTTGAACCCAAAACACTGTGTTTTCAAATTCGTCATCTGGCCACACTACAGAGTACGTTTTATTTCCCTATTTGTTTATTTTGTGATTTATTCTCAACAAAAGTATAATATTATTACCATATTGTTCACTATAATACATTAAGTTTGTTTCGATAACATATTTAGTTTGCACTGATTTTTTGTTGGTAGTTTTTTCAACGTATTACAGTTAATTGTGTTTTTTGATTTATTGTGTTCAAATGTCGCAAAACATATTGTTACGGATGCGTGGGCTACCTTTTTAATTTTGTGCACGTCTCATTCATGTAAGTCATTATATTGATTGTATTCGAAGGCCGAACTAATCGAGAGTGATGGTTACCTGGTAATTTTGATTACTTGATAACTAAGTACCTACTTAAATAAACTAGCTACAACTAGTTGTTTTGTTCTCATTGCTATAAAAAACAAACGCTTTAAACAATTATTTAAAAACACAATATGAAGGAGTCAGCTGTAGTTTTAGCTATATTTAATTCTATCTTTAAAAATAAAATGTAATGATATAAAATATATTCTCAATAAATAAATAAAAAACTTATAAATGTATCACATAAATAAAACTTTATCTTCTTCTTACGATATAAATCTTGATTTAAAACCAGTTTGGCAATTATGATAATTGATTATGTAATTTTTTGTTATTGAAGTATATTCAAATTAAAATAATTGATGAAACAAACAGATAATAACTTTAAATATCTTATCTATACTTCTATACTTGTATTATAAAGAGGAAAGATTTGATTGTTTGTTTGCATTGAATAGGCTCTGAAACTACTGGACTGATTTGAAAAATTCTTTCACCATTAGAACCCTACATTATCCCTGATGAACATAGTCAATAGAATAAAAAGTTATCCATATGAAAATTTATAATTTTTTGTTTTTTTGTTAAATACCCGTGCGAAGCCAGGGCGATCCGCTAGTGTAATTATAAAAGTAATATCCCAGTGAACACATTTATGTCATTGTAGTGTCTGAATGACATTGAGCTATATTGTCTGTTATGTACGCAATGACTTTGTCATGTGTTATATTTGACTCATTATTTCACACTTTTTTGTAATATGCTGATGTTACAAGTATGATTTAACTGTGACATACATTTGACGTCAGTTTAATTTAAGAATGGTGTGGGAAATTACTCAACTCTGACATCATTTTGATAGAAATATTGGTGGTAAATGGTCGATATCATCAATATTGTATCTTAATGCTAACTGAATTTTCAAGTTACTGCTGAAGCAAGATGCTAGGGGTTAAGATGCTGAAGTAATTTTGAACTAAATTCACACTTTCACATTAGAATAACTGAATAGTAGTTCTAGAGTGTAAGTATCTCCTAGTTAATAAAGAAGGTACTTCAGAAGGTGAATAATTTAACACTCGTCTTATTTATAGCAGCTAATAATTTGTTCATAAAAAGAAAACCTTATACCCAATATATAAATCAAAATGATACCCAGTACAAAATCATTGCAGCACTGTCTCGTATCAATATAAAAAATTAGGCATGAAAATATTTGACTTTGCATATATCAAAAACTGACTATAATAAAAAACTGACTTCCCAATTATGTAAGGATAAGATTCTCTGTGAAATACATAATAAATTGACTTATTTTTAATGTAAAATTCTGCTTTTATTACTATATCAATGTCATGCAAAAATGTAAAGATATGATATATTCATAAAGTCGTAGAAAAAAAATTACTCTGACATCACATTAAAATCTTATGTTACATCAGTATGATGTTATATTAATATCACAGAGTTTGAGATCACTAATTTTAATCAGTTTTATGTCATTTACACATAAAAACCCTGTGTTCCACTACACCTTTTGTGTATGTCAAAATATGGTAACATGTTCACTGGGATATACTAATAATAAATTTTGCTATTTCTAAAAGTATACATTAAAGGTTCAGTGACATAAATATTTTTGGTTACTTTGGTAACATTAAATTACTTATTGTGGCTTAAATATTAAAGATAATTATATCAGATGTAGCAGATGATATTTAATCAGTGTTTTCAAACTCACTGAAACCCAATTAATTTAAATTTTATAAAGTATTAGCTGTGCTCCTTGCTCTGCTCGCGTGGACTACAGAGTTTTTTATTTTTTGTACGGTACCCTAATTATTAAAGTAACCTAAGTTATGCCTTAACACATCAGCTATCTGCCAGTAAAAGTTCCGTCTAAATCGTTTCACCCGTTTCGTAGTTTACCTGGAACAAACACAAAAAACTTTAAAAATGGGTTTTTTGATATACATATTGTGTATACTTTCATATGCATTTAGTAAAAACCCATTATTTTGACATTACTAACAGACTCTTCAATTTTATTATATGTATAGACTAGCTATGCCCGCGGCTCCGCTCACATGGACTACTAATAAAGGTTTTTTATTTTTAGTGTAGACACCCTAATTATTTTTGTAAAATAAGAATAGCCTAAGTTATGCCTTATAACATCAGCTATCTGCCAGTGAAAGTTCTATCAACATTGGTCCAACCGTTTCGGAGATTACCAGGAAAAATCGACAGACAGACAAAAATTTAAACAATGATTATTTTGTTATATGTAGCGTGTATACTTTCATATGCAATTAGTAAAAATGTGTTATTTTGACATTACAAACAGACACTTCAATTTTATTATATGTATAGATATAGAATTAAGTTTTTTATATTAATGGATGGACTAACATTTTATAATGGACTAAAAGAAAAGAAAACGCCATGATAACATTACTGACAGACAGATTTGCATTTATTTATTATTTAAATATATGTTAATATTATATAAAATCATTTAAATATGAATGACAGACCCAGTGGCTCTGCTCAAGTGAACTACGAAATGCCGTCGGTCTGGGGCCGCGCGAACCGCCTGTTATTTTAAAGACACAAATGCTTATTATAGTTGATCCTTAGAAGATAGGCTGACTAACGCTTATAGAACATTACTTTGATATATCTGGTTTCCTCAGCATAAGCCATTTAAGCCCCTCAAATGCATCTTTTTTCCGAATTGATTCACCATTATTCTCACTGCTTCCCAGTCCAGATCTTTGACAACATCCTCCAGTGTATCCATCTTCCCGTAATTCTTCATATAAGTTAATAATCAGTTAATAATCAAACGTCATTTTAAAGCTTGTTTCATGCTATTGACGAAATAAACAGTTTAAAATAAAAGTTATCATTAAAAAAACATTTATCATTAGGAATAACCGAATACCCTCTGTTGTTGCTAATGGAAATATATTCAAGGCGCCATCTATTAGCAATATATTTAACTAACACGACAGTTGTTAGATTGGTTACATTCTATAAAGTGCGACATTTACGCACAGGTCAGCTAGTTATAGTAAATCATCTATCTATACATATAATAAAATTGAAGTGTCTGTTTGTAATGTCAATATAACAAATAAAATTAAATTTTATGCCGTGCAATCCAGGATTATATTCGTAAATTCGGAACATTGTATATGTTAATGTGTGTTTTTAAAGAATGTATGTCACGTGTCTTCAATTTGTATTTTTTTTTAAAGTTTCACTTGCATCGTGGAAACCACACAATTTACTAAACGCAATAAAAGTATACACGATACCTATAACAAAAATTGAGGTGTGTGTGCGATTCACACACTGGCAACTAGCTGATGTTATAAGGAAAACTTAGGCTACTTTTATTTAATAAAAGTAATTAGGGATCCGCGCAAAATAAAAAAGCGTTTTAAATATTTCATGCGAACGAAGCCGCGGGCACAGCTTGTATGAAAATAACTACACATATTGCACAATGTTTTGTGTAATGAATAATTGAGACCGAGTCTTATGACATAGAACATATTGTGGCAACACGCGAGGATTAGGATATTTGATAAACCAGTTATTTAAATACTTAGAAAGGAAATTTTGATGGATCAATGGTAGCGTGTACACCGCTTCGATTGATTTGAGTTAGATTCCTAGCTGATCTTTCGGTGAAGGAAAACATCGTGATAAACCATAGCGTGGTGATAGGGCATTTTATAATGCTCGCCTGGCTAGCTACCCAACTTAAGTTAAAAATCTGTCGCCAAGCACGTATAGGCGTGGTCCGGCAGCTGCACTTGAGAGCTAGTTTTCGCTTGCTACTTGTTTTAGCCACGTCGTCACTTCACATCAACTGAGATTAAGGCCAAACGCTAAATCTATATTTAATATGTATAGTATTGTTGCCTTTATTAAAATTCTAATCAAAAAATTACTATATTAAAAAAAAACCTTTGCGTGTAATATCGACACGCAGTCGAAATAAAACTTAATTAAATGTAAATTCTATGTTATTCAATATAATTGAATAAAAACGCGCTAAAGCATTACTTTAGATAGTTTGTACTTATAGTTTTTTAAATACCAGCGTCCGTAATTCCATCTTGCTATAATTTAATATCACATGGAGCAGTCACAAAAATAAAACAGCGGAAGCCCTTACATCAAACGTGTATCGCTGCCGGCGGCCGGCAACAGACTAGCTTATTCTTCGGTCTTTTTCCCCGCCCGCGTCCCGCAGACCATTAGGCGGTCAAGCTACAAGACCTAAACTAAATAAATAAAATTTGATTTATTTTGTAATACGTTCTTATATTTACAGCTCGAGCTTAAATTAGGACAAAATGGACATAGTACAAAACGTCAATCTAAAACAACAAGCCAGGGATGCGATGAACAACGAAATATCATCGACATCCAGCGAAGACAACACACCTATAGACCATATAGGAAAAATAAATAATTTCTACAAGAAACGATACGCCGAAACGGTATCTGATAATGAAATGGAAACGAAAAGAACAATTCAATCTCGCAGCCATTTTAAGAGCATGAATAATATCGACGATGGTTATAGAAATGATTATGTAAATAGAATTCAAAATAGTATAAGTAACATTGATTTGAGCTTACACAGTGAAGAGATAAAACGCTTTGAATCCCTACAGATACCGATCGTTGGTTACGAAGTTATGGAAGAGAGGGCTCGTTTCACGATCTACAAATTAAAAGTGGAAGATGATAAACGGGACCAATCGTGGCTGGTTTTCCGGAGATATACAGACTTCGTGAGGCTGTATTCGAGGATAAAAGCGGAACAGCCCGGTGTGAACCTCCCATTACCGGGGAAACGATGGTTCAGGGATAATTTCGAGCCGGCCTTCCTTGAGGAGAGAGTGCGGGGTTTACAGATTTTCGTAAACGCAATATTGCATAAACTGCCCAATCATCCGGTGGTTAGGGATTTCTTCTGTTTGGACGAGCCACCGCAGGTGTTTAGCTATCAGCCCGAGGTGCAGGCGGTGTACGGTGCACTAGAAGACTCGATAACAACGTTAAGAATGCAGCTGAGACAGAAGGATGCGACGATAATGCATTTGCAGAAAAGACTGGCTCTAATGGAGGGCATCGTTAAGGACTGTTCAAACTGTAGTACAAATTTAAAGGATATGTCAATGTGAGTGGTATTCCTGAACTATTTAGAGATATTTTTTTTTAGTATCTGTGATTTTTTTTCTGTGGCGTTATTTTTTTTTATGTGGTTTTAAAATTATAAGCACGGAGCCTAGATATAAGGAGAATTATCATAATCTATACCGACTATAGGACTACAGAATACCGTCGGTCGAGCGCACGCGCGAATTATGCAGCCCCCGCTCAAAAGACGGAAGACAAAAATGCTTATTGTGGGTTATTATTATAAGATAGATATTTGCTATCGGTGTCTTTTTTGTAGGTCTTTTCAAGATCATAATTATGTACAACATTAATTTGATATATCTCGTATGGTTTACTGAGCGTAAGCCATTTAAGCGCCCAAAATGCGTCTTTTTCCGAATTGATTTACCATTATCGTCGCTTTATTTTACAATATATATCCTATAAACTGGCCAAATAACATAACTGTGAATAAAAATAAGTGGTTTTCGCCTGAGAAAGAACATAAACGGACACTCAGACAGAGAGACGTTGAGTTTTATAATATGTATAGAAGAAGAGTAAAGAGTCGACATCTGTACATCCTTACATATCATAAAACAAAGTTCTTCGGCCGCGTTTGTCTGTCTGTCTGAACGCGATAAACACAAAAACTACCGAATAGATTTTCATACGGTTCATCAATGGACGAAGTGATTCATGAGGAAGGTTTAGGTGTATAATTCATTAAAGGTTTTGTTTAAACTGGCTAAAATATGACGATGATTGATGAAAATGTCGGAAAAAATCATACCGATTGGGGGCTTTATTTTACTGATGTGCGCCGCGTAAACTAATAGAGTATTAATCTGCTACCCGTGCGAAGCCGGGCGCGAGTTGCTAATTAAAGATATTTCAGAAAAAATATTAGAGGCGTATAGAATCTTGAAGATAAAACATTTCTACAGTTTTTGAAATTTTTGTCTGTCCATCTGTCCGTTAGTTTGTACGCCAATCACGCAGAAACTACTGGACCAAATTTAATGAAATTTGGTATAATTGTAGCTTATAGTCTGCACGTACATTTCAACGTCTGCCTGTTCGTTTATGTTCATTTCATGTAAAAACCACTAATCTGATATTATTATTTTTTTGAACTGACTATACTGTTAGCCTGAGGGGTCCTGGAGCCTTTGCGGCTTTTACAGCTTCACTGGGCTTGGGGGCGAGCGCTTAGGGCACTCAGCCACGAAAGCGTTGCAACAATTCCGAGGGTGCCAAAGTGACCGGACCTCGGCTTGGACTGTTTCGCGTATGCAATGAAGTCGCGATCTGGCTAATTCCCTATTATTCGATCTAAACTAACTATACATATATACATGTTTCTTCCCCCTGGGAGGAGGGAAGGAACATGTGTATGTGTAATCTGATTTTTTTTCTTTAAACTAAGCAAAAAAAAAAGTTTGTGTGCGATTCACACACGATAGAAGTGAAACTTCATTTTAAAAGATATTTTATATTTTATTTAAACAGTGTGCAATATACATACACACCGACATTTACTCTCTCGCTCTGGCTCACACAAAGAGGAGATACCGATAATGTGTGTTATACGTTTAACGCTTAACATTTAATGTTTAACTCTTGGAAGTCGCATAAGAAGTTTCACTTCAAAATAAAGGTCCTTTACAGAGCCTATGTACCTGTGTGGTGTGCATGTGTGTATAATGCAGTGTCGTGTCTGTGATAGCGAGTGAACGTAGAGTCACTGTATCGCGCGAGCGGCTGGTTGGCTCAAGGGCTTCATACCGATGAGGCTTGAGTTGCCGCAGGGCGGTCGTGGCGGGTGCGCGGGCCTGCTATTAGGTAACGAGGTAGACGTATGGCAGAATATCGATCGAACGAAAGTAGTGAATGTCTATTCTCCTTATAAATAGTTTCCGTGATTATATATGAGGGACAATATCGCCAAAGATAAATGATTGATTTAAGGCCACAAACGCACTGGCGATTAGATAAAAGAACCGATGTTAAACGTCACGTTAAAAAGGGTGCACCCTTAAAGCAGATACAATATTTTGATTAGATCACTTTTTCAAAGGGTGGTTTAATAACGTTATTAGTCTATTATCAATGGGTTCTTAATTTTACACGCATATATAAAGATACCTTCATAAGACCATTATGAAGATGAGCAAAAACATTATTTCTAATTTAATTTATCTTCATTTTAAAAAAATGGCGCGTGTCAGCGCCGCGCGTGAATGGTGTTTGGTCTTTAAAAACGGTTGTCTTGGAATATCTATAATAGGTGAAGATAAATCATTAATATATGATTAGTTCCATATACAAGTAATTTAAGTGTATGCAATATACACGTGTTCAGTATAAAATATGCGACATAACGCCTTCACTTCTTATTAGTATTTATGCAAATCGATTCTTAAGGAGTCAACTCCTAAAATTACTAGTAATACGATTGATTTTAATAAATTCAAGAATTTGCAGTATGAAGAAACTGACTAGAACTACTGGAAAGTGTGACGAATGTGAACAGTTACAAAAACCCTAATAATATAAAAACTCTTCCATAGTTACATCACTACGTATTACCATCATAGATATGTTTGATTCAGAAAGGTCAACTCAAGGATCCTAAACACGTTTTCCTTATCGAATGTCTAAATATGTGTTCCATATGTATTTGAAATGAATAATGTATAGCCTTGATTTCTCTATAAGTATTTCTTCTTCTTCTTCTTGTTTTCTCCCTAACTTGGCAACTAGTCCTCTATATTGAAGACCATTACTGCCATTATCGAGTAAATATAGTTTCGAGTGTTATGTCGAATTCAGGATCCTAACAAGATGGCGGCTCCCTTGTTAGAACTTTCTAGGGAGTTCTTGTGGCATCTCAGAATTCATGGTCCATGTTATTATTTTCAATCCACTTCACTTGTATACAATAACCAAGCTTTATTATGCAAAATGTCACCTGTTTTACACAATATAGGGTCTAAAAACACCAATTTATGAATAAAAAACAAAAAACTACTACATGACAGTCTGAGATGCCGCCAAAAACTTCTATAAGTATTCCATTATTTAATTCTAAAACTGTCCTACCTTTTATTGTGTGTGTTTCTGTGATGTTAATTTTGTACCTGTTTTAGTACGCATTCGCTTCGTATAACAATGCCTTATGGATTCCCGGAAGAGTTGTTTAAATTCGTCCTCTTTATTGAACTAATTATATTACACACGAATTGTGTTATTCGTGTTTTTTGTATAGTCCGTAAACCGACACCCCTAACGCAAGTTAGGGTCGTTTTCTGTAAAAAATAATGAGTGCTACCCTTTACTGCCGGAGGAAATCTCCCTCAATTGTCCCAGGCTATATTATGAACATTTCTTTAAATCTAAAAAACTTCTTGGTTTTTTATTTTGCTACTCTAACCTTAGTATCTAGCAAAAGCTTCCCTTCTCTTTTAGTTTTTTTTTCTTACAGTACCTAAGGTTCCCTTGTCTTTTTAGTTCTTACAGTAACACCATTAAAACTACAATATTCACATAAGTGCGTTAATATAATTATTTTTTTTCGTATTACTAAATATATGCGTTATGTACTATTATTATTATTTTTTTGGTAAAATTACAATTCTTTTTACAAATGAAAGTATAAGTAAAATTACAAAATAATGTATGCTTTTCCAAAATTATAATACTATACGAGTAATTTGTATAGTTTTGTAATTTTACAATCTTTATATATATAAATCCTACACAAAAAGTTTTGTATTATAACAATAAGCGATTTGTGATTTGGCGAAATGTTTTGCTTATCAGTTGCCCATACATTTTTTGTAAAATTACAATTGAAATTTTTAATCAGTGTATGTTTAGTTCAAACATTAATTTTATATGTAAATATGTCATACATAGTTTTATTTAACCGTCACGATTACGCGATTTTATTAAGAATTTTTTTTTTTTTGAAATTTTTATGTCGATAATAAAAAAACATATAGACCAAATGTTTATAGTATGAAAGTAACTTATAAATATGCTGTCAATTCGTTGATTGTAAAAGAGATTAGTAGAACAAATGGAAAGAAAATTATAAAACTATTTAACGTGTCTCTTTCGAGACCATTTTATTTGAATGTTTTTCTAGAACATTCTCCACATATCGAGCTGATAGTACTCGTAAATACAATGAACATGTAATTGTTGGCATATTTACTAAGTCCTCACCATATAGGTGTTTTTAATGTCACTAGATTATATTATGATACGCATTTAAAATTTGTTTAAGATATAATGTAACTAGGTACAAAGTATTATAAGGAATATTCTATATCATTAATTTTTTGTAAAAAAAAATCGACATACAAATACTCTTTGTAACATATTTTAAAATGTTTTATGAGAATATTTCTAGAAAGATCTTTAAGTAATAAAGACGCACCTGTATATTTCTAGAAAAGCCTTCAAATATACCTATTTGAATTTGAATAGGGATAGCGATAGGTGGCGCTGTGTTATTGAGTAATGCAGAACAATGTCTGCCGGGCCAGCTCGTATTATTAATGTTTTTTAATGTTTAAAATATTATGTTTCCGTTTGAAAATCATACTGTTGCGTGTTGTGTCTCTTTATTAAGGCAGAATATATATCATAAATGGTTTAAAAAAAAATTAAATGGCACAAACTTGGCTTTGAAGTTGGGTGATTTTAAAATATTTTGCTTAATCTTAGCTGGAGTTTTCTTCATGTTTTCTGTCTTAAGCTTCTTCTAGTTCAAGGCGAGATAATATGTGGTTAATTATGATAACTTTGAAATATTATTAGCGTTGAAGTTTTAACCTAAATGCGTTCTAAGGAATTGATAAGAAAAAATCAGCAATGATTATTTTAAAGTTTAAAACAAATCGTGTTTAACAGTCACCCTCTTCCAAGCCAATATTGTCGAGCGAACGACGAATATAAAAAAAAAACAATATTTGATATTGTTTAGATTTAAGTATACTAAATGTACAATAAATAACAAAAGTGCCTTATTTTTTATAATAATAAGGTATTATATTAATAGTGCTCACCGATTTTCAATTTAAAACTACGTACGTTTAAGAGGTCAAACATGAACGTTATTGGGCACTCATCTAAATAAAATCCTAATATCAAAGTGTGTTTTTTTAAAGCATCTGATGAATGAATAATATATAAGCTGCCTATAGTATAATGGTTGATCAACTTTTTATTGTACAGCAGAGTCCAGAAAGATTTGTATGAAATTATCTCAAAACGGTTCCACCGAGTTGCGAATGCCACGCTGGTGCAATGTGTCTTGCATCTGTGACCAGCGGGGATAACAAAGGATGATTCATGTTACACCGGACCGGTCGCGCTACGGTCAAACATTTATAGTATACTTTTGTATGATGTAATTTATGCTACACCGGGCCGGATCCGCGTCACTGTGCCCAACCGAGCATCGTCAATATTTTGTAAGATACATTCTATAAAATTGCCTAGGAAATGTTATCAATGACGTGCATACCTCAATGTAACAGTTCGTACAAGTTAGGTCGTCATACCGCTAGGCCAATTCTTTCTCGTCTATCGCATCGTGTGGGGTGTCGTTGGATAGGTCGTTCAAAAATATACTAGGCTTGTGATAACCATTTTTCGATTCAAGAATCCATTTGCCCGGCGGAGGCACGAATCTGGCCAAGTGTAGCATGAATTACTTCATACAAAAGTATACTATAGATGTTTGTCCGTGTCCCGGCAAGCGCTAGCCCGGTGTATAATGAATCATCCTTTATTCGAGATGTGCGGGAGAGCCATATTGGTGCGGCTGGCGCGTTTAGCGAATGCGACCAGCGGAGGAGACAGTAGGTATGTGTTCGAGCGTCCTGCTAGCACCAATAGGTGTGTTCCGGCAGCTGCAATTGAGAGCCAGTCTTCCACTAGGTTTAACGTGTTATCATCTTGGGCCACATCGTCACTTAACATCAGGTGAGATTGTGGCCACTACGGCAAAACCTATAACGATAAACGTATACACGCATGTAGTCACAGACCTATCGTAGAGGCAATTGGCGTTTCCCCGAAAGGTTGCGAGTAGTGCCAGTTAGCGCAAATTGCAGTTCTACAAAATTACATTTGAGTACCTAATCCGCATTCCTACAAGACTATTCCAATGAGCCCAAACACGATATCTCTGCTGTAAGTTATTTAGATATCCTGCAGATTTCAGATGATGCTGCAGCATCAGGTCAGTCTTGCCATGTTATTCTACCAAATGTCGACTCGATCGGACCTGTGGAAACTGCTCACGTCAATTTATCAACAGAAAAATATCTGATAATCTTCAAACGGCTGAACAGAGTTTCTTTTAATCATAGCTAAGAACACTCTCCATTAAATTGCCTATTAAACAAAAGAAAAAAAACTATATCAACATCGGTTCAGCCATTCGTTCAGATACACACGTTAAACTTATAACACCTCTCTGCTTGCAACTAACCATATGGAATAAGCCTGAGCTTTCGGTGAAGGAAAACATTTGTGATGAAAGTATAGTATGGTGGTAGGCCATTTTATAATGCCCACCTACCTGGCTCTACCATCCTCAAAAGTTGAAAGTGTAAAAGATGTAAAACTTTTCAGAAAATGAAACTATTAGAAATTAGCAATAAAAAAGGTTTCACATTAAAAAAAAACAAACATTTAATTTCGAAAAGATTATATCATACAAATAATAGCAAGATTAACATCTAAATAATACTGATTGTACACAAAAAGAAATTACTGACAGCAACACAGAAATTGAAAATACCTAATCTAAAAATGAAACTAGATTACATAAATTACTTATGCCCGGTTCGATAACATCTCAGTTAAACTTTACTAGCTAATGATTTGATAAAGTTATCCATAAGCTTAAACGTCGCTTAACTGTCACTGTGTTTCTGAACACAACGAGCCGTTCAACGTCTAGTGATATATATAATGACATGTGCCTTACGCGAAGGGTGTTTAAAAGCAAACTTATGTGGTGCCAAAAGCATCAAGAACAAATAAAGCTTGATATAATAGCTTCTCATCGTAAAGCCAATAATTTTCAAAAGTTCTGGAAGGCTACAAAAAAGTTTGATATTAGGCCTGGCCTACCGGTGAGTATTGGGGGTGCTGATAAGCCAGACAACATCGCTAACATGTTTATGGACCATTTTAAAGTAGAGTCACCGTTGCGAGTGCTCGATGTTGGATGCTGTCGTGATTCTGATCTGGTTCGTTTTTCCGCCAAGCTGGTGTCAAGCACAATTAAGAATATGACTGTAGGAAAGTCCCCGAGTCACGATGGTCTGAGTATTAACCACTTACAGCATGCCGGTACTTATATATCTATGTTTTACTTATTGTGTATGTGTCACTCGTACCTCCCTTGTGATTTAATGCGAACTATTGCTGTGCTTATTATTAAAAACAAAACGGGTGACGTTGCTGATAAGTGTAACTATCGACCCATCTCCCTGGCTACTATCATCGCGAAGGTACTTGACAGCCTGCTGGACTCGCGTTTAGATAATTTATTGCAACTACACGATGCACAGTTTGGGTTCCGTCATGATCTAGGCACTGAAAGTGCGATTCTCGGCCTCAAGCATACGGTACAATATTATACGAAACGTCGAACACCAGTTTATGCTTGTTTTCTAGATCTCTCCCGAGCCTTTGATCTGGTTTCGTACGATGTTATGTGGGAAAAGTTGCGAGAGAGAAAAGTGCCGGCGGAACTGTTACGTATCTTTCAGTATTGGTACTACAACCAGATAAACAGTGTGAGATGGGCCGATAAGCTCTCTGTGTCATATGGTTTAGAGTGTGGGGTTAGACAGGGGGGGATAACGTCACCAAAACTGTTTAACCTCTATATTAATGATCTGATCGTGGAGCTCAGTAGTAAGAAAATAGGATGCCGCATTGATGACATCAGTGTCAACAACATTAGTTATGCTGACGACATGGTGCTGCTGAGCCCAACGGTTAGGGCGCTTAGAGAGCTGCTTAAGTGTTGTGAGTGCTATGCTCAGGCGCATGGCTTATTATATAATGAGAAGAAAAGCGAGTTCTTGGTCTTTAGGGCCGACGGTGGTAAATCCCCCGAAACCGTGCCTGCGATAAAACTGAACGGTAATGAGTTAATGCGAGTCTATCAATTCAAGTACCTGGGGCATTATGTAACCGACGACCTTAATGACCAAGTGGATATTGAAAGGGAACGTAGGGCGCTGGCAGTCCGATGTAACTTGTTGGTACGCAGGTTTGCACGTTGTAGCAAGCAAGTCAAAGTGACGCTTTTTAAAGCTTACTGCCAAGTGTTTTATACGTGCAGCCTGTGGACCAATTATACTCAGCGGGCTATCAGCGCCCTGCGGGTCCAATATAATAACGGATTCAGGATGTTGATGGGGCTGCCCCGTTTCTGCAGTGCATCTGGTATTTTCACACAGGCACGTGGCTTTCATGCCATCTTCAGACACTGCTCTGCAGAGTGCGGGCCAGCTCCAACTCCATCATAAAAACCATAGCAGGCAGGTACGACTCTTCTATTATTGATCATCTTGTTAGGAGATGTATTACAGTAAGTGAACTTGTCACTAAATATTAGCGTCTACTAACATAGGTATAACATTTTTCTTTTGTTTTACTAACCAAATATGGATGTTGCTTATCTGAAGGTCTTATTTTTAATAACTACAAATCAATAACAAGTTCATTATATTGGCACTAGATGGGTCTTTTGATAAGATCAAATCTGAAATTATTTTATTATTGTTAGACTATTTATTGCTATTGATTTATTAATTACAAAAAAAATGTGTGCAGCAGTTCAAAGGTGTCAGAAGTGAAAACTTTAGAAAAAAAATACTGCAGTTAAGTTTTAATATTCATTAATCTTTTTAAAATCATCTCTGTGCATATTCTATTAATTTGTAAATTAAAAAAAAAGAAAATATGGACATGAAAATACTGAACATGCTTCAAGATGCTTCTTAAGTAACTATCTGGAAATTATATGTAGCGTAAAAACGATATGAAATGTACATTTATTTTAATACATACAATGTGTATGTAAAACAGGTTTCTTTAGATTGATTTTGATAGAATAAACGTCAAACAATACTTATCGAATAGATAAACGGCCCATTTTGGTCAGCTAATATAAACCAAGTTTACCTGACGTTTATCGAATGACGGTGTGCTCAGAGTTTTTGGCGGGATCTCAAAGTGTTAAGTAATGGTTTTTATTTTTTATTCATAAATTTGTGTTATTTGACCCTATATCGTGTAATACAGGTGGCGTTTTTCATAATATAGCTTGGTTAATGTGCACAAGTGAAGTGGATTGGAAATAATAACATGGACTATGAATTCTAAGATACCACAAAAATTCCCTAGAAAGTTCTAACAAGGGAGCCACCATCTTGTTAGGATACTGAAATCGTCTTAACGCTGGAAACACTCGATAATGGCAGAAACGATTTTCAATAAGGAGGACGGTTAGGTTAGGTTAGGAAAAATAAAAAAGACAATGTGTTCAGAAACGCAATTTATGAGTTATTGAACCGATAACGCTATGGAACAGATAAACAAATGTTATAAGTACTACCTCAGAAACCGGGCGTTAGTCTATCTTTTCACAAATTATTTATTTAATATTCATTATATCAAACTTTATTTAACACGTCTGTATTTAAAACAACTGTTAAAAAAAGTGTAGTTATATTACTTATTTTAAACAATATTAAAAAAACGCTAAATGTTAATTGTAATTTAAACAGTGTTTAAAACATACAATTTAAAATATATCCCATTAAAAATGCTAACCCTACTTTTATTACATTCATTCCTAAATATTACATAAAAATAAAATTCCCAAAGGTTTAAAATAGGCAAAAACCCCAGCAGTATCTATGTATTACAATTACCGTTGACACACCGAATTAGAAACAATTTAAACAGTTTAAATACATACATACATTAATAGAGTTTTTAAATACTCATATCGGGATTTCCGTTAACCGTCTCTCCGGTAACAGAAACCGGGTTTCCGATAGTAGAGTTTACACTGTACTCGTATCGGAATTTCCGTTAACCGTCTCTCCGGTAACAGAAACCGGGTTTCCGATAGCAGAGTTTACACTGTACTCGTATCGGAATTTCCGTTAACCGTCTCTCCGGTAACAGAAACCGGGTTTCCGATAGCAGAGTTTACACTGTACTCGTATCGGAATTTCCGTTAACCGTCTCTCCGGTAACAGAAACCGTGTTTCTGATAGCACAGTTTACACTGTACTCGTATCGGAATTTCCGTTAACCGTCTCTCCGGTAACAGAAACCGAGTTTCCGACAGCTGGTTTGTGGTCTGACGAAGGCGTTGTCACAGGATCAATGTATTCGAGGACGCGTTTAGCCATCTTGTGAACACGTCTCTTATGCGTGTACAGTGCGGATTTGTGCCTGAAAGTATCCCTACACAAGTCGCAGGATAATGGCCTCTCACCTGTATGGCTCCATTCATGCTCACCCAAGCTTTTCTTAATCTGTAATATATGACATTACACTAAGTTTTAACTGTATGTGATTTACAACTATAATATACACCAGGATTGCTTAAAAATATGTGACAGCGATGTACCACTTATTATTAGCACATTAGGCAGCAAGTGATCGACCGTGAACCTGCTACTATGACAGAAAAACATATAATCTTTATGAAATTACTTTAACTACAATTTAAATAGGTACAAAGTGAAGGTACGAACTATACTTCGTTCATCATAATCATCACGAAGTGTCCACAGAACGTACATTTTCGGGGTGCGCAAGTTATGACATAACCTAAAAACATGCATTTCGACTATCAATTGTTATTTAAAAAAAAATGTTACTGATAAACGTTATAAAAACCTATAACGATAAAATCCTAAATAACTTCCTCTATACTATGATTTCTGTGAATATTCAATTTTTTTACTATGCGCATCGTTACCTTCTAGGTTACTTAAAACTAGAGTGGACCAAAATAATAAAACCAAGGAATCAAAAAATTAATAGTAATAATAGAAAATGAATCGAATTGACCAACCGCCGTTGTACATTTAATTTATTATTCTATTTTTTAAATTCGAATAAAAATATATATTTACGTAATTCCTACATTTTTACAGCAACAAGCAACGAAGAATATTGACCTCAAGAATTAATCTTGTTGTTTGGAGTCAGCCATTCTATAATTAAAGTGGTCCAGATTGCGATTTCAATTGTTGTTATACTTTATTTTTTCTCATTTCATTTACACTGCTTACATACACCTCAATTTATTTAAAACATAATCGTATAATCGATAGTCATCATCATCATCAACCTATATTAGTCCACTGCTGGACATAGGCCTCCCCTAATGAGCGCCAAAGCGCCCTGTCTTCAGCTGTCCGCATCCAGCATCTGCCTGCAGTCTTTCGCAAATCGTCATCCCATCTGGCTGGAGGGCGTCCTACACTACGTTTGCCGAGTCGCGGTCTCCACTCAAGAACCCGTTTACCCCAGCGGTTGTCGGTCCTTCGCGAGATATGGCCGGCCCACTGCCACTTCAGCTTACTAATTCTTTGAGCTATGTCGATAACTTTGGTTCTCTGTCGGATGTAATCGTTACGAATCCTATCCTTCAGAGAAACTCCATAGTAGTCGATAGTATTTAGCTCTAAACAAGAATCGATAATCGTAAAATCAACTTAAAATTTAAATTATGCTACACCTAAAATAAACATTTGACATGCCGTGTCGTGCAAGTCTTCTTACGATGAAGGAATAATAAACGTTATACAAACATTTTGCACGACCAAATCCTAAATAACTTTCTCTATACAATGATTTTTGTCGACCACTAAATACACATACACATGTTCCTTCCCTCCTCCCAGGGGGCAGAAACATGTATATATGTATAGTTAGTTTAGATCAAATTACGGATAGGGAATTAGTCAGATCGCGACTTAATTGCATACGCGCAACAGTCCGAGCCGAGGTCCGGCCACTTAGGCACCCTCGAAACTTGTTGCCTTGCTTTCGTGGCCGAGTGCCTTAAGCGCTCGACCTCAAGCCCGGTAAAGCTGTAAAAGCCGCAAAGGCTCCAGGGCCGCTAAGGCTAAAAGTATAGTCAATTCGAAAAAAAATATATATATATTTTTGACAATTTTTTTTTTAAGTGAAACTTATGCGATTTGCCAACACGTTAAACGTTTACGCACATTATCGGTCTCTCCTCTTTGTGTGAGCCAGAGCGAGAGAGCAAATGTCGGTGTGAATGTATATTGCACACTGTTTAAATAAAATATAAAATATCTTTTAAAATGAAGTTTCACTTCTATCGTGTGTGAATCGCACACACACCTTTTTTTTAATATGGCATCGTTACTTTCTGTATTACTTAAAACTAGAGTAGTCTAAAATAACAAAACCAAGTAATCGAAAATTGGCAGTTTACATTTTCGGACTTGGAGACAGTCTAGCGGGCATTAGAAGTATTTCCATTAATTTAAAAATAATTAGATTCGAATCGGGTTTAGGCGATGTAATAATGTATGTATAAAGTAAATTAAAGTAATAAAGTATTGTTTCGGGAACAAAGGTGACAATTTCTTTGAAACTGAGCTAGTTATGGTTTAATTTTAGACTATAATTTACAAAAAAAAATTCAAGGATTCATTACCAACAAAAAAAAAATTAAAAAATTAAGATTTGTAGTCAGAGTACCCAAGAGATCATCGCAGGTGTTTTTTTTTTGTAATTGCCTATAATTTCTAAAGTATCTAAGATTTTTTTAAATATTTTTCTGATTACTATTACCACGTGGGCTAACACCCATTTTCAGGTTATCATCACATTGTGGTACACCCGTATAGGTAATACTCCAATGTATTGTAATTATGGCCATGTTTTGAATGTGTTTTCATAAATTTCATAAATTCTGATGAAATAATAAATAAATGATACATACCGCGAATGATTTATCACAAAGTCCACACGCATATTTTTTAAGTGACACACCCTTTTTCTCTTCGTGAAGTCTTTTCATGTGTTTCTTTATCATCCTGCTCGATGCGAGCGGCTGTGATTATTAAAACAATAATTTAAAAAATAACAGGGTTGTTAGCGAGATCTTTATCTGTCATGTTTTTAATTTATAACTCCGCTCGCGTAAACTACTAAAAAGGATTTTATTATTTGTGCGGAGAAAACATTATTTTTGTAAAATCAAAGTAGTCTAAGTTATGCCCTATCAGCTATCTGCTAGTGAAAGCCCCAGGAAAATCGGTTCAACAGTTTCGTTGATGAACAAACTGACAGACACACAAAAATTTAAAAAATTGATTTTTTGTTATATATACCTTATACTTTCATATGCATTTGATGAAACTTACCTTTTCACAAATAGGACACTTGTGCACCGTTTTTCCCAGATGTGTGTAATTCAAGTGATCTTGCATCGCTTCTTCCGTCGGAAATTCTTTCTCACACTTCGAACACGGAAATCTGGTGAACGAATTCACATAAAAATAATGATTATCCACTAAAGTTCACTCGGGTTTTTATTCGGCCAAATCTCCAGTTGCACCGCGCACCGCCAATGGCCCCGTGAAGCCTGTCGTTCTTCCCACTTCCCATATTCGTCTACAGCTAGCCAGATTCCTTGATGTTAATGGTTACTACTCCGCTCTTTAGAGCCGTAATCATTGAGATTAAGTTGTCAGTTTGACAATAATGAAAAAGACGATAGAAAGATTTCCTTGCAAAAACAAACTACGTGTGCAGCACCGTTCACGTAATAGAAGTGAAACTTCAAAAATATACAATATATGAATTTGAAGCAATGATGGCTGAGTGGTAGCGTGTACGACTTCGCGTCGATTGACGTGAGTTCGAATCCCTGCAATGAGACTGAGCTTTCAGTGAAGGAAAAACATCGTCAGGAAACAATAGCATGGTGGTAGGGCATTTTCTAATGCTACCACCGTCAAGTTGAAACTTTGTCGCCAAGCACCAATAGGTGTGTTCCGGCAGCTGCACTTGAGAGCCAGTCTTCCACTAGGTTTTGCGTGTTATCATCTTGGGCCACATCGTCACTTAACATCAGGTGAGATTGTAGCAACTACGCCAAACCAACAATAAAAAATAAATATATTATCGCTGTCTTTCTCGTTCTCTCTACGTTATACCATTCTTCTCTCTCATGTAACGAAACGTGACGCGTCCTCGAAATTTAACTCTTAAACCGCCGCTTAACAAGTTTCACTTCAGAAATGTTATTCGTGTAGTTGTATAGTTTATGTATTTACTAGCTGTGACCGCGGCTCCGCTCGCGTAGGCCACAGAACACTGTCAATCGTGCGCACGCGCTAATTGTGCTGCCTCAAAAATACAAATTGTCGATGTTCCTTAGAAGATAGACGTTTGCTATTGCTGACTTTTCTGTAGGTCTTTTTAAGATCTACAATTACGTAGAACTTTAATTTAATATATATCTTGCAGTTTACTCGGCGTAAGCCATATAATCGCCCCAAAAGCTCTTTTTTCCGAATTGATTCTCCATTATCTTCACAGCTTATTTCGTATTTAACTTTATCATATAAAATATATCCTATAACTTGGCTAGATAACATATTTAACATAGAGATAACATAGATAACATATTTATGAAATAAACGGAAAACCATGTAAATCGGATTAGTGGTTTTCTTGGGATAGTCACAATCACAAGTCATCACATCACAGTCCCAAGTCAAAACGTATTCATATTATTATCATTCACGGCTAACTTAACAATGTCGTACTACCGTCACGTGATTCGCGCGCAGCTCTAAATCTTACCCTCTACTAACCGCGATTAAACACGTATAATTCAGGTCCGATACATCGGTATGGAGCCCTTGAGTCAAGCAGCCGCTCGCGCGATACAAGTGACTCTACAATCACTAGCCTCCACAGCCACACATGACACTGCATTGTACACACATGCATAACACATAGGTTTCTGTAAGGGACCTTTCTTTTTTTGCCTAGTTAGATAGACAAAAAAATTCAGACCACTAAATACACATACACATGTTCCTTCCCTCCTCCCAGGGGGCAGAAACATGTATATATGTATAGTTAGTTTAGATCAAATGATAGGAAATTAGTCAGATCGCGACTTATTTGCATACGCGCAACAGTCCGAGCCGAGGTTCTGCCACTTTGGCACCCTCGGATGTTGTTGCTTAGCTTTCGCGGCTGAGTGCCTTAAGCGCTCGCCCCCAAGCCCGGTAAAGCTGTAAAAGCCGTAAAGGTTTCAGGGCCCCTAAGGCTAACAGTATAGTCAGTTCGAAACAAAAAAAAAAATACAAACTTTTTTCGTTTCCTGGCGCAGTACTCCTTGCAGTTATTCAAGTGAGACAGATATGATCTTCTATATGAGAATTCCCGGTCACAGTCTTCGCATTGGAATGTCACTTTGTGCCGCTGAATGTGGTACTTTATTATTGTGGCCCGTATCATCTTGTGACAAACGGGACACTCTTCCTTTGGTATGGGACCCTCGTGGAGCCTATGGAGTATTTTTGAAGTTTAATTACGCGGTACGTAAATTAGATGGGGATCACATCGAGTGTTAAGAAGAAGTGACCGATTTTGACGGGACCTTCACTAACAGATAGCTTTACGTGAATATTAGTGATGTCGGGTTAATTTATTATGATTGTTCAATCACAATGCCATCATAATAGATTATTAGTTGTATTAAACAAAACTAGATGGCGCCACATGTAAATTAAGTCACGCTAACGTTGTGTTTTCATGATTGTGTTAGGCTTGTATGCTTTTTCATTAAATTGCCTTTTATCTACCACAGTATGCAGTGTATTATTTGAATGTGAACCCTAAGGTATAGTGACAAGTGTTAAGTAAACAAACAATGATTGATGTAACATGAATTAACCTTTAAAGAGGGGCTTTTTAAGTTGTATTCAATGGAATTTGTACGAAATTACATTTCCAAATACATTTTGTAAGTTTATTGACAATTATTCATTAACTTGTAAAGCCTACTTACTTCTGATAATATCCTTTTTAACTTCATTATATATATACTAATACTATGTTTTTTTCACATGTCCAAAATCAAGCATTCAGCTGGTAGCGGGGGACACTTGACTCTAACAAAAAATTAGCATTTCAAAGCATAATATTGCGTAAACGAATCTCTGAATCGAAAAATAATTTTCACAGACCACAATATTAATCTATCCAACGGACACCCCACACGATGTAATAGACGAAAAAAAAAATCATTCCCACTTTACGTGTAGGGGAGGTTCTATCCTAATCGATTTTCTTTCAAGATTTTATATTATCACTTTGTCGGTTTGATTAATATGTGTATAAATACCCTTACCAAATTACAGTTTTCTAGTACTATGAATTTCTGAGCTAAGCCGCGGCTAGACAGACGGACATACCGAAACTAAAAAGGTTCCTTTTGACTTCGTAACACTAAAAAAGTAAACACAAAGTATTTGATTTTGACTGTTTACCCTATATGGAAAGCTTAATTAATTAATTAAAATAACAAATAAATAAATAAATTATATGTACTATAGAGATCCTTCTTCAAGTTTAGTTCTATATTGATTTGAAATTTACATTCGAATCGGTTCAGTAGTTTTCAATCGACATAGTAAATTTGTCAACTACACATATAATAAAATTGAAGTGTCTGTTTAAAATGTCAAATTAAAAGGTTTTTACTAAATGCATATGAAAGTATTCACACTATCTATAACAAAAAAAAATATATTTTATTTTTATTTTAGTCTGTCTGTCGGTCTGATTTTGACGGGCTTTTACTGACAGATAGCTAATGTTATAAGGAATATGTTTGGAAAATAATTAAAATTAAAATTTTTGCAGGTATGTCTGCATGTGTGTTAATTTATACGCCAATCACACATAAACTACTAGACCGAATTTGATGAAATTTCGTATGTATATTTTGTTTAATTTTGTTATATATAATTAGCGGGTTGTTAAAAAATTAGGAATTATTCATAAACGAATATTAATACCCTACATGTCGCACTGAGTGGAAGGGAATATAAGGCCTAGCGCACAAGGAGGGGATTATTCTCGCTTGGATCGTCGAACAGTTCGCATCGTCTAGTCACTCATTCATAATACGAAAATTATATTTGTAGTCTATGAATTATATTCGTAGTAGTCAGAACATCTACGAAGAAATAGTTCTTCTAACATCTGATGTGGAATAATGAAAATTTATGAGGTAGAATCCAGCCGAGTACAGGTTTCCTGCGCAATTTGGTGAGATCTATACTTTTAAATGTAATTTTTGAATGTTAATTTATACGTGAAGCAGTTTTCTGTGCTCATGTTTAAAACCACCGTGTTTCTACGATGATTCTTGTTATGGCTAGCATTTATGAGCATTTATTTATAGGTGTAAAACATAACAGTATTTGAATAATCGGTTACAAATCCCTAACAATCCGCATGTTTACTGGAACACTGGCTAATCCCGGAACGCGACTCGCGTAAGTGTATCTCTCCATATGGCGAGTATTACACTTGCCGTATGGTGGTCTGTATCCATTCGTACACAACTGTCATGTCCTACCACTCTATATGTTTATTTGTCAACAAATATAGTATTTTCATTATTTAACTGTTTCAGATGAATAATCAAGCGGTCTATGGAGTCAGGGAAATAAGCAAAACATATTTAACTGATAATAACGAAGAAACGAAAAAGAGTGAAAGATTTACTGAAGCTTGAATAAATGGTATAAATATTTTTAGTAGGACCAGTTATATTATAGTCAAATGGTTTGCTCGCGCTTGTTGTGATGCATTTTAATGCACGTTATTTTTAAATTTCCATCACATTTCCATCAAGACTTCATTTGTCAGGAGTGGTCGAGCACCTTAAAAATGAACGTGAGCGGCTGCTTTGTTTGTTTTCTGTTAGCAGATGGTCCACTGGTCCGACTTGCCGCTTCGGCTGCCTGTCTACCGTGGGCTGCCTATCTACCGTGGCTACTGTCCGGCTGCACTAGAACCAGAAGTATTATAGTCGGTTTGCTCGCGCTTGTTGTGATGCATTTTAATGCACGTTTTTTTTTTAAATTTCCATCACATTTCCATCAAGACTTCATTTGTCAGGAGTGGTCGAGCACCTTAAAAATGAACGTGAGCGGCTGCTTTGTTTGTTTTCTGTTAGCAGATGGTCCACTGGTCCGACTTGCCGCTTCGGCTGCCTGTCTACCGTGGGCTGCCTATCTACCGTGGCTACTGTCCGGCTGCACTAGAACCAGAAGTATTATAGTCGGTTTGCTCGCGCTTGTTGTGATGCATTTTAATGCACGTTTTTTTTTTAAATTTCCATCACATTTCCATCAAGACTTCATTTGTCAAGAGTGGTCGAGCACCTTAACTACCGTGGGCTGCCTATCTACCGTGGCTACTGTCCGGCTGCACTAGAACCAGAAGTATTATAGTCGGTTTGCTCGCGCTTGTTGTGATGCATTTTAATGCACGTTTTTTTTTTTAATTTCCATCACATTTCCATCAAGACTTCATTTGTCAGGAGTGGTCGAGCACCTTAAAAAAGAACGTGAGCTGCTGCTTTGTTTTCTGTTAGCAGATGGTCCACTGGCCCGATTTGCCGCTTCGGCTGCCTGTCTACCGTGGGCTGCCTATCTACCGTGGCTACTCTCCGGCTGCACTAGAACCAGTTAAGTATTATAGTCAAATGGTTTGCTCGCGCTTGTTGTGATGCATTTTAATGCACGTTTTTTTTAAAATTTCCATCACATTTCCATCAAGACTTCATTTGTCAGGAGTGGTCGAGCACCTTCAAAATGAACGTGAGCGGCTGCTTTGTTTGTTTTCTGTTAGCAGATGGTCCACTGGTCCGACTTGCCGCTTCGGCTGCCTGTCTACCGTGGGCTGCCTATCTACCGTGGCTACTGTCCGGCTGCACTAGAACCAGTTAAGTATTATGTCAAATGGTTTGCTCGCGCTTGTTGTGATGCATTTTAATGCACGTTATTTTTAAATTTCCATCACATTTCCATCAAGACTTCATTTGTCAGGAGTGGTCGAGCACCTTAAAAATGAACGTGAGCGGCTGCTTTGTTTGTTTTCTGTTAGCAGATGGTCCACTGGCCCGATTTGCCGCTTCGGCTGCCTGTCTACCGTGGGCTGCCTATCTACCGTGGCTACTGTCCGGCTGCACTAGAACCAGTTAAGTATTATGTCAAATGGTTTGCTCGCGCTTGTTGTGATGCATTTTAATGCACGTTATTTTTAAATTTCCATCACATTTCCATCAAGACTTCATTTGTCAGGAGTGGTCGAGCACCTTAAAAATGAACGTGAGCGGCTGCTTTGTTTGTTTTCTGTTAGCAGATAGTCCACTGGTCCGACTTGCCGCTTCGGCTGCCTGTCTACCGTGGGCTGCCTATCTACCGTGGCTACTGTCCGGCTGCACTAGAACCAGTTAAGTATTATGTCAAATGGTTTGCTCGCGCTTGTTGTGATGCATTTTAATGCACGTTTTTTTTTAAATTTCCATCATATTTCCATCAAGACTTCATTTGTCAGGAGTGGTCGAGCACCTTAAAAATGAACGTGAGCGGCTGCTTTGTTTGTTTTCTGTTAGCAGATGGTCCACTGGTCCGACTTGCCGCTTCGGCTGCCTGTCTACCGTGGCTACTGTCCGGCTGCACTAGAACCAGTTAAGTATTATGTCAAATGGTTTGCTCGCGCTTGTTGTGATGCATTTTAATGCACGTTATTTTTAAATTTCCATCACATTTCCATCAAGACTTCATTTGTCAGGAGTGGTCGAGCACCTTAAAAATGAACGTGAGCGGCTGCTTTGTTTGTTTTCTGTTAGCAGATAGTCCACTGGTCCGACTTGCCGCTTCGGCTGCCTGTCTACCGTGGGCTGCCTATCTACCGTGGCTACTGTCCGGCTGCACTAGAACCAGTTAAGTATTATGTCAAATGGTTTGCTCGCGCTTGTTGTGTGATGCATTTTAATGCACGTTATTTTTAAATTTCCATCACATTTCCATCAAGACTATAGTCCACTGGTCCGACTTGCCGCTTCGGCTGCCTGTCTACCGTGGGCTGCCTATCTACCGTGGCTACTGTCCGGCTGCACTAGAACCAGTTAAGTATTATGTCAAATGGTTTGCTCGCGCTTGTTGTGATGCATTTTAATGCACGTTTTTTTTTAAATTTCCATCACATTTCCATCAAGACTTCATTTGTCAGGAGTGGTCGAGCACCTTAAAAATGAACGTGAGCGGCTGCTTTGTTTGTTTTCTGTTAGCAGATGGTCCACTGGCCCGATTTGCCGCTTCGGCTGCCTGTCTACCGTGGGCTGCCTATCTACCGTGGCTACTGTCCGGCTGCACTAGAACCAGTTAAGTATTATAGTCAAATGGTTTGCTCGCGCTTGTTGTGATGCATTTTAATGCACGTTATTTTTAAATTTCCATCACATTTCCATCAAGACTTCATTTGTCAAGAGTGGTCGAGCACCTTAAAAAAGAACGTGAGCTGCTGCTTTTTCTGTTAGCAGATGGTCCACAGGCCCGATTTGCCGCTTCGGCTGCCTGTCTACCGTGGGCTGCCTATCTACCGTGGCTACTGTCCGGCTGCACTAGAACCAGTTAAGTATTATAGTCAAATGGTTTTTTAATGCACGTTTTTTTTTTAATTTCCATCACATTTCCATCAAGACTTCATTTGTCAGGAGTGGTCGAGCACCTTAAAAATGAACGTGAGCGGCTGCTTTGTTTGTTTTGTTAGCAGATGGTCCACTGGTCCGACTTGCCGCTTCGGCTGCCTGTCTACCGTGGGCTGCCTATCTACCGTGGCTACTGTCCGGCTGCACTAGAACCAGTTAAGTATTATGTCAAATGGTTTGCTCGCGCTTGTTGTGATGCATTTTAATGCACGTTATTTTTAAATTTCCATCACATTTCCATCAAGACTTCATTTGTCAAGAGTGGTCGAGCACCTTAAAAAAGAACGTGAGCTGCTGCTTTTTCTGTTAGCAGATGGTCCACTGGCCCGATTTGCCGCTTCGGCTGCCTGTCTACCGTGGGCTGCCTATCTACCGTGGCTACTGTCCGGCTGCACTAGAACCAGTTAAGTATTATAGTCAAATGGTTTGCTCGCGCTTGTTGTGATGCATTTTAATGCACGTTTTTTTTTAAATTTCCATCACATTTCCATCAAGACTTCATTTGTCAGGAGTGGTCGAGCACCTTAAAAATGAACGTGAGCGGCTGCTTTGTTTGTTTTCTGTTAGCAGATGGTCCACTGGTCCGACTTGCCGCTTCGGCTGCCTGTCTACCGTGGGCTGCCTATCTACCGTTGCTACTCTCCGGCTGCACTAGAACCAGTTAAGTATTATAGTCAAATGGTTTGCTCGCGCTTGTTCTGATGCATTTTAATGCACGTTATTTTTAAATTTCCATCAAGACTTCATTTGTCAAGAGTGGTCGAGCACCTTAAAAAAGAACGTGAGCGGCTGCTTTGTTTGTTTTCTGTTAGCAGATGGTCCACTGGTCCGACTTGCCGCTTCGGCTGCCTGTCTACCGTGGGCTGCCTATCTACCGTGGCTACTGTCCGGCTGCACTAGAACCAGTTAAGTATTATGTCAAATGGTTTGCTCGCGCTTGTTGTGATGCATTTTAATGCACGTTATTTTTAAATTTCCATCACATTTCCATCAAGACTTCATTTGTCAAGAGTGGTCGAGCACCTTAAAAAAGAACGTGAGCTGCTGCTTTTTCTGTTAGCAGATGGTCCACTGGCCCGATTTGCCGCTTCGGCTGCCTGTCTACCGTGGGCTGCCTATCTACCGTGGCTACTGTCCGGCTGCACTAGAACCAGTTTTAATGCACGTTTTTTTTTTAATTTCCATCACATTTCCATCAAGACTTCATTTGTCAGGAGTGGTCGAGCACCTTAAAAATGAACGTGAGCGGCTGCTTTGTTTGTTTTCTGTTAGCAGATGGTCCACTGGTCCGACTTGCCGCTTCGGCTGCCTGTCTACCGTGGGCTGCCTATCTACCGTGGCTACTGTCCGGCTGCACTAGAACCAGTTAAGTATTATGTCAAATGGTTTGCTCGCGCTTGTTGTGATGCATTTTAATGCACGTTATTTTTAAATTTCCATCACATTTCCATCAAGACTTCATTTGTCAAGAGTGGTCGAGCACCTTAAAAAAGAACGTGAGCTGCTGCTTTTTCTGTTAGCAGATGGTCCACTGGCCCGATTTGCCGCTTCGGCTGCCTGTCTACCGTGGGCTGCCTATCTACCGTGGCTACTGTCCGGCTGCACTAGAACCAGTTAAGTATTATGTCAAATGGTTTGCTCGCGCTTGTTGTGATGCATTTTAATGCACGTTATTTTTAAATTTCCATCACATTTCCATCAAGACTTCATTTGTCAAGAGTGGTCGAGCACCTTAACTACCGTGGGCTGCCTATCTACCGTGGCTACTGTCCGGCTGCACTAGAACCAGTTAAGTATTATGTCAAATGGTTTGCTCGCGCTTGTTGTGATGCATTTTAATGCACGTTATTTTTAAATTTCCATCACATTTCCATCAAGACTTCATTTGTCAAGAGTGGTCGAGCACCTTAACTACCGTGGGCTGCCTATCTACCGTGGCTACTGTCCGGCTGCACTAGAACCAGTTAAGTATTATAGTCAAATGGTTTCCTCGCGCTTGTTGTTTATGAACTGACGTTGGCAGAATTGTGAATGTTTACCAGGCCGTCGGTTCACTTTGTGGCGGGTTTGCCCAAGCTGTGTCTTCCGGTACGCATTATACATATGTTATTTGTATAAATAACTATAAACATGGATTTTAAGTTGCTGCAAAAGCTCCCTGAATAATTTTTAGTTTATGAACTGTCGTTGGCAGAATTGTGAATGTTTACCAGGCCGTCTGTTCACTTTGTGGCGGGTTTGCCCAAGCTGTGTCTTCTTCCGGTACGCATTATACTTTCATATGCATTTATTTACAAACAAACAATTTTATTTATTTGTGTAAATAACTATAAACATGGATTTTAAGTTGCTGCAAAAGCTCTCTGAATATTTTTTAGTTTATAAACTGACGTTGGCAGAATTGTGAATGACCACGGTTGTAATTATAAGTAAAAGAAAGAAGTTACCTAACATGAGTTGCGAGCGTACGTTCACTAGCGAACAGTTTCTTGCATTGCTTGCACGGGATACCCCGTTTGTGTGACTCTTGCACGTGATATGTACGTGCTGTTGCAGTTCTGTAAGCGAAAATTGAACGCACATACATAATTATATTCTAAAATAAAAATAAAAGTAATAAATTAAATCGTTCGATCAATTCCATTCATGTAGTAAGAAAAAAAAAGTAAAACTTCAATCGCGACGGTTGAATAATATTTTCCTAGTCGCGCCTAAAGCGTTGCATTGACGTCCAGTTACCTCCTAGTCGCGCATAAAGAAGTTTTACTTCAACATGATGCTATATTGCCGTAACGGACTTCCGTTGCATTGTCGTCCAGTTACCTCCTAGTCACGCCTAAAGAAATTTTACTTCAACATGATGCTACATTGCCGTAACGGACTTCCGTTGCATTGTCGTCCAGTTACCTCCTAGACACGCCTAAAGAAGTTTTACTTCAACATGATGCTATATTGCCGTAACGGACTTCCGTTGCATTGACGTCCAGTTACCTCCTAGTCGCGCCTAAAGAAGTTTTACTTCGACATGACGCTATATTGCCGTAACGGACTTCCGTTGCATTGTCGTCCAGTTACCTCCTAGTCACGCCTAAAGAAATTTTACTTCAACATGATGCTACATTGCCGTAACGGACTTCCGTTGCATTGACGTCCAGTTACCTCCTAGTCGCGCCTAAAGAAGTTTTACTTCAACATGATGCTATATTGCCGTAACAGACTTCCGTTGCATTGACGTCCAGTTACCTCCTAGTCGCGCCTAAAGAAGTTTTACTTCGACATGACGCTATATTGCCGTAACGGACTTCCGTTGCATTGTCGTCCAGTTACCTCCTAGTCGCGCCTAAAGAAGTTTTACTTCAACATGATGCTATATTGCCGTAACAGACTTCCGTTGCATTGACGTCCAGTTACCTCCTAGTCGCGCCTAAAGAAGTTTTACTTCGACATGACGCTATATTGCCGTAACGGACTTCCGTTGCATTGTCGTCCAGTTACCTCCTAGTCACGCCTAAAGAAGTTTTACTTCAACATGATGCTATATTGCCGTAACGGACTTCCGTTGCAATGTCGTCCAGTTACCTCCTAGTCGCGCCTAAAGAAATTTTACTTCAACATGATGCTACATTGCCGTAACGGACTTCCGTTGCATTGTCGTCCAGTTACCTCCTAGTCACGCCTAAAGAAGTTTTACTTCAAAAATGACATTTTACTTAGCGAACATAACGGACCAAAACAGATTTTCGTATATTTTATCGTAACCCTTCCATGACTCGTGATGAAGTATATGTCGAGTAGGTATTGATCACTAAGGCGGAATGTTAAAACAGTATAAATATACATACTGGAACACCATATCACAATCCAAACATTTGAAAGGTCCCATTGCGTCGGTTGATTTTCTCTTTCTCTTTCTCTTTTTTCTCGCCTGTAACAAGAATGTCTTAGGTTAAAAATTTAAAGAATATGGTTAGATAGTATCTAGCAAGGGAAGCATGTCAAAAGAAAAAAAACGGCAATTTCAAAAAAACCTTGTAACCTCATTGTATACAGGAATAAAATATTCTTGTTACTTGTAATATTTTATTTGTATTATCACTACTCAGCATTTTATGAAGGTATTGAGGAAGTCTTGAATGAAATAAGATGTATCAATTTGAACGTGTCGCTCTTAACTAAATGTTCGACAAATTTCTGAAACTTCAATGAAAAAATAAAAAGTCAAATGGAGTGAAAGTAGTTGTTACTTGCATTAGTTTTATTCCAAAAACTCGATATCTAAACGAGAATCTGAGTAGATCTTCAGCCACATTATATAATTATAAATGTATCTGTATTTTTTTTTTCAATTCTTATCACATGGTCCACGCATTTTACAGTCCTTCGCTAATTAGTTTTATTCCAAAAACTCGATATCTAAACGAGAATCTGAGTAGATCTTCAGCCACATTATATAATTATAAATGTATCTGTATTTTTTTTTTCAATTCTTATCACATGGTCCACGCATTTTACAGTCCTTCGCTAATTAGTTTTATTCCAAAAACTCGATATCTAAACGAGAATCTGAGTAGATCTTCAGCCACATTATATAATTATAAATGTATCTGTATTTTTTTTTTTCAATTCTTATCACATGGTCCACGCATTTTACAGTCCTTCGCTAATTAGTTTTATTCCAAAAACTCGATATCTAAACGAGAATCTGAGTAGATCTTCAGCCACATTATATAATTATAAATGTATCTGTATTTTTTTTTTCAATTCTTATCACATGGTCCACGCATTTTACAGTCCTTCGCTAATTAGTTTTATTCCAAAAACTCGATATCTAAACGAGAATCTGAGTAGATCTTCAGCCACATTATATAATTATAAATGTATCTGTATTTTTTTTTTCAATTCTTATCACATGGTCCACGCATTTTACAGTCCTTCGCTAATTAGTTTTATTCCAAAAACTCGATATCTAAACGAGAATCTGAGTAGATCTTCAGCCACATTATATAATTATAAATGTATCTGTATTTTTTTTTTTCAATTCTTATCACATGGTCCACGCATTTTACAGTCCTTCGCTAATTAGTTTTATTCCAAAAACTCGATATCTAAACGAGAATCTGAGTAGATCTTCAGCCACATTATATAATTATAAATGTATCTGTATTTTTTTTTTCAATTCTTATCACATGGTCCACGCATTTTACAGTCCTTCGCTATAAACGAAAACACTCGTTGATTGAATTTTCTATTTCACAAGCAGCAAAAATAGATTTTCAAGAAATCATTTAATTTTAAAGAAATAATTTAAGAAACAATATCAAAAAACGAATGTTTCAACATAACAGCTGTATTGACAAGTTATCGATGTTGACAAAATTCATTATGCTTTACTCGAACTCATATTAGGAGGTAACTTCTGTGAACTTCTAATCCGATCATTAGTAATCTTTTTTTTTACGGAAACTAATTTTAAACTATTTAAGTGAAACTTTTATTCCATCGCCCCGGAAATTTTTCGTTCATCTATCGCATGACGCCATTACATTACATTGTCGCAAATAAAATTTAATTTTATGCCGTGCAGTCAAGTATTATTAGGTCTTTACCTATGAAATTGCCGTTTTGTATGAAAAAATTTAAACGATGTTTTTTCATGTATTTTTTATTTGTATTAATCGAAGTAATCACCCATGCAATCAATGCATCTTTGCCAGCGCAGTGGCAGTTTATTGATGCCCTTCTTAAAGAAATCAGCTGGACGGGAGGCAACAAATTATTCAAAGGCATTTTGTACTGCCTCTCGGGTATTGAATTTTTTTCCCGCCAAGGAGTTATCCAAATTCTAGAAAAAGTAGTAGTCTGTAGGCGCAAGGTCTAGTGAGTAGGGCGGATGACTGAGAACTTCCAACCCCAGTTCTTGCAACTTGGAGACCGTCTGTTGTGCAGTATGAGCTCGCGCGTTGTCGTGCAGGAGCAGCGGAGACGAGCGATTGACCAATGCTGGTTGGAGATGTGCCAGCTTCTCCATCATTGTGTTCAGTTCTTCACAGTACACATCTGCAGTAATGCTCACCCCGTTTGTTAAGAAGCTGTGATGAATCACACCGGCGCTAGACCACCAAACAGTGACCATCACTTTTCTAGGGGTAAGTTTTCGTTTAGGGCATTGTTTAGGTGCTGGACCAGGGTCCAACCAACTTGCTGAGCGCTTGCGGTTATCAAACAGAATCCATTTTCCATCGCAGGTAACAATGCGGTTCAAAATTCCTTCATTTGTGTGTCTGTTGAGCAGTGCAAGGCACGTCTCGACGCGTACTTCGCGCTGGCGATCATTGAGTTCGTGGGGCATCCATTTGTCAAGCTTTTTTACCTTGCCAATTTGACGCAAATGGACCAATATTGTTTTGACGCTAACGTCGAAAGCTGCTGCTAATTCAGCCGTAGATTGTGTATCATCAGCTTCCACAATCGCCTGTAATTTGTCATTGTCGACCAAAGTCTTCGGACGACCGCGAGGTTCATTTTTCAGATCGAAATTCCCAGAACGGAAGCGAGCAAACCAATAACAGGTGGTGCGTTGGTTTGTAGTGTTAGCTCCGTAAACGTCGTTGATGTTGCGTGCCGCTTGTGTCGCGTTACTGCCACGACGGTACTCATATTCCATAATTACTCGAATTTTTAACGTATCCATGATGACAAAAAAGATTGAAATGCGATGAAAATGTAACACTAATCAATAAACAAATGACTACTTTTGGAAAAAGAATTCCATGTTTTTAAAATAAAATTAATTTGAAATTAGAATTCTTAGCCAAACAAAAAATATTTTGATTTGAAATGGCCAGTACTGCAGAACGGCAATTTCATAGGTAAAGACCTATTATTATAATCGTAAATTCGGAACATAACATGTCGCATTACATTACATTGTCGCAAATAAAATTGAATTTGATGCCGTGCAGTCAAGGATTATAATCGTAAATTCGGAACACAGCACGTCGCATTACATTACATTGTCGCAAATAAAATTGAATTTTATGTCGTGCAGTCAAGGATTATAATCGTAAATTCGGAACATTGTATATGTTTTTTGAAGTGAAACTTCTTATGCGACTTCCAAGCGTTGAACGTTTAACGTTAAATGTTAAACGTTTAACGCACATTATCGATCTCTCCTCTTTGTGTGAGCTAGAGCGAGAGAGCAATATATTATCGGTCTCTCCTCTTTGTGTGAGCCAGAGTGGGAGAGTAAATGTCGGTGTGTATGTATATTGCACACTGTTTATTTTAAAAATGACGTCTGAATCACACTAATTTTTATTAACAAATAAGGGAGGCATATCATTTAGACAATAAAAAAACACACATTTGAGAAAAAAAATATACATAGAGATTCTCAATACCTTATGTGTGATGGGTTTGATGTCGACAGTTCTGAGGGTGCTGCCCGTAGGTTTCGGCGCTAATGCCTCGATGACGTCATTCGTTACGTCACTCGGGAGATGCGATTTAGCGTGGTGCTGGGCCGTCGTACCGTTGTACACGACAAGGCTGCAGACCCTGCAGGTGTATCTGAAGTAATGGTTGTTCACGTGGTAAAGGAGATTCGCCTCGTCGACGTACACGTGGCAGACTTTGCAGGCGGTGTAACCGGGTTTCTACGGGAGGAATAAATCTCACAAGTTCGTAAATGATAAGACTAGACGTACCCGCAGCTCCTTTTAATTTAAAAAAATAATGAGTGCATTGTTACATCAAAAACTACAACCTATTTAAACCCACTACGTTCATCTTTATTGCCGTGAACGCAAGTTGAATATTATTAGCACTATAGTCGTAACGTTATTTTATGTAACTCGTTTTTACACGGGATTATCAGTTATATTGCTCAATACTTAAAAATGAAAACTTGCTGAAAATTAAGATGATGAAAGCCAAACTCAGTTTAAACATACTAGCAGTAGCCCATGGTTTCACTCGTGTTAAATTTTATGCAACTCCCCACTGCCCCGCCGCCAATGTAGCGCGTTATCGCGTATCATTGTTAGGAAGTCCAGATTCAAATTCATTTCAAATTTAGGCTTGTGTATTTGTGTTTTGAATTTGCTGATTCGATGCAGTTTTCGCACCATTTGATTTTTCTTTGACATCGTTCTTTTCACAAAATGGGAAACTTAAAATATCGCGTTATTTACGAGTATGAGTTCAACAGTGGCATCAGCGCTGCAGAAACGGCTCGAAGGATTAATGATGTATATGGGCAAGCTACAGTAAAAGAAAGCATAGCACGTTTTTGGTTCCAACGATTTTGTTCTGGAAATGTTGACCTACGAAACGGATCCCGTAGACGTATTATATAGATAGATGAAATCCATAATTTTACACGAGCGCGATAAAGAGAACTTACGTTTTTGTGCATTGATACCAAATGATCTTGGACCCGTTTCCGTGAGCTGAAACTGCGGATACAGAGTTCACACTTGTACGCTGCGCTTGCGTATTCCGATTTCTTTTTCGCTTCTGCCCTGTAAAATTTTCTTAAATGGTAAAACAATAATAAAAAAGGTGCCGCGTTATGTGTAATATCGTATTTATTTTGATTAATATGCATAAAAGTATATAATTTATGAAAGGAAATAAATATGGCATAATCATACATAATAAACAGTCACTTGCGAATGGCGACGCGTCACCACACCGTATTAGATGTTTCATACTATTATATAGCGTGGCGACGCATGACGTGGCGACTCGCCGCCACATCAATAAATCACCTGTTTTACATCAATAAATCGACTCTAGATTAAGCTTCACAATAATGCCAGACTGTGACCATTATTTTTTATTATTTACTAGCTGTGCCCGCGGCTCCGCTCGCGTGGACTACTAAAATAGGTTAGTCACTTTTTTTTCGGAATCCTAATTATTTTTCCAAAATAATAGTAGCCTATGTTATACCTTATAACATCAGCTATCTGCCAGTGAAAGTCCGGTCAAAATCGGTCCAACCGTTTCGAAACTTACCCGGAACAAACAGACAGACATACAACAATTTTAAAAATGGTTTCTTTGTAATAGGTATTGTGTATACTTTCATATACAATTACTAAAAACCTGTTTTTTTGGCATTACGCACAGACACTACAATTTTATTATATGTATAGGTAAAAGACAATGTTTTCCTTCACCAAAAGCTCAGGCTCATTGCAAGGATTCGAACTCACGTCAATCGACGCGATGTCCGTATACGCTTCCAGTGAGCCATCATTGCTTTAAAATTGCTGCATAGGCTATAGGAATTGTCATTAACATGAGTACAAATAAAGTTACGAGATGAAAATGATTACATATTCTTACCGGCTGGCCAACATTTCCTGCTCGGTCATGTACTCTGTGAGATAACCACTACTCATTTGCAGTTCCGTTTTCACATTACTGTTCTGAACGGCGTCGCGCCGTGACTCATCCTGACGCGAGCGGCTGCAGAGGGAGATTCACGTAAGACATTGACAGTTTTCCCCCGGAGTTTTTGGCGGGATCTCAAGCTGTCATGTAGTGGTTTTTATTTATTATTCATAAATTCGTATTATTTGACGCTATATTGTGTAATACAGGTGGCGTTATGCATAATAAAGTTTGGTTATCGTGCACAAGTGATGTGAAAAGGAAATAATGACATAGGTCATAAATTCTGTGATGCCAGAAAAACTCCATAGAAAGTTGTAACAAGGGAGCCACTATCTTATTAGGATGCACAAATCATCAGAACACTGGAAACTATACTTATACACTCGATAATGGCAGTAATGGTTTTCAATAAAAAAACCGGTTGTCAAGTTAAGAAAAAGAAGAAGACAGTTCGTTCTCCGTAACTTTATACTAATCCGAACAGTACACGAAATAAAATAAAAAATATGTTTTAATTAAAAAACAATATTTAAGTACCACAAAAACGCGATATTGCATCGTTGTGGTCACGCGTCTACACGTGTTGTCATATTAAGTATTAATATTATAAAGAGGAAAGATTTGATTGTTTGTTTGCATTGAATAGGCTCTGGAACTACTGGACCGATTTGAAAAATTCTTTCACCATTAAAATATTACATTATACATGTTGAACATAGGCGATAGAATATTTTCAAAAAAGTTAGGGATCTGTATGAAAACTTCGATAATGTAACACAAAGCGTGAAAAAAACTATAAAAATCGTAAAAAATCAATAGTAATGGCGGTTCAAACTATGCTTGAAAAGCATAATTAAATTGTAAGTTGATTTTACGATTATTGATTCTTTTTTAGAACTAAATACAATCGAAAATAAAATTATGCTTTAAATCAATAGAGGGTTGTATAAGCTGTGTACATTAAATAACAAAAATAAACTAGAACAATAACTGAGTTCGCAATCTGATACACTTGATTTATTGGATGCCTGACTCCAAAGAAGATTAAAAAAAAACGAGTTAAAATTTGCACGACGTAACAATTTACGTTCTGTACATATGTGATACAAGTCTTCTTACGTTGAATAAAGGTATAGAATTTCATTTATTAAATCTCTTCAGCAGTTATATAATTTTAAAGGCGCTATTTCCACACTTAGTGACTTATTTTTAGTTTTAATATATAAGGTAATAGCAATTATGAGGTAATGCTTTATTTGTTTGAAAACGCTTATCTTCGGAATTACCAGTTAGATTTAAAAACTCTTTTTACATTGTATAGCTGATTTATTGAGGAAGGTTATAGACTATATGATTTCACGCTGCGACCCTAGGGAGCTGAGCAGTGACCATGAACGTTAAGCAATCAGGCAAGTATGGGAAGTGAGAAGAAGAGGTGGGGAGTTGTTCGAATAAATTTATTATGAGTGAAACCGTAGGCTACAGTCAGTATGTTATATACTTATGAGTTTGGCGTTGATTACCATAATTCACGGCAAGTTCACACTTGCAAAGATTGAGCAAGATAACTAGGACTCAAATAGCGCTTTGTAAATTAAAAATATAAATAACTAGCTGTGCGCCCGTGGTTTCAGCCGCGTGTAATTTAAAAGAAATCGCTGTTTGATGATTTATATTACTTCAGTATAGACAATGTTTTTATCTGGCGGCCAGGTCATGCGTCACAACTCACAGGGATCGTTCGCGCCACTACACCTATAGTCATAGACCTGAGCTTAGTGTTGAATTATTTTAATTTTCCATTATCTCCCAAACTATGCGTCCAAATAACATGCTATAAAGGGCGACATAAAATTATCTTGATGATGAAATAATTATAAATATGTATTTTAAAAATACCTGTGTTGATCGTGATCAGATGATTCAGATAAAATCTGACTCGTTGTACATTCTCTAATACGTGGAGTAAATGTTTTCGTTTGTATTGTATTGCTAAAAAGTAAAAGTAATGTTAGATTCTACAATAAGATCCCGAAGTACATTACTAATTTGCCGGCCAACAGTAAAACGCCAGGGGCCTTATTCTGTCTTTCGTTTTTTTTTTCGAACTGACTATACTGTTAGCTTTAGGGGCCTTGGAGCCTTTACGGCTTTAACAGCTTTACCGGGCTTGCCATCTTTCGTCCCGTCTGACGACTTTTAAGTAGCTTCTCGGTGAACAAAACACTCGACCTTAATCGACATTGAAAGTTGGTATTATTGACTACCAGCTTAATGTTTCGTGGTACATGTTACAAGACCCACAACCCTGGTACGTTTACCATCCTTGCCGGACAATAAAATCAAGTTTCATGTCAAGCAGGGTTTACTGTCAAAACGTTATTATAGGGTGGATCATTACGTGAATGATAAGTAATGTCTGGAAGTGACTCCTTGTCTGTACATTCACTAAATTATTAAATATTATTATTGATTGTAAATATTATTTGTACAAAAATTGATCGAGTGTTTTGTCGGCTCTGCTCAATAACTGGAATGATTTTAAACAGGTAATAGTGTTTTTACACGACTGCGCAAAAAAAGTGTGTAATGTTTTCAGGGTTCATGTGAGTTTCTTTATTCCACCATAACTTTTAAATGCCTGAACAGAATTAGTTGTATGGAGTATCGCTAGAATCCTTACATCCTCCCGAGTATCACAGGCAATAATTAAAAAAAAACATAAAAACAGTATGGCTCAATTATCCAATGTGAAAAACAAATCTTCAATTATTACAATATTGGTATCGAACTGAAGGCCTTGATAAGCACATTCCAAAAAAATATAATTGACACAAAAATTTATAAAATAATTACATAACAAATTTAGAAAGTTCTACCAGTTAATCTGTATGTACAAAGCGAAAGGTCACAAATATAATCGTCGTTGATTAAACAGGTAAATAAAATTGTCATTGCAGTCGGAGAACCTCTTAGATTAAAATGTATTCCTCCGTTCCTTACATTAAAAAGTGTTCCACAGAACTGTCAAAAATGTATACTTAATTTATAAAACTCTACAGCCGGTCACACTAACACTCTCTTCTATCTCGCTCACTCACGCGTAACAATACGCACTGCACAGCCAATGAGGTGATGATATTAAAAAAAAGTTTAATTGATGAACGTCGTTCAATCAACCATCTATATACACTAACTAAGGTAAAACCACCAGTAATTGACACTACACCAGTAGTTGACACTCTGACGAAGAAAATTAAATATTAAGAAAAAAAAGGAAGCCAAAGATCGAGATGGCCAAAATCACTGATTACTGATATATTTTTAATGTTATAAATACACATAGGTACAGACAGTTATAAAAGTCGGTTAACAAACTCAAGACTTCAAATCAATTTAGTATCAAATATTTAATTTTCTTCGTCAGAGTGTCAACTATTGGTGCAGTGTCAATTACTGGTGATTTTACCTTATATACATTACTACAGTGATCCTGTATCAATGAAACCCCGTCTTAAAGACAACAATCGTCACACACGCACAGAACATAGAGTTATAAATACAAAATAAACGATTATCCCAGATGATCAACGTATGAAGCAGATAGCACCAGCAATCGTAACGAATTGTTCACGCATCCACTTACAAACTTACACTAGTCCGGAGTCACAAGATATACAAAAGGCGTGTTTTTTTTTTCTTTAGAGGATGCCTTCACCTTCAATTGAGGAGGGGTTCATGCTATCAAACTATTATATATGTAACTATCTAGATTTAAACATTTCTCTTAAACTACACTTAGTTTAAATACGTGTAAATAACTTTTTTTTTCAAACTATGTATGTTATCCTCTTTGCATGAAATAAAAGGCTTATTATTATTATTATTATAAGGCGTGTTTAAATAAATTCACCAATATATATTACTGAGCATTACATACTAATCATTATTAGGGCAGCACGCTCACACTCCCCGAGTAATTTCTATATACATTATACATGACTCTCGAATCAAGCTCGATCAAGGTACACTGCAGTTACAATGTCACATGATATAAAGACAAATAATTCTCAGAGCTCAAGCCCACTCTTACAGGTTTCAATGAAAACAAAATGTATCTATAATCTGTAAAATTGTAACGTTAAAATGAAACAGTCTGTCTATGAAAGAAGAACAAACGCAGCGTTTGCAATTTCCATTCGTGGTTTACCTTTTCCGAGTTAATGATAAAATTTGCATTAAAAAGCTAGGCTTACCCCATATTGGTGCCCTGTAAACGATTACTTTTCGAATGAGTGAATATCTCGCATCTGACGAAGTTGTCCTCTTCCTTTGACTCTGAGATATCCTTATCTGTTGAGTTCTCTAAAACAAAGTAATACTAGAAACAAGTACACACGACTCGAAAGCTGTATAAAATAACCCCATACATATAATAAAACTCAACGTCTCTCTCTGTCTGCTATCTCTCTCTGTCTCTCTATCTTTCTCTGTCTGTTATGTTCTTTTCACGCGAATTTTTATATGTCGCGCTTTTTATCATATGCCATATTCATTTCCTTGAATAAAACATCCTTCTATACAAATTTTCTATATAAAATAGTTTCGATTTTTCACATTATTTGCCAGGGGTCCCGCGATGGTTAAATTTTATTACATTATTGAAAGAAAGTTCCCTTACCTATATCATCACAAAACTCAACATCCGAAGTATTATGATTCAATTGGACATTGTCTATCACTGTTTGTGTCACATCATATACGGGTAGTTCGGTTTTAACTTTAAAAGAGGATGTGGGTGAAGCTGCCTTTTGCTGGTCCCTCTCATCGCTTGCCAAATAATCAAAATATATTTTATCATAATCTGTTTTCCGCTCTATCACTAAAGAAGACAGAGACGGGGATATGTATGTGTGGTCGGTGTTCTGAAAACAAAAATGTACACTTTATTACATTTTCTCATTTTGTTTTGTTCTAGATATTAATATGTAAGTCAACTTTGATCTCGTTTCAAATTTCATGACAACTACCTCTATTCGGATTTCTGTGGAAACCACATGATAATGGCAGAATTGTGGAATAGTTCACAGAAGTGAAACATTCACACGAAAATAAAAAAATATTTTCTTTAAAAATTGTGTATCAACGTGAGTACTGCAATAGTCTATGGAATAAAGTCTTAATTAATGTATAAATGTATTTATATAACTTAAACACATTTCTTTTACAAGCTCGGCGAAATGACTACCTTTTACCAGTTGGTAAATTGAGTCTGCTCAGAGATAAAGATTGTAACTTCAATCCCCATTGCCAAGATGACCTTTGAACCTACACTGGCAAAAGCCACTGGTTAACTGGATATATAGAAGGAACTGGACACTCGTTAACTGGATAGCACACAAGTTAACTGAACATAACACTAGTTAACTGGAAAGTGATGCAGTAAGCCACATGTAGTCCATACAGAGGTGGAACTTGTTGTAAATGTATGTCAGGCTAGATAGGTTATCTCAAAATCCCTAACACAAAACTTTCAACTGGTAAAATGAGAACAAAAAATAATAATCAAATTACAAACTCTTACCTCTTGTGATGTACTGAATGGCAGTACTTTTATGTATTCTTGGGCGCAGTGAACTTGATGTTTAAACTTGGCAAACTTCTTGATCAAAGCCATACATTCCCAACATATAAGCTGTTCCATTTCGTTAACGGAATTTTCTAACTGGAATATATAGAAAGAAGAAACAAGTAAGACCAAAGGTATTATTTAACCTTTTGGCTAATGTTATATTTAGTAAGCAGATATCGGAATAGGCAGACTATATTTACCTAAACTTAGAAGAACAGAGGCGAAATTTGGAGACTTCCTTACGACCTTTTTTGCGGGACAGTTGTCAGGAAAGCCCAGGGGTTTCGGGACATGACTTAATAAGTATATTGAAAATAATGTTATGCTAAATAGGTAGACTATACATATAATACAATTGAAGTGTCTGTTTGTAATGTCAAAATATCAGGTTTTTACTAAATGCACAGGAAAGTACGCACGGACTTTATAAAAAAATAATATTTTAATGTTTTGTCTGTCTATTTGTTCCGGGTAATCTCCGAAACGGTTCGACAGATTTTGACTGGAATTTTACTGCCAGATAACTGATGTTATAAGAAGTAGCGTCTACTTTTATTTTAGAAAAATAATTAGGGTCTCACGTAAAAAAAAACCTTTTTAGTAGTCCACGCGAGCGAAGCCGCGAGCACAGCTAGTATATATATATATATATATAATTGATAAAAGGAACTGTTTATACGACCACTATAAGAGTGGGTAGATCTATGCCTCTTATTGTGGAGAAGGTTTTTATACTACCCCCGAATGCGATAGGTTGCACTGTGGTAGAGCTATTGAGTACTGGAAAAGGTTGAACAACATCGGTAGAGCTGGCTAGTTGCATCATCAATTTTTTTTTTATTTATTTATTATTATATATTTATTTTTAATGTATGTTCCTAAAAGTGAAATTATTTTTTAATCTGATCAGTTGTTCCTGAGATTACCTCTCACAAACTTAACCTCTTTATAAATCTAGGCATTATAAAAGCTAACGGGTCTTCCAATAAGAACTTCCGAACTTAGACTGCTGATAGCGGCCATATTGTTGAAGCTACATATGCGAATTGGCTGTCATTTATTCAGTCTGTTTTGCCAAATCACCATGCACGGATGGATTCAACAACACGTTTAAATGATAAAATTGTTTTATCAAAATCGTTCTGCTCGGGCAACATTCCGCGCGTTTCGTCCATTTTACGATCGCCGTAATAGTCTTATCGAGAGGACTATTCGCTGTGTGTTGGATAAGTTTGAGTCCACTGGTTCTGTAAACAATGAACCAACACCCGTACGACCACGAAACACAAGGTCTGCCGAAAACATCGCCGCTGTCCGTGAGAGTGTGCAGGAGAATCAAAAGGCAGTCGATTTCACGTCACTCAAATAAACTCGGCCTTTCACAGACCACAACTTGGCGAATTTTGCATCGTGACTTGGGCTTGTACCGCACAAATTTCAACTGACCCAGGAGCTGAAGGTAAACGACCATAGACCACAACGTGTGTTCGCTGAATGGGCCCTTAAGCAATCGGAAACTGGCCCTAGTTTTCATCAAAAAATATCTTCAGCGATGAGGCCCTTTTCTGCATGAATGACTAAGATGAGATCCAAGAGCGTCTAATGCATCCCAAAAAGTGACTGTTTGGTGTGGGTTTTGGGCTGGCAGCGTCATAGGTCCAATTTATTTGAGAACGACGTTGGCCAACTTCTTTTGGCTTGAATTGCATGATATGGACACCAACGACATGCAGTTTCAACAGGAAGACGCTATATACCACACAGCACATGTCATATTGGACATTTTGCATGAGCAATTTGACCCTGTTAGATTTTTTGTGGGGTTTTCTGAAGTCGCAGGTCTATGCGAATAAGCCACAAGCCACAGTGGCCCTCAAAGCCAATATAACCCATGCGATCGGTCAAATTCAGCCTGAAATATGCGCCAGAGTCATGAAAAACTTGGACACTACGGATGCTCGCCACCCAGCGAAGCCGCGGCGGTTATTTGCACGATGTTATATTCCGTGGCATCAATAGGCCTTTCAAACAAATAAAAAAAATGGCAATCATATTGACTGTCGATAGAAGTGAAAACTTATAATTTAGAATTATTTTCAAACACCAATACAAATATTTAAAATAAAATAAAAAATGGTATTTATTTTTCAACTTAAAAATATTATTATATTTATTTAGTACTCACTATTGTACTGCACAGTGATTCTACAATTAAACAATTAAGATAATAATCAAACTCGAACACTATTTGAACAATGTACAGTATATACACATTAAACTTTTTCCTAAATCCATTCAATTTTACTAGTAATATACACAGCACTAATTTTGAACAATAAGTCACCACCTGTATAGTTACAGATACACACAGCACACGGTCAGGTATATCAGTGTGTTATATGTGATATATGTATTCGTGTACACAGGCCGCTGCGCATGCACCAGTCTGATATCAGAGTAATACGTGCTATAGATATATCTATACTAATACATATAGATATACAATTAACATTAGCATGTCGGTGACGCAAACCCATAAGGTTTTCCTCTACCAAAAAGTGCTCAATGCGGCTAAAGAAGTTTTCATATACAATTAGCATTAGCATGTCGGTGACGTGAACCCATAATATTTTCCCCTACCAAAAAGTGCTCAACGCGGCTAAAGAAGTTTTCACTTCAAAAAATTCTATTATATCTCACACACACTTTGTATTATTTAAATTTAAAGATAGTAAACGCTTAATGAAAGACCTTGTAAATGTACATATCATTTGTTTGTAAATTAATATAAAGGAGAATTCAAAGAAACACAATCTACACAAATATTATAAAGCAGTAGAATTTGTATGTTTTAATATTCTAATCTCAGGAATCACTAGTTGGAATTGAAAAGTTGTTTTCTACATAATATAGCATGTTTATTGAAGGTTCTATGCAATATTAACTTTATAATTAAATCTATTAAGATTATACATAGACTAGCTAATCCATGCAAATATTTGGCATGTTATATAGAATGTAAAAAATCTAACTAACAGCTGTTATATTGCTTTAACAAATTGTTAATAGATGGCGCTTTTAATATATTTTCATTAACATCAAAATCATTTTCATAATATTTTTCAACTATATGTCTATGTTTTGTCAATAGCATGGAACTAGGCTTTAAAATAATATTTTTAATTTTAATAAATAATGAATGGAGACATGGCATTGCCAGGAAAAAAAACCATCTTAAAGAAATAATGTATGTATGTATGCAAACGGTTAATGACGTTAATATCAATATTGTTCTTTGATAGAGTTTATAATTACTGAAATTTTGCACTTAAACAATTTAAAAAATGGTTTAGAAAAGATTGACTAAAGTTACTGCAATTTGAATTAGATTTATTTAACTCTGACAAGCCTTTTTAAATATCTAATTGAAGGTAGGTCTTAAAAAAAATACTTGCATTTTTTTCTATTTACTCTTGACATCTTGGGTAATGTATGAATATATATATATTAATACTTCAAACTTCACAGAAATAAATTTATTTATTTACAAGGTTAGTCAATTAAATTTAATAAAATGAGGAATAAACCCATCTTTGTGTAAACAAAGTTAACTAATCTGATAATATGTTTAATCATAATACTTTGTCTTTTGATTTAGGCAGAGATAAATCCCTCTTGATTTTAAGTGATGGTGTGATGTAAAATAAAAGAACAGAGAAGTAACCTTGAGGTATTATGTACTATGTACAAATAACAGACTTTTATGCCAGAACAGCTAGACAGACAGATTTTCGATGTGATTTTCCAGATTTTCCTACCTAGGGTTGCTATCTGTTCAAGTTTCCTCAGATTTCTCCTATTTTGAAAAACATGAGGGAGTGACCGATTAATTGATTTGCAATCAAATAAAACAAATTGACTTGATGCCAAATAGAAGAGTGTTACTAATTATAAATAGAGAAGTAATTATGTACTTCTATATAATATAGCTTACCTCAAAACGAGCAGTGTGTATAGTTAATAATAATTAATTAGTTAAGCATTACAATTGTTTAGGATGCTGTCACACATAACAAAATAAATCGGAAACAATCTCTTTATAAAATAATTATAAAAAGGATATAATTTTTTTTTTCGGGGATAAAACAAGATTCTTTTTTTTTTGTCTATGGCCCCTGTGGTTTTATACCACAATTCTGCCAGTGTCAAGTAGTCTTCTCGACAATCCAAACGAATAGAGTCATCACAAAATAAGCTGAATAAAACTGACTTGCAATCAAAATTGACTTGAACCACTAGCTAATTTCCAATACAAAACAAAAACGATCCACAATTAAGGTTAGTAAGAGAACTACGAAATTAAATTAGTATCTAAAACGTAAAGTAAATAAATGAACATGCATTACACATAGAAAACTACTACTCAAAGTTTGATTTTGTTTATATTTATAAATTTACACAGAAGGATGATGAAAGGGGAAAATGAGAGGGTGAGGAGGGTTTTCATACAGGTGGGACAGGGAATCTCCTGGGGAAGTATATCATATAGAGAGAAGAGCAAATTGGGGCAGTTAAAAAAGATGTGATCAAGGTCACCATCATCCAAGCCACATTCACACAGAGAGTGATCTCTGACTCTGATTTTCACCAAATGAACAGGAGTGCAGGCATGGTTTAGGCGTATACGACAAATAACTGATATTGCAGGTTTGTCTATGCTCCGAAACACGGAAAACCAAGATTCAAAGAAGAAATTCATAAAATAAGATTCAAATGTTCGGGGATAATTTTGGTTTTGTTCAAACGTCGGTCTGACGTTGACATTTAGATGATGGCAACCCTAGTCCTATGAAAACATAAGGTTGATGATATACGTAATTATTTTCTAAAAAACAACTTAACGTTTATTTCATTCTTTTAAAATTCAAAACAAGCTGCATTTAAACTCACTTCCTCTTCAATGACGAAATCGTACATTATTAGCCGGAAAATTTGATAAGCATTAGTTATGTTATTTATCGGGAATACATTGCGATTACTGCTCAGACAAGTACTGCACACAGAACTAAAGCCCGTCTCCACGTCTTGCTTCATTCTTGATTCTATACATTCGCTTGGTATATTGTACCTATATCTTGATTAAACTATAATATACTTCGTTTCAGTCGATTCTCATAAAAAGCCAATATTATCTAGACTTTGACACTTTTGACAGTAGGCATCAGTGTTGCTAGGCCTCTTAAGTCGAAAGTTACGTATTATTTTGTTTTCTAAAGTATTTTTAACAAACTTAAAAACGGAAGAAATTCTTAGTACGACTTTTAGTACCTATTGTGACGCGATAAAATTACCAGTTGCGATCCGATTTTTTTGATTTCATTAAATATGCCTTTGCCGGTGGTATAATTAAATTGTAATTTGTATCAAAATCGGTACAGTACTTCTTTAAACTTACTTTCTATAAACAAAAAAAATAAATAGTAGTTGTTCCCATAGATTTAGTATACTTAATATAGATCGGCATTCGACAATATGTTGGATAAGATAAGACCAAAAAGAGCATGCACTAGAGTGTCGTATTATTATGTTGATTTCTTTGTTATACGAATTACATACTGTTGTAACTGCATATACTGCAGTACACGTAACAACAATCAAACACGTCCTAACAAAACCCTAGATTTTGTTAAAGTAAGTCGGATTTGTTTTGATAACGATTTACGTAGGTCGATAACACACACGAAAACGTTCTCATGTTCCTGCCTCATTCTAATATAAGCGTATAATATGCTCTTTCTCTTTTGAATTTTAAATCCATATATATTTAATCTATGGTTGTTCTTACTGAAGTTAGTCATATGTATCGTGTTTAACACTGTAAAGGACGAGTTATTGGTGGGATCTGAAAAATTCACGTGGTTTTTATTTTTTATTAATAAATTTTTGTTATTTGACCCTATATTGTGTAATACAGGTGGCGTTATGCATAATAAAGTTTTGTTATTGTACACAAGTGAAGTGAATTGGAAATAATAACACGGATCATGAATTCTGAGTTGCCACAAAAAATACCTAGAAAGTTCTAATAAGGGAGCCACCATCTTGTTGTTGCCAATCGATAACCGTAAAATCAACTTACAATTTAAATTATGCTACATCCCTCAAACAAGCGTTTGACATGTGTCGTGCAAGTCTTCTTACGATGAATGAATAAAAGATGTTAAATGTGTTCTTCGTCATGAATGTTACAATCCCATGAAAAACATAAATATGAAATGAGAGCCAAATTCAATATTATGTGATATACGCCTTGACTTCAAGGACAAAAGAAGTGAGATCTAAATTGGTGCCAAGTTCAATGGTCAGTCCTGAAATTTATTTATAACAACATAAAATATTTTATAACCGCATTACTACCGCGTGTCTAGATGAGATGTTACTTTTTTAGTTTATTAAAAAAAAAAATGTACTATCTGTGCCCGCGGTACCGCTCGCGTATATGGCTAACTCTAAATATTTTAGTTTGTAGTTTTAGAGTATAAATTTGTACTAAATAAATATGAAAGTATACACGATACCTATAACAAAAAACCCATTCTTTTAATTTTTGTCTGTCTGTCTGTTCCGGGTAATCTACAAAACAGTTGAATCGATGTAATGGTTTTTTTTTTATTTTGAAGGGACTTTTACTGGCATATAGCGAATTGAGGCCAGTCCATAATATGTTTTGGAACGCCTCATGTGTTATTGTGTGTTGCCAACAACACTCCTCGGAGCAAAACACAGCAGCGCTAGCACTGCTGCTTTGTGGCAAAAGTAGGTACAACGTTGGTGCTCCCACAATGAAACCTTCTATAATCTCTAATACCACGCTTAAGTAGTGGTTACGAGAGTACGAACCAAAGAATGATATATATGTATTCTTGTGGGTATGCGAGTAAATGAGGGTAAGACAATAAATGATTTTTCCCAGGCTCGAATATGCAAGTTTCATTGCGCGTCGCCTCCGAATAGTAAATTAAGTATATACCACAATAAATATTGCTTTATTCATTCAATAAACACAGAGTATTGTAGAGAAATAGCCATAGATTTAATTTGTACTAAATCTATGTCATCAGATATGACATCAGATGTCAACTCAACGTGCCGCTTAGGCAACTTTCGCTTGCTTACGTATGACGTCATGCGTTGTAATTAGTGTTTCTTTTGACATAAAGAACAGCATAAAATATCTTTAAAATATATCTATAATAACTTAAAAATATAAATCAATATAATTCATAAAAAATTGATTGAATGATCATATTACAAACTTTTTATTTACATCTACACTTTAATGTTTTTTTTGGTAAATGCTGTCCAGTTGCTTATTGTTCATACTATTTGATTAATGACATAATATATTTCCCGTGTTAAAAATATAATTAAATTCCGTAAAGAATTAATGGAAATTTCATTTATAGATTGATTTTACGTGTCCTATAATTATCATTGATAATTCTTATAACCTTATCAATTGGAAAATTACACATATTGTAATGAAATTCATTTATTAATTTACAATTGACGGATGATTTATTTCCGTGAACATGATACAACGTGACATTATACTGCCCATGTACCAAATTTCATAAAAATTTGTCAACCTGTTTTTCAATGAAGTCCAAAAGACAAAACATTAATTCACCCATATATTATACAATATTCCAAATTATGATAATCAGGCCCAGTAGTACCGTCTTCCTTTTCATTTATTTTTCAAAATCGATTTCGTGATCGATTATGTTTTCCACGATTGATTACGTCTGATTATTGAAATAATTGTTCATTCGGTTATTGATAAACGATTATCAACATTACTATCGTTCGTTCAGCAGTTGGAAAGTCCAGTGTGGTCAGGCTGGTGAGCCGGCGTAGGTATAGTTCGCGCCACGTAAAAAGAACGCTGGCTCTGAACCTGCGCACTGAGCGATTTATCGATCAAATTGGTGGTATGAAGGGGGTGGGGACGGGGTAAGGCCCCGCTGGTATTCCTGTACGCGCACGCTATTGGATCGTCAGTTGACCCATGCATCCCGCGTTGAGATCACGTTTCATTCGCTCCAAAAAACAGTCGCACACACAACTTTCCTTGCACGATAACGGTTTTGAAAAGGAAGGCAAGAAAAATGATTTATAGTGTTATTGTTTTATGAAGAAAGAAGTTGAGATTGAACAATTGATAATTTAGGCGTGTCACCCTTAGCTTAAGTTTTCTTCTCACAACCTACTTTATATTTTATGATCGAAATAAAAATAATACTCAAGTAAACTTTATCTATTTTTAATTCCAGCTTATTCCAAAGTACTAAGTAGCTAATAAAGTACCTAACAAGATTTTACAATTACTCATATATTTTTATATATGAGTTATTGAATGAGTAACATTAGCCTAGTACTTTAGGACGCGACTGTACCCCTGCGCAGACATATCCCCTCCACTGTCGCTCAGCGTTCTTTTTACGTGGCGGGACCACACACGCTTGTTTTCACACACTATATAATCGCCACTGTCTAATTGTTCGTTACATTTTAGTAGTTTATTTGTATTTATATAATAACGAACCACATTGAGTCGCACGTAGTCGCGTGCGCCGGCGATTATAAGAAAAGACTTAGAGGCCATTCTTGATGGCACCATGACGAGACGTTGTGATTTTCGGGAACGTATGAGCGCTTCACAACACTCAACTATTAGTTCGAATCCCTAAAGCGACAGATTCATACGCTGTTCACACCGGTATCCAATACAGATTAGTGCCAAAATTTGAATTATGAATACCAGTTACGGTCACGAAACAGTTTATAATAATACATTTGTGATAGAAATTATTTATCTATACTTGAAATAAATACTTATTCTCTATACCTTTCTGCTTTTTTCTATACCTGATACTTTAGAATGGTTATAAAAAATATCATTATTTTAAAATGATAAAATGTCGATTATATTATGGTGTCATTTTTGTTATCCATAATAAAAAAAAACATATAGAAAAAATATTGATTTTTGAGAAATCGACGTTTGGACCTCGATTTTTTTTGTGGATCGATTCATAGGCTGTTTTAAAATCAATCTTTTTCGGAAAGAATCGCCATCCCAAGCCTCAACCAGATTTTTTGAAACACGCGTTCCGGTTGTTGCCCTTGTGCTCTGGTGCGTAACCATGCCATAAATATTTGCGCTGGAGATGTGAACCGGTTCGAATTATTTTAGTTAGTTGTTATGTTTACGTTGTTGTTAGAATCCCTAATCATAGTAAAATATAGTTATTAGCAATATCATAATTTTTACGAACAACTTCGTCCGATGGAACCGCTTTAAGCTTGCGATTTGTATTGAACTAATCACTCAGCACCTAATTCCCTTAAATATAATCGCAGTTAATTTTACTTTATTTTAAAATAATAAGATAATTGAACCGAAAAACATGTTTTATAGGTAATCAGTTCTCATCACTAATTTGCGCTCTCCCTGCGCGTACCCCGCGGGGAAGTCATGTACAATTTTTGTTTGTAATAGCTGCTCTAGACCGTAGTACATAATATCTCAATGACAAACACCTTCATTTATACGGCACATTTTATAAATATAAATGCGATTATTTAGTTCATGGCCACATTTCTATAGATAAGAGGTAAAGCCAGCGCCGTCATCATTCTAAATTTCTATGCGTGGGAACAAGACAACAATGATCTTTCTTTTTGGTAACCCTGTACAACGAACTTCGACTCGATAGCGAAAATAGCGACGTCTTTACGTCGCACATAACATTTAGTGTTTGAGTAACGACAGAAACTGCTACTAAGAAATATACAGTTATTCTACAATACAATAACCCGTTATCCGCTATTGCAACAATATATAGTTTCAATAAAAGTCCTGCACAATTTTTGTTTGTAATAGCTGCTGTATGTAGTACGTAGTAGTACATAATACCTCAATGTTTGCATTATCAAATATATTATTAAATCTATGAAAAAGTACATATCGAGACACTCAAACATGGCATTCTGTTTATTCCTCCATGTTATTTATACCTTCAATCCATTTAGCCAAAAGACGTACATTGCTCGACGTCGGTTCAACTTGTGGCGGGTCTGCCCACGCTGAGTGTTCTGGTACGTGGCCACCACTCGAGATCTCTACGGCCCCGTCGGAAATACTAAAGATATATTGAAACGAATGTTTGCATTTAATCAATGTTTCTTCATTAAAAGTTGCTAACATGCGTTTGTGCCAATGAGATTTTCTTTATAATTGACTTCGTATACTCGTACTTCTCTAATTGTAATATTTATTTGGATGTTGGTACAAATACTTTACACATGTAAAATATATGAGTATTATTTTTCTTTACAATCTAATATATGAATAATATTATATAAATTATTGGACAAAATCTAAATTGAATATACAATATTTTTTTAATAGGAAATTATCCACTCTAAATTTAATGTCATAAAATTTACCTACATATAAAACGAATGCTTCGACAATTGTTTTGGAGTATTACAGAACTGGTATTTATATTGTTAAAAGGAAACAACTATTATATTCATTAATGATTTATTTATACAAATGTTTAATATGTATGTATAAATTAATTTCAGGATACAAAGATTCCCTTAGTGGCTCTGCTTGTGTGGACTACAAAAAACCGTTATTACCGGAATCTATCTGTGTGCCAAATTTCGTCCAAGTTAGGTTAAATTGAAACTGTGTCCAAAACACGCGAGCATAAACACATTAGGTAACGCAATTTGGGGGGAGGGGAGTCTTGTAAAACGTTACGATGCGTTACAAGGGCGAGAACGAGGTTCGAACAACGCGTTACGTAACATTGTTTTTTATTTAAATAGGCAATTAAAATTTCCCAAGTTCGCAACCCTTTTCGTTTACGTTTTACGGGGAATCCCTCGATTGTATGGTCCGTTAATTTTATTTTGTTCTCCCAAGTTGGCAACCCTTTTCAGGCAAAAATGGTCACTAGGTTCTTACGTAACGCTTAAGGAGGGGGAGGGGGTACAGAAAAATGTTACGGCGCATTACATGGGTGGGAGAGTTTCTCAAAAATCTTCAAAAATTGCGTTACCTATAATTTAAACACCCTCTTAGCTGTTAAAATTCACTTTTGTCTAGTCTTAATATCATGATTTTGCTTATTTAATAGACATAGCATATACAATTCAAAACTATTAGTGTCCGTTCTCAGTCTACCGAAAGTTTACAATCTCACTATAGTGTGTTTTGTAATCCCATGGAGTAAAACGACATTTCATGGGATGCTAGTAAAAACTGTAAGAGATATTATTCTCAAAACATATTGAACCTGTCAAAGGTGAATATCGAATATGGTAGACAAAATCGCGTCACTCGTGAAGCGTTCTTTTTTGTAAATAGTTCGCCATATTATGTGCATTTTATAATTTCCTGAATTATGCAATGATTCTAGTAAATTGTCGAAAACACGTACAATAATTCAACATATTTCAATTAATAAATAAAAACCCTCAATTCAGTATTTAAAATCTTACGATTCAAATACTTGGGACGTAAATTGTACGGTAGCGGAACATTATAAAAATGTATGTGGCAACATTATTTTCAAGTTTCACATCAATCACATTTGTAATTGTCAATTTATAATTGTAATTGTTCCCTCCGCAGGGGACGTACGGTTAACTTCGCTCCCGCACACCCGCCACGACCGCCCTCCTCTGCGGCAACTCAAGCCTAGGTCCGATCCATCGGCATGGAGCCCTTGAGCCAAGCAGCCGCTCGCGCGATACAAGTGACTCTACAATCACTAGCTTTCACAGCCATACGTGACACTGCATTATACACACATGCACAACACACATAGGTACATAGGTTCTGTAAGGGACCTTTTTTTTTCTTTTTTTGCCTAGTTAGAATAGACAAAAATTTATCCCTATCTCATTCTAACACAAGGCGATCTTTATAATATTAAATCTATAGATGTAACCGAGAGATATTTACACAATAACCATTTATGGCAATCTCATTCACCGATAAGAAAAAGCACTTTCCACTTTAACTTGTGTCCATGTATTGGAGGATGCGTTAAGTCAAGAAAACCTTGAGTAATCTCTTCATATGGGTGTACAGTGACGCTTTCTGCTTGAACGTCTGCGGGCACAGGTCACATGATAACGGCCTCTCCCCCAGAGTGGATGACTTCATGCTGAGTTAGGGCTTTCTTATCCTGAAACAAATATCATTCATTATTTATATATTAATACATGAAGCAGAAACTTAATACCCCTTTTTACGAAAATTGCGCGGACGGAGGAGTATGAAATTTCCCACACTTATAGTTTATATAGAGAAGCAGAGCAGAATGCTAATAATTTTTAAAATTATGCATATAATATACATTAAATTAATTAAAAAATCTCTTTCGCTTTTTTTATATTAAAGTTTAAATGGATGCACAAAGAGAGGGAGTCACTTCCACACATCACTATCATTCACATAATGATCTACCCTATAATAACCGTTTAACAGTAAAACCGGCTTGACATGGTCCTTGAACTCATTGTTTGGCAAATCAGTAATGTGCTTTGGGATCTTATTATACAACCTACAACTATTGTCAAAAAAAACTTGTTAGCCTTAATCAGGTATGACTAGTTTATATCTATTTCTTGTGTTAAAACTCTACTGGTATTTTGACTAAATCTAGTTTTTTAAAGTTTTTCCGAAAATATACATTACTTCCCTGGAGTCTCCGGAACTACCAGGGATTGTTATAGACTATATAGCTTCATTCAACGACTCTGAGGAGCAGAGCAGTAACCATGAACATGAACTACGGGGAAGTATGAACAACATTATGCTACAACAGATAGTCGGTCGAAATTTAACACAGATCAGACCACGGGGCACAGCTAATTACAATATTTTTAAATTGAATATTACCTTTTCACAAATGGACCACTTGTGGGACGTCTTCCCCAGGTCATGGCAGTTGAAGTGATCTTGCATTGCTTCTTTCGTTGGATAACCCTTGTTACACATCGGACATGGAAACCTGGACCCAATGTTTTATAACATCAGCGATAAGTTTTACATTCCATACAATATATAGAGAACCAGAGAGCTACCTGTTATTTATTTAACAGGTTTTCTAACAGGGTAAGTAGCCAACAAACCCAGGTGAAACACCAGTCATAGTGGCACGCCTGTAACCAAAAAAGGTGGTAGGGAATCTGCACCTGACATTTAGCGGCCGTACATAAAATACGTTCGCACTTATTGGGGGGAGGGAAGGGATGGAGAGGAAGCGGGGGAGGGGTGTCGTTTACTTTGTCAAGATTGGACAAGTGGAGTTGGGGTGTTGGAGAGTTCCAAGGAAACATGACGTACCCAGCTCTTCAAACAATTTTGCCTTCATTCAATCAGGTTTTTTTTTGTTACCATAGAAAGTCATTCCGTTTCATATTTGTAAATATATCAATATTTTGCAAATATTTTGCGGAAAATGCAATAAATAAACTTTGAATATGTAGTACTGATAAATACTTTAGTAACAATTTATTTGTTCCATAAATGTTTTATAATTCATTCATCATAACACAACAATATTATAATTAATTAGGTACATAAATTGTGTTCAAACGAATTACTGTCAATCCTACCATACTTCCGAGGTAATTTTTATGCAACACTGGCCGATATTGTGCTATAATTACATAGCAATAATTTTACGTAAAAAGTAAGAAATCAATTCAATATTATTACAAGTTTACTTGTAAAATGTGATCCCCTGATATTTTTAAATGAAACTTCCATGGTTCCGCCACCGCTTTACTGCACATGACGCCATTTTTAAACATTTAACTAAAAACACGTCAAAACCGTAAGCCCTTTTTTAATGTCCATGATCAGAGCCATGAATTTTATTAAATAAATCTGTTCCAGACCAGCAAGTCATATAATAGTTGCCTAAGGAAATTAAAGAACAATATCTAGACAAAGATTTACGGGTTATAAAAATTAAGCCACTCACTTGAAGACCTGATCGGAAGCGTGTGCCCTCGAGTACTTCAGATGGGCCTGGTACGTCGTCAGGTGTGAGAACACCTTGTTGCAGTCGACGCACTCGTATCGGCTCTTGTTCTGGTGCCGTTGGATGTGGTACTTCAGCTGCATAACCCTCACCATCTTATGGCATATTGGACATTCCTGCTGTGGCAGTGGTCCTTCGTGGAATCTGTCGAAGTTTTAGCACATCAATCACATATTCGTTCTTCGTGGTGATCAAGTTACACCGGTGGAATAATTACAGTTACAGCTGCCGAAACCCACCTATCGGTGCTTGGCGACAGATTTTCAACTTGAGGGTGGTAGCTAGTCACGCGGACATTAGAAAAAGCCCTACCACCATGCTATGGTTTCCTCAAGATGTTTTCTACACCGAAAGCTCAGGCTCATTGCAGAGATTTGAACTCACGTCAATCGACGCGAAATCGTACACTACCACTAAGCCATCATTGCTTGCATTCATGTTTGAAGACTATAAGAATAGTTAGAAAAATACTCTATGAAAGTGACGTTGGCAGAATTGTGATTAAAAACAGTTGGTACTTAATTTAAAAAAAAAAGTTACCTTTGATGAGCTGCGAGCGAATGTTTATTAGCGAACAGTTTCCAGCATTGCTTGCAGGGGATGCCCCGTTCGTGTGACTCATGCACGTGATATGTACGTGCTCTTATAGTTCTGTAAGCGTACATTGAACAAACTTGTATTAAAGAATTACCTATATTGTCAAATTTCCCCTTCAGCTCCAGAACCATTATCCAGTTTGTGGGAACTTTAAGTATTTCATACGTTTTTGTATTTTTCAATTTACCCGGGAAACTCTTCAAATGTTTCTTTCCCTAAATACATTATTCGGACTATTACTAATTTACTAACATGCCGTTCTCAAGTCAGGCGTTTACGGACGAAAAGCATTTGATATTTTCTTATTTACTACAATTTTTAATCACACGAAGTAAATTAACAATAACTAATGTCAAACTTGAAAATAATGTTGCCAGATTTATTTTTATAATTTTGTGTTACCGTATAATTATAATGTCATAATTATTTGAATCGTAAGATGTTAAATACTTAATTGAGGATCTCTGTTTATCAATTGAAATATTTTGTATTATTCAACATATCCGATAATTTACTATTATCGTTACATAATTTAGAAAACAATTAAATTGTAGCATACGGAAACTACTTAGAAAATTTAAAAAAAAAAAAACGCTTCACTGGACCCATGACAGACGCGATTTTAATTACCTTATTATCGGCATGTGACGATGCACAGCATCTGTGAGAGGGCGTTGTATACTTCCGCTTGTTTTCCACCAATCACAGCGCTTTAAACTGATGACCTTGTGCTCTGCAGCGCCATCTACTGAGTTTAAGTCACAGGAGGCCGGTGGGGGCATTTAATCAGTCATAGCGTCGTTACTTCCCGAACGAGCAACACGTCTACAGACCTACGTGGTTCTGTATTCGCCAAAATTTAAAAAACACCTGGGTTTTTTGTGCAAATTTGAGTTATATTTTTTGTTGTTCGTTTAAAAAAGTCAAATAAAATATAAAAAATAGTGCAAGTGACGAGTGTTTAGTACAAGTGATATGAATGTCAGTGCGCACGCAGCGATTTAACACCGGTGTAGCACTGTCGCGCCCGACAGGCGACGGCCGGGGCTCGTCAAAAACATCTCAACTCGTAGTCGTTGTTCCTAAATTTTTCGGATAGCGAGGTAACGTGGAGAAGACGCGGTGAGTCTAGTTTCAATCACTAGTTTTCTTACACATGAAGACGCGGTGAGACTAGTTTCAATCACTAGTTTTCTTACACATGAAGACGCGGTGAGTCTAGTTTCATTTACTAGTTTACTTACCCTCACTACGGGGCGAGGATATTTTATTACAAAAACAATGTGTAAAAGCTTATGCGCTTTAAAATCGGAGGGTCTCCAATACGCGTGCCATATGGCACCGGATAAAAGCGGCTTACTGCAGTTACTATTGAGACCTTTCCTTTACAATCGCGCCTTTTAATTCGTGAGTACATACTTTAAAAGTCATTAGAGTACCTCGGTTTTTGATCCTGAACGCTCAAAGCGTTTGGAATGATTGCACATCGGGTCTATCTTGGATATACGTTCAAGTATCCGATACTGAAAATAATACTCGGTCTCGTAGACCTGGAGTAAATTTTTTAATAACTTTTAACCTGTAATGTTTCTTCTGGTACGATGTTTTCGCCAAAACAGTATTATTATGGTAAAAGTATATTTAAGATTTCTCACCTTATTCGAAATTTCACGTAGTAGTCACAGACCTCATGGCGCAGTGTTAATAAGCTTTACTATTGAGCAGAGAGGTCGCGGGTTCGATCCCCGCATATGACTTACATTTGAACATAATTATTAGTTGTCTGGGTGTTAAATACCCTATAATATATATGTGTATATCCAAAGCTTACAAAGTGTACATAAAATGGTCGTTTACAAATATGGGGACACACACCCATACTTAGTAATGAAATCATGCACTCGTATGTGTATATCGGCCGTTATTACCATATTACCATAGTACTAACCACAGTACAGGCAACCATACTTACATACAAGTAACCATAGTTAGTATAAACGCTGTTTAGTTTGGAATTAAATGGTGGTGTAAATATGGGGATTTAACCCATATTTATTTTATTTAGTACTGAAATCTTTCACCAATATGTGCATATGTGTATATTAGTTTTTAAACATCGTACAAGTTATGCTTAACTGGCAATGAAATGGTTGCGTGTGCATATGAAGAAAAACTCCATATTTATTTTATGTACGGATTTATACACACGATATGTCACACGGTGTCACATATGGTCACAACACCTTTAAAACGGCAAGGAGCGTATCCTGATCGATTTGTGTGAGGATTTGCGTAAAATCCGCGCAAGTTTAAAATTTTGTTTCTTCGACAAAGAGTCAGCTATCGCTTTGCTGGTCTAGATTCCGATCAGAGTTCTCGCGTCGCGGCACCAGAATATTATACTAACATTTTTGTAAACTGACTAGATGCTTGGGAGCTCACTCCACTTCATGTCACGGGTCGTCCTGACATGGCAGTGCCACCGTGATCGGGTCACAATGAAATAAAATGTTTGTTCAAAAGGAAAATTTTATGAAGCTTACTCTTGATACTGGTGGAGTAGATAGTTGAATCCAGTGGTTTGAAACTGAAAAATGTATTCTCAAACAAAGCTTATTAGCCAGTACTTTCTTCTTGGCGAAGAGAAGGGAGGGTGAGACTTTCTAAAGTACCCCTTCAATCAAAGTGGGGGAAAGTTTAAATAAGACTGTCTATTTATTAAGCTTCCTTTGAACTTTGTTAAAGCTGTCGTTAAGCGTATTGGTGACAGTGGCAGACCCTACAGGCCTTCTCGTATCACGCGAATGCGCCTGCCATTCACCCCCTAAGCCCAAGCTTCTCGACTCATTCTAAAACACAGTCGAATTAAAATGGGTCTGTATAAGCGGCTTCAACCCGAATTTTACGAGGGCTGTACCCGAGCGTATCGGGAACAGTGGCAGAGCGGCAGGCAGCTGCAGGCCTCATAAGCCCTTCTAATTTTCACGGGAATGTCAGACACATTCCTTCACCCTCAAATTTGGCCTTGTGAAACAGTATAATAAATTGCCATCAGCGGCTTCAATTCAAATTTTCATGAGGGCTGTCCCCGAGCGTATCCTGGACAGTGGCAGACGCTGTAGGCTCCGTAGGCCTTTCTCGAGATTATTACGAGAATGCGTTTGTTATTTACCCTCTATACTCAACCTTAAGTAACAGAGACAATTAAATTAAGCAGTGGTTTCAGCACAAAACTTACTAGGGCTGTCCCCGAGCGTATCCTGGACAGTGGCAGACTCTGTACGTAGGCCCTTCTCAAAATTATCATGGGAATACGTCTGCCATTCACCCTCCAAGTTCGACCTAGTGTCAGCGTAATGAAACATCATCCAATTAATAATTGTCAATAGCTTCAAATTTTACGACAGCCATTCCGAAAGCGTATTGGGGAAAGCGGCAGACCGCTCAGACTCTGATTGTCACAAATGATAAGAATCTAAGAACAATGTGTCAAGAACGATCGTGTGAACGATGATGTTGACGACTGGCAGCAACTCGGAGCCCATTCATTTTACGAGCATATTTTTGTCAAGAGCATTGGCTCTTTAAGTCCGTGCTGAACCCTCTAAGTACATGATGTTCTTGGGGTTACTGACTGACAGAAACTCGAAGCTCAGTTTCTTTGACATGTTTTTGACTAAAACATTGGCTCTTTAAGACCCTGCTGAACCAGGTCAAGGATATACAACACTAATCGGGCACTTTAATTCAGATCCCTCAATTCCGGAGTGAATCGTTTAGCTCAATTTATTTCACTGGTGATGTTAGTTATTTCAAGCCCAGAAAGCCCAGATGCAAAGTAAAGGAGTGAGTGAATGTATATTTGGGATGTATCTGTCATTCACGTAAAGTCACTATTGGATTCAAGTCAGCAGATAATTGGCTCTGAAAAGTCTGCCGTTGACAGAGACAGATTTTCTAGAACTCTCGGCATAGGTTACAGTTAAATACGTAACCTAATTGTTCAGACAATGGAATAATCCGTATTATATATTCGAAAAGAAAGCGGACATGGTCACTAATCCCACGCAACTTTACATTGATTTGATATCTACTATCTCATCGCGGATAGATTATCACGAGGGAGGCAAGCAGCTGAGTAGCCAGCGCCGAGGACAGAATTCCTTTATTTGGATTCTCAGAAAACCTTCATTGGCTTCCATACAAATAGAGTTATGAAAAATTACGTTAAAGGATAGTCGACGTCACACAGCACATCCAGGATGTCGCCTTATTACTCGGAGAGAAGGCATTACAGACCGATTAAACCCGCAAATAACGTTTAAACTTAAGTTATAGAATATTGAAAACATACAAAGCCTCATGGGATTGATGGGTTAGGTCAAGCTGTGGAATCGAATTTTAGATTCTTAACATTATAATTATCTCTATTACCTATTTATTATTATTAAATAATCAATCTACATTGTTGCTTGAAACATTATGTACTCGCGGGAGAGTTGTAATAGAAAAAGCTTCAATTCAAATTTTTCTTAGTTAAACAGGTGTAAAAGCAATTTTCCTTCGTAAGTTTAAAGCAGAGAAATCGTCAATTTGGTGTCCAAGTGCCATGGTGTCTGAGGTTGTTTTGGGATAATCCACCGCGAAGGACATAACGCGTCATGTAGGCTTGCATTCTGCTCTTGGCGTCAGGCCGACGACTACACTGCTTAGTTTTATTGCAGGCGTTCTAAAACCTCTACAACGATGTTTGTCATTTTGATTCCCATCTCTGTGTAAAGCTGACGCAGGCTTAGACAGAGGCTATGGAGTTTCAATATCTTAGAATAAATAATATTAATATTCTCTGGAATCCTGCCAGTGGAAATTGGTATCATGGCCACACAAACTTGGCCGAGTGTAATAGTTAGTCTTTTATTACTATGAAAGCTAAGACACAAGCTGCTTCGTGAACTGTTGTTGGTATCTAGATAAAAACTGGGTTGAGATTGAGTTAACTGAGTTCTTTGGAATCGGTTGTCTTTCTTAAAATGGTATCGGGATTTTATATTCTTAGCCATAGTTGCTGGTGTAACAAAAATACAACTCTTAAGAAAAAATCAATAATTTAAAAGTACTTAGTTATTTTTATCTCGTATAACTTATTATTACGATGATAAATATAAGTATTGGATTTATTACCAATAATATTTACTATAATAAAAAAATATAGTTACTGTACTAAAACGATGAATACTGGATGAATCATGGAAATAAGTTTAGAATTATTTTACTAGTGTCATCGTGTGACTAGTTTAAATTTAAATTATTTCTGTGTGATTACAGCTTAATAATACTAATTACATCCACTTCACATAGCGTCGTTATCGCGTCACCAGGAGTTATAAACACGTCTCTCACAGATGCTGTGCATCGTCACATGCCGATAATAGTGCAAGTTTTACATAAAAATAAAACTTGTATTATTGAGCATTGACGATGCACAGCATCCATTTCAAAGCTCCTGATGAGAGACTGCTATGACTGATTAAATGCCCCCACCGGCCTCCTGTGACTTAAACTCAGTAGATGGCGCTGCAGAGCACAAGGTCATCAGTTTAAAGCGCTGTGATTGGTGGAAATTAAGCGGAAGTATACAACGCCCTCTCACAGATGCTGTGCATCGTCAATGCTCAATAATACAAGTTTTATTTTTATGTAAAACTTGCACTATTAAAACTAAACATAATTAATAAAATCACGTACGGTTTTACGATTTGTACTGATTGTTGGATATCTCTGTTTTTAAAATGAAATTAACTGTTGGATATCTCTGTTTTTAAAATGAAATTAACTAGCAACACATGAAATGTCATTTTACTTTCGGGAATTATAAAAGGACTTTATTAAAAAAGCACACGGCAAAGATGTCGGTAAACTTCATCGTAACCCTTCCATGACTCGTGATGACGTATATGTCGAGTAGGTATTGATCACTAAGGCGGAATGATAAAAGAGTATAAATATATACATACTCGAACACCATATCACATTCCAAACATTTGAAAGGTCCCGTTGCGCCGCCCAAGGGATTCTTTGCGCCAGTAGAAGTTGACTTCTTTACTGTTCCATTTCCCTTCTTTCTCGTCTGGAACACGATTGTTTGTTTTAGGCTAAAAAACTTAAGCAATAAGGTCTGGCGAGTGAATCGTGTCGTAACAAAAAACGCGGCAAATTAAAAAAAATTGTCTTGGAACCATATACAACGGTATATAGAGTTTAATACGCAGCGAGAGCGGCACTTAGGAGTATTGTTTATTGTATTCTGATTATTAACAGAGGTCTTCACTATCCCACAGCTCTAGTCAGAATCTCTTCTAGCGAGTCAAAATCTTCAAGCAGGTCGTTGCTTACTAATAAAGTGCGTGCGGTCACAGAGCACACTTATTATCGCGCCCAGTTAATATTTATAGTACGGGTCAATAGTAAAGTCAATGGTACGAATATTAAGTAATTATTAGACGATAACTTCCAACAAAAATGGATTGGTATACAACAAGTCGCCAGATTTAACCCAACTTAATTATTTCTTGACCGCGGTAAGACTTACCATCCTAATGGTCTGCGGGACGCGGGAAGGGAACAAGACCAACCGGTACGCTAGTCTGTTGCCGGCCGCCGGCAGCAATACACGTTTGTCGTTTGGACGTACGCGGTTTTATTTTCGTAACTGCTACACATGAGATTATTTTAACAAGATAGAATTAGGGATACTGCGTTTTAAAAAAACTATACAGTCAATCATAAGTAATGCTTTAACGTGTTTTTATTTAATGGTTCAATGTTTATTCAATATATAATATTAAATTCATATAAATTTCACTTTAACTGCGTATAAAGATCACACGCACATATTTTTTCTATATAGTAGTTTTTTAATTATAATTTTAATTAAGTTAACAATATTATAAATATACTATTAATTAGATCCCAGTTGCAATAACATGCCTAAAATATTGAACTCAAGATAAAGGGTATCAACTTAATACCGTGTACTACATATCCACGCACACCCGCCGCCCCGCGTCCCGCAAACCATCAGGAGTGTCACTTTAACAGCCATAGAGATCATTTCAAAGAAAAAATAACTTCAAAAAACATAATGTAGTAACAAGATCTTTACTCAAAAGAGTTGATTATAGTAATAATGGTATGGTAGTCATTTAAACATTTATAAATAAAATAATTAAAATCATCATTTTCTTTCAATTTTGTTTTCTAGCAACATTTATTCCTTAAGACCTACATTATCAATTATCGTAATAAAACAACAAGTTTTTTTAATGGACAGGTTCAATTCCCGACTCGTTAAGTATAAGTATTTTTTAAATCTATTAACGCTGTTTTACTTATATTTAAAATCTGTCTTGGTTCTTCATTTACATGGTTAATTTCTCCATGTCTTATAGTTCCAGAGTTTCCCCGCACTGAGCCATCTCAATAATACACCCGTTTGTTGATGTTTGAATGCATTCCCAATGATAAAGTTTATTTTATATTTTTTTAACAAAAACATTCATTTTAGACTATTTGTCTACGTTGATGTTTAAATCATTAATTTTAACAAAGAAATAAGGAGGAAGATATGACGTTACCAAAAAAATGATATTTGTAACATAATATATAGAGATTCCACATACCTTATGAGTGATAGGTTTAATATTGACAGTTCTAAGGGTGTTGCCCGTAGGTTTGGGAGCTAATGTCTCGATGACGTCATTCGTTACGTCACTAGGGAGATGCGATTTAGCGTGGTGCTGGGCCGTCGTACCGTTGTACACGACAAGGCTGCAGACCCTGCAGGTGTATCTGAAGTAATGGTTGTTCACGTGGTAAAGGAGATTCGCCTTGTAGACGTACACGTGGCAGACTTTGCACGCGGTATAACCGGGTTTCTGCGGGACGAAAAAAATCTTACAAATTCATAATTGATAAGACTAGAAGCGCCCGTGACTCCGGTCACGTGAAGTATGAAAATTTATTCAAGTTTTTTTAACGTTATAAGTTTGGCGTTGTGGCCACAATCTCACCTGATTTTAACTGACAATGTGACCCAAGATGGTAACACGTATTGATGCTAGGCGACAGATTTTCAACTTAAGGGTGGTAGCTAGCCAGGCGGGTATTAGAAAATACCCTACCACCATGGTGTGGTTTCATTACGATGTTTTCCTTCACGGAAAGGTCAAGCTTATTGCAGGAATTTGAATTCACGTCGAACCACTCACTGAGCCATCATTGCTTACATCTTTAGCCGTGTTGGAAAAAAATGATGAGAGTGAATTTTTACATAATGTAACAAAAACTAAAACCTATTTAGACCTGCATTCATCGTATTGCAGTGAATGCAACTGAGTATTCTTAACTGCATTTTTATTCCCATGGAGTAAAATGACATAATAGTCTCCTTGACTCATAACAAATTTAGCGCAATAAATAAATATTTTCTGTAGTTTGACTTAAGAAACCAATATTTATGGATTTCAGATATTAAAAGTGTAAGATGGCTACATATTTTCAATTTAAAAATGGATTAATTCATTTTTAATTATGAACTCTAAAAACGCTGTCAGACTATTACTATTAGACTATATATTATCTGTGCTGTGACGTCATACGTAATGATTGTCCGATTAGAGGAAAAAAATACTGCCGTATTTTTTAAGACCTACAAAACCGCTAAACTTAAGTTTACTTTTCGTAAACAGGCAAAAAAGTCTGTCGTCAGCCATATTAGTCTTTCCTGCGGGTTGTAAACAAACATTTGACATTTAGCAAAAGTTCATCATTGTAAAAAGCTCGACACTTTTTATTAAAATGACAACGTTTGCGTATTTTTAACCCTCGACTCAAACAGAGGGGATATTTGTTATAAGTTAAGCGTGTGTAGATATCTATGGTATCGTAACTCCCAACCGGCTGAATCGATTTTGATCTAGTTTTTTTTGTTTGTTTGAAAAGTGACTTAATCGAGGTACCCTTTTGAAGATTATCATAGCACTTTTCTTGATGATAAATGGATGCGAGTATCTTCCACAGGTTTAATGGAGTCAAAATTTGGTGTTCTGTTTCTTCAAAGATATTAAAAAAAAAATGGTAACCTTGATCGAATGCTGCAGTATCATATGGAGCCTGCAGAATACCTAACTTCTCATGAACTTACTGCAGAGATATGGGAGCATGTTTGGGCTCATTGTCATAATGAACGGATTACTTGTGTCCGGGGTTTATTAAATTTTCAATTTAAATTGTTTAAATAGTGATGATGTCCACAAATCAGAACTAATTGTAAATGCATTTTTCTGAAATAATATTGAACCCTCAAAAGGTGAAAGACGTAAAAGGCAGACAAAAAATAAATCGCGTCTCTCTTGGACCAATCGAAACATTTTTTTTAAGTCTTTCGCGCTATATATACATTTTATGGTTGTCTAAATAATGAAATGATAATAGTACGAGTAAATTATTGGGTACATGTTAAACGATACAAAATATTTCACTTAATAAGTAAACACTCTCAATTCAGTATTTCAAATCTTATGATGCAAATAATTGAAACGTAAAATAGACGGGAGCACAATACCTATTAGAACAATAAATATGGCAACCTTATTTTTAAGTCTTTCACCCGCGTATAATTTAAAAGAAATCGCTGATTAATAATTTATAATATAATTCAGTATAAATAATATTTTTATCAAGCGGCGCCAAGGTTATGCGTCATAACTCACACGGCTCGTTCGCGCCACTACACCTATAGTCACAGATCCGAGCTGAGTGTTGAATTATTTTAATTATACATTATCTTCCAAACTATTCGTCCAAATAACATGCTACTCGTATAAAGCGCAAAGTTTATCTACATAAAATTGCCTTAATGATGAAGTAACTTTAGTTCGTAAAGATTAATATGCAATGCCTAATAATAATGCTCATAAATCACTTTTTAATTTTCAATAAAACTTTGTCTCAAAATACCTTATTGTGGCTTATGTATAAGAGATAGGTATATGGTATCACGTACTTTTTAGATGTACTAAGGAGCAACATTTTTGTAGGAAATTGTATTTACGTATCACTAACCATTACACCAGCGCACGCGGATAAAGCAGTTCGGGTGCGCTATTTGTTCCGACCTACTTAACAAAAAATAATATTTTTTATTTAAGCTTATGCTAAGTATGATGCGGATTTCGTGGCAGTAGGTATGTCATATGTCACTGTCAATAAAAACTAACATATTGATATTCACCACCGTTATTTTTACTGTCATTTCTTCACCATCATATGAAAGCGGAATATTTTACCACAATTCGATAAAATAACTTACATTTTCGTGCATCGAGCACAGATGATCTTGGACTTCTTCCCGTGAGCTGAAACTGAGGATACAGAGTTCACACTTGTACGCCGCGCTTGCGTATTCCGATTTCTGTTTCGCTTCTTCCCTGTGAAATTTTGTCAAATGGAAAAATATTCTACACTGGACATTAGACTTCACAATCATACAAGACTGCGACCATACTTTATAGATTTTTTATACCACGATAGTGGCAAACAAGTATACGGTACGCCTGATGGTAGGTAAGCGGTTACCGTAGCCTATTGATGCTTGCAACACCAAAATTATCACAACCACCTTGCCGACCTTTTAAAAACCTATTCACTCCTTTTTTTAACAAGCCCATACTGTAGTCCCTTGGAAAAACCTCAGCAGGGAGCTCATTCCACCCCATTAAGGAAACTCCTTAGAAACCGGACTGTCCGCGACCATAACGGCGTTGAACATAGTACCGGGCCTTGGGGGACGCTATCGATTATGTCCATGCTTTCAGAGCAGCTACCGTCTACTACGTCTCTTATGCGTCTGCCGGACAAAAAGCGAGTAACCCATTTGCACAAACCCTCGGACAGCCCGTGAGATGAGAACTTTGATAGAAGACCCCGGTGCCAGGTTCAATCGAACGCCTTCGCTATATCGAGGCTGACTGCCAACGTCTCAATGGCTGAAGCCCATCGGTGAGCGAGATACACTAGAAGATCACCAGTCACGCTACCGTGACGAAAGCCATATTGACGGTCGCTGATCAAACCGTGTTCTTCTTGGTATTTTAAGAGCTTTATGTTAATTACACGCTCCATAATTTTTAAGCGAAGGGAGGTTATAACGATAGGATTGTTATTCGATGGATCTAGCATTTGACTTCAATCTCATCTGATGTTAAATGACGATGTAACCCAAGATGCTGACACGATGGCCTCATAGGAGAACTGGCTCTCAAACGCAGCTGCCGGAACAAACCTGTAGGTGCTTGGCGACAGATTTTCAAAGTGAAGGTGGTAGCTAACCAGGTGGGTATTAGAAAATGCTCTAGCAGCGTGTAACGATTTCATTATGATGTATTGTATTGCATATTGCATTATGATTATCATCAGGAGATCGGAATAGAAGAGAACAGAGACGAAATTTGGAGACTTCCTTACTACAAAATTTTATTTCGGGATAATTGTACACACATGATGAAAAGCGCGTCACAGTGATTCGCCTATATGCGCATCGTGATTTGAAATCAGCTGGTGCATATCTAGTTTCTATTTACGCAGCCTGACATGACAGCGGCGACTGGTTATGAATTATTGATCTCGTGGTTGTGGCCACTGTTTTGAGTGCTACAATGCTTACCACCATGCACAGTATCGTGACTTTTCCAAAATATTATTTAAAAAAATGTGCGTACAGCACCGTACACGTGATAAAAGTGAAACTTCTTAAAAAGGGAGACGCGGATAGCCTATACATTGTAAAATGTTCAAGCAATCGCTGGTAATTCATAATATTTCAGTATAGGAAATATTTTTATCGGGCGGCCAGGGTTATGCGTCACAACTCACACGGCTCGTTCGCGCCACTACACCTATAGTCATAGGCCCGAGCCGAGTGTTGAATTATTTTAATCTTACATTATCTCACAAAGTATTCGTCGAAATAGCATGCTATAAAGGGCATAGTTTATCTACATACAATTGTCTTGATGATGAAGTAACTATTGTTCGTAAGGATATGTCATGCCTAATAATAATGCTTATAAATAACTTTTCAATTTTCAATAAAACTTTGTCACAAAATACCTTATTGTGGCTTATCTTTAAAAGATAGACATATGGTATCGTTATTTTATACTACAAAGGTGGCAAGTAAGCATACGGCCTGCCTGATGGTAAGCATCTACCGTAGCCTATGGATGCTTGTTCTTACAAGCGTTACTATAGGTATCACTAGCGCGTTGCCGACTTTGAACCCCCTCCTCAGGGAGCTCTGGAAATCCTACTCTCCGCAAGAATACAACACTTGGCCATTAGGCTGTAATCTTCTGTAGGGTGGAGGTATTCCACCAGTCGGATTGCCCCAAGTAGAGAGAAATCTCAAAAGAAATTTCTCTATGCCCTACCTACCTCTCTTAGATGTACTAAGGAGCAATATTTTTGTAGTACAATGTATTTACGTATCACTAACCATTACGTCAGCGCACGCCGATAAAGCAGTTAGGTTCCTTATCTCTTCCGACTTACTTAACAAAAATCAATATTTAAGGCTAGTTAAGAGGTGTACCCTAATGATAGATAGCATATATTATTCCTCGTGGATCTGACTATGATACATATAAATATATATAAATATTTTTTCGAATCCGACTAGTAGTTCCAGAGTTTAGCGTGTTTAAATAAACAAACAAAAAAAAAACATTTATTATATATGTATAGATTAGTAATTTTAAAGCAATTTTTATGTCGTTACTCAATTGATAGACTATAGGAGTTGGAGGCGCGGGTTATATAAAAATTAATTAGTGGACTGTATTTTTGCGGAACTATAATACATTAACGCAACAATGGGGACGGTTGGATGAAATAAATAGGTGGGGTACTTACGAGGATCCACGTAGCCGCTGATGCACTTTTAAACACTCTTCTGATACACTATGCGATCTTATGACCAGCAATCCAGCGATATAAACTTTGTACATATGGAGCGGGGTGAAATATGTTGCGTAGGCGCGTGCGACGGCGCGGGTGCGGTGCAGGGTGCGATGCGTGTGCGTCACAAAAACTCAACCCTTAACGGTGCCGTGCGAGCGGTGAATGACACTGCGGTCATCCGCGGCTAGTGGCAAGAGGTGGTTGGAAAAGGGTGCGGGAGCGGGTGTGGGTAGGTAAGTTTGAACGGAACACTATTGCGTTAATGTATAATAATGTATAATATAAATAGTGGCGCAACCATTCCCCCCCGCCTTGAAGGGATCAAGGGATGCCTTCGAAAAAAAAAACAAATAAAATGAAAACTAAACTAAAACCTAAACCTAAGATGCGATTTGCGAAGCTACTTATTGTCTAGGTAAGGGACACAAGCGTACAACCGGGCGCAGATACGATCCGGTAGCTGTTTTAACGCGTACGACACGCACCACTTCATCAGCCGCAGGGAACACCTCTTCGACAATCCCTAAAGGCCAATGCAGTGGAGGCGAATTTTCCGTATTAAGAATCACGACGGTCCCTACAGTCACCGGATTCGCCGGCGTGTTCCATTTATCGCGAGACTGTAATGTGTGCAGGTATTCCGCTCTCCATCGCTTCCTAAACGATTGCACTAACTTGTCCAATAAGGCATGACGAGAGAGAATATGAATTCTATCTTCATCGATATCGCGTGCGGGTAAGTACCGTAAAGGTGTCAAAATCAAAAAATGTGCGGGTGTTAGTGCAAGCGGTTCAGAAGTATCGCTAGATAGTGTCCGACAAAGAGGTCGCGTGTTCATACACTCTACTTGCGCGAGTACGGTAGTCATCTCTTCAAACGACAAAACTTGCTCACCAACGACGCGAAGTAGATGCGTTTTCAGGCTCTTAATATTGGCTTCCCAATTACCACCAAAATGGCTAGCGGTTGGATTTTTAATATCAGACACGTGACGGAAACATTGTGAAGTCAATAAAGAATGAATTTTAGAGACAAGATTAGCAACAAAAGTATCCCACCTATGGGGAGAAGCGTGAATCCAACATAAAGTGACCGTCGAGTCTGAGAATGCGTATATATATTTAATGGGTATGCGGTTATTACAAGCGTCAATTATGTTATTAATTAACTTTGCGTGCAAAAGTACTGCGCAGAGTTCGAGTCTAGCCAGAGAAACAACTTTACGAGGCGCGACCTTTGACTTAGCACTTATAAGGTGCACAGTATTAACGTTGCCGTTGTTGACGTGAAAATATTCAACGCCCTCGTAGGCTCTCTCACTGGCATCGGCGAAACCAACTATGGTCACCTCACTATGCTTCGTGATTCCAACATGGCACGGTATTGTGATTTTCTCAAGTAGTGGAAGCTCATCCCTGAAACGCGACCACAACAAGATAAACTTGTCAGGGGGAGCTTCATCCCAGTCACAATTAAAACGCCAAAGTTCCTTGATGAGGAGTTTGGCGAACAAAATCACTGGAGCTACGAAGCCCATCACGTCCCATAATCTTGCGACACAAGATAAAACGGTGCGTTTAGTGCGTTTGTCAGCGGGTTTACAAATTTTTAATCTGAAAAGATCCGTTTTGTGCGACCAGTAATCAATAATCTTTTGCGTATCAAACTCATCGATCTCCTTGACTGATGAAAGGCGATTCGAAGGTGGGATGGAATTTAAAACAGTCTGTGAATTGCTACTCCACTTTACTATGTTGAATTGCCCAGCCTTCATAAGCGAGTTGACTTCGGCGGATGTTAGTGGCTCGTCGGGCGAGAAACGATATAAAATATGTTGGAATTTGCGAACACACTCGCGGACGTCTACACACAGAAACATTTGTCTAATGTAGGCCGAAATCGCAATTGAGAACAAGCGGAAATTAACAATTATATTAAATAAACTTCCTTGCTGGTTTTGAACATTATACAGAATATCATTGGGGGACACAGACGTGCTAGTTTTAGCGCTAGCATTTAGCACGACGCGAAGCTTTGAGGTAAGTTTGTCCTCTCTGATGACCCCGTGGTGCGGTATTATATAGAAAGGTACGTCAGTATTCTCCTCTATTTCGGAAGGTGCTGGTGAAATATATTTATTTTCTAAATATTCAAAGATAACGTTATCGTAGGCCTGTTTCAATTTTGGCGAAGCTTGCATCCTCCGCTCTAGACATAGGAAACACCTTTCAGCTAAGCGCCGGGAATCTCCGAGAGTGGACGAATCCCCCTTAAAAAGGAGTGCGACAGTATAACGGCCATTGCCATCTCGTGTTGTAGTGCGGTGGTAAACATCGTCACTCTCTTTATCGTCCGGGCTCAGAATTGGTGGTACAATCACCTCTTCGAGTTCCCAGAATTTGTGGACGGCGGACTCTAAAGTCTCAGTGAAGCAGCAACAGGATATAGTAGAATAAGTATCTAATTTAACGGGAGCGGAACCTACGATTACGTACCCTAGTACCGTTTCTAGTGCGTGAGGCGTGACGGGTGCCGATTCACATTGGATCTTATGACACAACAGGAGGTGCGGAAAAATCTCAGCTCCAACTAAAATATCAATATCCCCGGGAACTTGATACGTGTCATCGGCCAAAGGTAAGTTTCTAAAATTAGTTAGTAGCGATACATCGACATTGACGGTCGGCAAGCGTTCGGTCACCTTATCAACGACCAATGACTCCATGTTAAACTTTACGTTTTTATTGAAACGCGAACAAAATTTAACTTGTACTGAACCCTGAGTCATTTTAGTAGAACCCCCTATTCCCTTTACAGTAGAACACGGGTTTTGGTGCGAGTTCAATCCTAATCGATCACAACAATCGCGCGTTAAAAAATTGCTTTGCGACGCACTGTCCAACAAAGCACGAACACTATGTTCGTAACCTTGAGCGTCAACCATTAAAACACGCGCGGTAGCGAGCAATACTGTGGTAGGTACACGCGGAACATTTTTATTATTATCTGAAAATGTGCATAACGCAACATCATCAGTGCGGTTACTAGCGGGCGGCGGTACGAGAGTCGAAAATGACTTACTCGCAGCCGCGCTTCCTATAGCGGACGGCGATGTGGGTACGTTTTCGCACGGAACGGTAACCGTAAGCGATGTACCACCGATCGTGTTCGGTGTGGATGCGGTATTTTTATTTTCAAAATGTAACATTGTGTGATGTTTTAATTGGCATTTACGACAGTATGATTTAGAATTGCAATTAATAGCGCGATGATTTTTGCTCAAACAATTGATGCAGCATGATTGCGATTTTACATGATCAAAGCGTTCATTAGGCGTCAACTTTTGAAACCCCGGACATGTGTATAAATGTTCGTGATGCGAGTTACATAAAGAGCACTGAGGCTGCGAAGGTGCGGTTGTTGTATTAACATAAGTATGCGTAGACCTTTGTGGTTTCGATGCCACATCCAGTCGACGGTCGACACTTTTCTTAGTGACTTCTTGTTTCGAAGTGCGTTGTAAAATCTTAACTTGATCGCGAACGAATGAGACCAAGTTATCGAAGGACGGGATGTCGGAACCACGATTGTCCAATTCGAAAGCGCGTGCGGTTTCAGGATCTAATTTTTTCAAAGCGGTATATAAAAAGACCAGATCAGAGAGGTCCTTGACCTTTAAATTATTTAGCGCAGAAACTGAAGTTGCGAATTGATCGAGAAATTGTTCAAGATTACTTGCACTTGCGGAGTTCAAAGGTTTCAGTTCGAAAATCTGATCTAGATACGAAGTCGCAAGCAATCGCTTGTCTTCGTATTTATTTATCAAAGTATCTAAAATCATTTGGTAATTATCAGCGCACGGAGTTATTCCCGCGAAAGCCCACTGAGCTTTGTTTGTCAATTTACCTATTAAGTAATGCAACCTTTCCGAATCGGTCAAACTCGGATTTTCATGGACGGTGTTTTTAAAAGCTGAATAAAATAACGGCCAAGTTTTGATATCGCCATTAAAGTCGGGTAGTTCAATAGGCGGTAATCGCGGCCTTTCGCGTTTATAGCTGCGGTTATCATTTGTCTCAATAAGTTTCGCGGCGCGTTTTATGCGACTGTATAAATCGTCAAATGAAAGAAGAGGCTGGTAATTAACCACGTACTTAGAGCTTAAACTTAATTCAAGCGAATTTATTTTATCTAAAATGATTTCGAAATCTTCGCGTAACTTGCCAACAGTTTCGATCTCACACAAAAATGTTTCTTTTGTACAATCATCCGAAAGATCCTTTGACCTATCGGCAATAGACTGTATGCGAGAGAACATAAGGTCTCTTTTAGCATGTAGAAGCGACAACTTATTCGCGTCTGACATGACGAAAAGTACGAAAAAACGAAAATGCGAAGTAAACAATTTAATATTAACACTATCGTCCTAGGTAATAGGTACACGAATAGTCGCGATGCGAAATGAGCACGGATACACCCACACACAATACGCCTCGGCGGTGTGGCAGGGCGGGGTAGACAGATTTGAACAACAAAAATGAATGCGGAATTAAAATATTAAACCAAAGATTACCGGAACAATATCCGTGTCGAATGGACCATCTTATGGAGGCGCGGGTTATATAAAAATTAATTAGTGGACTGTATTTTTGCGGAACTATAATACATTAACGCAACAATGGGGACGGTTGGATGAAATAAATAGGTGGGGTACTTACGAGGATCCACGTAGCCGCTGATGCACTTTTAAACACTCTTCTGATACACTATGCGATCTTATGACCAGCAATCCAGCGATATAAACTTTGTACATATGGAGCGGGGTGAAATATGTTGCGTAGGCGCGTGCGACGGCGCGGGTGCGGTGCAGGGTGCGAT